>JAWHQI010000224.1:1311250-2622500 GCA_033032865.1 Dactylorhiza incarnata
GTTCGATGAACGATAATCTTCATTCGACGAACAGCATTCTGCGTTCGACGAGCTTCATTCTTCTGTCCCGTCTCAGCGTTCGATGAACTCCATTCAGCGTTCGATGAACAGCCTTCTGCGTTCGACGAACACGCTGAGTCTCGGTAGTCGACGATCTTCCTTCTGAGTTCGACGATCTTGCTTCTGCGTTCGATGATCTTGCTTCTGCATTCGACGATCTTGCCAAGTCTCAGCGTTCGACTAACTCGCCAAGTCTCAGCATTCGACGATCTTCCTTCTGCGTTCGACGAACAGCATTCTGCGTTCGACGAACTCGCCAAGTCTATGCTTTTGCTTTGTCCATCATTATGACGACAAGCATACTTTGTCAATGACATCTCCTATTCTTCTTGACGATATAGTACTTTCAGAAATAACTAAAGTACTTGACATATTGTCGATCTCTGCAAGCATGAACTAGATGAAACATTAAATACAACTTGCACTTATCATTGAGCTGAGCACTTCTTCAAATCAGGAACATTGATGGGTACTATTCCCAACAATCTACCCCTATTTGAAGAAGTCCTAACTTACCTTAATGATAAATGCCACTCATGAAAATATGTATCATTTCAGATAGTAACATCATACTTAAAGCAGCAATCATATAAATAGATGAAATGTTCATCAAGCATATAAATAGATTAAATGTTTAAGAATAAACATTAGCATTCATTTGCCCCAACAAAATAAATTAAGATTTTAATTTGTTGCCCCATCAGCGTCTGCTGCTGCTTGCCCCTTTGGTTTTCTGCCTTTGCCTTTGATAGTAGTTGATGGGCAGGGGAATTCTCTTAGGAGAGGGAGGAGAACCTTGTGGGAATGCTAGCGTGTGGTTCTTCCTCCTTTCCAGCTGCTTCAGATGTTTCTCCCATTCAACTATCTGGTATACTCTTTGATAGTCCTCCAGAGGGTATCCAAACTAGATCCATGATTCTGTTATTATTTTTGTTGATACTGGACTCCACCTTCCGGATTGTGGATCCAGATTAACTTCCCTCAGTCTCTTTTGCCGATACTGGCTGCTCTGATTCCTCTTTCTCTTCCTGGAGGTTGCTGATTCTCCAAACTCTATTCCATACTCAGCTAAGTCAATGCTTGCAGATGGATTGACAACTTCATATAGTGATGGGGTTGCTTCATTGTCTGCTTAATTTGATTTGTTATCCACGTCGCTTGATGTGAACTGGCGTTTATTATTTCCTTCTCCCCCTTTAGGGCTTGTTCAATTACCCTTTCCTCAAGTCCTTCTCTGACTAGATTCAGCTTTTCATGCAAGTTTTGTTCAGTCACATCCAAATTGTTGTTTATTTCAAGCAGATGGGTATCTAAGGTATGGGCATTCTAATTGACCTTATTCAGAATTTGATTTCTGTTATTTGCAGCAACTGTCTCTATTTGCTTAAAACCATAGTACACAATGTTTGAGAATGTGCCTTGCTTTTTCAGGATTGTGTGGGTTTGATGTCCCACTTTGTTTACTTCCTCGCTCATCTTCTCTATGGATGGAGCTGCCAGTGTGTAGAAGTGAGTGCATTGGGTGATGAGGTGGAGTATGTCCTTCTTCACTTTCTGGATCACGCCCTTCATTTCTTCCCTTAGATTGTCCACAGGTTTTACTATGAATTGCTCTAGTTGTTTGCGCTGAGCATTTAGCAGGGCTGACATCATGTGGAAAAGAGAACCTGACTGAGCCAAGGATGGCTCAGTAGTTTGTTCATCTTCCTCTTCTCTTTCCAGTGGGATTCCTTCAGAGATACTTGCAGATGATTCTTCACTGATATGTGATGTTACCTTGGCCTTTCCCTTGATATTTTCTGGTACTGTTTTGCCGGGGCATGTAAGCACAATCTTACTTGCTGTTACTAACTCTCTGTAGTCTGAGAGAGTGATGTCTTTCATGGGTTCATTTCCTTGATCATCTAGGGCAGAGTATCCCAGTTGGGTCTCCCCCTCAACTTGTGCATTCTCTTGATGTTAGCCTCCAACTGAGAGCTCCTCATGAATCACTTCATCATATTGGGCTGAGCCCGCAAATTGTGGCTCCCACTCAACCGGTTCACTCTCCAAGTTGGGGTCTCTACTTTCTTCAGTAACCTCTGTGGGAGCAGGTTCTGGTACTATTTCTGGATAATTCCTTTGGGTGTAAGTCTCCCCCTCAGTCGTACCAGGGACTTGTGGGGGTGGTGGTATGTCATCAGAGTTGTTGGATTAATCTTCTTTTTTTGAGTGGTCTGGTTGAGATGCATGTTTCTTTGGAGCAGGCTGGACATTAGATGATGGTTTGGTGATAGACCTATCCCATCGATCTAGCATTTTTGCATCCAGACGCTTGGAGTAGTGTAGAGAAACTCCCATTTTCTTATTCAGTACTTCCCCCTGGGTATTTAGTAGGTAGAGGGACAGTATTCTTCCGTAGGAGGGGGACTTCAGGGAGTTCTTCATTCTCTGGAATAGGAACTCACTCAAGTTGGTATTCTTAGTGTGAAATTATTCGGGCCATGACAACAAACATGTCCTTTGAGATTTGGTCATGAGACCCAGGTTTGCATAGCAGAACTTTGCCAACGATGTCGGCCATCAACTTCCCCTTTTGATTGAATTCCACTCTCTTAATGGACTCGTAGGTCTTCCCTGTGTGGCCGCACCAGGTGTAGCTCGCGGACACATTTTCCGAAGTCAGCTCTTCTTCTTCTTCCCCCTTTTGGATTCGTGGAAGATTCAGTGCTTTTCCAAGGCTTTTCGCAGATATCTTGACTTTCCTGCCTCCCATCATGGACTTTATCCGTGATTCAGTGTGGTCGAGTTTTGCTTCGGCAAAGAACTCGCATAATTCCCGGTGGAGAAGAACCGAGGGTTCACATAGGACATATTCTAGTCCCGATGCCTCCAGCAATCCTATTACTGATATTATTTTGTCGGAGCAGGCATTGAAACCTCCTCGCTGAAGTTCACAACCTAAGATCACTTCTTCTTTCTTGGGAGCCATTGATTCGGAGTGAAAGAGAAGGCAGCATGGCAATGGATGCAAGGGTTTGTCGACGGAATGGCTTAGGGCAAATGATAGCGTAATTTTTATTTTCGAGCATTCACACTATTTATGGTGTTGGTAGGTGAAGAGGCGCGTACCTTAAAAAAACGATCAGACGGATCCGATGGACCCATCTAATCCCGATATAAATAACTCAATTATATTTTGCCGATGCGGTTATTGTTGTCAAAATGATCCTTGGATACGCATCCTCCCAGCTCAAGTCTTTGTCGCCGTAACATCTATTGTGTCATCGTAACAACTTCTTGTATCGACGAGTCAATTCTTCCTTACATGTCTGCCTAAGGCATTCTTTCGCCCTGCTTGGGAGTTATCCTTTGGCACCAACCCTATGCAGCCTTTAGTCCTCTTTTAGTAGAATGACCTGCATCAGTTTTGTTAGTAAATAGACTTTGCTGTATTGCCAATGGGTCAGAACAGCCACCTTGTCCAAGGCCCAGCCTTGCTTCTGGTGGGCACTTGGACTACCTGCAAAATAAGATTACGAGTCCTTAGGAACCCAAGTGAATTTGGGTCCTAGGAAATTGTTAGCTCTAACGGGCATACTAGATATAACTGCCCTAGGGTATGCATAGTGATTATGAAAGATATTCTTTGCCAGTTTAGCATTTGTTACCCTTGGAGCAGTTGGATTGTACCAACAATCAATTGCAAAGTGCCCAGTCTTTCCACAGCACCAACATTCATACCTGTTATATCTTCTTTTTTGGCTGACTGTATGAGCAGGATTTCTTTGTGTGTGAACAAATGAATGAAGCAAAGAAGGTGAACTGTGCTGATGGTAGATGTGATGTTTGTTGTCACCATTCACTGTTTTCCATCTGGAGTCAGTCTTCTTTAAGGATTTCGACTCTTCTTTGGGCTCAGCAAATTTCTGCCTCCTCATAACTTCCTGAGGTGCCTTTGTGGTTTTTGGCATGTTCTTTGCTCCACTTGTGGAGCTCCCAATCTTGAAATACCCAAGATTGGATTGCCCAACATTCTTGTTGGAGGGTGAGATTACCTTCCTCAAGCTAGCCTTCTTCCCACAGGGTCTGCCTAATCTGTCTTCCTTGAAGCATCCCTGCTACCTTCTCTGAGTGGAGCAGCAACCATTTACCAGTAGAGGAGAGGTCTCTGGTTTGGCGGAGCTTGTCATAGGCTTTACCACAAAGGGGAGTTTACTCTCCACTCTTCTGATGTTGTCAATTTTAGATTTCAGGACTTTGGGCTGAAATTTGTCCTTCTTCAGAAGAACTACTTCTCTGGTTAGTGAGCAGCATAGCTTCTTGCTCTCAATCAATGCCTTCAGAGTTTTCCCAAATTTGTCTATCAAGTCAAGGTTGGAGCTTGCCTTAAAGTCTTTTTTGAGTTGACAGAACTCTGCATTCTCTAGGGTTAGCCTTTCTGCTTTCTCTGAGAGATCAAGATTTCTTACTTGAAGAGAGGAGAACTTTGCATCCTGCTCCTTGCACAGCTTCTTGAGCATCTTGACATCTTCTAAGAGATCATTGTATGACTTGGACCAGTCATCATTACCAGATGAGCTCATCTCCGAATCTGAGTTTGAGGTAGATAGAGGAGCTCTTATGCATACTTGTTCAGGTGAGACTTCATCTTGGACTTCTTCCTCTGACTCAGATTGGACTGTCAATCCAAACTGAGTCTTCTCTTCTGAGTCTGAACAGCTTGAGTCACTGTCACTAAGTGTTCTGACTTTTTCCTTAGCTACTTTGCTTCTTTCTTCTTCTGATCCTTCCATAATGATTGTTAGAGAGTTCCACATCTCCTTAGTTGTAGTGCAGTGGATCAGTTTCTGGAGTATGGGAGTATCAACTGCATCAGCTATAATGCCCTGGGCCTTTTTGTCTAAGTTGACTAGGATGATCTCATCTTCAGTCATTTTCTTGGACACTGTCTTACGAACATAAGAACCTTCTTGAACAATTTGGAACATTCTAGGATCCATGGCTTCCATGATTACTCTTGCTCTAACTTTCCAAAGGGCAAAGTTCTCCCTGGAACAGATAGCTATTCTTGACTCCATAGCTATGATACTTGGACACCCACTGGCAGATCTGTTCAAGATGTTAAGCTTTTCTTTGAACAACCTCGCTTTGATACCACCTGTTGTTTATTGGGCGTCGACTTATCATCTAGAGGGGGGGGGGGTGAATAGGTTTTTCAAATTATATTATCCCCTTTTTAGGTGTTCTTGATTTCTGGTTAATAGATCTATATAGTAGATGGCATAACACAGAAAAGCACACAAAGATGTATAGAGATTCCTCAAGATAGGGTGTCTTGAGTAGTCCTCTTTCCCTCTGTGCCTACCTAGCAGTGTGCTAGGCTCGGCAAACTCCGCCAAAAACTTCAGGCCCTCAAGGCTTACACCACGGACCCGCAAGTCCTACACCCTAGGCCCGCAAGCCCCTGCTGCACCCGAGCCTGCAAGCTTGACACCCAGGCCCTCAAGACCTACACAACACAAACCCACAAGTCATGTGCCTACAGCCTAGGCCCTCAAGCCCCTACTACGCCCGAGCCCTCAAGCTTGACAAGATCGGACCCGCAAGTCCACTGCCATAGCCCTCAAGCCTCACAGTTCTCCAGCCCTCAAGCTAGACGGTGTCGGACCCGCAAGTCCACTGCCCTGGCCCTCAAGCCTCACAGCTCTCTAGCCCTCAAGCTAGACAAATAGGCCCGCAAGCCTTACAAGAAATTATAGTAAAAAGAACTACTTCTTCTGCCGAATGAAGATCGACAACTTTAGCCCGATGAAGATCTGCTTCTTGGGGTTGAAGAAGATGTTTCTGATTCAGATCTTGAACGCACAGCTCTTTTTCAATCTTCGCTTAGCCTGATGAGGATTGGCTTCTTATCAGTCGATGGAGATGACTGATTATTCAGAGAGCACTTGATGCTTGTTCTCTACTTGTGTTTTCTTCTTCTCCGCAACAACGGCGGGATTCTTTTTCATTTTTTTTCAAAGACTAGTTTTCTAGGGCATCACTGTTCCCTTTTATAGGACAGATGAGCCGCATAACGGTCACATGTGATGTCCTTTAATGTCAGATGCTCATACCTTAAAAGCACACGCTGATTAGACAATCAGGCGGTGACATTAAATGCTAGCAGCGCGTCCGCAACATTTGAATTCCGTCTCGACGATATTTCCATTGTTACTACGACATGGATGATATCTCGACGACAGGACTTTGTCGATGTCTTTGACCTTGGAAGATCTTCATGTCTTCAAGCTTCTGCCTCTGACACTGGTATCTCGACGATACGAGACATTCTGGCACATCTGCATATACGATGATATGCTATCTCTGACTGTGTCATCGAGAGCTTCTCTCTTGCAAACTGTCGTTGTAATCACATTGTTCTCTCGACGACATGAGTGATAACATGTCGACAGTGTTGGAACACGGTCTTCCGCATCTCCTAGGTTTGAGAATAACAAATCCTATGTGTGTATTTAATCTTGTGTGATCTAAGTGTGCAGGATAACATGTCAAAATGACTCAAGGTTTACATATGGTGGTTGCCCCCGAAATTGAGTCATCAACTCCAAACTGATCACTAGCGCAGGCGATAGTGGATAGCGCCGGCGCTAGCTCGATGCACAGAAGGCATTGTAGGAATTGTTGCCTCGGATTGAAGATCTTGCCGCGCAAAGAGTTTCCTAACCAGGGATAGCGCCGGCGGTAGTGGATAGCGTCGGCGGTAGCGGAGCACACAGAAGGAATAGAGCAAGGGGTTACCGCGGATGGGAGATTCTGCCGCGCAAAACGTTGCCTAATCCGGGCTAGCGCCGGCGGTAGTGCTAGCGCCGGCGGTAGCGCGTGGGCTATATAATGGACCCCTCACCTCTCGTTTCAGACAGAGATTAGGAAGAGAGAGGCAGTGCTACAACTCCAGAGGCTATCTTGGCCGAAACTTGAGGTCCCAGCGAAGCTCTGCAAATTTCTGAAGGAGGATTCCATCACGCCAAATCCAAACGAAGTCCGCTTCAACAAATGCCGATTCTACAGCGGATCTTCGCCCCAATCTTCAGAAGTTCATCTTGAGGGAGTTTTTATATTATTGTCTTTTCATTTCTTATCCTTCTTGTAAACCCGTTAGTTAAATCGCCTCGTGTTGGCGACTAGGTCTGGGGTAGGACTTAGGGCTGAAAATCGCCTTGTGTTGGCGACTAGATCTAGGCTAGGTCTAGGGGGTGCTCGAGGCCTTTCTGGGGATAGATTGGCTAGAGCGGCTTGAGGCCGTAACTGGGGAGAGATCGTCTAAAGCCAACCGGTTCGTGGAGATACGAGTCGGTATAGAAAACGAAAAAGGATTTTTATTATTCGCCTCCGATCTCTAGCGCCATTGAGATCAAGTTTTGTAAAACATTATTTAATATTAATAAAGCATGTCTCTTCATTATTGTTTTACTTGATTTCTCATTGTTTCAAATATTGCAATATTCCAAAGCTTTTATAAATAAATTCCATAGTTTTTGAAAACCCTTATTCACCCTCCCCCCCCCCCCTCTAAGGGCGCCTACCGATCCAACAGACAGAACATACTATAGCAACTGCTTGTCTTCAGTTGATCTTCTTCAGTCTTCTCGACAACATGCCTTCTTTACGACCATGTTCACCGCCATCAGTCATACTTAGCCTTTTCAGCGACAAGGCTTCTTCACGACGATGTCTGTTCTTCTCGACGATAAGGCCACTTTGTTGAAGTCGACGATACTGCGTCTTCTGGACAACATTTCTTCCTTTTGACTTCATTCTTCTCTGCGTTCGACGAACGACAATCTTCGTTCGACGAACAACATTCTGCGTTCGACGAGCTTCATTCTTCTGTCCCGTTTCAGCGTTCGATGAACTCAATTCTGCGTTCGACGAACAGCCTTCTGCGTTCGACGAACACGCCGAGTCTTAGCGGTCGACGATCTTCCTTCTGAGTTCGACGATCTATTCAAATTTGAAGAGCGGTTAGAAAAAGGCTTAAGGAAAGAACATTCTACAAAATTGCTGAAGGAATATTTGAAAGAAAATTGAATGTAATGGATGGGATTTTTGAAGCCTATTTTAGAAAGATTTGATCAGAGATTATTCCATTCCTTCTGAAGACAATCAACAAGGGAAAGATTTTGGACTGACATAGACATAAAAATGATACTCTAATTTGAAGAAGAAAAATGCTCTCTCTCTCCACAAAAAATATACACAGACAGAAAATCTTCTTCTTCTCTCTCTGCTACAGAATTTTTGAGACAGTGGATCAAAGCTCGTAATCCTTGCTTCTTTTTCTCTAAGGATTAATCAAATACAAAATATCCAGTCCACTGAAGTGCTAAAGAATCCTTAGAAATTGCTGAAGGAGGATTCAAATCCGAAGATAACTTTTCTTTTCTTATCTTGATCTCTTTCTTTCTCTTTCACTTCTTTCCATTGTGAAAAGAGTTTTTAGAATCCCTCTTTCAAAAGATTCAATTTGTGGTTCAAGATCTCCTTAACAAAAGATCTAGTTGTTTGGTTAGATCACCTTTTCAAAAGATCAGACTGTGTGGTTCTGAGAGTCTCCTTATCAAAAGTCTTAGTCATTGGTTCTAAGAGTCTCCTTATCAAAAGGCTCAGGCATTAGGATAGTGGATTCCTTCCGAAGTGGTAGAAGAGTGGAGTACCCAAAGTTTGGGGAACCACTAGTAGCTTGTGTCATCTGTGATGTGGCTCTTTTTCTATGCTTATTTCTTATTTTATTTCCTGCATCTATTTGTGTTGTGATATACTTAATTCTGGTGGTAAAATCTATGGATGATAATATGAATCTGATTAAGATTTTGGTAAATAAATTTAAATCTCTATTCAACTCCTCTAGAGAATTCTCAGAGGTATAATTGTTCCATTTCAGATCACCTTCTCGGCAGAGGATATGCTGGGAAATGAGAACCCTTTCAACGATGCGCTAGTGATCCAAGTAGTGGTGGAGAACTTCCTGGTCTCCAGGATCTTGGTGGACAAAGGGAGTTCAGTGAATATTGTCTTCAAGAAGGCCTTCAATGAGATGAAAGTGGACAAAAAGAGAGCCACCTCCATCGATGAACCTCTCTTTGGTTTTTTAGGGGAGAGGAAGGAGGTTGAAGGGGGAGTCGAGCTCCTCGTGACACTGGGAGGGATGTCCAAAAATTGCAGGTTTGCTATTATGGATGCCACAAGCAGCTACAATGCCATCTTCGGAAGGCCCCTTGTTGGGAACCTTACCTACAATGTTACTAATTTGATGAAATCCTCAAATCAAAGATAAATACACTTTGTATTTGACACATTTTCTCTAGAATATTGCTTTTAAGTACTAGATAGTGCAAGTCTAACATAGGGCTAGACTTAGTGTCAGCAGACATAGTTTCGCCAAAGTAATCCTTCATTGTGCAAAACACCATGTCGAACTACGATCTAGACTATATTAGGCTTGTCATTAGTGTTGGATCTTACGGCGCCCTTAGAGGGGGGGGGGTGAATAAGGGAATACAAATTCTTTTTATAATGTTAAGATAATTACTAAATGGTTTTATAATATGTGAAGGTAAAATAACAATTTAGCTAAATGAATAGAAAATTATGATTTGCAATATAATAGAGATTACGCCAATTGAGAGAAATCAAGTAAACAAAAATAGAGACATGATTATATTATATGAAAAGGTGTTTACAAAAATTGATTTCAATATCGCTAGAAATCGAAGGCGTACATATGTAAATAATTTTTCCTTTTCTATACCGACTCGTATCCCCACGAACCGGTTGGCTTTAGCCTATCCTTCCCCGGATAAGGCCTCAAGCCGCTCTAGCCAATCCTTCCCCGGATATGGCCTCGAGCCCCCTAGATCTAATCACCTAGAACTAGTCGCCAACACAAGGCGAATTTCCCCTAAGTCCTACCCAGACCTAGTCGCCAACACAAGGCGAATTCTCTAAACGGTTACAAAAAGTATGGAATGGAAATAATGAAAAACAATAATAAACTCCCTATATGAGATCTCTGGAGTTGAGGATGAAGGATCGCTGTAGTATAAGCGAGGTTGAAGCGATCGTCCTTCGGATGTAGCGTGACGTAGTCCTCCTCCAGAATTCTCCTTAAGCTTTTTGTGGGAGATCCATCTTCGGCGGCATAACAGCACTGGAATTGTGGCACAAGCAACCTCTCTGGGATGGATTAACCAAAATGATCGAAGTTGGCTCATTTTATAGAACTTGGAGATAGCGCCTGCGGTAGCTCCTAGCACCTGCGGTAGCGTTTGTGTGGAGCGGTTGCAAAACCGTCGGCTGCGTGGCTCTGTGCACGAACTTGAGATAGCGCTGGCGGTAGCAATAGTGCTGGCGGTAGCGCTCGTGTGGAGCGGTTGCGAAACTGTCAGTGGCATGGCGATCTGCACGAGCTCAAGCTAGCACCTGGCGTTAGCGTTAGCGTTGGCGGTAGCGCTAAGGAACCGCTGAGACGAGGCTAACCGCTGAGACAGAAGCTGAGATGAAACCGCTGAGACGGAACCAACTGAGCTAGCGCCTGGCGTTAGCGATATCGCTGGCATTAGTGCTGCTCCTTTCAAATATTTGATTCCATGCTACCTTCTGCCTGTGGAGTATTGCACCTATAGTTCCTGCACACTATAAACACACTACAAGCAATATCAAATACAATATGGGATTTGTTATTCTCAAACAAAGGGATGTGACACACATGTCCAACAAATAGCTCATTATCATTAGGAATACAGGTCTATCAAGTGAGTTAAAATAAAGGATTTGAGTTGAGAATATTAGAAATTCTCTAAGTCAAATATCGTCTTGAAGAGCCTAAATGTCGTCGAGTGATGGTCTCGATATCGTCTTGAAGACCTTAAACTCCATGACGATATCGTCAACTCACAACTACACTCATATCATATTATTAAGAAGAAGAAGACCTATCTCTAAATGTCATCTTGGTAATATACTTTCCAAGTTGATATCGTCTTGACAAGGTTACTTTCATATCGTCTTGGAAGTATACAACAGATATTTGGAAGCACTTATATGAAGGAAGAATTTTCCTAAGGCATTTATCGTCGAGGTGATCTCAAATATCATTGAGGTCACTTGAAATATCGACGAAGAACCAACACGACATTTCATAAGTATCAAGACAGATTCAACCAGATAGGCTTGTCATTTAGTTAGAAGATAGAAGAGCTCATTTATCGACCTGAAGACTATAAAGAGACATCAAGTCAAGTCATGCAGAAGACTTGACTAGAAGGCTGAAGAAGTGAAATGTCATCTTGTGAACCACAATGGGTCATCAAGATGATTCTGACAGACAATTCTCCTAGAAGGCTGAAGAAGTTGAATATCGTCTTGTGAACCACAAAGAGGCCATCAAGATGATTAGTGTAAACGATTTGACTAGAAGATTGAACTATGAAATATTATCTTCAAGACCACCAAAGTCACAAAGATGATTCGTGCAAAAGTTTTGAACTAAAGCTATACAGAGTTCAAATTTGACCAGAAGAACTACATTCGAATAGACATCTAGTCGAATAGTGGAAAAGCTAGAATTCATATTAAAGCTTGATTTTGGCATCACGCCATTTATTGCAGCCGCAGATTAGTCCAATCGAAGCTGAGATATATGGAAAGCTGATTGACATAAAGGACGTCTGAGGAAGAGACCATTATCAAATGTCCATATAAAAGGGAAGAGACGGATTTCAGCAAACCATAGTCTCAAGATTCATAATCGTTTCCTTAATTATTTCTAAAGAAAGAGCTCAAGTAAAAAGAAGAAGTTCATTGAAGCCAATCACTCTATCTGAAGAAAGATCAATCGTATTGTTGATCCAAAGATTCAACATCTTTTGCAAGAAGATTTATGAAGAAGACATTTCCGCAACAGGCTTCAAGAAGCCTCAAGCTATACAAGATAAATTTTTTGAGTCTAACTCTTCTTTGTAAAATATTGTTTTACATATTCTTCTGTAGGATTTCTGAGGAAATCTGAGTGTACGGTCTCTCAGACCTGAGTTGTAGGATCCTTGGTAAGGATCTGAGGTAGGTGACTTTATACTGTTCCTTAGGTATCATTCAGGCTTGAATCTGAGTTGTAGAATCTAGAGATTGGATCTGAGGTAGGGAATAGGTTGCTATTCTTGACCTGTATGATTCGTGGACTCTGAGTTATAAGATCTGGTAGATCTGAGTATTTGGAGGTGTTAGGCAAGTCTAACATACTGCTAGATAGGTGGATGGGGAAAGTGGACGTACCCAACTCGGGGAACCACTATAAACAATTGTGCAATCTGTGATGTGTTAACTTTTCTGTGATTTATCTACTTAGATTTTTAATATCTGAAAAACACTCAAACACCTATTCACCCCCTCCCCTTCTAGGTGATCAGACATGTTGGAAAAAATTCCCTTTGATTTATCTTACAAATTATCTACTAGTGATTTCATTATCTAGGATTTATTACCCATATAGTATAGAAAGGGTAATTTGGTCATTAGTTGTCTTAGGATGTCACACTCTCATTAAGGTGGCAAAGGCCAGTCCAAAAAGAGTCCAAAATTCAATAGAGTTAAATCTGCGTCAAATAGAAGTAGATGTAGCTTCGAGTGCAAGTCGAAGTAACTTCGAATAGAAGTAAGAATAAACTCAGACTGGAGTCGATGTATAAGTTGAAGTCGACGCAACGTCAAAATTTACTCGACTAGAAGACAGAGTCAGACAAAGTAGTAGTTGAATTTGACACAACTTGAACTTATATTCAACGCTGAAGGAAGAGCTCTGAGTTTAGGATTTCATCTTAATGGATACGTCGATAAGTATTCGACGCAACATCGACTGCAGAGTCCAGTTCTAAACTAAGGAGGATTTCGATGTAGCTTCTATTAGAAGTCAGAGGTGCGTCGATAAGAAGAAAAATGTACTTGACACTACGTCGAATACAGACAGAATTAGAATATCTTCTTTATTCTTTTCTAGAGATGTTTTAGAGGATATACATGGAATTGATTGGATCTCTAACTGGTCGATTATATCCAAGAATGGAAAGGAAGTCTCCAGAGACACAACAAAGCTATTTCTGGAAGATATTCAAATAGAGATTGATGAGCAGTCAACTAAATAGAAGGAGGATATTATTATTCCTTGGAAATTCCTATTAAGGATACAACAGAATAGCAAAGGAATTCAAATTCTATTTCGACAAAAGCATAATGAGGCTCAGGAAGATTAACAACAAAAGCAATTTTATCATTCTCTAGTCTTCTTCTTCCTGAATCTCTCTCTCTCTTAGACAGAACAACTCTCTGTAAATGATTCACTAAAAGGCTTCTTCATCTTATTCTTCTTCTCATACAACAAGAAGCATACTGATGTACAGATATTATATGGATCTAAGCTTGAACAGTCCTTACATCTCTCTCACTCAGCAAGGACTCATCTACTAAAATAGAGACCCATCAACAAACACTATGTGCTTGAATCCTCGGTGATTACTGAAGGAGGATTCAACCAGAAGAACATTCTTCATCCATTTCTTCTTTCTTTTACTCTTTCTTTTCCTTATTGTAATCTAAGTAAAGAGTCCTAAGAATCCCTCTCCAAAGGATTCGGTTGGTTTAAGATATCCTTACCAAAAGATCTAGTGTGGTTCTAAGAGTCTCCTTACCAAAAGACTTAGTGGTTCTAAGAGTATCCTTGCCAAAATACTCTATGGTTGGTTCTGAGAGTCTCTTTATCAAAAGACTCAGTGGTTCTAAGAGTCTCCTTATCAAATGAATCAGGCACTGGATAGTGTATTCCTACCAAGGTAGTAGAAGAGTGGATGTACCCATAAGTTTTGGAGAACCACTATAGCCCTTGTCTCATTTGGTTGTGATTTTCTGTGCCCATTCAAAATTAAAAAGGCTTGGCAGGTAGAACCTGAAATGATCAAAAGGGCAGGTGCGGCTACGCCATCATTGCTTTCCTCAATAGATCATCACAATTCTTACATATTGTTTTATAAAAAAGAGATATATAAAGAGAAAGAGAGACGAACAACTCTATATGATCAAAAGGGCAGGTGAGGCTATGCCTGTACAACCCCGTATTCTCCTGGGGGAGTCAGGCTCGAAGAATTGGCCATCTCGCCACTGAGGAGTCACGAGTGCCTGGTGAGGCAAGCCAGGGAGATCTCGCAGGGGAGAGCACGAGGCCTGGCCTGGAGGGGGGTCATCAGAAGGAAGGCGAGCAGGGCCTTTGCAGGCCGCTCGCCTAAGGAGGGTTCGCGAGCAGTGCTCGCAAGGAGACTCGCGAGAAGTGCTAGGAGTGACGCTCTCGCAGGCCACTTGCTCAGGGGCTAAGGAGGTGAAAAGGCTAAGGCGACAAGAGGAAGAAGCTAAATTGCTCTTTCTGAAAGCCCACAGAAGGAAGGGCCAAAGCACAATATTACCATTCTGCCCTTGGTGGGCTGCCAGTAGCCCTTCAGAACAGCGGAGTTTGGCTGTTAGCAGGCCAGATTAGGGTGCGTTTAGTAAAACCAAAGGGTGAAACCCTGCTATCAGAAGACCAGTTCAGGAAAACTATAAATAAGACCCTAAGGGCACCTTTGGAGAGGACTTTTTCTTTAGCTTCTCTCTCCTTAGGCCATCTTTGGTTAGCATACCTAGAGGTCTCCAAGGTACCCGACTACAGTCTTGGCTTAGGAGGGGAAGCACTCTACGATCTTTCGGGTGTGTGGTGGGACCTCCACACTATCGCCAAGGTTCTCAGTTCTAAGTCTTTGGTCGAGTTGCTCCAAGGGATCCGTAAGTGCGAGTTGCACCAATCTTTGGGGTCTGAACTCCTCATTGGGCCAAATCTCGGTTCCAACATTTTGGTGCAGTGAGCGTGGGTATCAGTTCTAAGTCTTCGATCGAGTTGCTCCAAGGGATCAGTAAGCACGAGCTGCACCCATCTTTGGGGTTCGAACTCCTCGTTAGGATGAATCCCGGTTCCAACATTTTGGTGCGGTGAGCGTGGACAGCAGCTTGTACAAGAAAGTTTCGAGGAAGCATCATGGCGGGAGATGAAGAGCAGGGTGATGGGTTTGGCGGCACGCAGTCGACGGTGACATTAGGGATGTTCGCAGACCTCCTGAGGGAGGTCCTTGAGAGCATCGGTCTTGCTTTTGTCGCAGTGCGAAATGAGTTCATGGCCCCAGCTCCTCAGGTATTTCCCCCTCCGGGGGTTAGCGAGTGTGCCCTGGGGGGAAGGGCAGGGAAGGAGGTGGAAGGGGCTGGGCGAGATCTCTTCGGGCCAGAGCTCTTTGCCAGCCCATCGAGCGCTTCACCGGCGGGTCCAACCCTAGCGAGCACTGTTCCAGCGAGCGCTGCCCCGGCGAATGCTGTGCCAGCGAGCGCGGCTCCAGCGAGCGCGGCTCCAGCGAGCGCGGCTCTAGTGAGCTCGGGTCCTGCGAGAGAAGTCATAGGATGAGTCGAGCAGGAGAGAACTGCGAGTTAGAGCAGTCCTTTTTGTGAGCTGGTGCTTTCCGCACTAGTCCCGGGAGGATTCAGGGAATGGGATAGGGTTTACTCTAGCGGCAAGGACGACCCTGTCCAGCACTTGTAGTCATTCGAGGATTCAGTCTCCATCAGGCCGATGTCAGATGCATTCAAATGTCGGCTCTTCGCCGTCACTCTAAAGGAGAAGGCTATGGACTGTTTCCATCAACTCCCAACCGGGTCGATCTACCAGTTTGAGGACTTGCGTAGAAGCTTCTTGTTGCGCTTCTCGACTTCGAAGAAGAGGAAGAGGGACGCCGAGTCACTCTTCAAGGTCAAGCAGGAGCCAGGGCAGTCGCTTGCCCATTACACGGACCGGTTCTATGAAGAGGTTCTGCTTACCCAAGAGATTCCTGGGTTTGCCCTCTAGCACACCTTCACGGTGGGGCTGAGGGAGAGTTTTTTCAAGATGAGTTTGAAGAGGAAGGCCCCCGTCTCCTACGAGGAGTTGATGGAGAGGGTGGCGGAAGAGATTGAGGGGGAGGAGGCTAACCCGGAGCTCACCAAGAGGCTAGAAAAGCTTAGTGAGTCTGAAGTCAAGCAGCAGGAAGTGAGAAGAAGAGAGGAGCCCAGGGCCCCGAAGGTGGGGTGGAGGCATCAAGGCAGGGGAGCGTAGGTTCAAGGGAGAGGTTACACCCCGGGAGGGGTAACTTCCATGGAGGTTAGGGAAGACCCCATCAATTGGGATAGAGGCAAGGTCCAAGGCAGGTGCCCCCCCCCCCCCCCCCGCCTCAGCAGGCCATGGTGATCAGGCGAGGGAGGGGAGGAAGAGGAAGGATGGAAGGGGCAGGTGGAGAAGCGGGAGCAGGAAGGAGAAGGGGAAATAGGGGGAGAGGCCGAGAGAGGGGGGGGGTGGTGTTGCCATACGACAACTTCCATTGGGAAGAAGGGCATGCAATGGCCACCAGCCCAGAGTTACTGGAAGTGAGAGAGGCCAGGGTACCGGCGCCGCGGGAGCAGCGGGCGGTAAGGATCGAGGAGGTCCTGCCTCAGGAAGAGGAGGACGATAGGTGCGAAGTCCGGGCTGATTTGGGGGCCCGAGGGGGGATCAGGGTGATCCATGGGGGGGGGGGGGGGGGGGGGGGGGGGGGGGGTAGGGATTGAGGCGACCTGGAAGGCCAGCCTCCATACTATGTATCATCGTTGCGTAGCTTCGACGTCCCTAACCCCGCCCCCAGTGGAGAAGATTTCATTCACTCAGAAGGGCATGCCGGGTCACGAGGACCCATTCTGCGATGCGCTGGTTATTCAGACAGCGATCGAGAACTTCACTGTCTCCTGAATCCTTGTGGATAACGGGAGCTCGGTGAACATCATATTTAAGAAGGCATTTGATAAGATGAAGGTAGAGGCACGAAGGGTATTGGCCTCAGATGGCCCCTTGTTCGGATTCTCGGTGGAGAGGAAGGAGGTAGAGGGGGGAGTGGGACTCCATGTAGTCCTGGGGGTGGCAGTCCAGAAATTGTCGTTTTGTCATAGTGGACGCCCCCAGCAGTTACAGTGCCATCTTCAGACGGCCGCTCATCATTGCGTTCCTCTGTGTCCCCTCCACCTTCCACCAGTGCCTTAAGTTCAATGATGGAGGAGTCCAGGTTCGGATAAGGGGAGATCTGAAGGTGGCCCGACAGTGCTATGTGACTACCGTGAACACCATCTCCTGGATGGCTGAGGCAGAGGAGTGGGATCGAGAGGTAGGGGAGACGGCGAGGCTCGGGGAAGAAGGCGAGGAGGAGAGAGTGGAAGAAGGGTCGGAGGAGCCGATGGAGGGTGAGGAAAAAGAAGAAGTGGAGGCCTGAGAGGAGGGGGCGGAGGAGATGATAGAGGTTCGGGAAGGAAGGAGAGAGGAGGTCGAGGCGCCAGCTTGCGAGGAGAAGGAAGAAGATTGGGGGAGCAGTACCGGCTCGAGGCCGTTGATGAGGTTGTGGAGCTGGAGGTCACCATCCAGGCAGGGGTGGTGGAAAAAGTCAAGGTCAGCAGCGAGCTCAGCCCAAATGAACACAAGCAGATCTTGGCCTGCATGTAGGAGAACGCGGATGTCTTCGGGTGGAGCGCGACAGATATGCCTGAGATCGACGCGGACGTGGCTTTCCATCATCTCACCTTGACCCCGACACCCGACCCATCTGACAGAAGAAAAGGGCCATAGCGGACAAGCTGGAAGGTCCCATCTGAGAGGAGGTGGGCAAGCTCCTCCAGGAAGGTTTTGTATCGGAGATCCAGTATCCAGGATGGGTCTCCAACGTAGTTATGGTGAAAAAGGGAGGAGGTAAGTGGAGGATGTGTATCGATTTTTCGCTATTGCTATAAAATGATGCCCTTCGGGCTCAAGAATGCAGGAGCGACTTACCAGCGGATGATGGACCAGATCTTCCAGGAGGAAAAGGGTAGAAATCTGGAAGTCTATATGGATGACCCCATGGTGAAGAGTCGAAATCCTGAGTCCCACCACCGCGACCTATAGGAGACCTTTGGGACATTGAGAAAGTTCAATATGAAGCTCAACCCCTTGAAGTGTGTCTTTGGGGCTAGCCGGGGGAAGTTCCTAGGACATTTGCTCACTCCAGCAGGAGTGGAGCCGAATCCAGTCAAGGCTATCATGGAGCTGGGGTCCCCAAGGAATGCAAATGAGGTAAAGCGCCTTACAGGGAAGCTGGCCGGACTCAGCAGGTTCCTCTCTAGGGTGGGAGAGAAGTGTCTACCGTTCTTCATAGTACTGCGAGGAAACCAAAAGTTTGAGTGGACCCCCGAATGCGAAAGAGCCTTTCAAGCACTAAAAATGCAGTTAACCCAAGATCCTTTGCTGCAGGGGCCGAGATAAGGAGAGGATTTGTCCCTGTATCTGGGGGTGGGACCTGAAGCGGTGAGTTCAGTACTGGTCCGGGAGGATGGAAGAAGGCAACTCCCAATTTACTATGTTAGCTGAGTACTGAGGAAGGCGGAGCTCCGATATCCAATCCTACAGAAGTTGGCTTTCGCCTTGGTGGTGTCGGCTCAGAAGCTCCGACCCTATTTTCAAGTGCATTAAATCAAGGTGGTAACCGACCACCCCCTTCGCAACATCATGGTAGGGGTAGAGCACTCGGGAAGGCTAGCCAAGTGGTCCGTGGAACTGAGTGAGTTTGATATCTCATTTGTACCGAGGTTATCAATAAAGGCGCAGGCGGTGGCAGACTTCCTGGTGGATTACATGATAGAGGTGGAGGAACGGGAGGTGTCCCACTCGGAGGCTTGGAAGATGTTAGTGGATGGGGCATTAGAGAAGCACTCCTTCAGGGGAGGGGTAATCCTGGTAAGCCCGCAAGGGACAAGGATTAAGCAGGCCATCATCATTCATTTCCCAATCACCAACAACCAGGCTGAGTACGAGGCGGTGATAGCTGGCCTACGGCTGGCCCAGGAGTTGGGCGCGCAAGACGTGGAGGTCTCGACAGACTCCATGGTGGTGGCATGCTAGATCAGGGGGGAATTCGAGGCAAAGGAACCAACCCTCCAGCGCTACCTGGAGAAGGTCAAGGGA
Source organism: Dactylorhiza incarnata (assembly GCA_033032865.1). Taxonomy (NCBI): domain Eukaryota; kingdom Viridiplantae; phylum Streptophyta; class Magnoliopsida; order Asparagales; family Orchidaceae; genus Dactylorhiza; species Dactylorhiza incarnata. Next base: position 1,330,407 of record JAWHQI010000224.1, read on the forward strand.
GTCATCGGGCTATTCTGTGCTTTCTCCATCAATCATGTTCTAAGAGAGGAAAGCACTCCCGCAGACCTTCTAGCCAAGTTCGGTCTCCGGGCAGGGGGAATGGTGTCGGAGCTCTTTCGACCATCCATCGAGGAAGGAGAGTTGATGGAAATAGACCAGCAAGAGTCATGGATGAGTCACATCGTCACCTTCCTGACGTCTGAGATGTTCCCCGAAGGGGAGGTGGACAAGCGACAGCTCAGGTACAAATCCACCTACTACTCCATGCATGTAAGTGGGCTATATCAAAAGACCCTTTCGGGACTCCTCGCCCGTTGTGTTGTCGAGGGGGAGGTCCCAAGGGTCTTGGAGGAAATCCACTCGGAGGAGTGTGGCAGCCACTCAGTAAGCAGGACCTTGGAAGGAAGGGTGCTGAGGCAAGGTTATTTCTGGCCTACCCTCAGCAAGGATGCGGCGGAGTTCGCAAAGAAGTGCTCCACATGTCAGCTCTACGCCCCACTCCAGCTGCTTCCCACACAAAGGCTCCAGACCATCACAACTCTGTGTCCCTTCACAATATGGGGGCTAGATTTGGTTGGTCCCTTCCCCCAGGCGAGTGGTCAGAGAAGGTTACTGCTGGTGATGATAGACTATTTCTCCAAATGGCTGGAGGTGAAAGCACTGGCCAAGGTAACATCCCAGGTAGTGAGAAATTATGTTCGGGGTGAAATAATTTGCAGGCATGGACTCCCAATATCCATAGTGATGGACAACGGGCCGCAGTTTGCCAGTGGTGAGCTCGTCGGCTTCTGCACTCAGCTTGGGATAGATCTCTGATTTGCATCGGTCCACTACCCGAGGAGCAATGGGCAGGTGGAAGCCGCAAACAAAATAATTGTGAACTTACTCAAGAAGAAGGTCGAGAATCTCAGGGGAAACTGGGTAGAGTAGCTACCCTCGGTCCTCTGGGCCCTAAGAACTACTTCGAACACGGCCACAAGAGAGACCCCTTTCAAACTGTCTCATGGGTCGGAGGCCATGCTTCCCATAGAATTTGAGGTGAAGTCCCCCCGGGTAGTCGCCGCAGGAGAAGGTGATGGCAGGTGGCGGGCGGAGAAAGAAGAGGGGCAAATGGTATCCTTAGACATGGTGGAGGAACTCCGGGATCTCGCCACCATTCGGCAGGAGGAGGTCAAGAGGCGGATGGCTCGGTACTTCGACCAGCATATCAGAATAAAACAGTTTGAGAAAGGGGACTTGGTCCTGAAGAAGGTTGACGCGGCTGGGAGAGGAGACGCGGTAGGTAAACTTGACACCAATTAGGATGGGCCTTACATTATAAGTGAAGTGCTCAAGTCGGGAGGGTAACACCTCCAGGATGTAGAAGGGGTACCTCTCGGCTGGTCCAGGAGTGGGGATGACTTAAAGCGATTCAATCCAAGAAAGTTTTTGTAATTGACTTGTGTTTTGCTCTTCTTATAGCAACTTTGAAATTGTCTCTAAGCAGGAATCATCAAGCGTTCTTTGGTGCTGGAATACCCCAGATCGATTCCGCTGTCAGGCTCTCTTAGATGGTGGGTCAGGTTGATCTCTGGAGAAGCTAGTATGGTAGCAAGTTCTTTGGTGCTGGAATGCCCCAGATCGATTCCGCTGTCGGGCTCTCATAGACAGTGGGTCAGGTTGATCTCTAGAGAGGCTGGCAAGGTAGCAAGTTCATTGGTGCTGGAATTCCCCAGATCGATTTCGCTATCAGGATCTCAAAAACGGTGGGTCAGGTTGCGCTCTGGAGAGGCTGGCAAGGTCGTAGCAAGTTCTTTGGTGCTGGAAAGCCCCTGGTCGATTCCGCTGTCGGGCTCTCATAGACGTTGGGCCAGGTTGATCTCTGGAAAGGCTGGCAAGGTAGCAAGTTCTTTGATGCTGGAATGCCCCAGATTGATTTTGCTTCCATGCTCTCATAGATAGTGGGTCAGGTTGATCTCTGGAGAGGCTGGCAAGGTAGCAAGTTCTTTGGTGCTGGAATGCCCCAGATAGATTTTGTTGTCGGGCTCTCATAGATGGTGGGTCAGGTTGATCTCTGGAGAGGCTGGCAAGGTAGCAGGTTCTTTGGTGCTGGAATGCCCCAGATCGATTCCGCTGTCGGGCTCTCATAGACGGTGGGTCAGGTTGATCTTTGGAGAGGCTGGCAAGGTAGCAAGTTCTTTGGTGTTGGACTGCCCCAGATCGATTCCGCTGTCGGGCTCTCATAGATGGTGGGTCAGGTTAATCTCTAGAGAGTCTGGCAGGTAGAAAGTCTTTGGTGTTGTAATGCCCCAGATCGATTCTGCTGCCGGGCTCTCATAGACGGTGGGTCAGGTTGATCCCCGGCAACGGCACCAAAAACTTGATGCGCAAATCTTAGTACACCGATATAGGCGGTAGCAAGACTGTGGCACGAAACAGCAGTGTACCGATCGTTCAAGTAATATAAAATGAGGAGTGAATCCCCGAGTTTCGAATCTCGAAGGAACACAGTAAGGTGGAGTTGAATATTGAGGAAGGACTTGAGATTGAAGTCCTTTATGTCGGATGGGTTGCGGAAATGGGGGTTTTGGTTGGTGGAAATAAAGAGAAAATACTACAACTACTCCTATGTAATGCCGCTATGCAATGCTTTGCTTGGCGGGATGGAGACTAGGCAAGCCTTGAGCGCGCTGCTTTGCAAGGGTGGATGGACGAGTAGGCAAGCGGAATCGAACTGTGCAGGCCGTGAGCGTGCTGCTTTGTTAGGTGAATGGATTACAAGGGCCGCTATGCCACGCTTCGCTTGGCGGATGGAAGAGTTGGCTTGCGGATGGAGTGAGTCGCACCGGCGGAGTCGAAGTGGATTACACGGGCCGTTAGCACCGCTTAGCTTGGCGGATGGAAGAGTAGTTTTACAGAATGAAAGAGTAGGCTAGCGTAATGGAGTGGAGGGTGATGACGGATGTGGATGGAAAATGGATGGGGGCGCACCTCGTTGATGGACAAAACTATATCCGCAAACGACAACGGAAAGTGTACCGTATCGAATGTAGTATAGGTTATTAAAACAAGGTCGTATTAGACTCGGGGCGGTTGAGTACTCTTACTTTAAGAAAGTCTCTATTATTTTATCAATTAAAACTTGAGGTTGATTTTGCAAAAAGAAAATAAAAATAAGAATTAGAAGAACGATTAGCACTCGATCTTTGAATCACCTTGGAGATAAAAATAAGAATAAGGAATAAAAGCGCATTCTCTTAATAAAATAGCTTTGACCGTGGAGATTCTCGAATTATGAACGCACCTCTCTCGAGGATGTGCTCACCTGAGTTTAGGTTGATCAATCGAACTCTCATTCTAGAATCGAAACCCCTAAAACTCGCCTTATCGAAGTGAATCCCGCTATTAGCTTTTACTCCAATCCGGAAGGGTAACGTCGTCCTCTCTCGAGGATTGCATTCTACTCTTTTTTATCCTTGAGTGATCGATTCGTCTTACGAGCCTCTCGGCTAACTAAAGAATGAAAACAAGAACAAGAAATATATATCAAAAAATATAATCTCGTTATCTTAAAATCTAGGGTAAATCTTAAGCATTTTTGAAAAGAGAAAAAGCAACTATAGATTATTTCATGACTTATATCATTCCTTGGATCATCTCGATCGAGTACTAATAATATTTTAGTTACTCATGGAGATTGAGGAATCAAAATAAATAAAAGAGCACATCATAAAAGAGAGAGGAAATGAGAGAAGTAAAGAACTATTTTATTAAATTTCTAAGAAAGTTACAAGCTAGGAATTGAAAATTACAAACTATTTTAATTGAACGTACCAATTGCAAGAAGAAAAGGGGTACAAGAACTACTAAAACATGAAAATAACGACATGAAATGAAAAGTCTAAGTCCTAAATTTTTTTTCCTGAAGATCTGGAGAAGCTCCCTTTAAATAGGCAGAAATTTGATGTTACACGCCCTTGGTCACGCCCGTGACCAAGGGGCGTGTAGTGGGCGTGATCGGTGCTAGCGGAAAGGGCGCGTTCTGGCTTCAATGCAGGCGACCTGGGGCGTGTAATCTTTAATTGTGCTGCTGGCGGGAAATCTTTGGCGGGAAGGTGCGCGGGACGAGTCACGCCCGTGACTGGATTTCACGCCCCTGGTCACGCCCGTGACCTGGGTCGTGTAACTTTAAATGACGCGACATGCGTGCTGGCAGCTGGTGGCGGGGTCCCGGCCGTGACTTGGATGTCACGCCCTTGGTCACGCCTGTGACCAGGGGCGTGTACTTGGCGAATTCTTCACAGAATGCTCCCAGGATGGCGGAATCGGGTCTGGAACACGTCTAGGATGTCACGCCCCATGGTCACGCCCGTGACCATGGGCGTGTACTTTGAAATTTTTCTCAAAAGTGCCCAAGAAACCTAAAAAACATAAAACAAGCTTACATTAGTTAAAGAAATAAAAAGGAATGAATTAGATTAAATAATTCATGCTATTTATTCAAATTCATTATAAAATATCAATAGAAATATAATAAAGGATGAGTACAAAATGTACTCATCAAATACCCCCATACTTGAGCTTTTGCTATTCTAGAGCAAAAGAGTCAGGAAAGAATTACAAGACATCGATATTATTTTTAATTAACTAGAATTTCATTAAATCAAGAGTAATTTAAAAGTAAATTCTGGGAATTCAAGAATTAAGTCATAAGGTATGTTGATAATTTAAAAAGAGAAATTTGTTTAGCTACTACTTCTCAAGATAACTATTTAGCATCCGAAATTATAGAAATTTTCAAACAAAATTAGATGGAATTATAAACACTCTAACATAAAAGAAACTTAAGGAAAAGACACCTACCAAAATATTGCTCTCTTAATAATTTAGTTTAGGACTAGAAACAATGAAATTGGCTAGGGATGGGTTTAAACGGAATGGCAAAATGAAGGCAAAGGATATGAAGAGGTTTTTGATTGGGGTGCTGAATTTTATCCTCTCACCCCCCCCCCCCCTGCCCCTTTTTTAGTATATGTAATACCAGAGAATGATAGACTATTATTCTATCATTTCCACGACATATACACATTTTTTTCTCTCTTCATTTTTATTTTTGGGTTGCATATGTTTACCAGAGAATAAAGAACTAACATCTCCTTATTCCCATGACTTATGATCTAACAATAGGTGAAAAGAAAAAATACATATGTTTACCAAGGGTAATGAAATACTTCTAGTTTATAAATTAAACTATTTTGAGAGCAACTTTTTTAGTGGGATGAAATTTCTTAAGATCTTAAAGTTAAAAGAGAATATAATAGAAATCTAGAGATGTTTAGCATATTTACCACAAAGTGAAGCTATTTAAAATTAAATGGAGAAGTAGTGCTAAATTAATTCTCTAATCGAATTAAAAACATAAAATGTTTCTTAAAACCAGATTACTTCAAATTTAAATTTAACAAATTTTGATAAAACAAAATATTAGCTAAATAAAAAATGAAAGAATACTTATAATCAAACCTCAAACTAAATTTCTAGAACAATAAAAACAACAAGGCTAGGCATATTTATTATTATTAATAATTTTTTTTATATAATATTTCTTGGACTTCCCGAGGGCTACCCGGTGAAGGGTTCGCAAGGTACTAGGAGCTGTGATGGGAGTTCAAGCCCAAAGCGCCCTATCCAAGAAATTGGATTTTTATAATTTTTAAATTTTTATTTTATTTTTTTCAAAAATAAATACTATGAATGCTAAGCTACACCCCCATACTTAAAATTAAACATTGTCCCCAATGTTTAAAACTAAGTATGAAGAACACTTGAAAGAAAATAAATTTTAAAAGAGAAAAATATAAAATTAAAGATAAGCAAGGGGTGCCTCCCTAGAGCGCTTTCTTTTTTTTTGTCTTTAAGCTAGACGGTTAGTGTAAGCTAAACGGATATATAAATTTAAAATATACTGGCAACTCCCTTAATTCACGCGTAGGTGAATGTGCCATCATCCGTTGCCCGGCGACTCCTCTGTTTATCTTGTGATTCTCCTCTTGTGCTTGATTTTGAATATATAAATCCAAATCACCTATACATACCTGAGGTGATTTGGAAAAATAAAGATGATCGGCATATGGATCATCAATTGATTGGTGGTAGCAACGGCTCATCTTCAACCTGAAAATTATTAGTATAGAGAGAATCACAATTAAACGTGTCAGATAATTTTTCGCAAGGAGGAGGCGCTTGCAAAAATAAATGATTAAGATCCGTTTGTTTCTTTTTTAAAATTAAATTTTCATTAGGAAAATCTAGCGTATTACCAAGCGGAATAAAATTTTCAGACACAACTTTCATGAATTTCTGGTTGAATTAAAATAGAAGAGATTTGCGAAAATTCATGATAAAGAAAAGAAGATCCGGGTGAAGTAGGGGAAGAAACTTGTTCTTCTTCTAGTTCATCCGGGGTGCCCAAAACATTAAGAATTTCTTGGTAAGAGAATTTTTCTTCATAATTGGGAAAAGAAACTATCGGAGTACATGAGCAATCATGTTCCTCCATAACTAAATTTTCCAAAGACGAGGAAAAAACACTAGAAGAAAAAAAATTCTCATCTAAATTCTGGGGTGGAGTATCAAATTGAAAAAGCGGACATTCCCCAAAATTAGAGTACGAAAATTGCGGCGCAAAAGAAGAACAAGAATTCAGATCTAAGGATTTATCTTCATCGCCCCGAAAACTATCCGGGTGACCTTTCCACCAAGAATAATCTATATCGGGGCTAGAAGACAAATTATTAGAGGCCGAAAAATTATTCTCGTGAAAATTAGAAAAATTATTTTCCTCTAAATTTTGGGGGGAAGTATCTATTTGGATCTGCGGAATTTCCCCCAAATTAGAGAACGAAAACTGCGGTGTACAAGAAGAAAAACAAAAATTTGGATCTAAAGATCTATCTTCATTGCTCCGAGAACTATCTGGGTGAGCTTGCCATGAGGAATAATCTATTTCGGAGCTAGAAGAACAATTATTAAACACCGAAAAATTATTCTCATTAAAATTAGAAAATTTATTTTCATCAAAGTTTGAAAAATTATTTTCATTAAAAGAAGAAAAATTATGATCGTAATTATTATCAAAATTATTTGCATAATATTGAGGAAAATTATTTTCATAATAATTATTTTGATAATAAGAATGTAAATAACATTCCTCACTTTGATGAGGCGCACCACAATAATGACAACTAAATTGGCGTTCTCGTGCGGCTTGTAAGAGATAAAGTTAGTTTCGAAGCTCGGCAACCTTAACGGCCAATTCAGATTCTTTCATAATAAAAATAAAAAAGAAGGGAACAACCTTTACTCAAATGAAAGGAATTTTATAAATATTTTTATTATATATATTTTTTTGAAAAAAAGTGGGTTAAATTAGTCCCGGACTTCCCAAGATCTACCAGGTGAAGGGTTTGCAAGGTACTAGAGGCTATGATTGGAATTTAAGCCCAAAATGTCCTTTCCGAGAATCTAGATTACGCTTTTTAAGATTTTTTTCTTATAAAAAAAATTAAAGAGAAGGGGGAGAAGAAAGAGAACGATAAAATTAATAAATATTTCTTTTTTCGAAATATCAACCGTGTCCCCGGCAACGGCGCCAAAAACTTGATGGGGCAAAACTATGCTTGCAAACGACAACGGAAAGTGTACCATATCGAATGTAGTATAGGTTGTTAAAACAAGGTCGTATTTTAGACTCGGGGCGGTTGAGTACTCTTACTTCAAGAAAGTCTCTATTATTTTATCAAATAGAACTTGTGAGTGATTTTGCAAAGGAAAATAAAAATAAGATTAAAACGACGAGTAAAAAGGCTAGCACTCGATCTTTGAATCACCGCGGAAAATAAACATAATAAAAACAACTTCTAATTCTCTTAATAAATTACTTGACCGTGGAGGTTCCCGATTTATGAACATACCTCTCTCGAGGATACGCTCAACTGAGTTTAGGTTGATCAATCGAACTTTCGTTCTAGAATCAAAATCCTTATGACTCGCTTTATCATAGTGAACCCCTCTATTGGATTTGACTCCAATCCGGGAATATTATGTCATCCCCGGCAACGGCGCCAAAAACTTGATGGACAAAACTATATCCGCAAACGACAACGGAAAGTGTACCATATCGAATGTAGTATAAGTTATTAAAACAAGATCGTATTAGACTCGGGCCGGTTGAGTACTCTTACTTCAAGAAAGTCTCTATTATTTTATCAATTAAAACTTGAGGTTGATTTTGCAAAAAGAAAATAAAAATAAGAATTAGAAGAACGATTAGCACTCGATCTTTGAATCACCTTGGAGATAAAAATAAGAACAAGGAATAAAAGCGCATTCTCTTAATAAAATAGCTTTGACCGTGGAGATTCCCGAATTATGAACGCACCTCTCTCGAGGATGCACTCACCTGTGTTTAGGTTGATCAATCGAACTCTCATTCTAGAATCGAAACCCCTAAAACTCACCTTATCGAAGTGAATCCCGCTATTGGCATTTACTCCAATCCGGAAGGGTAACGTCGTCCTCTCTCGAGGATTGCATTCTACTCTTTTTTTATCATTGAGTGATCGATTCGTCTTACGAGCCTCTCGACTAACTAAAGAACAAAAATAAGAACAAGAATTATATATCGAAAATATAATCTCGTTATCTTAAAATCAAGGGTAAATCTTAATCATTTTTGAAAAGAGAAAAACTAACTATAGATTATTTCAAGACTTATATCATTCCTTGGATCATCTCGATCGAGTACTAATAATATTTTAGTTACTCATGGAGATTGAGGAATCAAAATAAATAAAAGAGCACATCATAAAAGAGAGAGGAAATGAGAGAAGAAAAGAACTATTTTATTAAATTGCTAAGAAAGGTACAAGCTAGGAATTGAAAATAACAAACTATTTTAATTGGAAGTACCAATTACAAGAAGAAAAGGGGTACAAGAACTACTAAAACATGAAAATAACGACATGAAATGAAAAGTCTAAGTCCTAAAAAAATTTTCCTGAAGATCTGGAGAAGCTCCCTTTAAATAGGTAGAAATTTGATGTTACACGCCCTTGGTCCCGCCCGTGACCAAGGGTCGTGTAGGGGGCGTGATCGGTGCTGGCGGAGAGGGCGCGTTCTGGCTTCAATGTAGGCGTTTCGGGCACGTCACGCCCTAGGTCACGCCCGTGACCTGGGGCGTGTAATCTTTAACTGTGCTGCTGGCGGGAAATCTTTGGCGGGAAGGCACGCGGGACGAGTCACGCCCATGACTGGATGTCATGCCCCCTGGTCACGCCCGTGACCTGGGGCGTGTAACTTTAAATGACGCGGCAGGCGTGCTGGCAGCTGGTGGCAGGGTCCCGGCCGTGACTTGGATGTCATGCCCTTGGTGCGTGTACTTGGCGAATTCTTCACAGAATGCTCCCGGGATGGCGGAATCGGGTCTGGAACACGTCTAGGCTGTCACGCCCCATGGTCACGCCCGTGACCATGGGCGTGTACTTTGAAATTTTTCTCAAAAGTGCCCTGGAAACCTAAAAAACATAAAACAAACTTATATTAGTTAAAGAAATAAAAAGGAATGAATTAGATTAAATAATTCATGTTAATTATTAAAATTCATAATAAAATATTAATAGAAATATAATAAAGGATGAGTACAAAAAGTACTCATCACTCATACACACATATGAACAAAATAATCTCATATAAATGAAATAAACATTATAAGTCATAGTTCATACTGCCATCATCAAAGTATAGAGAAATCTAGTTACATTCATCAAAACAAAGAGGGGAGAAAGCAAAGGAATCAACCCAATCTGAAGCATTGTTGAAGATTCACGGTTGGAATCGTTGGTTGTCAATCCGCGTCTAAGCTCGGTCCTCAACTGCGTCCAGGGTAGAGAAGGCTGTCACTACCTTCCAATGGCCCGTCTTCTTCGTGTCACGATCTGACAACAAGGCCTATCTTCCTTCTCCTTGGATATTGATGGATGTAGGGCTAGATCCCTCTCCTTGGAAGCTCTTGGATGATGGAGGCGGCCAAGGGCAAAGCCCTCATGGATGGGTGGAAGAAAACGGAGATGGAGCTCTCCTTGCGGTGAAAATGGTGGAACTGAATCGGATCCTGAAAACCTAAAAATCGCAGTTTAAATAGAGAAGTTGCAGAATTTTGTTCATGCACGACCAAACGCACGACCGTGCGTAAAAACGCACGTCCAAATTCAGAATGCTATTTTGGGCCGCAAATGAACGTGCACGATCGACCAGATCGTGCGTGAAGGATAAATGCACGACCGTGCGATCTGGAAAATTGCAAAATGACATAAATTCTTAGATTAAAGAGGGAAACTCGTGAGATTTTGCTCACGCATGATCAAAATTGACCGTGCGCGAACAAAACGCATTAGCCGGGGTAGATCACCATTTATAAGTACTACAGGAATCGCACGGTCGCTGAAATCATGTGTCAAGGAATCGCACGACTGTGCGATTTCTCCACGTTATAATTCCCATAGAATGAAGATCTGCCCACCTGCAATATAAACCAACAAGCTGGGGAACATTCCACCAGCACACAGAAATATATAATAACAACAAAATAAAGACATGGGGAGCATCATGTGCTTACCCCCAGCAGAATAGTGCGCAATTGCACACCACAATGGGCCAAAATGAGCACTTCCAAAGAAATGTGATCAAGTGAAATATAAGCAATAAAGGACTAAAAGTGAAGTGCATATGCATGAAAATAAGCCCAGATGAGTCCAAATATGTGTATATAAATGGGACTCATCACACCCCCAGACTTACCTGTTTGCGCGTCCCGAGCAAACAAATTCTAAGCAAGCGGGGAAAGAAAAGTAGATGGCTTAGAATTACAATACATAGTACAATGCGAAGTCGCATGCTCACGTGCATAAGAAAGATAATAGAGAAGATTTCTCATTATACACATACAGTTTATAGATTTCTAAAAGAGTAAATGCATATTACAAACACTCAAAATGGTGAACTACGGTGAATCATCCGGTCACGCATACGGAGAAAGTAAACTAAGCGCTGAGATGAGCATTGCTCAAGATTGGGGTGCCGGACAAACTCCACCGAAATCCATCGGTGTCGGTGACCATAGGCTCGCCCGGTCACATTCTCTCCACGACACTAGATTGGTTCATAGCGTGAGTCGGTAGGACTTTAGGTTAGAGATGGGGCTTGGGTTACGGTGAGGTAAACAAAGATAAACATGGAGGCTAAGCACACCTAACCCAACATGAGCATAAGGTAGAGCTACCCGCACGACTATAAATAAACAAGTGCACCACACCCCCAGACTTGGACTTTTGCAACATAGGTGTGTGCATCGCCTACTCCCAATACAATTTTTTTCTAAATGATTTTCAATAAAACTCATTTTTTTCTTTTTCACTTTTTTTCATCTTTTTCTAACTTTCTTTTTCTTGTCTTTTTTTTTTCTTTCATCATATTTTTCAAATGAGCATATCCAAAAAATTCACAAAATAAACACCATAATCAACACCCCCCAAAATGTAAATAGAACTATAACTAAAGCTCAGATTTGGGTGTGCGACTAGGTTAGGCTTTTAAGCTTTTAGTGAGATAAAAGTGAAGCTGAATCAAAAGAAAAGGGTAGGCACAAAGGGGCTAAGCAAGGATAGAGCGTTTAGGAATGGTGCAAAGGCTCAACCGGGCCAGAGAATGGCCTACGTCATTCCCACGCACTAGAACTATTCTATGCCAATGTTTCAAGAATTGTTCGGGGCAAGTTCTAGCCACCGAGAAAGATTCTCCTTTCTCCCGACTCAAGCAATACGAGTCTAACAATCGTTTACACACATCCCTATGCTACCGTTTGATTCACACCGGGTTCACCATTTGAGTAGAGTAAACAACATTTACACTAATAGAAAAATATAAAACCATAAGTAAAAAGGAGTCTAATCTACACAAATTTCTATGCAACCGAGCCATCGACTAGAAGCACTACTGGAGTCAACATTTTACTCTGCTACATAGTCCTAAGCCATCACCTAGACTTTCCCAAATATGTAGAAGAATTAAATTAAACTCAGGGCATGCATACAGATGAGTACGCGCTCAAGTGGATGATGTAGTGTGCAGAAATGATGAACAATACTAAATAAATGCGATAAAGTTACTTCTAGTATGCAATGCAACGTGTGCGTGCACAATGTGTAACAAAAAGCAGCTCTCCCCCAGACTTAATCTAAACAATCAAACATAAGATAAAACCATGAAATTCAAAATGAAGTCTAGGGAAAGAGAGTACCCAATGCTCAGAAGTGAGCATACCAGAAGATTGGCGTGTAAACCAAGAAAAAGCTGCAGCATCCGCCATCTAGAAGAAGGACCTGCAGGGGTGAGCTCCGCAAAAACAAAAGAAAATATACAAAAATAAAATGAAAAACACTAACTAAACTAAACTAGATTAAATAATAATTGCAAGAAAAGTAAGATAACTACTGGGGTTATTGTCCTCCCAGCACGACTTATTTAAAAACATAACAGTTCTAGCTAATGGGCGTCTGGAAAGAAAAGTGCACAGGTAACTGTTCTAATATGCGTGTTGGTAGCGGGTACCGATACGACGACAGAACAATTACTCCCCTGCCTAAATAAAAATACATGCTGAACACAGGTAGCGGGAATAGGAAGTAAGAAGAGGAGGAGATCTGGTCCTCACTCATCTCACCACAAACTAAATCCTTCCCCAGCAAGGTGTCATCTTCAGGGAGGCGGCAGGAGGAGAAGGCAATGAATGAGGCTTCCTCTATGGAAGGGGGATCAACCTCCTCACATGAGAGGATACACTCATCATTGACTTGAGCAGAATGCTCCAAGTCCTCCCGAAGTACCTGTGAAGACTCAACCTACACAGGCTCAGATGAAGAAGGGGGGTTAGGAAATAAAAAAGAAGAAAAACATAAATGAACATCAATCGGAGGAGTGGTCCCAGTCTCACTCCCAAGAGGTTGGGGAAATAAGATATTGTCGGCATCATCGACAATGCTGCAGGGCTCAGTAAGATCATCAGTGACCTCCTCCATGATTTGGACTTCCCCCACCGGTGCTGAGGTAGAATCCTCATCACCTTGGAAAATATCCTCCTCCATAGGAATAGGCACAACACATAAATAACCTGCCTTATCCTGCGAAACATCCTCAATAATGTCGTCAGAGACAAATGTAGTAAAATGCACAATAGGGGGAGGAATAGTGCTTGGATAAAAGTCAAGCACTGATTCCTCACAAAGAATCGAATCTATACACGGTGATATATGTGCAGGGGAGATGGGCTCAGCCATGTCAGAGCCTAGATCAGCCACACATCTGGTGACTGTGTCCACATCATCCCCTTCAAAGCATGAAGGTGATATGGGCACATAACCAGATGTTGAAGGTGTGCTGCCAAAAGTAGGTGTTGGGTATTGTTACCACAATATCCTTGATTTGAAGAAGTATCCCTTAAAACTAAGATGAATTAACTTGTATTTGATGGTATCTCTAGTTATGTGTTTGCAGGTTCTAAATTGATAAGTGCAAACCAATGTCAAATTACTATGGATCATCAAATGCAGTGCTAGACAATGTAACTCTTCTTTGTGTAAGACCAAGTGTTGATTCAAGAGTAATTTCTCTATTGGGATGTACTTCATATTCAAACACAAAGGAAGAGCCAAGGAGAGCCAAGGAAAACTGCTGCTGATTTGAAGAAAATCATTTTTCTAAGTTTTCTGGATCTCGTCGAGCTCAGGTCGACGAACGGAATTTATTTCATCGAACGCAATTCGTCGATCAAAAATTCGTCGATCGAAGTTCGACGAAGTAAATATTTTGGTCGAACAAAGTTTGCTGATAACTGAAAACATTTCGTCGAACGCAGAATTGTCGAACGAAAATTCGTCGAACACAGTTCGGCTAAGTGAATATATTCATCCTTTCTCTGGTCTGCTATTAGCTGAAGGCAGTTCGTCAAACATCATGAATCAACATTTCATCGAACGCAGTGAGGTGGGCTTTCGTCGAACGCAGAGCGTTGGCAGTTCGTCGATCGCTCTTCCGTCCGACGAAATTTTAACAGACGACAGATTTTCGCTGGCGCTGTTTTGAAATTCAAATCTCTGGGTTTTCTTAATGTCTGCCTTCCATATAGGCTTCCTCCGCATGAAGTATTCATGGAATTTATTCCTTAAATCTTGCTGTTGAAGAATTTATTCCTTAATTATTGCAGAGAGCCGTTGGAGATTATATTTTTCCTTTATTTCAATATTCAGCAGTTGACAGAATTAATATTCCTTATTCATTCTTTATAGCCGTTGGAGAAAGAGATAGATATATATATTCTGTTCTATTTGTCCTGAACAGAACTAATCATAAATTGCATATCAAGAAGAAGAATTTTTGAATTTCAGCCATCATCTTCTCTCACTCACTCAAAAGTTCAGATATCTGGTGGCCGACAGTTTGTGCTCAATTATTCATCAAGTTTCTATTCAACAAGATCACTGCTCTTGGATTGCATCATCTATACTCCCGATCTTGTTGAGTAGATAAGTTCTCAGATCAAGGGTTTCAAGAGAAAAGAGTTTTCTTCTTCCTCAATTTCATTCAGGATTTCTATACTCAAAGAAGAAGAAGAAGAAGATCTATTTTATCAGATCTGAAGAAGAAAAAGAATTTCTTGGAAATTCTTAGATATTGGATTTGTTAATCCAAGAATTTTGTAACATCCCTTTTATAATTTTTGTAGGAGTTGTTTTGCTCCGAGTTTTTGTAGGAGTTGTTTTGCTCCGAGTTTTTGTAGGATTTGTTTTGCTCCGAGTTTTTGTAGGAGAGTTTGTTCTCCGAGATTGTAGGAGTTTGACTCCGAGTTGTAGGATTATTGATAATCCGAGATAGTGAAGTAGCCTAGTCTAGCCGGTCGTACTAGATAGGTGAGGTGCAAAGTGGACTACCCAAGTACGGGGAACCACTATAAATCCTTGTGTGTACTGTGCTCTTTGTTTTTCTGTGCGCTTTATTTCTTATATTTTTAATTCCGCAAAAAGACATAGAAACCACCTATTCACCCCCTCTAGGTGATTTAGGTTGCAACTAGATACTTTCAATTGGTATCAGAGCTAGGTTGTTCGTTAAAAGGCTAACACCTTGAACAAGATCTCTAAATCTAGTTTGCAATAGACAGTATGTCCGGAATGGACAAATCCAAGGATTCAGTCAAGTTGCCAGTCTGCACTAAAGAAAATTTTCTGATGTGGAAAGAGTAAAATTCTTCATGGAAGCTGCAGATCTAAGAATTTTTCAGATTGTGGAATAAGGCCCTCACGTTCCCATGAAACCTTCTTCAATTAATTCTAATATTCAAATAGCCAAGAAAATGCTGGAATTGACCAAAGATGAGATTGCTCTCGTCTCTTTGGATAAAAAGGCCAAGAACATCATTGTCGGTGCAGTGGATGATTCTATGTTGCAAAATCTGATACATTGCATACCTGCAAAAGAAATGTTGGATTCCCTAGTGGTTCTCATGGAAGGTACAGAAGAAGTGTGAGATGATCGACGATCTTTGCTGAATCAAGAGTATGAAGCATTTAAGCAAGATCCGAGAGACTCCATCTCAGACACTAATGAAAAGTTCTTCAAGATCGTAAACGGTCTTAGAAATTTTGATCGGGAATTTACCGTAGGGAAATTGAATGACAAGTTCTTGAGATCCCTGACGAAAGAATGGGATACCAAGGCAATTTCCATCAGGGAATTCAGAAACTTGGCTACAATGGAGCCACAGATATTATTTGGGAAGCTCTTATCATATGAGCTTAAGCTCAGCATCAGGAAAGCTGAGGAAGAGGGAAACAGGACTTCCAGGAAGGAAAGATCCGTGACTCTGAAGGCTGAAGGATCTAAGAAAAGCAAGATCGTAACACCAGTAAGAACTCCGTCATCAGAAGAGGATAATGAATCTGCAACTAGCTCGTGAAACTCAAAAATATTCGATGGAGAGCTCTCTCTTCTCTCAAAGCAATTCAAGAGGATTCTAAATAAGAGAAGGCAGAAGAGAGGCCAATCCTCCACTTCTGATCACAGAAGATCAAGACGTGATGGTGAACATCACAAGAAAGATTACACTAATGGCAGGTATAAATCAAAATCGAACAAACAGGTTTCTACTGACATTATTTGTTATTGTTGCAATAAGCCAGGACACGTAATAGCCGAGTGTCCATACAAAAAGAAGGAAGGATCAAAGAAGGAAGAAAAGAGATCTTTCAAAGGAAAGAAGAAAGAAAAGAGCTTCCTCGCTAAGAAGTCTAAAACTCTGAGCGACAGCGACTCAGATCAGTCAAGCTCAGATGAAGAAGCCTACTTTGGGCTAATGGCACAATCAGATGAGGAAGGAAGCATCTCCTCATACAAGGGGAAGGTAAACTCTCACACTCCTCTTTCCGCTTCTGATAATGAGACTGCATCCATAGCAAATGAAGGCTATTCATCAGAGGAGGAATCAAATTTGATGACTCAGTACGAAGCCCTTTTGAAGGAATTCGACAGGTGTCGCAAGGTCGTCAGATCCCTGTCAAAAGAGATTGCATCTCTTAAGACTTTGGAATTGGAACTGAAGGAGGAAATCGAAAGATTGACTCCCTTCAGAGAAGAAGTTCAAAACTTGAAAGATGAACTAAAAGGCTCCACTGAATTATTAACTCTGAAGGAGAAAATGATAAATGAACTGGAAGATAAGTTGGTGGTGCAAAGGAAGCTCGTAGAAAGCTTCTCGAAGCCAAAGACTATTCTTCCACTCATTGACAGATTTTCTGCTCCTGCGAAGGGTAGTGGCCTTGGTCATGAGGCTGAAAGTAGTAAGGCTGCTGAGAAAAGAGCCGTGAAAGGAAAGGGAAAGGCTGATCAAAGTCAACCTTCATTCAGGAAGGTAGTTTTTCGGACAAACCCATTTGACTTTGAAGCATCCTATGGTCACTTTGCTAGACCAACACATGTTGAATCTAGCAACAGATATCAAGTATGGACCAAACCCCGAAACTTTGACATGTCTCCATTCAAAGCTCCTCACGAAGAAGTAATCCTCAAGGATCATGGTCCATTTGTTCATGTATCAGCTGCTAGGAAAGCACCAAAAATCAAATCGACTGCACCCAAATCTGTTGAGAAGAAGTTGGAACCATGTGTGTGTTGTAACCATGAGGCTCCTACTTTTAAGAAAGCTACTTACAAGAAAGCTGCTCCTGTCGTACCTCCCGTCCAAAAGGTAAAACAGGAGACAAGAAGAAGGTACAATCGATTCGATTGTTGGTGTTGTGGCAAGGTTGGTCACTATGCCATAGATTGCTGGTTTAATCCTAGAAATGCCATGACTCCACGAGTTAGCAATGCAAGAATGACCCCTCGCAATATTAACATCTCTAGTGGCAGTCGTCTAACAAGAAGCCAAGGACCCAAATTGGTTTGTTCCTAAGGGCAATTGATTGTTGATTGCAGGTATGTCCAAAGGCTAATTCAAATCCTATATGGTACTTGGACACTGGATGTTCACGGCACATGACCGGAACAAGAAGCTTATTACAAGATTATACTCCAATAAAAGATGGTCCAAAGGTTATCTTTGGCGGATCTGATCGAGGAGTTACTAAAGGCTACGGTATGATTTCTAACGGTATAGTCTCTTTCACAGACGTGGCTTATGTTAAAGGATTACAACATAATCTCATTACCATAAGTCAACATGTGACAAAGGCTATTTGGTAGTATTCTATAAGGACAAGTGTTTGATAAAGTCGTCTGATTCGTCAGAAACTATTTTAACAAGCACCCTAAGTAGAAATATTTTCTGCTTGAATTTTCTATGTTTACTCTCTTCTACACCAGTGTGCTTTTTAGCAAAAGATAGTGCATCTCTTTGTGACCAATGGCACAAGAGACTAGCACATATTAATTTCAAAACTATTAGTATGCTATTTTCTCACAATTTAGTTCGTGATGCTCCTGATGTTAAGTGCATTAAAGAGAGACCTTGCCATGCATGCCAAATGGGTAAGCAGACTCGTGCTACCTTTAAGAGCATCATTGGCAAAGATTCTACCAGATATTTATATCAGCTCCATATGGACTTGTTTGGTCCTATGCCAGTCAGAAGCTTAGGAGGCAGAGCTTATACTTTGGTAATAGTTGATGACTACTCACGTTTTGCTTGGGTATTCTTTCTGAAACACAAGCCAGAGACCTTTGATTCTTTCACAGTATTCGTCAGGCAAATTCAGAATGAACTAGAATGTTCTGTGGTCAAAATCAGAAGTGACCATGGCACAGAATTCAAGTCTGGGGCCATGACCGAATTTTGTGAAAACCTAGGTATCTTTCATGAGTTTTCGTCTCCTCATACTCCACAACAAAATGGAGTTGCTGAGAGAAAGAATAGAACACTCATAGAGGCCTGCAGAACAATGTTGAGTGATTCCTCATTACCGGAATACTTCTGGGCTGAAGGTATCAACACTGCTTGCCATGTGCAAAACAGAGCACTAATCAACAAGAACCATCATAAGACACCTTATGAACTTCTGAAGGGCAAGAAACCAATCTTGTCTTATTTTAGAATTTTTGGCAGTAAGTGCTTCGTACTTAACAATGGGAAGCATTACAAAATTAAATTTAGTGAAAATGTTTTGAAGGTATTTTTGTAGGCTATAGTAGCCATAGTAAGGCATATAGGATTTTCAACAAGAAAACCCTTGTTGTAGAAGAAACTTGCAATGTTATTTTTGATGAGACGAGTATGCTTCACAGCAGCTCCTCTAGTGTATTTGTTGAAGATGCAGGTTCAAAATTCAAAGAACTCAATCTGGAAGAAGCTCCCAATGAAGATACTTCAAGGTCTACAAAAGTAGAAATTCAAATTCCACATGAGGAAGAATCTCAAGAGGAAGAGCTCCAAGAAGTGGAAGAAGTGCCTCAAGCAGATGTACCAGTTGACAATGTACCAGGAAGAAACTGGGTGATCAGACGTCAAAGGGATCATCCTATTAATCAAATCATTGGAGAACCTAATGATGGGATTAGAACCAGGAGAGGTACTGCTAATCAAGTTTTACACTTGAGTTTTCTTTCTCAGATTGAGCCAAAGAAGTTCGATGAAGCAAAGAATGATGCCTCTTGGATCATTGCAATGCAAGAGGAACTCAATCAGTTCAAAAGATGCAAAGTATGGAAGCTAGTGCCCAGACCCAAAGGACAAAATGTTATAGGAACAAAATGGGTTTTTAGAAACAAGCTAGACGAAGATGGAGTAATCATAAAGAACAAGGCCAGACTTGTTGCTCAAGGATATAAACAAGAAGAAGGGATTGACTTCGATCAAACTTTTGCTCCAGTGGAAAGACTCGAAGCAATCAGGTTGTTTCTAGCGTATGTTGCTCACAAAGGTTTCAAAGTCTATCAAATGGACGTGAAGTCAGCCTTCCTTAATGGTGATCTAAAGGAAGAAGTATACGTAGAACAACCCCCAGGTTTTGGTGACTCCTCTCTACCTGATTATGTATATTACTTACATAAAGCTTTATATGGTCTCAAACAAGCTCCCCGAGATGGGTATGAGACGCTCTCTAGCTTTCTTCTTGAGAACAAGTTCACAAGAGGAAAGATAGATAAGACATTATTTCTTAGGGAAGTAAAAGGCAAGATTTTGCTAGTGCAAATCTATGTCGACGATATTATTTTTGGTTGTACGGATGATAACCTCTGCAAAAAGTTCTCTAACTTGATGCAAGGGAAATTTGAAATGTGTAGTATGGGAGAGCTGAAGTATTTCTTAGGACTTCAGGTAAAGCAATCTGAAGATGGAATTTTCATCTGTCAGACGAAGTTTACCAAATAGTTAATTAAGAAATTTGGAATGGAGAATGCAACCTCTATGAGGACTCCAATGGGATCAGCTATGTCTCTAGACAAGGATGAGAAAGGAAAACCTTTTGATGAAACCAAATATAGAAGCATAATTGGATCCTTGCTCTACCTCACTGCTAGTAGACCGGATATAATGTTTTCAACATGTGTATGTGCTAGATTTCAGGTGAACACTAAGGAATCTCACTATGCCGCTGCAAAGAGGATTTTGAGATATCTTAAAGGCACACCGAATCTTGGCTTATGGTACCCAAGAAGTAATGACTTCGAGCTAACGGGCTTTTCAGATGCAGATTTTGCAGGTAGCAAGGACGATAGGAAAAGCACTTCCGGGACTTGTCAATTCCTAGGAAGAAGGCTAATTTCCTGGAGTAGCAAGAAACAGAATTGTGTAGCAATATCAATCGCTGAGTCAGAATACATCTCTGCGGGCAGTTGCTGTGCACAATTACTATGGATAAAGAATCAATTGGATGACTACAATATGATGTTAAAAGAAATTCTGATGTATTGTGATTCGTCAAGTGCTATTGCAATTGCTCACAATCCAGTATCTCAAAGCAGGACAAAGCACATTGAAATTCGTTATCACTTCATCCGAGAACATGTGGAGAACAAGAACATCAACCTCAGTTATGTTCCGACAGATAAACAAGTTGCAGATATCTTCACGAAGCCACTTGATGAGACAAAGTTTAATTATTTCAAAATGGAACTTGGAATGCTTAACATTGAGTAATCTTTAAGTTAGGAAGAAAATCAAGACATGCTTAAGGCAATCAGTTAAGAAACTAAAAATTTTAGTCTAAGAAAAGACTGAGGGGGAGGACTGCTTGCTGGACAAAGATTCTTGATTTGAAGGGAAAGAAATTAGGCTCTGAAAATTTTTCAAGAGAAAACATAGTCCATCTCTCGGGCAAACTTAAATTTCATCGAACTCAAATTTCGTCGATCTCAATTATTCAATTTCGTCGAACTCGGCTGAATAAATTTCTTCGAACTCAGAATTCGTCGATCTCAGCTGAATATAATTTCGTCGGTCTCAATTATTCAATTTCGTCGATCTCAATTACTCAGTTTCGTCGACCGCATCATTATTCTTCGCCGAACATATTTTTTGGCAGGCAAAATATTGTCAATCTGGCGGAAATTCTTTTCCAGCAAATTTGATCAGCCGATTTAGTATTAGAATATAAGGATTTAATTCCTATTCATCCAGAAATTGGATCCGTCAAATTTATATCTAAGGATTTAATTCCTAATCTATAAGGTACGCGTCTCTCTCATTTTCTTTTATATAAAAAGGTTATAAAGGTTAGCCGCATCACAACATCTGCTCCTTCGCCGAATCCTAAGTAAGTTCTGCCCAATTTCCTCCAAATCTCTATTCTCGCTGCAAGTTCTTGCTGCTTCCTTCCATCAATCTCGACATGGAAAAGCAGATCAGTCACGAGTTTCTTGAAGTAGGGGGAGAAATCAAGTTTGCAGATTTCGGTTCTGCTCAAGTTATTGGTGGTAATGAAGAAATTAAAGCTTCTGAATCATTTCATACAGAAGAAATGGCAAAATCTGAGGGGGGGGGGGAGCAAAGCAGAGCAATGGATTTAAATGAAGAAGAGAAACATGAATTCATCAAGGAGGTAAATTCTTCAAGACTAATTCCTACAGCATTTTCTCCAAATAAATTGCTGCACTCTATTAAGAATCTGCTCAGGACTCAAGCGGATCACATAGAGTTTTATCTCAAGCTTGTTTACAACAAAATTTTAGAAGTTGAAAAGGATATCAATAATGGTCTAGCAACTGTCAATCATAATATGGGTGTTCTAAGAAGAGAACTAGATGAAAAATTTGACAAAGCTGCTGAGGCTATGAATCTCTCTGCAAAAGGAATATTCTCTCTGTATGAACAAGCTAATAAGGTAGAAAGAGGTCAAGATATGTTGCTGAGGTCACAAGAAGCAAATAATTAAGTACTCCACTCTACTATCAAAAGCTTCTCTGAAATAGTTATCCAAGCCCTTCTTAAAGAAGTCAGAAAGGGGGAGGAAACTATGGCAGCCAAGCTGGTTGAATTAAATAGTTTAGTGGAGAGCAGATTTCAAGAAAGCAACATGTACCAATCTCAAAATGTTGGATGGCTTCATGATGTCTTCACAGGAAAGCAGTTTGCTCAAAATCAAGAAGTTTATCCTGAGCAAGTCTTTGAAAATCAGCCATCTCTTGTTCCTCCTATAAAGTCTGATCAAGTGGAGATTGAAAAATTCTCAAAGCATCCAGATGTGAAGCCTGTGCAAAAGGAAAGTGCAAAATCGTCAAAGATTCTAGATTTAAAGCCAAAGGCTGGAAGAAAAAGAAAGGGAGCCGGCATAGCTATTAGAGAGCCAAGATATGAAAGGAGAAATATTAATGAAAACTGGAGTCCAATTTCCAAGAGTATGATTCTGAACACATATAATCTGATAGAGATTTCAAATGAAGATCCTCAGAATTATTATTCTCAAGAAGAAATCAACAAGCTGAAAGCTTCAAAGCTGAAAAGAAAAATTCATTTTAATGAGCATGGATACAACAACCCAAATGCTCCTCCTCCTCCTCCAAAGTATTACCCAAAGCCCAAGGCTTATTTTGTCAGGCAGTTGAAGAAGGCCAAGTTAGAGAAGGCCAAGTTAGAGAAGGACAGGATGCCTTAAGGAATGTGTTGTGACTGCTGTTAACTTTTTAAAATCTTTTTATATTACTTATGAATAAAATTTTGCTATTCCTTTCTCTTTGATAATTATTTTTGTTTGTGGTCATTAGTTTTATGTGTGAAACTCATCTTAATAGATAAGGTTCTGACTTCTTCAAATAGGGGGATATTGTTGGGTATTGTTACCATAATAACCTTGATTTGAAGAAGTATCCCTTAAAACTAAGATGAATTAACTTGTATTTGATGGTATCTCTAGTTATGTGTTTGCAGGTTCTAAATTGATAAGTGCAAACCAATGTCAAATTACTATGGATCATCAAATGCAGTCCTAGACAATGTAACTCTTCATTGTGTAAGACCAAGTGTTGATTCATGAGTAATTTCTCTATTGGGATGTACTTCATATTCAAACACAAAGGAAGAGCCAAGGAAAATTGCTGCTGATTTGAAGAAAATCATTTTTCTAAGTTTTCTGGATCTCGTCGAGCTCAGGTCGACGAACGGAATTTATTTCGTCGAACGCAATTCGTCGATCAAAAATTCGTCGATCGCAGTTCGACGAAGTAAATATTTTGGTCGAACAAAGTTTGCTGATAACTGAAAACATTTCGTCGAACGCAGATTGGTCGAACGAAAATTCGTCGAACACAGTTCGGCTAAGTGAATATATTCATCCTTTCTCTGGTCTGCTATTAGTTGATGGCAGTTCATCGAACGCCGTGAATTGCATTTCATCGAACGCAGTGAGGCGGTCTTTCGTCAAACGCAGAGCGTTGGCAGTTCGTCGATCGCTCTTCCGTCCGACGAAATTTTAACAGATGGCAGATTTTCGCTGGCGCTGTTTCGAAATTCAAATCTCTGGGTTTCCTTAATGTCTGCCTTCCATATAGGCTTCCTCCGCGTGAAGTATTAATAGAATTTTTTCCTTAAATTTTGATGTTGAAGAATTTACTCCTTAATTATTGCAGAGAGCCGTTGGAGATTATATTTTTCCTTTATTTCAATATTCAGCCGTTGACAGAATTAATATTCCTTATTCATTCTTTATAGCCATTGGAGAAAGATATATATATATATATTCTGTTCTATTTTTCCTGAACAGAACTAATCGTAAATTGCATATCAAGAAGAAGAATTTTTGAATTTCAGCCATCATCTTCTCTCACTCACTCAAAAGTTCAGATATCTGGTGGCCGACAGTTTGTGTGCTCAATTCTTCATCAAGTTTCTATTCAACAAGATCACTGCTCTTGGATTGCATCATCTATACTACCGATCTTGTTGAGTAGATGAGTTCTCAGATCAAGGGTTTCAAGAGAAAAGAGTTTTCTTCTTCCTCAATTTCATTCAGGATTTCTATACTCAAAGAAGAAGAAGATGAAGATCTATTTTATCAGATCTGAAGAAGAAAAAGAATTTCTTGGAAATTCTTAGATATTGGATTTGTTAATCCAAGAATTTTGTAACACCCCTTTTATAATTTTTGTAGGAGTTGTTTTGCTCCGAGTTTTTGTAGGAGTTGTTTTGCTCCGAGTTTTTGTAGGAGTTGTTTTGCTCCGAGTTTTTGTAGGAGAGTTTGTTCTCCGAGATTGTAGGAGTTTGACTCCGAGTTGTAGGATTATTGATAATCCGAGATAGTGAAGTAGCCTAGTCTAGCCGGTCGTGCTAGATAGGTGAGGTGCAAAGTGGACTACCCAAGTACGGGGAACCACTATAAATCGTTGTGTGTACTGTGCTCATTGGTTTTCTGTGCGCTTTATTTCTTATATTTTTAATTCCGCAAAAAGACATAGAAACCACCTATTCACCCCCCTCTAGGTGATTTAGGTTGCAACTAGATACTTTCAGTAGGAGTCGGGACGATCCGGATATCCGGCTCGTCATACTCGTCCAATTGGCGACGGAATGCAAGGCATGATCCATGCTCCGACAAAACAAGCACTATTTTGCATTTTTCTTCGGCTCAAATTGAACTGGAGATGAATGCGAAAAGGGCATGTGCGGAGTGGACGAGTAGCCGTAGGACTTACGCAGACCATATGGAGTACCTGACGAATTAGGTGCTCCATGTACTGGGCATTGAGTGCTAGGGTTACTATCTCCCTTTGGACATCTATCACTAGCATGAGATATATCTCCACAAAAGCGGCAACGAATATTAAACGAAGCCCACATAGTGTGAAGATAACATGATTCAAAAGAAAAACACTATTGTGCAAAATGCTACACCCAACAATAATTTACTAAGCAACCTAAGTAAAACAAGAAAATGGAAAAAAAAGAACAGAAATAAAATAAAGGAAGGATGCAATTTACAAATGGAAGGGCTTCTCTCTCAGATTCTCCCTCTCCAGAAAACTCACACAACTGTGTTCCCCGGCAACGATGCCAAAAATTTGATGCGCAAATCTTAGCACACCGCTATAGGCGGTAGCAAGACTGCGGCACGAAACGGCAGTGTACCGATCGTTCAAGTAATATAAAACGAGGAGTGAATCCCCGAGTATCGAATCTCGAAGGAACACAGTAAGGTGGAGTTAACTATTGAGGAAGGACTTGAGATTGAAGTCCTTTATGCCGGATGGGTTGCGGAAACGGGGGTTTGGGTTGGTGGAAATAAAGAGAAAATACTACAACTACTCCTATGCAATGTCGCTATGCAATGCTTCGCTAGGCGGGATGGAAACTGGGCAGGCCTTGAGCGCGCTGCTTCGCAAGGGCGGATGGACGAGTAGGCAAGCAGAATCGTACTGTGCAGGCCTTGACCGTGCGATCTGGAAAATTGCAAAATGACATAAATTCTTAGATAAAAGAGGAAAACTCGTGCGATTTTTCTCACGCACGATCAAAACTGACCGTGCGCGAACAAAACGCACGAGTCGGGGCAGATCACCATTTATAAGTACTGCAGGAATCGCATGGTCGCTGAAATCGTGCGTCAAGGAATCGCACGACCGTGCGATTTCTCCAGGTTATAATTCCCATAGAATGAAGATCTGCCCACCTGCAATATAAACCAACAAGTTGGGGAACATACCACCAGCACACAGAAATATATAATAATAACAAAATAAAGACATGGGGAGCATCATGTGCTTACCCCCAGCAGAATAGTGCGCAATTGCACGCCACAATGGGCCAAAATGAGCACTTTCAAAGAAATGTGATCAAGTGAAATATAAGCAATAAAGGACTAAAAGTGAAGTGCATATGCATGAAAATAAGCCCAGATGAGTCCAAATATGTGTATATAAATGGGACTCATCACTCTCATAGACGGTGGGTCAGGTTGATCTCTGGTGAGGATGTCAAGGTAGCAAATTCTTTGGTGCTAGAATGCCCCAGATCGATTCCACTGACGGGCTCTCATAGACGATGGGTCAGGTTGATCTCTGGAGAGGCTGGCAAGGTAGAAGGCTCTTTGGTGTTGGAATGCCCAAGATCGATTCCGTTGTCGGGCTCCCACTAGCCGGTGGGTCAGGTTGATCTCATGAATAGGCTAGTAGGGCGCCAGAGAAGAGCATTCTCGCTTGGTGAGAAGGGGTGATCTCACACGACCAGAAAAGGGGGAAACTCATCCCGCGAGCAGAAGGCCTCCCGGCGAGTGGGGTCCTCACTGAAAATAAAGGGAAAAGTATAAAAAGGATCATTCCTATCCCAGAAGACAACGCGGGGGATCATGTAGGGATCTCGCTCGCCGAAGTAAAAAAAGGGGGAAGTGTTCAACCCTCGCGAGATGGAGATCCGGAGGGCTGATCCTAAGGTACTCGCGACCCAAAAGTGGACAAAAAAGATGAGAACTAACGTGGTAAGTACGCGTACTAATCCTAAGCTGGGAAACTACGCAGTATGCGGGCCTGAGCACAACGAATGCAATGGTGAAGGCGTAAAGCAGTATAAACGCAAAAATACAAAGTAGCGTGCATAGAAAATGAGAACACAGCGAACATGTGGACAATTTTCATTTCTATTTTCACTAATCAGTTACAAATGTCGCGGCGATCTCGCCAACCAGAAATACAAAATAACAATACAAGTCCTTTTTTTGATTCACCGGCTGATGGATCGTCCTCGCTGTCTGCAGGAGGCGGGGCTGGCGTGAATAGCTCTGGGACCACATCTTTGATCGTCAGATCGGCCGCCTCGGCGGACAGCAGACTGGCTCCCTGCATGGCCCAAAAGATGTACCGCACCGCGGTGATAGAGGCCTCTCAGCATTCTCCTCCCAGGCTCACTGGTCATCCTTCAGGAGGCGAGGAGACGGGGGGACGGTGGCGCCAACCAGCTCCTGGTTGTGAGTTTTCAACCTGGCGACCTCATTCTCCAGGCTGGAGATGCGAGCGCGAAGATCCCTGACGGTCTCGGCATCCTGTAAAGAAAGTAGGTAAGCCAAAGAGGCATTGTTAGAAGAGGATGTAAGCGAGAACTCGGAGACTTACCACACCATCCTGATGTTTGGGGAGAAGCTCGTCAGAGGCGAGCAGCTTCTCCTTTAGACTCGTGATCTCGGCAGCAGAGTCTTTGTAGGCATAGGCGAGCTCCTCGTTATGGCACTCCAGCTGAAGGCAGCGCCGACCCATCATGTGGGCGAGCTCCAGAGAGTAGAGTTGAGCTCGCGCGCTCTCGTACGTCAGGGTCCTCGTTGTCTCGGCCTTGAGGACCGAGGCGTCCTCGCGACCATACAGTCTGAAGAAGAGCGAAAACGCCTGCTCGTTGACCGTTGGATGCTCCACCTAAGAGGGGAGGATGGTGGAGATGGTGGCCTTATTGACCTCGGTATTCCAGTAGAGCATGAACTCGCCGGCCTCGTCCTTGTGCCTTTGGCTGAGACCAAAGTTACAGTGGTTTATCAGCACTGGCAAGGAGGAGATCCTGGCGACCTTTTCGACTGGCTCGCTAGACTCCCTTTCCTCGGGGAAGTCATCCGGAAGGACCTCGCTCGGGGAGGCCTCGACTTTCCCTTTTCCCTTTTCAAATGGGGGAGGATTCTTCTTGTTTTTCTTCTGCGAAGGCTGCGAGCAGGGATCCTTGCGGCCAGAGGACTCAGCCCTCTTTTTGGTAGGCGGGGAAGTGGGACGGGGGGTCTCGCGGCAAATGTCCGCTCCCATTTTCGCAAGAGTGAGGTCCGCAGGAAATGACCAGCTGCTCACGTAAGGGGGATGGACGGGCAGGTCTCGCTCACCTGTAATTGTCTAACAGTTAGAAATGTTCAGCAAAAACTTTAAAGTAGGCAAACAAGCGTAATACATACCCTCCCCAGGGAGCAACGGTGGTAGCGAGTCGACGTTTCGGCGGAGGTGGGAAACCTCAAAGTTCTTCTTCTTGAAGAACTGGAACAAGGCGGCATCGTGGCCGTCGAGGTCCGGGGGACGGTAGGTGCTCTCGCCATGCTTAGTAATGAATCTTGTTGACGGTTTCGCCTACTTTGAGACACAAGCCCATGAAGTAGGTTGTACCCTCCTTATATGCCCTGAAGGAAAACAGCTTCCGAAAGACCGGCAAGCTGAACTCGATGCGTTCTTCTCGCATGTAGCAAGCGAACACGGCGATGACCGCCACGGCGTTGGGGATAGCCGACCCAGTATCACGCCGAAGTGCTTTAGAACCTGGCGAAAAACATCGCGAGGTCTTAAAGAAATGAGCGAGAGCTTAAAGTTCGGAAAAATAAAAGTACGCGAGATCAGCCGGTACCTAGCAAACCTCCGGCCACAAAGGTATGCGCAGGCCGACACCAAATTGGGCGGTAGGGATGGCGAGCTCATCCCGCATGGGGATGTTGATCACATCGTTCTCGCTTGGGCAGCGAAAGGAGAAGCGCGGCGGTATAAAGTCGGCGACGGCTGCGAGGTACTCTTCTTTGGTCAGGTTGCTGTTGAAAAAACAGTGGTCCGTAAAGGCCCAAGCACACTTTAGCCGACCCTCGGCCTCACTAGCTTCTCCTACCATTGTTGAAACCTGTGAAGAAAAAGGACAAAGGGCGTGAACGAGAGAGTGCGAGGTCTCGCAAGCAGAAGATGAAGAAGGGATAGCATTAAATGTGGTAGGTGAGTCCATCGCTTGGATCAATTTATAGGAAAAGAAAAGCGCGAGAAAGAAGTCGAAGTGGCGGGGGGGGTGCGGTTAGGAAAAACCCCGTGTGGTGCGAGAACGTGATGAAACCTCAGATATATTGGCAGTCGAGACCGGCTTACTAAGAGTATAAGCAAAATTTACATGCGGGAGCAGCAAGAAAGAATAGAAAATAACAATAGAGCGAGCCACAATAGACAGTTGTTGCATAAACTAACAATAAGCGCATGAGCCCCGACAGCGGGAGAGAAACAGTTAATAAAATAGAAAGGAATAGCGAGATTGTTTAGCGAGACTGAATAAAGTTCTTATGCATTGATGAGGGATTTGCCAGGCAGATGAAAAGTGCGAGCGAGGATCAGTAGTGTATCCACTTCCACCTACCACGACCTCGTACTCCTGACCGCGGCGGAATCCTAGGGTAGTGATATGCATTGACAGCGCACGCCTCGCGTGGAATTAAGCAAGCGTAATCATTCACTCGCGCGAGATATGTCCCGAGGGAGGTGATGGCGCAAATCTTAGCACACCGCCATAGGCGGTAGTAAGACTGCGGCACGAAACGGCAGTGTACCGATCGTTCAAGTAATATAAAATGAGGAGTAATCCCCGAGTATCGAATCTATAAGGAACACAGTAAGGTGGAGTTTACAATCGAGGAAGGACTTGAGATCGAAGTCCTTTACGTCGGATGGATGCAGAAACGGGGGGTTTTGCATTGTGGAAATAAAATAAAAGCTATCAACTACTCTTATGCAATGCCGCTATGCAATGCTTCGCTTGGCGGGATGGAGACTAGGCAGGCCTTGAGCGCGCTGCGTCGCAAGGGCGGATGGACGAGTAGGCAAGCGGAATCGAACTATGCAGGCCTTGAGCGCGCTGCTTCGTTGGGCGAGTGGATTACACGGGCCGCTATGCCACGCTTCGCTAGGAGGATGGAAGAGTAGGCTAGCGGATGGAGTGGAGAGAACGGCGGAATGAGGGTCGCAAGCACCTCTTCGCAAAGCACACCACTAGCAATTGCTAGTGCGGCACACGAACGTGACGGCGGGATGGAGGATGGAATGGGGCGCACCTCAAGCAACTCAAACAGTAAAATATTTCACATAGACATGAAATGTATAGAAATGCAAATAAAGTTAAGTGCTACTTCATCATAATGTTAGCTCTAGCTACATATTCATCAATAAGAGAAGAACAAGGCAAGAAATTGACCGAATCCGAAGTCTCGTTGTAGATTCACAGTTGGAATCGCCGGGTTGTCAATCCGCGTCCAAGCTCGGTTCGCAACTACGTCCGGGGTAGAGAAAGCTGTCACTACTCTCCAATGAGCCCGTCTTCTTCGTGTCACGATCTGGTAGAGGTTGCAAACTTCCTCTTGCTTGATGGCGATGGCGGCTAAACCTTCCTTGAAGCTCTAGGATGAAGGAGGAGGCCGAGAGGAAGCACCAGCTCAAGAATGGTGTGAAGAACAAGCCCGGAGCACCTCCCGATGGTGGGCAGCGATGGAGGGGCGAAATCGGGGGCTCTGGAGCAGGAAACGGCGGACTGGCGGAAGAAAATGCGGAAGATCTGACCTAATTCGCGAGCGGGAATATTTATAGGCGCTGGAATAAACAGTGCGCACGGTCATTGGCGCACGACCAGTGGTCGTGCGCGCTGGAATCCTGTGATCGTGCGCCTGCCTGGGTGGAGCCTGCAATGTAAGAAATTTATAAAATACAATGTTCGCACGACCAGTGGCGCACGACCGGTGGTCGTGCGCACTATCGTAGGTGGTCGTGCGCACTGGTCGAAACAGAACTCATAAAATTGATGTTAAGTGCACATGCACAGTGGCGCACGACCGGTGGTCGTGCGCACTATCGTAGGTGGTCGTGCGCACTGTCCGAGACAGAACTCAAAAAATAGGGTTAAGTGCACA
Organism: Dactylorhiza incarnata; assembly: GCA_033032865.1. Lineage (NCBI taxonomy): Eukaryota > Viridiplantae > Streptophyta > Magnoliopsida > Asparagales > Orchidaceae > Dactylorhiza > Dactylorhiza incarnata. Next base: position 1,361,078 of record JAWHQI010000224.1, read on the forward strand.
TGATCAGCGGCGCACGACCAGTGGTCGTGCGCAATAGAAACAGTGATCGTGCGCAGTGTTCCTGTACAGAATTGTACCGGGAACACCCGCACGACTCCTGTTCCAGCACAACCACGAAACCAGCCACTGAAAGTGGCACTTAACAATCCATGAAAACTACTAAAAATGAAGAACATGAAATAACACCAAAAACGGGCCTAGAGGTGCACTTAGCATGGAGTGTCAAATATGAGTGAAAACATGTCTAAAGTGAAGTGCATAGACTAGAAAATCGGCCCAGATGAGTCCATAAATGTGTATATATTTGGGACTCATCAGGAGGTGGTCGTCTTGCTAATATCCTGCGGTATCTCAGCGCGGAGCCGCGCGCACTCATCCAGTAAAGTGGCATGCCGCTCCTCGGCAATTTCTCTATCCCTCTTCACTTGGAGGTGAAGGTCCTGCAACATTTGCCCTTGTTTCTGAAACAACTCGGATGTTCGCCTCTTCAGGGCATCAGGGTCTCGTGGGTCACCCAGGAAGTCATCCATCTGCTCCGGCAAAGGAAGGGGAGACATCTCTTCCTCCCCAAAGTTAGAGTCGGCGGGGAGGGTCTCAGAATCACCTGCGAGTAAATCTACGCAACATCAGCAATTAGCGAAAGCCTTCTCTTATTGACGCAGGGAGTGGTCAGTCTCGCAAGAAGCAGCGGATTCCTTACCAGGAGGTGGGCGAGAACCACTAGGACGACCCTAAAAAAGAGTAGTGAATGGGGAGCTAGGTGGACTTCCCGAAACCACCGCGGCATGTTTTGACATCGGCAGGAGTAGTCGTGGCCGGTCGCGAGTCACCTAAACACTCCCCCCTTAAGAGATTGAACCCCGGGGTGCTGAGGGTTATGTTGGGGGGGACCAGGGTCTGAGGTCGCGAGCCTTGACGCACTGGAGTCGCGTGAGGGCAGGCTATAAGAGGTACAATGAGGTCATCGGTCAAAAGTTTAATCTCGACATGAAAAAGCGGGTCACTTACCAGCAGCTTTTCCATCAGCGAGATCACTCTTCGCCGGAGGATCGGGGAGAGACCCGGTTAAATCTTCGCCCGCACCCTTATTGGTAGAGAGCAGGTCCTGCGGTCAGGCGAGGTTTAGAGGAGTCAAACGAATAGTTAAGAGAGAAGAGTAGCTCTTACCTCTCCGGTGCACCTATTATCAGGAGAGGAGTCCAGCAGCACCGTCTCGTCCCCCCCCCCCCCTGGGGGTAGGCAGACTGGCTTCGCCTTTCTCGTCTTAGGCGGTGGAGGGGTGCTTGGGCGGGTCATCCAAGAGGCAGTGTTGGCCATGGTGGAGAGCTCGCCCGCCTTGGACGCCCTCAGGAGAGCTCTGAGTTCTTCTGTTAGGGGTATTTTCCGGCAGCTGCAGTAGGAGGTGGAAAAGGAGAAATAGAGAAGAATATTGCATGTCACCCTGGCTTGGGTAGTATTTATAGCTGTGGGGTGGGGCCCATACAAAGATTCCCGACAGATCAGCAGTCGTCGGGATATGGCTCTTATTGGGAAAATGACCCTCAATGTTCCCTTGATTTGAAGAAGCTTCACACTCAATGTTAAGTGCAAGTTGTATTTGATAAACCCCATTCTATTTCATGATGATGCAGGGTAAGGTCATACCAAGGTGTAATGTATGTTCAGTAGGTTTACTGTCAAAACTGCTGAGACATGCTCTCAGTCTCAACTGAACTGCTGAGACAAGGCCAAGAGCCGCTGAGAAGGTGTCTAGGCCTGCTGAGTTTCAAATAGAAGAAAACTGCTGAGACAACTGTTTATCTCAGCGGATCCGCTGGGATGGGACATAAGTAGCCATTGAGACAGCATGCCATCTCAGCCCAACCGCTGAGACAGATTCAAAATGATCTGGCGGGTTCTGCTTTTGGCGCAAGGTGCAGAAAGGCTTCTTAGGGTCCACCAATCACTCACATACCTGTCAGAAGGACAGCTAAGAGCCGTTGAAGATCATTAGAGTATAAAAAGAATAAGTTAGGGCTTTGTAAAGAACTCTTCACACATTTTACTCTCCAGCACAAAAAAGAAGAACAAGATTACTGTTCCATTGTCGGCAGCCAAGAATCTTTCTCTTCCTGATTACCTGAGGCTACAAGAAGAGAAGAGATTGCTCATGTTGTTCAACTCAAGAAAGAGAAAGCTGATCCAGTCCATCATCTGAAGGAAAGGATCAAGAAGAATCAGGTTGGGGCATTCCTACTCCTCCCTGGTTCAAGACTGCAATGGTGTTGAAACCAGTAAATAGTCCCTTGTGGAGTTCGGGGCCCCCAACGGTTGGGGGGAAGCTAGCACTTACTAACTCCTTGGAGTTGACAGACTGAAGCCTCAAAACTAGACATAGACCACTAGATTCAGCAAGGAGGACCCACTACACACCTAGAAGATCTATAGAGAGCTTCCCCTCGCAAGCCAAAGTTGAAGCCCGGGCACCCTGGAGAGCTCTGAAAATGCTAACCAGTAAATGGCCTGATGAGAGAGACGCTACAAAAAAGGGTCTTCTCCAAAGGTGCCCTTTGGGTCTTATTTATAGTTTTTCTGAATTGGTCTGCTAATAGCAGGATTCTGCCTCTTGATTTTACTATGCGCACCCCAATTTGGCCTGCTAACAGCCAAACTCCAGTGTTCTGAGTGGCTATTAGCAGACCACCAGAGACTGAGGAGTATTTTCTCCTTATTAGCCTATGGGCAATTGGACTGCGAGAAGACTACTCGCAAGCTCAGCTCTCGCAAATCTCCTCGCGAATCTGGCTCGCGAGATCCTTCTCAGGCGAGCGCACTGCGAAGACCTTGCCCCCCCCCCCTTTGGCGATACCTGCCGAGATCCGGTCTCGCGCACTTTCCTGCGAGCCCACCCAGGCCCTGTGAAAATCCTTATATGGTTAAGCTCGTCGGGCGCAGAGGACTTCGTCGAACGGACTTCGCCGAACGTGGAAGATTTCGTCGAACGCAGAAGAGATTTCGTCGAACACAGAACCACTGAAAGCGGCCCGCGAGGTGCTGGCTCGCCCGCCTTCCTGCGAGCAGTCGGCAAGTGCCCGGCTCGCCCTCCTTTCTTGCGGGCGACCTTTGACACTCTGGCTCACGTCCCTTGTTACTTCCTTCGCCTTGTTGACCTCTCCAACCACGTCCATCTCCTGGCGAATATTGGGGTTGTACACAATCCCCGCTCTTCGCGAGGCTATCTAGGCTCGCGAAGAAACATCCAACCCCTGGTATTCGCCAACCTCTTGATGACCTTTCGGGAATCTTTGGTAGGTCCCACCTGAGGGATATAAATATCACCCCATGCCGCAGTGACGCACACCACCATTTTCTTCTTCCTTCTTTTCCGTTTTCCTATCGTAGCTACCAAATAATGACGCTTTCCAAGGAGCTTGAGGCTCGCCTGAAGGCCTCTAAGGCCGGCGAGCTGTCTGCCATGACAAGATCTCCCACCTGGATGACTCGATCGCCTCCCCCTTCGGTGCCGGAAACAAAAAAGGCGAAGGCAATCCGCCTGACTGGGGATGACACAGTACTGCTTGAGTCCTCTCCAGACAATAGATCTCCTGGGGAGGTAAAAATTACCCTTCTCGCTAAGATACTCCTTTGATTCTTCTGAGTCTGGCTTGATCGCAGAATCTTACCACCGATAAGAGTGTTGGCGAGCCCTTAAATGTGTCGCACACCGTTCCTACGGAGAACACCGACCTCGCGGGTGGCAAGGCCGTGGGTACGTTATATGTTCTCGCTTTCTAAAATTATTTCACTGGATAACGGCTCTCATTTTCTTTGTCATTGCAGTCTCGCCCCACGCGACCCCGGGTCGCCAGAACTCGCGCCCCTCGTCGCTGCCCCCCCCCCCCCCCCCCCCCCCGACACAACCTTAAAAGTCCAGGGGTTCCATCTCATGGGGAGCGAGGACTCTGGGGGCTCGCGACCGACAAATACTCCCCCAGTCACCAATGTGGTGTACCCCCTGGTCTAGGGAAATCCCTTTTGCCCCCCTATGGCACTGTTTTTCAAGGTCGGTTGGGGTCTTCTCGCCCTCCTCCGTGTAAGGGTTCAAGCATATTTGTTATATATAAATATTTCTCCAAACTACTAATGGTGCCTGGGTCTCTCGCAGATGATGTCGAGGCCATGCACACTGACACAGACTTCGAGGAGGATGATATGTCCCCCCTTCCTTTGCCGGAACAGATGGATGACTTCCTGGGTGACCCACGAGACCCAGAGGCAATGAAGAGGCGAACTTCCAAGTTATTCTAGAAGCAAGGACGGATGCTGAGGGATCTTAACCTCCAAACAAGGAGAGATAAAGAGGTTGCCGAGGAGAGGCATGCCGCTTTGCTGGATGAATGTGTGAGACTCTGTGCTGTGGTGTGTCGCGACCCTAACGATACCGCTACATCGCCAGGCCCGCACGTCGCGAGGATTAAGGATTACGCTAGCTTGATTCAGTGGGAGGCCAGTGCCGTCAGCGATTATCACAACCATAGGGTATCACCGTGGTCGGTAGTGCGAGGCGGAGGCAGGTGGAAATGGCTAAAATATTAATCTCGCTTACTCTGCTCCTGCCCTACGACATCTTGTACTTTATGACTTTGTTTATTCTTGTTTGAACAATCTCACTGTTCTCGCGATTTTAGTTTATCGGCCCTCGCCCGATCTAGGTTGTCGGCGATTAAATATCATTTCAGCGACGCGTATCACTTTTGAGAGTAGGTCATGTTATATTCGCCCAAAAAACTGCCCGCACTAATCTCGCAAGGTGATGTTGCTCGCGTATCACTTTTGAGAACAACTTTATTCTCGCACGCGGCCATTATATGATGTTTTGGCTACCCGCACCCCCCCCCCCCCCCCCCCGACGCTTGGGCTTCTTTCCTGCGCTTTTTGTTTTTCTATAAATAGCCTTCATAACTGAGGTCCACCTACCACATTAATCGCCAGCCCTTCTTCTTCGTCTGCTTCCGAGATCTCGCCGACTCTTTCTCGCGCTCCTTTCCCTTTTCCGCAGGTTCTTTTAGGATGGTTGGTGATGTTGCCGAGGCCGAGGGTCGGCGGAAGTGCGCCTGGTCTTTCGCCGATCACAACTTCATCTGTTGCAATCTGACCGAGGAGGAGTACCTTAGTGCGGTCACCGACTTTATCCCCCTCGGGTTCTCGGCGCGCCGCCCTAGCGAGGACGACTTGATCAACACTCTCCTGGCCGACGAGCTTGCCATCCCCACGGCCCCATTAGGGATCGGTCTGCGCCTGCCCCTGTGGCCCGAAATCCACCAGGTACCGGCACGTCTCGCTTACCTTTCCTTTTGCCGAGTTGAATCTCGCTCGTGATATATTGACCTCTCTTCATATTGCTCGCCAGGTGTTCAAGCACTTTGGCATCGTTCTAGGTCAGCTCACACACAACGTCGTCGCCATGATCATCGCGTTCGCTTTCTATATGCGAGAAGAGCGCATCGAGTTTAGCCTACCGGTCTTCCGGAAGCTGTTCTCTTTCTAGGCATATAAGGATGGCACCGCCTACTTTGTAGGGTCTGGGATCAAGGTCATCGAGACAGTTAACAAGACCCACTACTGAGCCCAGAAGTTCCTCCTTGTGAAGGGGAACTTCGGCAACATTCCATTCTCGCCGGTTCAACATGGCGAGACCACCTACCCCCCCCCCCCTACTTTCGGCGGCCACGACGCTAGCTTGTACCAGTTCTTCTACAAGAAGAACTTCAAGGTGGTTCACCTTCGCCGGAACCTCGACTCGCTGCTTCCAGTACTTCCTGGGGAGGGTAATAATCTTGCTCGCTAACTTACATTCTTTCACACTTTTTCAATAACTATCTGACCACCACCATCACCTTTCCAGGCGAGCGGGATCTTCCCCTCAACCCCCCCTACGCGAGCAACAGGAAGCATGCCGCCACCCTTGCCCTCGCGATGATGGGAGCGGAGGCCTGCCGCGAGACCAACACTTCGGCTCCGCCGTCTTCCCAGAAAAGACCGGAGGCCTCCAGCAGCCAGAACCCACCCCCGCCGTCCTCGACAAAGAGGAAGTAGAAAAAGAGCAAGAGCTCGCTCCCCTCCGTGAAGGCAAAGGGGCATGCCAAGATCGCTCTTGGCGAGATCGACCTTACCATCCTCCCTGAGGAGGGGGAGGCCGAGGAGCCGACCGAGGAGGTTGCTAAGACCTCCCCCTGCCAGTTCCTGTCAATCACTGGAACTTTGGCCTCGGTCAGAGGCACAGGGATGAGTCCAGCGAGCTCCTGCTAAACTGGAAGCCCGAGATCAATAAGGCCGACATCTCCACCCTCCTACCCTCTTGGGTGGAGAAGTCGACTATCAGCGGGCATGCCTTCTCGTTCTCCTTTGGCCTTTATGGTCGCCAGGACGCCGCGGTCTATAAAGAGGAGACCGCGAGGACTCTGGCCTACGAGAGCGCGAGGTCTCAACTACGCTCCCTAGAGCTCTCCCATATGATGGGGCGGCGGTGCTTGCAACTGGAGCGCCAAAACGAGGATCTCGCCAAAGCTTATCAAAGCTCCCTTGGCGAGATCGCCCAGTTGAAAGAGAAGTTGCTCGCATGCGACGGTGGTGTGGTGAGTTTCCTAGCCCTCGCTACCTGCCTTTCTTCCCGCTTTTCTTTGCTTATCCTCCTTTTCCTTTATAGGATGCCAAGACGGCCAGGAGGTCTGAAGCCCGCATCCTTAGCTTGGAGGGCGAGGTTGTCGGCCTGAAGGCCCACAACCGTGAGCTGGCCCGCGCAGCCGTCCCCGCTCTCCTCGCCGTCTGAAGGAAGAGCGGCGAGCCTGAGAAGAGGAGTGCCGAGTGGAGTCTACCAACGCGGCGCGCTACATTTTCAAATACATGCAGGGGGCCGGCCTGCTGTCTGCCGATGCGGCCGACTTGACCATCGAGGACATCGTCCCCAAGCTTTTTTCCTGGTCCCGCCAGCTGCGGATAGCGATGACGAGGAGTCTGCGGATGACCCCTAAAGATTGCAGTTTTATTTTGTTTTCCAATATCTTTTGGCTGACGAGATCGCTGTGCTCCGTAATCAAACAGCGAAATGTAAATGAAGATTTTTGGCCTCGTTTACTGTGTTCATCCTTTCTGTCTTGTTGTTTTTTCATGTTTATATCTCGTTCTCGCATACTCTTAGTGTACTCGTGGTATTCATTCTCGCATACTATGCAATCGAGTAGCTTTTGTATAGGACATGTTTTTGACTGCCTTCACTTTTTCTTGTTTACCTTAGGGTTGTAGGTTTTGGGACCACCCTTTCACCTCGATCTCGCGAGGGCCGATCCCTTTTCCTACCCCTCATGGCCTTTTGCGAGCACTACCTCTTGCAGGACCCCTCGCCCAGTTCCATGTCGTTGGGTATTTGCCTGCCTCTCTGGGCCAGTGATCGCGCTCTACCTGGTACTTCATGTCGAGAGCGTGTGGGGCGAGTTCTCGCCCGACCCCTTCTTATCATGCAAGATCACCCCTTACCGCCGAGAGATAAGGCCCTGGTCATCACCAAAGTCTTGCCAACCAGAGACTTGCCAACCTGCCGGCCTCTCTGCGAGATCAACCTGACCCACCGGCTAGTGAGAGCTCGGCAGCGGAATCATCCGGGGCAACCCAGCATGAGAAAATTGTCACCTTGCCAGCCTCTCCACGAGATCAACCTGACCCACCGGCTAGTGAGAGCCCGGCAGCGGAATCATCCGCGGAAATCCAGCATGAGAGACTTATCACCTTGCCAGTGATGAGTAGTATTTATGCGTATTTTAATTATAGTATTTAGTTTAGTTTTAATTTAAAAATTACAAATATTATTTATATTTTAGTTTAAAATCACTTCTTTTATAATTTCTGTTCTAAATATAGTTTACTTTTATTTTTGCAGAATTTTGGGGAAAATTGGAGAAAATCACACGTCACGCCCTCAGTCACGCCCGTGACCAAGGGCGTGTAACCTAAAGATCTGCGTTCGACGAAATTGTCACTACGTTTGATGAAATTTGAGCTGCGTTCGATGAAAGTTCTCTGCCGCTGCGTTCGACGAAATCTGAGCTCCAGTCGACGAACGTTGTCCGCCCCTGCGTTCGACGAAATTTGAGCTCCGTTCGACGAATGCTCTTCGCCCCTGCGTTCGACAAAATCTGAGCTGAGTTCGACGAACGCGCTCTGCCGCGCCGAATTCTATCCCAGGTACACGCCCAAGTCACGCCCGTGACCAAAGAGTCACGCCCGTGACTTCCCGCGTGATCCCTGCTCCCTGACGCGCCGAATTCAAGCCCATGCGGCATTAATGGAGTTGACTGCAGTCATGCCCGTGACCCATGAGTCACGCCCGTGACTTTTCGCGCGTGATCGCTTTTCGCTGCAGCGCCGCACTCAAGCCCACGCCGCATTGATGGCGCCGCCCAGGTACACGCCCGTGACCAAAGTTACACGGGCGTGTAATGTCAGTTTTTGCGACACAGTCACGCAAGACCCACGCCGATGTAGCAGCCGTGCAGAACAAGTATTACACGCCCTAGGTCACGCCCGTGACCGAGGGCGTGTAACCTAGAAATTTTTCCTATAAATTCAGAGGCTCCCCTCCAGCATTCCATTCCCTTCCCCCTGCCCATTTGGGCTGTTCTTGTATAGTTTTCTTTATTTCTTCATGTTTTCGGTTTAGATTTAATTTCATGTAATTTTCTTATTTCCTTTTTAATGTCTTGTTTTTCTCTTCCATGCAAGGTAGCTTAGCTTTAATTTCATGCAATGTAATTTAGTTTTCAATTTATGTAATGTTCTCTTTTTCATGGTAATGAAATGTTAATTTTCCTTTCACTTATGCAAAAATCTCTTCTTCTCACCTTTTCTCTTTTCTTATTCCTTCCTTTATCAAATATTTAGTTGTTCTTGATTTTCGCAAGCTTTGAATTGAATTTAACCTTAATTTTTAGCAAGCTATTTCAAGTTTTGTTTTCCTCTTTTCAATGTTCTCTTTTTAGTTAATTTTAATTACGCTCTCTAATTAAATTTTATTACTGATAAAATAATAGTTAGCTTTCTCAAAGTAGAAGTACTCGACATCCCTGAGTCTAATACGACCTTGATATTTTCTTTTAAATATCCTATACTATACGCGATAAGGTATACTTGCCTTTTCGAATGAGTAGTTTGGATTTATTAACAAAAACTTGCAAAAACTTTCTCCTTTTCTTTTTAAAGTTTTAGAGAATTCGACGTCGGCGCCGCGGCGTAAACGTCGATATTCCGAAAAAAGGAAAGAATATTACTTTTATCATCTCGATAGGTAGGATAATGGTTAGTTCCTTGAAGTACAAGTACTCGCGAGATGCCTCGAAAGCGCCCATCGAATTCTAATCGCATCGTAGAAAGGATTTTGCAAAGCTTAAAATTTTTATCATCAAGTTTTTGGCGCCGTTGCCGGGGAATATTTTTGTCGATATTTTGAAAAGAGAGAGCGCTATTACTTTTATCTTTTTTCTTCTTCCTTTATGTTTATCTAAAAGAAAAAAAATTCCTTTCTTTTCTTCTCTTTTTTTTTAGCAATTTTCAAAAAAATAAATAAATAATTTCCCTTTGAAATAAAAAAAATAAAAATTTGAAAACACAAAAACATTATAAAACTAATCAAAACCAAAAAATAATAATATTTAACTTTTATGTTTCATTTCTTTTTATTTCGTGTTTTGTTTTATTGTTTTAAAAGTAATTCTACAGGTGATCGTGGTGGTCGTCCGTCTCCAAATCAGGGACGTACTTCTTTTTCCTCTCCTTGTTCTTTTTCTTTCAAAATCATGCTCTTGTATTTTCTATTTTATTGTTCTCCATACTTAGCTTTCAACATTGGGGACAATGTTGAATTTTAAGTATGGGGGTGTATTTTCATTTCTCTTAAATTATAAAATCGTAGAAAATTTACAAAAAAAAATTTAAATTTCCAAAAATATTTACTGTGTACATAGTTTATTTTCGTTTTGTAAATAGTTTATTTCCTTTTTATTGTCTTTTACAAAAGAAAAATTAGCTTTTTCAAAAAAATTTAGAAAACCTAAGAAATATTCAAAAAAATAGATAATCGAAAATTGAAATCTTGGAAAGGGACATTTGGGACCTCACCCCATCTCACCTCCTAGTACCGTGAGAACCCTTCACGGGGTATACCTCGGGAAGTCCAAGAATTAACAAAAAAATTTAAGCTTTTTAGTATATGTTTTTATTGTTTATTTCTTATCAAAAAATTCAAAAAAAAATAATATCAAAATTCAAAAAAAAAATATGAAAAAAATTTAAAATACAAAAAAAATTTAAATCTTATACCTCTCTTATTTGTTATTTTTGTGATTTCTCTCTCTTATTTGTTATTTTTGTGATTTCTTAGAAATCTAGTTGAGAATGTTTATGAGCATGTTTAAGTTTTAAATTTGCTAAAATTTTGCTTATCATAGTTTGTTAATTTTAAATTTGAGGTAATCTTGATTTAAGAATCATCTTATGATTTTAACTTGATTAGAGAATTTATTTAGCATGACTTCTCTTTTTATTTTTAAATGGCTTCATTTTATAGTGAATTTGCTAAACATCTTTAGATTTCAATTATATTTTCTTCTAACTTTTTAGATCTTAGGAAATTTAATTTTACTAGAATTTGCTCTCAATATAATTTAAATCTAGCAAGATTTAATTTCCTTCCTTACCCCCTTTGTTGGCATAAGAAAATGAAGTTTAAAAGATCATATGTCATGGGAATAAGAGGATAAAATTCATTATTCCCTAAAACATATGCACCCAAAATATTTGAAAAGATTATATGGCATGGAGTAAGAGGATAAAATTCATTACTCCTAAACCATATACATTTTGGGTTGTTATTAGAAGAGAAAAAAAAAAGAAAAAAAATATAGAGGTGAGAGGATAAAATTCATCACCTCAAATCAAAGATCTCTTCTTATGCCAAATTTTATGAAATCCCCCTTAGCCAATTATCATCATTCTAGATTTAGTTTAAGATTATGGAGAGAGCAATATTTAGTAAGTTACTTTTCCTTAAGTTTCTTATAAGATAGAGTTCTTATAATTTTAATTTAATCTCGTTTTATAATTTCTACAATATTGTTAAACTAATTAATTTTCTTGAGAAGTCCTTGCCTAAACATTTTTCCCTCTTTTCAAATCATCATCATAATTTAGGACTTAACTCCTCCTTGAATTTACTCTTAACTTAACTTTTGGTTTAAATGAAATTTTAGTTTATAATTAAAATTTTTTAAGGATGTCTTATAAATTATGTCTCACATTTTTGCTCTGGAATAGCAAAACCTCAAGTATGGGGGTATTTCATGAGTAGTACTTATGCGTATTTTAATTATAGTATTTAGTTTAGTTTTAATTTAAAAGTTGCAAATATTATTTATATTTTAGTTTAAAATCAATTCTTTTATAATTTCTGTTCTAAATATAGTTTACTTTTATTTTTGCAGAATTTTGGGGAAAATTGGAGAAAATCACAAGTCGCCCTCAGTCACGCCCGTGACCAAGGGCGTGTAACCTAAAGAACTGCGTTTGACAAAATTGCCACTGCGTTCGACAAAATTTGAGCTGCATTCGACGAAAGATCTCTGTCGCTGCGTTCGACGAAATCTGAGCTCCGTTCAACGAACGCTCTCCGCCCTGCGTTCGACGAAATCTGAGCTCCGTTCGACGAACGCTCTCCGCCCCTGCGTTCGATGAAATCTGAGCTGAGTTCGACGAACGCGCTCTGCCCGTGACTTCCCGCGTGATCCCTGCTCCCTGCCGCGACGAATTCAAGCCCATGCCGCATTAATGTAGTTGACTGCAGTCACGCCCGTGACCCATGAGTCACGCCCATGACTTTTCGCTCGTGATCGCTTTTCGCTGCAGCGCCGCACTCAAGCCCACGCCGCATTGATGGCGCCTCCCAGGTACACGCCCATGACCAAAGTTACACGGGCGTGTAATGTCAATTTTCGCGACACAGTCACGCAAGACCCACACCAATGTCGCAGCCATACAGAACAAGTATTACACGCCCTAGGTCACGCCCGTGACCGAGGGCGTGTAACCTGGAAATTTTTCCTATAAATTCAGAGGCTCCCCTCCAACATTCCATTTCCTTCCCCGTGCCCAATTGGGCTGTTCTTGTATAGTTTTCCTTATTTCTTCATGTTTTAGGTTTAGATTTAATTTCATGTAATTTTCTTATTTCCTTTTTAATGTCTTGTTTTTCTCTTCCATGCAAGGTAGCTTAGCTTTAATTTCATGCAATGTAATTTAGATTTCAATTTATGTAATGTTCTCTTTTTCATGATAATGAAATGTTAATTTTACTTTCACTTATGCAAAAATCTCTTCTTCTCTCCTTTTCTCTTTTTCTTATTCCTTCCTTTATCAACTATTTAGTTGTTCTTGATTTTCGCAAGCTTTGAATTGAATTTAACCTTAATTTTTAGCAAGCTATTTCAAGTTTTGTTTTCCTCTTTTCAATGTTCTCTTTTTAGTTAATTTTAATTACGCTCTCTAATCAAATTTTATTACCGATAAAATAATAGTTAGCTTTCTCGAAGTAGAAGTACTCGACATCCCTGAATCTAATACGACCTTGATATTTTCTTTTAAATATCCTATACTATACGCGATAAGGTATACTTGCCTTTTCAAATGAGTAGTTTGGATTATATTAACAAAAACATGCAAAAACTTTCTCCTATTCTTTTTAAAGTTTTAGAGAATTCGACGCCGCCGCCGCGGCATAAACGTCGATATTCCGAAAAAAGGAAAGACTATTACTTTTATCATCTCGATAATTAGGATAATGGTTAGTTCCTCGAAGTAGGATTACTCGCGAGACGCCTCGAAAGCGCCCGTCGAATTCTTATCGCATCGAGAAAGGCTTTTGCAGAGCTTTAATTTTTTTATCATCAGCCAGCCTCTCCGCGAGATCAACCTGACCCACCGGCTAGTGAGAGCCCAGCAGTGGAATCATCCGGGGCAATCCAGCATGAGAAACTTGTCACCTTGCCAGCCTCTCCGCGAGATCAACCTGACCCAACGGCTAGTGAGTGTGGGATCATTGCCTACAATGTCTTAGATTTGGAGAAGTCCATTCCTAAGTCAAAGATATATCTCAGAATGTATTTGATATTCTCTCTAGAATCAATGTGTAGGAGATCAGGTCAGGCAAAATGCTCATGGAATCCATCCAAGTTCACAAGCGTCGAGACATCATACATCGCTCGACGCCTGTGACCCAGAAACGTTGACTCATGTCCATTGCTCAAATAGACAAGGTCGTCGCTGAAGTTCTGAGACCAAGTTTGGAAGCGTCGAGCCAAGTTATATCACTCGACGCCGTGGAAAGAGAAGTGTCGACTAAACTTCAGTCAGCTCAGCGCAAACAAGAAGAGTCGAGATATGAAGGATTAGTTAAGAAGCGTTGAGCCTCTGTATGTTGCTCGACTTCTACAGATAAAAAGCGTCGACTTACCGTTGATTGCTCAACGCCTAAGAAGGAGGAGTCGAGAGCTTCAGTTAAAGGAGTATGCGTCGAGTATTTACATATCGCTCGACGCCTAATGGAAAAAGCGTCGACAGAGATGCTCAGTGCTCAACGCCTCTTCTATAAATACTCTGAACTGAGGAATTTCTTCTATAGCTAGATGAGCCTTTATTTCTTCAGAAGACATTGAAGACCGTTGAAGACTTAACGTCATGCTGACGTGGAGGAGCGTAACAGACGTTGCAGATGGTGGGCTATAAATAGAAGGTATGACCTATGGGTTATGTAGTTGAGTTAGTTTTTCCTATCTTTCAAAAGCCATTATCGTCTCCATCAGTTCGAGGGAAAGTTTGAGAAAGTTTCTGAAGAAGTTATCTTCCCTTTCAGAACCAATCTATCTTGAAGATTTCATTCAGCAATCTGGTGCTGATACATCTTTCTGAAAGAAAAAGATCAAGAAGGAAGAATTTGTCTTCCTAAGAAGAAGAAGAACAGTCATCACAGCCTGTCAAATCAAGAAGATCATTTGTTGCTGCTGTTCTATTGATGTTTTCTGTCTGATCATTCAGGCAGTTCAAGAAGACTCAACAATCTGAAGAATCTGAGTCTAAGTATTTGTTATTCTCTTTATAAATTCCTGTAGGATCTGAGTTGTCAGATCTGAGTGTAGGATCTGTCAAGGATCTGAGTTGTAAGATCAGGTGTGATCTGAGTTGTAGGATTCAGGGGTGAATCTGAGCTGTAGGCCTAGTTATAAAGGCTGAGGTAGGATCTGTGAGATCTGAGTTTGTAAGATTTGCTGAGATCTGAGAGAGTAAGATCTGTGAGATCTGAGACTGTAAGATCTGTTGTGATCTGAGCTGTAAGACCTGTTTGTGGTCTGAGATCTGGAGGAGCTATAAACCCTATCTAGCACACTGTTAGAAGGGGAGAAGGGGGAAAGTGGATTACCCAAGATAAGGGGAACCACTATAAAAATCTGTGTGTCTTTTTCTGTGTGTGATCTTATTTCTTGAAAGCTCTGATCTGTTTTATCTTGATTATAATCAAGAACTGCAATTGTTTTTAAATAACCTATTCACCCCCCCCCCCCCCCCCCCCCTCTAGGTGATTAGCTACCCTTAATTAAAGTCTTTCAAGTGGTATCAGAGGGTTGTTGTTCAAGAAAAGGATTAACAGCCTTAACAAGATCTTCTAAGGGTAGATTTCTGAAGTCGTGATGGCTAATACAGAAGGAAGCAAAGAATTCATATCTATGAAGCTTCCAATTTGCAGAAAAGAAAACTTTGGGATTTGGAAAGAAAGGGTCAGACTTTTCATGGAAGCATCTGATCCTAGGATTTACATAACTGTTCTAGAGGGACCTTTTGTTCCTATGAAAGTTTCATTTACAGATGGAAGTATAAAGACTCTTAAAACCTATTCAGAGATGACCAAAGATGAAGTGATTCTGGCCTCCATGGATAAGAGAGCTCAGAACATCATGGTTAGTGCTATTGAGGATTCAACTTTCCAAAACTTAGTCCATTGCAAAACTGCCAAAGAAATATGGGAATCTCTCATTGTCTATATGGAAGGGACTGAAGAAGTCAGAGATGACAGGAAGTCACTTCTAAATCAGCAATATGAAGCCTTCAGACAAGACAAGAAAGATTCAATAGCAGTCTGCTATGAAAAATTCTTCAAAATTGTAAATGGTCTAAAAACTTATGGAAGAACTTTCATAGATTATGAGCTGAATGATAAATTCTTAAGATCTCTGAACAAAGAATGGGATATCAAGATCTGTGCAATCAGAGAAATGGGAAATCTGGGAAACATTCAGCCACAGAATTTATATGGGAAACTCTTGTCCCATGAACTTCATCTGAATACAAGAAAAGCTGAGGAAGGACACAGCATGGAAAATCTTATTGCTCTGAAAGCAGAAAGCTCCCAGAAAAGCAAAGAAAGAATGTCATTATCCCCCAGGATTCCATCTGAATCAGAAGAATCAGAAACCAGTATTTCCGATTCTGAAATATCAGATGGTGAATTGGCACTCTTTACCAAACAGCTAAAAAGAATGCTGAGAAGAAAACAACACTGGAAAACTAGACCCTCTCAGTTATCCAGATCTAAGAAGCACTCAAATTCTTCAGAGGGATTCAAACAAGACTCCAAGAAGGACAGGTACAACTCTAAACACAATAAAATTAATTCAGAAGAAATTGTGTGTTTTGGTTGCAGGAAATCAGGACACATGATTGCTGGTTATCCTTCAAAGAGAAAGAACAACAAGAAATCTGATGAAAGGAGGCACAAATCTGACAAGAGACATGAGAAGAGTCTAATAGCCAAGAAGGGCAAAGTCACTCTTAGTGATAGTGAATCTCAGTCATCAGACTCAGATAGTGAGGAGGCACTCATAGCTCTAATGGCTGCCAGTGAAAATGAAGACAGTCTAAATCATAGATCTATGATAAGAGCCCCACTATCAAGATCTGTTAGTGAAGAGGATGAGGAAGAAAATGCAGGACTCATGTCATTGAGTGATCAAGAAAATCAGGAGACAACTACTGATATAAAGGTACTTGATAAAACTCCTCTATCTGATTCTGATTCTGATCCTGAAAAAGAATCATTCTCTTCTGATGAAAATGACTCACAATCTAAACTTCATGTAGATGAAATTATTGAAAAATATCAATTACTTCTCAAAGCACTTAAGAAGAGCAAAAGACACAATAAAAGGTTACAAAAAGAAATATCTGAATCAAAGAAAACTGATTCTCAAAACACTGAGACAACTGAGAGGCTGAATCAGACAAGCAAAGAACTTAGCAAACTAAAAGTCATGTCTATTATTCACATACAGACTTTGTGCACCAAGGAAAAGTTAATAAAAGAACTTGAAGCAAAACTCCTAGCAGAAAGGAAACTTGTAGCAAAGTTCTCAAAACCACAAACTATTCTTCCTATAATAGACACATTTTCTGCACAATACAGATATGGCATAGGATATGATAGGAATGCAGATAATAACCCTAAAAGTAATGACAAGGCACCTATGCAACCTTTAAAATTCAACAAAGCCATGTCTATCACAAATAAGCATGATCAAAAAGGTGTGCATAAGTTTTATAAGGGTGAATGTTCTAATAGCAAAGATGTTTCAATTCAACCAAGTAACAATAATGCCAAATCATTATGCAAAGAAAAAGTATTAACTCATCATGACTCCTTTATATTTAAAGCAAACACAAAATCCAAAAGAAAGGAACTAAGACCTGAAGTAAAAACCACTGCTGTTAAGAAAATAGAACCAGTAAAAGTTACTAAAACAACTTACATAGCTCCTTTGAATAAGGCAATGAAGCAAAATATGAGTCAACATAAAGAAGTAAGAAGACCTCCAAGGAGATATAACAGATATGAATGCTAGTGCTGTGGAAGGGTTGGACATTTTGCTCTTGACTGTTGGTTCAATCCAACTGTTCCAAGATTCAACTCTGGGAGATCAGTACTCAGACCTATGGCAACTCTCATAGCACCAAGGATTATTCAACAACTAAATGTTCCAGCTCATACTAACAAGGTTCTAGGACCCAACTTGGTGTGGGCTCCTAAGAAAAGGTAATTTCTTTTTGCAGGGTTGTCCAAAGACCAATCAACTTCCAATCTGGTACTTGGACAGTGGGTGCTCTATGCACATGACAGGAACAAAAAGTCTGCTGAATGATTACACTCCTGTGAGGAATGGACCAATGGTTATCTTTGGAGGGTCTGAAAAAGGTAAAACTAAAGGTTATGGTTGTTTGCCCGGAAAACCGCTTCTTGGGTTGGACCATTATCAGACTGCGCGGACTCCTGGGCCAAGCCGCTGGGTCCCGGAATCAGCGGTTCCCCGTTCAAGAAGGGCCAGGCCGGGCGGCCTGGTGTCATTTCCAGGATCACCCCCAAAGGGATAAGATCGTCAAAGAGCCAAGGCAAGAAGTTCATCCGCGGTCTCAGCAAGAAGGCCGCGCGGGTTGTCCCATAGAAACTCAAAGTTCCAGCCCCGAAGAACAGGTCGGGGCTCCAGATCGAAGGCTATCCAAGCTACCTCTTGAAGAATCGGCTAAGTCATGACCAGAAGGCAGACCGCGGCCTCAGTCTCCAAACCGCGCGGTCTGCATTATTGACTTAGTCCCGGCGTCCTCAGCCGCAAGCAAGACAGATCGGGAAGGCAGGCCGTCAGATCGCGCGGCCTCTTTCTTTCTCTTCTTTGTGTATCCTGTCACCGCCTGCCCGTTTCTCCTGTACCCGGGCAGGAGGTTATTTTATCCCTGCCCGATCGGGCAGGCCCCCAAGCCTATAAATAGGGGGCGGCACTGTTCCCAAGACAGGCACACTCGAATCCAAGAGCTCGCTTGTCTGAGCTCCGGTCTCGAGTTTCAGGTCTCGCGAACTGCTGACCGGCCGGCTTCTACTTTCTCACATTTGTAACCGCTACTTTTCAATCAAAGGAAAGCCCGTCGCAGGAGTGGCATTTGCCGCGACGGGCGAAGTCTGGCCTCGACCGCTGCTAGCGGTCTGAATTCTCTAGCTAAATAGTAACTGATAGTCCGCAACCCTCGTTTTCCTTCGGAGGCGCACTTTTGAATCGAACAGAAACACGCGACCTTCAGATCGCAGACTGTCAGCGAAATCCTTAGCTCAGAATGCCAGATCGCCAGCTCCCTCCAAGAGACCGATCCGACCACAGTGAAGACTCTTTGTGGGAAGCTCTGGAGCAGACAAAGAGAGAGGCCGACCAGGCTCGGCAGGCGACTGATCAGCGTCTGGACGCGATCACTCAGGCCCTAACTCTACTGACCGAGCGGTTAGCCCCTCAGCAGGCCGCGGCTCCCCAGGCGGTCACTCCTGTTTTACCTCCTCCACCTCCATACCCGTTCGCGCAAGCCGCTCATTCCCGACCACCACAAGAAGGTTCCGCGGACCGGCCGAATTTCTACCAAGAAGCCGCGCGATGTATGCCAGCTCGGGTCATTGACTTCCAAGGGGCGACCTCTCAGGCCGCTCATTTTCCCTATCCGCCTGAGGTCGCCGCCTTCCAATCATATCCGGCTGGAGCTCCTGTCCGCTCCTATCATGCGGCCTGTCCACCAATGACCGCAGCTGAGATCCCTTACAACCCTGCTTTCCCTCTGTACGAGGATGCCGAGGAGAGTTCTCCCTTCACCGACGAAATCCGAGGAGAGCCGGCCCCGAACAACTTTCGAGAACCACGTATGTCAGCATATAGTGGGGAGTCCGATCCAGCAATACACCTCCAGGCATTTGAATCAGCTGTTGCTCTGAGGACCATCACTGATGCAACAAAGTGCAAGCTCCTGGTGACATCCTTTGATGGGCAGGCCAGAGAATGGTTCTATGGATTGCATCCTCGATCTATCAGATGCTTTGCGGAGTTACGTAGAGAATTTTTGCTTCGATTCTCTACCTCTAAGAAGAGGAAGAATGGTCCGGCAGCCCTATTCGAGATACGGCAGCAAGAAAACGAAACGTGGGCCCGTTTTGTCGATCGTTTCCAAAGGGAAATAATGGAGGTACAAAACGTCGATCCGGAGTTATATAGGGTCGCACTAATGCATGGCCTTAGGGAGGGGCCACTGAAGTTTGAAGCCCAAATCAGAGAACCAAAGACATATCAAGAAATGATTAGTCTGGCAAACAAATTCATCAGGGGGGAAAAGACTAATCCGGGTTACGTTGCTAAGTTGCTCAGCGACAACGATCAGTTCAATTCTGCATCAACCCATCAGCAACGTTATAATCACTCGTCTCGGCCTGATTTCGAGCCTCGGGCTCAAAGGGGAAGGAATCTTAAGCCCAAGCAACCATTCATTGGCCATCAACGGTTTCAGGATCAGAAGCCGCCGTTGGCCATCGCACCCACTCAACCCATGGGAGTCCCGCAAATCATGCCCGTATATCTGCCACAATACATCACACAACCATCTCCACCTATCCCATCCATCCGATATGATGAATCACAAGATTCGTTCACCCCGCTCAACGTTACCATGAATGAGGTCGTGCAGATTCTTCAGAAGAGGCCTGACTTTAAAAGGCCCCCTCCTTTGAAATCAGAAGTTCGCAATCGGAACCCAAACCTTTACTGTGAATATCACAAAGAAGAAGGGCATCTAACTGAAGATTGCCGGGCCCTCCGGTGGTTGATAGAAAAACTCCTGAAAGAGGGAAAGCTTCGGGGGTTGATTCGGCAAGAAACTCCGGTTGAACCACGAGCTGAGAAGAAGAAGGAGGCAGTCGAAGTAACATGGGAGTGTGCTGATGTAGAGGAGGCCGGTAGTTATGGGGATATACATCCTGCAGCCGAATGCATAGAGGTGAATGATGTTGGCCCTCTCGGTAACATCTATTGCATACATGGTGGGGCAGGGGTAGAATCCTCCCGAAAATCTAGCATCGGGAGAGTTACAAAGCAAGAAGTAGCAGTTGCCTCCACTTCTGCCCCGGAAAGGACGGTTGTTACGTTTGGCCAAGAAGACCTCTCCCCAAATGCAAATCCGTTCGATGACGCGGTGGTGATAAAGGCGGTTATTGAGAATTACGCAGTGCACAAAATTTTGATCGATACAGGCAGCTCAGTTAATCTCATCTTTCGCCAAACGTTTGAGGCCCTCAAGACTGGAAAGGCCTTACTCTCTACGGAAGGCCCCCTCTATGGCTTCTCAGGAGAAAAGAAGGAAGTAGAAGGGTGCGTGAAGCTTCTGGTATCGCTAGGGGGCATAACAAAGTTGGTGAACTTCGTAGTAGTGGAAGCCCCAAGTAGCTACTGCGCAATTTTCGGAAGGCCAATCCTGAATGCTTACAGAGCGGTGGTATCTACTTTCCATTTGGCCTTGAAATTCGCTGCTGAGGGGCGTCAGTACCGGATCCGGAGCGATCCAAAGGTGGCACGCGAATGTTATGTGAAGACAGTTAATGTGATCACCGAGGCACCACTTCACAAGCCCCAGAATGACATCCAAGAGGTGTCCGAACTCCCTGAAGAAGCTGAGGAGAGCGCGGAACGGAAAGGGACCTACCTGGAACCTGCCCAGGAGACCCAAGAGATCCCCGTTGTTGAAGGGGAAGGGAAGAAGCTGATCATCAACGCCGAGCTATCAGAAGAGGAAAAGCTCCAGTTAACCTCCTGCCTGCTGAATAACTTGGACATCTTCGCTTGGTCGGCGGAAGACATGCCTGGAATAGATCCAGATGTCGCGTGCCATCACCTCAACGTTTCTCCGGAGTTCAAGCCAATCCAACAGAAGAAGAGGGAGGTAGCAACTAAGCTGGCGGTACCTATCAAAGAAGAAGTTGCAAAGCTTCTTAAGGCCAAATTCATTTCTGAAATCCAGTACCCCACCTGGATGTCGAATGTAGTGATGGTGAAAAAGTCTGGGGGGAAATGGCGTATGTGTGTTGATTTCACTAAACTCAATAAAGCATGCCCCAAGGATTGTTATCCCTTGCCTCGGATAGATGTTTTGGTAGATTCCGCGGTGGGATATAGTTTTATGAGTTTTTTAGATGCATTTTCTGGTTATCACCAGATTAAGATGCATAAGCCTGATATCCCGCATACATCCTTCATTACCAATGATGGATGTTATTGTTATCTCGTCATGCCTTTCGGCCTCAAAAATGCGGGGGCAACATATCAGAGGATGATGGACACAGTTTTTGAAAAACAAAAAGGGAGAAATCTGGAAGTATATGTTGATGATCTCCTTCTAAAAAGTAAAACTTTTTTAATCCATCTGGAAGACCTCGTAGAGACGTTCGCTACTCTACGGAGGTTCAAATTAAAATTAAACCCCTCGAAATGCGTGTTCGGGGCGAACAAGGGGAAATTTCTTGGACATCTTCTCACTCCTGATGGTCTCGCGCCAAACCCAGATAAAGTAAAAGCCATCCTAGACATGACCCCTCCTCGAAATCCGAAAGAGGTACAGCAACTTGGTGGAAGGTTGGCAGGATTGAGCCGATTCATTTCCAAATCGGGAGATAAAAGCGCTCCGTTCTTCAAAACACTTAGGGGAGGATCTAAGTTTGAATGGAACGAGGAATGCAATAATGCTTTCGAACAATTGAAAAAGCAATTAACTTCAACCCCCCTTCTTCAAAGCCCTCGCGAAGGAGAAACACTATTCTTGTATTTGGGGGTAGGCCCTGATGCGATAAGCTCTGTCCTGGTTCGGGAAGAGAAAAAGAAACAGTTTCCAATATACTATGTCAGCCATATCCTTAAAGATGCAGAAACTAGATATTCAATCCTGGAGAAATTAGCCTTGGCTTTAGTCATGTCATCACGAAGGCTCCGCCCCTATTTTCAAGCTCATCCTATTCAGGTGGTTTCAGATCATCCGCTGAGGAATATCTTGGAGAAGCCGGAACATTCAGGAAGGTTGGCCAAATGGGCAATCGAGCTAAGCGAGTTCGAAATATTGTACACTCCCAGAACGGCAATAAAGGCACAAGTATTGGCAGATTTCTTGGTAGACACAATGGAATCTAATCCAGAGCAGGTAGTGCAAACTCCTTTGGCTTGGATCATTTATGTGGATGGGGCTTCTGGCAGAAACTCCGTGGGAGCCGGAGTGGTTTTGATCAGTCCAAACGGCATCAAGCTGGAACAAGCTGTTAAATTCTTCTTTTCAGTTACAAATAACCAGGCCGAATACGAAGCACTCTTGGCCGGCCTGAGACTCGCAAAGGAGCTTGGGATAGAACATGTTCATGTGAAAACTGATTCTCTTGTAATGGCCTCGCAGGTTCTGGGGAACTACGAGACAAGAGAACCGATGTTGAGAAAATACCTATTCCTAGCTAAGAAAGAAATCGGGAAATTCAAATCCTTCATCATCGAGCATATTCCGAGAACGCAGAATGAAGAGGCAGACGAATTGTCAAAATTTGGTCTTCCATCAGGGGGAGTAACCTCAGAACTTTTCCACCCGGCAACAGAAGAAACAGAGGAAGAAGAGCTCATGCAGATCGATCAACATCCTTCTTGGAAAGACCCCTACGAATTGTTCCTGACAAAGGGAGAATATCATCCATCAATCAAGGACAAAAATAGATTCAGAAGAAAGGCGGCTTACTACTACTTGATAGCAGGAGTCTTGTACCGAAAAACTCTGATTTCTCCCTCGGCACGGTGCGTTTCGGAAGAGGAGATCCCGGTCATACTTCAGGAAGTTCATTCTGGGGAGTGTGGTAGCCATTCAGGGGCGAAAACCTTAGAAAAAAGGATCCTGCGGCAAGGATACTTCTGGCCAACCATGAGAAAGGATGCTGAAGCCTTCGCCAAGCGATGTGTCCAGTGTCAAAAGTTCGCTCCTCTTCAACATTTGCCTGCTCAGTCACTCAGGTCAATAACTGCGCCATGGCCTTTTGCAGTATGGGGAATGGATCTTATGGGGCCTTTCCCAATGGCCAGCGGACAACGTCGCTTTATCCTGGTAATGATCGATTATTTCAGTAAGTGGATCGAAGCAAAAGCATTAGCAAGAACTACCACCCAAATTGTCAGAAACTTCGTCTGGGGAGAGATTATCTGCCGACATGGAATTCCGTTGGCAATCGTCACCGATAATGGCCCACAATTCAACAATCCAGAGATGATAAACTTCTGTGATCAGATAGGAATTGATCTTCGGTTTGCCTCAGTACACCATCCAAGGACCAATGGTCAAGTGGAGGCGGCAAACAGGCAAATTCGGCAGCTTTTAATGAAAAGAGTCTTGAGCCAGAAAGGGAATTGGGCGGACCAACTTCCTTCCATCCTGTGGACCCTTCGTACTACTCCGTCTTCGGCTACCGGGGAGACACCTTTCAAATTATCTCATGGCTCGGAAGCTGTTGTCCCTGTGGAATTCGAGGTAGTCACTCCAAGGGTTATTTACGCCAAAGAAGGAGCAGAATCCTGGATAGATGAAAATGGTGAGGCCCTCATGCATAATCTAGATCTAATCGAGGAACTTCAGGATGAAGCAACAATCAGGCAGGAAGAAGTTAAAAGGAGAATGGCAAAATATTTTGATAAGAATGTCAGAGTAAAGCAGTTTGTAGTCGGGGATTTGGTGTTAAAAAAGGTGGATGCCGCAGCAAGGTCTGGTAATGTTGGAAAGCTGGATCCTAATTGGGCAGGACCTTTCATCATCAAAGAAGTATCTAAGAATGGGGCCTACCGTCTCCAAACCAACGAAGGAGAAGACATCCCACGCACGTGGAGCGGTGACGATCTCAAACGGTTCTATCCTTGAAATTATTTCTTTTATTCTTTACATCTCTTTTTGGTATTGAATAAAAAGCCCTATACTGATATTTCCTTCTTGTATGATGGTTCTCCGCATCATAAATATAAACACACATATCTCACTCCCCGAACCTCTGAGATATCGCCAAATTCTGCTCGAACCCCCTCGGATTGTAGTCGTAGCGTAAAACCCACCAAGACCATGTGATGCGGGGAGTTTTCGCACACATGTAGTGGTAGCTTGCCAATTCCGCTGCGGTGGTCTTCAGAACTTTGGATCCCGGCCGATATCTGACACACCCCTGCATCAAGGGAGGTCTAGGTGATTGTCAGCTCTATCATGCCCCGAAGGGATATAGTTACAGCTTTGATGATCTTTCTGAGGAAAGCAATGTTCGCCGCCGAGGCCCACCTGCCCAACTGATCATCATAGTCTGTGACCATCGAATACTCTTAGGTACTCTCGAAACGGTACCTAGTTGGGCCCACAACTGAGTTGATCTCTCTGAGGAAAGCAATGTTCGCCGCCGAGGCCCACCTGCCCAATTGATCAACTCGGCTTGTAACCCTAGGCAAGAGAGCGGATGAGTCGTTTACAGCTCTTATGACCACTTGAGGAAAGCAATGTTCGCCGCCGAGGCCCACCTGCCCACTTGGTCATCTAAGTCTGTACATATTTTTTCTTGTTTCCCTACAGCTCTTATGACCACTTGAGGAAAGCAATGTTCGCCGCCGAGGCCCACCTGCCCACTTGGTCATTTGAGCCTGTAGGATTATTCTTCTTCCCTACAGGGAGGCATTCACTTCTGATGATTTTTCTATATGGACCACTCAAGGAGAATATTGTTAGAACAGGTGCAGGTGTTCGTCTACCCCAATAAAGGGGTTGTGATATTAAGACCGGACGGTTTGAGTTTTTCAGGCCGATCGGTCTGGTTGAACAGGTGCAGGTGTTCGTCTACTCCAATAAGGGGTTGTGGTATTAAGACCATGCGGTCTGAGTATTTCAGGCCTAGCGGTCTGACTGAACATAGGTTAAGTCATCTTTTGAAACTGATCATGTTATCACCAGGGTTATATTCAAACCGGGCGGGTATGCCCGTCGTCTATTAAGGAAAGTATTTCTGAATCTGGGCATATGATTACCCGGGTTATTATGCAACCGGGCGGTCTTATCAATATATTAAAGGTTAGAATATTTTCTGGCAAAGCATATGATTACCCGGGTTATTATGCAACCGTGCGGTCTTATCAATATTGTACAAGTTGGAAATCTTCTAAAGCTAATCATCTGTTTCCCGGGTGGCATTCAAACCGGGCGGATTTAATCATCTTTTATAAGTTTGGTATTTCTGGATCTAACATGTAATTGCTCAGATTTCATCCTGACCGGTCGGACTTATCTATCTATCCGTCCGATAATGAGTTAGGCATTTCTAAATTCAAATCATATGGTTGTCCGGATTGCAGTCTGACCGAGCGAACCTATCAATACTTCAAGTTAATCAAATCTGGTTGTCTCTGGAATTGAGTATATCATCGTTCAGTTTATATTTTAACCGGTCGGGTTGACTGATTTCCTAGCAAAAGTTATCTTTGGATGCAATGCGTTGTTCGCCCGGATTGATTTCAAAATCGCTCAAAATTAAAGGATCATTACTTGCATCAACAAGGATGTGGTATCTCTCTTTTTAAATAAGGGGCCGCTCGGCCTAACACTATGATCGCACAAGAAATCGGACATCCTGAGATTTTTTAAAAAAAAAAAGGAGTAATCGCGCGGCCTAAATATAAACCACCCAAGATCCTCAATCGTCATCTATAAATGGATCAGGATAGCCGCGCGGCTAGATTATAAAAAGCGAAAAAGAAGAAGGAGAGAAAAAGACAAGATATCAATCACAAGTAAGTAACAGCAGAATGACAACCAGACAGGTAAGAAATTTCTATTCATTTCTTCAAAAATATGTTTACAAAAGTACTGACCGCCCGGTTAACAAAAAGAAACCGGTGGTTACAAAAGTTAAAAAGTAAAACGAGAGCACTAGTCTGCCGACTTTTTTCGCTTCTTGACAGGCGGACTTGAGGTCAGGCTTTCGATGTCAATCTCCGGCGAATAGCCTTCGCTGAACGAAGAAGAATCCGACGAACCGCTGGAACTTGATCGCCCGGTCCTACTGGCGGAGCCAGTGGTCCCAGAGGATAGGTCATCTTCATCGTCCTCATCAGCGTCACCGGCTTCATTGTCCGCGTCGACCTCATCGGCGGCTTCACCGCTCCCATCTCCTCCTTGATGAAGCACGACCTCTCTGCCAGCGTCGACCTCAGCCTCCTCGCCCACCTTGGTCTTCCCTTTGCGCCTTCGGCTGATTTCATCGAGTTGAGTCTTCAAGGTGGGGAAGAGGTCGGAGAAGGTGGTACCCTCGAACCCTTCGCTCAGACCGCCCCGATCTTCCATAAGACCCAGGGCCTTAGTTGATTCCTTGGGCCACATGGGGCAGCACCTCGTCCTGGAAGGACGGGTTGGTCATCTCATATTGCTTCTGCAAGAAAAAGGAAAAATGAATCAGGCCGCCCGGGCTGAACAAAAGGGACCGCATTGTCTTTTGAAAAAAACTCACCGCCACGACTTCTTGAAGCCGCGCGTTCTCTTCTTGAAGCCGCGTGATCTCCGCGGCCTGCTCCTCGAATCTCTTCTCCAGGTGTTTTTGGACGGAAACCAGCCGCTTGAACGACAAGGCCATAAAGTGGTTGGCCGCAAATCCCCATGCACCGGCCTGAGCCGCTAACCGGGGGAGCTCTTCCTCGGGAGTGTTCCTCAGCCTCTTCAAAGTCTTTCGACCATATAAGGCAGCCCCGGCGGCTAGGGCGTGGCGGTCAATCTTTTCACTCCCCCACGGAGGGAGCGCGGTGGATACCCGGATCCGACTTCCATCCCTGTGCCAAAGGACGGTCGGGTTGCCCTGCAGGTCGGGCGGGTTCCCACTTGAACGAAGGAGTTCATACTCGTCAGAAGAGGTCGGGCCCTCTTCCTCCGAAGATGGCGACCTCTTTCGCCGCTGCCTCTTCTCCCTCTGGGTTAAGACTGGGCCGGCCGGCGTGACCGGCTTGTTCGCTGGAACGATATGGGCGGCTGCAAAATAAAATCAAGAGTATAAGTAAAGAAGGCCGCGCGGTCATATAAAGGCGGTCTAGAAGAACTTACTATGTTCGGGGAGAATGTTCTCAAGCTCCGAGAAAAGTGGGATGTAGTGGTTGATATCAAGCCGCTCCTTCTCAAGGAACGCGAAGGTGTCCGCCTCGATCTTGCCGACCTGGGGGATCTGGAAAACTTCTTCCCCCCGGACTTGCGGGTTGGTCTGCAACAGTCCGAAGTTGCCTTCGAGCATTACAAACCGCTCCGACCAGTCGGAGACTTTGTTCGCCAGATT
Organism: Dactylorhiza incarnata; assembly: GCA_033032865.1. NCBI lineage: Eukaryota > Viridiplantae > Streptophyta > Magnoliopsida > Asparagales > Orchidaceae > Dactylorhiza > Dactylorhiza incarnata. The sequence continues at coordinate 1,388,346 of JAWHQI010000224.1, forward strand.
AACTATCTTCAGCCCGTGGCAGCCGAAGTAAAGGTGCCCCCTATAAGTTGAAGTCCCCGAATCGGAGACCGCCCGCACTGAGAAGAACTTTCTGAACAGGTCGAGGGAGAACCGGATCCTCTCGAACCGCAGGTACGAGATGAAACTATATATTGAGGCGATGGAGTTCGGTGGAAGCTGACCGGGCACAACCCCGTAGTGGTCGAAAATGGCTATGACTTCAAGCGGCAGTGGAAACTTGAAGCCATACTCGAAGTGGTCAACTGGGATGGCGATCTGGTGCGGACTGGAAGAGTTAATCCGCTCGTCGCGCAAAGGAAGCCGCGCGAGCAGAGTACTCCCTACCATGTGTTTAGCAATGAAGTCATCCAGTTCGTTCGCGGTAAGGCGGCATTCCGGATGGTCCGCCGAATGGAATGCCAAGGCCGCGTCAGCTCGGACGGCCTTAACTTTAACAGGTCGCTGCGACTTGCTCTTGGATCGCGCCATCTGGAAATCGTGAGAATGACTTCGGCAAATTCTATACTTATAGATTTCTATGATCTGTGAATAGTAAAATCATGACACGGCTATACAATCTAACCGCGCGGTCAATGGCCTATATGGTTAGATTCACCAGAAAAATGAAAGAAGCAAAGGCATCCAGAAAACACAGAAGCAAGCATACATCACAGTTCGCCCGATCAGAAAACGGTTCGAATGAAACATAAGATTTAAACAAGGCATAAAATACAGCGGTTAAAGTAATAGACCGCGCGAATTGTTCAAATAAAAGACAAGAGTAAAGAAGAATATTGTCCAGATCAACAAACCACATTCATAATACAAGTTATATTCAAATATTAATCACGACTGACGGCGCTCTGGGGAAGTATCCTCTCTATGAAGTCGCGCGACTTGGTCACTGGTCGTGTTCAAGAGAGAATAAATTTGGCTTGTATGATAATGAAGGTGGTTGATTGTGCAATGAAGCCGCCCGGCATCCCTTTCGACCCGCGTAGCGGCAATCATACGGGGGACCGCAGCGGCCTCGTCAATCATTGGATCAACCGCCCGGACTGAAGGAGGATTTGAGCTCGCTCCAATAGTCGGGCGGCTAACAGCTACCACCCCATCATTCACATTTCGCCGACCAGCGGCGACTTCTCTGGTTAAGCGCAGGAATTTATCCTGGTAATATTTTGAGTCACTCTCAAATTTGGCAGAGGTTTTCTTCTCCTTCTCCAGTTGGACGGTTAGAGCAGTCCGCGTAGCCACCACCGCTGCCCGCGCGGCCTCAAGCTGAGTCTCCAGGATTTTCACTTTCTCTGTGCTGGACCTCCTGTCAATCTCCGATTGCGCCAGAGCGGTCCGAGTGGCGGCCTCCCGGTCCTCTACCTCCTTCAAGCTGGCCCTCAGGTTGATCAGATCTGCCTCAAGGCGATCAAACAGATGCGGTCTTTCCGGCAAGGATGTCGCACAGGTTGAGATCGGGGGTGCTAGCCGAGGCAGACTGGCCTCAAGGTCACCCGGCTTCACAGTTTGATCGCTGCTATCTGCAAAAACCGCGCGGTCATAAAAAATAAAAGCAAAGAGGCTCAGCGGCGGGTTCACTAATTTATTATGGCGAGGCCGCGGAATGAAAAAGCGGACAGCTTTGTAGTCCGTAGAATCCTTACCTGCCGCAAGAGGATCAGGCCGCGACGGCTTGTTCAAGGCCTGTTCCGCCCTTTCCTTCTTCACCCTCATGATCTCTTTCCCGGTCATTGCTGGGGGTACCTCCTCCCGCGCTCGCTGAACTTCCTCAAGTTCCCTTGTTTTCTTTTCGACCTCCAAGGCAGTCCGGGCGGCGGCCTCTCGCTCTTCTGCCTCCATCCGAGCGGTCTCTTCAGACCGGGCTGTGTCATCAGTAGCAAGAGCGTTTTGGTCAGAAGCGGTCGGGCTGGCAAGAAACTGATCTCGCTTCACCAGCTCATCCATGTCTTTGAAGATCCCATTGAAGGATATACTGCTCGCCGGGTCCGGGGGCAGTTCGCCCGTCTTCGCGTCAGGAGTGGCCGGCGATTCGTTTGACTTGCTGGGTGGAGGAGTCGCAAGACCTAGCTCCTCTTTCAGCCGCGAATTGGTCTGGAGGAGGGATTCGGTCGGTTTCTTAAGGGCCGCCCTTTCCTTAGCGGCCAGCCTCTTGACTTTTTTAGTTATCCGCTCAGTAACAGATCCGGTCTTCTTCCTCTTTCTCTCTCTCTTACTCGGCGCAGGGCCAAGTTCTTTCGAGGGGCTGGGGTAGTCGTCCACGGACAAAGGGGTGTTCTGTTCGCCCGTCCTTGGGGAAGTAACCGCCTCCTTCTCTAGATCTCGGACGAGCAAATGAGGGTTCCCGGATGGGGTGATTTCCACACCAAACGAGTCATTCTCTCCGGCCTTCTTCGAAGGGCTTTCTGGAGCAGCTTCTTCAGGAGGAGCGGTCTCCTCTTTATCCAGCGGGCTGGTGGTCTGTTGGGCGAGGCCTTTGGGAGAAACCGGCAAGTCATCAGGAGGAGGCTCCGAGCTGTTCGCCACGGGCTCTGCAGGAGTCTTAGGGGTCGTTAAGTCCACAACCGGCTTGGAGCTGCCCGTTGCGGCCTTCTCGGCTTGCTTTCTCTTTTTCCGGTCTTGCCGGTCTTGCTTTTCCCTCGCCTTATCCAATCTTTCCGGCAATTCGCTCCTCTTGTTTTCCGCCCTCTTCTGATCCCCGCTGGGATCCACGCGGTCTAGCACGGCGTCCAAGAAATCCATTACTAAAGAATTGCCGGTCTTAAAAACTCTAACCGCAGCTGGCGAGTAATACCTCGAGATTTCACAGAAAAACTCCACAGAATGAATTCTCTGGCTCTCTTATAGGATTCAAGGCAGGTCGGATGCGGTCTCCCGGTCAAAGCTAATATTTTCGAAATCCTCTGAGATTTGAAAATATGCGGGGATTATGTTTGCCCGGAAAACCGCTTCTTGGGTTGGACCATTATCAGACTGCGCGGACTCCTGGGCCAAGCCGCTGGGTCCCGGAATCAGCGGTTCCCCGTTCAAGAAGGGCCAGGCCGGGCGGCCTGGTGTCATTTCCAGGATCACCCCCAAAGGGATAAGATCGTCAAAGAGCCAAGGCAAGAAGTTCATCCGCGGTCTCAGCAAGAAGGCCGCGCGGGTTGTCCCATAGAAACTCAAAGTTCCAGCCCCGAAGAACAGGTCGGGGCTCCAGATCGAAGGCTATCCAAGCTACCTCTTGAAGAATCGGCTAAGTCATGACCAGAAGGCAGACCGCGGCCTCAGTCTCCAAACCGCGCGGTCTGCATTATTGACTTAGTCCCGGCGTCCTCAGCCGCAAGCAAGACAGATCGGGAAGGCAGGCCGTCAGATCGCGCGGCCTCTTTCTTTCTCTTCTTTGTGTATCCTGTCACCGCCTGCCCGTTTCTCCTGTACCCGGGCAGGAGGTTATTTTATCCCTGCCCGATCGGGCAGGCCCCCAAGCCTATAAATAGGGGGCGGCACTGTTCCCAAGACAGGCACACTCGAATCCAAGAGCTCGCTTGTCTGAGCTCCGGTCTCGAGTTTCAGGTCTCGCGAACTGCTGACCGGCCGGCTTCTACTTTCTCACATTTGTAACCGCTACTTTTCAATCAAAGGAAAGCCCGTCGCAGGAGTGGCATTTGCCGCGACGGGCGAAGTCTGGCCTCGACCGCTGCTAGCGGTCTGAATTCTCTAGCTAAATAGTAACTGATAGTCCGCAACCCTCGTTTTCCTTCGGAGGCGCACTTTTGAATCGAACAATGGTAATATCACAAATGGAATTGTCACCTTCACCAAAGTTGCTCATGTTGATGGATTGCAACACAATCTCATCAGCATAAGTCAATTGTGTGATATTGGGTATGACATTTCATGTAAGACCCCATTTTTTTTTTAAACATCCGGGTCTTAGGCCCAGAACCGCCGCTTTGCGGTGACACCTTCACTCGGGAAGATCGCCACCACAAAACGCCGATTCTGCCGGCCAACTCGATCACAAGAAAAGTTCATAAAAGAGAAGGCAAGTCCACATAATCACACGAATTAAAACCATGGAGGTAAATGTCCACTAACAATAACTGAATAAAGATAAGATAACAAGGGTTATAAAATAAAAGGGGCTCTTGCCCTGTACATCATTTCCTCACTACAAGATCACTCGCGGAAGCTAACTACTAATCACTCACAAATCCTGAATCCTGAGCTCCTGTACTAGACTGGCCCGCCTCCGTCTGCTCCGGCCTCTGGTGCTGCTGCGTCTCCTCGATTTCCTAAAATGATATGGTCCACCGACCGTTAGTCAAAAAGACTAAGTCAACAATCCCCCGCCCCTAAACCCGTGGCTCCTAGGCACCGAGCGGGGAGGAGTGAAAAGGAGGACCAAAGGCAGAGTGGAAACAAGCAGGTGACAGTGGTACATGAAATGATTCTACTCTACACATGTGTACGTATATAACTAAAGCAATAATTAAAAGCATGGTAACAAGTATATAAAGAGCAGTAAGCAGTAAGTATAATAACAAGTAAGGTAATATAAAAGTAACCATTGATTTATAGGAATGCCCATACAAACCTATAGACCAAGGGGTCGTTTAACAGGGCCTACCGTATAAGAAGTCCCATAACCGACTTATACGTTAGGGGTAGGTTGAATGCAATGTTTATGCCATGACGTGCAAGTATGTTGTTATGCTATGTTCATACAAGTGCAACTCACCCACTACGACTCTATGCGCATAGACCTTTAGTTCCCCCTTTTTGGAGCGAGCTAGACTCCCAGGATACTCCCGTAGTGGCAAACGGAAGCGGTGGGTTGGGCCTCGCCCACCTCTAGGTTGGTATTCACACTACCCAACCTAGACCTATTGTACGCCTCCACTATACCCGCGGAGCGTCTGCGTACTCTTGCTGACTGGACCGCCAGACTATCAGGGCTAAGTGTAAAACCACACTTGCCGAGTCAACGTATTGACGTCGGTGTGAACGACCGTCCAATACCGAAGACCCACCACCTTCAGTGCACATGCAACATGTTCTACTTCCTAACTCTGAGCCATAAGCTCCCCGGGCTAACCTGCCCGTCATCAATAACCTTCCGAGCCAAAAGCTCCCCGGGCTAACCTGCCCGTCATCAATAACCTTCCGAGCCAAAAGCTCCCCAGACTAACTAGTCTGCTGCAACAGCCACCGAGCCCACCGCTCGGACAACCAATCCAACTAAATTTCCGAAACCACGGGGTGTGGATGAGTGTGTTATTAGTTAATCTTGTACAGTGTCTTACTCCTATGAGTTAGGGTTAGTCTTGGGCTTCCCGAGGGTTACCCTGTGAGGGGCTCGCTACGGTGCTAGGAACCGCTATGGGATGACACCCCAAAGTTCCCACTCCCAAGACACTTAATGTTATTAGTTACTACCCATAAGAAACCCTCTTAACATTTCACCTGGTCTAAACCTAAGAGCTTTTAGGTCCTAATAGACAAAAGATGATCTTTCGTCATCCACAGGACGACCTACCCCAAGGATGGCACCCCACCACCCTAGGACTCATCAAACCTTAATTCTCTCCAAGGGTCCTCTCATATCCATATAATTACCATTAGGCCCTCACTTTCCAATCAATATAATCCAATTTGGCCTACAACCCCAAAATTGCCAATTTGCTAAACGCAGACCATCCTCAACGCTTTGATGCTCATGAAGGGGAGTACACTAAATACTCGATCCTATGATTCAACAATTTTATTGGAGGTCCATACTACATATTTAAGACCAAATCCAGAGCTTCATAATTTTCCAAATAATAATAGTATTTAAATCATTTTTCCCAAAATATCACTTCCTAAGGTTTGAACTGCAAGTATGCTTTCCTGACATCCAATGCCTGCCTAAATTTTTACATAAATAAAGGGTACCTAAAAATCAGTGGATATGAATTCTTAGGAAAAACCAGCAAGATTTACTATTTTTCAAAATTCCAAAACTCATTTATTACCAGTAAATTCCAAAGGAGGTACCCTCATATGGTCTCCAAACCTTATGTAATTTAATACAGAGGTGATTCATACTAAAATATTTAGTCCTACAAAGTTTGACCATGTTCCACAGAGGGCACATTTGTAATTTCCACAGAGGATATATTTGTAATTAATTCCAATTTGGGCTAGAGGTACCAAAAATATTAACCCAAAAATTATGAGAAAATTACAGTGGGTACATATTGGTATGAAATGGCATCCAGCAAAGTTTCATGCAACTACAGTAAACTAACACCCCAAAATTGTTCATCTCAAAAATTGCCAACAATATGAATAATTACAATTTGAGCCTCCAAAAGTTGTCCAATGGTTCCAATTAAATCTCCAGAGATTTATAACATCTAAATTAGGTTGGTGACAGAAGATGGTTAATAAATAAGTATTATCTCTTCCTAAAACCCAAAACCCTAAATATTTACAAATCTACCCAAGGATTTATTATCTAGGTTTGGCAACTCCAAACCCCACCAAATTCTCACAGTAGTCATCCCTGGTCACTAAGATCATCTCCCCAAAATTTCAAGTCAAACCATTGAGGATTGACCCCTCTTCCTTCATTAGCCTCTAATTGCACCCCATTAGGGTTTAGCCTAGGGTTAGGGTCTAAACCTATCCAAATACACCCAAACTTCTTGTGAGGGTATTATAGGGTCCATAGAGCCCATAGGAGTCCATCTCACACCTCTCCAAGGACAACCACACCTATGTCCTTCACAACCCCAAATTCCACCCCATAGGGATCAACCCTATGACCTTGAGCAAAACAACTCCAATGCTCACCAAACTCCTCATGGGGTCTCAACTTCATCCCACTGACCTTCCTAAGAAGTCTCAAGTCTCAAAGGACCTAATTGGCCAATGATTCTCCACTTGGCTATTTGCACCCCAAGGTACTCCTACCCCAAGTCCTAGGGCAAACCCACTCCCCAAGACTCCATAACACTCTTGGAGGTGATTTGGGTGGGGTTAGGGCAGTGGACATAATACCACTCCAATAGGAGGTGGTTTGGCTATGAGAAGCCCTAAGTGTCCCCTTAGCACAATTTTCCCCTTAAAGGACAAAACTTTGGCCCAAGGATTACTTAATCAAATGATCTCCAATTGAGATGAGATTTTAACCAGGGGTTTATCATGACCCTAATGGTACCCCACCAAAATTTGGTGGAGATTGGAGGTCATTTGACCCTCCAAATAATTTATGCAAGAATTATTAAATTTCTACAAAAACTTTAGGAAAAGGTTCTCCAAAAATTCTGATTTTTGGATATGTCTTAGATGTATATAAGAATAGCCTACCCTCCAAATTTCAAGTCATTTGGAGTTGTGGATTGGTGTGGGCATCCATTCAAAGTTCAGTCAAACTTTGCACTAAAATGGGTGTTGAGGTCAAACCGGGACTCCAAATGGGGTGAACCCAATTTTGTATGATCCTAGGGGTCAAGGCCTACAACTTTCATGTTGGACACTTTTTCTGTAGAGGGCATCTAGTATTTTTAGTAATTAAAATCGAGTTCTGCTAAAAATAATACCTAATAAATCACATAATAACAATTAATATAATACAAGGCACTGTTCATCTTCTTCCTTAGGCCGAAAACAACAAAAATAAGGCTATTTCCTGTAGCTTTTTCCAAGGGGATTTCCCGGCCACCCAGCCACCTCCCTGGCCGGCCACCACCGCCACCACCTCCGTCGAGTTGGGGGCTATCGCCGGGCGGCGGCACGGCCGCCGGAGGGGCGGTTTCCGGCGAACTCAAGAGGGTGAATTTCCATGGAAAATATGAGATTTCAACTCTCCAATCGGGCTCTTTTGAGCCCGATTTCTCACCTAATTCGATCTAAGATGCTAGCACGAGTAAGGAGGAGGAGGATCGGACCTTGTTTGGGGGTTTTGGTGGCTCCAATCGCCGGCCACCATTTTTCCTTCTCCAAGCTTTGGGTGCCATGGCTTCTTGTGCATAGGGGGCTCTAAACTTTCGGGAAAATGAGGGGTTCCACTCCTCTGATGGTTGTGAAGATGAAGGGAGGTTCAATTGAGGGGGAGGGAGGCTTTAACCAAGAAAGCCATTAATGGCCTCTTGGTCTCCCTCCCTTGGCCGACCCTATTCACTCCCCCACCCCCCACTAACTCCTGGGAACTGCTGGAATCTTCTCAAATTCATCAGAGAAGATGAATGGAAGAGTAATGGAGGGATACCAAGGGGTGTAACACCTTAATGGCCATGAATACCACCTCCTCTCTCCTCCAAAATTGGGTTTTTCTCTCTCCTACTCACCATGGCCGATTTTCCCTCTCTCTCATGTTTAATATCAGTCTACTAGGTTGGTCAAATGATCAATTTGGGTTTAGCCCAAAGGGATTGGGCTAGGTTCAAGAGATTTGACCTAATTTGGGCAAGTTTGACTTTTGGTCAAATTGGCCAATTGGGTGACCCTAGGATGGGGCTTTTGGGTCCATTGAATTCCAAATCAGGTTTAGAAACTACTGGTGGGGTCAATTTGGTCACATGAGCCTTAGTTGACCCAATTTAAGCTGATTTGACCAAAACAGGCTAAGTTGACTTTGGTCAAATTGAGCCCTAGGGTTGACCCAGTCATGGGGCTTTTTGGTCCACTGGGTCCCCTATGACATTATAACACTATGGGTATGGTCAATTTAATATGGTGATGGTCAATTAGGGCACTTTGTGAAGAATTGCCATTTTTGACCTAAAGGGGCATTTTGGTCAATTTGCACCCCTAAGGGTCCCATGATGGGGCTTTTAGGTCTACTAGGTCTCTTATGGTATTCTAGACCTAGATGAGTGGTCAATTTGGCATGGTGAGGGTTAATTGACCCTAATTAGGCTACTTTGACCAATTTAGGGTTAGGGTTGACTTTGGTCAATTTGGCCTCTTTGGTTGACCCCAATGTGCCCTTGGTGCCCTAAGGGGGCCCTTAAAGGGTTAGGGATACTATGGTGGGGTCAAATGGTCAAGTTGAGGCCCTAAAGTCCAACCCTAAGCTTGGTCACTGGAAATTGCTATTTGCAGTCCAAGGCACTTTCAACCCTAATTTGCCTAAGTTAAAGGGGTTTCTACACTACCAAGGCCTTGTCATGACCTTGTCATGACACATTCACCTGGGGGGTCTAGCTGTCTGGGGGATGTTACATTTCATTCCACAAGGATGAGTGCCTGATTAAGAAAGAGAATGAGATAATTCTCTCAGGCACTAGGAGTGGTAACATTTACTGCCTAAACTTTATATATTCTGATCAAGTTAATTCCATATGCTTAGTAGCAGAAAATAAAGTTTCTAGTAGTGTTCTATGGCATAAAAGGTTAGCTCACATAAACTATAAGACTATAAATAAACTTATTTCAAAAGATCTACTGAGAGTTGGGCCTAAGTGGAAGTATGTGCAGGAGGGTCCATGCCATGCTTGTCAAATGGGTAAGCAGACCAAGTCTTCCTTCAAACCAATTGGTGAGAAGGATTCCATTAGATGTTTATACCTACTTCACATGGATCTATTTGGACCAATGTCAATCCATAGCTTAGGAGGAAAGTCATACACCCTTGTAATAGTTGATGATTATTCCAGATACACTTGGGTATTCTTCCTTAAACATAAGTCAGACACTTTAGAAATATTTACCCGTTTTGTTAGGCAAATCACCAATGAAATAGGAAATTCTGTAGCCAAAATTAGAAGTGATCATGGGACTGAATTTCAGTCAGGTGCAATGACCAAATTTTGTGAGAATCTAGGCATTTCTCAAGAGTTCTCATCTCCTAGAACTCCCCAACAAAATGGGGTTGCTGAGAGAAGAAATAGAACCCTTATTGAAGCTAGCAGGAGTATGCTGAGTGATTCTTCTCTTCCTGAGTATTTCTGGGCTGAAGCTGTAAACACAGCATGCCATGTGCAGAATAGTGCTCTTATAAACAAAAGACTGGATAAGACCCCATATGAGTTGTTGAAAGGTAGAAAACCCACCTTAGCCTATTTCAAAATATTTGGTAGTAAATGCTTTGTATTAAATAATGGAACGCACCATCTCACTAAATTTGCTGAAAAAACACAGGAGGCAATTTTTGTTGGGTATAGCTCTCAAAGTAGAGTCTATCGAATTTTCAACAAAAATTCTAATAGGATAGAAGAATCTATACATGTTGTATTTGATGAAACCAGCCTTATTTATAAGGATCTGGGGAGTTTATCTAGTTGTGCAGGTTCTACACAGGAATTGAAGGAGATGAATATCAATGAACAGCACAATGGGGATAATGAAGAATCTAATGAGACTATAATTGTAACTAGAGAGGATGAACCCCTAGTAGAAGACAATTATGAAGAACCTATTGTTGTTGAAGAACCACCACATCCAGAACCTCTAGAAGAACCTACTCAAACAGATGCACTAGAATCTCAAAGGGAAAATAAAAGGTGGAGGAATGCAACCAAACATCTGAAGAATCATCCAAAAGAACAGATCATAGGAAATCCAAATGATGGTGTACAAACCAGAAGAGGAAACTCAATACATGAGGCTTTGCATCACAGCTTTCTATCCAAAATAGAACCTAAGAAGTTTGATGAAGCCAATAAGGACACTTCATGGATATCAGCTATGCAAGAAGAGCTAAATCAATTTGAAAGGTGCAAAGTCTGGATATTGGTTCCAAGACCAAAGAAACACAAAGTCATAGGGACCAAATGGGTATTTAGAAATAAGCTGGATGAAAATGGTATGATCATCAAAAACAAAGCAAGGTTGGTTGCCCAAGGATATAGACAGGAGGAAGGCATAGACTTTGATCAAGTGTTTGCTCCTGTAGCAAGATTGGAGGCAATCAGATTATTCCTGGCATTTGCAGCACACACTGAATTTATAGTCTATCAAATGGATGTAAAGTCAGCATTCCTTAATGGAACAATATTGGAGGAAGTATATGTTGAACAACCCCCGGGTTTTATTGACTATACTCATCCAAATCATGTCTATCTATTATTAAATGCATTGTATGGTCTGAAACAGGCACCTAGAGCCTGGTATGAGACATTATCCAGATTTCTTATTGAGAACAAATTCTCAAGAGGAAAGATAGACAAGACATTGTTTCTTAGGATAGTTAAAGGTCACATTATTCTAGTACAAATATATGTAGATGATATAATATTTGGCTCTACTGATAATAACCTTTGCAAAAGGTTTGCAAACCTTATGCAAGGGAAATTTGAAATGAGCAGCATGGGTGAGCTTAAATACTTTTTAGGTCTCCAAGTGAAACAGTCTGAGGAAGGAATTTTCATTTCTCAGACCAAGTACACAAAAGAGATTATCAAGAAGTTTGGAATGGAAAATTCCACTGTCATGAAACACCTATGGCAGCAAATATGTCACGGGACAAGGATGAAAAAGGGAAACCTATTGATGAAATCTTGTACAGAGGCATCATTGGCTCATTGCTCTACCTAACTGCTAGCAGGCCAGACATTATGTTCTCAACATGTGTGTGTGTTAGATATCAAGTGAACCCTAAAGAATCTCACTACACTGCTGTCAAAAGAATCATGAGATATCTGAAGGGCACTCTTAAATATGGCCTTTGGTATCCTAGAAGCAATGACTTTGAACTAATTGGTTTTTCAGATGCTGATTTTGTAGGATGTAAAGAGGACAGAAAAAGTACATCAGGTACATGTCAATTTCTTGACAAAAGATTAATATCTTGGAGTAGCGGGAAACATACCAGTGTGGCTATTTCTACAGCAGAATTTGAGTACATCTCAGCTGGAAACTGATGTGCTCAGCTACTATGGATTCAACACCAACTCCAAGACTATAAAGTTCAGCTAAGTAAATCTCCTATATTTTGTGATTCAACTAGTGTTATTGTTATAGCTAATAATTCTGTATCACATAGCAGAACTAAGCACATAGAAATAAGATACCATTTCATTAGAGAACATGTAGAAAATGGTGATATTTCAATTGAATATGTCCCCACTGACAAACAAGTTGCTAACATATTTACTAAACCCTTGGATGAAACAAAATTCAATAACTTTAAAATTGAATTAGGTATGCTAAAAATGGATTAAAGTTGTATTGGATTAAATAAATGAAAATAATGTTTGTGTCCTAAAAAGTAAGTGGAGAAGTTATCTGGCGTCGAAAGAAGATACCTGGAGTCGAGAGAAGTTACCTGGCGTCGAAAGAAGACACCTGGCGTCGAGAAGATATCTGGCATCGAGAAGATACCTGGCGTCGACTGAAGATAAATGGCGTCGAGCTATCTCAACGCTTGTGCGAACATAGCTAGGCCGTCTCGACAGGGTCAAGTTGAACCATTAGATCAATCCTGTCAAACAAGTTCAGCGCGCAGCTATTCATCTTCTTAAATTAGAACTTCTATAAATAGGGAAGACACTTCGTTAGTGCATATGCCCTAGTTCTCTCAGTTCGAAATTAGCTGCCCTAGAAAATCTCTCAATCAATTCCTTCTCTCTCCGATCATCAACAACAATGCCTCCCAAAAGCAGTGATTATCTTTATGAAGGAAGCGAGCTTGTTCGAAATGGATTCCAATCAGCTCCAGTAGAGATCAAATCAACTATCGAATTAATCTACAATGCTGGACTGGAATTTGTGCTATCTGAATCAACTCTTATCTGGAAACGAGAGGTATTAGAGTTTTACTCCAATATAGTAATAGACTCCGTCAATTCAAAGCTTAAGACCAGTGTGAATGGTAAGAAGATTAAGATCACTCCTTCAAGACTCGCTAAGGCACTAGAACTGCCTAGGTTAAAAAGCAATGAAGAAGAAGAAGAAGAAGTGACCTCAGAACAGATTAAATTAGCACAAATATGGTGCGGAATTGAAACATCTCGAGAAATCACTGGAAGTATTCTTAGAAAAGGAATGAATTCAAAAGGAAAATTGCTAACAGATGTGATAGGAAATGGACTGTTGTGCAAGACTGGATCTCATGATAAAATATCCAGAAAAATGTTTATTTTACTAACAAGGATTATTCATTCTTTGAGAACAGATTGGGGGAGAGTGGTATTTGACAGGATAATTGAATGTATCCAAGTACCCAACATGGGTAGGATACTATCTTTGTATTTAGTAAAAGTCATTCCTGATTCCTTGAATAACAAACTTGGATCCAAGATAAACCACATGAAGAAAATGGATATTAGAATGATAGAGAGATGGGACAGAGTCTTATCAAATCTTCCACCAGCAGATCCTTCTCCCAAGCAGAAGAAAGTCAAGAAGCAAAAGAAGAAGAAGGTTTCTTCAAGTTCATCAAGCTCATCCTCTTCCAAAAGAAAAACTAGATTTTCTCCAATTCATGATCCTAACCTCACAACTTCTGAAGGAGAAGAAGAAGGGAACAATCCAAGGGACAGTTCTCCTGACACTCCAAAGGATGAGAATGAGAAAGAAAAGGATGAGAGTGAGAAAGGAGAAGAAGAAAGAGGAAGTCTTCATGCATCCCCTGCTAGACTTGAAGGGATTTTTCAAAATGAGAGAGAGGCTCAAGATGAGATTCCTGCTCTGAATAGTTCTAAAATGAGCAAAGCAGTAGTTGAGGGGGAGGCTCAGGATGAGATCCCTGCTCAGGACGAAATTGATCTGATCAATGCAGAGATTGAGGGGGAGCCTCAAGATGGAATTCCAGCTGAAGACAATGCACCATTTGAGGGGGAGTCTCAGGCTGAGATCCCTGCTAAAGTGAATTCTGTAGCTGATGCTATGGATGTAGAAGGAGAGCCTGAAGCAACAAAGGAACCTGTTGAAAAGGTAATCAAGATAGAATCCTCTAGCTCCCATATGAGCCAAAGAAATGACTCTTTCATGAGAGAAGAAAGCAGTAGAGGTGTTGAAAAGGAAAAGGAAATCAATGTAGATCTTAGTCCTATTCTACCTCAGCTGGAGGTGTTACTTAATAATCAAAGAAGATTATTAGAACAGTATATTGAGGAGAATAATACAAAAATGAAAAATGAGGTAGATTTCCAATTGAAATTGGTTAGATTTGAAGTCAATCATCAGATATCTGCATTGAGAAAGGAGATGGTAAAGTTCTTTAAGAGAGCTAGTGCTTCAGTAGATTATACAACTGAACAACTTGATGTAATCAAAGAAACATCAAAGGTTCTTAAAGAGTCACAAGCTAGAATTACAAAGACAGTGGATGATTTTCAGACAAATCAAGGAATACTAAGTAGCAACATGCAAGTTTTATATAAAGAACAGGTTGCACAAGTTCTTACAGGTACAAATAAGATTGAAGCTAGACTGCAACAGCAGAATGCTGATATTTTGGCTAAAATTGATGAGAGCTCCACAGTTCTAAAAGATCAAGCAAAGTTGCATGCAGATACCATAGATGACCATCTCTTTAAGGTAAAGAAAACCATTGAGAGTGGAATTAATCACTTGGAAGGTCAAGTCGGGTTTCAGAAAAATGTTATAAGAGATCATATTGTTGAAGAAGTCCTAAAGTGGGAGAGGTCAATGATTCAAGCTAGTTCTGAACATGGTGTGTGGACCTCAAACTCTATAAGAGAAACTCTTGGATATCCTCCCATAGACTATGAGAATGATCAAGTTTCTGAGACAAGGCCAGTTCTCTTACTCAGGTTCAAAAGCAAATTGCTAAAATGTATAGTCCTGAAGATAAAAGCAAAAGAGAGCACTTTACTAGTGAGCAAGTTGAATCTAGTAAAAGAAAGTTCAGAGAGGAGGTTCAATCAAGTGTTGACTTTGAACATTGGTCTCCCTCTTCAAGAGAATTGATTCTGTCAGCTTGGGAAGCTGTGAAAGGTAACCCAGAGGAAAGAGGAAAGTGGTATTCTGAAGCTGAATGGTTAAAGCATAGGGATCAAGAGGAACTGAAGATCAAATTCAAGGCTGACAAAATGGCTGGGAAGGTTCAGGCAGGAGATATGGAGCCAATCAGATACTTTCCAAAACCATTTGGCTATTTCAAGAGAAGAAAAGAAGTTGCTGAAGCACTTTCCAAAAGAGCCAAAAGAGGAATTGAATTCAAGGATCCTGAGCAGCTTTAGAAATTTAATCTTTACTAGTAGTTTCAGAGAAATGTAATTGATATGTCTTTGAACAATCTTGATGAGTTCCCGGTGCTAACTATTTTTCATGATCATATATATATATATATATATATGCCTGTGATGTGATTCTTTCTCTCTTCATGACATGTCTTATTCTGAATTGCTTATGTTTTTGCACTTATATGAAAAATCATGTCTGAAATAATTTCTGTGGATAGAATGTTTTGGTAATCCAATTTTATAAGGAATTATACTACTCATTTTGATTACCTGTATAGAAATTAGAAAATATTGATTATCTTTGAAATGAGAGATATATCATTGACTGAGATTATGACTTCTTCAAATAGGGGGAGATTGTTGGGATCATTGCCTACAATGTCTTAGATTTGGAGAAGTCCATTCCTAAGTCAAAGATAAATCTCAGAATGTATTTGATATTCTCTCTAGAATCAATGTGCAGGAGATCAGGTCAGGCAAAATGCTCATGGAATCCATCCAAGTTCACAAGCGTCGAGACATCATACATCGCTCGACGCCTGTGACCCAGAAGCGTTGACTCATGTCCATTGCTCAAATAGACAAGGTCGCCGCTGAAGTTCTGAGACCAAGTTTGGAAGCGTCAAACCAAGTTATATCACTCGACGTCGTGGAAAGAGAAGTGTCGACTAAACTTCAGTCAGCTCAGCGCAAACAAGAAGAGTCGAGATATGATGGATTAGTTAAGAAGCGTCGAGCCTCTGTATGTTGCTCGACTTCTACAGATAAAAAGCGTCGACTTACTGTTGATTGCTCAACGCCTAAGAATGAGGAGTCGAGAGCTTCAGTCTAAGGAGTATGCGTCGAGTATCTACATATCGCTCGAAGCCTAATGGAAAAAGCGTGGACAGAGATGCTCAGTGCTCAACGCCTCTTCTATAAATACTCTGAACTGAGGAATAACTTCTACAGCTGGCTGAGCCTTTATTTCTTCAGAAGACATTGAAGACCGTTGAAGACTTAACGTCATGCTGACGTGGAGGAGCGTAACAGACGTTGCAGATGGTGGGCTATAAATAGAAGGCATGACCTATGGGTTATGTAGTTGAGTTAGTTTTTCCTATCTTTCAAAAGCCATTATCGTCTCCATCAGTTCGAGGGAAAGTTTGAGAAAGTTTCTGAAGAAGTTATCTTCCCTTTCAGAACCAATCTATCTTGAAGATTTCATTCAGCAATCTGGAGCTGATACATCTTTCTGAAAGAAGAAGATCAAGAAGGAAGAATCTGTCTTCCTAAGAAGAAGAAGAACAGTCATCACAGCCTGTCGAATCAAGAAGATCATTTGATGCTGCTGTTCTATTGAAGTTTTCTGTCTGATCATTCAGGCAGTTCAAGAAGACTCAACAATCTGAAGAATCTGAGTCTAAGTATTTGTTATTCTCTTTATAAATTCCTGTAGGATCTGAGTTGTCAGATCTGAGTGTAGGATCTGTCAAGGATCTGAGTTGTAAGATTAGGTGTGATCTGAGTTGTAGGATTCAGGGGTGAATCTGAGCTGTAGGCCTAGTTATAAAGGCTGAGGTAGGATCTGTGAGATCTGAGTTTGTAAGATCTGCTGAGATCTGAGAGAGTAAGATCTGTGAGATCTGAGACTGTAAGATCTGTTGTGATCTGAGCTGTAAGACCTATTTGTGGTCTGAGATCTGGAGGAGCTATAAACCCTATCTAGCATACTGTTAGAAGGGGAGAAGGGGGAAAGTGGATTACCCAAGATAAGGGGAACCACTATAAAAATCTGTGTCTTTTTCTGTGTGTGATCTTATTTCTTGAAAGCTCTGATCAGTTTTATCTTGATTATAATCAAGAACTGCAATAGTTTTTAAATAACCTATTCACCCCCCCCCCCCCCCTCTAGGTGATTAGCTACCCTTAATTAAAGTCTTTCAGTGAGAGCCCAGCAGCGGAATCATCCGAGGCAATCCAGCATGAGAAACTTGTCACCTTGCCAGCCTCTCCGCGAGATCAACCTGACCCACCGGCTAGTGAGAGACCGGTGGCGAAATCATCCGGGGCAATCCAGCATGAGAAACTTTTCACCTTGCCAGCCTCTCCGCGAGATCAACCTGACCCACCGGCTAGTGAGAGCCCGGCAGCGGAATCATTTGGGGCAATCCAGCATGAGAAAATTATCGCCTTGCTAGCCTCTCCGCAAGATCAACCTGACCCACCGGCTAGTGAGAACTCGACAGCGGAATCATCCGGGGCAATCCAGCATGAGAAACGTGTCACCTTGCCAGCCTCTCCGTGAGATCATCCTGACCCACCGGCTAGTGAGAGCCCGACAGCATAATCATCCGGGGCAATCCAGCATGAGAAACTTGTCACCTTGCCAGCCTCTCCGCGAGATCAACCTGACCCACCGGCTAGTGAGAGCCCGGTACCGGAATCATCCGGAGCAATCTAGCGTGAGAAACTTGTCACCTTTCCAGCCTCTCCGCGAGATCAACCTGACCCACTGGCTAGTGAGAGCCCAGCAGCGGAATCATCCGGGGCAATCCAGCATGAGAAACTTGTCACCTCTACTAAATAGCTATGACTATCGTACGGGAAATAAGACATTCAATAGGTGAAATGATAAAAACTTCTTAAGGATTGAATCGCTTCAAGTCATCCCCACTCCTGGCTCGGCCGAGGGGTACCCCTTCCACATCCCGGAGGTGGTATCCTCCCGACTTGAGCACTTCACTTACAATGTTTGGCCCCTCCCAATTGGGGTTAAGCTTACCTACCGCGGCCCCTCTCCCGGCCGCATCGATTTTCTTCGAAACCAGATCCCCTTTCTGGAAATGCTTTACTCGGATATGCTTGTCGAAGTACCGAGCCATCCGCCGTTTGATTTCTTCCTGCCGAACGGTGGCTAAGTCCCGGAGCTCCTCTACCAGGTCCAAGGATAACCTTTTCCCTTATTTATTGTCCGCTCGCCATTCTTCGTCTCCTTCTCCCGCGGCGGTCACCCTAGGTGACTTTACCTTGAATTCAACTGGGAGGATGGAGTCGGACCCATGAGACAACTTGAAAAGAGTCTCCCCTGTGGCCGTGTTTGGGGTGGTCCTCAGGGACCAGAGGAGCAAAGGTAAATGCTCTACCCAGTTCCATCGAAGATTCTCGACCTTCTTCTTCAATAGGTTCATAATGATCTTGTTTGCTGCTTCCACTTGCCCATACTCCTAGGGTGGTGGAAGTAGTCTATCATCACCAATAGGAACTTCCTTTGGCCGCTTGCCTGGGGGAAAGGTCCCACCAGATCCAAACCCCATATCGCAAATGGCCAGGGGGCTTTGATTGTCCGGAGCCTCTGAGCTGGAAGGAGCTGGAGAGGGGCGTAGAGCTTACACTTGGAGCACCTCTTAGAGAACTCGGTCGCATCCTTGCTGAGAGTGGGCCAGAAGTAGCCCTGCCTCAATACTCTTCCCTCCAAGGTCCTGCCTCCTGAGTGACTGCCACACTCCCCCGAGTGAATCTCCTCCAGGACCCTCGGGGCTTCCTCTTCCGAGATATAATGAGCTAGGAGCCCCGAGAGGGTTTTGCGATACAGCAATCCTGCATGTAAGTAGTATTATGCTGACTTATACCTGAGTCGCCGCTTGTCCATCCCCTCCTCGGGGAACTTTCCTGACGTCAAGAGAGTGATGAGGGGATCCATCCAAGACACCCGACGATCCACCTCCATCAGCTCTCCCTCCTCGATGGAAGGCCGGAAGAGTTCTGACACTGTCCCCCCTGCCCGGGGACCGAACTTGGCCAGGAGATCCGCTTTGGTGCTCTCCTCCCTCGGGACGTGCTTGATGGAGAAAGTGCGAAATTGCCCGTTGACACCCTTGACCTTTTCCAGGTACCGCTGGAGAGTTGGCTCCTTGACCTCGAACTCCCCCATGATCTGGCAAGCCACTACCAAGGAGTCTGTTGAGGCCTCCACATCCTGTACTCCCAACTCCCAAGCTAGGTGGAGGCCTGCTATCACGGCCTCATACTCAGCCTGGTTGTTGGTGAGGGGAAATGAACGTTGATTGCTTGCTCAATCCTGGTGCCCTGGGGGCTCACCAACACCACTCCTCCCCCGAAGGAGTGCTTGCCTGACGCGCCATCCACCAGCATCTTCCAGGCCACTAGGTGGGGTAGTTCTGACTCTTCCACCTCGGTCGCGTAATCATCCATGAAATCTGCCACTGCTTGCGCCTTTATGGACACCCTGGGCATGTAGGAGATGTTAAATTCACTTAACTCTACTGACCATTTGGCCAATCTTCCGGAGTGCTCCACCCCCTCCATGATGCTACGAAGGGGGTGATCGGTCACTACTTTGATGGAGTGTGCCTGGAAGTAGGGCAGGAGTTTCCGGGCCGATACTACCAAGGCGAAAGCAAGCTTCTCCAGGATAGGGTACCTAAGCTCGGCCTTCCTCAACACCCTGCTCACGTAATAGATTGGGAGTTGTTTCTTTCCTTCTTCTCGAACCAGCACCGAGCTGACTTCTTCCGACCCTACCCCCAAGTATAGGTATAGGTCCTCCCCTTGCCTTGGCCCTTGTAGAAGCGGGGCCTGGGTCAGCTTCTCCTTCAGTGCTTGAAAAGCTTTATCGCACTCGGGGGTCCACTCAAACTTCTAATTCCCCCGCAACACCCTGAAGAAAGATGAACATTTTTCTCCCGCCTTGGAAAGGAACCTACTCAACCCGGCTAGCTTCCCTGTTAGACGTTGAACCTCCTTCGCATTCCTTGGAGATCCCAACTCGAGGATTGCCCTTACCTTGTCTGGGTTAGGCTCTACCCCGAGGGGGGTAAGTAAATGACCCATGAACTTCCCTCGACTAGCCCCGAAGACGCACTTTAGGGGGTTAAGCTTCATTTTAAATTTCTTCAAAGTCCCAAAGGTCTCCTCGAGGTCCCTGAGGTGGGACTCGAGGTCCCGACTTTTGATCAAGGTCATCCACGTAGACCTCCAAGTTCCTGCCCTTCTGCTCGCGAAATACTCTATCCATCATTCGCTGGTACGTCGCCCCTGCGTTCTTCAAGCCAAACGACATCATTTTATAACAGTAGCACCCATCCCTGGTGATGAAGGATACATCCTTGATGTCGAGGGGGTGCATGCGGATTTGGTGATAACCTGAAAAAGCATCAAAAAAAGACATCATAGAGAAACCGGCGGCTGAGTCAACCAGCGAGTCGATTCTAGGCAAGGGGTAGCAATGCTTGGGGCATGATTTATTAAGTAAGGAAAAATCAACGCACATTCTCCACTCACCATCCCCTTTCTTCACCATCACTACATTGGAGACCCAGCCTGGGTACTGGATCTCCGATACAAAGCCGACCCTGATGAGCTTTCTCACCTCCTCCCGGATAGGCACCTCCAACTTGTCTGCGACGGACCTCTTCTTTTGGCGAATGGGGAGAGTGTCGGGATTGAGGTTGAGGAGATGGCATGCCACATCCGCATCGATCCCGTGCATCTCCGCGGCACTCCATGTGAAACATCCACATTGTCTTGAACATAAGCCGAGATCCTCCTCCGGTCCTCGGGGCTGAGCTCCCCACTGATCTTGATATTCTCCATTGTCCCGGCCTTGCTGGTGACCTCCACCTCCACTACTTCCTCCACGGACTCCAGCCTAGATTGTTCCCCCATGCACTATCCTCCTCCCTGCCACAAGTGAGCGCTTTGGCTCCTTCCTCCATCTATTCCTCCCCCACCATAATCAACTCCTCCGCCCCTCCTCCCTGGGCCTCCTTTTCCTTCTCTCCCCCTTCTCCTCCCTCCTCCCTGGGTCCTTCAACAACCCCTTTCTGGGCATGAACTCCTCCTTCATACGCCTTTCCTTCTAATTCCCCCTCCTCTTCCGCCTCGGCCGCCTCCTCCATCACCTTGTCCCACTCCTCTGCTTCCCCCATCCAGGAGATGGTGTTGACGACAGTCACATAGCACTGCCTCGCTACCTTGGGGTCTCCCCGGACACGGATCTGGATTCCACCTATGCTGAACTTGAGGCATTGATGGAATGTGGATGGGACGCATCGGAACACGCTGATAAGAGGCCGCCCGAAGATGGAGCTGTAGCTGCTAGGGGAATCCACTATCACGAAGCGGCAGTTCCGGGACTGCCCTCCCAGGGTCACATGGATCCCCGCCTTCCACCTCATTCCTCTCCCCCGAGAACCCAAATAGAGGGCCATCCGAGGCCAACACCCTTCTGGCCTCCACCTTCATCTCATCAAACGCCCTCTTGAAGATTACGTTGACCGAGCTCCCGTTGTCCACCAGGATCCGAGAGACAGTGAAGTTCTCGGTGGCTATCTGGATGACCAGCGCATCGTAGAATGGGTCTTCGTGACCTGGCATGTCCTTCTGGGAGAAGGTAACCTTCTCCGCTGGGGATGGGGCTTGGGATGTCGAAGCCACACTTTGATGGTACATGGCATGGAGGCTCGCCTTTCGGGTCGCCTCGATCCCTACCCCCCCCCCCCCCCCCCATGGATCACTCTGATCCCTCCTCGGGTTCCTACGTCCACCCTTGCCGGGATCTCGCCCGCCCCATCGGGCTGGGGAAGAGTTCCCACCCAGAAAAATCTCTCCCTCCCCCCTGGGTTGCCGCCTCCTTCCCGGCTCGCTGAGCTGGGGCGTTCTCGCCTACCCAAGGGGGAGGAGCCACCTGGGGCGCTGGGGTCGCGAGGCCCCCGAGCACTGTGATGAGAGCACTCTGAAAAGCTCCGAGAAGATCTCGCCTAAGGTCTGCCAGCCTCTCCACTGTTGCTGGCACTCCTGGGGGTGGCGAGCCTCCGAAGTTCGCATCCTGCTCGTCCTCTTCTGTCATGTTTCCTCCTCGGGATTTTCTTGAACCAGCTGCACTCCACGCTCACCGCAACAAAAATGTTGAAACCAGTAAATGGTCCCTTGTGGAGTTTGGGGCCCCCAACGGTTGGGGGGTAGCTAGCACTTACTAACCCCTTGGAGTTGACAGACCGAAGCCTTGTAGCTAGACACAGACCACTAGACCTCTAAGGCCGGATAGCTGTCTGCCATGACCAGACCTCCCGCCTGGATGACTCGATCGCCTCCCCCTTCGGTGCCAGAAACAAAAAAGGCGAAGGCGATCTGCCTGACCGGGGATGACACAGTACTGCTAGAGTCCTCTCCAGACAACAGATCTCCTGGGGAGGTAAAAATTACCCTTCTCGCTAAGCAACTCCTTTGATTCTTCTGAGTCTGGCTTGATCGCAGAATCTTACCACCGATAAAGAAAATGAGAGTCGTTATCCTATGAAATAATTTGTGCAAGCGAGAACATATAACGTATCCACGGCCTTGCCACCCACGAGGTCGGTGTTTGCCGAAGTAACGGTGTGCGACACATTTAAGGGCTCGTGAATGCTCTTATCGGTGGTAAGATTCTGCGATCAAGCCAGACTCAGAAGAATCAAAGGAGTAGCTTAGCGAGAAGGGTACTTTTTACCTCCCCAGGAGATCTATTATCTGGAGAGGACTCTAGCAGTACTGTGTCATCCCCGGTCAAGAGGATTGCCTTCGCCTTTTTTGTTTCCGGCACCAAAGGGGGAGGCGATCGAGTCATCCACGCTCACCGCACCAAAAATGTTGAAACCAGTAAATGGTCCCTTGTGGAGTTCGGGGCCCCCAATGGTTGGGGGGCAGCTAGCACTTACTAACCCCTTGGAGTTGACAGACTGAAGCCTCGGAGCTAGACACAGACCACTAGATTCAGCAAGGAGGACCTACCACACACCCGAAAGATCTATAGAGAGCTTCCCCTCCCAAGCCAAAGCTGAAGCCCGGGCACCCTGGAGAGCTCTGAAAATGCTAACCAGTAAATGGCCTGAGGAGAGAGAAGCTAAAAAAAGGGTCCTCCAAAGGTGCCCTTTGGGTATTATTTATAGTTTTTCTGAATTGATCTGCTGATAACAGGATTCTGCCTCTTGATTTTACTATGCGCACCCCAATTTGGCCTGCTAACAGCCAAACTTCGCCCTTTTTTCCCTAAATAGGTAGATGTCCTTTGGCAGATTCACAACTTCCATTTTTCATAGTCGTCAAAGAGAAGAACGTGAAAAGGAGGAAGTTGCCGCCATTATTGTCGGAGGAGTTCATCCTGAGGAAGAATAGGTTTCTCACCATTGGTGTTCTTCGTCTTCATTGTAAGGTGTTTTTGCTCAGTCTTGCCTTCGTATGCCTTTGGTGCTTTGTGAGAGATTTGAGTTCTTTTGTTCCTTTTCTTGAAGAGAAGTTATTTTCACCTTGGGTTGAGAGGGGATTCAATTTGTGAATCCAAGGGGGTTTCTAGGTTGGGAAAACCTAGATTATTATATTGTTGTAATCCTTATTATTTTTATAGTGGATTGTTCGTGTGCCCCGCCCCGTGATTTTTCCCTCATTGCTTTAAAGATGATTTTTCACGTAAAATTTGTTGTCCTCTGGTTGTGCTATTTAATGTGTTTTTTTTTTCTGTTTTTATTATCTTCTAGTGTGCCCAAATTTTTCAGTGGGTTATATCCCAACAGCCTTTACTAAGGGTATATACAATATTTTTGCCTTTACTAAAGGTATAGGCAATATTTTTGCCTTTACTAAAGGTATAGGCAATATTTTTGTATAGTACCACCTAAAAGTATGAAAAATTGTTTAGAATAGGTAATGCGGTATATACACTACCCTATGAAAACAATGACTTAATGTTTAGACAATAACTTGCAGGTTTAGGAAACATTTATCGAGTGTTGTTAAATGTCAAAAATATTGTAGTACATCAAAATTAATTGTTATTATCAAAGAGCTTCTATGCAAGATCATGTTCCAAATACAAATTCTGTTAAAGTTCTTCTTAAATCTCGTGCTTCTATATATTCACATTTTATCTGACCATCGGCATACTCCAATTTATAATAACTGTACAGGGGGCCATTGGAGTTTGGCTCATTTTGTTACAGCACGAGCTATCTAATTTTAAGATGCTTTCCTTAATCGCCAACCACAGTACGTCAGGTACATCATATATTTATACATAGTTTCATTCATAAGTATATGTACTTATACAAATTAAATGCACATTTATGTCCTCTAACTCTAATTACTTTGTTCATCATACACTTTGGGTCATACACTTTTGGTTAATCAACCAACGGTAAGTGAGAAAACTGAATTCTATATTTTTTATGTGGCGCTTCGATCTCTCCGGCTTGATTTTTTGCCAAGTGTTATTCGCAAATCAAAAATATCTATCCACAAATCTACTTTTTCTCAATTTATTTGAGTTTACAAATTGTTATCCGCAGAGCAATTTTA
Organism: Dactylorhiza incarnata; assembly: GCA_033032865.1. Classification (NCBI taxonomy): domain Eukaryota; kingdom Viridiplantae; phylum Streptophyta; class Magnoliopsida; order Asparagales; family Orchidaceae; genus Dactylorhiza; species Dactylorhiza incarnata. Next base: position 1,412,810 of record JAWHQI010000224.1, read on the forward strand.
AACTTAAGCAGGGTCTCGCAACGAAGGAACAACTCCGACAATTTTCTAAGCACTTCAATATTTGCACGGATCGTGATTCATAAAATGAATGTGTAGATAGAGACCGAGTTGAGGAAGAAAGATGATTTCTTCGATATTCTTGCGATTTCAGTTTGTTTGGGAAGATTTAGATAGCTAGGGTTTGTTTGAGAGGATTTAGATGGCTAGGGTTACTCTATCCCTGTGGTGAGGAAGGCGAAGAGGACGATCAAAGTTTTTTCAAAATTTTATTTACTAATCTGTGGATAAAAAAAATATCTGCGAATAACAAATTTGACTTCTTTTAGACCTGCGAATAGACAAACACGATTTGTGAATAACAACCGCGCGTCTTTTTTAAGTGGCATAAATATTTTACTTTTGATTTGCACCTATAGATTTATAGGTGATGGGGTTCCCATAAATGTATCCGGTCGGGCCTGTAAGTTTCCGCCGCGACCTCGACCGGCTCGCGAGCAAGCCAAGATAGCGTCGAACGGTTAGGCACGCACCTCCACCTCGTGGGGTACGGTCATAGTCGCTTAGGTCGTGCCCCATCCTTGCAGGGTGCGGCTAAGGCCGACCGCACCCCCCCCCCCCCCCCCCTTAGTGAGCGCGCCCCGAAGCCGCACCTCCTTGAGGGGTGCGGCCAAGGCCGGTTGCGGCCTGCCGCACCCTCCCCTTGGGGGGGGCGGGGGGGGGGGGGGGGGGGGGGGGGGGGGGGGGGGGGGGGGGGTGCTGCCAAACCGCACCCCTCTTGAGTGGTGCCGCCGAACTGCACCCTCCTTGGGGAGTCCGCCCGCCCTCTTTAGGGGTGCGGCCAAAATCGCACCTCCATCCCTTGAGGGGTGCGGCCAAGGGAGCACCCAAGTTAGTGGGGTGCGCCCTCCCTCTTTTGGATGCACCTCTCTGGGGTCGCTCAACTATCTTTTTGAGGTTCAAGTTCACGACGCGCGCTGAACACCTCCGTACTCACCGCACACTCAGAACGTCTCCTAGCGCGCTCAGAACGCTCTCGTGTTCGTTGCGTGCTCAGAACGCCTCCTAGCGCGCTCAGAACGCTCCCGTGTTCGCCGCACGCTCAGAACACCTCCGCGCTCACAGCGTGCTCAGAACGCTCTCGTGTTCGTTGCGCGCTCAGAATGCCTCCTAGCGCACTCAAAACGCTCCCGTATTTGTTGCGCGCTCAGAATGCTCCCGTGTTCGTTGCGCTCTCAGAACACTTCCTCGCACGCTCAGGACATTTTAACGTTCTGAGCACGAGCGCAGTTAACATTTCCTAATTTCTCAGATTGCAGGACCCGTTCGTCCCCTTTATCGCCTTGAACAAAGCTGCCCGAACTGCATGAAGGGCGAGACGGTCATTTACGAAAAATAGCGATCCGTGTGCTCCAAATCGGCCAGCGTCAGTCGCCCGTCAGGTGGTTACGGTGGTTACGACGGCAAAATTACCGGGCTACCCCGGCCAAAGTTATAAAAGGAGCTTAGAGCCTTCATTTCAAGACACCTTGCCTTCTACGCCCGAGAGAGCTCCTTTGAAGATTTCCTTGGAATTCTCCTTCAGCACTTGAAGTTCTCCTTCGGCTCTCGAAGATCTCCTTTGAGCCTTCAAAGGTCACGAAATGCGACTCAGCCTTCTCACTTTTGTTCTCACCCCCGTTCTCAGAAGAAAGTACTTAGTTTTTCGAGAGGTGGTCTGTCACCCTCGAAGTTCTCACTCTCTCTCTCTACCATTGTAACAAGCAGCGGCCTGTTGCGCTCGAGTTCTCAATATCTAATTGTAACCTCCCAGAAGATAGTAGAAGTTGGCTGGCACAGCTCCGACCGCGTGGTTTTTCACCCTTTCCGAGTTTTCCACTTTAAAAGTATTTATGTCACTTACTGATTCACTTATTGACTGTTTGCTCGCTCAGTTCGCTTCCGAGCTAAGGCGGTTCAATTCGACCGGTCTACCAGAGCACCCGAGCGATCCGCAACAGTTTGGCGCCGTCTGTGGGAAAGGATTCCCAAAGCTTTGCAAAGACTCACAAGAGATAGCGCTTTCCATCGATTGTAATGGCAAGACGAAGTGCTCATACTACTGAGGGATCGATCCTCGAAGGACGCGTCGATCCCGCTCCCTCTCATTCACTTATCGCCGTACCTCTCACAGAAGAGGTAGTGTTTGCGCCCACGGTAGCACTGGAAGGGCGCATATGACAAATGGAAGAACAGCAAGCCGAGATGCTGGCTCTCGTGAGAAATCTTGGGGCTCCTCGAGCTCCCATTCAACCTCCAGCATTGAACGTTCCACCTCCCCCGGCTCCGAATCATGATCCAAATGAGGAGGTCGTTCTAGATGAAGATGCCTCAGAAGAATTCTTTGATGCCGCAAGCTCCACCCATCCTGCTCGGCCGGCCAGAGGACCAGAAACTGATCACCGGCGCTAGGGAAGAGTTTTCCCTGGACAAGTGATAGGAAGAGCTACTCGAGAAGAGATATGCGACATGATAGCGGAAGAGTATGGCCAGGCAGGGCGACGCGCAGCTTTTGCCCGTCGTCCCGCGCACCACGGCTCCCCACTATCACTTTAGGTCTTGGATCATCCAGTTCTGAATGGTTTCAAGCTTACCAATATCGAAATATTCGATGGGATGGAATACCCGTTAGAACATGCTAACCACTTCGTTGCCATCATGAGACTCTACAACGCTCCAGGTCAGCTCCTTTGTCAAGTGTTTCCAACAACCTTGAAAGGGCAAGCACGCACTTGGTTATATTCTCTACAAGATGGAACAATCGATAGCTTCGCGGAAATGACGCAACAATTCATAAACCAATTTATCGCGAACCGCAGAACCGTCCGGGATCCCTCCCACCTTTCAGGAATACGCCAGAGCAAGGGAGAGAACCTCAAAGATTTCTTCTGCCGCTTCACCACTGAGGCACGACAAATTCCAGGAGTAGACCCCAAGCTTATGCGGTGAGTTTTTCTTGGAGGGCTCCGTCCCGGTGGCTTCTACTCCGCACTGATGCGGGAAACTGTGCCTAGATACCCAGACCTCAATCAGCGAGTTGAAGCCCAGATAGCAGTAGATGAGGCAATTGAAGAGCACCGCCGGCAGTTCGAGGGGATCTAGAAGAGGAAGAAAGAGGAGTCGCTACCGCAGACGGTTCCCAATAAGGACAACAAGCATCACGACAAACCTCGCCGAGACCGAGGATCTCGCCAGCATCAGGACTACACTCCCCTGAACATTACCAGGACTAATGTTCTCCTCGCCATCCGTGATAGCAACGTGCTCCGCAGGCCCGAGTCACTTGCGTCGAGCAAAGGAAACCAGTCGCAACATTGTGACTTCCATCATGGGCATGGACACGGTACTGAAGACTGCAAGCGGTTGAAGGAGGAAATCGAGCGTCTTGTCTAACAAGGCCTCCTCGGAAGGTTTTTACTAAACCAAGTCCCAAACCAGTACGGACCACAGGCTGACAATCCAGTAGAGGACAATGTCGTACCCCTACGCGGATGAGCTAGAGGTACCGGGTAGGGGAACTTTCCCCCTAGTAAAGCGTGCATAGCCCGCGTCTCATCTATCATCAATTTCTATTTACTCCTTTTAAAAACAGTATCCCGCAAGATTGTACGTGTGCGCATGTATCCATTGTGTATTTAAAATTACTACAGCTATTTTCTGGCTCTATCAATGACACTACAACAAACTGCACCTGTTGTAAGGACTGGAATGTAACTGAAACACAGTTTGTTACTAATAGTTATATTTAGTAACAAAGTTTTTTTGTTGTTACAAAAAATAACTTTGTTGTAACGAATATTTTAAATTTTGTTACAATAATAATTAATTCGTTACTATAACTATAAGTATTTGTAACAACACTAATGTTACGTTACAAATAGAAAACTTTTCTCACAATAAGTATCAATTGTAACGAAATCATGAAAGTTTTTTGTGACAAAGACATTGTCCTTACCAATAGTAATATTTTATTATTAAAGTTTTGTATGCGCGCGACAGTACCCCCCCTCGATAGTGCTCTAACGCGACGACAGTACTCCTACAACTCGCAAACATTCGTGCGCGGCTGTCGCAGATATGTGGTACTATTGCGACATGTATTTTTACGCGTACGAGGGTTTTTATAGATCTTTAACTTTTTATATAAACACGCATAGACAAACACAAACACGCATAGACACGCAAGCAAAGACACAAACACGCACAAACACACATAGACATAGACACCACTACAACAAACTATCGTGTGGGGCACGTGCGCTTTTCCTATGCACTGTTAGTTGATCGATCGAGCGTCTGAGAGTGGGAGAGTACAGTTTTGGCGGAGATACCGTCGATGCCGGTGTACGGTGGTCACAACGGAAAGTATCGAGCACGACCATACCTTTATAATTAATATATATATATATATAACCGGTTAAATATATAATAAATTATAATTATAAATTTAATTATATATAAACGCGTATAAAATTTTATGTAAAACTTTATAAAACGTTTTTATAAAAATTCATATTAAAGCAGCTCCGCAGGGGCTTCGCCCGTGCTCGCTGACTCTTAGTGGGCTGCGCTCGCATTCGAGCGGGATGCGCCTGCATTCTACAATACCCGGCCGGCGACGGCGGGCTTCGCCTGCCCCCGGCGAAGCCCGCAACATATACATATGAGTACTCAAAATGACCGTAAAAAAATACACATCAATATTTTATAATTATTTTTTTCTAAAACATTTATATTTTAACAAAAAAATCATTTTAAAGTTTCTTTACATATAATAGTTAAAGATATATAAAGTTTTTTATATAAATTTTTTATAAAATTTTATAAAAACGGTTATATAAAGTTTTTATAAGACTTTAAAAACATTTTTATAAAAGTTTTTTCTTCCTCTCCCCCTCTCTTTTACATGAATGAAATATATGGAGGAAAATTTTTATCCATAAATTTTGCAAAAAAAATTATCCAAAAATTAAAAATATTAAATTTAAAAATGAATGTCAATTTGACATTAATTTAAGCAATTGTTAACCGCACCCCAGTTTTGGCTATCCGCAACCCATTTATATGAATTATTATGCATTTTTTTGGAAATACACGCCTTTTACAAGCAATTTTAGGAAAAGTGTTCAACACGAAAGTTGTATATATCGTCGATATCTACAACTTTCGTGTTGAACCTTTTTTCCTAAAAATGCATGCACAATGCATATTTCCAAAAATTCGTTATACTTACTGTACAACCCTGATGTTCGCCAGGTAGACTCCGAGGCCAGGAGTGGGGTGCAAATAGGTATTTTGGGGGTGCAGTTTGGCAGCGTGCGAGCCAAACAGGTTGGGGTGCAAATAGCAATTCTGTGGCTCGGCGCGGGTCGCGAGCGAGCCAGAAGAAGTGGGGTGCGGATGGCAATCCATGGGGCTCGGCGTAGGCAGCGAGCGAGCCAGAGGAAGTGGGGTGCAAATAGGTATTTTGGGGGTGCAGTTTGGCAGCGAGCGAGCCAAACAGGTTGGGGTGCAAATAGTAATTCTGAGGCTCGGCGCGGGTCGCGAGCGAGCCAGAAGAAGTGGGGTGTGGATGGCAATCCGTGGGGCTCGGCGTAGGCAGCGAGCGAGCCAGAGGAAGTGGGGTGCAAATAGGTATTTTGGGGGTGCAGTTTGGCAGCGAGCGAGCCAAACAGGTTGGGGTGCAAATAGCAATTCTGGGGCTCGGCGTGGGACGCGAGCGAGCCAGAAGAAGTGGGGTGCGGATGGCAATCTGTGGGGCTCGGCGTAGGCATCGAGCGAGTCAGAGGAAGTGGGGTGCAAATAGGTATTTTGGGGGTGCAGTTTGGTAGCGAGCGAGCCAAACAGGTTGGGGTGCAAATAGTAATCCTGGGGCTCGGCGCGGGTCGCGAGCGAGCCAGAAGAAGTGATATGTGGATAGCATCCAGGGGGCTCGGTCTAGGTCGCGGGCGAGCCAGAGGGCCGGAGGTGTCTCTAGCCATATTTGGCGAGCCCGGTACTCGCCGACCGGGTCCGGAGTCGCCGGATCGTCGGCATTGGAGGTGGTCTTTTACCAAAAAACCCCCGGTGGTCTGCGGCTAGCCCCTCAGAACAGCGGGATTTGGCTGTTGGCAGACCAAACTGGGGTGCGGATAGTAAAAATGTACAGCGGGATTTGGTTATTGGCAGACCACAAAACCAAAATCTATAAATAGACCTAAAGGGCACCTTGGGAGAGCATTCCGGTTCAGAATCTTTGAGCCCTCTCTCTCCCCAGGTTGTCTTGGTTGGGCTCTCTAGCTCTCCAAGGTGCCCGAGTCTTGGCTTTGGCTTGGGAGGGGAAGCGCTCAACGATCTTCCGGGTTAGTGGAGGGACCTCCTTGCCGAGACTAAGGTCTTAGTCTACTGTTCTGAATCTTCGGTCCGATCCATCCGAGGGACAAGTAAGGGGTAGCCGCCCCTCAACCTCAGTTGGGGGACCCGAGCTCCTTAGGAACCGAGAAATCGGTTTCAACACTTATGCTCATGTTTCAATTCGGGTGGCAATACGTCTTGTGCGTGTATTTTCACTCGGGCGCGTGTTTTTCACTCGGGCGCGTGTTTTTTGCCCGAGCGCATGTTTTATGCACAGTCGCGTGTTTTGCACTTGCATGCATTTTTGACCGCACGTCATTTCCTCATTTTCTTGTATCTCATTAGAAACTAACACACACACACGCGCGCGCACAGATACACAGACACACACACACACACACAGGCACAATCACACATAGCACACACACACACACACACACACACACACACACACACACAGAGACACATGCACATACATAGACATACACAGACGGACACAGACACCGACATACACATACACACAAACACGCAGACACCGACACACACACACACAGACGCAAACACACAGACACAGACACACACACACACATACACCGACACACACAAACACAAACATATATAAACATAGACACAGATACAGACAGACACAAACACACAAACACAAACACAAACATACAGACACAGACACACACATGCACAAACACATATAGACACAGACACACACAAGCACAGTCACACATAGCTAGAGATCACACAAACACATAGACACACAGATAGGCACAGGCACAGACAAACATAGAGACACATATACAGACACACAGACACCAACACACACACAGACACCGACACACATACAGACATAGACACACACATGCACAGACACACATAGAAACACAGACACAGACACATTCAGGCACAGACTCACATAGACACAGACACAAACACATACAAACACAGACACACATAGACACACATACACAAACACAACACTGACATAGACACAGACCAACACAAACACAGATACACACATACACATAGACACATATACACAGACACACAAGCACAAACCCACATAAACACAAACCCACATAGACACAGATGCACACAGACAACTCCAAGTATCTCTAACAACCAACAAACTAATAGATTTGCATAAAAGGCACCATCATAAATAAATATTCGAAGCTATCACATATATAATTCATCAAGAAGATCTCTAACATTCCGTCTTAGACCAAAATAATTGTCGAATCGCCGAAGTGAGTCTATATAGATTGTTGAGTTACAGAAGTGAGTCTATATAGACTGTTGAGTCAACATATCAAATAAAGTAATAAATTTGCATAAATGACCCCATTTAAAATTATTAGTTGAATATTTCATAAAGTTGATTCGCCGAAGTTGTAGTAATTAAAAAATGAATTTTATTAATTTTAATATATTATATGCCGTGAAATGTATGGAGGAAAATTTCCCTCCATCACATTAATTGGCAAAATGAATTTTATTAATTTCAATATATTATATGCCGTGAAATTTCCCTCCATCATTTCGTCTCCCCCAAGCATCGCGCGTTCGTGAGCAGGGAAGCGCGGGTAGGGCATCGACTCCTCAACTCCTCCCAGTCTTCTATGCATCAAGAGACGCTCCCACAGGGCTTCAGGGTTTCTCTCCATGCCTTGAAATCGTTCTCTCCACATCAATATCGAGGAAATTTCGCCCAAGTGAGACGACGCTTTGTGAACTCAGCAGGTTTTTGTTTTCTGGAATCAGAGGGCCGGAGGGTTGTTTGATCGGAGGTGTTAACTCCCTAATCGGAGAAGATGCTATGTCGCCTTTCCTTCTGAATTTTTACATCTTCTCGCATTTGACCTAATTTTTCTCTTTCTTTTGTCGACACTGCAGCTTCCTCTTTCTCTTTTTGAAGACGGTGCTGGGGAATCCTGTGGTAAGAACATTGAGCTTTTAGGATCATTAATTTCTACTGTCAATTTTGTGGTTTCTTGGTCAACTTTTGTTTATTTTTGTATTGATGATTTTCACAGCTCGTGGAGTTAAAGAACGGAGAAACTTACCTGGATGACCATTAACCTCAGGCTTCTCTCGCTCGATATTTGCAGTGCCGCTCGCGCTTCGTCATATCTTCTTCCCTCGATGGTGGCAGAAAATGGAAGGGCTGGCGATGGAGAAGAAGGCAGCCCTCCTATTTCGATTTTCTTCTCCAAACATCGTCGTTCCTAGTAAAAATTATGTGAGTTCTGTTCTACACAATTTTCTTCTCCAGGAAATTAATTTTTTTTGGTTTACCACGCACGTGCATCCCATTCCACTTCTTCCACCGATTTGGTACAGCGGCAGCCCTCCTATTCCGCATCCTCACCATCACTGTGACCCAGATGTGCATTTCTTTGTCCACAAGGTACCTAGTCCTGCTTATTATGCTTTGAAATTTTGATAAATTTTATATGAAATATAGTATTCAACTTTAGTTGCATATGGTTAGTTTTTTTTTCAATTGTGATTAACTTATGGTTCAGTTTTGGGTAGCAGGATGTATTTTGTGTTATTATCTGTGTAATTTTTATTTAAGTGCATCATGTTCATAGTAATATTGACTGTAAAAGAGTATGGTTATATTTGTTATTCATAAGTTTGCTTCACCTTCTACACCAAATTATTTTGCACCTTGCCGAAGGAAGACATTTCTTGCTTATTGTTGAAAGATGGATGAAATTTTTCGGTGTAGCATATGAGGATGTTGTCTAAATGCATAATTTATGGCTGTAAAAATCGTTTTTTGTTTGATTCAGTGCCATTATGCTCACCTGCTGCACTTTTTATTGTTGCTTCAGATTAATTTAGTAATGCCTTGTCATGCTCTTGAATTTATTGAAGCTCTCAATATGGTTCTTCTATTTACATACTTTAGTTATGTAACCCAGAATGGTAAACCATTACTTTTATTATGTTGCAGACGGAATGAGCTTTTAGTTGTGTTATCTTTTAAACCATGTAGCATAAAGACTCAACATAAAGATGGAATGAAATACCATAGTTGTGTTATTTATAGGCTCCTCTCGCTACAACTGAGATTTTTGCCAGGGAGCTCCTGCGGGAGGCAGAGAAACTGACAAATGCAAATGTCCATCCGATGACAATAATTGCAGGTTTGTTTGGATGTTACAAGTTGTAGACTTGACTTGTACAGAAGTGATTAGATTGCTCTTCTGCATCTTGTTTCTAACTTGGATGTGTATGATGCACAAGGTTAATTATATAACATGCTTCCACCTTTCGCTGGCTTAGTCATCCTTAATTTGTTGTATTGACTAGTGCTTCTTCATAATATAAATACATCTTTCATTATGGACATTCTATGCATGAAAATGATATGTATAGTGTCTATTTGCTTAGGAATAGTCAATAATGGCAAAAAATTACTTATAGTAGCTAATACTTGACATTACTGCTTGTTACTGACCATTACTATTGATTATGCATAAATTATTATTCCTTCTTCCCAAATTTCAAGTCTCCTTGATTATTTTCCTTATCTTGAAGGCTTGACAGGCATCTCCTTTATTTAAATTCCGCCTTGTGTATGCGAACCATGGCTTGGGGCGATCTAGCGGCTATCCTGATGCCGGAGGCTCGTTGAATGTTTGGCTGAGTGGCATTTGTCGCGTTCCATTCTCAGCGCGGAATTCAAATTGCTTTCGTGTTCGGTGATGATGTTTAGAGAAAACGGCTGAGTGCCCAGAAGCCCTCTTGAGTAGAGCCTTGACAATTATGAACAAAAGTAAAACTTTTTAAATCCAAATTTATCACCTGCAATTCTTTGTTCTTGCAAATAGATCATATTCCCAGCTTGCTTCCAAAAACAAGTTAAGAGTGAAAACTTTACAGCTCATTGTCTTCTGGCATGGGCCATAGTACTGATATTGATGTTCTCGTTTACCTTCAACTTAAACTTTGTACCTATTTACCCATTGAAGGATACAAATATGGTTCTCTTTCAAGTAAATTTCTCATTTTTAATGGTTGTGTGCAAGTTATGGTTGGGATAACTTGTTAGGATGCAATGAGATTGTGAAGTGTGCAAACATAAGATTGTTGTTCTTTACCTACCACTCACCACAACACTTTAAAAACCATATGAAATTATACATCAACGCTTGTTTACTCATCTTGTAACAAATTTAAATTTTTTCATCAATCACGAATAGCAATTTTTTTTATTTAAATCAGAGCAATTGCGGTGCTTTCTGGGAAAAGCGTGGCAATAGGTCAAATGCCTATTGCCATGCTTTCCTAGAAAGCGTTGTCGTAGCCTCAAAAGTCTATGGCGACGTTTTTTTCGAAAATCGCCGTGAAAAGATACGGCGATGCACCCGCGGCGATTTTGTGGTGTTTCTACAAATGCCGCAAAATCATTGGCGGCGTTCGAAAAGCGCCGCAAAAAATCCAAAAAATGTTGTCGTAGGACTAAAATGTTGTAGTGATATACCTGTGTAATGAATCATGCAACTTGAACTTAGATCACTGAATAGCTAGAGATCTATGGACTTGTCTTTGTGAAGGGAGGTGACACACGTACATGCATCAAAAATGATGTGTGGTGCTAATAGCAGGAAGCAGCCCATGGTCGAGTCCTGCGGCATCATATGATCCACGGAGTATTGCATCAAGGGTATGTTCTCCAAGTGCTGCCTTGGATTGAATTGTGATTTGTGCATTTATAACATGCTTCAATTGAGTAAATTTTGTTTTCCTGATTTTATCTGTGTGCTTCCTTGGATGGATTTGAGTTGAGGGCATTTATTTGAGGCTTAAATGAGTTAGTTTTTCTTATTTCGTTTTGGCCCTATTGTTGATGAATTGACTATAGTGAATATTATGATGCTTTCTTGTTTCCTTTTATTACAAGAATTTGTCCTTGCCTGTTATACCCCGAAGTTTAGAATTCATTGATATATATATTATATATATATATATAAATATAAATATATATTTGTTCTGATTCAAATTTTTTGTTTGAAGGATAGAAGCCAGCAATTATCTCAAACAGGTCGGAGAGTCTCACAGCACAGTTAATATCCACATTTTAGTTTCAAGCTATTATGTTTTCCTTGTTCATTCAATCATCATCCTGAGGCATTAATCCTCAACGTACAATGAACTTTACTGATTTTTTTTGTTCATATTGACCAATGGTTGTAACTTGTAAGATATTTACTTTCAAGATTTTAGGTTACAAAAACTTACTGAATATGAAGAATGGTAAGACCAGCCTCATAATGCTCCAGAGTTGTAGGTAATACGACAATATTGGATTTGCATCATTCTTTGTGATGACAATGATTAACTAAACCACATTTTGTCTAGGTCAATCTGCTCTGCTATTTTAGCAATATGTGCAGTTTGGGCAGACAGTAATGTGTAGTTTGCCCAAACTGCAGGTATGGGCAAACTGCATGTGTAGGTATGGGCAAACTGCATGTGCAGTTTGGGCAAACTGCATGTGCAATTTGGGCAAACTGCATGTGCAGTTTGGGAAAATTGCAGCTAAGTGTATGTGTTAGTGTGTGTGTGTGTGTGTGTGTGTGTGTGTTGTTTCTAAGAGCTGTGTAGTAAAGGGAGTGAAATGTTAAGTGCAGTGAAGTGTGTGTGTGGTGTTTTTAAGAGTTGTGTAGTGAAGTGTGTGTGATGTTAAGTGAATTGAAATGTCTGTGTGTATGTGTGTGCTATTTTTAAGAGTTGTGTATGTGTGTGTGATGTTAAGTGCAGTGTGTGCTATTTTTATGAGTTTTGTATGTGCGTGTGTGATGTTAAGTGCAGTGAAATGTGTGCATGTGTGTGTTGTTTTAAGAGTTGTGCAGTGAAGTGTGTGCGATCAATGTTAAGTGCAGTAAACTGTGTGCGTGCTGTACATTTTAAAGAGTTGTGTAGTGAATTGATGTGAATCATCTAAAGTAAGGCAACAAAAGTCAAGACCACAATCTTCGGTACTGACACCTAGCAGCAAACTCGCCAATGCGGTGAAGAGAAGAGGCCTCTCGCGAGTGGAGGATAAGCGTTGAGTATGACAATCTTAACTAGGTCTTCCCAAAATACCACCTCGCCTCAGCGCTGCTTGGGCACCTGGCCTCAGCACTGCTTGGGCACCGGGCCTCAGCGCTGCTTGGGCACCGGGCCACAGCACTGCTTGGGCACCGTGCCTCAGTGCTGCTTGGGCACCGGGCCTCAGCGCTCCTTGGGCACCGGGCCTCACCGCTGCTTGGGCACCGGGCCTCAGCGCTGCTTGGGCACCGGGCCTCAGCGCTCTTTGGGCACCTCGCCACGGTGCTGCTTGGGCACCTCGCCACCGCACTGCTTGGGCAACTCGCCACCGCGCTGCTTGGGCACCTCGCCACCGCGCTGCTTGGGCACCTCGCCACCGCGCTGCTTGGGCACCTCGCCACCGCGCTGCTTGGGCACCTCGCCACCGCGCTGCTTGGGCACCTTGCCATCGTGCTCCTTGGGAACCTCGCCACCGCGCTGCTTGGGCACCTCGCCACCCGGCTGCTGGGCACCTTGCCTCAACACTGCTTGGGCACCCTGCCTCCGCGTTGTATGCGCATCTCGCCACCGTACTGCTTGGGCACCTTGCCTCAGCGCTGCTTGGGCACCTGGCCTCAGCGCTGCTTGGGCACCTGGCCTCAGCGCTGCTTGGGCACCTGGCCTCAGCGCTGCTTGGGCACCTGGCCTCAGCGCTGCTTGGGCACCGGGCCTCAGCGCTGCTTGGGCACCGGGCCTCAGCGCTGCTTGGGCACCGGGCATCAGCGCTGCTTGGGCACCGGGCATTAGCGCTGCTTGGGCACCGAGCCTCAGCGCTTCTTGGGCACCTCAACTCCGCGCTGTTTGGGCACCTCACCTCAGCACTGCTTGGGCACCTCGCCACCGCACTGCTTGGGCACCTCGCCACCGCACTGCTTGGGCACCTCGCCACCGCGCTGCTTGGGCACCTCGCCACCGCGCTCCTTGGGCACCTCGCCACCGCTCTCCTTGGGCACCTCGCCTCAGCGTTGCATGGGCACCTTGCCTCAACGCTGCTTGGGCACCTCGCCTCCGCGCTGTATGCGCATCTCGCCACCGTACTGCTTGGGCACCTTGCCTCTGTGTTGCTTGGGCATCTCGCTACCGCGCTGCTTGGGCACCTCGCCTCAGCGCTGCCTAAGCACCTTGCCCCCGCGCTGCTTGGACACCTCCCCACCGCGCTACTTCGACACCTTGCCACCAAGTTACCCAAGCATCAATGGTAAACGACAAGTTCGTCATGATATCTGACACAATCATGGGGCGGCAAGCTCGTCGCGATCTCTGACCCAATCGCTGGGCAGCAAGCCCGCAACAGATCAAGACGAGATAGAAGTTTCTCCCACAACTAGAGCCAAGCGGTGACTTCCGACACGTCGCACGAAGATGACGGTAATCTAAATTACCGCGAAGAAAAATCAAAACCTCCAAAATCATCCGCGCAGTAATCCGGACTCCAATGGTTTGGGGGGCTTATGATGTGCACCTATAGATTTATAGGTGATGAGGTTTCCCATAAATGTATCCGGTCGGGCCCGTAAGTTTCCGTCGCGACCTCGACCGTCTCGCGAGCAAGCCAAGATAGCGTCGAACGGTCAGGCACGCCTCCCCCTCGTGGGGTACAGTCATAGTCGCTGAGGTCGCACCCCATCATTGCAGGGTGCGGCTAAGGCAGACTGCACCCACCAGGGAGCGCGCCCCGAAGCCGCACCTCCTTGAGGGGTGCGGCCAAGGCTGGATGTGGCTTGCCACACCCCCCTTGGCGGTGCGGCCAAGCCCGCACCCCCCATTGTGGGGGAGCGTCCAAGTGTAACCCTCCTTTGAGGGTGCGACCAAGCCTCACCCCCTTGGGGGTGCGGCCGACCCTCACCCCCATAGGGGGTGCGACCGACCCTCACCCCCCATAGGGGGTGCGGCCAAGCCGCACCCTCCTTTGGGGGTGTGACCCAGCCGCACCCCCCTTGGGGGTGCGACCGACCCGCACTCTCCCCTTGGGGGGTGCGGCCAAGCTGCACCCCTGCCTTGAGGGGTGCAGCCGAACTGTACCCCCTTGGGAGTGTGACCGCCCGCTTTAGGGGTGCGACCAAAACCGCACCCCCATCCCTTGAGGGGTGCGGCCAGGGGAGCACCCCCGTTAATGGGGTGCGCCCTCCCTCTTTTGGTCGCACCTCTCCGGGGTCGCTCGACTACCTTTTTGGGGTCCAAGTTCACGACGCGCGCTGAACACCTCCGTACTCACCGCGCACTCAGAACGTCTTCTAGCGCGCTCAGAACGCTCACGTGTTTGTTGCGCGCTCAAAACGCCTCCTAGCGCGCTCAGAACGCTCCCGTGTTCGTCGCGCACTCAAAATACCTCCACGCTCACAGCGCACTCAGAACGCTCATGTATTCGTTGCGTGCTTAGAACACCTCCTAGCGCGCTCAGAACGCTCCCGTGTTTGTTGCGCGCTCAGAATGCTCTCGTGTTCGTTGCGCGCTTAGAACACTTCCTCGCGCTCTCAAAACATTTCTACGTTCTGAACACGCGAGCAATTAACATTTCCTAATTTCTCAGATTGCAGGACCCGTTCGTCGCCTTTATCGCCTTCAACAAAGCTGCCCGAACTGTCCGAACTGCCTGAAGGGCGAGGCGGTCATTTACGAAAAATGGCGATCAGTGTGCTCCAAATCGGCCAGCGTAATTCGCCGGCCAGGTGGTTACGGTGCTTATGACGGCAAAATTACTGGGCTACCCCCGACCAAAGCTATAAAAGGAGCCCAGAGCCTTCATTTCAAGACACTTTGCCTTCTACGCCCGAGAGAGCTCCTTTGAAGATTTTCTTAGAATTCTCCTTCGGCGCTTGAAGATCTCCTTCGGCTCTCGAAGATCTCCTTCGAATCTTGAAGATCTCCTTCGAGCCTTTAAAGGTCGCGAAAGGCGACTCAGCCTTCTCATTTTTGTTCTCACCCATATTCTCAGAAGAAAGTACTTAGTTTTCCGAGAGGTGGTCTGTCACCCTCGGAGTTCTCTCTCTCTCCACCATTGTAATGAGCAGCGGCCTGTCGCTCTCGAGTTCTCAATCTCTGATTGTAACCTCCCAGAAGATAATGGAAGTTGGACGGCATAGCTCCGACCGCGTGGTTTTTCAGCCTTTCCGGGTTTTCCACGTTAAAAGTCCTTGTGTCACTTACTGATTCACTCATTGACTGTTTGCTCGCTCGGTACGCTTCCGAGCTAAGGCGGTTCAATTCGACCGGTCTACCAGAACACCCAAGCGATCCTCAACAACTTTGAAAAGTAAAAATTGCTTTGGTAAATGCATCTTTTCCTTAAATCACCGCACTATGCTTCCCGTAATTTTTATGTATTATCTCCATCGCCTTCCTTGATAATTTTGAGTTGTATTATGTTTCTTTTAACTATTACATATAAGAATAAGGATGTAACTGAGCTTAATTTCATCTGCCAATTGATTTTGCCCCACCCTCAGTGAGGTTTTTTTTTCCTTTGGTTGATTGGTCTATATAGAAATCGATGCTCAATTTATTTCATATCAAATTTATGGCACGAACATGAGTGTATAGCAAAATAAAATAAATATAAATATGAAAGAAAATTGTGGGGGTTGGAGTGGGGGATCATACCCGTGGTTCAATGGCTCTTCGTCTGTGTTATCTTTGATGTTCATGATGTTTTTGTGTCGTTTAACAGTAATCTTGATTCATATGAACGACAAGGCAAATTGATTAGTACTGAATAAGAGTGACAGTGCACGGGGGTGCCCTTGTGCCCGATTGTGATATATAGTACTCCGTCTGCACGCATTCTCTCATCTCCAGCCAGCAACAATCGGACTCCCAACTTCTCTTGATCTACACTCACTCAGAAAAAGGCAAGGACGGTGTTATACAACACAAGGTTAATTGTGATGCTTTTTTCCAAGCGAGAAGACATCGAGGGAGGCGAGTAGGAGTACTATCGCAATTGGACACGGGGTACTCTCATGCACTATCGCTTATATATATATA
This sequence comes from Dactylorhiza incarnata, assembly GCA_033032865.1. Taxonomy (NCBI): domain Eukaryota; kingdom Viridiplantae; phylum Streptophyta; class Magnoliopsida; order Asparagales; family Orchidaceae; genus Dactylorhiza; species Dactylorhiza incarnata. The sequence goes on from JAWHQI010000224.1 coordinate 1,429,262, forward strand.
TATATATATATATATATATATATATATATATATATATTTGATATGCACCTGAATATTTATAAGTATTGTTGGGGTGCGTTTAGAGAATGCTCCGCTAATGAGAAGTGGGGTTAGTAGGGTCAAGAGTCCAACCCATGATCATGGGAGAGGAAGAATCTGCCGAGCATAATTTACGCTCTACCGGCACCATGCATCGTCAAGACCGCACCCCATTATATGATGACATCATTTTTGTAAGTTTGTAGTATCACGACTTTATACCAATATAACAACGTCATTAACGATGAATAATGATGACATGTTGAGCATAATCCCACATCAAGAAGCTATTATAGCTTTATGCACTTAATATAGATCTCATGCCTCATTATATAATTCAAAACTCTAGGCTGCTAGAAAATTATGAAATTCAATCTACTTATGGGAGGGGAGCCTTGGCACACCGGTTGAGGTGTTGCCGAGTGACCCTCGCTGTGTTATCTTTGAGGTCACGGATTCGAGTCCTGGAAGCAGCCTCTTGCAAAATGGAGGGTACAGTTCGCCTACATTTCACCCTTATTGGTGGGACTCTTCCGGTGACCCTCGCTGCGCGGGGATGCTTTGTGCACCGGGCTGCTCTTTTTTTAATCATCTACTAATGCTTACCGAATGATATATAAAACAGATGGGGAGGGGGTGGTAGCAGATCAAACATGCATGCTATGAGTTTGGATCACAATTAATGCATGGAGTTCATATTGATGAATAATTGAAGATACAAACAAAAAAAATATAACTTTGGGGTGGAGCATGGGATTATAATTATAATTAATGCAGAAATGAAGAGTCTTGACAGATACCAATAACAAGTAGGCCATGATTATAGTTCTATTCTGGTGTTAGAATTCCCAGGGAAGGAAAAATCCAAGCCTATATCTACTCTTTGACCACATTATTTTGAGAACTCATTCACATCACACACTCTGAACCTGCAACTCCTTCTGAAGAGAAATAAGAATGGTCAGATTAATATTAGAGAGAACACAATAAATATGCTACAGAGCATGCGGTTGTAATTATGAAAGAAATTAAAGAGCTGCGTCTAAAATATATATAATATTTGAAGGGACAAAATACAGCTCTATTCTTAGCATAATAATTAATAATATGCTCAATAAAAACTTTTAAACACTCGTCTTTTGGGGTTCTTTCACTTAATTAAAGATTAATGATCAATTTAACTTAGTTTCTACTAAGTCCAAATGTATTCTAATGTCATCTCTAAACAAAATATCAATTTGTTTTAAATCTTTAAGCGTATAAGTATTTTATATTGGAATAAGTATGAACTAATTAAGAATGAACTTCATTAATAGTTACCGTTTTTGTATACTAAAAATCAATTTAAAACAGGTTTTTTCTTATACCAGGACTAATTAAAGTAGATCCAATTTAATTAAATATTGACCACTGAGACTTTTGTTTTGATTTTTTTCTAGAATGCTTGAGGTTAAAACTTTTAATAATGCTAGCAATTAAAACTATATATATCATAGTGTATTTATTTATTTATTTTGGGTGCCTTCGGAATTTGTTTTGAAAAAAATTATTTGCATTGAATAGTAAAATTATAATCTATTTTTTCACCCCTACAATTGTAAGGAATTCCCATGAAATAAATGGAATTAAGATTATGTATAGCATGATTGCAAACTTTTAGGGATAATTGACTAGTTTAGCTAATGTTGATTATGAAACCTTCGATAGGATAAAATGGTTTTATATTAAGTGCATAATGTTATATGAACTTCGAGGTCATCAATAGGGCGTATGTACAATGACTATATTCTCAATATGCCCCTGATCATGTGTAGTATTTTTGGTTTAAAACACGACAATTCTTTTTATGTCGTGAGACTGGGTCTTTTGAGTTTAGGATACAATGTTAGAAATAGACTCATCAAACCCCAAACTTATTAGTTAAATGTGGTGGAACACAATATCCATATTCAGCGCACAAGATTATATGATTTTCTCGATGCAAGACAATTATTCTCCGCAATTAGTAGTGCAACTTAGGTCGGTTCATGCATATCAGTTACGTTCCACCGAAAATCAAGAACCGATCCATATAGGTTATGCTCCACATTTTCGGAACCAAACCGACCCATATATTCGAAGTATATAGAACCATAACAAAACTAAAAAGTTTGGTTCGGTTCCGATTTGATTCTCGATTCTGCCTGACGACATAAATATAGCTCAAAATGCATATAAAATTTATATGAAACTCTTATCTTCCTACATGGTTTTTTACAAAAATATAATTTTTCTATATGTTTTTAATGTGCAGCAATAAATCTATAGAATGTTGCTATAAATTTAACTTTTGTTATAATATATTGCAAAAATATATAAAATTACCTTTGACTTAATATTTATACGATAAATATTAGACATTCGGTTCTCAAATCGGTTCTTGGTTATCCGACCGCAAAAACCGAGAAACGACCCAAAAGGTCAGTTCTTCCCTTTTCTAGAACTGTACTTGAACTGAGAATCATTAGGACCATCTCAAATTGATCAGTTCGGTTCCAAGTCGGAACTACGATTCTTTTTGCACACCTCTATATATCCGCAATCAACAAATCTGAGAATACATTAAAAGCACTACATCTATAATATATCTCTCTCCACGTTTTCTCTTGGAGGCATATCATTTAATGAAATTGATTTTGTTGAAAATTGATAGAAAGAAACAACTCTTAAGGAAAAAATAAGAATAAATTAGCTCTGCATATTTCTATCTAAATGTAGCCAGAAATATGTAGATAATTAACCATTATTGAGTAAGGACATCTCACTCTGCAACCGACTTTTTGTCTTCTAGAAAATAAATTGTTATTCTCTAAAATAGAAAAAAATCCATATATGTTCACATATACTTTTGATTTTCTTGACTATCCAGAATTATTTTTACTGTTTAATTTGATTTAAAATTTTTATTTATCAGTTTATCTTGTAATTTCATTTATAGTAATTATATTGCATAGAAATAAAAAGTTCTTTTTTGCTTCTTGATGAGACTACTCATGCTCATTATTGGGATGCCGCTTAGCCAGCTTCAAGGGTTGAGGGTTATCTATCATCCAGACTCCAGCTTTGAGCATCCTTTAGGATAACTTTGTGTTTATCACAAATGAATTCTCTAGAATTCTCTTAGGATTTCTTAGAAAATTGTTCATATGTAAATACAGTGTCATATTATTATGTAAACTCCTCTAATTTTAGTATTGGAATAGAGAAAAAATTAGGTCTTTCAGCTCTACATCCCTATTTTCTCCTGGGTTAAATTCATTTGCATAAAAATTGAAGCTTTGAAATTAGATTTGAAGGCCATTTTTATTAGAATTAGACATTCAATTTCCGTAGAATATATAATCAATACTGACAAATTAATCTGGCCTTCCGCACTTAAGACGGCCTATTCTTGACTCCTTTATTGTATCTTTAGACTTTGTATAATTCTTCGTGCTTGTATCTGGGTGAGGGGTTTGTCCTCTACCTATTGTATCTGATTATATTTTTCTTTATTTTAATAAAATTGGTTTTCTAAAGCATACTCTAGAAAATCTTCCCAAAAAAAAATATATTTTTTATATAGGCAAGAATCTTGATAAATACTAGTATTCTGTGTGATTTTCTCATGAGATTTTAATGTTCTGGCTTGATTTTTTAGCTCATTAATTCCCATGGATCAAAACACCAAAATCTGATAATTAGAACATTAATTAACATAATTATAAAGTTATTATATTTCTGCTAAAAGGGGTCATCGCCACATGGAAATCTATGTTATCATATCATTTATATGATGCTGAATAAGTTAACTGTAAAAAGTCTATATGCTGACAGGAAATAAAGTCATACTTTGAATTCAATGTCTCCTGCGTTCTAATTATTTGCTCTATAATTGTTTCTATTATGAACTTCATTATTAATCTGCTTCTATGCCAACAATCTACTTCCCCAAATGCATGCATAAAATTCATGAAATTTTTCATGGCGTTATATAATCTCTAGCTTCCGCGTGATTATTTTGTTCTCGATCCATCACAAAAAGCATAGCTTTAATGAAATCTATGAAGAAATTAGCCTGAAATTAAAGTTGGTAAAGAAATAAATACCTCTATGAAGAGCCGAGAGTAGCCTGGCGATCATCCCCTCCAGCCGCGTTAGAATACCTTGCAAATGGCCCGCCGAAGGCCGCCGTCATCAGCCCAGAATCATAAACCCCAGAGCCGCTACCACTTACGTCGGCCGCCGCAGTGTATCCTCTCATCATCATCATCCTCTGCTGCTGCTGCTGCTGACCCACAGGCACAAGCAGCTGATCCATCCCCGCCGCCGCCGCCTGGTATTTACAAAGCTCGGATCTTGCACGGGAAAGATCAATCTGAACCTGCCGGAGCTTGTGCTGCAGAAGCGATATGATGCCGACGCAGCCGTACACCGGATCGCGCAGGCGCATCTCCGCCTCGTACGCGAGGGAGTTGACGGCGTCCTCTCGCTGTATCGGGTGTAGTTCGTTGAGAATCTTAGTCACGTTGCTGGCCCCGAAGACGCGGTGGACGTTTACAAACTTTTGCGGCTCGTCCGGCGGAAAGTACGGTGCGAACACGCAGTCGGGCTGGCATTTCCGACGGAGGAACTTGCACCCCGCGCACGGGGAACTCACCGTCTGCCCTCCGGCGTTCCCCGTCGCCGCAGGCAGCCCATTAACCATCGACGATATCGATGACGGCGTTGTGATCGCGTGTCCGTTGCCGATCAACGCTGAAAGCGCCAACGGCTCCATATATATCCGCAGATCTGTAGAGAAGAAGAAGAAGAATCATAGCAGGGTTTCAGAATTTTCCGCCGCTCATTTAGTTCGTCGTGGACAGAAATAAAAAGTATTTTTATTGCTAATTTTACCCGACGACCGACAAATTATATCATTTCCGATCAACCTTAAAAAAGCAGGAAAGTTTCCGGCGGTTACCGGATCGGAGAAGCCGGCAGCGACTTCTATATATGGAATCCGACTATCACCCTATTCTCTCTCTCTCTCTCTCTCTCTCTCTCTCTCTCTCTCTCTCTCTCTCTCTCTCTCTCTCTCTCCGTTTGCGGCCTCGTCTTCTGCGCTGGATTTCCTCCGCCTTCTCAGGCACGACCCTCCTGGCCGGAAAAGCAGAGGAGAAGCATGAGATCGGGGGAACTGTGAAGGAAGCTAGCGGGGTCTTGAGATAAAAATGACAGAAAGAGAGAGATGTAAGAGGAGAGAGAAAGGATGGTGGTGTTGTGATGTGATGTTAGAGAGATCGAAAGAGAGTATTTTTGCCAAGTATAGAAAGGAAGAGCATGTTCTGATTTGAACCCTCGGATAAAACAATCCTTCAATAACATTCTCATGACTCTCTCATCCCTTTGGCCGGCCAGTTGCTCTTCTCCATTTCACCCCCCTCCCTCTCTCTCTCTCTCTCTCTCTCTCTCTCTCTCTCTCTCTCTCTCTCTCTTCCGCCATTAAATGCATGCATGCAATTTTAATGGAGGTGATCTTCTCTCCTCATTGCCTCGCCACAGCATTCAATGCCATGATAGTCACAAGTCATTCTAATTTAAAACATGGACAAAGAGAGAGAGAGGGAGAGAAAGTGAGAGGGGGGCAAAAGGGAGGGTGGCAGCAAAAGGTTTGGCAGTGGGATGAACATCATAAAGCTGTTTCATGATGCATGAAAATTTATTAAATGTACCTCAAAAGTTGTTCATTTTGTTTCTTTTTCTTTTATTTTTATGCATATTCCTTTTTTTCCATAATGAGGAGTCTTCTTCTTCTTCTTTTTTCCCCCCACGAAGCCAATATTTTTTTTATATCATAATAATTCTTTTGTTATGTATGTATACATTGAAAGTCATGATGAAAACTATTAGAACTTTAATGTCCGTCCCTAAAATATCCGCCCAATAAAAAAGCTTAGGCACACCTTTCCCTGCTGGCAAAGCCCGCCTATTTTAATTTGCATAATTTTTTTAGGGCGCTTACCTGCGCGCATCATATTTGACTTTGTGCACATCATTACTGTTATACCACCCGTAAAGGCCTTCGGGTGCGTCTAAAGGAAACCTCGCTTAAGAAAGGTGGGGGCAACAGACAACGCACAATCGCTTGAGTTGAAAAGACCGAGCCCGCCATTCCCGCCGCCATCCGCCAGAGTCAAGGCGCGCACGGAGCAAACCGCAGGTGCATGCACCACCGCGTGCACGGTAGCACGCAGTAGCACGCGGGCATCACCCCCCGTCGCGGGGAAGCGGCCCGGCCGCGCCCCGACTGCACCCCTCAAGGGGCGCGGCTCCAGCCGCACCCCTTGGAGGGTGCGGCCCAAGCTGCACCCCCCTTGAGGGGTGCGGCCCAGCCGCACCCCTCAAGGGGTGCGGCCCAGCCGCACCCCTTGAGAGGTGCGGCCCCAGCCGCACCTCCCTTGAGAGGTGCGGCTAGGGCCGCACCCCTTGAGGGGTGCGGCTAGGGCCGCACCCCTTGAGGGGTGCGGCCCTAGCCGCACCCCTTGGGGAGTGCGGCCCAAGCCGCACCCCCCTTGAGGGGTGCGGCCAAACCGCACCCCCTTGGGGTGCGGCCTCGCCGCATCCCCCCGGGGTGCGGCCCAACAGCGCCGCCCTTAGGGTGCGGTCAGGCCTCCTTCCCGCACTTTCTCCACAGGGGGAGGCTCGTAGGGGACCCCGCCGTATTCACGCCCCCTCGTCGGGCGCGTCGGACCCCAATTCCCCTTTGGGGGACAACTTCCCGTTCCACTGTTCGCTCAGAACGCCTCCGCGCTCACGCGCCCTCAGAACGCCTCCAAGCGCGTTCAGAACGCATGCGCGCTTACGCGCGCTCAGAACGCTGCTAAGCGCGCTCAGAGCGCTTCCATGTTCGTTGCGCGCTCAGAACGCTTATGAGCGCGCTCAGAACGCCTCCGCGCTCACGAGCGCTCAGAACGCCTCTAAGCGCGTTCAAAGCGCTTCCATGTTCGTTACACGCTCGGAGCACTTTAGCTCTCACGCGCGCTCAGAACGTTTCCGAACACGTTCGGGAGCGTTCTCACTTTTTGTCTTTCAGGCGTCTCACTTTTTGTCTTTCAGGCGTCTCACTTTTTGTCTTTCAGGCGTCTCACTTTTTGTCTTTCAGGCGTTCTCACTTTTTGTCTTTCAGGCTTCTCACTTTTCAGGAACGGTCAGTCGCCTTTTTCGCCTCCAACAGAACTGCCCGAACTGCCCGAGCCGCCCAAGCTGCCCGAAAGGCAAGGTGGTCATTTACGAAAAATGGCGATCCGTGTGCCCCAAATCGGAAAATATGATTCGTCCACCAAGCATTTATGGAAACTGCCAACGACAAAATTACCGGACCGCCCCCGACTAAAGCTATAAAAGGAGCCCCAGGGCTTCATTTGAAGGGACCTTGACTTCTGGACCCGGGAGAGCTCCTTGCAGACTTTTGCGGAATTCTCCTTCGGCGCTTGAAGATCTCCTTCGTGGACTTGAAGATCTTCATTATCCCGAAAGGCGACTAGCCTTCTCACTTCCGAAAGGCGACTAGCATTCTCAGAAGAAAAAGGCGACTAGCCTTCTCGCTTCCGAAAGGCGACTAGCATTCTCAGAAGAAAAAGGCGACTAGTCTTCTCCCTTCCGAAAGGCGACTAGCATTCTCAGAAGAAAAAGGCGACTAGCCTTCTCACTCCCGAAAGGCGACTAGCCTTCTCACTTCCGAAAGGCGACTAGCCTTCTCAGAAGAAAAAGGCGACTAGCCTTCTCACTTCCGAAAGGCGACTAGCATTCTCAGAAGGAAAAGGCGACTAGCCGCCTCACTTCCGAAAGGCGACTAGCATTCTCAGAAGGGAAAAAGACTTAGTTTTTCCGAGAGGTGGCCTGTCACCCTCGGAGCTCGTTCTCTCTCTCTCTCTCTCTCCAAATATTGTAACGAGCAGCGGCCCGTCGTGCTCAAGTTCTAGTTTCCAAGTTGTAAGCCCCAGAAGATAGTGAAGTTTGGTCGGCACAGCTCCGGCCGCGTGGTTTTTTACCCTTTCCGGGTTTTCCACGTTAAAAAGTCCCTGTGTACTCAGTAAATCTCTAATTAACTGTTTGCGCGCTTAGTTCGCTCACGAGCTAAGGTGGTTCAAGTGAACCGGTCTACCACGAGCCCTAAGCGTTCCGCAACAGTTTGGCGCCGTCTGTGGGAAACTTTCCCGAAAAACTCTTCGAGAGCCAACTGCTATGGCAAGAAAGAGTGCTCGCATTACTGAAGGATCGATGCCGGAAGGACGCGTCGACCCAGCTCCCTCCCACTCACTTACCAATGCACATCCCGCGGAGGAGGCGCTGCCTGCACCTGCAGCAGGTTTGGAGGTGCGCATGCAGCAGATCGAAGAACATCAAGCTGAGATGTTGGCCCTCGTGAGGAATCTTGGGGCTCCTCAAGTTCTGAACCAACCGCCAGCTTTGAACGCACCGCCGCCCCCGGATCTGAATCATGCCCCGAACGGGGAGGCTGTCCAAGAAGACGAAGCTTCAGAAGGATTATCCAATGCGGCAAGTACCGCTCACCTTGGCCCACCAGCTGGAGGCCTAGAAACTGATCACCGCCGCCACCACCACGGAAGAGCTTCCCCTGAGCAAGCAGTGGAAAGAGCTACGCGGGAAGAGATACGCAACATGATAGAGGAAGAGTATGCCCAAGCAGGACCACGCGCCGCTCTCGCCCGCTGTCCCGCGCATCATGACTCCCCGCTATCACCTCAAGTCTTAGCCCATCCAATTCCTAATGACTTCAAGCTTCCCAACATCGAGACGTTCGACGGGACGGACGACCCATTGGAACATGTCAATCACTTCACCACCATCATGAGGATTTACAGCGCCCCTGATCAGCTCCTCTGTCAGGTGTTCCCAGCAACCTTGAAGGGGCAAGCGCGCACTTGGTTCCACTCCCTGCCGAATGGGGCTATCAACAACTTCGCAGAAATCGCGCAGCAGTTCGTGGACCAATTCATCGCCAACCACAGAATTGTCCGAGATCCCTCCCATCTCTCAGGGATCTGCCAAAACGACGGAGAAACACTCAAAGATTTCTTCCGACGCTTCACTACGGAGGCTCGACAGATCCCAGGAGTCAATCCCGAGCTCTTACGGGGAGTCTTCCTTGGAGGACTCCGCCCAAGTGGCTTTTACTCAGCTCTAATGAGAGAGACCGTACCAAGCTACCCTGACCTCGTTCAGCGAGTCGAGGCCCAGATAGCAGCAGATGAGGCAATTGAAGCGCACCGCCAGTAGTTCGAGGGGAGCTCGAAGAGGAAGAAAGAGGAGTCGCTGCCGCAGACAACTCCCAATAAGAAAAGCAAGCATTACGACAACTCCAGCCGAGACCGAGGATCTCGCCAACATCAGGACTACACTCCCCTGAACACTACCAGGACTAACGTACTGTACGCAATCAAAGACAACCAGACGCTCCGCAAGCCCAAACCCCTCGCTAAAAACTCAGGGGACCAGACAAAATATTGTGAGTTCCATCGTGGACAAGGACATGACACGGAAAATTGCTCCAAGCTTAAGGATGAAATCGAGCAACTCGTCAAACAAGGCCTATTGGGGAAATTCTTACGAGACTAGGCGACTATTCGGCTAGCAGGAGATCAGCTAGCGGCTTGTCAAGAAGTACTTGGAGGCAACCCTTAAGTCAGTCATCTCGGGAGAACGCTTCACACCTATTAGCGGGGCTCTACCCGCGCCACTGAAATGTTCTATCAACTTTGTTTCTATAAAAACTTTGCGTAAATTACCACTACGACTAAGAGTTTGTAAAGTTCTATTTCACGCATGTCATATCTTGCGCCATCAAAACTACGTAAAGACGTCCACTCGCTAATGAACAGCACCTGCCTCAAGGCAGTGCGCTAATGAACAGCACCCGCCTCCAGGCAGTGCGCTATTGAACATCACCTGCCTCAAGGCAGTGCGCTAATGAACAGCACCTGCCTCAAGGCAGTGCGGTAATGAACAGCACCTGCCTCAAGGCAGTGCGCTAATGAACAGCACCTGCCTCGAGGCAGTGCGCTAATGAACAGCACCTGCCTCGAGGCAGTGCGCTAATGAACAGCACCTGCCTCCGGGCAGTGCGCTAAAGAACAGCAACTGCCTCCAGGTAGTGCGCTAACTAACGGGGCCCTGCCCCGGGGGCTTTGCACCGTCGTCGATTGAAGGTTCGCCCTTCTCCTCCGCCGTCGAGTCCCGGTGACGTAGGGGCCTGCCCCCCTTGCGTTCACCCACGATTTGAATACACCTGCTATTCACCGGCCATGCCGCGAGCACAGACTCGTGCAAAAAGCCGCGAGCACAGACTCGTGCAAAAAGCCGCGAGCACAGACTCGTGCAAAAAGCCGCGAGCACAGACTCGCGCAAAAAAGCCGCAAGCACAGACTTGCGCAAGCTAATTTTCTATTATATAAAATCCGCGGGCTCAGAACAGCGGAAATTCATCTATTATTTTGCAGAAAACACTCAACCTAGACAGACATCAATGCTAGGCAGAAGGCCAAGCAACAATCTCAGAAAGCCGACGCCCTTCGCTGGCCATCTTAAAATGTCTTCCCTCAGTCAACGCTCTGTCAGCAACCAGGGTTGCAGGACCATCAGAGGGCTATCATGACCCAGCACAGGGCGAGAAATGTCTGACCAGGACAAAGAAACAAAGTCAACCACACTTACCCCCGACGGCAACTCCTACCCAAGGCACCACAAAGAGAGCAATGATCAAAGCCGCCATAGAAAAATTAAAACCTCCGAACTCCTCGCACCGAAACTCGGACTCCGAAGGTTTGAGGGGCTTATGTTATACCACCCGTAAAGGCCTTGGGGTGCGTCTAAAGGAAACCCCGCTTAAGAAAGGTGGGGGCAACGGACAACGCACAATCGCTTGAGTTGAAAAGACCGAGCCCGCCATTCCCGCCGCCATCCGCCAGAGTCAAGGCGCGCACGGAGCAAACCGCAGGTGCATGCACCACCGCGTGCACGGTAGCACGCAGTAGCACGCGGGCATCACCCCCCATCGCGGGGAAGCAGCCCGGCCGCGCCCCGACTGCACCCCTCAAGGGGAGCGGCTCCAGCCGCACCCCTTGGAGGGTGCGGCCCAAGCCACACCCCTCCAGGGGTACGGCCCAGCCGCACCCCTCCAGGGGTGCGGCCCAGCCGCACCCCTCCAGCGGTGCGGCCCCAACCGCACCCCTTGAGAGGTGCGGCTCGAGCCGCAACTCCCTTGAGGGGTGCGACCCCAGCCGCACCCCTTGGGGGTGCGGCCCCAGCCGCACCCCCCTTTAGGGGTGCGGCCCAGCCGCATACCTCAAGGGGTGCGGCCCAAGCCGCACCCCTTGGGGAGTGCGGCCCAAGCCGCACCCCCCTTGAGGGGTGCGGCCAAACCGCACCCCCTTGGGGTGCGGCCTAGCCGCATCCCCCCCAGGTGCGGCCCAACCGCGGCGCCCTTAGGGTGCGGCCAGGCCTCCTCCCCGCACTTTCTCCACAGGGGGAGGCTCGTAGGGGACCCCGCCGTATTCACGCCCCCTCGTCGGGCGCGTCGGACCCCAATTCCCCTTTGGGGGACAACTTCCCGTTCCACCATTCGCTCAGAACGCCTCCGCGCTCACGCGCCCTCAGAACGCCTCCAAGCGCGTTCAGAACGCCTCCGCGCTTACGCGCGCTCAGAACGCTGCTAAGCGCGCTCAGAGCACTTCCATGTTCGTTGCGCGCTCAGTACGCGCTCAGAACGCCTCCGCGCTCACGAGCGCTCAGAACGCCTCTAAGCGCGTTCAAAGCGCTTCCATGTTCGTTACACGCTCGGAGCACTTTAGCTCTCACGCGTGCTCAGAACGCTTCCGAACACGTTCGGGAGCGTTCTCACTTTTTGTCTTTCAGGCGTCTCACTTTTTGTCTTTCAGGCGTCTCACTTTTTGTCTTTCAGGCGTTCTCACTTTTTGTCTTTCAGGCTTCTCACTTTTCAGGAACGGCCAGTCGCCTTTTTCGCCTCCAACAGAACTGCCCGAACTGCCCGAGCCGCCAAAGCTGCCCGAAGGGCAAGGTGGTCATTTACGAAAAATGGCAATTCGTGTGCCCCGAATCGGAAAATATGATTCGTCCACCAAGCATTTATGGAAACTGCCAACGACAAAATTACCGGACCGCCCCCGACTAAAGCTATAAAAGGAGCCCCAGGGCTTCATTTGAAGGGACCTTGACTTCTGGACCCGGGAGAGCTCCTTGCAGACTTTTGCGGAATTCTCCTTCGGCGCTTGAAGATCTCCTTCGTGGACTTGAAGATCTTCATCATCCCGAAAGGCGACTAGCCTTCTCACTTCCGAAAGGCGACTAGCATTCTCAGAAGAAAAAGGCGACTAGCCTTCTCGCTTCCGAAAGGCGACTAGCATTCTCAGAAGAAAAAAGCGACTAACCTTCTCACTCCCGAAAGGCGACTAGCCTTCTCACTTCCGAAAGGCGACTAGCATTCTCAGAAGAAAAAGGCGACCAGCCTTCTCACTTCCGAAAGACGACTAGCATTCTCAGAAGGAAAAGGCGACTAGCCGCCTCACTTCCGAAAGGCGACTAGCATTCTCAGAAGGGAAAAAGACTTAGTTTTTCCGAGAGGTGGCCTGTCACCCTCGGAGCTCGTTCTCTCTCTCTCTCCAAATATTGTAACGAGCAGCGGACCGTCGCGCTCAAGTTCTAGTTTCCAAGTTGTAACCCCCAGAAGATAGTGAAGTTTGGTCGGCACAGCTCCGGCCACGTGGTTTTTTACCCTTTCCGGGTTTTCCACGTTAAAAAGTCCCTGTGTACTCAGTAAATCTCTAATTGACTGTTTGCGCGCTTAGTTCGCTCACGAGCTAAGGTGGTCCAAGTGAACCGGTCTACCACGAGCCCTAAGCGTTCCGCACCAATTACTATGTACACATCACGAAATTTTAGTTATACTCCAAAATATTTGAGAAACATCAAAAAGAATTTTTGATCTTTTCTCTCGGAAGCAAATCGCTTCCGCCAGAAAACTCAAAATGCCTTCTCCGCGTCTCGATTCTACAAGTAACCGGAGATAAGCGCTTTCCATCGTGTGAAAATGTTCAATTGCTTGCTCCTCCCCATTTTGAATGTACCCAAAGATCATCACGTTCCATGTTACAACATTTCGCCGGAGGCCCAATTCCTCCATTATTTGCCTGAGTAACCAAACTGCATGTATCCTCCTATCATCGAATTCCAAGTATAAACATATTTTTCATCGCCGACGTCGAAAATCCTTTCACATCTTAATTCTAAGCTAGAGGACGTCGCATACAAGTCAATCAATGAGTTTACTACTAGTAAATTGGCCAATCCTCCATTTTTAATGGCGTAAGCTCTCTGCCTTTTTCCAAGTATTTTAGAGCAGTGCAGGCGGACACCACGCATGCGATCGTCATGTTGTTTGGCTTGGCTTTGGATTTCAATTGCTCGTCATGTTGTTTGTTTGGCAGGTGGAGATCGCGCATACGATCTTCATGTTGTTTTCTGTCGAAAATCCTTTTTTCGGTCACGCGGTGTGCACAAAACAGGACTGATATAATGGTTTTAATATTTCATTTGGGTGTAACATAGCCGATTGTGATGTGCACGTATATTCCTAACAGTAACAACGCCCTTTTTTATTGGCATCGGAATATTTTTAATTTTTAATTAGTATTAGATTTTATGGGGTTTAAGAAAAATTTTCAACTATTTTTATATAATTTTTATAAATACAGTCTCATTCTCTTACTTCTCACATTCTCTCGTAATTTGTGATATTTCTAAATTTTCAAGCTCTCTTAATTCCCAATTTCGCTTAGTTCATGGCTTCACTCGCGTTGATTCTAAACGAATTGGCTCGCGCTCATTTGTAAGCAAACCCGTGCTACAAGATAACGAGTTACAACTTAAATATTATATAGTAAGTAGAACCATTTCTAAAAATTTTGCGTTTAAGTCATTTGAAATCTTTAATTAAGAATTAACTAGTGATGTTTGAATCAACGTGTTAGAAAATATTGTTATAAAACATTTAATTTATAATTATATTTTGGAGCCTTGTTTTGTGTTGATGTTGGACTTCTCATACTTGATGAAAAGTTATAGAACCAAATAGAGTGAATCTTAATTATCTGGAGTGAAATCTTTCATAAAGGAAAGGATAAATCTTTAGTCCCAACATCCTAATCACCTCTTATGTTTGTGAGTGTATAAAGAAATCACTCCATCTTATTTGTTCAAAGGAACATAAGGAGAAACTATGAACCACATGTGCGCACGTGCGTACATGCACCACACAGGATCCGAATTTCAGATTTGGGATTTGGGGAATAGTAAAATTGAATTGTATTTTTTTTGTACAAAATAGTTTTGACACTTTTGTAGATCCTATATTTTTTGAAGTTGTGTCGACATGCGTCGAATAGAACTCGACGCACCTGCCTTGCGTCAACTGGAGCTGCGTCGATAAGATCTCAACGCAATTTTGTTACGTCGACTTGCGTCGATAAGTATTCGACGCTTGCGTTGATAAGCAGTCCATCGGCTTGGCATGCGTCTATAAGTACTTGATGCTTGCATCGATAAGCGGTCTGTCGACTTGTCCTGCGTCGATAAAAATTCGACGCGCTTCGATAAGAACTCGGCACTCCGTGCGCCGACTTCTCCTTTCTCGCACCCGTTTGGCGTAAATTTTAACTGCTTCTTTTATGCGTTTTCTCGACATTACTCTTATATGTTGGAAATCCAACGTTTTTCTGCACGATTAAAAACATACTAATTATAACCGTTGCTATTATTGCGTGATTAATTTCTTACTGTTTTACGAGACTCCTATTTACGATATTTTCTGATTCGTTTTATAAACGCTCTCAGAAAACATGTTTTGATCTCTCTCGTTCTTACTACATTTTTCGCTATTCTCCTTTCTTGACGTTTGCTTCATTAAGTGAGAGTTCGGGTGCTCTGTGCTTCTTCGGTGTCCGCGCACAGCGGAGTTTTGGGATCTAGCTGGGTGTTGTACCTTGGATGTGTGAGCATCGGTTGAAAATCATGTCGTAGGGTGGTGCAACTTCTTTAGGACAGTGACCACACGGCTTACCCAATTTCGATCCTAAACTATTATATATATATATATTACTTACTTTTTTTATTCCCGTTGATGCAAGTTCATTGCTAGATCTGTTTTATTATTCGAGTTTTTATAACCAAAAATATACAAAAAATTGGAATACAAACAAATATTCCAACAATCTAAAGAAGCTGTAGATCACATCACATAATTTCTTGCGAAAGGACCGTGTTTCGCTATCATCCCACAAACTGCCTAATGTTTTAGTCTATGTTTGGCATCTCTTGGTTTGAGAATAACAAATACCGTGTTGTATTTGTTCTTGTATTTTGTGTGTTTATAGTGTGCATGTCATATAGGTACAAACATACATTAAATGAGAATAAATGACGGAAGACATGCTGGAGCTCAGAATTTAGAGCTACCGCGGAAAGATAACTCCTACTGCTGATGGTAGATGGGATGAAAACAGAGGACTGACAGCAGACAGTTTCTCGACGATGAAATGACGGAAATAACACGATGCATTAGAGATTACCGCGGCGCGGTAGGTCCATGATCCATTGCGGTTTGTACGATCTCCATGAAGGAGGACACGTTGTAGCACGATAGTGAGCACGACGCTAGCACAACACGGTAGTGCTACCGCTGGCGATAACTTCCGGAATCTATTGCTTTCACATCCATCAAAGCAACAACTCCGATTCTTTTGAGAGAGGCTTGTCTCCAAATATTGAGAGAACTCCCTTGGGCTAATATAAAAATCAAAAGAAGATTTTGAAGGAGAAGGACTACAACGCATATTCAACACGAAGGGCGAACGCATCAAGAACGCCAATTTCCACATCGCATTTGTCTTCACCTTTAGAATTTTTTGGGGAGTTTCTCTTACATTATTTCTATTTTATAATCTCTTTTATTTTATCTTTTTTGTAAGTGGTGAGAAGAAATCGTTCGGGGAGAACGTCAGATTCCGGGAAGGATTCCGTGGGAATTCGTCGCGGTTGTTGGCGACTAGGTCCTTGTGCGGCTTAGGGGGAATTCACCGCGGTGTGTGTGGCGACTAGGTCTAGGTTAGATCTAGGGGGTGGCTAGAGATCATATTTGGGGTAAGATAGGCTATAGCCAACCGGTCCTTGGGAGAAGAACCGATGAATCATCAAAAAGGGATTTTTATATTCGCCTTGATTTCTAGCGTTATAGAAATCAAACATTTTTTTATTCAGTTTCTAGAGAAATAAAATCATGTCTCTCCATGTCTTATTATCTTGATGTTATTTCCAAGTGATAAAATGTTTTAAATTATTTTTTTATCAAAGTAGTAAACCAAAATCTATTATAAGATTCGTTTTGATCATTAACTTAGAATTTCAATCTCTATAGCTAACACCGGGCGTTAACACTACCGCTTGCGATATCGAAGAAATATTGAAATCCGATCTCTTTTAAAAGTAATCCTCAATATAATCTTATCTGAGATATTAAAAAATATTTTCCTATAAAATATTCTGAAACTTCAGTCACAAACTCTGATATTCTTAAATAAGTTTAAAATTCCATAAAACTCGTATTCATCCCCCTTCTAAGAGTGCTTAACGATCCAACACGTGGTATCAGAGCGTAGGTTATTCAATAGGGCTTGAAAATCGGGAATAATGACGCTTCATGATCTTGCATTTTCTAGAGGGGATAAATTTTTTGAAAATGAAAAATCATTATCACCACCTTTATTTTTTGGTGAAAATTATAATGGGTGGAAAACTCTTATAGAAAAATTTCTTAAATCATTGGATATTGAAGTTTGGAATATTACTATTAAAATAACCCAAAGTATTATAAGGAAAAATGAAATGTTTTAAATGCCAAATATATGAATAGTCTATATTTGCACTAGATCAAAATATTTTCAAACTTATTTATACACTTCCTATTGCTTATGAAGTTTAGAAATTTCTTGAGAATTCTTATAGTTTTCTTACCAAAGATGATGAGGAAGAGCAATTCCTTATGGATCTAAGAGAAGAAACTGATGAGGACTCATGATTGGAGGAAGATTTATCTAAGAAAGAAGAATGCAGCGTCGCATTATTGGACTCAAATAATGGCAACACATCAAGCAAAAGAGAAGATGGAAACTCAACTATGGAAGAGGAATTCCAAGAAGATGTCAAAGGAACCTTAGGTTTAAATCTTGCCACATCCCATAGCAATGTAAGAAAATCAAAATCTTCTTTTTTTTTTGTAACAAATTCTATTTCTACACTACATATGCTTGAAATTACTAAATGTAGAATTAAAAATTTGGAAAATGTTAATTTCACACTACGTTTAGAAAATAAAATTTTAAGAGCAGATGATAAAGTAGAATCAGGTATTGATGTGTTAAATTCTCTTTCATGCTCTTTAATTGAAAATGCTAAACCTTATTTTGATTATAATACTTTTAAAGAAGAACTCAAGGTTTTGGAAAAAGGTCTTTTAACTTCAAAAGAGCATAATGAAAAATTGATTAAAGAAAATGATGTTTTAATGGATAAACTAGAATCATTAAAAATCTTTATTCAAAAGTTTTCATGTAATAAAAAATCTCTTATTTCTAGTTTATCAAATCATCAAAAGTCCATAAGCTTAATTTCACATTATAAGAGTAGGTCTATAAGAAAAAGTGGAAATGAAAATAAAGAATTAAGTAAGAACTTTTTATCTAATGCCCATATTCATTCACTCTTTCAACATTCAATTCTTAAGAAAAACCATCACTTTTATAAACTCTCCAAGAATGATTATTCTATAACTCTTTTTGATTATCAACATTAATCTTTGAAAAATAATATCAATAAACATAATTCTCAAACAAATTATTTTACAACCAACTATCACCACAAAAAGATGTCATATTATCATAATATGAATTTGAAAGACAATCAACCAAAGTATGAATGGAGTCACAAAATTAAAAAAGAAACACTAACTCCACTTGTAAGGGCCCATTCATCACTATCTCCCCAAAAGCCAACATGATGTATTTGGGTACCAAAGGAACCATCCCACTTGGACCCCTTTGGATACATAAATCTCTTATTCATTAGTATCTAATCATTTGCATGAAGTAGAAATAATTAAAAATGAAACATCAAAACTCTACTTCATGATATACTTAATTTCCTTTTTGTTTTTATTTTTGAGCCAACATGCTATGGTCATTTTATATATCATGGGACATGACTTTCACATATTAAGCCTAATGTTTAACAAATCAAAATGAATAAAATTGAATATAAAGCCATTTTTAAAGTGACCTATCTATCTTTTTTTGTAATTATCCTTTTAAATCTAATGCCTATAAATGTCTTATATTATCATTATAAATATAATGCTGAAATTCTTAAGTAATATTATCAAGACTAATGAAATTACTTTCAAAAATAGATTTAAATGGGCTATTATGGGTCTTAGACTAAAATGTTAAAATGCGCAACTTATTATTTATTTGTCTATTTTCTTTGCTGCATATGATAGCCCTTATAATAAAAAATCATAATCAAGAAAAATCGGAATCACAAAAATCTCAAAAACCATGTGTTTTAAATCAAAAATTTATAACTCTGTTGTTAACGCCAGGCGTTATCTCTAACGCCGACGGTAGCCTATTTTCCTGAAAATTCCAATTTCTCTAATTATTATTTTCTGAAAAATTATTTTTCTACTTTAATCATCACTATTGTTTGTGTGTATCTCATTATATTTATACCTTAGAATTAATTTGATATCAACAAGATAAAACAAATAGAATTGTTACTTCATTCTAGGTCTATAAATCAAAACTCTATGATTGATTACAAATAAACCAATAGTTTATGAATTGGTCCAAAGGATAAAATGCTTAGTATGACCATGATCATTCATCCACATTATGTGTCTCACAATTGTGTGGGCGCAGGATTGTGTGCATTAGAGACCCAACCTCTAAGTTATGTCTTGTCCTTAATCGGGGAGGGTTCCAGTAGGGCCTTGCGAGGCACTAAGGGGAAAGAGTGCTAGGTTGAGCGTCGTCTTTTATCATATGAGATTAACACACCAACCTACGACATGTGTGTGTTGAAAATGTTGAAGTGTGAAGTTGGCGATCTGGGAGGAGACCGTGCGGTCTGGTCTAACCGCGCGGTCTTGCGGTCTCCTCTGTGGTCTGACCTATCTGGTCTAGCCGCAGGCTATTCGGCCTGACCGCTGTTCTTTCTGTCTAAGGTTGCCGAGGTGAGGCCGCGCGGTCTGGTTCGTGTGACCGCGTGGAGAGTTGTTCTCTGAACTGTGCGGGTTAAGCTGTTAACCACGCGGTGTGAAAAGTTTCGTAGATCTAGGAGTGAGCAGGAATAATATAACTCAAAGTTCAAGCCAACAACCAGAAGCACATGAAAAACAACTTCAATCCTTATTGATGCTAGCAGAAAACTTCATTACAAGGCGAGGTATACATGGTGAGACATGATTTCGCCAGTACAAAAAAATAAGAGAAAAAATACAAAGCTGAAGGATAACCAGCGGTCTGAAATCCTGAGACCGCCTGACTGCCCGACCTGCGAGTTCGCGTGACTAGGAAACGAGACCGCCCGAACTGCCTGCCTGCAACTTGAACAACACCAACTGAGAACCCCGTGACCTGCCACTGATCCTCCTGAACTCCAGTAACCCGCACTGTAATCCGCGAGACCGCCCGAACACCTTTAGAAAAGGAAATGACCGCTGCTGCCCGCACAATCCGCAGAAGCTGCACAAAAGAAGTTCAATCAGCAAGACCGACCGGTCACAAAAATGAGACCGCAAGAACTAGCCGCGAGTTCTGCTTACACTTGGTGCGATATATTTTGCTGCTACAGTGACTCCTATTTATAGGCGGGCGACCTGATCCAGTCACCGCCCTATGAGATAGAGTCACCACCCTTGACCGCGCGACCAGACCGGTTAACCCGTGTGATCAGCAAAAAGAACCTTCTGCTTAGTGAGCTCGCCGACTTCAACAGAAGTCGCGCGATCATGACAACTCGCCCGGTCATGACACTCACCACCTGTGTTCGCCACCCGACCTCCTCCAGAGACCGCGAACACACCAGGCCGACTAGGGCAATAGACCGCCAAGTCGACCAAACATCAGTGACCGCTCATACCAGCTGATCGCTGAAAGACCATCCATGCGAACACACACCGGAGACCGCACGACTAAGAAGACCTTAGTCCGCGCGCACCACAAAGAAACTGGACAGACACCAGACTGGGATGCCCCCACCACGCGGTCACAAGCACCAGACCGCGCGGTTACACCTAACAGAAGGACAGCTCGCCACGCGGTCACATGACCAGACTGCGCGGCCCCACCTCGACACCCTTGGACAGAAGAACGGCGGTCACGCCGAATAGCCCGCGGCTAGACAAGAGAGGTCAAACTGCCAGAGGAGACCGCAAGACCGTGCGGTCAGACCAGATCGCACGATCTCCCCCCAGACCGCCAGTTCCACAAACTTCAACTTCAACATTTTCAACACTCCCCCTTGAAGAGGGAAGTTGAAAATAGCCCAAGTAAACTCCTTAGCCGAGTGAACGACCCCTTCGCCAGTGCCTTTGTGAATATGTCAGCAATGTTGCCTGAGTCCGAACATGCTCGACCGAAATAGACCCCTCCAACACCTTCTCACGAATGAAATGATGCTCGAACTTGATATGCTTGGTCCTCGCGTGACAAACTGGATTAGTAACCAGTTTGAGAGCACTCTCATTGTCGTCACGGAGGAGATTCGGACCCCGAACCTCCTTATGGATGTCTCCTACTAACCTCCTAAGCCAGATGGCTTCTTGAGTTACCAAGACCAAAGCCTTGTATTCCGCTTCCGTAGTTGAGACAGACACAGAATCCTGCTTCTTGCTACATCATGATATAGCCGTGGGGCCCGCCATGAAGACATATCTAGACGTCGACTTCCGATCATCTGAATCTCCCCCGTAATCAGCATCCATGTACCCATGCACCTCGAAGCCCGCATCCCTCCTGTAAAGGAGACCCATATTCGAAGTCGCCTTGACATACTTCAAAATATTCTTGGCCGCTAGAAGATGAGGCATCCGTGGTTCCACCATATAACAGCTCACCCTGCCAATTGCATACGCAATATCCGGCCTGGTAATCGTCAGATAGATCAAGCTCCCAACCAGAGCTCGGAACACCAGCGGATCTTCTAGAATCCTCTCCTCATCCTTGCGAAGTTTCATGGCCTCGTCCAGAGGTGTGGAAATGCACTTCCCTTCCTTCATGCCGAACCGCTCCACAATTCGCTCTGCATATCCAGCCTGGGACACCAGCACTCCACTTTCCTTCCTCTGCACTTCGAGTCCAAGGAAATGGTGAAGTTCACCCAAGTCCTTCATCTCGAACCTGATAGATAGCTCAGCCCGAAGCTTTGCAACCTCCTCCTTCGAATTCCTCGTCACGATCATATCATCGACGTAAAGCAACACGATGACTTGAAGCTCCCCGCTCTTCTTGACGAACAAGCTTGAGTCTGAGTCTGAAGCACCAAATCCACAGAATAGGAGATATTCTGTTATCTTTCCATACCACGCCCTCGGCGCTTGCTTCAACCCATACATGGCCTTTTTCAACTTGCAGACATAGTCAGGAAAGTCTTCAGATACGAAGCCTGGCGGCTGGACCATGAAGATGTCCTTGTCAATCTCGCCGTACAAGAGCGCATTATTTACGTCGAGCTGCCAAATCTCCCACCCCCAACATGCCTCCAAGGCAATCACAACCCGAACTGAAGTCATTTTTGCCACCGGACTGAATGTCTCTTCATAGTCCTCACCGTATTGCTGCGAGAATCCCCGAGCCACAAGGCGAGCCTTGTATCGCTCGATACTGCCGCCTGCCTTATTCTTGAGCTTATAGACCCACTTGCATGTCACAGGGGTGATACCCTTGGGCTTGGGCACCAGAGACCAAGGCTCATTCTTCTCAAGAGCACTCATCTCTTCTTGCATAGCTGAATCCCACTGTTCCACGCCTTTGGCCTTTTCAAAGCTCGATGGCTCCCTCTCATCCAAGGGACCAACAAAGAAACATGAGACAAAGCTCACCATGTTTCCTCCTGTATAGCGATCAGGGGCAATGATTGTTCGCTTTGATCTCCGCAATGCCTTCCCCTGACTCGCAGTATCTTCAGCTGCTTCTTCCCTAGCTCCCCTTCCAGACGTACTCGGAGCATTGCTCCCCCTGCTTCCTGATCCTGAAGCCTCCGCCTCAGAACTAGATATTGATGGACCACCTGGTGACACAGGCAGCTCCACCTGAAGATTTTCCACAGCTTTCTCCGGCTCCTCCACCCTGCTTTCTGGTAGCTCAACACCAGAACTTCCCTTGTAAGACGTCACCTCGTCGAACACGACGTCGCGAGATACAACAAATCTTCGCGTCTCCGGGTCCATGCACTTCCAGCCCTTCTTCCGATCATCATAACCCACGAAGACTAGCTTCCTTGCTTTCGCATCTAGCTTCGTCCGAAGCGCATCTGGAACGTGCACATAGCAGGTAGAACCAAACACCCGAAGGTGTGCCACACTTGGCTTTTCTTTGAACATCATCTCATGCGGGGTCAACATATTGATGGGACTGAGAGGCATCCTGTTGATGACGTAGGCAGCACAAGACATTCCCTCCGCCCAGAAGGACTTTGGGATACTCTTGGTATGCAGCCAACACTTGCAGGTCTCTGTCAGATGACAGATCTTCCGCTCTGCAACTCCGTTTTGTAGTGGAGTATGCGCACAAGTAAGCTCCCTTCGGATGCTTGCCTTCCTGCAAAAAGTAGAGAACTCACCAGAGGTGAACTCCCCTCCATTGTCAGTCCTCAGCTTCTTAACCCGCAGGCCAAGCCGAACTTCCACAAGCTCCTTGAACTCCACAAACTTGGCAAACGCCTCCGCCTTCTCCTTCAAGAAATATACCCAGACATATCTGGTGTAGTCATCGATCAACACAAGCATATATCTGCTGCCTCCGAGGCTTGGGGTAGCAGTCGGTCCCATCAAGTCACCGTGGATGCACTCCAACGGCACACTACTCCTTGTCTGCGACTTGTTAAACGGTAGTCGATGAGACTTGCCGAACTGACATCCCGCGCACACATGACCGTCTCCGTAGGAGGATAGACTAGGCAGGCCCTTGACCAGACCTTTCACTGCCATAGCCTTCAGCTTATCCATCCCTACATGCCCCAACCTCTCGTGCCATATGACAGCACTATCATTCGTCCGCATCTTGTTGACATAAGAACTTGTCGATAAAACGAACAAGTCTTTAGCTCTCCTCCGACATGAACGACCTCGGCCTTCACCGCCTCAACATTTCTTAGAAACTTCACTTCTGTTGGGCCGAACAGAACGTGATACCCAGCGTCAACAGCGTTGGTCATGGAGAAGAGGTTTTTCCTCATTCCAGGCACATGATAGACACTCTTCAACGTAAGCGGCCCTCTATCACTACCCAAGGAAACAACCCCCACCTTCTCGACACTATGCATGATATTATCAGCAGTTATAATGACATCATTACCTGAGTAAGGCTATGTTGAAGTAAGCTTCGACTCGTCCCGGTGAGGTGATGACCACACCCCGAGTCCACGATCCAGTCCTCCTGATAGTTGATAGGAGCCACAGCTCCAACAGAAGCCGAGAAGGCTCCTCCCCATCCTCCATCATTCTGTCTGGCCTCAACTTCCTCCTTTTCTGCAGCAGCATGCCCCGGATGAAGATTTACCCGACAGTCCTTCCTGATGTGACCAAGCTTCCCGCACCTGAAGCACTTGGGACCTTCTGCCTTCTTCTTCCCTTCAGCCTTGGGAGCATAGCCCCTCTCCTGCTGTCCCGAAGTTGAAGGCCCATTGCCTCCAGCGGTCTTCTTCTTCTTATCCCAATTCTTCTTCTTCCCTGTGAAGAGAACTTTGCCATCTCCCCCAGACACTGACACCCCCGCTATCTGCCTTGCCAGACTCTCCTGCGATGCAAGCAAATTTTCCAGCTCCAGCAGAGATGGCTGATTTGCCCAACCCTGCACGGACGTCACAAAAGAAACATATTCCTTCCGCAAGCTATGGATGATGTGCCTCTTCAGCTTCGCCTCAGAAATTGGCTCATCAGGATCCAGTGCTGAAATCTCGGCGCACAGGTTCTTCATTTTCAGGAAGAACGTTGAGATAGAAAGATCACCCTGAGCTGACCTAGCCAGCTCGTTCTCCAGAAACTGCAGCCTCGCTACATTCTTCTTATTAAACAGCCCATCCAGGGCTCTCCAGATCTCTGTAGCTGATCCACACCCCAAGATGTGATCAAATAGGTCAAGTGATATTGCCCTCTTCAGAGCGAACTCTGCTTTGGCATTAATCCGCCTCCAGTTCCTCACCTCATGACTATTATCCCCAATCATGATAACTTCCTCCGTGCTCTCTCCTCCAACAACCTCCCAGAGGTCCTCACCCAGAAGATAACTCTGCATACACGACTTCCACTTCTTGAAGTTAGTCGAGTTGAGCATCTCAATTCCAAGACCCCTTGCTTCCATGGCTCTACCACTGGTTCCTTCTTCACAAAGGTGATGGAAACTATGAGTTAATCACTGTATCCACTCCAACCTACCTCTGATACCATGTGAAAATTTTCGTAGATCTAGGAGTGAGCAGGAATAGTATAACTCAAAGTTCAAGCCAACAACCAGAAGCACATGAAAAACAACTTCAATCTTTATTGATGCTAGCAGAAAACTTCATTACAAGACGAGGTATACATGGCGAGACATGATTTCGCCAGTACACAAAAACAGGAGAAAAAATACAAAGCTGAAGGATAACTAGCGGTCTAAAATCCTGAGACCGCCTGACCACCCGACCTGCGAGTTCGCGCGACTAGGAAATGAGACCGCCCGAACTGCCTGCATGCGACTTGAACAACACCAACTGAGAACCCCGTGACTTGCCACTGATCCTCCCGAACTCCAGCAACCTGCACTGCAAGCCGCGAGACCACCCGAACACCTTCAGAAAAGGAGATGACCGTTGCTGCCCGCACAATCCGCAGAAGCTGCACAAAAGAAGTTCAATCAGCAAGACCGGCCGGTCACAAGAAATGAGACCGCAAAAACTAGCCGCGAGTTCTGCTTACACTTGGTGCGATATATTTTGCTGCTATAGTGACTCCTATTTATAGGCGGGCGACCTGATCCAGTCACCGCCCTATGAGATAGAGTCACCACCCTTGACCGCGCGACCAGACCGGTCAACCCGCGCGATCAGCAAAAAGAACCTTCTGCTTAGTGAGCTCGCCGACTTCAACAGAAGCCGCGCGATCATGACAACTCGCCCGGTCATGATGCTCACCACATGTGTTCACCACCCGACCTCCTCCAGAGACCGCGAACACACCAGGCCGACTAGGGCAATAGCCCGCCAAGTCGACCAAACATCAATGACCGCACATACCAGCTGATCGCAGAAAGACCATCCATGCGAACACACACCGGAGACCACGGACTAAGAAGACCTTAGTCCGCGTGCACCACAAAGAAACCGGATAGCCACCAGACCAGGCTGCCCCCACCACGCGGTCACAAGCACCAGACCGCGTGGTTACACCGAACATAAAGACAGCTCGCCACGCGGTCATACGACCAGAGCGCGCGGCCCCACCTCGGCACCCTTGGACAGAAGAACGACGGTCACGCCGAATAGCCCGCGGCTAGACCAGAGAGGTCAAACTGCCAGAGGAGACCGCAAGACTGTGCGGTCAGACCAGACAGTGCGGTCTCCCCCCAGACCGTCAGTTCCACAAACTTCCACTTCAACATTTTCAACACGCGGTCTGTTTTTCTGTATCCGACAGTCCGGTCTGGTGGCTGTTCGGGTTCTTGGTGGTGCGCGCCGACTAAGGTTCTCTTAGTCACGCGGTCTCTTTTTTGTGTTTGCATAAGCGGGTCCTTGGCGATCTGCTGGTATATACGGACACTGGTGTTGGTCTACTTGGCGGGCTGTTGCCTTAGTCGACCTGGCTGTGTTCGCGGTCTCTGGAGGAGGTCTCGTATAGGCGAACACTGGTGGTGGGCATCATGACCGTGCGGCTTCTTGGAGGAGTGGCGATCTCCTGGTCAGGCTTGAGGTCGGCGAGCTCACAAAGCGCAGAGCGATCTTCTGCTGGCCGCGCGGGTTGACCAGTCTTGGTTGTGCGGTCAGGGGGTGACTCTATCTCATAGGGTGGTGACTGGATCTGGTTGCACGCCTATAAATAGGAGTCACTGTAGCAGCAAAAAAAAAATCGCACCAAGTGTAAGCTGAGCTCGCGCCTATTTCTTGCGGTCTCGTTTTTGTGACCGGCCGGTTTGCTGATTGAACTTTCCTTGTGTAGCTTCTGTGGATTGTGCGGACAGCAGCGATCACCTATTCTTCTAAGGTGTCCGGGCAGTCTTGCGGCTTGCAGTGCGGGTTGTTGGAGTTCGGGAGAATCAGTGGAGTTCGGTAGGTCGCGGCTTCAGTGGTGTTGATTCAAGTCGCCGGTAGTCTGTTCGTGCGGTCACCTTTTCTAGTCATGCGAACACCTAGGCAACGCGGTTTGGTGGTCTCTGTTTTCAGACCGCCAGTTATCTTTTCTTCAGCTTGTATCTTTCCTGTTGTTTTTGTGTATTGGCGAAATCATGTCTCGCCATGTATACCTTGCTCTGTAATGAAGATTCCTGCTATTATCAATAAAGATTGCTTTGCTTCATGTGCTTCTGGTTGTTGGCTGTAACTTTGAGTTGTACAATTCCTGCTCACTCCTAGATCTACGGAAAATTTCACATGGTATCAGAGGCAGGTTGGAGTGGATAGAGCAGTGAACAACTCAAAGTTGCCATCGTCTTTGTGAAGAAGGAACCAGTGGAAGAGCCATGGAAGCAGGTTTTGCAATAGGTATTGGAATTGAGATGCTCACGTCGACTAACTTTAAGGAGTGGAAGTCATGCATGCAGAGTTATCTTCTAGGTGAGGACCTCTGGGAGGTGGTTGGAGGAGATAACACGGAGGAAGTTGTCCTAGCTGGGGATAATGGTCATGAGGTGAGGAATTGGAGAAGGATTAATGCGAAAGCAGAGTTCACTCTGAAAAGGGCAATATCACCTGACCTATTCGATCACATCTTAGGATGTGGATCAGCTGCCGAGATCTGGAGAGCCCTGGACGGGCTGTTTAACAAGAAGAATGTAGCGAGGCTACAGTTCCTGAAAATGAGCTGGCTAGGTCGGCCGCAGGGTGATCTTTCTATTTCTACGTGAAGAACCTATGCGCTGAGATTTCAGCACTAGATCCTGATGAGCCAATTTCTGAGGCGAAGCTGAAGAGGCACATCATCTACGGCTTGCGGAAGGAGTATGTGGCCTTTGTGACGTCGGTGCAGGGTTTGGCAAATCAGCCATCTCTACTTGAGATGGAGAATCTGCTTGCGTCGCAGGAGAGTCTGGCAAGGCAGATGGTGGGGGTGTCAGTGTCTGGGGGAGAAGGCGAGGTGCTCTTCACAGGGAAGAAGAAGAAATGGGATAAGAATAAGAAGAACGCTGAAGGCAATGAGCCTTCAACTTCTGGACAGCAGGAGAGGGGCTATGCTCCCAAGGCTGAAGGGAAGAAGAAGGGAGAAGGACCCAAATGTTTCAGATGCGGAAAGCTTGGTCACATCAGGAAGGATTGCCGGGTGAATCTTCAGCCAGGGCATGCTGCTGCAGGGGAGGAGGAAGCTGAGGCCAGGAAAAATGATGGAGGATGGGGAGGAGCCTTCTCGGCTTCTGTCGGAGCTGCGACTCCTATCAACTATCAGGAGGACTGGATCGTGGACTCGGGGTGTGGTCATCACCTCACCGGGGATGAGTCGAAGCTTTCTTCAGCGCAGCCTTACTCAGGTACTAATGCTATCATAACTGCCGATGATACTGTGCATACTGTCGAGAAGGTGGGGGTTGTTTCCTTGGGCAGTGATAGGGGGCCACTAACATTGGAGAGTGTCTATCATGTTCCCAGAATGAGGAAAAACCTCTTCTCTGTGACCAACGCTGTTGACTCTAGGTATCACGTTCTGTTCGGTCCAACAGAAGTGAGGTTTCTACGAATTGAGGCGGTAAAGGCTGATGTCGTTCATGTCGGGAGAAGGGCAAAAGACTTATTCATTTTATCGACAAGTTCTTATGTTGACAAGATGAGGACAAATGATAGTGTTGTTATATGACACGAGAGGTTGGGGCATGTAGGGATGGATAAGCTGAAAGCTATGGCGATAAAAGATCTAGTCAAGGGCCTGCCTAGTCTATCTTCCTACGGTGACGGTCATGTTTGTGCGGGATGTCAGTTCGGCAAGTCTCACCAACTGCCGTTTGATAAGTCACAAATAAGGAGTAGCGTGCCGTTGGAGTGCGTCCACGGTGACTTGATGGGACCGACTGCTGATGAGTGCCAATTATATACATATTTCCGGACTCATTTGGGCTGGTATTCTAGTCTTTGCACCACATTTTAGGCACGTTTTCATTCATTTGTACTATTCCATGCTAGGTGCACTATAAAGCTCATTTCGGTGTGCAATTGCATTCCTTGTTGTTGGGGGTAAGCACATGGTGCTCCCCTTCCCTTTTTCTATGTTTTTCTGATGCTGGACGTGTATTCCCAGCCATTGTATCTTGTATGCAGGTGACCGGATCGTCCCGTTTTCCCCAGAATTCATGTCTGTGCATATCTCACGGTCGTGCGTTTCCTTGACGCACAGTCGGTTGCGGTAGTGTGTTTGTGTCTGGGCTGAAAATGGAGCGTCGGAGTTTACTCGTGCGTTTGAACGCACGGGCGGATTCGCCCGTGCGTGAGTAAAACGCACGGTCGACCTGTGTATTCTTGATTTCTGAGCGTCGGATTTTACCCGTGCGTTTGAACGCATAGGCGGTGTTGATCGTGCGTGAGCAAAACGCACGGGCGGCGCAGCGTCTTCCCCAAGTCACATTTTATCATTTAATAACGCACGGTCTGCGCACGGTCGTGCGTTCGACCGTGCGTGACCATTTTCTGACAGTTTTTCTATTTAAGCCGCAGGTCTTGCCCTATTCTGGATCGACTTTTTTTCATGCACCCATTGCTCCAGTTCCGCGCCCTTTTCGCCGTCCATCGCCGCACACCCTCGGGAGGAGCTCCGACAGCCATTCTCTTGCAAATCTCAAGCCGGAGCATCCTCTAGGCCTCCTCCATTGATCGTGCACCTCCAAAGCTCCATTTCGAGGGATTTCCTGCTGCATATATGAAGTTCTCCGGTGAGATCGTGACTAGAGAAGATTGACGGAGAAGACGGGTATAATAGAAGAAGGTGACAGCTCTTCCGGGCCCCGGACGGCAGTTGGAGCCTGAGCCCGGACGAGGATTGACAACCCTAGATTCCGGCCGTGAACCTCCGATGAGTCTCCGTGCTTTGGTTGTAATCTAAACCCCCTTTATACTGTAGTATTGTTTTCCTTTATATTTTGGGTGTATGAACAATGTTTGCTTAAACCTTATTATGTTATTTTTGTAGTTCATGTTTATGTGAAATTGATATGTGTGGTTTATGCAAGTGAGGATCGCCCCATTCCATCCTCCATCCCGCCGTCACATTCGTGTGCCGCACTAGCAATTGCTAGTGGCGTGCTTGTCGACGAGGTGCTTGCAACCCTCATCCGTATGCCTACTCTTCCATCCGCCTAGCGAAGCGTGGCATAGCGGCCCGTGTAATCCATTCCGACTCCGCCGGTGCGAACCATTCCATCCGTATGCCTACTCTTCCATCCGCCTAGCGAAGCGTGGCATAGCGGCCCGTGTAATCCATTCGCCTAACGAAGCAGCGCGCTCAAGGCTTGCACAGTTCGATTCTGCTTGCCTACTCGTCCATCCGCCCTTGCGACGCAGTGCGCTCAAGGCCTGCCTAGTCTCCATCCCGCCAAGCGAAGCATTGCATAGCGACATTGCATAGGAGTAGTTATAGTTGTTTTTCTTTATTTTTCACAATCCAAATCCCCCGTTTCCGCATCCATCCGACGTAAAGGACTTCAATATCAAGTCCTTCCTCGATAGATAGCTCCACCTTACTGTGTTCCTTTGAGATCGATACTTGGGGATTCATTCCCATTTTATATTACTTGAACGATCGGTACACTGCCATTTTGTGCCGCAGTCTAGCTACCGCCTATAGCGGTATGCGAGATTTGCGCATCAAGTTTTTGGCGCCGTTGCCGGGGAACACAGACGTGTGAGTTTTCTGGAGAGGGAGAGCTGTAAGATAGAAGCCCTTTTCCCTTTGTTTATACCATTTCTTTTGTTTATTTTAGTGTTAAAATTTGATATTTCTATTTCATTTCTTCCTTTATCTAGTTTCGGCTTTTCTGTAGCAGGTGTTCATTTAATTATGGTTGCGTGTAGTTTTATTTTGCAAGGAATTGTTGATTTTTGTTTTATCCACATATTTCTGTGATGTATTCTGAAGCCAAGTGTCGCCTCTATGACACTTTACGTCGATACATCGACGCCATGACTGCTTTAAATGCTGAGCATTGTATTAGGTGCTTGCTATGTCAAGGTTTAGGCCATATGGTGAGGATTGCCCTCGTCTGTGCGATCCTTCCCCCTCTGAGGACGTGTACGCAGCATCCCCCCATTTACGGGAGACTACATCGGACAGGCCCACCAGAGTGTTGCCTGGCCCCTACACTGACATCGCACATCTTGCTCGATCTTTGCCCTTGGAGATTACCGAGGAATCTCTCGCCGCGTACAACTCTTTCATGGGTCCCTCAATCCCCTTTTATGAGTTTCCCTTGAGTGACGATGTGCACTCATTTGATGGTCAACAGGGAGAGGATTGGGAACTCATGGATGCACCAGTATGGTGTGCAGATTCTGGTTCTTCCTGCGGGGAGGCGTATGTGGATATTTTCGCGAAGGCGACTGCTCATTTATTTTCTGATCATGAGAGCAGTTCGGTTCCCCCGCATTCCTTGCAAAATTCATCTACTCCGATCTTTAGTGAGTCGGCTGATGATGTCGTGCGGGTGGTTTATTCGGCGCCTGAGGTTGCGCCAAAGTGGGACGAGGATTTCATTCTCTCTGATGGGGAGTGTGATACCTTTGAACACGATGACGCACCGCGGTGGGATGAGGAGGATTCTCTTTCCGAGGAGGAGGTATTTACTTACGTCTTGGATGGGGACATTCAGCTCACCACCGAGGACCCCGAGCTCTTGGGTTCCCCTCGTTACGACTCATATGATACCGACAGTGATCTATCCTTGGATCCTGCTGGGAGTGTGACCGGGACCACTCCCCCGCTTGTTGATTATTTTAGTTTTTCTTCTCTTTTATTTCCTGACCTCCCTTCTTCTGTGTCTGAGCCTGTGCTGGTTGAATCTTCACAGGGACTACAGGTGGATTTGGAGCATCTTGCTCATGCCAATGAGGAGAGCAATCCCTTATGTGAGGAGGTTGACCCCCCTCCATGGTGGAAGCTCCACTCATTGCTTTTCCCTCCTGCACTAGTCCTGAAGAAGACGATACCTTGCTGGGCAAGGATTTACTTTGTGGTGAGACTAGTGAGGACCAGCCTTCCTCCTCTTCTTACTTCCTATTCTCTCTACCTGTGACGAGCAGGTATTTTTATTTAGGTAGGGGAGTAACTTTTTTATTGCCGTATCGGTACCCGTTACCGACACGCATATTAGAACAGTTACCTGTTCATTTCCTTTTCATAGACTCATTAGCTAAAACTGCATTAAAGTTGAATAAGTCGTGCTGGGAAGACAATAACCCCAGTAGTTATCTTACCTTTCTTGCAATGTTAGTTTATCTAGTTTGTTTAGTTAGTTTTACATTATTTTAGTTTGTATATTTTCTTTTGTTTTTGCGGAGCTCACCTATGCAGGTTCTTTTTCTGGATGGTGGATGCTGCAGCATTGTCTTGGTTTCCACGCACCTTCTGGTATGCTCACTTGCTGAGCATTGGGTAACTTCTTCCCTAGCTTTCGATTTTGATTTTCACTGTCATATCATTATGTTGTATTGTTTACATTAAGTCTGGGGGAGAGCCGCTATGTGTTACCCACTGCACGTGCACATATCATTTGCATACTAGAAGTATTTTAATCTCATTTATTTTGTTTTGTTCATCTTCACAGCACATCACAACACCCACTTGAGTGTGCGCTTAGCTGTTGGCACGCCGCGAGTCGAATTTGTCTTTTGTGTGATTTGAAAAAAATCGTTGTGCTGGCTTAGGATTATGAGGCGGAGTAAAATGTTAACTCCTGGAGTGCTCCTATTCAAGTGCTCATGTCTCGCATAGAAATTTGTGTAGATTCAATCTCTTTTTATGCTTTTAGTTTATATCTTTCTATTTGCGTAGATATTGTTTACTTTACTCAAAAATTGGTGAATCCGATGTGAATCAAACGGTAGCATAGGAATGTGTATAGACGTTCGTTAGCCTCGTATTGCCTGAGTCGGGAGGAAGGATAATCTTTCTCGGTGGCTAAGAATTTGCCCCAAGCGACTCTTGAAGCATGGGTATATGGTTAGTCAATCGCGTGAATGTGATATAGGCCATCATTTTGGCCCGGTTGAGCTTTTGTTCCCATTCCTATCGCTCTATCCTCGTTAGCCCAGTTGTGCCTACCCCATTCTTTTGGATCAGCTCCACTATTGTTCACCAAAGCCTAAACTCCAATCCTAGTCACACACCCAAATGCAAGCATTTTGGTTAAATTTTAAATTGGTGGTGTTGATTGTGGAAGTACAATGTGGAAATGTGGATGAGCATCCTTGAAAATTTGCTGAAATTGCTAAAGAAAGAAAAAGAAAATAAGAAAAAAAAATTTTGAAAAGAAAAAAAAAAGAAAAAAAAGAATGAAAGTGTTTTAATTGAAAAATCTGTTTGAGATTTGTATTTGGGAGTAGGCGGTGCACACACCCATGTAGTCAAGTCCAAGTCTGTGGGTGTGGTGTACCCGCGTATCTTTTTGTGGTGCTTGAGGATAGTTTTCCGTACTAGCTCATTTGGGTTTAGTGCTTGAGCCGTCGTTTTTATCATTGTATACCTCACCTAAACCCAAGCCTCATCTAAAACCTAAAGTCCTATTGATTCACGCAGTTGAGTCAAACCTGTGCCATGGAAAGAGTGCGAACGGGCAAGCTTATGGTCACCGACATTGATGGATTTCAATGGAGTTTGTCTCGAGCCCTGATCTTTGGCAATGCTCGTCTCAGCGTTCAGTTTACTTTCTTCCTATGTATGACCTTATGATTCACCGTGATTCACTTTTTGAGTAAATGTAATATATAGATACGCCCCTAGAAAAGTATAAACTAATATGTATAATTAGGAATTTTGTCTACTGTATTTCTACGCGCATGAGCATGCGACTTCGCATGGTACTCCGCTTTACAATTTCTATGTCAGCTTATGTTTTTCTTATCCGCTTGAGGGATTTGTTTGCTCAGGATGCACAAACAGGTAAGTCTGGGGGTGTGATGAGTCCCAATTATATACATATTTTCGGACTCATTTGGGCTGGTATTCTAGTCTTTGCACCACATTTTAGGCACGTTTTCATTCATTTGTACTATTCCATGCTAGGTGCACTATTAAGCTCATTTCGGTGTGCAATTGCATTCCTTGTTGTTGGGGGTAAGCACATGGTGCTCCCCTTCCCTTTTTCTATGTTTTTCTGATGCTGGACGTGTATTCCCAACCATTGTATCTTGTATGCAGGTGACCGGATCGTCCCGTTTTCCCCAGAATTCATGTCTGTGCATATAGCACGGTCGTGCGTTTCCTTGACGCACGACCGGTTGCGGTCGTGCATTTGTGTCTGGGCTGAAAATGGAGCGTCGGAGTTTACTCGTGCGTTTGAACGCACGGGCGGATTCTCCCATGTGTGAGTAAAACGCACGGTCGACCTGTGTATTCTTGATTTCTGAGCGTCAGATTTTACCCGTGCGTTTGAATGCACGGGCGGTGTTGATCATGCGTGAGCAAAATGTACGGGCGGCGCAGCGTCTTCCCCAAGTCACATTTTATCATTTAATAACGCACGGTCTGCGCACGGTCGTGCGTTCGACCGTGCGTGACCATTTTCTGACAGTTTTTCTATTTAAGCCGCAGGTCTTGCCCTATTCTGGATCGACTTTTTTTCATGCACCCAGAGCTCCAGTTCCGTGCCCTTTTTGCCGTCCATCGCCGCACACCCTCGGGAGGAGCTCCGGCCGCCATTCTCTTGCAAATCTCAAGCCGGAGCATCCTCTAAGCCTCCTCCATTGATCGTGCACCTCCAAAGCTCCATTTCGAGGGATTTCCTGCTGCATATATGAAGTTCTCCGGTGAGATCGTGACCAGAGAAGATTGACGGAGAAGACGGGTATAATAGAAGAAGGTGACAGCTCTTCCGGACCCCGGACGGCAGTTGGAGCCCGAGCCCGGACGAGGATTGACAACCCTAGATTCCGGCCGTGAACCTCTGATGAGTCTCCGTGCTTTGGTTGTAATCTAAACCCCCTTTATACTGTAGTATTGTTTTCCTTTATATTTTGGGTGTATGAACAATGTTTGCTTAAACCTTATTATGTTATTTTTGTATTTCATGTTTATGTGAAATTGATATGTGTGGTTTATGCAAGTGAGGAGCGCCCCATTCCATCCTCCATCCCGCCGTCACGTTCGTGTGCCGCACTAGCAATTGCTAGTGGCGTGCTTGTCGACGAGGTGCTTGCGACCCTCATCCGTATGCCTACTCTTCCATCCGCCTAGCGAAGCGTGGCATAGCGGCCTGTGTAA
Organism: Dactylorhiza incarnata; assembly: GCA_033032865.1. Classification (NCBI taxonomy): domain Eukaryota; kingdom Viridiplantae; phylum Streptophyta; class Magnoliopsida; order Asparagales; family Orchidaceae; genus Dactylorhiza; species Dactylorhiza incarnata. The sequence continues at coordinate 1,464,312 of JAWHQI010000224.1, forward strand.
TCCATTCCGACTCCGCCAGTGCGAACCATTCCATCCGTATGCCTACTCTTCCATCCGCCTAGCGAAGCGTGGCATAGCGGCCCGTGTAATCCATTCGCCTAACGAAGCAGCGCGCTCAAGGCTTGCACAGTTCGATTCCGCTTGCCTACTCGTCCATCCGCCCTTGCGACGCAGTGCGCTCAAGGCCTGCCTAGTCTCCATCCCGCCAAGCGAAGCATTGCATATCGGCATTGCGTAGGAGTAGCTATAGTTGTTTTTCTTTATTTTTCACAATCCAAATCCCCCGTTTCCGCATCCATCCGACGTAAAGGACTTCAATCTCAAGTCCTTCCTCGATAGATAGCTCCACCTTACTGTGTTCCTTTGAGATCGATACTTGGGGATTCATTCCCATTTTATATTACTTGAACGATCGGTACACTGCCGTTTCGTGCCGCAGTCTAGCTACCGCCTATAGCCGTGTGCGAGATTTGCGCATCAACTGCTACCCCAAGCCTCAGAGGCAGCAGGTATATGCTGGTGTTGATCGATGATTACACCAGATATCACTACAAGAAAATTGACTTTTAATGACGGAAAACATCGTCACTAAATGTTGTGTTTTGGTCACTAATAATTTTTAGTGACCAAATTTATTTTGTCACAAGGTTGTCACTAAAGCCCCGTCACTGATTGTTTTTAGTGACTATAATACATGTCGTCACTAAATGTGTATATTTAGTGACCAGTATAATTTTTGTCACTAACTGTATTCAGTGACAAAAATAGTTTGTCACAAAACAATTGCATTGAGCAAATTAGTTGTCGTCACTAAATATATTCAGCGACGACAAATATTTTGTCACAAAAAAAATAGTGACTATATTTTTTGTCACTAAAAGTATTTATTTTGTCACTATTTATTAATATATTTAGAGACCAAATTTATTTTTTGTCACTATAATTCTTTTAATTTCTCACACAATATTATAAAATATTTTATTTGCTATTAATTAAAATATCAATTAAAAATTCAAACACAAAATAAAAATAAGTACTCAATTGCTAAAAGAAGCTCATTCAAAAAAAAAATTTCTTTCGAATTTATTAATAGAGAAATAAGAGGGTGGGAGATAGCCCAAACCCTTCAATACAGACTGATAGAACTATTGTCTTTAATTAAAGCCAGTACATCAGAAAAAATCTATACAACATAAAAATAAACATCCTTGATTTCTTACAGGTACCAAAGAAAATATATATGTAGTCAAAACTGTACAACCCCGATATTCGCCAGGCGAGGAGGCACGATTTAAGAAGGCAACAAGATGAAGGAAGTAATAAGAGAGGAAGGCCATAGGGCCAAAGACCTCGCGAGAGGGGCCTATGAGAAGTTGTTGGACATGTGTGTCAAATCTCTTTATTTGAGAATAACAAACCTCATATTGTATTTGATTTAGTCTTTTGTGTGTTTATAGTGTCCAAGTTGTACAGGTTCAATGAGGAGACAAGTCTTCGTTCATGGGCATGATCCGAGAGTGTGTACACATTAGAAAAAGCAAAAGCATGAGTTTTGTGTGCTGATCTTAAAATGGCCATAACTTTCAATACAGGAAGAGTTACAGAACGTGCCACCCCATTTCGGAGATGAGAACGACTCAATCTACAGTCTGGAGAAGTTTCGGACGACAAAAATGAAGAGGAGCTGTTGGAATTACGACACTCAATGTCGCCTAGCGACAGCGCTACCGCCAGCGCTAGCGATACCGCCCGGCGGTATCTTGATTTCGTGCAGAGAGCCACGCCGCCGACGGTTGTGCAACCACTGAGACACGAACGCTACCGCCAGCGCTAGCCACTACCGTAGGCGCTAGCGAGGAGTTCTATAAAATTGAGCTTTGCTTCTCGTTTTGGCTAATCCATCCAGAGAGAGAGAGAGCTTGTGCCACAATTCTATATCAGTTATGCTGCCGACGATGGATCTCCTACAAAAAACTTAAGGAGAATTCTGGAGGAGGGCAACGTCACGCTACATCCGAAGGACGATCGCTTCGACCTCACTCATGCTACAGCGATCCTTCATCCTCATCTTCAGAAGATCTCATATAGAGAGTTTTATTATTGCTTTTCATTATTTCCATTCCATATTACTTTGTAACCGTGTAGTGAAATCGCCTTGTTTTTGGCGACTAGGTCCTTGCGCGGCTTAGGGGGAATTCGCCGCGTGAGTTGGCGACTAGGTCTAGGGTATTAGATCTAGGGGGTGCTTGAGGCCATATCTGGGGAAGGATTGGCTAGAGCGGCTTGAGGCCATATCCGGGGAAGGATTGGCTAAAGCCAACCGGTTTGTGAGGATACAAGTCGGTATAGAAAAGAAAAAGAAATTTGCTTTTGTACGCCTCCGATTTCTAGCGTTATTGAAATCAAATTTTGTAAACACCTTTATTATATAATGCAATCATGTTTCCATTTGTGTTTATTTGATTTCTCTCAATTGGCGTAAATTTCATTTTTGCAAAATTGTTATTACTAAATTGTCATCTAATTTCCTATTAATCATAAACAACTTAGTAATTATCTTAAAATTTGTAAAAAGAATTTTATTCCCTTATTCACCCCCCTCTAAGGGCGCCGTAAGATCCAACAAGTGGTATCAGAGGTAGGTTATTCCAAACGGTTTAAAAACCAGGAATAATGGCGTCTCATGATCTCGCTTCTACTAATAGGGGAAATTTTCTTATAAATGAAAAATCTTTAGCACCACCTTTATTTGAAGGGAAAAATTATAATGGGTGGAAATTTCTAATAGAAAAATTTCTTAAATCTTTGGATATGGAAGTATGGAATATTACAATTAAAATGCCCCCAAGTATTTTAAATAAAAATGAAATGTTTTTAAATGCCAAATCTATGAATAGTCTATATTGTGCATTAGATCAAAATATTTTCAAACTTATTTATACACTTCCTACTGCTTATGAAATTTGGAAATTTCTTGAGAATACTTATAGTCTTCCTTCTACAGATGATGAACAAGAGGAATTCCTTATGGATCCAAGAGAAGAAATCGACAAGGACTCATTCTTGGAGGATGATAAATCTAAGAGAGAAATCGACGAGGAATTTCTTATGGATCCAAGAGAAGAAATCGATGAGGACTTATGCTTGGAGGAAGAAGAATACAACATCACAATATTGGACTCATTTGTTGGCAACACATCAAGCAAAAGAGAAGACGGAAACAATTGCAAGGTAAGAAAATCAAAAACTTCTCTTTTTGTAACGAATTCTATTTCTACATCTCGTATGCTTAAAATTGCTAAACGTAAAATTTTAAAATTAAAAATTGCTAATTCCAAATTACGTTTAGAAAATAAATCTTTAAAAGCAAACGATAACGTAGAATCAAATATTGATGTGTTAAATTCTCTTTCATGCTCTTTAGTTGAAATTCCTATTCCTTGTCTTAATTGCAATTTATTAAAAGAAAAATTCAAGGAAATTGAAAAAGGGCTCTTAATTTCTAAAAGGCATAATGAAAAATTGTTAATTGAAAATGATGTTTTATCTTGTAAGTTAATACAATTAAAATCTTTTGTTAAAAAATTTCAAATGTCATCTAATGAATCTCATCATAAGATTTTGAATAACAAGGATAAATTAACTTACAAAATCATTTCTAAAAAGGATCATTTTCATACATCAACTCAAAATGAGTTAAGTTTCAAAAAGAATTATGACCCTCACAAAATTCTTAAGAGTCACTATTATAAGTCTCAATATATTTTCAATCATGACTCAAACATAAAAACTCCTTTTCATGAAAATCAAAATATAAAATATTATCCTTTATATTATAAGAGTATGTCTATAAGAAAGAGTGGAAATGAAAATCATCAAAATAATGATCAATCTTCTAAAACATATTGTAATCCACTCTTTCAACAATCACTTCTAAAGAAAGACAATCACTCTTATAAAATTTTAAACAATCCATATAATAAAAATAATTATGATTATCAACATCAAGCTATTTTGAAAAATAATTTAAATAAACATAAACCTCCAATGAATTATTTTTCAAACAATACACATAATCATTATATGGATTTAAGTAATAAACAACCAATGTATGAATGGAGACCCATAAAGAAAAATGACATATCAACATTAATTAAAAAGGCTCATTCATCATTATCTTCTCAAAAGCCAGCACGCCATATTTGGGTGCCCAAAGGAACCATTACACATGGTCAACTTTGGATACCTAAATCTCTTATCATTTAGTATCTTTCATTTGCATGAAGTAGAAATAATTAAAAATGAAATATCAATACTCTACTTCATGATGTGCTTTATTTCTTTTTCTTTTGTTTGTTTTTGTATTTATTGATCCAAAATGCTTATGGTCCCTCTATATTTTATGAAATATGACTTTCACATATTAAGCCTAATGTTTATCAAATCAAATTGAATTAAAATTGAACATAAAGTCATATGATTTTAAAAGAGACCTACCTATCATTTTTTTAATTGGTATATATATCCTTTTAAATCCTTTACCCTTAATTGTCTTGAATTATCATTAGTAATTGAATATTGAAATTATTATCAAGACTAGTGAAACTATTTTAAAGATTGAATTTAAATGGTTTATTTAAGGGCTTAAACTAAAAATTAAAATGCGCAACGTTTTTGATTCCTTTCTATTTGTTGCATTTGATAGCCCTTATAATGAAAAATATTATCAAATAAAATCGAAAACAAACATTCATCTAAACGCATGTTTCAATCTTTCAAAAATATGAGTTTTAAATCAAAACTTCAAAAGCCATATCTTTTGATCCGCTCGCCCGATTTTCGCGTTTAATATATTTTCGGAAAGAGCACAAAAATCTCCATCCAACGACGAACTAGGCTTGCCTATTTGAGTTCGTTTGGTGCTGTCAATTTGCCCAATTTTAACTCTGTTTTAAAAAGCTATCTTAGTTTGCTTGATTCGGAAATTTCTGTGCCTATGGATTTTATTTTCATCACATGCTATCCTAAGTATAATTGTTTCATATATTAATTTAGATATTATGTGTGTGATGTGTGTCACCATTGTTTGCATGTAACTTAGACCTTATAATCATCTTGTATCATTAAGATCAAATCAAAAGTTTAATCATTTCATTCTAGGTCTAAAGAAAATTAATTTGAAAACTTCTCATATTACATGCAACATAATCTCCATTAATCCTATGTAATAACATTGCATTCAAACTCATCATCCTAGCATTGCTTCTTGGTCTATGCTTATATATTTATGCTGGGTAGAACACTTATAATGTTATTCAACTTTCATGATAACTATGTGATTTTGAAATTATAACAGAATACCAAAATTCCAACAAACACATAGTTTATGGATTAATCATTAGTATATATATCATGAAACTATATATCATCATGGAAAACCAAAGATCAATAAATCTAATTATCCAATGCAATTTTATTATAAATTTCAAAATGTTATATATGTGATCTTTGTCTTTGATATGATTACATGATCATCAATTTCTAGACTTAAAAATCAAACATGCTTATTCAAAAGAAAATCACCAAATCATATTATCATAAGTCTAGAAGGAATAGAAATCACATACATCATGATGATCTAACATATATTCTATGCAAAATTCTCTATAATTATAAATCATAATTCATATTCTATCAAGAAAAATCTCAAAAACTAATTGGAATTATGAATTTTATGATAAAGATATGAATATTGTTTACTTTACATTAGTTGGTGTATGAATATGCGTTGCTATTGATTGCATGTATCTCACATATATATAGATTCTAGAATCAATTGTGTAATAATAAGAATAAATTAAAATCATCACTTTATTCTAGATCTATAATTTGAAACTCTAGTTTGGAATACATGCAATATAAATGTTAATTCTTATGACATGACATTAAACCCAAAACTCATTATACTAGCATTGTCACTTATTGAATATTAGTAATTGTGCTAGTTATCACATATCGTCATCTCATAAAAGTAGAAAAACTATGCGGCTTTATAACTCATCACATTAAACAAAACCCATAGTTTATATACCAACCCTTAGATTTAAAAGCATAGGTTGTCCAAAAGATTATTTCACCTATGACTTCATATCTCATAATAGCGGGGGCGTAGGGTTGTATACATTAGAGACCTAACCTCTAAGTCATGTCTTGTCCTTAACCAGGGAGGGTTCCAGTGGGGCCTTGCGAGGCACTGGGGGGAAAGAGTGCTAGGTTGAGCGTTCTCTAGTGTGTGCATATGGGATTAACACCCCAACCTACGGCATGTGTGCAGCTCCTCATGCCCATCCGTCACTTAGTACGGGGCTAGGGTGTAGACATTTAGTCGGGGTAGTCTTTAATCTTAGGACATACTTATATTACTCTTTGCACGATCATTTTTTTTACCTATCACTTAAATCATGCATATTTTGGGTTGTTCAAATTATGTCCTCTTGTGTTTTGCATAATTTATTTATTTTTGTGCTTATATGTTTTTGTAAAACACTTGAATTTGAAAAAGCTAAAGTTTTATGCAAATTTGAGCAATCAAAACATCTCAAAAAATTACAAAATTTCTGCATAAGACTACTCTAAGGACACTTAATAAATACCAAAAATCAGAATTTTAAAATTCCTAAAAAATCGTGTACTGTTTGGTGCGCTATCGCTAGCGCCGACGTTAGCGTGGGTGTTGGAATTTTCTGATTTTTAAAATTTCAAAAAATCCTTAAAAATATGTTAGTTCATATGTACTACTTAGTTTTTGTGTTTCTGTTTTTTTTATTTATTTATCTTTGTTTTTATTCATATTATGGAAAATCAAATAAAAAAAATTCAAAATTCAAAAATACAAAAATATGTTTTTGTTATCTTTGTTTTTATTCATATTATGAAAAATCAACTACAAAAGTTCAAAATTTTAAAATACAAAAATATGTTTTTTGTGATTTTCTATTTTTGTTTTAATTGTTTTAAAAATGATAAAAAAAACTGTATGATCTTTATTGCCAATATCAAGCATGTATGAATTCTACTATTTAGAATTATTTATAATGTTAAAACATATTCTTTCAAATTACTATGAACATTATTTTGCTTATCATGCTTTGATATATCTATTTAAAGTGCATCAATTGTATTGAAAAATATGTAGAACCAAGCTTAGCATGTCTCTAAGTATGAGTAAATGTTTTATGATTGATAATGATACATTTCACTCACTTATTTTGGTAATCAACATGTGTGTCTAAATCTATAAATGCTTGCTTGTGTATTGTATTTGTACAATGAATTAAAACTTGCATAAGTTTATTGCCTACACTACATTTTAATTGCACTTATGAAATTTAGAAAAGTGGTTAAGTTAAAAATTTTGGTTTGCAAAACAAGTGTATTCGGAGAATGTTGTCTCACAAATGTCCAAAAAAAAAATTTATATATGTAGACAAATATAACTCCACCAAGCACTACTTGAACCTCCTGATAAGTCTTCATAAGCATTGTGAGGTTGAGCACCTTGGAAAGAATAGTAAAGTGTCTTGTGCAAACCTTAGTTATTACACCACTTTGTTAACAAAAATTATGTGCATTAAAAGTGTGTGAAAGTAATTTACTTGTGTTTTATTGTGCACTTTACTCTACCTATGTCTTGTATTTTGATGATTTAAATCAATTGTTAACATTGCCCAAAATACACTTATGTGCACATCATTATCTTTCATAACACTTCTTCTCATGAGTATTGGATTCTAATGTTTTATCTATACTACTCTTTATATAAAAATGCACTAGATAACCTAGCATGATCTCTACAATGTTTTGGTATCTCTTGAACTTAGAATTAAGTAACATTGTAGTATAATCTCTCTTTGATATGTTCATTTCATGCTTGGCATCTTTACGAAAAACTTTGAGATTTCAAAAAGGTTAAAACATCTTTCAATTTTGAACTAAAACTCATATTTTTACTTAAGCTTTTCATGCTTACAAAAAGATGTTTCTTATAATCTTCCGCTATGCTAAAACTCTTATCTATTTATTTGAAATCTCTTCAATACTATGCTTGAACTCTTTATCATTTCATATATTAAAAAGCTCGATCATGATTAATAAACTAGCCTAAAGAATGCCTCCTTACTACCCTCACCCCACCTTCTTTTGATAATACCAAAAGGGGGAGATTAATTGAAGAAATCTATATATGTGAACTATAGAAGAATAAGAGGAGACTAATTCATGAATTCTATCATGTAGGGGGAGTAAAACATAAAATGCATTTATGTAGGGGGAGCATTAATTTAGGGGGAGTATGCACAATTTTATCATGCTAATCATATACTATAGTTGCACTATTTATCATGCTCATCATATACTATAGTTGCACTATATATCATGCTTATCATATACTATAAACACTAATGTTGATTTCTTGCTAAAGAGGATTTGTTGTTATCAAAAGGGGGAGATTGTTGGACATGTGTGTCACATCCCTTTATTTGAGAATAACAAACCTCATATTTATTTGATCTAGTATTTTGTGCGTTTATAGTGTCCAGGTTGTACAGGTTCAATGAGGAGACAAGTCCTCGTTCATGGGCATGATCCGAGAGTGTGTACACATTAGAAAAAGCAAAAGCATGAGTTTTGTGTGCTGATCTTAAAATGGCCATAACTTTCAATCCAGGAAGAGTTACAGAACGTGCCACCCCATTTCGGAGATGAGAACGACTCAATCTACAGTCTGGAGAAGTTTTGGACGGCAAAAAAGAAGAGGAGCTGTCGGAATTCCGACACTCAATGTCGCCTGGCGACAGCGCTACCGCAAGCGCTAGCGATACCGCCCGGCGGTATCTCGATTTCGTGCAGAGCGCCACGCCGCTGACGGTTGTGCAACCGCTGAGACACGAACGCTACCGCCAGTGCTAGCCACTACCGCAGGCGCTAGCGAGGAGTTCTATAAAATGGAGCTTTGCTTCTCGTTTTGGCTAATCCATCCAGAGAGAGGGCTTGTGCCACAATTCTATATCAGTTATGCTGCCGAAGATGGATCTCCCACAAAAAGCTTAAGGAGAATTCTGGAGGAGGGCAACATCACGCTACATCCGAAGGACGATCGCTTCGACCTCACTCATGCTACAACGATCCTTCATCCTCATCTTCAGAAGATCTCATATCGGGAGTTTTATTATTGCTTTTCATTATTTCCATTCCATATTACTTTGTAACCGTGTAGTGAAATCGCCTTGTTTTTGGCGACTAGGTCCTTGCACGGCTTAGGGAGAATTTGCCGCGTGAGTTGGCGACTAGGTCTAGGGGATTAGATCTAGGGGGTGCTTGAGGCCATATCCGGGGAAGGATTGGCTAGAGCGGCTTGAGGCCATATCCGGGGAAGGATTGTCTAAAGCCAACCGGTTTGTGGGGATACAAGTCGGTATAGAAAAGGAAAAGAAATTTACTTTTGTACGCCTCCGATTTCTAGCGTTATTGAAATCAAATTTTGTAAACACCTTTATTATATTATGCAATCATGTTTCCATTTGTGTTTATTTGATTTCTCTCAATTGGCGTAAATTTTATTTTTGCAAAATTGTTATTACTAAATTGTTATCTTATTTCCTATTAATCATAAACAACTTAGTAATTATCTTAAAAATTATAAAAAGAATTTTATTCCCTTATTCACCCCCCCTCTCAGGGCGCCGTAAGATCCAACAGAAGTCTCTCCCGGAAGGCTCGCTGAAAGGCGAGCGAGAATGGCCGGCGAGTTAAACGCTCACGGGCAGTTTGAGGAAGCTTTGTAAGCTCGACGAAAGGAGTCCCGCGTTCGACGAACTCTCCCTTGTTCGTCGAGCTTACCTGCGGTCGTCGAGCTCACCCCTGTTCGACGAAATCATCAGAAGTCGACGAAGTGTTCTATGCTCATTAAAGCTAAAGGTATGGTCTCGCAAGAGGAGTCGCGAGATCCAAACCTCGACAGATTTCTTCAAAAGACTGGGCCAAGCGAGGGCTGGCAAACCAATACCTCACAAGCCGCTGGCAGAAGAAGACCTATGTTCGGTAAAGAGGTGTTCAGCGAAATAAGCTCAGTGCGCGACAAAGTCAAGATGCGGTCTCGCAGGAAGGCTCGCGAGACCGGGCCTCAGCGTCCGACGAGCTCAATTCTATGTTCGACGAATTGTTTCCCGTGTTCGACGAAATGTGTGGAGCTCGACGAAGTCAAGAGGCAGACTCGCAGGAAGGCTCGCGAGACCGGACCTCGGCAGATACCTCCAGAATGGGCCAGCGAGGTCCCCGCAGGGCGATCGCCTAGGAGAGGCATCACAAGCAGGACTCGCGAGGAGGCCCGCGAGAGCTTCGGCAACAATGTTCTCGCAGTTCTTTGCCCATAAGTTGATAGGGCCAAATTACCCTTTCACCCTTGGCGGTCTGCCTTTAGCCAATCCAAACAGAGGAGTTTGGCTGTTAGCAGACCCGTTTGGGGTGCGGATAGTAAAATCAAAAGGCGGGATCCTGCTATTTGCAGGCCAGATCAGAAAACCTATAAATAAGACCTAAATGGCACCTTTGGAGAGGACTTCACTTCAGCGAGGATTAAGGAGAGGAGTTCAGCGAGTCACCACCGGTGGTAACGCCAAGGATGTTCGCAGATTTCAGGATGGAGGTGCTCGACACTTTCGGACTCACGGTCGCGGCGCTGCGAAGTGAGTTCGCGACCCCAGCACCTCAGGCAACCCCTCCCCCAGCAGCGGTCAGCGAGAATGCCCGGGGGGGAAGGGCCGGAAAGGAGATCGCCAGAGGTTCAGTGCAAGACCTGGAGGGGCGAGTGCTGTTCGCCAGCCCGGCGAGCCCTGTGCCGGCGAGCGCGCGCCTGGAGGATTCAGCGACTATGGGAGTGGTTCAGGCGAACACCGTTCTCGCGAGCTCAGTCCCCGCGAGCCCGAGTCTGGCGAGAGAGCTCGGGGGACATGTGGAGCGAGAAAGGATGGCAGGAGGGGTAAGTCCCTTCTGCGAGTTAGTACTTTCTGCACCTGTCCCGGCAGGGTTCGGGGAGTGGGACAGGGTGTACTACAACGGCTGGGATGACCCTGTCCAACACCTCCAGTCTTTTGACGACTCAGTCTCTATCAGGCCGATGTCAGATGCTTTCAAGTGTCGGCTCTTCACCGTCACCCTTAAAGAAAAGGCCAGGGACTGGTTCCATCAACTCCCTACAGGATCAATCTACGCCTTTGAAGATTTGCGCCAAAGTTTCCTGTTGCGATTCTCGACTTCAAAGAAGAGGAAGAAGGACGCCGAGTCTCTCTTCAAAGTGATGCAGGAGCCGAAGGAGTCATTGGATCGCTATGCGGACCGGTTCCAGGAGGAGGTACTGCTCACCCAGGAGATGCCTGGGTTTGCACTCCAGCTTGCCTTCACGGTCGGGCTGAGGAAAGTTTCTTCAAGATGGCTTTGAAGAGGAAAGCCCCCGTCTCCTACGAGGAGCTGATGGAGAGGGTGGCGGAAGAAATCGAGAGTGAGGAGGCCAATCCAGAACTCACCAAGAGGCTAGCAAAGCTCAGTGAGCCGGAGGTCAGGCAACAAGAGGTGAGGAGAAGGCAAGAGCCCAGGGCCCCAGAGGGGGAGTGGAGGCATCATGGCGGAGGAATGCATGGCCAGGGAAGGGGTTACGCCCCGGGGAGGGGTAACTTCAATGGGGGTCAAGGAAGACCCCATCAGTTGGGATGGAGGCAGGGTCCGAGGCCGATGCCTCCTCCACCCTAACAAGCCATGGCAATCAGGCGGGGAAAGGGAGGAAGAGGAAGGAGAGAAGAGGCGAGAGAAGAAGCAGGAGCAGGAAGGAGAAGAAGGAATAGGATGGCAGAGGCCGAGACGGGAGAGGTGACGCTGCCGTACTGTGACTTCCATGATGAGGAAGGTCACGCGACGACCACCTGCCTGGAGTTCCTAGAGACAAAAAGGGCCCGAGTGCCCATGCCGTGACAGCAACAACCGGTGAGGATTGAGGAGGTCGAGCTTCGGGAGGAAGAGGAGGAGACGTGCGAGGACCGAGCCGATTTGGGGTCCAGAGGGCTCGGGGTGATCCATGGGGGGGGGGGGGGGGGGGGGTGGTGAGGATTGAGGCAACCCGGAAGGCGAGACTCCATACCATCTATCGTCGTAGCGTAGCCTCGACATCCCTAGCCCCGCCCCCGACAGAAAAGATTTCTTTCACCCAGAAGGACATGCCGGGTTATGAGGACCCATTCTGTGATGCGTTGGTCATTCAGACGGCGATCGAGAACTTCACCGTTTCTCGAATCCTGGTGGATAATGGAAGTTCGATTAACGTTATTTTCAAGAAGGCGTTCGATGGGATGGAGGTGGAGGCGCGAAGGGTGTTGGCCTCGGACGGTCCGTTGTTTGGATTCTCTGGGGAGAGGAAGGAAGTAGAGGGAGGAGTAGGACTCCATGTTGTTTTGGGAGGGCAGTCAAGGAACTGCCGCTTTGTCATAGTGGATGCCCCCAGCAGCTATAGCGCCATCTTCAGACTGCCGCTCATCAGCGCATTCCGCTGTGTCCCCTCCACATTCCACCAGTGCCGTAAGTTCAATGACGGAGGAGTCCAAGTCCGAATCAAAAGACATCCGAAGGTCGCGAGGCAATGCTACGTGACTACGGTCAACACCATCTCCTGGATGGCCGAGGTAGAGAAATGGGACTAGGAGATGGGTGAGTCAGCAGGAATTGGAGGAGAAGACCAGAGGGAGGAGTTGGAGGAAAGGTCGGAGGAGCCGATGGAGAAAGAGAAGGAAGAGGTAGAGGGTCGGGCCTAGGAAGAAGGGGCGGAAGAGATGATGGAGGTCCGGGAAGAAGGACAGGAGCAAGAAGAAAACTGGGGAGAACTGTCCCGGTTGGAGGCCGTGGAGGAGGTCGTGGAGCTTGATGTCACCACCCGAGCCGGTGTGGTGGAAAAATTCAGGATCAGCGGGGAGCTCGGCCTGGAGGAGCAGAAGCAGATCCTAGCATGCGTTCAGGAGAACGTGGATGTCTTCGCTTGGAGCGCCATGGAGATGCCCGGGATCGATCTAGATGTGGCTTGCCACCGCCTCAATCTCAACCCCGACACCCGTCCCATCCGTCAAAAGAGGAGGGCCATAGCAGACAAGCTGGTAGGACCCATCCGAGAGGAGGTGGGTAAGCTCATTCAGGCAGGGTTTGTATCAGAGATCCAGTATCCAGGCTGGGTCACTAACGTGGTCATGGTGAAGAAGGGGGGAGGTAAGTGGAGAATGTGTATTGACTTTTCCTTGCTTAATAAATCGTGCCCCAAGGATTGCTACCCCTTGCCTAGAATCGACGCGCTGGTTGACTCAGCCATCGGTTTCCCTATAATGTCTTTTCTAGATGCATTTTCAGGTTATCATCAGATTCGCATGCACCCCCTGACATCAAGGATGTCTCCTTCATCACGGGGGATGGGTGTTACTGTTATAAGATGATGCCCTTCGGCTCAAGAACACAGGTGCCACGTACCAAAGAATGATGGACAGGATCTTCCGAGATCCAAAGGGGAGAAACATGGAGGTCTACGTCGATGATCTCATGGTAAAGAGTCGGGACCTTGAAGACCACCTCCGAGACCTTGAAGAGACCTTCAAGACTTTGCGGAAATATAAGATGAAGCTCAACCCCTTGAAGTGTGTCTTTGGGGCTAGCCGAGGGAAGTTCCTAGGTCACCTGCTCACCCCGGCGGGGGTGGAGCCAAACCCGGACAAGGTCAAGGCAATAATGGAGTTGGGATCGCCCAGAAATTCGAAGGAGGTTCAGAGCCTCACTGGAAAGCTGGCCGGACTCAGTAGGTTTCTCTCCAAGGCGGGAGACAGGTGTGCACCCTTTTTTAAGGTGTTAAGGGGAAACAAAAAATTTGAATGGACCCCGGAGTGCGAGGGAGCCTTTCAGGCTCTGAAAGAACAACTCACACAAACTCCCCTACTCCAAGGGCCGAGACCGGGAGAGGACCTATCCCTATACCTGGGGGTAGGATCGGAGGCAGTAAGTTCAGTATTGGTCCGGGAGGAGGGGAGAAGGCAATTCCCCATCTACTACGTCAGTCGAGTGCTGAGGAAGGCGAAGCTCCGGTACCCGATTCTGGAAAGTTGGCCGTCGCGTTGATAGTGGTGGCCCGGAGGCTACGACCTTACTTTCAGGCACATTCTATCAAGGTAGTGACTGATCACCCGCTTCGCAAAGTCATGGAAGGGGTGGAACACTCGGGAAGGTTGGCAAAGTGGTCCGTGGAGCTGAGTGAGTTCAATGTTACGTTCGTACCCAGGACGTCGATCAAGGCCCAAGCAGTGGCAGACTTCATGGCTGACTACGCAACCGAAGTGGGGGAGCATGAATCGCCCCCCAGTGGCATGGAAGATGTTAGTGGATGGTGCATCAGGAAAGCACTCCTATGGAGGGGGAATCATCTTGGCGAGCCCCCAAGGGATAATGATTGGACAAGCTTTGAAAATCCACTTCCTGATTACCAACAACCAAGCAGAGTACGAGGCGGTGATAGCGGGCCTGCAGTTAGCTCGAGAGCTGGGAGTGCAAGATGTGGAGGTCTCGACGGACTCCATGGTGGTAGCATGCCAAGTCAAGGGAGAGTTTGAGGCAAAGGACCCGACCCTCCTGCGGTACTTGGAGAAGGTCAAGGGGGTCATCGGGCACTTCCGCACTTTCTACGTCAAACAAGTGCCAAGAGAAGAGAGCACCCCTGCAGAACTCTTAGCCAAGTTCGGTCCCCGAATAGGGTGAATGGTTTCGGAACTCTTCCGACCCACCATCGAGGAAGGAGAGCTGATGGAGATAGATCAGCAGACCTCGGGGATGGATCCTTTCCTCACCTTCCAATCATCAGGAAAATTCCCTGAAGGAGACATAGATAGACGACGCTTCAGGTATAAGTCGGCTTATTATTCCTTGCATGCGGGAGGGCTATATAGGAAAACTCTCTCGGGACTCCTGGCCCATTGTGTTTCCGAAGAGGAGGTTCCGAGAGTCCTAGAAGAAATTCACTCCGGGGAGTGTGGCAGTCACTCCGGGAGCCGAACTCTGGAAGGGAGGGTGTTGAGACAAGGCTACTTCTGTCCTACCCTCAACAAAGATGCAGCGGAGTTCGCAAGGAAATGTACAAAGTGCCAGCTCTATGCTCCACTCCAACTCCTCCCGGCTCAGAGGCTCCGGACCATCACAGCTCCCTGGCCTTTTGCCATATGGGGGTTGGACCTAGTCGGCCCTTTCCCTCAAGCCAGCGGCCAGAGGAGGTTCTTACTAGTCATGATCGATTACTTCTCCAAATGGGTAGAAGTGAAGGCGCTGGCCAAGGTAACATCTCAAGTTGTAAAGAATTTTGTGTGGGGAGAAATAACTTGCAGGCACGGCCTCCCTCTGGCTATAGTGACAGACAATGGGCCAAAATTTGCTAGCGAAGAATTTGTTAACTTCTGCACCCAGCTTGACATCGACCTCAGGTTCGCATCGGTTCACCATCCGAGAAGTAATGGCTAGGTGGAGGTGGCGAACAAGGTAATCATCAACCTACTGAAGAAAAAGGTGGAGAACCTTCGGGGGAACTGGGTGGAGCAGCTGCCCTCTGTCCTTTGGGCCTTGAGGACTACTCCGAACACTGCCACCGGGGAGACTTCGTTCAAGCTTTCTCATGGGTCCGAGGCTGTCCTTCCCATAGAGTTCGAGGTAAGGACCCCCAGGGTGATAGCTGCAGGCGAGGGGGATGAAGAGTGGCTAGTGGCTAATGATGCGGAACAAAGGCTATCCTTGGACCTGGTGGAGGAACTCCGGGACCTGTCCACCGTCAGGCAAGAGGAAGTCAAGCGATGATTGGCCCGGTACTTCGACAAGCATATCCGAATAAAGCACTTCCAAAAAGGAGATCTGGTCCTAAAGAAAGTCGACGCGGCCGGAAGAGGAGCCGCGGTGGGTAAGATTAACCCCAATTGGGAGGGTCCATACATTGTAAGTGAAGTGCTCAAGTAAGGGGGGGGGGGGGGGGTATCACCTCCGGTATGTGGAAGGGGTACCTCTCGGCCGAGCCAGGGGTGGAGATGATCTGAAGTGATTCTACCCTTGAAAGTTTTTTACTATGTCGTTTGTTAAATGTCTTACTTCTTTGGGCGATGGTTATAACAATGGTGCGATGATAACAGAGGTGATAAGTATTGGTGCTGGAATGCCCCAGATCGATTCCGCTCCCGTGCTCTCAATAGACGGGGGGTTTCAGGTTGATCTCTGGAGAGAATAACAAAGGTAACAAGTATTGGTGCTGGAATGCCCCAGGTCGATTCCGCTCCCGGGCTCTCACTAGACGGGGGGTACAGGTTGATTTCTGGAGAGGCTGGAAAGGTGACAAGTATTGGTGCTGGAATGCCCTAGATCGATTCCGCTCCCGAGCTCTCACTAGATGGGGGGTACAGGTTGATCTCTGGAGAGGTTGGCAAGGTAGCAAGTATTGGTGCTGGAATGCCCCAGATCGATTCCACTCCTGGGCTCTCACTAGACGGGGGGGTACAAGTTGATCTCTGGAGAGGCTGGCAAGGTGACAAGTATTGGTGCTGGAATGCCCCAGATCGATTCCGCTCCCGGGCTCTCACTAGACGGGGGGTACAGGTTGATCTTTGGAGAGGCTGGCAAGGTGACAAGTATTGGTTCTAGAATTCCCCAGATCGATTCCGCTCCCGGGCTCTCACTAGACGAGGGGTACAGGTTGATCTCTAGAGAGGCTGGCAAGGTGACAAGAATTGGTGCTGGAATTCCCCAGATCGATTCCGCTCCCATGCTCTCATTAGACGGGGGGTACAGGTTGATCTCTGGAGAGGCTGGCAAGGTGACAAGTATTGGTGCTGGAATGCCCCAGATCGATTCCGCTCCTGGGCTCTCACTAGACGGGGGGTACAGGTTGATCTCTGGAGAGGCTGGCAAGGTGACAAGTATTGGTGCTGGAATGCCCCAGATCGATTCCGCTCCCGTGCTCTCACTAGACGGGGGGTACAGGTTGATCTCTGGAGAGGCTGGCAAGGTGATAAGTATTAGTGCTGGAATGCCCCAGAGATCGATTCCGCTCCCGGGCTCTCACTAGACGGGGTGGGGGGGGGGGGGGGGGGGGGGGGTACAGGTTGATCTCTGGAGAGGTTGGCAAGGTGACAAGTATTGGTGCTGGAATGCCCCAGATCGATTCCGCTCTCGGGCTCTCACTAGACGGGGGGTACAGGTTGATCTCTAGAGAGGCTGGCAAGGTGACAAGTATTGGTGCTGGAATGCCCCAGATCAATTCCGATCCCGGGCTCTCACTAGACGGGGGGGGGGGGGGGGGGGTGGGGGGGGTGGGGGGGGGGGGGGGTGGGGGGGGGGGGGTACAGGTTGATCTCTGGAGAGGCTGGCGAGGTGACAAGTATTGGTGCTGGAATGCCCCAGATCGATTCCGCTCCCGGGCTCTCACTAGACGGGGGGTACAGGTTGATCTCTGGAGAGGCTGGCAAGGTGACAAGTATTGGTGCTGGAATGCCCCAGATCGATTCCGCTCCCAGGCTCTCACTAGACAGGGGGTACAGGTTGATCTCTGGAGATGCTGGCAAGGTGACAAGTATTGGTGCTAGAATATCCCAGATTGATTCCGCTCCCGGGCTCTCACTAGACGGGGTGGGGGGGTGGGGGGTACAGGTTGATCTCTGGAGAGGCTGGCAAGGTGACAAGTATTGGTGCTGGAATGCCCCAGATCGATTCCGCTCCCGGGCTCTCACTAGACGGGGGGGGGGGGGGGGGGTACAGGTTGATCTCTGGAGAGGCTGGCAAGGTGACAAGTATTGGTGCTGGAATGCCCCAGATCGATTCCGCTCCCGGGCTCTCACTAGACGGGGTGTACAGGTTGATCTCTGGAGAGGCTGGCGAGGTGACAAGTATTGGTGCTGGAATGCCCCAGATCGATTCCGATCCCGGTCTCTCACTAGACGGGGTGTACAGGTTGATCTCTGGAGAGGCTGGCACAAAGATGAGTTTTTTACAAGGGCAGGTTAGTGAGCCTCAGGTTGGCAAGTCTTCAGCATTGACCAGGGCCCTCTCGCTCAGCGAAAAGGAAGATTTCGCATGATAGTATAGGGGCGGCGAGAACTATCCCCAAACACTCCGGGGTACCCGGTATTCGGCAGAGAGGTCGCCGACCCAGGGTGGGAGGCGAGCTCTCGCCGGGAAGAAAAGTACCTTGCGAGACCTAGAGGAAAATGCATACCTAAAGAGTGATAATCCTAAGGCAAATGGCGAAAGGCCCTGGCAGCCAAAAACGTCCTATGCCTATCTATTCGATAACATAATATGCGAGAACGAACATCGCGAGAATAATATTCGCGAAGATGAATATCGAGGTAAGCGAGAGCGAGATATCAACATACGAAAACAACAAGATAGAAAAGGCAAGCACAATGCATTTCACAGTTCGATTACAATTCGCGGCGATCTCGCAGATCAAAAGTCAAACTAAAACAGAAATAGCGACGACTCTCAGGAATCGCTCGCAGACCTCTCCTCGTCGTCGCTACTCTTCACTGGCGGGAGCGGAATGAAGAGCTCCGGGACGATGTCTTCCAGAGTCATGTCAGCCGCGTCGGTGGCTAGGAGGCCGGCCGCCTTCATCATCTGGAAGATATAGCGAGCCGACTCTGTGGACTCCTTGCGGATTTCCTCATCTCGCGCTCGCCGCTCTTCCTTCAGGCAGCGGGGGGAAGGGGGGACAGCGACACGGGATAGCTCGCGATTAAGAGCTTTTAACCCTGCCACCTCGCCCTTTAGTCTTTGAATGCAAGCGTCAGCTTTTTCGGCAACTGCGACATCCTACAAATAAAAGAAGTTCAGAAAGAGGAAGGGTTGCAAGGGAGAAGTGGCGAGGCCGAGACAACTCACCGCATCGCTCGCTGCGGCGAGCAGTTTCTCTTTTAGCTGCGCGTTCTCAGCGAGGATCACCTGATAAGCCCTCGCGAGCTCCACATTCTGCTGCTCTAGTTGCAGGCATCGCCTTCCTGTCATATGGGCGAGCTCAACGGAGCGCAGCTGGGACCTCACACTCTCATAAGCGAGGGTCTTTGAAGTTTCGTCCTTGTAAGACCCGGCATCCTCTCGCCCATAGAGGGTGAAGGAGAAATCATAGGCGTGGCCGCTGACTGTCTGCTTCTCCACCCAGGAGGGAAGGATGGTGGAGACTTCAGCCTTGTTAACCTCCGGCTTCCAATACACTAGGAGCTCGCCGGTCTCATCCCTACGTCTCTGGCCGAGCCAAAGTTCCAGTGGTTAACCGAAATGGGCGGGTCAGAGGCCTTCGCGGCCTCCTCGCTCTCCTCATCGACCCCCTCTCCTCGGAGAGGATGGTTAGGTCGATCTCACCAGGGGCGGCTTCGGAGTGCCCCTTTCCTTTAGAAGGGGCGAGCGAGCCTTGGCTCTTCTTGCCTCTCTTCCTGGGCAGAGACTTTGAGGCTGGGCCCCAGCTGCTGGAGGCCTCCGATCTCTTGCGAGAAGAGGGTTCAGCCGGGGTGGTGGTATCACGACAGGCCTCTGCTCCCATGGTCTCGAGAGCGTGAGTGGAGGTAGACTTCCGTTTGCTTGCGTAGGGGGGAGGGGGGGGGGGGGGGGGGGGGGGGGGGGTTGAGTGGTAGATCTCGCTCACCTGAAAAAAATGAGGGTTCGATATCTAGCACGGAAAATGATGAGATCATGGAACTTAGCGGGCAAGATCGTTACCTTCCCCGGTGAGCACTGGGAGTAGCGAGTCGAGGTGGCGGCGAAGATATACAACCTCGAAGTTCTTCTTGCAGAAGAACTCGTATAAGGCGGCGTCGTGGCCGCCGAGAGTAGGAGGTCGGTAAGTAGTCTCGCTGTACTAAACAGGCGAGAAAGGAATGTTGCCAAAGTTCCCCTTGACGAAGAGGAACTTCTGAGCCCAGTAGTGAGCTTTGTTGACGGTCTCGTCGACCTTAGGACCCGAGCCCACGAAGTAGGCGGTCCCATCTTTATACGCACGGAAAGAGAACAGCTTCCGGAAAACCGGAAGGCTGAACTCGATGCGCTCCTCGCGCATGTAGCAGGCGAAGGCGACGATGACCGCCATCGCGTTGGGGGTCAGTTGACCAGGCACCACACCATAGTGTCTCAACACCTGGCGAGCGAAATGGCGAGACCGTCAGTTAAGCGAGGAAGAATCCATTCTCATCTGAGGAAAGGAAGGCGAAATTAGTAGTTACCTGGCGATCCTCTGGCCACAGAGGTAGCCTCAGACCCACCGCGAAGTGGGCTATGGGGATCGCATGTTCATCAGGCAGGGGGACTTTTATCGCGCCGTCCTTGGTAGGTTGGCGAGCTGTAAACTCTGAGGGGACAAAGTCGGCGACGGCGGTGAGATATTCCTCCTCGGTCAGGTTCGCCAGGAAGAAAGAGTGGTCGGTGAAGGCCCATGCGCACTTCAGCCTGCCCTCGGCCTCGCTCTGGTCGCCAACCATTTTGAAGACCTGCGAAGAAGAGAATAGCGTGAGGAAGAGAGGAAAAGGCGAGAGCTCTGGAGAAGCGGAAGAAGGAGGCTGATGGTTAATGCGGTAGTTGGCACAGTTATGGAGGCCTATTTATAGCAAAAATAAAAGAGCGGGAAGAAGCCCAAGCGCCGCTGAGTGTAGTTAGCCTAAATATCACATCAGGATCGTAGGCGAGAACCCCCTGCGAGGTTAGCATAAGCAAATTCTTTGCAAAGGCAGCTTGAGAGAACAGAATAGCGAAGATAACCCACCGCGAGACAGTTTTTTAGCGAGAGCAGATCGGCTAGCTGCGAGAATAGCATAACAAGGGAAGGTCGCGGATATATAAGTCGCAAGCGAGAACTAATAGATGGCTATCAATAATTACTACCATGCGAGAATGCACAAATATAAATTGCAAGTAATTACGAGATCGTCCAATGCAGCGACAAGCATTAACAAACAATAAGAGTTCGTAGAAATATAGAAGTTAGCGAGAATCGTGGGGCAGCCATTTCCATCTACCGCCACCTCGCAACCCAGACTGCGGTGGTACCCTGGAATTATAGTAATCCTGGGCCCGCGGCCCTCCCGGTCCATGAGGTAGGCGTAATCCCTCATCCTCGCGATGTGCACCTCTGGCGACGTGGACATCTCGTCTTGGTCGCTAGGCACCGCGACCCAGAGTCTCGCGCACTCCTCCATCATGACAGCTTACCTATCCTCAGCGACCTCCCTATCCCGTCTCGCCTGAAGATTAAGGTCCATCAACATCCTACCATGTTTTCGAAGCAACTCTGCGGTTCGCCGCTTCATCGTCTCCGGATCTCGCGGGTCCCCTAAGAAGTCTTCCACTTGGTATGGGAGGGGGGACACCTCGTCGTCGCCAGACTCAGAATCGGTAGGCGGATTTTTGGAATTCTCTGCAATAATATTACGAAAGGGTTAGATGGCATGTTTAAGCTCGCGCATTGCAGGGGACATCAGAATGCTTACCCGGAAGGGGGCGAGAACTCTCAGTGCTGTCCTGGAAGACGTTGCCATAGTGGGGGTAGAGGGATTCGCCCAAACCAGAAGTATAGGCCGCGTTGTTGATTGGGGGGATATTTGGCGGTCGAGATCCGCCAGCGCCCTCACTCCCCAGAAGATCGAACCTCGGCAAGACTGTGAAAAAATAGGGAGTTAGAGGTCAATAGTCAGCGAAAGGAGAGTCAGTGAGCGAGATCAAGGGCGTACCATCGGCGTTTTTGCGAGCGATATGTGTGTCTGCTGGCGGACTTCGGCGAGACCCACCTCCAAGCTCACCAATTTCCTTGTTCGGCAAAATCTCCTGCGAGTAGGCATGAATAACAGGCAAATTTATTGACTTAAGCTAGAGGAATGACTCATACCTTCTCGGGGGGATGGTTATCCGGGGAAGAGTCCAGTAGCACGGAGTCGTCCCCAGTTCGGCAAGCCTCCTTCACCTTTTTAGTCTTCGACCACTGAGCGGGAGGCAGCCGATTCATCCAGGCGGTGACCCTGGTCGTGGAGGGTAGCCCGCCGGCTCTCACAGCCCTCAGGCGAGCCTCAGCTTCTTCGGAAAGTGGAATCTCCTAGCAGCTACAATACGGGACAAAAAGAAAGAATAAGAAGTGACAGCGCACGTCACTGAGGCTCGGGATGATATTTATAGCCCTCATGGTGGGTCGTACCAAAGATTCCTGACAGATCATCAAGGGGCTGGCGAATACCAGGGGTTGGATGTTTCTTCGCGAGCCTAAATAGCCTCGCGAAGAGCGGAGTTTGTGTACAACCCCGATATTCGCCAGGCGAGGAGGCACGGTTTAAGAAGGCAACAGGATGAAGGATGTAATAAGAGAGGAAGGCCATAGGGCCAAAGACCCCGCGAGAGGGGCCTTGGAGAAGTCTCTCCCGGAAGGCTCGCTGAAAGGCGAGCGAGAAGTGTCGGCGAGATAAACGCTCGCGGGCAGTTTGAGGAAGCTTTCTAAGCTCGACGAAAGGAGTCCCGTGTTCGACGAACTCTCCCGTGTTCGTCGAGCTCACCTGCGGTCGTCGAGCTCACCCCTGTTCGACGAAATCATCAGAAGTCGACGAAGTGTTCTATGCTCATTAAAGCTAAAGGGATGGTCTCGCAAGAGGAGCCGCGAGATCCAAACCTCGGCAGATTTCTTCAAAAGACTGGGCCAAGCGAGGGATGGCAAACCAATACCTCACAAGCCGCTGGAAGAAGAAGACCTATGTTCGGTAAAGTGGTGTTCAACGAAATGTGCTCAGTGCGGTACAAAGTCAAGAGGCGGTCTCGCAGGAAGGCTCGTGAGACTGGGCCTCAGCGTCCGACGAGCTCGATTCTATGTTTGACGAATTATTTCCCGCGTTCGACGAAATGTGTGGAGCTCGACAAAGTCAAGTGGAGGTCTCGCAGGAAGGCTCGCGAGACCGGACCTCGACAGATACTGCCAGAATGGGCCAGCGAGGTCCCCGCAGGGCGATCGCTTAGGAGAGGCATCGCAAGCAGGACTCGCGGGGAGGCCCGCGAGAGCTTCGGCAGCAATGTTCTCGCAGTTCTTTGCCCATAAGTTGATAGGGCCAAATTACCCTTTCACCCTTGGCGGTCTGCCTTTAGCCTCTCCAAACAGCGGAGTTTGGCTGTTAGCAGACCCGTTTGGGGTGCGGATAGTAAAATCAAAAGGCGGGATCCTGCTATTTGTAGGCCAGATCAGAAAACCTATAAATAAGACCTAAAGGGCACCTTTGGAGAGGACTTCACTTCAGCTTCTCTCTCCTCAGGTTCTCCTTGGCTAGCATTTCCAGAGCTCTCCAAGGCGCCCGAGTCTCAACTTTGGCTTAGGAGGGGAAGCGCTCAACGATCTTCCGGGTTAGCGGAGGGACCTCCTCGCTGTGACTAAGCTCTTAGTCATTTTACTAGTCTTCAGTCTACCTTCTCCGAGGGATCAGTAAGGGCTAGCTGCCCCTCATTTCGGTGAGGGCCCTGAGCTTCACAAGAGGCCGAGAAATCGGTTTCAACAAAAACAATATTCATCTTTAGTTCTCTTGGCACATTTGGGGTTGCAACTCCGACTTGAAAGAGGAAGGCGGGACTGAAGATAAGTTCGACACCATTACTAAAGACGTTCATGAACTGATAGTAAAGCCGACATGCTAGAATCGTGGGACTTTTCATATAAACCCTATAGAGAATTCCCTTCACCAGCGAATCACGTGCCTGTTCAAAATAATAATAAAATGATAGAATTGAGCTGGTTGAATAGTACAAGTTTTTTGAAAGAGAAAACATTGTCTTTCTTACTGGAATAGAAGTTTTTCTTTCCAAGATATTAAAAACCGAAAAGAAAAACTATTCAAAGCTAAAATACTAACCAGTAAGTGCTCAAAAAATAAATGGAGTAGCCAAACAGTGAACTGGGCGCCCAGTTCGCTGAAAAACATCGAACTGGGCGCCCCAGTTCGCTGAAAAACAGTGAACTGGGCGCCCAGTTCGCTGAAAAACAGCGAACTGGGCGCCCAGTTCGCTGTTTTTCATCGACAAGGCGCCCAGTTCGCTGAGTTCGCCGAATATTCTATATTTTTTCGGGACATCAGGAACATCAGGATAACTCTTACTAGTAACCTGCAAAATACATTATTTGGAGAGTTGAATCATTTTCAACTTGCTAAGAAGCACATTATAAAACTGATCTAGTAAATAAGCACTCCGTGGAACTAAGTTCTGAATACCAAAAAAATCCAAAAAACCATCTCGACATCCAAGCAGATTTTTATAGTCTAATGGTAAGAAAACAAACAAAGATTATACAAGGTTTTCGATGAAATTTGCTGAGAAAGAAGATAAAGTTATGTTTCATGCGAGAGAAAAATGAGATTACTTCTTGGACAAAATATAACTACAGTTTGTTATTACAAAATACATAAGTTTAGATAATTCTTCTTTCATTTCAAAATTCAAATATTATATTTGATGAGAAATGAGTAGCCTATAATTTAAATTAGTTCTATAAACTTATAGACTTACTTTTAAGATTTTGAATAAATGGATGATCTGGATTTGTTTCAAAAACCTCCTTGAGCGCATGAAGTCAAGGCTAGAAGTGTCCCCAAGTGTTTGTGCCTTCACAAACCTGCAAAATACGAGCATTTAACCTACAATAGAGATTGAAGTAATCATCTAAGAAATGTACAACGACTATGCCTAGAGGAACATCAACAATCATGCATTATGGTTGATGAGTATGGAGGAGGAAGAGTGCAAAAACAGTTGATGGCAGTTGCAGAAGGCAGAGTCGGAAGGGATGAAAAAGTGTATCTAAACCATTCCACACTAAGTTTTCTCCAGTGGTGACTTCGTATTCGACAATGCTCACCATGGAGGAGAAATATCAGGACAGAAAGATGTTGATGGATTAGGCAGCGAATGCCAGCTTAGGAGAATAGGGAGATGGGTAGAGACGAGTAGATATTGAGACAGGAAGGTGGTGAGGGGAAGTGCTAGAAGAGTGCTGTTGAGATGGTGGACGGAAAAGGGATTTTTATATTTATTATTCCAAATGCATAATATTTTACTACGCACTCGTGTTCTGCACAGAACAACTAGTGTTCTGCACAGAACACCTAATATAATTTAAAATGACTGCAAACTGTTTTCCTTTACTCCCAAAATGCATTATACCAATAAGACATAATTGAACGTGGCATTCAACACTCAATACATATGCTAAATTTGTAGTGCTCACTCTACCTGCTTATTATCCTACACTCATAGGTGATGAATCTAATGAAACATTGGCAACATTAACAACATTGAAATGGATTCTGAATGATCGCTGTAAGGAAAGGTTTTTGCAAAAAAATGTATAGAAGTATGGTACCTGCCTATCTGCAAACTCATTTTTCTTTATGGACGCAAATATTGAACTTTCTTTTCCATTCATTTTGTTAAGAGCTATGCGCTCGGTATCATATGTATTCTACATAAATCATTCTTAATAACCTGTTACCATTTAGTTTTGACTTTCCCCCTTCTATCTTATTATGGTTCTTTTCATCTATCCAGCACCAATTTGATTGAAAAAGGCACTCCGTCCTCGCCATCTATCTGGAGTGATTCATGGTCGGCTATGAAAAGTCTGATGAAACTGAAGACATTTCAGATAATAGTCCTGCAGGGAGTTGATGGCTATCTTCCATGGACTCCTATGGTGTTCTTCACCATGTGGTTTGAACTCATTGGTAAGCACACACATCATAGGTTCAGGAAATAAAAATATCCCGAACTCCAGAGACAATAGCAATAATCAATAAACAAAAAAATGTTCTATATGAACTGGTCTTGCACATCATAAGTTCGTTGATTAACTGGGCGGCCAGTTCGCTGAAAAAGAAAAGTAGTTTTTAACATAAAAGTAGATGAAGTTTCTTAGGCGAGGCCGGGCGTTCATGAACGACGGTTCATAACCACCGCATTCATGACCACCATCGCGTTCATGACCGCCACCGCCGTGCCAAATGGAGCCTTAATGTTCAGAAATAGTAGGGTTTAGCAAAAAAAAACATCAAAACAATCCTTGAAGGGGATAAGAAGCACAAAATGAAGGGGGCCGAAGGAAAAAAAGAAGAAGAAAACCCACAAGTTTCGCTGGAAATCAGCGAGCTGGGAGCCCAGGTCGCTGATTTTCAGTGAGCTGGGAGCCCAAGTAGCTGATTTTCAGCGAGCTGGGAGCCCAGTTCGCTGAAAATCAGCGAGCTGAGCGCCTAGTTCGCTGAAAATCAGCGAGCTGGGCGCCCAGTTCGCTTAAAATCGATGAGTTGGGCGCCCAGTTCGCTTAAAATCGGCGAGTTGGACGCCTTGAGATACAGATTGTCATGAGAATTATAATATTGCATAAAAAAATCTTGATGGATGAGGAATATCATCTAGCTTGTGGTGGGAATATGCAAGCATCATTCATACCACATGTTAAA
Source organism: Dactylorhiza incarnata (assembly GCA_033032865.1). NCBI lineage: Eukaryota > Viridiplantae > Streptophyta > Magnoliopsida > Asparagales > Orchidaceae > Dactylorhiza > Dactylorhiza incarnata. The sequence goes on from JAWHQI010000224.1 coordinate 1,490,864, forward strand.
TTGGTCAATCTTTATTGAGAAATGCAAAACTTGAGGAGATACGTATAGGTTTCAATGGAGGAAAATAGAACCCTAGATCAATTGGTATGCATACCTTCTGCAGGAAAGCACGACATTGAATATCTTTGATGTCCTTGGAGGTTTTTATAGATGGATCATTCCATATGACCTTAAAAAAATAGGAATCAATGCATTTGCAACTAGAATAAAATATAACGAAAAGAAAAAAGTTCTTGGGAGCATATATGATAAAAAACTAATCAACTTACTTCAGTACCACTGCAGGAGCACCCAACAATACTCTATCAACAGATTTAAATCCCAATATTCTAGGTAATTGAACCAAAAAAACATAAGATTACTGGTTGTAACTTGATCACAGTCACTTGCAACTAGAAAGAGGCTGATGCTTTTTAAGATGAACAAATAAATTTTTTTTAATAATGATAACATAAAACACCAAGGTAAATGTTACATACATTAAGAAGTAATAACAATAAAACTAACTAGGAGCATTAAATAGTTGTAACCAATACTTGAGTTTATAGAAGATTAACATGAACATTATGTACTAATGATGTGTGATAGAAAATAAAACCTACATTACCTTATTTAATATTTAGAAATACATTTACTATATTCCGGTGTAATCATGTGAAGCATCCAAGTTGCAACAGATGTAATAAGAGGAGTTTGGTTTAATGTGATTTAGATGTCCAGTATTATCGATGAAGTGGTAAGTTTGGTTTATTGCTACAATTTAAAGACATCTATGCCTATACGTTCTAAGATGCCGGAGACATCTTCGGAAGTCGGTAGCATATTCAGATGTCGGCTGAATTAGGATGACATCTAGATTCCATTATTATAGGATTATATTGCCATTTAAACATATTGTTTAAAGATGTGAGCAAACCATCCAACTACTTCTAAAAATATGGTATTATAATATAGTATTTGAGATTCAATGGACCCTAAGTGAATTATGACATCTGATATTTGCCCCATTATAGCAAAAAAAGAACAAGAGCATGAAGTTTCCTAATGTTAACAACAAAAAATTTATACTCTGTTACACCTTCAAAGACAGGTTCAATACTATCAACTCGAGCCTGCCATTTGTCATTGTCCATAGCCGATCGAAACCCATAGAAAGGAGAAATTTTTTTAACCTCATGTAAAAAACAATGTTAAATAATTAAACAAACAAAAGGAGCATAGTTTGATCAGCAACCTGAACACCAATTATAGGGACAATGACAACATATCGAATGTCAGCTACAGAAGCAAACCAGGCATGCATACCTAAATCAATCATGGTTAATACAAGTTTAATATGCAGATTCCCATTCATTTAATTTTATTTATATCAACAACAGTCCACCTAACCTCTGAGAGAATCTCCAGTAATACCAATTCTGGAAGATCAACATCCTCCCTCTGCACAAGGTAATCTGCCAATTTAATCAAGTCCCACACCTGCCAATATCTAACATTCCATGAGCTGGAAAGTCATTTTTCCACATGAATTTCAATGCAGTAAATGTGATTACTATGTCGAATATGAAAGGCATGGTATCTCCATATTTCCATGATGAAATTAGAGCCTGTTACAGAACCAACAAAACAAGAAGTGAGCTAATAAAAAATTGCTTTTTCTGTTTAAAAATTTGTTATATGATTAATAGATAAAAGTTTCATTGTTTAATTACTTCTTGATATGTTGTTGTGCTGCTAGCTCTTTCACCATGGTTGCGGGAATCAATGGCGACAACAATATATCCCCTTGATGCATAAAACTGTACAAAAGAAATGATACGTAATTATACATGATTTTCTGAACAAATAAATAAACAGCTCAGAGATGAAAAGGTGGACTTACCTCGAGCAAAGGAAGGTGGACTTACCTTCCTTTGGAAGAAAAATACCACTCTGATTACTACAGATGGTAGAACTAACCTCCTTCCCATCATAGTTGCACACAATTGATACTGTTTCTCATTTCTCCCCCAAGGTTTCAAAACCTTGCTTGCAGAAGTTTGCAGATAAGTATAAGTTTCAATGGACAAAAATATCTCAACATTCAAACCACAATTTTAATAAACTAAATTAAAAACTATTTGAGTTTTTTGTGCTTGAATAGAGTTGCAGCATTAACGTAAAAGAAGAAACAGAAGAAAAAAAACGGTAAGGTTTCAAATCAAAAATAAAAATTGAAGTAACAAAAGCAAGCAATCTTAGAAATTCATAATTCTAGGACAAAAGAATAGAGATAATTGCTCCAGAGCTCCACTCGTACCTACAAGTTAATACATCAAGCATATCGTTAGATAACTACTAAGAAAATTACTAATACATTATCAAATATTTTGTAATAAGAACTAAAACATACTTGTGTATTCTAAAGAGCCAAGGTAAAGACTAAATTAGAGTCTACATGTCAATTAGTACTGTCTGCTTGATCCTCAAGTTGTGTTTGTCCCAAGAGAGCCAATATCTTAGCCTCGTAGCTTTGTTTAATTCGATCCTCCATCTCTTGGAGACGTGTTGTCATCTCCGCTTCTACTTTAGCTCGAATTTTTTCTTCTAGATGTTGCGTATTAGTACGTCCACGCTCTAAAGGTCTAGGTCCCGGCCCCATTCCAAGAATATAACCAGAATGATGTCCAAGTACTTTGGTGTAGGCTTCTTCAGGGGTCAGTTTATCTTCACCATTCTCTCTTATTTGGGCATCATGAATTTCCAATAGTTTTTTATATATTTCCTCTGCTGTTTCATCTTGCCACATATTATGTTTACCTTTGCGAGTTTTCTCCCACAGTCTTATATAAATGGGTAATTCATCCTTGTCTTGTGGAGCTTCCCTCTACATTTAGAAAATAATAAGACATTAAATTCCAAGTATAAAAAACATAGTTATATGTAATCAACATTATAAATGTCACGAAAAAATATTTACCATTTCATATATTGTTCTCGCTATAGACTTTGTACCCACATGAGATTTTATTTTTTCTTGACTCTGAAAGTGGAGGTTAGATCTTAAATTAACTCTAGAGGGGGGGGGGGGGGGGGGGGGGTTGAATAGAGTTTAAAACTTTTTCCCTTAGTTTTATTTGCGGAATTAAAAATGGTGTTATATATATGTGTAAGCAGAGTGATTAATAAAAACAGAATAAATAAAATCACACATCACAACACAGAGAAATAAACAATCACAGAGGACACAAGGAGCTATAGTAGTTCCCCAATAAATCTGGGTACGTCTACTCTTCTACCACCCTTGGTAGGAATCCATTAGGAGTTTTGATCAGGTGCCCTCACACCAAGGGATTTTTGATAAGGTATTCACACACCAATGGGAGTTTGATCAGGAGCCCAAATCACCGATAAGCTTTTGATAAGGTGCTTAAAAACCACACAAGGATTTTTTGATAAGGTGCCTTGCCACCAGTGGGTTACACTTTTGAAGGGAGTATTAACCCTGTACAAGATGGGATAGAGAGGGGTTTAGATGTTCTTCTCTGTCAAGATGCTTAGAGAAGACTCTAGTGGATGTATGTTGAAAAGCTCCCTGTCTGATATGAAGTTGTTTTGACAGTAGATTGGCTGGAGCCTTTTCTTGAAGAAATAATCTTCCTGTAGCTGATAAATCAGAGAAACAAGAATGCTTCTCAGATTGTTTGTTGCTCTTTGGAGATTTGTGCTTGCAGCTGATGACTGAGAGATGAAAGCAAATGTTCTCAGAAAATAAATGCTGCTTTGAGGAAGAAGAAGATTTGTGTAAGTTTTTTCTCTTCTTCTTTCTTCCCGTAGCTTTTCTTCTTTGTTTTGATCTGATTCTTTGCAGCAAATGACTGAGAGGAGGTGTTGAAGATGTTCTCAGTATGTAAGAGTTGCTGGAGGAGGAAGAAGAAGATCTGTGTGCTATATGTTCTTCTTGTCTCCTTTTTCTTTCTTTCTTTTTCTTCTCTGTATCAAAATTCTGTGCTGCAAAAATGCAAAGTATTTTTTTTATTGATGCTGTCGTGTGAAACTGAATATATGATCTGCTGTATATTAATCTACTATATCTTCTTCCTTATTTCTTTTGAATCTCTGACATAATTAAATGCAAATCCCTTATCTTAAGGAATATAATATATCTGAGAAGATATTCTGGGAATAGTACATCTGCAGCGCCGATTGCCTTTTCCTTTTCCACGAAATGCCCTTTTCTGCTGGATGTCAACGGCTATAATCTTGGAATAATAAAAAAAATATTTTTTCCTTACTTGATCTGATAGAAAGAGCCGTTGCTGTCGTCGATCTGAATTTTTGTTCTTTGATCTGAGCAAAATTCGTTGAACGTAGATTCGTCGACCTCAAGATTTTCGTCGAACACAACATTTACTTCGTCGACCTCAACATTTAATTCACTGTTCTGAACATCTGCTGAATATTCGTCGAACGCAGACTTGAGTTCGTCGAACGGAAGGATTCGTCGACCGCTGAGCCTGGATAAATTCATCTACGGCTGAGCTTGAGCAAAAAGCGTTGAGCGCTGAGACTGAGTGAAAGAGTCGAGCGTTGAGCTTGAGCAAAAGCGTTGAGCGCTGAGACTGAGTAAAAGCGTCGAGCGCTGATGATGTAGGCCACCGAAATGAGGCGGTCTCACGCGACTACGAACAACAACTATTAACGCTCCGCTCTTCCCAAACCAACTTAAACGCAGCCCTCGACTAGATTTATTATTAATTTTCGTACACGTACGGATAGCAACTCCGTGACAAGATCGAATCGTCGGCGATAAGCCGGGATCCGTCAAGCTAAAGGGACGAATGTTTGCGTCCGGACAAGCGATTGTGTTGTACCAAAGAAGATCCTCCGAAAGCAAGACGTCGGAAAATAGGAAGATCTTCCCCAACAAGAGCAAAAGAGGATCGCCGCTCCTCGTCGAATAAACGATAATTCCTAGAGCGTTCCACTAACCAAATGAAAATAAACGCGAGCAAATAGCGGCGAGAAAATCCGTCACAGATCTATACCACCACAATTAACTAGAGAGAAAATCTCACACGGAGTAGGAAGCGTTACCCTTCCCGGAATCATAGATCCGGGTTGTAGAAATTCCTAGATTGTTCACGGTGGTGGTCGCCGGAGGAGAGTCTCTTGACGAAGTGCACATTCGCCTTCACGATCCGCCGCCACGAACAAAGCCCTAGGGGGGCCTCTTAGCCTTGGTCGATCTTGAGAAGGAGAGGGAAAGGGAGGGGGCAGCCTCCTTGGCCGAATCCTGTAGAGAGGGAGAGCAAATGGGGCGGTGGCTGTGTTGTGGTCGACTAGAGAAGGAGAGAGAGAAGGGGCGTTGGCTGTGCCGTGGCCGAATAGAGGGGGAGAGAAAGAGGGGCGGTGGCTGCTTGGGGAAGAAGGCAGCAGGGAGGCGGCTGCTTGGGGAGGAGGGAAGAAGGCAGAGAGCCGAACCTTCACGAGGGGGGAGAACGAAGGGGCCGGCGGCCACAAGGAGGCGAGGAAGGATACGGGAGATTAGGTTTTAGGAAGCTTTTCTTTTTTTCATCAATAATCTTCTTTTACCTCATTAGAATAAAACATAATATATAGGACATTACATGGAATCATGGCCACACACATAACATGATCAAATCAAGGCCAACCACACAAAACTAAATAAAAAATACAGAAATTAAGATGCTGAAATAAAATGCAGGAATTAAAAATGTTGAAATAAAATTGTTCTTGAATTTTGGTGGAGATTTGACGCGGCGTTGGCGGAGGATGTCGCGGCAAACTTCAACTTCACGCTTGGCAAACACTTCACGGCAACGTCCATCAACATTTTCAAATGTAAGGTGGCGGAGGCGGTCAAAATATTGCGTCGAGTCTGCGTCACCACCGAACTGGTCACGAACACGAACATGACCACGAACATATGGCGGGACGTCTTCGCCATCAATCCTCCCCCACTCAAAAACACTCATCACCGATGAGTGGGGGTGAAGGAACCGGTGTAGCAGAGCAGCAACCTGTAGAAGTACGTCCGAGGGAGCGGGCCGTGAGGGTGGCCCATCCGGCCAGGGTGGCAGGAAGCAGAAAGGGGCCCAGCTTGGCCCCAAAGAAATGTCCACCTGTGTCAACCTGTCAAGCAAAAAGTAGAGCCCAAAGGCCTTGATCATAGCATTGGAAAAAGAAGGGGAAAGTGCTAAATCATCAAAAGACTTCATACCTCCAGAGATCACCATGAGCGTGAACGACATGCTACCCAGCTCACCTCTCAACCCAACAAAATTTTTAGTGGAGGGAAACGAGAAGAAAGCTAAATGTAGTGGCTCTAGAAAAAGTGAAAGACATCTCGAAACACTAAAAATGGAGTTGGGGCCCCGCTCAGCAAAAATTTTCGATGGTAAAGTGAAAGTTTATAGCATTCCAAATATTCGACGCAAAGTACCGAAACTACTAACATCGCTCTCTAAATTGCCAAGAGGCAACAGTCTAGGGGAAAGATCCACTAAAACCGAATCGAGCATAAAGCGGGATGCTCCATGGGGTGCGGTGAAAATAGAGTAATTGGACCCAAGTGGGTCGGCTAGCAATGTAACATCAAGTCCAGGTGAGTGAAGACATCGTGGAACATATGATAAGTCATAATATAAACTTAAATCTATGATCGTCCTAAGGGGTGGTGGGTCCGTGGGAGGAAAAGGACTCAAAAAGTTCGTGACTTCGTCCCCTAAATTAAATTCAAGTATACTAGCGCTCCTAACGTGAGTGGTGTCATGATCACAAAGCCTAGGGTGATCTTGCGTAGTAGGGTCAGCTAACATAGGAAGAATAACCCAACAAAACCACTCAACACGCCCAGCGGGGGTAACAGGTTCCATGCCGTATTTCAAGAATGGGACTGACGTAGGGGGAACCCAGGTAACCACAAAGGGGTGAGGGATCAGCGGTGGAGCTAACACTAGTCTAGAGTCCAGTGCAGAAAATGTGCTGACACGAGTACTAATGACAGAAAATGGATTTGACCGTCTGTCCTCTCCCCTGAACGACACTAAAATATCACGAGCACTCATCCCAAGATCAAAAGTGCGAGGAGTAGATAAGGCTCGTCCTACCTCCTCAACTATCTCAACATCAGTACCCGAATCATTCAACCCACTAACAAAAGTATCCTCAACCTCCAGAATGACATCGGGATGGCCAACAGACGGCTCCCTAAGGCTATCAGAATCATGTGGAGGTTGGCTACTCAGACTAACCTCAGACTCAAATATTAGCTCAACCGTGGGTAACTCAGCAGGGGCTATAATGTCTCCGGGCTGGCTAAGACTAATAGGGTCGGGTCCTAAGGTTTGGCTCGGTGTGCTTGCCCCAGATGGGCTAACACATACAAGGGGCTGATTTTGACTAAGGGTGTCAAAATCCCCTACATCTCCAATAATAGGAGTCAATATGACTCGCTCAATCTCCGTGTTTCCCTTATTCAGATCGTCAGTATCGCTAAACTCTTGCTCGGGCTTCACATCAATCTCCTGAGTGATCTCAGGGTGACCACCTTGGGGCTCCAAAAGGCTAAGGGGAGTAGGTAGCGACTGACCACTGGAGTCAAACTCAGTCTCAAATGCTAAGCTTATCATGGATGTCTCATTAGGGACAATAATGTCCTTAGGCAAGCTAGGGCTAATCGAGTCAGCCTCGGGCCCAAGGGTCAAGCTCAAAGTGTTAGCCTCAGAGTGGCTAACATAATCTGAGGGCCGATTTTGACCAAGGGTGTCAAAATCACCAAGAGTGTCTAACCTAGGTGGTGTCGCCTCGGTCGAGCTACAAGTGTCTCTAGATGAGACCGTGGGCTTCTTAGGTCGAGGGGACCTGAGGGAGATACGCTGACCATTATACATGAAGTCTAATGTGTCATCGTGGTCATCGTAAATAATATCATGATGAGCAAGCCAATGGTGTCCTAGCAGTACATGAAAGTCCTTCATGGGAAGGACATCGCACCAAACGTGCTCAGAATAGGCTTTGATGGTGAGGGGCACCAAACATCGCCGGGACACTAACACAACGCTCTCATCAGGGCATATGAGCCGATATGGGTGAGGATGTGGTTCAGTGGTCACCAACATCCTAGACACCGCGTTCTCCGTGATAGCATTTGTGTGGCAGACGCTATCGACAACAAGCCTGCACCACTTCTCACCGTGTTTAAAATTAAATTTAAATTGGTGCGTCGGGTCACGGCTGAACCTAATTATCTTCATAGAGCAGGTCCGTGGTGTAGTTATACGTGAAAGGGGTGGGGGATACCCCGGATTCAGCCTAGTAGTCATTACTAGTGAAAAAATTAGGTGCTGTCCAGTATAAAAATTACGAGCGTTTAATTTTTGTAGCCACCTAAACCTTAATGAAACTGAAATATTTTTTTATTTTAATTCTTATATCTTGACTAAGAACCTACAGAATTTTTGTTTGTTGATTCCGACGAAATTTTGAAAATCGCTATTTGCACACCAATGCTAAAAAATTCAGATTTCGGTAAAACTACGGTGCACACCCAAGTGAGGGAGGATAGCCTACGGATTAGAGTAAGGATGGTGTCGATTGAGAAATCAACACAACATCGCTCTGATACCAAATTGATGTAGGCCACCGAAATGAGGCGTTCTCACGCGAATACGAACAACAACTATTAACGCTCCGCTCTTCCCAAACCAACTTAAACGCAGCCCTCGACTAGATTTATTATTAATTTTCGTACGCGTACGGATAGCAACTCCGTGACAAGATCGAATCGTCGGCGATAAGCCGGGATCCGTCAAGCTAAAGGGACGAATATTTGCGTCCGGACAAGCGATTGTGTTGTACCAAAGAAGATCCTCCGAAAGCAAGACGTCGGAAAATAGGAAGATCTTCCCCAACAAGAGCAAAAGAGGATCGCCGCTCCTCGTCGAATAAACGATAATTCCTAGAGCGTTCCACTAACCAAATAAAAATAAACGCGAGCAAATAGCGGCGAGAAAATCCGTCACAGATCTATACCACCACAATTAACTAGAGAGAAAATCTCACACGGAGTAGGATGCGTTACCCTTCCCGGAATCGTAGATCCGGGTTGTAGAAATTCCTAGATCGTTCACGGTGGTGGTCGCCGGAGGAGAGTCTCTTGACGCAGTGCTCGTTCGCCTTCACGATCCGCCGCCACGAACAAAGCCCTAGGGGGGCCTCTTAGCCTTGGTCGATCTTGAGAAGGAGAGGGAAAGGGAGGGGGCGGCCTCCTTGGCCGAATTCTGTAGAGAGGGAGAGCAAATGGGGCGGTGGGTGTGTTGTGGTCGACTAGAGAGGGAGAGAGAGAAGGGGCGTTGGCTGTGCCGTGGCCGAATAGAGGGGGAGAGAAAGAGGGGCGGTGGCTGCTTGGGGAAGAAGGCAGCAGGGAGGCGGCTGCTTGGGGAGGAGGGAAGAAGGCAGAGAGCCGAACCTTCACGAGGGGGGAGAACGAAGGGGCCGGCGGCCACAAGGAGGCGAGGAAGGATACGGGAGATTAGGTTTTAGGAAGCTTTTCTTTTTTTCATCAATAATCTTCTTTTACCTCATTAGAATAAAACATAATATATAGGACATTACATGGAATCATGGCCACACACATAACATGATCAAATCTAGGCCAACCACACAAAACTAAATTAAAAATACAGAAATTAAGATGCTGAAATAAAATGCAGGAATTAAAAATGCTGAAATAAAATTGTTCTTGAATTTTGGTGGAGATTTGACGCGGCGTTGGCGGAGGATGTCGCGGCAAACTTCAACTTCACGCTTGGCAAACACTTCACGGCAACGTCCATCAACATCTTCAAATGTAAGGTGGCGGAGGCGGTCAGAATATTGCGTCGAGTCTGCGTCGCCACCGAACTGGTCACGAACACGAACATGACCACGAACATATGGCGGGACGTCTTCGCCATCAGCTGAGCTTGAGCAAAAGCGTCAAGCGCTGAGCTTGAGCAAATTCTTCGACCGCTGAGACGGGAGCGTCGAGCGCTGAACCGCTGAGACGGGCTCGTCCACTGTTGAGACGAGATCCTCGACCGCTGAGACGGGCTTGAAGCACGCCATTCGTCGAACATAGAATGTAATTAGTCGAGCGCTGCACTTAGACAAATTCTTCGACCGCTGAGACTTGAACTGTTCGTTGAACGCAGAATATAAGCCGATCGTCGAACGCAGAGAGCTTGTCGTTTGTCGAACGCAGAGAGCTTACCGTTCGTCGAACGCAGATAGCCGTTTGTCGAACGCAGTGTGGAGCTTGTCGAACGCAGAATCTGAATGAATTCTCTAGTTCTAACAGCCAAAACTCTTGACCCATAAACTATACATTGGGGTCAACATGTCCTTAGTCAACATATAGTGATCCTAGCCCAAATCAAAAATAGGGTTGTTCCAACAATCTCTCCCTATTTGGGTTAGGACACTATTTAACAAAAATTGAAAATAAACAAACACTAATACAGCAAAAACAACAGAGCATATATATATCTGATATATTTTAAATATTTTATCAGATATAAAATGAATAGTACTCTGAGTTTTGAAATTACATTTTAATGAAAAATAAAACTGATAGAAATACAATCAGCACCTTGATTTTCTCTGAATTCTTCCATCTGAAATCTGAAGTTCTGATTTGAACTGTATTGTTCTGAATTCTGATATATAACTGAACTGTATCTGCTATGTTTCAGCTTTCTGAATTTGATCTGAATCTTTATATTCTGAATATGTTATCTGCTGCTTCATATTTCTCCAAAACTGTATTCTGAATCTACTTGCTAATATTGCAGTCTGCTTTCTCTAATCTGAACAGCTTTATAAATCTGATTAGCTGTGCTTGTTATCTTGCCCTTTCTGAAGGCATCTCCCCCTGAGAGTGTCTCCCCCTGAGGCTGGAGGTTCTTCAGATTTCTCTCCTTGCTTGGTTCATTGAACAACTCCCCCTGAGCAAAACACTGCATCAAATGGAGCTTATTCATACAAACTTCTCCCCCGCCTAGTTTCAGGAAGGCTGAAGCTAGGCCCCTTGAAGAAGGGACATTTAATGGAGGTAGGGAAAGATGCAAGATTGTCAGTGCTATTGTTCCTGCACAATAAAATAGAGATCAAGTGCAAAGGGGAACTAGAAAGAGAAATAATTCTGTAGGCATTTATATAATAAAAAAACTTAGTTTGATATGATAAGGGAATGAGGGGATAAATAGAAATTTTAATTTTTATCAAATTGAATCTCCATCTATCATTCCCAACTGATTTATACAGAAAATATATTTCTTTTCATCCAAGGGCTTGGTGAAAATGTCAACTCTTTGCAAATCAGTAGAGATGAATTGTAGGCAAATTTTGTTTTTATCCACATTATCCCTAAGGAAGTGGTGTCTAATCTCTATGTGTTTAGTCCTACTATGGAGAACTAGATTTTGTGCTATAGATATTACACTAGTATTTTCACAAAATATAGTTGAATTATTTAAGTTGACACCATAGTCTAGGAGCTGATTTTGTATCCACAACATCTATGAGCAGCAACTGCCAACAGCTATGTATTCAGCTTCAGCTGTTGATGTGGACACAGATGTCTGTTTCTTACAAAACTAAGACACAAGCCTATCACCAAGAAACAGGCAAGTTCCTGATGTGCTTTTCCTGTCTACTCTGCATCCAGCATAATCTGAATCTGAGAATCTAGTTAATTCAAATTCAGATGCTGTTGGATACCAGAGTCCTAGATTAGGGCAACCCTTTATATATCTCAAAATTCTTTTTAGTAAAATTAGATGAGATTCTTTGGGGTTAACTTGAAACCTAGCACAAATACAAGTAGCAAACATTATATCAGGCCTACTAGCTGTTAAATAAAGTAAAGAGCTAACAATTGCTCTATATACCTTCTGATCAACAGGTTTCCCTGATTCATCAGCATCAATAACAACATTAGAGGGTATGGGTGTTTTCATGGTGGAAGAATCAAACATACCAAATCTTTTCACTAAGATTCCATTTGGAGTTTGCTTCACTTGAAGACCAAGGAAGTATGATAACTCACCCATACTACTCATTTCAAATTTAGATTGCATTAGATTAGAAAATCTTTTGCATAAATTTGAATAAGTAGAGCCAAAGATAATATAATCTACATATATTTGAACTAGTAAAGTTTTATTTTATGTATCCTGAAAAATGAGGTTTTATCTACTATGCCTCTACAGTCTCTAAAAGAAAACTAGCTAAGGTCTTATACCATGCTCTGGGAGCTTGTTTAAGACCATAGAGAGCTTCCTTAAGCTTAAATACAAAAGAAGAGTGAGTTGGAGAGATGAAACCTGGTGGTTGTTCCACATAGACTTCTTCTTTGATTTCTCCATTCAAAAATGCACTCTTTACATCCATTTGATAAACTTTGAATTTCTTGTATGCTGCAAATGCAAGAAAGATTCTGATTGCTTCTAACCTTGCAACCGATGCAAAAGTTTGATCATAGTCTATTCCTTCTTCTTGTGAGTATCCTTGAGCTACTAGTCTAGCTTTGTTTCTCACAATGTTGCCATATGCATCTAGCTTATTCCTGTAGACCCATTTAGTTCCAATAATTGGATGATTCTTTGGTCTAGGAACCAATTCCCAAACTTTGTTTGTCTCAAACTGATTGAGCTCCTCTTGCATAGCAATTATCTAGTTGGGATCTTGTTCTGCATCTTGTAGGGATTGAGGTTCAATCTGAGAGAGAAAACAAGTGTGCATCATATTCTGATTTACTTGTTGTCTTGTTTGCACACCTGCTGAAATATCACCAATAATTTGAGATATTGGGTGATCTCTAACTATGATGTGATCAATAGTTGGAGTGGGTTCAACAATAATTTTCACTTGGGGAATTTTTTCAGCTGCTATATCCTGTGGAGGATGATCTGCTGTTATCTGTTCTGAACTTTCAGCAAAATCTGGGTGATTTTCCACTTCACTTTCTTCAGCATTCTGCTGTTCAGGATTCAGAAATCCTTCTTTATGTAGAGCTAATTGATCAAGCTGCTCACATAGTGTAGGTACATGCAGATTTTTTATGGTAGAAGAATTCTTCTCCTTGTAAAACATATTAGTTTCATCAAAAGAAACATGCATAGATTCTTCTATTTTAAGAGAAGATTCATTATAAATCCTATATGCTTTGCTGACTAATGAATAGCCTAAGAAAATTCCTTCATCAGATTTTGGTTCAAATTTTCTAAGGTATTTCTTATCATTATTGTGAACAAAACATTTACAACCAAATGCTCTAAAATAGTTAACTTTAGGTTTCTTCCCTTTAAGTAATTCATAAGGAGTCTTACCCTTAAGTTTATGTATCAAAATTCTATTCAGTACATAATTTGTTGTGCTAACAGCCTCTGCCCAAAATGATAGGTGCAAATTAGCATCTGCAAGCAATGTTCTTGCTGATTCAATTAGAGTTCTGTTTTTCCTTTCAACTACCCCATTTTGTTGAGGAGTTCTAGGAGCTGAGAAGCAATGCCTGATACCTTCCTTCTCACAGAAATCTTGCATAAGAAGAGACTCAAACTCAGTGCCATGATCTCTTCTGATCAATGCAACTTCAGTAGAGTACTAAATCTTTATGCTCTTAAGAAAGTCTGTAAGAACTTTAAAGTTATCTGACTTTTCTCTCAAAAAGAACACCCAAGTGAATCGAGAGAAGTCATCTACAATAACTAGAGTGTAAGACTTCCCCCCCTAAACTCTTTGTTGCAATAGGTCCAAAAAGGTCCATATGTAGCAAATATAAGATTCTAGGTGAATCACTTTTAGATAATGATTTAAAACTATTTTTAGTTTGCTTGCCTAGTTGACATGCCCTACAAAGACCCTCTTTCTTGTATGAACCTAAAGGTAAACCTCTAACAAGATTGTCCTTAGATAATTTAGCAATGGTCCTAAGGTTTACATGTCCTAATCTTTTATGCCAAAGTTCACTAGATTTTCTTAATTCATTAAATAAACAAATTTCTGATGTAGATGAATTGAAATTTACTAAATATATATTACCCTGCCTAATACCTGATAAAACAATAATATTATCAACAGATTTAATAAGGCATTTCAAATTATTAAAGGTTACCTGATAACCTTCATCACATAACTGACTTATGATGATGAGGTTGTGCTTGAGACCTTTGACATATGATACTTCTTTGAAGGTGACTGCTCCAATCTTGACTTGTCCATATCCTTTTGTCTATCCCCAGTTGGAGTCTCCAAAGACAACTTTGGGTCCAAGCTTTGCCTTATAATTACTCAGGTTGGCCATGTTCCCTGTCATATGTTTTGAACTGCCACTGTCGAAATACCATTTTTCATTTATTCTTGGACAGCTATGTACCTGCAAAAACAAGAAAATAATCTATTTGTTCTTGACCCAGATTACCTTGGGTCTTTTTGTATTTCCACAAAAATCTGAAATAAAAGACATTTCAGGTTGGTCCTTGTAACCTTGTGGATGATATCTCCTTGGAGGTTTTATCCATTCAGTGAAAGGATTCTTAGAATGTGAAGAATGAGAATTGTTCAGATTTGCTGTACAGTTTCTGTTCGACGAACTGGGATGAGTTCGTCGAGCGCCGTTCGACGAATGACTGAAATTTCATCGAGCGCCGTTCATATAATAACTATTTTGAAAATCTGTCTTCAGAGTTCGTCGAGCTCCATTCGACGAAGTGGATGCATTTCGTCGATCTCCGTTCGACGAATTCTGCTGAATTCTGCTATTCTCGACAGTCTTACTTAAAATATTTTTATTTACTCCTACAACCTCTTTGCTCTTAGCAGAGATGAATTTTATAGGTGTAGAGAGTATGTTCTTCTTAATTAGAGGTGGCTCACTTGATGAAGCACCCAAGCCTAGTTTGCTATTAGCATTTACTGTGCATGTAATGTCCATCAGTTTGATGCTTCTCCCATTGAGGGATTCTTTAAACTTCATGGCTTCAGACAACTTGCTCTCAATGAGAACAATATGTTCCCTGGAGGCAGCCAAATCTTTCTTAAGATTTACATTTTCTTCACTTAAATTATCCATTTCAGCTAGCTTATGTCTGAGTGAGATTATTTCTTTCTCAGATTTAATTAAGTCTGAGCAAAGGACTTTGAATTCAGCTTTGAATTCAACTGAAGTAAAATCAAAGGTAGATATTACCTGATCTGCATCAGTTTCTGCTTCTGCTTCTGCTTCTGACTCTTCTTCATTAGAATTGTTGGCTGAGGCATTGATTGCCATCATGCAAAAGTTCTTCTCTTCTTCATTATCTTCACCATCACTGGATGAAGAAGCATCTGCTGACTCACTGCTTGAGTCATAAATTGCCATCAGGCACTGATCATTCTCTTTTGTTTCTTCTTCATCATCTGATGAGCTGGATGATGATTCTGATTCAGTTTCACTCCAAGATTCTGCTACAAATCCTCTCCCCTTCTTCTTGTGTTTGTGGGAGGAAGACTTGCTGGAGTTTCTTTTCTCTTCTTTGTCCTTTTTTTTTTGGTTTTCTGGACAGTCTGGTGCAATGTGTCCTGGTTTCCTGCAACCAAAACATATAATTTCTTTAGAATTGTTTTTGTCATACCTTGGCTTTTCATAGCTTCTGGATGACTTTTTCCTAAAATCTTTTCTTGCCATCTTGTAGAATCTTTTGGCAAACAGACTCATCAAATCCTCATTGTCAGGAGTCTTTCCTTCTTCTTCTGTAGCTTTGAAGACAATGTTCCCGTCCTTATTTGTTGAAGAGGAGGTGCTCACTTGTTCAACTTCCCTTATCTTGATGAGTTGTTCATAAGATTTGAGCTTTCCTAGCAGTGTCTCAGTAGTTATCTCATTAAGGCTTCTAGCTTCCTTGATACGCCAGATCCTAGAGTCCCAAGTGCCGGGGAAGCACATTAGGATTTTGTCATTGATCTCAATTAATGAGATTTCCTTGTCCAGTGTTCTGAGTTCACTTTTGATTACACTTAATCTAGTGTACATATATGCAACTGATTCTTCTTCACCCTTCTTGAAGTTCTCATACAGAGAGATCAAGTGAGATCTTCTGTCCTTTCTTTCATCAGTAGAGCCTGCAACCATATTGTTGAGAGAGGTCCATATCTCTCTAGCTGAGGTGCAATCCACCACTCTCTGAAAGATGTCATCAGACATTGTTTGAGCCAGAATATTCATGGCTTTTGCATCAGCACTTCTTTGCTTTTTCTGAGCTTCAGTTCATTCAGGAGGTGGGACAGCAGTGTTATTTGTTGCTGCATCAGTACTTGTTGATGCTGTAGGTGCTGAAGGCCCTATCAAAATCACATTAAAAATTTCTACATCAATTGAGTTCATATATAACCTAATCCTTGCTTTCCACATTGCAAACTTACTGAGATTGCACATAGGAGGTCTTGTGCTTGAATACTCCTTGTTTTGTGCCATGAGTTTTTAACAGAAAAAAAAACAATAAAAACTCTAAAATAATTTAAGATCTAATTGATCTTTGTGATCCAGGTGTTAGCCTGTAAATAAGATCAACAGCCTTCTGATACCAATTGAAAGTGGAGGTTAGATCTTAAATTAACTCTAAAGGGGGGGGGGGGTGAATAGAGTTTAAAACTTTTTCCCTTAGTTTTATTTGCGGAATTAAAAATAGTGTTATATATATGTGTAAGCAGAGTGATTAATAAAAATAGAAAAAATTAAATCACACAGCATAGCACAGAGAAATAAATAATCACAGAGGACACAAGGAGCTATAGTAGTTCCCCAATAAATCTGGGTACGTCTACTCTTCTACCACCCTTGGTAGAATCCACTAGGTATTTTGATCAGGTGCCCTCACACCAAGGGATTTTTGATAAGGTGTCCACACACCAATGGGAGTTTGATCAGGTGCCCAAATCACCGATAAGCTTTTGATAAGGTGCTTAAAAACCACACAAGGATTTTTTGATAAGGTGTCTTGCCACCAGTGGGTTACACTTTTGAAGGGAGTATTAACCCTATACAAGATGGGATAGAGAGGGGTTTAGATGTTCTTCTCTGTCAAGATGCTGAGAGAAGACTCTAGTGGATGTATGTTGAAAAGCTCCCTGTCTGATATGAACTTGTTTTGACAGTAGATTGGCTGGAGCCTTTTCTTGAAGAAATAATCTTCCTGTAGCTGATAAATCAGAGAAATAAGAATGCTTCTCAGATTGTTTGTTGCTATTTGGAGATTTGTGCTTGCAGCTGAAGACTGAGAGATGAAAGCAAATGTTCTCAGAAAATAAATGCTGCTTTGAGGAAGAAGAAGATCTATGCAAGCTTTTTCTCTTCTTCTTTCTTCCTGTAGCTTTTCTTCTTTGTTTTGATCTGATTCTTTGCAGCAAATGACTGAGAGGAGGTGTTGAAGATGTTCTCAGTATGTAAGAGATGCTGGAGGAGGAAGAAGAAGATCTGTGTGCTATATGTTCTTCTTGTCTCCTTTTTCTTTCTGTCTTTTTCTTCTCTGTATCAAAATTCTGTGCTGCAAAACTGTAAAGTATTTTTTTATTGATGCTGTCGTGTGAAACTGAATATATGATCTGCTGTATATTAATCTACTATATCTTCTTCCTTATTTATTTTGAATCTCTGACAGAATTAAATGCAAATCCCTTATCTTAAGGAATATAATATATCTGAGAAGATATTCTGGGAACAGTACATCTGCAGCGCCGATTGCCTTTTCCTTTTCCACGAAATGTCCTTTTCTGCTGGATGTCAACGGCTATAATCATGGAATAATAAAATAAATATATTTTCCTTACTTGATCTGATAGAAAGAGCCATTGCTGTCGTCGATCTGAGTTCAGAGAATGGAATGAATATAATCCTTCTGAAATTTCTGAACATAAATGAGAGTTCTTTGATCTGAACAAAATTCGTCGAACGCAGATTCGTCGACCTCAAGATTTTCGTCGAACACAACATTTACTTCGTCAGCCTCAGAATTTAATTCACTGTTCTGAACATCTGCTGAATATTCGTCGAACGCAGACTTGAGTTCGTCGAACGGAAGGATTCATCGACCGCTGAGCCTGGATAAATTCATCGACCGCTGAGCTTGTGCAAAAAGCATCGAGCGCTGATACTGAGTAAAAGCGTCGAGCGCTGAGCTTGAGCAAAAGCGTCGAGCGCTGAGACTAAGTAAAAGCGTCGAGAGCTGAGCTTGAGCAAAAGCGTCGAGCGCTGAGCTTGAGCAAATTCTTCGACCGCTGAGACGGGAGCATCGAGCACTGAACCGCTGAGACGGGATCATCGACCGCTGAGACGAGATCGTCGACCACTGAGACGGGCTTGAAGCACGCCGTTCGTCGAACGCATAATGTAATTAGTCGAGCGCTGCACTGACAAATTCTTTGACCGCTGAGACTTGAACTGTTCGTCGAACGTAGAATATAAGCCGATCGTCGAATGCTGAGAGCTTGCCGTTCGTCGAACGCAGAGAGCTTGCCATTCATCGAACGCAGATAGTCGTTCATCGAACACAGTGTGGAGTTCGTCGAACGCAGAATCTAAATGAATTCTCTAGTTCTAACAGCCAAAACTCTTGACCCATAAACTATACATTGGGGTCAACTTGTCCCTAGTCAACACATAGTGATCCTAGCCCAAATCAAAAATAGGGTTGTTCCAGCAGACTCCTATTTTTCTTGTTTATCTCACTTATCCTCTATATCAATGAATACATAAGGAAAACAATGTATGAGTATATTGTACAACATTAATAAGATCACAAATAAACATAAGATGATATACCATATCTAGTTACATAAGTTTAGATTAAAGAATGTATTTCTTACCTTGAATCGCACACTCCCCCAATAACTAATTAGCCGATTCCATTGCCCAGGATCGATGTCTTTGGGGCAATTTGCACGTCTTTGCCCATCAGTATTCCATTTTAGGTAATAATTTGCATGCAAATGAAAGCGCCAAATATTATAATGTCGACGAAGTGAAGATATAAGATCACCACGTACATGGGAATCAGTTGGGAGATTGAATTCAACCTACAAATAATATAAACCAACAATAGTATTTGAGTTAAAATAGAAAGATTTTCTAAATTGAAAGAAAAAATTACATACTTACATAGATGATATTAATTATTTTGTCAGTGATATCTGCTGGAATTAAAGACCATTTCTCAACATTTAGAGGGGCATGGTGCCTTACATATCGCCCACTTTTGGTAATAATCTCTTGAGCTCTGTATCCAACTAATCTTCGAAGTTCTGCTGGAAGTTGCATATCCACCCTCTCCACATTATATTGTCTCCTCTTCGACCACTCAAGCGCCATGGTTGGACCACGTGTTCTTTTTTGTGTTATATTTGAACCTGTCATTAAACATTTTTGAGTCATCTGGATTCATATATATATATATATCAAACTAAAAAAAATAAAACATAAGCAAGAGATACCATTATTATCATGCTCAAGATTTGTTGGATTTGTAGGTACAGGATCAGCTTCATCCTCAATAGAAACGCGCTCAACCCCACTCTCAATATATGTATCTTGATCATCATTTGTCAAAGTTCGATCCAAATGTAATGATCTTGGTGTTTGTGTTGGCCTTTGTTGGTAAGAAGAAACACGCTCAACCCTACTCTCAACATGTGCATGTTGATCATCATTTGTCAAAGCTTGATCCAAATGTAATAATCTTGGGGTTTGTGTTGGCCTTTGTTGTTTTTATGGCACGCGTACGACCTGTGATTATTTTGTGTGATGCTTGTTGGAAGTTTTAAAATCCAGTTTAGTAAAGGATTTGGCATTGGAAAGAATGCAGGCTGCAGTGGACCGTGGATGTAAAGTGGTTGACTTGGTTTTCCAATCAATTGCACATCTTTGCCCATCAGAATCTTTAGTCTTAACACCAATATTTGTACTTGTCATATCTTTGATCTAAAATACCTAGAAAAAAGTAAGCTTTTTAGATACAACTAAATAGAATCAGAAAAATATGGTTTACAAAACTATTCAAAGAAAAAACTAAAATCAAAATTAGAAGTAAGAAATAAAGTTCATAGTTTCTCACATTACAAAATAGAAGAAAGTATATGCATTAAAATATTTCATTTTCGGTATCACCCGCATCTTCAAAGTCATCAATAATTTCATCTTTATCTTCATCATTCATAACTCTTCTGTGACTGGATTGATCTTTTTTCTCAACAGTTATAGCCTCAACATCATTTCTTCATAATGTAAATTCAGGGTTATCATTATCTATAACAATATCAAACAAAGATCCTATCCCAATGTTTATATCATACAACTTAATTTCATCCTCAATGACCTCTTCAAAATATTTGGACGGGACATCATAAAAGTGGCGCGATGCTGTCTTTATGACCACTCGCCAATCTTTACTTTTGTTTTCAGGCACGTAATACACTTGTTCATCTTGGCAAGATAAGACATAAGGTTCATTGCTTCTCAAATTACGTTTTATATTAACAGAAATAACTCCATTGCTTTCCTTTTTGTAGCCTCGGCCTTCACTATATGTATCCCACCATTCACATTTAAATAATACAATTTTTTGCCCAACACCGTACTCAAACTGAATAATATCTTTTAGAACTCCATAATATTCTCTGCCACCTGATTGATCATCCCCCTTAACAATAACCCCACTATTTTGAGTTTTGCGCCTGATTTCGCGTTTGAAAGTATGAAACCTAAAGCCATTAATAATGTAGCCAGGATAATGTATTGCCCCTCTTTTTGCACCGCGGGCTAACTACAAAAATTCTTTGCTTACTCTTGAGTCTCCCTCATAATATAACTTGGATATCTGTTGAAAATGAAATGCAATCACAATTCACACATACTAAACATAATACCAAATAGACAACAAGGCTAGAAAGTAGATACTAACGGTCAACTCAAACCATCTAATAAAATCTTCTCGTGTCTTCTTCCAATATTTCTAGAATCTATTTGTTGGAGCTCCTGATGATGTTGCCTATTAATAAAAATTTTATGAATTAATTAACAAAGATTAACAAATGGTTCTACTTCTGGGCAATTTCTTAGTATGTACAGTTGAGCTTGATGCCAATCATCATATGTGAGATCTTTTTCTATCCCTTTACCTAATGATTTCCCTGCTTTTTGAAATATGGACAAACTTGAATCTTGCATGGCATTTCCTTCATCATTTCTATCTAAGCGGTTAAACTTTGTGTCAACTTTATTTATATATCTCGAACAAAATGCCAAACATTCCTGTACTAGGTATCCTTTCGCCATCGAGCCTTCTGGGCATGCTTTGTTTCTCACAAAGGATTTGAGTGTACGTAAATATCTGTTGAATTCTATAATTTCAATAAACATAATATGTTAAAGTAAAGAAAAACTAAAATAACTAATAAAAGTACCTTTCAATTGGGTACATCCATCGATAATGTATGGGCCCAGCAATTCTTGCTTTTTGTGCAAGATGAATTGGAAGATGCATCTTGATTGTGTAAAATGAAGGAGGAAATATTCTCTCAAGCTTGCAAAGTGTGATAGCAATATTTTGCTCAAGCTTATCCAACACCTCTGCATTTAGTATCTTAGAGCTCAACTCCTTAAAAATATACTTAATTCAACTTGCGGGTCATAAACCTCTTTGCGAACAATGCCACGAAAAGCAGGAGCAAGCTGATCCAATATGAAAACATGGCAATCATGAGCTTTCATTCTTGACACTTTACCCTCTTTAGCATTTACACATCTCTTTATATTTGAAGAATACCTATCTGGAACTTTTAGATTCTCTAAGAAATTGCATATTGCCCTTCGTTCAGCCAATGTCAATGTATAACATGCTTGTGGCATGACATAATTACCATTGTTTTCTATCAGATGTAATTCTGATCTCAACCCCATTTCTTTAAGGTCAAGTCTAGAATTCAAATCATCTTTTGTCTTCCCATCAATATTCAACATAGTGCCTATAGTATATTGTCAGTAATATTTTTTAAAATATGCATATAATCAAGACAATGCCGTATCTCAAGTGTACTCCAATATGGTAAATGGAAAAAATACTTAACTTCTTCCAACTATACGGAATAGAAGTTTCATCCCGCCTTCTTTTCTTTTGAAGCTTTCCAAAAACCACATCATCACATTCTTTTAGGTGCTCTAAAATTTCATCTCCTGATAGAACTTTTGGTGCTGGTCAAATTTCTATTGTTCCATTAAAAGATTTCTTATCTTTTCGCCATCTATGATTTGGTTCCCCAAAACGCCTGCTTCCCATGTAACACATCTTAGACCCATTCTTCAATCGACAATACCATGTGTCTTTATTACAGCACGGACAAGCAAGCTTACCTTTTGTGCTCCAACCGGACTGGTTAGCATAAGCTGGAAAATCATTTATCGTCCATAACACAACAGCACGCATGTTAAAGTTGCACTTAATATATGCATCATAAGTGCAAACCCCAAATTCCCATAATATTTTTAACTCATCAATCAAAGGTTGCAAATATACATCTATATCATTCTCAGGTTGTCCTGGACCAGGAATAATCAAGGATATGATAAAATTATGAGTTTTCATGCATATCCATGGTGGCATATTATATGGAATTAAAATAACCGGCCACACACTATAATTTGTGCTCATAATACCAAAAGGATTGAAACCATCGCTTGCTAAGCCAAGCCTAATATTTTGTGCATCAGATGAAAATTCTGAGTGTTTTTCATCAAATGACTTCCAAGCAAAGGCATCAGCTGGATGTCGCAAATTACCATCATCGCGACGCTTTTCTTTATGCCATCTCATATACTCGGCCGTCTTAGAACACATATATAATCTCTGAAGCCTAGGTATCAAAGGAAAGTGTCTTAGAATCTTGTTTGGTATGTTTTTAGTCTTCCCTGACAACATATTGCATTCTGCATTATTATTTACCTTGCTCGATTGCCACCTTGACGTACCACAAGTTGCACAACTCTCTAAATTTACAAAATTACCACGATAGAGAATGCAATCATTCAAGCAAGCATCTATCTTCTTACAGTCCATTCCAAGCTCTTGTATGTAGTTGTTAGCTTCATAAAAACTACTTGGTAGTTTTTCACTAGAAGGAATTGCTCTTTTCAAAACTTTAAGTAATGCAGTAAAAGATCGATCTGTCCATCCATAATCAGATTTAAGTGCTAGTAAAGTCACCATAAATTGAAATTTTGAAAATTCTTTGCAACCGGGATATAATTCTTGTTCACCGTCATTTAGCAAATCATAAAATTTTTTAGCTGCTTCGTTGGGGCCCTCGTGATCACGTTCTTCTCCATTCTTACTCTGGTCATTAACATTAAAATCATACAGCAGATCATGCATATCATCATGCTCTGAAATCTCTTCTTCAACTTCTCTGAGTGCGTCATCATCACTCTCACTAATTGGGTTAACGTAATGATCCTCTCCATGACTTGACCACCATTTATAGGTCTTTACAATTCCATTCAAAATAAGATGCACAAAGACAATCTCTCGAGTGTGGAAATGGTTATTTCCACACTTATAACAAGGGCAACGAATAGTATTCCCTCTACTAGAATGAGTAAAAGCAAAATCAAGAAAAGAATTCACTCCATTGATGTAAGCGGGTTGTCGTCGATCACTGATATCCATCCATGTTTTATCCATTGCACGACATATCAATAAATTAAAAAAAGATACATTAACATAAAGGTAATATTTAAGGATTTGTTGCATAGAGTAACAAAAAAAATCACAAAATTATTAAAGAAACGCATGAAAATGGATGTTCGCAATGGGCACGTGTTTTAAAAATATGAAACATATCTGTTGAATTTTGCAAAATTAATTCATAACTAAAAATAATGAAACATATATTTCCAAAATTAATTTAACTTCATAACCAAAATTAGAACCTTTAACATCAACTTTATGCATCTAACATGTATGATGAAATGCATGAGTATATTTGAGCATATGATCTTTCTACTGCTCTCATCAAGTCGGTGGATTTCAAAACAATTTGCTACATACATATAACTTCATTATTTGATGAAAGAAAAATCACACTATCTTGTGTTTTTTTATCGTATATCATGCATGCATGTGTTCAATAGCATACATGTGTTCAATATCATGAGTAAATTACTTACAAAACAGAAAGAATGTCTCTCCTAGCTAGCTATGAATGCACAAAAGACAAACTCTGTGGTAGGTGAACTGTTCGTGAAGAAAACATGCATATGAATGATCTATGATTCTGAGTGACAAAATAATGTTTTTGCATATCTGTTGAATTAATTCGATTCTGAGTGGCTATATATAACTGTTTCTAATCAACTGAGATTGCATTTTCGATTTATTTCTATAGTTAGAATTTCTCTATCATATCTTTATGCATGTCTTTAATTTATATTTATTCATTTTTAGTCATTGTGTTTACAAATTTCACGATTTTATTTTACTAATTTATCTTCATGTTGTCGTTACTATGCATTGAAGTATGACAAAATAAAATCTTAATAGGTTCCCTGTTTGTCAAAAATCAACTATTGAATGATACCGCAAAATGAGAGCTCGAACTTAAAAGAACTAGCAATTGGAAAATGTGAAGACATAAAACTTTAAACACACTTATAAGGAAGTCAAATTAATGGATTAACATAGAAAATGAGAAATTGTACATGCCTACACACACATAAAAATTAAAGGCGCATAAAATGAACCAAAATAAATATTTTCACATAGACAGTACAACACTACGCATTAATACACAACATTAATGAAGAAGCAAAAAAGTAATTGATTACAATCATTTAAACTAATCAAATCAGTTGTTTTTTTCAATACAAAGATTGATTTTTGTAGCTTCTATGTACAATTTCAGCATTTCAAGACATTCCTGTACCTGAAAAATCATTCAACTTGTTAAGACATGCATTCAATCAGAGAGTTGGATACATTCAAGGAACTTTGATTAGAGAGGAATAAGCATTTCAAACAAAGGTGAAATTTTTGGGATGAACACAAGTAAAAATAAACGCAGAATAGAGTGCGATGAACATATTCGCAAGCACAGAAGTTAGATAACCTAAAATTTCTGGGATGGACAAAATCAAAGGTGAGAACAATGTCGGGCAGGGAGGAGGTTGAATTAGAGGTGGAGTCCAAGCCTGAAGTTAAGGAGAAAAAACAAAGTTATTATAACAATTAACCACCTATACAGAAGAAGAAAAATAGTGAGGCGAGAACTTCGTACGGGCTAGGGCATCAGGATGGAGAGATACCTGGGCAATAGAATCAGTGTGGACATTAATGGTGTAGCAAACCTGAAAGGAAACGGGTCGAAGTGAGGCCTTAAGGAAACGATAGAAAATCCTCTGCGTCTCGTCTTCGAACTGAGCTTGTGCGTCGATGGGGGAAGCAGCAAGATGGAGAAGGTTGGGATCGAAAATCCTCTGCCTCGCATCTTCGATCTGAGGTTGGGCATCGATGGGGGGAGCGGCAAGATGGAGTAGGTTGGGATCAAAAAACCTCGACGTCGCGTCTTCGAGCTGAGGTTGGGCATCGAAGGGGGGAGATGCATGATGGAGAAGGTTGGGATCGTGGTTCTAATGAAATCAGCCGACAGTTTCGTTGGTTTCGTGGGTTTGTAGGAGTAAGAAAAAAAATCAAAGAAATATATTAATAAAATAGGAAATAATATATTTGATAAAAAACTTTATAACTCTTATAATTATTTAAGGAGGAAAGATATTTTAATTTTAGAGAAAATATTTTTGTCTTTGAGGGAGGATTCAATCTCATGAATAGTGACTAAATATTTTGGTCACTGGTTAAATATTTAGTGACGAAGATATTGGTTGGTCATTAATAAGTAGTATTTTATGACAAAATTTTATTTGATCACTATTTTTAATATTTTTAGTGACTAAAAATTAAATATGGTCACAAATTAATTATTTAGTGACAAAATATAAAATTCGTCACAAACAACATATCATTAGTGACCAAAATAAAATCGTCACAAATTTTTTGTCACTAAAGGCATGTTTTCTTGTCTGGGTTTATTTCCTGAAGGAGAAGGCGGAGGCGTTTGCCAAGTTTGTGGAGTTCAAGGAGCTAGTGGAGGGTCGGCTAGGCCTGCGGATAAAGAAGTTGAGAACTGATAACAGGGGGGGGGGGGGAGGGGGAGTTCACCTCTGTTGAGTTCTCTAGTTTTTGCAGGAAGGCGGGCATCCAGAGGGAGCTTACTTGTGTGCATACTCCACAACAAAACGGAATTGCAGAGTGGAAGATCCGTCATCTGACGGAGACCTGCAAGTGTTGGCTGCATGCCAAGAGTATCTCAAGGTCCTTCTAGGCGGTGGGAATGTCTTATGCCGCCTATGTCATTAACAGGATGCCTCTCAGTCCCATCAACATGTTGACTCCGCATGAGAAAAGCCAAGCGTGGTGCACCTTTGGGTGTTTGGTTCCACCTACTATGTGCACGTTCCAGATGCGATTTGGACGAAGCTAGATGCAAAAGCAAGTAAGCTAGTCTTCGTGGGATATGATGATCAGAAGAAGGGCTGGATGTGCATGGACCCAGAGACGCGGAGATTTGTTATATCTCGCGACGTCGTGTTTGACGAATTGACATCGTACAAGGGAAGTTCTGGTGTTGAGTTACCAGAAAGCAGGGTGGAGGAGTCGGAGAGAGCTGTGGAAAAAATCTTCAGGTGGAGCTGCCTTTGTCACCAGGTGGTCCATCCATTTCTAGTTCTAAGACGGAGGCTTCTGGATCAGGAAGCAGGGGGAGCGATGCTCCTAGTACGTCTGTAAGGGGAGCTAGGGAAGAAGTAGCCGAGGATAATGCGAGTCAGGGGAAGGTGTTGAGGAGATCGAAGCGAACGATCATTGCCCCTGATCGCTATACAGGAGGAAACATGGTGAGCTTTGTCTCGTATTTCTTTGCTGGTCCCTTGGATGAGCGGGAACCAGTGAGCTTTGAAAAGGCCAAAGGCGTGAAACAGTGGGATTCAGCTATGGAAGGAGAGATGGTAGATCTTGAGAAGAATGAGACCTGGTCTCTAGTGCCCAGGCCCAAGGGCATTACCCCTGTGATATGCAAGTGGGTCTATAAGATCAAGAAGAAGGCAAATGGCAGTATCGAGCATTACAAGGCTTGCCTTGTGGCTCGTGGATTCTCGCAGCAATACGGTCAAGATTATGAAGAGACATTAGTCCGGTGGCGAAGATGACTTCAGTTCGGTTTGTTATTGCCTTGGCGGCATTTTTTGGGTGGGAGATTTGGCAGCTCGACGTAAAGAATGCTTTCTTGTACGACGAGATTGACAATGATATCTTCATGGTCCAACTGCCAGGATTTGTATATGAAGATTTTCCAGACTATGTCTGTAAGCTGAAGAAGGCCCTGTATGGGTTGAAGCAAGCGCCGAGGGCGTGGTACGGGAAGATTGCAGAATATCTCCTATTATGTGGATTTGGTGCTTCAGACTCTGACTCGAGCTTGTTTGTCATGAAGAATGGGGAGCTTCAAGTCATCGTGCTGCTTTACGTCGACGATATGATCGTGATGGGGAATTCGAAGGAGGAGGTAGCAAAGCTTCGGGCTCAGCTTTCTATCAGGTTTGAGATGAAGGACTTGGGCGAACTTCACCATTTCCTTGGACTCGAAGTGCAGATGAAGGAAGGTGGAGTGCTGGTGTCCCAGGCAGGATATGCAGAGTGAATCATGGAGAGATTCGACATGAAGGAAGGGAAGTGCATCTCTACACCTCTGGAGAAGGCCATGAAACTTTGGAAGGATGAGGGGAGGATTCTGGAAGATCCGATTGTGTTCCGAGCTCTGGTTGGGAGCTTGATTTATCTGACGATCACTAAGCTGGATATTGCATATGCAGTTGGCAGGGTGAGTCATTATATGGCAGAACCACGGATGCCTCATCTACTAGCAGCCAAGAATATTATGAAGTATGTCAAGGCGACTTAGGATATGGGTCTCCTATACAGGAGGTATGCGGGCTTCGAGGTGCATGTGTACATGGATGCTGATTATGGGGGAGATTCGGATAATCGGAAGTCGATGTCTGGATTCGTCTTCATGGCGGGCATTATAACTATATCATGGTGCAGCAAGAAGCAGGATTCTGTGTTTGTCTCTACAACGGAAGCAGAATACAAGGTTTCGGCCTTGGTAGCTCAAGAAGCCATCTGACTTAGGAGGTTGGTGGGAGATGTCCATAAGGAGGTTGGGGTCCAACTCTGCTCCGCGTTGACAATGAGAGTGCACTCAAACTGGTTACTAATCCAGTGTGTCACGCGAGGACAAAACATATCAAGATCAAGCATCATTTCATTCGTGAGAAGGTGCTAGAGGGGTCTCTTTCGGTCAAGCATGTTCGGAATCTGGACAACGTTGCTGACATATTCACAAAGGCGCTGGCGAAGGGTCCATTCACTTGGCTGAGGAGTTTACTTGGGTTGTTATCAACTTCCCACTTCAAGGGGGAGTGTTGAAAATGTTGAAGTGTGAAGTTGGCGGTCTGGGAGGAGACCGTGTGGTCTGGACTAACCGCGTGGTCTTGCGGTCTCCTCTATAGTCTGACCTATCCGGTCTAGCCGCAGGCTATTCAGCCTAACCGCTGTTCTTTCTGTCCAAGGTTGCTGAGGTGAGGCTGCTGGTCTGGTTTGTGTGACCGTGTGGCGAGCTGTTCTCTGAACTGTGCGGGTTAAGCTGTTAACCGCGCAGTCTGTTTTTCTGTATCCGACAGTCCGGTCTGGTGGCTGTTCGAGTTCTTGGTGGTGTGCGCCGAATAAGGTTCTCTTAGTTGTGCGGTCTCTTTTTGTGTTCGCATAAGTGGGTCCTTGGCGATCTGCTGGTCTATGCAGACACTGGTGTTGGTCGACTTGGCGGGCTATTGCCTTAGTCGACCTGGCTGTGTTGGCGGTCTCTGGAGGAGGTCTCGTATAGGCGAACACTGGTGGTGGGCGTCATGACTGCGTGGGTTGTCATGATCGCGAGGCTTCTTGGAGGAGTGGCGATCTCCTGGTCAGGCTTGAAGTCGGCGAGCTCACAAAGCGCAGAGCGATCTTCTGCTGACCGCGCGGGTTGACCGGTCTTGGTCGCGCGGTCAGGGTGGTGACTCTATCTCATAGGGTGGTGACTAGATCTGGTCGCACGCCTATAAATAGGAGTCACTGTAGCAACAAAAAAAAATCGCACCAAGTGTAAGCTGAGCTCGCGCCTATTTCTTGCGGTCTCATTTTTATGACCGGTCGGTAGGCTGATTGAACTTTCCTTGTGCAGCTTCTGCGGAGTGTGCGGAAAGCAACGGTTACCTCTTCTTCTAAGGTGTCTGGGCAGTCTTGCGGCTTGTAGTGCAGGTTGCTGGAGTTCTGGAGAATCAGTGGAGTTCGGGAGGTCGCGGCTTTAGTGGTGTTGATTCAAGTCGCCGGTAGTCTGTTCGCGCGGTCTCCTTTTCTAGTCGCGCGAACACCCAGGCCGCGTGGTTTGGTGGACTCTGTTTTCAGACCGCCAGTTATCTTTTCTTCAGCTTGTATCTTTCCTGTTGGTTTTGTGTACTGGCAAAATCATGTCTCGCCATGTATACCTCGCTTTGTAATGAAGATTTTTGCTATTATCAATAAAGATTGCTTTGCTTCATGTGCTTCTGGTTGTTGGCTGTAACTTTGAGTTGTACAATTCCTTCTCACTCCTAGATCTACGGAAAATTTCACAGTGTGCAACTCCTCATGCTCTTTTGTCACATAGTACGGGGCTAGGGTGTAGACATATAGCTAAGGTATCTTGATTTTAGACATACTTATAATTATACACATTGCATGAATATTATTTCACTCTTTATGATCATTTCAATCATGCATATTTTTATACAAACATGCTATCTTGTGTGTTTCATACTATTTACTCTTTGGGCCTTCATGATTTTGAAAAACATAAGTATTTATTTTTTGAAAAATAACCTATTTTTGACACCTTAGGCAAAATTCTTAAATCCATAACTTTTTCATTATTTTTCAAAACTCTTAGCGGTATTTGGTGTCACTTATCTTAGAAAACATGAATCACGAAAAATCAGAATGAAAAATGATTAAAACATGTGTTTTATAAGCAAAAGAAAAATTCTCTGTTGCTAGCGTCGGGCGGTAGTACTAGCGCCAACAGTATCATAAAATCGATTATTCTTTTCT
The DNA here is from genome assembly GCA_033032865.1 of Dactylorhiza incarnata. Taxonomy (NCBI): domain Eukaryota; kingdom Viridiplantae; phylum Streptophyta; class Magnoliopsida; order Asparagales; family Orchidaceae; genus Dactylorhiza; species Dactylorhiza incarnata. Next base: position 1,521,163 of record JAWHQI010000224.1, read on the forward strand.
TTTTGCATTTTCTCTGGCATAGAATATCATTTACTGACAGGCTTGTTAAAGACTTCTATGTTTTCTAGAAAAATATTTAAATTTGAATACTTAAAAATCAAATACAAAATTACAAAACAATTTCAAAGAACAAAAGTATGTTTTTCTCTGTGTGCTTATTATTTTGTATTTGTGTAAAACTTCAAAAATTCATAAAAACTTATTGTTATTCATTGCCATTGTCAAGGATGAAAATTATATCAATTAAAGATTAAATACAATGTTTAATTTAATTTTCAAGTTTCTTAAGAACATTATTTTGTATTTGTCATGTCTTGAAAATTATCTTGTTATGCGCAATAAAATTGATTATTCTTTAGAGAATGTATTATGTTTGATAATGATTTATTCACTCACTTATTTTTGATAATCTACATGTGTTTACAATCTTATACTTGCTTGATTGTGTAGTGTACTAACATAAATAATTAAAATGCATAAATAGATTACCTACACAACATTGAATTGATTATTATAATTCTATGTCTTTCATGCACTTATTCTTTAGAGAAATGTGGTTTAAAATTAAAATGCTATTGAAAGTGCATAGTATGCCTCTGAGTATACTCTAGAGGGGGGGGGGGGGGTGAATAGAGATTTAAAAATATTTCTATCCTATTTATGCACACACAAAATAAACACTAAGTGTTATGCTTCAACAATACCTATCACATAATCAAATTAATGTTGTTTAAAGAAAAGCAGAAAAACTATAATCTATATGGGACAACACAAAAAATTAACACACACAGAATACACAAGATTTTATAGAGGTTCCCCAAAATATGGGTAGTCCTCTCTTCTACCACCTTGTAGGAATGTACAACCTGTGCCTGAGTTTTTTGATAAGGAGACTCTTAGAACCAAAGATCTTTTTGTTGGAGTTACCATTGTGATCTAGAAGTGGTCAAACATGTAATGTCACTGCCAACGCGATATGAGCCTGCAGGGTCGCACATAAGAGCATGTGGAGAAGATGGAAGATTGACTGTGTTGGTAAAGGTTACCAATCACCATATAGAATGGGGGAGGTCCAGCAAATGTTGCTGTCTGAATTCGTCGGGTTTACACAGATAGAATTCGTCGGATTCGTCGTGATTCGTCGGATGATTCCGTGGAATCCCGACAAATTGTTACAGAGATCCTTAACTCGGCAAATGTTGCCGTCTGATATGATTCATCGGAATTCGTCGGATTGTTCCGTGGAATCCCGACGAATTGTTACAGAGATCCTTAACTCGGCAAATGTTGCCGTCTGATTTGATTCGTCGGATTCGTCGGATTGTTCCGTGAACACTCGACGAATGCTGTTCTGTGGAATCCCGACGAATTGTTACAGAAACCCTAATTCTGCTGTGTGGTCTGCGGATAGCGATTCTTCTAGAAGCCTGTTTATCCTTTGGGTATAAATAGATCTTCTTTTAGGGTTCTTATAGAGACGAAAAGAGTTCAGCTGACGGAAGCATTCCGCTCTCGCCTGAACCCTAGACGGAAGGAGTTCCGCCCAGTTTGCCTCCGCCGACCTCCTCTCCGGCGATCGTCGTCGTGATTGTTCTTCCTGGAGCGAACCTAGCAGTTCGTGGAAGTACAAGGTGCAGTCGTTCTTCTCCCGGCTCGTGTGGATCACTGTAGAGACGTAGACATTATTCTACGTGAGGAATATCACATAGCCGATGACAGGACTCAACTCGTGGAGCATCTAGGTTGGATTTGATCCAACTCCACTAAGGTAATTTATGCATTTAGTTAACTTCTTGATTCAATATTCATGGCCCGATCAAAGTCTTTTGGGTTGTTTCTCTTTATTTCCGCTGCGCCTACATATGATGTATGGTTCAAGAAAAACCCAACAGTGGTATCAGAGGTAGGTTACCGTCATGAATGTTGTTTCAGAAGTTTGGTTATTCCAGTACGTGCAAATCTAGGTATTTGGAAGCGTTCTAAATGTCAAGATTTCTTCTTGGAATATCACATTTGATGTGATTTTGTGTGGTTTCTGGCGCTGCCCCTTGGACCCCGTTAGGGGCTCTGCCCCTAAGACCCCGCTAGGGGCGCGACCCCTTGGAACCCCGCCAGGAATGTTTGGGATTTCGTCGTAATTTCTAATTGTTAGAAATTGTTGTCTCCTTAGCAGTAACCGTCCCTCAAGTGGTTAATGAACCCTTGTATTGTTTTGGATTTTGAATCCAACAATGAGAGATGAGCTTGTCTACTGCTTTAAGTCGAGTTGTCTTTGCCTTTGTCCAATGCATGTAAATCTGAAGATTTGGAAGAGTTCTAAATGTCCAGATTTAGCCCTTTAGTCTATCAAAGGTTGATAGTCTTATGTTGTGCACATAAGGGATGCATGTGGATTTTAGAAAGCTTGTTTTTCTGTTGATGTGCACTTGATCAAATGTTGATCATGGTTAAGTGTTAACCTATTATTAAAATTAAAATCCCTTCATCAAATATTAAGTGTTCAGATGCCTTCCGATGGATGACACTCATCCTGCCTCGATCGATGAAGTGTGGGCTTGCCAAAGCAAGGTGCATCTATCTATCTTGGTAAGGGTGCGAGCGGATAATTGTGATATCCCACTGTCGACATCGGGTCTAACTTAACTAGGTGACCTCAAAGGTTGAGTGCCTAGAGGCATAGGGTTGGGATGCACCATACGATGGATGCGAATAAGGAGTTATTCACCAGCCATACAAGAATTGCATGAGGATGCAATTGGCAAGCGTTGCCTACCTAAATAACCGCATTATGAGAGGAACGCCAAAGCGGACTCATGGTGTTGGTGAAATAAGGATCTTGTCCACTATGAGAGTAGCTCACATGAACTCTCCGAATTGATGGTGAGGGCTGTCAATTTGAATAAAATAGTGGGAGTATTTAATTGAAGTCCAAATTAAAATAAATTGTATTTTGAAATTAAGGTACTGATTAAATTCTGCATGAATTCTTGTAGAATTCCATGGCAAGTGGTTCACATTCCACCTTGTCCCTGAGAGCTATCCTTGAGAAGCAAAAGCTTAGTGGGATGAACTATATGGACTGGTATAAGAACCTGAGAATTGTTCTCAGGCAAGAGCGAAAGCTCTACATCTTGGAAGAAGAAGCCCCCGAAGTGCCGACCGGGAACTCGTCCCGTGTTGATAAGGATGCTTATAAGAAGTATACCGATGACGCCTTAGACGTCGAGTGCCTTATGCTTGCCACCATGAACTCTGAGCTTCAAAAGCAACACGAGAACATGGGGTGCAAGGAGATTGACGAGCACCTAAAGAAAATGTTTCAAGGGCAAGCTCGCCAAGAGAGGTTCGATGTCACGAAGGCCTTATTTCAGTGCAAAATGGGAGCTCGAGACTCGGTTGGTACTCACGTACTCAAGATGATTGGGTATATAGAGAACCTGGAGAGACTGGGTTTTCCTCTGGGTCAAGAGTTGGCCATAGATCTTATCCTGCAATCGTTGCCGGATAGTTATGAGCAGTTCGTCTTGAACTACAACATGAATGAAATAGACAAGACACTGCCCGAGCTCCTAGGCATGTTGCGAACTGTCGAGATAAACATGAAGAAGGCCAAGCCTGCTAGTCCCATATTGATGGTACATAAAGGCAAGGGTAAGGCCAAAGGCTTCAAGAAGACGAAGGTGGGACCTAAGTCACACCTTGAGCCCAAATCTTCTGCGCTGAAAAGGAAGAGCACCGTGAAGGAAGGGAAATGCCACCACTGTGGCAAGGCTGGTCATTGGAGGAGGAATTGTCCTTCGTACATTGACGGTCTGCAGAAAATGAAGGGAGGTATGACTTTCGCTTCGAATATTTATGTTATAGAGATAAACCTTTCTGCTCCTTCATCTTGGGTATTGGATACCGGATGTGGTTCTCACATTTGTACAAATGTGCAGGAACTAGGAAGGAGGAGATTGCTGAGTAAAGGAGAGGTGGACCTGCGCGTCGGCAATGGAGCAAGAGTTGCTGCTGTAGCCGTAGGGGTTTACCGTCTTTCTTTGCCCAGTGGGCTTGTAATAGAACTTAATAATTGTTATTATGTTCCGGCCATAACTAGAAACATTATATCCATTTCATGCTTAGACATGATTGGATTTTCTTTTATAATTAAGAACAATTGTTGTTCTATATTTAAGAATGATGTTTGTTATGCTGTAGCTCAATTGTTTAATGGTCTTTATGTTTTGAACCTGGACCATCCGATCTATAATGTAGATAATAATAAAAGACTAAGAACAAATGACTCAAATCCTACATATCTCTGGCATTGTCATTTGGGCCATATAAACGAGAAGCGCATATCCAAGCTCCATAAAGATGGACTATTGGACTCATTTGATTATGAATCATTTGAGCGATGCGAGTCTTGTTTATTAGGCAAAATGACTAAAGCCCCTTTCACTGGTTATACTGAGAGGGCTGAGGATCTTTTGGGTATAGTACATAGTGATGTATGCGGACCCATGAGTTCTATGGCTAGAGGTGGGTATTTCTACTTCGTTACATTTACTGATGATTTCATTAGATACCGATACGTGTATCTTATGAAGTGCTGATATTTAATTTTGCGGTTTTGAAATTTAGTGAAGGTTTGAGATTTTCTCCAAAACTATATCCGATAAAGGCAAGTGTACCTTATCGTCTATAGTATAGGATATTAAGAAATACCAAGGTCATATTCCACGGGGCGCGTTGATTACTTCTACTTTGAGGAAATTCGCTATTATCTTATCTAATGATAGTTTGGGGTTTTGGTTACTTAGCTAGAAAAAGAGAAATTGCAAGCTAAATTAAGGGTTTAGATGATGATAAAAGAGGCTAGTACTCAATCAAAAGTCACCTTGGAGTGAGAAAAGACAAGTGAAAAGAAATTAAATCTAATTCCGTTTAAATTGAATTACTTGACCGTGGAGGTTCCCGAAGCTCGAACATGCCTCTCTCGAGGTTAATGCCCAACTAAGTTTAGGAAAAATCAACCGGACTCTCGTCCTATAATCGATTACCTAAAACTTGCTTTACGAAGTGAACCCCGCTATTGGATTTGACTCCAATCCGGGAGATTTACGTCATCCTCTCTCGAGGGGTGCGTGCAACTCTCTTTACCCTTGAGTGATCAATTCATACTTTGAGCCTCTCGGCTAACTAAGTATGAAAACATAAGCGAAAACCATATATCGAAAATATGGCCTCACTAATTATAAATCAAGGGTAATTCAAGTGTTTGTAAAAATGGAAAAAGAAAACTTTAGAGAATCATAACTTGTCTAACTCATCCTCGGATCATTTTGATCGAGTACTAATGAGGATTAGTTAATCATGGTGGAGGGGGAAGAGAAAGAAAAATAAAAATGCATAATAAGAAAATTTAACTAAGTAAGGAGGAGACAAAATCAAGAGAACAAACTAATTTTTATTTAAATGAAAACTATTACAAGTCTTAAGAGAAGAGATTGCAAGCTAGGAAAAACAAAGTTACAAACTTAAACTAGGCTATTGCATTGAAAGAAAGCTAGTACATTGCATGAGAAAAGGAAGAGAGCATGAAAGTAAAGTCACATGAACATGAACATGAAAGTGAAAAATACTCAAGATTGGCTCCAATAGCACCTCCCCCACTCCAAAATTTTGAACCCTGGACTTAAGGAGAACCTCTGAATTTATAGGAAAAAATTTCAGATTACACGCCCTCGGTCACGGGCGTGACCAAGGGCGTGACTGCACTATTCACATCAGATCCGACAGCGGTGTGGGCTTGAATTCGGCTCGGCAAAAAGTGACATGTCACGGGCATGACATGTCGGGTCACGGCCGTGACTTTGGACGGCTGCATTAAATGCGGCGTGGGCTGTAATTCGGCGCGGTGGCGAAGCAGAGATCACGCTGGAAAGTCACGGCCGTGACATGTGGGTCACGGGCGTGACTTAGGTTGACTTCTTGACAGCATCTCCACGTCTCGACGGTGGCTCCACGTGGAAGATTCTAAGTTTACACGCCCTTGGTCACGGGCGTGACTTTAGGTCACGGGCGTGACCTGGGTCGTGACTTGGTGTGGGCTAGCTTAGACAGTGCGACATCATTCTGGACCGATCTTTAGGTTACACGCCCTTGGTCATGGGCGTGACCGAGGGCGTGACATGCCATTTTTCCCGATTTGTCCCAAAATTCTGCAAATATTGAAATTAAGCTAATTTAGAATCAAAATTACAAAAAGAACTAACTTATAACCTAAAATTGACATAAAAGGAAAATTCATATTAAATATTTACAAAATTTTCTATTAAAAAGTTATAAAAATACTACTTATCAAATACCCCCATACTTGAGGTTTTGCTATTCCAGAGCAAAAGTGTGAGACATAATTTATAAGACATCCTTAAAAATTTTTAATTTAAAACTAAAATTTCATTTAACCAAAAGTTAAATTAAGAGTAAATTCAAGGGGGAGTTAAGTCCTAAATTATGATGATGATTTGAAAAGAGGGAAAAATGTTTAGGCAAGAACTTCTCAAGAAAATTAAGTAGTTTGATAAAATTGTAGAAATTATAAAACTAAATTAAATTAAAATTATAAGAACTCTACCTTAAAAGAAACTTAAGGAAAAGTAAATTACTAAATATTGCTCTCTCCATAATTTTCAACTAAAACTAGAACAATGATAATTGGCTAAGGGGGATTTCATAAAATTTGGCATAAGAAGAGACATTTTTGAATGGAGGAAATGGAATTTATCATGAAATTTCCTTTTTTTTTCTTTCTTTCTCTCTCTTTTTTTCTCTTCTAATAAAAACCCAAAATGTATATGGTTTAGGAGTAATGAATTTTATCCTCTTACTCCATGCCATATAATCTTTTCAAATATTTTGGGTGCATATGTTTTAGGGAATAATGAATTTTATCCTCTTATTCCCATGACATATGATCTTTTAATACACATTTTTTTATGCCAGCAAAGGTGGTAGGGTAGGGGAAAATAAATCTAGCTAGCTTTAAATCATATTGAGAGCAAATTCTAGTAAAATTAAAATTCCTAAGATCTAAGAAGTTAGAAGAAAATATAATTGAAATCTAAAGAGGTTTAGGAAATTTACTACAAAATGAAGCCATTTAAAAATAAAAAGAGAAGTCATGCTAACAAATTCTATAATCAATTTAAAATCATAAGATGATTCTTAAATCAAGATTACCTCAAATTTAAAATTAACAAACTATGATAAGCAAAATTATAGCCAATTAAAAACTTAAACATGCTTATAAACATTCTCAACTAGATTTCTAAGAAATCACAAAAACAACAAGTAGGAGGGATATAAGAATTTTTGGAATTTTTGATATTATCTTTTTTTTTTGAATTTTTGATATTATCTTTTTTTTTTGAATTTTTGATGTTATCTTTTTTTTTTAAATTTTTGAATTTTTCTCATTAAAAACTATTTACAAAGAAAGGAAACTAGCTTTAAAACTTAACAATTTTTGTAAGTCTTGGACTTCCCAAGGGCTACCCGGTGAAGGGTTCGCAAGGTACTAGGAGGTGTGATGGGATGAAATCCCAAACGTCCCTTTCCAAGATTTAAATTTTCGATTTTCTAAATTTTTTTGAGTTTTTGGATTTTACAAGTGCTTAAATAAAGGAAATCATAGAAACAAAATTAAAATTTTCTTTTTGTTGTTTTTTATTTTCTTTTCATTTTTTTTTGAAAATTTTCTTTTTAAAACTATTTACAAATATTTACAAAGGGCTATTTACACCCCCATACTTAAAGTTAAACATTGTCCCCAATGTTTAAAAATAAGTATGAAGTAAGAAAAGGTAAAAAGAAATGCAAAAACGAAAGAAGAGAAGGAAAAAGGGCTTCCCTGATTTTTGTGAAGCTTTTGTGGGGAAGCTGCGATTACCTGCAAAAGTTGTTAAAGAAGAAAAGAAAAGACAAGAGAAAATAACAAAAGATAACTTTGGGGTGCCTCCCAACAGCGCTTTGTTTAAGGTCGCGTAGCTTGACCGACTTGCCAATCATGTTATATTATGAAGAAATATCGCATCACTCTTGTCATTAGGTAAGTCTCCTGGAAGATACAATTTAAGGCGGTGCCCGTTAAATTTGAAGGAACCTTTTTCCGGGTGGGAAATTAGAATTGTCCCATAGGACCAAACCTCTTTAACAATAAAAGGTCCGGACCATCGAGATTTCAGCTTTCCCGGAAAAAGGCGAAGACGAGAATTATAAAGGAGGACGAGATCGCCTGGCGAAAAAGTTTTTGGAAATTTTATATGTTTGTCGTGATAAAACTTTGTTCGCTCCTTATATAATTTGTTACTCTCATACGCATTCGCTCTCCACTCATCCAATTCGTTCATTTGAAATTTTCTTTGTTCGCCCGCTAAAGTAGAATCAAGATTTAAAAATTTAAGGGCCCAAAATGCGCGGTGTTCTAATTCAACCGGGAGGTGGCAAGCCTTGCCATAGACCATTCGATATGGTGTACAACCGATAGCGGACTTGTACGCCGTTCGATAGGCCCATAGCGCGTCATCGAGCTTTATTGCCCAATCCTTCCGATTAATAGAAACCATTTTTTCTAAGATCCGTTTTAATTCTCGATTAACAACTTCAACTTGGCCGCTCGTTTGTGGGTGATATGCAGTGGATAATTTGTGCGTGACACCATATTTTGCTAAGATTTTTGTGAATTGAGTATTGCAAAAATGGGTGCCCCGATCACTCACAATAGCGCGCGAAGTGCCAAATCGAGAGAATAATTTTTTTAAAAAGTTAACGATGACTCGCGCATCGTTGGTGGGGAGAGCTTGCGCTTCCGCCCACCTCGACACGTAGTCGACCGCTACTAGAATATACTTATTTGAAAACGAAGAAGGGAGAGGACCAACAAAATCAATGCCCCAAAGATCGAAAATTTTGCATTCTAAGAAAATATTTTGGGGCATCTCTTCCCGGCGAGAGATGTTCCCCGACCGCTGGCAGCTGTCGCAAGTACTCACAAGGGTGTAAGCATCTTTAAAGAGCGAGGGCCAATAAAAGCCCGCCTCTAGCGCCTTCCTCGCGGTTCGGTTTGAATGATAATGACCACCGGATGGTCCCTCGTGACAATATCGTAAAATTTTAAGACCCTCCTCACTCGAGACGCATCGTCTCACCACTTGGTCTGCGCATACACGGAATAAAAAGGGGTCCTCGCAAAAGTAATTCTTTAAATCAGAAAAGAATTTCTTCTTTTGCTGACTCGAGAATTCTTTCGGCAGGACCCGGGCTACTAAATAGTTAGCCAGATCTGCAAACCAGGGGGTAGACGATGAATTAATATTTTCGAGAGCGAGGAGGCGCTCTTCGGGAAATTTATCATCGATGTCAGATTCTATCAATACTTTCGAGGCGGGGTTTTCTAGACGAGAAAGATGATCGGCCGTCAAGTTTTCGGCTCCTCTTTTGTCCCGGATCTCTAAGTCAAACTCCTGCAAGAGGAGGATCCATCGCAAAAGATGAGGCTTGGCGTCCGATTGGCTTAAAAGATACCTAAGTGCGGAGTGATCCATGAAGACAATAACTTTCGAGAGGGTGATGTATGACCTAAACTTATCGAAGGCAAAAACGATCGCTAGAAGCTCTTTTTCGGTAGTGGTGTAATTCGCTTGTGCCGATGTGAGTGTTTTGCTCGCATAATAAATAGGGTGGAAATACTTACTCACCCGTTGGCCTAAAATGGCACCAACCGCAATGTCACTCGCGTCACACATGATTTCAAAAGGGAGCGACCAATCCGGCGCGACTAGAATCGGGGAGTTTATAAGTTTTTCTTTAATAAGTTTAAAGGCCAAATGGCATTCATCGCTAAAAATAAATGAGGATTCCTTTTCAAGAAGATGGGTTAACGGCTTTGTGATTTTGGAAAAATTTTGTATAAAGCGCCGATAGAACCCTGCGTGCCCTAGGAAACTACGAATAGCTTTTACGTTTGTTGGAGGGGGGAGCTTTTCAATCACTTCAATCTTGGCCCTATTGACCTCGATCCCCATGCCCGAAATTTTATGACCAAGGACTAATCCTTCCTTGACCATAAAATGGCATTTCTCCCAATTAAGTGCTAAATTCATTTCCTCGCATCGCTGCAACACACGCTCAAGATTTTTTATACAATTTTTAAATGAGTTTCCGAATACGGAAAAGTCGTCCATAAACACTTCCATCACCTCCTCTACTAACTCGTCAAATATCGCCAGCATACATCTTTGAAATGTAGCTGGCGCGTTACAAAGACCAAATGACATCCTTCGATAAGCGAAGGTGCCAAAGGGACAAGTGAAGGTGGTTTTCTCTTGTTCATCGGGCGAAATTGGGATTTGAAAATATCCCGACAAACCATTGAGAAAACAGTAGTAGGAGTGACCTGAAAGGCGCTCTAAGATTTGATCAATAAACGGTAGAGGGAAGTGATCCTTACGGGTGGCATCATTTAGTTTTCGGTAATCGATGCACATCCGCCAACCTGTAACAGTACGGGTTGGGATCAACTCGTTATTCTCGTTAGCTACTACCGTAACGCCACCTTTCTTCGGTACGACTTGTACTGGGCTAACCCAAGTACTATCCGATATCGGGTAGATAATTCTCGCGTCCAATAGTTTGATCACTTCGGCCTTAACGACTTCTTTCATGTTAGGGTTTAGCCGCCGTTGAGGCTGGACCGAATTTCGGGAATTATCTTCGAGAAAGATTTTATGAGTGCAGAAGGAAGGGTTTATACCCTTAATATCCAAAATTTGCCACGCAATTTCATGGCGGTGCTTTCTTAAGACAATAGCTAACTCAGAAATTTCCGAGTTGCTAAGTTCGGATGAAACGATGTGGGGTAGCTTCGACTCTTTTTCTAAAAATAAATACTTAAGGTGAGGGGGAAGTTGCTTTAGTTCTAAAATGGGTGGTTCTTCATAAGAAGTTTTGATTTTCAATTTTTCTAAAAATAGTGGTTCGGGTGGTGTGAAACTAGTGACTTCTTCTTCTTCCAGACAAAAGAGTTCGGCGAGCTCAGACTCGTGACTCGAGGTGGAGACTAACTCAGGAGGTGAATCGAATTCCCAACACTCTTCCAGGTAAAAACACGAATCGTCATTTTCTAATGTGTTCCGCATCGAGGAATTTATGCCGAAAGAAACTTCATCGTCTCCAACCCGAAGGAGGAGCTTTCCGTTACTTACGTCAATAATGGCTCGGGAGGTGGCAAGGAAGGGGCGGCCGAGTATGAGGGGTACTTCGGCATCCTCTTCGATGTCAAGAATGACAAAGTCCACCGGGAAGATGAACTTGTCGACCTTGACGAGCACGTCCTCCACTATTCCTACCGGATATTTTAAAGAGCGATCCGCTAATTGAATACTCATTCGAGTGGGGCTTGGATTTCCTAGACCTAGTTTCTTAAATAGTGAAAAAGGCATGAGATTGATACTTGCTCCCAGATCCGCTAAAGCGTGTTTTACTAACGAATTGCCAAATAAACACGGGATGGAGAACTGTCCCGGGTCATTCACTTTTCTAGGCAATTTGTTGAGTACAACCGCGGAGCATTCTGCGTTCAAAGAAATATGCGAAATATCTTCTAATTTTTTCTTATTGGAGAGCAACTCCTTAAGATATTTCGCATATTTAGGCATTTGAGAGATGGCCTCGCAGAAGGGTATATTAATGTGAATTTGCTTTAAAATATCTAAAAACTTTTTATAATTCTTTTCGGCGCTCTCGCTTTTAAACTTAGATGCATACAGAATATTTGAAGTAGAAGCGCGCGGAGCTAACGTAGCAGGTAAATTAGAAGATAAAATAGGAGGAGGAGGAGGGGAGGAAGTTACCATGGGTTCGTCCTGTTTTGAAACCACCTCCTTCCCGCTTCGGAGTGTAATCGCATTTGCGCTCTCCCTTGGGTTTGGCTCTGTGTTTCCCGGAAGGGCTCCTTGCTGGCGCTCGGAGATTATCTTTGCTAGCTGGCCCACTTGGTTCTCCAAATTTTTGATCGATCCGGTGAGATTCCGGATGTTCGCTTCATTTGTAGCAACATATTTTGCAAAAACCTCTTCAAGCGGAGAGGGCTTTTGCTGTTGCGGTGGAAAACCGGGTGGATTAAAATTTGGAGGGGGAGTTAAATTAAGAAGTTGATTTGGAGGTTGATTTAAATTTAAGGGACGCTGAGCATTTCCTTGATTGCTCCATGAGAAATTCGGATGATTCCTATAACCCGCATTGTAGGTGTTATTATACGGAGCGGTGTTCGGGTTATAGGAAGGCCGAGGCGGATTTCCCATGTAATCAACTTGCTCTTCAAGTAAAACATTATTAGCCCAAGGAGGAGTGGCGGAGGAAGCAGACATCTCCGCCACTTGCTTTGTTAAGCGCTCAACTTGTAAAGCCAAATTTGCGTTAGCGTCTATTTCAAAAATTCCGGCCGGCTTATTAGGCCGCGCTCGGGGCATGTTCCATTGGTACGCATTTCTGGCCATCTCTTCGAAAAGCTCTTGAGCGACGATCGGGGTTTTATTATTTAATGTCCCTCCGGCGGCCGCATCAATCATTTGCCTCGTTTGGAGATTTAAGCCATTATAAAATATTTGCACTTGTTGCCAAGTGGCAAGTGCGTGGTGAGGGCATCGGCGCAAAAGCTCCTTGAAGCGCTCCCATGTGTCATAGAGAGTCTCCGAGTCGATTTGCATGAACGACGCAATATCCGTGCGCAATTTAGCGGTCTTTGAAGGCGGGAAATATTTATTGAGAAATTTTTCCGCCATTTCGGCCCATGTAGTGATGGATCCCCCTTGGTAGGGAGCCCATCCACTGCTTGGCCTTAGACCGCAAAGAAAAAGGAAAAAGACGTAATCGAATGGCGTCATCGGTGACGCCATTGATCTTAAATGTGTCGCAAATTTCAAGAAAGTAAGAAATATGTGAGTTTGGATCCTCGTCCGGTTGACCATCAAAGGTCACGGATTGTTGCACCATTTGTATGATGCTGGACTTGATCTCAAAATTATTGTTCGCCACCATGGGGCGAACAATACTCGATTGTGTGCCTTCTAAATTCGGCCGCGCATAATAGGACATGGTCCGTTGCGCGTCCTCATTAGGATTTGGCTCGTTAAGATTAGGAGGATTAAGATTATGATCCATGTTCGCTGCGTTAGTGTCCCCGATCGACTCTTCAGATTCTACTTGATTTCCTTGATCACGAGAACGGCAGTGCCTCAAAAGGGTTCGCTCGATTTCCGGATCAAAAGGAAGAATCGAAGTGCTACCACGGGTCATACACTAAAAAGAGAAGGAAGGAAGAAGAAAAAGAGAGAATTTTTTTTTGTTCTTTTAGACAGATTAAGTTAGTCTTGGACTTCCCAAGATCTACCCGGTGAAGGGTTTGAAAGGTACTAGGAGGTGAGATGGGATGACACCCCAAACGTCCCTTTCCAAGATTTTAATTTCACCCTTAAGATTATCAAAAATAGAAAAACTAAAATAAAAACAACATGATAAAATTAATAGCTATCCTTGTTTCAAAATATCTACGCAAAAGTCCCCGGCAACGGCGCCAAAAACTTGATATTTAATTTTGCGGTTTTGAAATTTAGTGAAGGTTTGAGATTTTCTCCAAAACTATATCTGATAAAGGCAAGTGTACCTTATCGTCTATAGTATAGGATATTAAGAAATACCAAGGTCGTATTCCACGGGGCGCGTTGATTACTTCTACTTTGAGGAAAGTCGCTATTATCTTATCTAATGATAGTTTGGGGTTTTGGTTACTTAGCTAGAAAAAGAGAAATTGCAAGCTAAATTAAGGGTTTAGATGATGATAAAAGAGGCTAGTACTCAATCAAAAGTCACCTTGGAGTGAGAAAAGACAAGTGAAAAGAAATTAAATCTAATTCCATTTAAATTGAACTACTTGATCGTGGAGGTTCCCGAAGCTCGAACATGCCTCTCTCGAGGTTAATGCCCAACTAAGTTTAGGAAAAATCAATCGGACTCTCGTCCTATAATCGATTACCTAAAACTTACTTTACGAAGTGAACCCCGCTATTGGATTTGACTCTAATCCGGGAGATTTACGTCATCCTCTCTCGATGGGTGCGTGCAACTCTCTTTACCCTTGAGTGATCAATTCATACTTTGAGCCTCTCGGTTAACTAAGTATGAAAACATAAGCGAAAACCATATATCGAAAATATGGCCTCACTAATTATAAATCAAGGGTAATTCAAGTGTTTGTAAAAACGGAAAAAGAAAACTTTAGAGAATCATAACTTGTCTAACTCATCCTCGAATCATTTTGATTGAGTACTAATGAGGATTAGTTAATCATGGTGGAGGGGGAAGAGAAATAAAAATAAAAATGCATAATAAGAAAATTGAACTAAGTAAGGAGGAGACAAAATCAAGAGAACAAAGTAATTTTTATTTAAATGAAAACTATTACAAGTCTTAAGAGAAGAGATTGCAAGCTAGGAAAAACAAAGTTACAAACTTAAACTAGGCTATTGCATTGAAAGAAAGCTAGTACATTGCATGAGAAAAGGAAGAGAGCATGAAAGTAAAGTCACATGAACATGAACATGAAAGTGAGAAAATACTCAAGATTGGCTCCAACAGCACCTCCCCCACTCCAAAATTCTGAACCCTGGACTCAAGGAGAACCTCTGAATTTATAGGAAAAAATTTCAGATTACACACCCTCGGTCACGGGCGTGACCAAGGGCGTGACTGCACTATTCACATCATATCCGACAGCGGCGTGGGCTTGAATTCGGCGCGGCGAAAAGTGACATGTCACGGGCGTGACATGTCGGGTCACGACCGTGACTTTGGACGGCTGCATTAAATGCGGCGTGGGCTGTAATTCGGCGCGGTGGCGAAGCAGAGATCACGCTGGAAAGTCACGGCCGTGACATGTGGGTCACGGGCGTGACTTAGGTTGACTTCTCGACAGCATCTCCACGTCTCGATGGCGGCTCCACGTGGAAGATTCTAAGTTTACACGCCCTTGGTCACGGGCGTGACTTTGCGTCATGGGCGTGACTTTGGGTCACGGGCGTGACCTGGGTCGTGACTTGGTGTGGGCTAGCTCAGACAGCACGACATCATTCTGGACTGATCTTTAGGTTACACGCCCTTGGTCACGGGCGTGACCGAGGGCGTGACATGCCATTTTTCCCGATTTGTCCCAAAATTCTGCAAATATTGAAATTAAGCTAATTTAGAATCAAAATTACAAAAAGAACTAACTTATAACCTAAAATTGACATAAAAGGAAAATTCATATTAAATATTTACAAAATTTTCTATTAAAAGTTATAAAAATACTACTTATCAAGTGCAAATCTGAAACTTTTGAAAAGTTCAAAGAGTTTAAGAATGAAGTGGAGAACCAATTGGGTAAGAAGGTTAAAGCACTCCGATCTGATCGAGGTGGCG
This sequence comes from Dactylorhiza incarnata, assembly GCA_033032865.1. Lineage (NCBI taxonomy): Eukaryota > Viridiplantae > Streptophyta > Magnoliopsida > Asparagales > Orchidaceae > Dactylorhiza > Dactylorhiza incarnata. The sequence continues at coordinate 1,536,664 of JAWHQI010000224.1, forward strand.
AATACCTGAGTCATGAGTTCCGTGATCATCTGAAAGAGTGTGGTATTGTATCACAGCTCACTCCACCTAGGACACCACAGCATAATGGTGTGTCTGAGAGGAGAAATCGTACTCTGTTAGACATGGTATGGTCGATGATGAGTCATGCAGACTTGCCTGTTTCTTTTTGGGGTTTTGCTTTAGAGACTGCTGCAATGACACTGAATCGCGCTCCGACGAAAACGGTTCTAAAGACACCATATGAGATATGGACTGGGAAGCATCCTAGTATGTCATTCATTAAAATTTGGGGCTGTGAGGCATACGTACGACGTCAAATGCCTGACAAGCTGGAACCCAAATCAGATAAGTGTTATCTGGTGGGATATCCTAAGGAAACGAAAGGATATTACTTTTACCTATCGTCTGAGGGCAAAGTGTTTGTCGCAAGGACGGGTGTCTTCTTGGAGAAAGAGTTCTTGTTAAGAAAGACGCAAAAGGTAGAACTTGAAGAAGTTCAAGAACCACAAGTAGTGAATGAACCAGAATTAGATTCTGAGCCAGGACTACAAGATGTTGTAGCTGGAGAACCTGCTCAAGAGACACAAGTCCTATATAGATCTGGTAGACTAAGATTTGAGCCTGAGAGATATGGATTTCTCGTGTCTCAAATAGGTAATGTGTTGCTTATGGATCATGATGATGAACCAGCGACCTACCAAGAGGCTATGAATGGACCGGACTCCGACAAATGGCTTGAGGCTATGAAATCCGAAATGGACTCCATGTATACAAACCAAGTTTGGGACTTGGTGGAACCACCTGAAGGGGTACGACCCATAGGGTGCAAGTGGGTCTTCAAGAATAAGACCGACATGGATGAGAATGTACATACATTCAAAGGGCGACTGGTGGCTAAGGGTTTCAAGCAAATTCATGGTGTTGACTATGATGAGACCTTTTCCCCTGTTGCCATGGTAAAGTCCATTAGGATATTGCTTGCTATTGCTGCGTATTATGACTACGAGATCTGGCAGATGGATGTCAAAACGGCTTTCCTAAATGGAAACCTTCTTGAGGAAGTGTACATGACACAACCCGAGGGTTTTGTATCCCCAAATGAAGCCACTAAAATATGCAAGCTGAACAGGTCCATCTATGGATTGAAACATGCCTCTAGAAGTTGGAATCTTCGTTTTGATGAGAAAATCAAAGAGTTTGGTTTTGTCAAGAATGAAGATGAACCGTGTGTTTACAAGCGAATCAGTGGGAGCATTGTTGTCTTCCTGATATTGTATGTAGATGACATAGTGCTGATCGGGAATGATATATCTACCCTGAAGGTTGTTAAGAACAACCTAGGGAACTGCTTTTCTATGAAGGACTTGTGTGAAGCGACTTACATACTAGGTATTAAGATCTATAGAGATAGATCGAAGAAGTTGCTGGGTTTGACCTAGAGTACGTACATTGAAAAGGTGTTGAAGCGGTTCAACATGCTTGAGTCCAAGAAAGAATTTTTGCCCATGTCTCATGGTGTGAATCTCTCTAAGGACCAGTGTCCAAAATCTTGTGAAGATAAGGACCGCATGAAGTTGATTCCATATGCTTCGGCAATTGGGTCAATCATGTATGCAATGTTATGTACTCGACCCGATGTCTCTTTTGCTTTGAGCATGACTAGCAGGTATTAGTCTGATCCTAGTGAATGTCACTGGATAGCCGTAAAGAATATCCTGAAGTACTTGAGAAGGACTAAGGATGTATTCTTGGTGTATCGTGGAGAGGAAGAGCTCGTTGTAAGTGGTTACACGGATGCCAGCTTCCAAACTGATAGAGATGATTCGAAGTCTCAGTCAGGGTTTGTGTTTTGCCTGAATGGAGGAGCTGTGAGCTGGAAGAGTTTCAAGCAAGAGACAGTTGCTGATTCTACAACTGAGGCCGAGTATATCGCTGCGGCAAATGCAGCAAAGGAGGCTGTATGGATTAGGAAATTCATCGGCGAGCTAGATGTTGTTCCTAGCATTGTTGGTCCCGTAGTTCTCTACTGTGATAACAATGGTGCAATTGCACAATCTAAGGAACCTAGATCCCATCAGCGCTCCAAGCACATACTTCGGCGGTTCCATCTTATTCGTGAGATTGTCGAGCGAGGAGATGTGAACATTTGCAGAGTGCCGACTGAGGAGAATATTGCAGATCCACTGACAAAGCCTCTCGCGCAGAGAAAGCATGATGGTCATACTAGATCAATGGGTATACGATACCTGAGTGATCAACTCTAGTGGGAGTCTTGTGGGTTGCATGTAAAATATATATTCTGTTGACTATTTATTATTTATTCATATGATGAATTGTGTACTAATTATTTCCTTTTACAATTAATGGCAAGTTCTTTTATTACGATATACTGTTTCTACATAATAGAATAAAATTCGTGATAAATACCCTTAGAATGTTCGCTTCCATAGGACATCAAGTACGTGACTTGAATGTGAGAGCCTATGATTTCGAAGCTTCATTCTTAAAAGGTCCCTGGTCGAGGTATCATCGTAGAAACTAAGGGTGATGATGATACATTAAGACTAGCATGTGTGTTGACTAATGACTGGTTCTCACAGGTCATGATATTGTGATATCAAGTCATCACGTGGGTACTTGTTAGTGAACAAGTTGTACTGGACAGACCCAACCTGAGACTACTTTGTGGATTGTTACTTACAAGTGTCACAAGTAGGTCTCATTTGACAATGGTGTTGTGGTCCTTTGACCTGAAGTCACAACATTCATCGAGTGAGGAAGAGCGTGCTTTGATGTCATCTAAAGTCTTCCTTGAAGAAGGTTGATGATAGGGGTGGTCTTTGGGTACGTTACGAATCATTTGGGTGTTTGGGTGTGAGCAGATATGGGATTTGTCCTCCTATATAACAGGAGTTGCATCCATGGGCCCCTTGATGGAATTGGACTGAGAAATGCATGGCCATGCTTGGTTGAGTCAATATGTGATATTGAGCTCACCATTCTCTGGAAGTCCGTTCTAGATCAAGAAACTTGGATTGAGCTATTACGAGGGTGACACGGTCCATGCCTCTAGTTCTTTCCGGATGTAAGGGACAAAGACAACGCTGGAACATTGGTCATAAAGGCTTATGAGTTATGAACTCTTATTGCTTGGGGAGCAATGATGCATTGCTAGATGCCGCTCATTGTTTGTGAGATTTTTGTTTGATACTTTCAAGATCAAGTGGGAGACTGTTGGAGTTACCATTGTGATCTAGAAGTGGTCAAACATGTAATGTCACTGCCAACGCGATATGAGCCTGCAGGGTCGCACATAAGAGCATGTGGAGAAGATGGAAGATTGACTGTGTTGGTAAATGTTACCAATCACCATATAGAATGGGGGAGGTCCAACAAATGTTGCTGTCTGAATTCGTCGGGTTTACACGGATAGAATTCGTCGGATTCGTCGTGGTTCGTCGGATGATTTCGTGGAATCCCGACGAATTGTTACAGAGATCCTTAACTCGGCAAATGTTGCCGTCTGATATGATTCGTCAGAATTCGTCGGATTCGTCGGATTGTTTTGTGGAATCCGGACGAATTGTTACAGAGATCCTTAACTCGGCAAATGTTGCCGTCTGATTTGATTCGTCGGATTCGTCGGATTGTTCTGTGAACACTCGACGAATGCTGTTCCGTGGAATCATGACGAATTGTTACAGAAACCCCAATTCTGCTGTGTGGTCTGCAGATAGCGATTCTTCTAGAAGCCTGTTTATCCTTTGGGTATAAATAGATCTTCTTTTAGGGTTATTATAGAGACGAAAAGAGTTCAGCCGACGGAAGCGTTCCGCTCTCGCCCGAACCCTAGACGGAAGGAGTTCCGCCCAGTTCGCCTCCGCCGACCTCCTCTCCGGCGATCGTCGTCGTGATTGTTCTTCCTGGAGCGAACCTAGCAGTTCGTGGAAGTACAAGGTGCAGTCGTTCTTCTCCCGGCTCGTGTGGATCACTGTAGAGACGTAGACATTATTCTACGTGAGGAATCTCGCATAGCCGACGACAGGACTCAACTCGTGGAGCATCTAGGTTGGATTTGATCCAACTCCACTAAGGTAATTTATGCATTTAGTTAACTTCTTGATTCAATATTCAAGGCCCGATCAAAGTCTTTTGGGTTGTTTCTCTTTATTTCCGCTGCGCCTACATATGATGTATGGTTCAAGAAAAACCCAACACTTTTGATAAGGAGATCTTGAACCATTCAGATCTTTTTGTTGGGAATATTGCCCTCAATGTTCCCTTGATTTGAAGAGGCATCACTTTCAATACTAAGTACATATTGTATTTGATAAAGCTGTGTTTTTGTAAGTTAAACAGGCTTAGGTGACTCAAGAGAAAGGGTTAATCAAGACCTAAGGTTAGGAGAAATGTTCTCCTAAGTTGATGAAGAAATGTCTCAGCTGAACCGCTGAGACGATGAGCCATCTCAGCGGATCCGCTGAGAAGAAGGTGTCTCAGCTGATAAGTTCATCAAACGCTGAGAATCAGCGTGTTCGTCGAACGTAGAGAGCCATTTGTAAAATGCAGAACAAAGTTCGTCGACCGCTGAGATGAGACCAGAGAAGGAGCCGCTGAGAAGGCACAAAGGGCATGTTCGTCGAACGCAAAGAGCCGTTCGTCGAACGCAGAACAAAATTCGTCGACAGCTGAGATGAGATAGAAGAAACATCTGATAATACCGTGATCATTGAATGCACAGTGCCGTTCGTCGAACACAGAGACAAGGCAGATCGTTGAGTACAGAGCTTGGCGTGTTCGTCGAACGCAGAGTGCCGTTCGTCGAATGCAGAGACAAGGCAGATCGTTGAACGCAAAGCTTATCATGTTCGTCGAATGCAGAGTGTTGTTCGTCAAACGCAGAGACAAGGTAGATCGTCGAATGCAGAAACAAGGCAGATCATCGAACGCAGAGTTTGGCAAGACCGTCGAACGCAAGATGCAGCGGGTTTGTCGAATGCAGAGTGAAGCGGGTTCGTCGAACGCAGACCTTCTCTACAGATAAGTAGGGCGGCGTGTCCTGCGGCTAGGGCAAGTTGCAGAAAAGCTACAGGGGACCACCGATCTCTCCCATACTTCTTGGGAGATCAAATTAGAGCCGTTGAAGATAAAAGAAGTATAAAAGAAAGTGTTAGGGCTTTTTCAAAGCCCCGACTAGTTACATGCAAAATCTCGATTTGCCATTGATGGCTGCTGCTCTCGTCTTTCTTCCTGCTCACTGATAGAGAAGAAGAAACAGAGAGAAGAAGATAGCTCCTCCACCAGAAGGGGCAAGGTGATCTTCCATCATTATATTAAAGAGGAAGATCAAGTGGTAGCTGTTATCAACATCTTCAGCTACAGGAAAGCACAAACTGTGCAGGATCTACAGGAGAAGTATTTCTGCTGTAGAATATTTCTAAAACATCATTTTTCTCTAAGGCTTTTTGCCTGAGTTTGTAGGGCATTTTCCTGAGTGTGTATGGTTTGTTTACCTGAGCTTGTAGGGCTGGTTTGCCTGAAATTGTAGGAGCTGGTGATAGCTCTGAGTTGTAAGGCTTGTTGCCTGAGGTAGGACCAGGAAGTGGTCTGAGCTGTAGGATGTGTATTCCTCTGAGTTTGTAGGGTAGCAGTGCCCGAGGTAGGAGCTGGTGATAGCTCTGAGTTGTAGGACCTTTTGGTCTGAGCTGTAGGATCAGGTGCTGATCTGAGGTAGGGCCTTTTGGCCTGAGCTGTAGGAGGTGTATTCCTCTGAGTTTGTAGGGCAGCAGTGCCTGAGGTAGGAGCTGGTGATAGCTCTGAATTGTAGGGACTTTTGTCCTGAGGTAGGATCATCTTTGATCTGAGAAGTTCTGAGGAACTTGAGTTGTAAGCTTTTGGAGCTGAGTTGGAGGAGTTGGCCTTGTCTAACACATTGTTAGAAAGGTGAAGGGGGAAAGAGGACTACTCAAGACACCCTGTCTTGAGGAACCTCTATACATACTTGTGTGCTTTCTGTGTTGCTTGATTCTCTGATTAGAATAGTTTTAACAAGCCATAATAATCAAGTAAAACTCAAAAGACCTATTCACCCCCCTCTAGGTGAATTAGTTAGCATACCTATATTCTTTCAAGTGGTATCAGAGGGAGGTTGGTCAAGAAGGACTTAACAGTCTAACCAGTTCCTAAATAGGTTGTGCTGATTCAAAATCAAATGGCCTCCAGTGGAATGAAGAAGGAGTTGGGGTCAATGAAGTTGCCCATATGCTCCAAAGAAATCTTTGGCATATGGAAGCAAAGGGTGAGGCTGTTCATGGAAGCCTCAAACCCAAGGATCTATGTGACAGTCAAGAATGGTCCGTACACATTTGAGAAGGCCTCCACTATTGACCCTACTAGAAAAGTACTCAAGATATTTTCTGAGCTGACCAATAATGAAATTGCACTGTACACAATGGACAAAAGGGCTCAGAACATAATTGTTAATGCAATTGATGACACTACATTTAAAAACTTGGTACACTGCTCAACTGCCAAGGAAATGTGAGACACATTGGTTATATATATAGAAGGGACAACTAAAGTAAGGGATGATAGAAAATCACTCCTTAACCAAGAATATGAAGCTTTCAGGCAGCTGGCCCAGGAAAGCATATCCTTGTGCTATGAGAGGTTCTTCATAATAGTCAATGAGCTGAGAATCTATGAGAGGGTCTTCACTGATTATGAGCTGAATGACAAGTTCCTTAGATCTCTAATGAGGGACTGGGACACAAAGATATGTGCCATCAGGGAAGTGGCCAAGCTAGGTGAGACCCCAACTCACACACTGTTTGGGAAGCTGCTCTCCTATGAGATGCAGCTGTCAGCAAGGAAGGAAGAGGACACCTCCTCAAGGGCTCAAGCAAGGGAGAATTCTATAGCTCTCAAAGTTGACAGCTCCAAGAGAAGTCAGGGCAGGTTGGCGTCTCCTCAAAGGAGAAGTGCTGAATCAGAAACCAACACCTCTGATATCTCTTCCTCTGATGAAGAGTTTTCTGCCTTTTTGAGGCAATTCAAGAAGATGATGAAGAGGAGGCAATGTATGACAAGCCCTCTTCCTCATATCACAAAAAGGAGGACAGCAAAGAGTCAAAGCATCACTCCAGAAATGACAGGTATGGCTCTAACTCTAAATATAATTCCTCTAAAGTTGTCTGCTATTGCTGCAGCAAGCCAGGGCATGTCATTACTGAATGCCCAGTCAAGAGAAAAGAGAAGGATGAGAAGAAGGGTCATCAGCCAAAGGGAAAGAAAGGAGAAAAATCCTTTCTAGCTAAGAAGGAAAGGATCTGGAGTGAATCAGGCTCCAGCTCATCTGAATCTGAAAAGTAAGAAGCCCTTATTGGGCTGGTTGCTGCTGAAGAATTTGCAGCAGAAGAAGATGAAGATTGCCCAGCTACAAAGGTTGGAATCAGGGCCCCTCTATCACACTCAGATAGTGATGAAGAGGAGGATGAAGAAGACTGTGTTCAGCTAGGCCTTATGGCCCTCACTGATGAGGAAGGCAGTTAGAATATGTCTGACAATGATCAGGTATCAATCCATTCCACTTCTATTTCTGATCATGATGTATGTTAAGAATCTGAAGTACAGCCATCACATGATGAAAGTGTTTCAAAAGCTGAGGTAGATGTCAAGCAATTGATTGACAAATATGATGCCTTGGTTATTGCTCTGAAAGAGAGCAAGAAGCTTGCCAAGAGGCAAGCCCAGGAAATTGCCTCCCTTAAGAAGATTGAAGGTGACTACACTGGACCTACCTCCCTGGTGGCCCAAATGAGTAGACAAATAAGTCATTTAAAGGGTATGACAAGTGTTCAATTGAGCACTATTTCCCTGAAGGACAAGATCATCAAGGATCTTGAGGAGAAGCTTGTAAAGGAAAGAAGCCTTGTGGCTCAATTCTCCAAGCCTAAAACTGTGATACCCATTATTGACTCCTTCTCCTCTCAATCCCACAGAAGAGGACCAGGTATCAATAAGATGGAGACAGGAGAAGGGAGTGGAGAAAAGAGCAGGGGTAAGGCTAAGCCTCATTCCACCTCTCAAAGGGGATTGCTTTCTTCCAACAGGTATGACCATGAAATCATTAGTGGTCACTAGAGGAATGGAAGCTCTTATAGGAAGGAAAATACTCCATCCTATAATGAAAGAAGGGGCATGGGATTGAGTGCAATGAAATCTCCCCATGAGGAAATACAAATGGCCCAATCTGGACCATTTGTGTTTGGTGCTTCAACACCTTTAGTCAAGAACATGGATGCAAGCACTTCCAAATCAGCTTCAGCAAAAAGCATGACTGCTGTCAAATCTGTTGACAAGGCCTGCTGCTCAGTGTCTGATTCCATTAGATCTTGTATGGCGCCAAGCCAAAACAAGTTGAGGCCATCAGGAAAAAGAGCAGCAAGTCTATCCACAGATTATCCTTCAGTCAGATTATTGCTGAAAGAAATAGGAAGAATGTTGCAGTCTCTTCTGCTGAACATGTGCACAGTGTTGTACCTATTCAGAAAAATGTTCTGAAAAGGAGATACAATATTCATGATTGTTGGTGTTGTGGCAAGGTGGGACATATTGCCATAGATTGTTGGCACAACCCCAATGTACCTAATGCAAAGAAGAGCTTTCCTGCTAGGAGTGTAGCTAGTGTGAGATTATCTCATCAAACTAACAAGAACCAAGGATCTAAGTCAACTTGGGCTCCTAAGGGACATTAAACTCTGTTTTGCAGGATAGTTCAAGTACTAGGCCCATCATCATTTGGTACTTGAACAGTGAGTGCCAATGGCACATGAGAGACAGGAGGTTGATATCATAGATTGAACATCAAGTAGAGGACTAAATCCTCAAGGTTCTACTAGAAAGAATTCTGCAAACATGGATGCCCAGAGTGAGGGGGAGCTTAGCTCTCTCTATGGAGAAGAAGATGGGTGTGTTAGTAAGTGGGAGCACAACCCAGATGATGGAAGAGCAAAAGCTCAGAATGGAGAAAGAGGTGGCCACAGCTGTTGGGCACAACCATTGTGAACTCAACATCAATTGAGGACTACCTCCTCAAGGTAAGTATCTCTACTCCTATTGATTTTAAAGAAAGATGATCAGCTGAATCAGAAAAATCTGGATCAGCTGAGTTTAAGGTTTCCCTTAAATCATAAGATCAATAGACATGCTCCAATTAAGGGGGAGCAAGCTCCTGCTCAAATTGAGGGGGAGTTGGCTATAAGTTGAGGGGGAGATAGCTAATGCTCAGTAGGTCAGAAAGGATGTAGGTTATCCTGAAAAGAGTAGAGGCTGAAGAATCCTATTCCCTAATGGGAAAGAGGTTGAAGAATCCAGAAAGGGGGGAGATGGCCAATGCTAAGACCAAATTTGGTCTTGCTAGATGCAAATAGGAGATGGAATGCTAGTTGCTAAGACCAAAGAAGTGTTAGCCCTCTAAATTTGTTATCATGATATGCTATTAAATCTGAATTAGAAAGGGGTTGATGCCCTCTAAGCTAGTCAAAGTTTTAAATAATCTGTCATGAAGTTGTTAGCTTAAACACTGTTGTATCATGTAGTTGTTAGCTATGTTATCATGATTATCTTATAGATCAGTTACATAATATGTCCTTTAGGTGATATCATGATATGTTTTTGTTGGCTATGTACCTTAGCATTGGGGATGTTCTACCTTCTTCAAATATGGGAGATTGTTGGGAATATTGCCCTCAATGTTCCCTTGATTTGAAGAGGCATCACTTCCAATACTAAGTACATATTGTATTTGATAAAGCTGTGTTTTTGTAAGTTAAACAGACTTAGGTGACTCAAGAGAAAGGGTTAATCAAGACCTAAGGTTAGGAGAAATCTTCTTCAAAGTTGATGAAGAAATGTCTCAGCTGAACCGCTGAGATGAGGAGCCATCTCAGCGGATCCGCTGAGAAGAAGGTGTCTCAGCTGATAAGTTCATCAAACGCTGAGAATCAGCATGTTCGTCGAACGCAGAGAGCCGTTCGTCGAACGCAGAACAACGTTCGTCGACCGCTGAGACGAGACCAGAGAAGGAGCCGCTGAGAAGGCATAAAGGGCGTGTTCGTCGAACGCAGAGAGCCGTTCGTCGAATGCAGAACAAAGTTTGTCGACTGCTGAGATGAGATAGAAGAAACATCTGATAATAGTGTGATCGTCGAACGCAGAGTGCCATTCGTCGAACGCAGAGACAAGGCAGATCGTTGAACGCAGAGCTTGGCATGTTCGTCGAACGCAGAGTGCCGTTCGTCGAACGCAGAGACAAGGCAGATCGTTGAACGTAGAGCTTGGCATGTTCGTCGAATGCAGAGTACCGTTCGTCGAACGCAGAGACAACGCAGATCGTCGAACGCAGAGATAAGGCAGATCGTCGAATGCCGAGTTTGGCAAGATCGTCGAATGTAAGATGCAGCGGGTTCGTCGAACGCAGAGTGAAGCGGGTTCGTCGAACGCAGACCTTCTCTATAGATAAGTAGGGCGGCGGGTCCTGCGGCTAGGGCAAGTTGCAGAAAAGCTACAGGGGACCACTGATCTCTCCCATACTTCTTGGGAGATCAAATTAGAGCCGTTGAAGATAAAAGAAGTATAAAAGAAAGTGTTAGGGCTTTTTCAAAGCCCCGGCCAGTTACGTGCAAAATCTCGATTCGCCATTGATGGCTGCTTCTCTCGTCTTTCTTCCTGCTCACTGATAGAGAAGAAGAAACAGAGATAAGAAGATACCTCCTCCACCAGAAGGGGCAAGGTGATCTTCCATCATTCTATTGAAGAGGAAGATCAAGTGGTAGCTGTTATCAACATCTTCAGCTACAGGAAAGCACAAACTGTGCATGATCTACAGGAGAAGTATTTCTGCAGTAGAATATTTCTAAAACATCATTTTTCTGTAAGGCTTTTTGCCTGAGTTTGTAGGGCATTTGCCTGAGTGTGTAGGGTTTGTTTACCTGAGCTTGTAGGGTTGGTTTGCCTGAGATTATAGGAGCTGGTGATTGCTCTGAGTTGTAAGGCTTGTTGCCTGAGGTAGGACCAGGAAGTGGTCTGAGCTTTAGGAGGTGTATTCCTCTGAGTTTGTAGGGCAGCAGTGCCTGAGGTAGGACCTTGTGATAGCTCTGAGTTGTAGGACCTTTTGGTCTGAGCTGTAGGATCAGGTGCTGATCTGAGGTAGGGCCTTTTGGCCTGAGCTGTAGGAGGTGTATTCCTCCGAGTTTGTAGGGCAGCAGTGCCTGAGGTAGGAGCTGGTGATAGCTCTGAGTTGTAGGGACTTTTGTCCTGAGGTAGGATCATCTTTGATCTGAGAAGTTCTGAGGAACTTGAGTTGTAAGCTCTTGGAGCTGAGTTGGAAGAGTTGGCCTTGTCTAACACATTGTTAGAAAGGTGAAGGGGGAAAGAGGACTACTCAAGACACCCTGTCTTGAGGAACCTCTATACATACTTGTGTGCTTTCTGTGTTGCTTGATTCTCTGATTAGAATAGTTTTAACAGGCCATAATAATCAAGTAAAACTCAAAAGACCTATTCACCCCCCCTCTCGGTGAATTAGTTAACATACCTATATTCTTTCACTTTTGATAAGGAGATCTTGAACCACTGAATTGTTTGGAAGAGGAATTCTTAAAACTCTGTACAGTTAAGGAAGATGAAAGAAGAAAGGAGATGGAGAAGAATAATTCTGTTCTCAGAATTCTGTAGAAGCTTTCAGCTTTCATTTTTCCCTTCAATGGATCTGCTAATGTTGAACCCTTGATTATGATTGTGATGATTTGCAAGGGTTATATTCTTGAGATCCTCTTGTATATCTTTTACTTGTTATCTGGCTATTATATGATGTTGATGAAGAAGCAACACTATTTTCTATCTTGAGGGAGCACTTGTTTTCTCTAATTATCTCTATTAGGGTTTCAGGAGGAAGAAGAAGTAGAAACCCTAATCGACAAAACTGTAGCAGATTGTGATGATTGCTCTATGTTTTCCTCTCTTCTCATCCTATTTATTATCCAAGATTAATTTTGAATTCTCCCGAAAAGGTATAGTCTTGGACAATTAATCTTTCTTTCTTCTTTTGTTCACGACCCGTCTGCCAGCTGTTTGAATCCTTTCCAAGAAAGCTTTTCCCGTCTTCTTTAATGCTCCTCTCCTTTCTAGGCAATAAACAAGCCGTTGTAGAACGATCTTTAGTGCTGCGGGCCTTCATAGAGAGTTCTAAAAGGATAACTGAAAAGGTTTCTTTTTCAGACTGTATTCGACGCTATGTCGAGTTCTTTCTCTCTCTTATCGATGCACCTTCGAGTTCTGGTAAGAGCAGCTTCGAATTCCTTCTAGCTCTGGTTGAACTCTATTGTCGACGTTACGTTGATTACTTATCGACATAACCGTCGAGTTGAAGACTTATATTTGAACTTCATTGTATGCGTCTAATTGTAGTCGACGTTGCGTCGATTTCTGATGGCTTTGACAGACACTTCCTTCTGCGTCGAAATGAAGTCGAGGTAGCGTCAACTTCTAAGATGACTTTGACATGCTCCTTCATCTACGTCGACTCCTATTCGACGTAGTGTCGATTGCATATGCTTTGACAGAGAGATTTAATTAGTTGCTTGAACTTCTAGTCTGAGTTGGCCGAGATAGAGTCAAAGTTGCATCGACTTTTATTCGACGCAAGTATTAATTCAACTCAGATTGTGCTTGTCCCGACCTAGTCTTGACACTCTAAGTTGAGTGTGACATCCTAAGACATCTAATGACTAGATTACCATTACTATACAATGTGGGTAATAAACCTAGAAGGTAAAATCACTTATATTTAATTTGTTAAGTTAAATCAAAAAGGGTTTTTCCCAATAATCCCCCTATTTATCTTAACAAATTTTACAGATTGAAGTGATTTTACACAATCTTTTACATAAAGCTTAAAACAAGCAACTTGTACATAAGTTACCCCAAAAGAATATAAATATAATTAAATGGGCTGGTAAACAGAAAAACATCTGATTAATAACAACAAGTGTTTATCAGAGTTTACCCAAGAAATAATCAACTTCCTTCCTGTAAGAAAAGCAGATAAGGCCTCATAGACCTTTCTGAATTTTCTTTCCACATTTGAAATTTGCTGGACTGGCTTTCTCTAGGTTCTTCTGTATTCTTTCATGACCCTTGAACAACTTTTCCAGATCAATTTCTGCGTCAATATGAACATCTTTTAAATTGAAGCCCAGATAAAGAACTTTAGCTGTCATCAAGTTTATGAATTCCAAATCTAAATCATCTGTCCCAGAGTCTACATCAGGATTTGGTACTACAAAAGTTGATTGTGGTTTGTCAGAGGTTGAAGCTGTCTTGAACATAATCACTTTCTTCTTCACAGGTGACTGTTCTCCTTTCTTTTTCTTCTGGGGAGGCTGTACAACATCCTCTGGATTACATCCAATACCCCCTCTATGAAGTTGCCCTATTCCCTCCAACATTTTAGCTTGGGATTTCTTGCAGTATACTTAATGGGGTCAAACAAGGTTGTTTTGATTGGGATTGCTTTTGCCAACTCCTCTTGTTCAACAACTTCTTTTCCTCTTTTCAAAATATCAATGAACCTGTTTCTCTTTTCTTCAATCTCTTTTTGGGTTGTCTCATATTCATATCTGTCTCTCTCCAATATTTTCTAAAGCTTTGTAGAGCTTTGGATCAGAGTAAGTTTCCATTGTATTCTTTGGAAATTCAATCCTCTCATATGTTCTATGATAGGACTTTTCTTTCTTGTATTGTTTTCTTTTATCCTTTGTATACAACTACAAAATTGGCAGTCTTCCTCTGCCCCTCTTCCTCTTCCTCTACCTCTATATGGAGGTCTTCCTCTGAAAATAGGTGTTGGGAGAATTGGTTTAGCTACTTGAATTGGAGCAGGTGGCGGCTAAACTGGAGTTGAGAACTGAGCAGAAGCTGAATCAGATGGGGCTGTTATAAAGTTCTGATCAACCACCATGAGTGGAGAAGGTGCTGATTTAGATTCTTTAGAGGAAACCCTGAATGCAAGTGCATCAGGAATATATGGCTCTGTGTCTACCTTTAGATAGACTTGATCTTTAGAGAATAGGGGAACCTCCCCCTGAATTAAGGACTCCCCCTGTGTTGAAGGCAGGATCCTTGGAGGAGTTGACTCCCCTTAAGTTGCTGAATATTGAAGCTGTAGTTTAGATGAAATGGCTGCTCCCCTTCAGAAATAAAGGAGAGTGGGATTGATGTTGTGTACACTGAGCCTAGAGGAGGCTGCCTGCTGATACATTTCTCCTCCTGCTTTATATCGTTGAAGAAAGATATAAAGTCGTCGGCAGGCACAACTGCCAATCTCATCTCCGCATCAAGAGCCTTAATTTCAGATGTAAGGTCTTTCAACCTTCTGTGTTGGCCACAAAGCTTGCGATATCAGTCCTTTGAGAAGTCAAGATATAGATGTTGAAACCAGAGAACTGGTCTCAACGTTCGCAAGGGGGATGCAGCTAACCCTTACTTGACCCGAGCTAGACCCTTCACCAGTCACTAAGAACCAAAGAACCTTGCACATGAAGAACACCTAAGTCCACAAACGGACCCCTTAAGCTGCAGCGTGGAGGTACCACCACATACCCGGAAGATCACAAGGAACTTCCCCTCCCAAGCCAATGCTAAGCCTGGGCACCTTGGAGGGCACTAAGGATCACCTCACCATCCACCTTCAACGACAGGGGGAGGGGAGGGGTAGTGCTTGCTCACAACACAAACGCGAAGGAGGGGGGGGGGGTACCAACATCCCTTGCCAAGGTGCCCATGGGGGTCTATTTATAGACTTCACAAAATTGATCTGCGGATAGACAAAAACCTACTATCCGCAGCTCAACCAAGAACCTGAACGACCAACGCAAGGGGGTGGGAGGAGAGTGGAGATGAGACGTCCACTACCCCACTTGCTGGGACAGCCTGCCTCTCCCCCTAGGGCTGGGAGAGTGGACCTTCGGTCCACCCATCCCCTAGGGCTGGGCGAGTGGACCGAAGGTCCACTCGCCCCTAGGTCTGGGCGAGTGGACCTAAGGCCACTCGCCCCTAGGTCTGGGCAAGTGGACCTTTGGTCCACTCGGCCCCTAGAGCCGGGCGAGTGGACCGAAAGTCTACTCGCCCACTAGGCCGGGGCGAGTGGACCGAAGGTCCACTCACCCACTAGGCCGGGCGAGTGGACCGAAGGTCCACTCGACCCCTAGGACCTGGCGGAACACGGGGGAGTAAACCGAAACATCAACCCCCGTCCTTTTGCCTTAGGTGGCTTTGGATCCTTTCAACAGGTCGACTCGTCGCGCCACGACTACCTTCACTATTGCGATCTCGCCCGCGTCGGGTCACACCATCTCGAAAAATATGAGGGTTGTACACAATCCCCGCTATTTTCGAGCTTGCCTTAAGCTCGGAAAGAAAGTCCAACCCACCTATTTGACAAGTAGGTGGGACCCTAGAGGAATCCACGAAGGGCCCTGCCAACGGGATGCTCCTACCGAGTTTATCAGTTGAGCCTGACTTGAGGCGGAAGGCGAACCTTTCTCCACTTAACAACCCTCCTATGAGCCGAGCTCAATTGGAGGTGGAGAAAGCTCAACACCTTAGGTCGAATTGAACTTGACCTGAGGTGGAGAAAAACTCCACCATCTTATCAAAGCAACTGAGGCAGAGATCCAATCCACGTCTTAGGTACTTACCTTCACCTAGAGGCAGAGGAACTCCACCACCTTATCAAAGTAACTGAGGCAGAGATCCAATCTGTACAACCCCGTATTCGCCGAGTAGGATCTCGAGACACAAGAAGTATTTCGGAACACCATTTCTCGGTATGATCCAGGGCAGGGAGAGAGGAGGGCGAGCGGTGGAGGTAGAGGCCTCCCGCTCGCCCAGCATGTGTAGAGGCGAGCAAAAGGGGGGGGGGGGGGGGGGGGGAGGGGGGGCGAGAGGAGGTTGGGAGAGCCCCCCTCTCGCCCCCTCCCCCAGCTTAGGGGGGCGAGAGGAGGTGGGTCGAGCCCCCCTCTCGCCCCCGCCCCCAGCTTAGGGGGGAGAGAGGAGGTGGGCCGAGCCCCCCTCTCGCCCCCGCCCCCAGCTTAGGGGGGCGAGAGGAGGTGGGCCGAGCCCCCCTCTCGCCCCCGCCCCCATCTTAGGGGGGCGAGAGGAGGTGGGTCGAGCCCCCCTCTCTCCCCCGCCCCCAGCTTAGGGGTGCGAGAGGAGGTGGGGCGAGCCGCCCTCTCGCCCCCGCCCCCAGCTTTGGGGGGCGAGTGGAGGAGGGCCGAGCCCCCCTCTCGCCCCCGCCCCCAGCTTAGGGGGGCGAGAGGAGGTGGGCCGAGCCCCCCTCACGCCCCCGCCCCCAGCTTAGGGGGGCGAGAGGAGGTCGGTCGAGCCCCCCTCTCGCCCCAGCCCCCAGCTAAGGGGGGCGAGAGGAGGTGGGTCGAGCCCCCCTCTCGCCCCCGCCCCCAGCTTAGGGGGGCGAGAGGAGGAGGTGGGCCGAGCCCTCCCTCTCGCCCCCATCCCCAGCAGGGGGGCGAGACAAGGAGGAGGTCAGCCTCCTCTCGCCCGGCCCCAGGAGAGTGTCCTGGTCTGCGTTTAGCGCTGCAGAACAGTGGGATTTGGCTATTCGCAGGCCAAATCCGGGAGCATTTTGGTAACTTTATAGGCAGTTTTTGGTTATTTGCAGCCCAAATACAAAATCCTATAAATAGGACCAAGGGGGCACCATTTGGAAGAGGTTTTTCCAGGCTAGCTCTCTCCCTCCCCAAGTATCTCTAGGGGGTGCGGAGAGCCTCCAGTGGTGCCCAAGCTAGTAGTGGCTTGGGAGGGGAAGTTCCTAAGGGGCTTCCGGGTATGTGGCGAGACCTCCCCACTAAGCCCTTGGTCCAGTCCATAGTTCCTCAACCTTCAACATAGAGCTCTCCCTTGGGGGGAGTAAGGGTTGGTCGCCCCTCAGCTTGCTGAGGGCCCCGAACTCCACAGAGACCGAGAAATTGGTTTCAACATTATGGTACGGTGAGCGTGGAGTGTGACCGATTCAGGAAACTCTCGAGATGAGTTCTATGGATGGAGGTGGAGGAAGATCCGACCCAGGTCACTCGCAGGCCCCGGTGGCTGGGGTGACATTGGAGATGTTCGAAGATTTCAATCAAGAGGTCTTGCAGACCTTCCAGGTTGCTTTTGCCATGATAGTTGGAGGCAGAAGAGGAGATGGTCCGGAGATCCCGCCCCAGCAGGTGGACGAGGGAGCTCTCGGCCAGCAGTCCAGGAAAGAGGTACCGGTGGGGGGGGGGGGAGTGGGGAGGTGCCATACCCCCACTCGCCCACCTTCAAGGGGGCGAGCTCAGGAGGGAGGCGCCCTCCCAGCTCGCCCCGCCCCTTCAAGGGGGCGAGCTCAGGAGGGAGTCGCCCTCCCAGCTCGCCCCGCCCCTTCAAGGGGGCGAGCTCAGGAGGGAGGCGCCCTCCCAGCTCGCCCCGCCCCTTCAAGGGGGCGAGCTCAGGAGGGAGGCGCCATCCTATCTCGCCCCGCCCCTTCAAGGGGGCGAGCTCAGGAGGGAGTGAAAGTGGAGGTCAGATCTTAAATTACTCTAGAGGGGGGGGGGGGGGGGTGAATAGAGTATTAAAATTTTTAATATGTTTTATAGCGGAAATTAAACTACTGTTTAAGTATATGTGTATTTAGTGTGGGTTATAGAAAATTACAGAATTAATAAAGGACACACATCATAAGCACACAGAGACAATCAAGCACAGAAGACACAAGGATCTATAGTAGTTCCCCAATAAATCTGGGTACGTCTACTCTTCTACCACCTTTGGTAGGAATCAACTAGGAGGGTTGATAAGGTGCCCAGGCACCAAGGGTTTTTTGATAAGGTGTCCACACACCAATAAGCTTTTGATAAGGTGCTTAAAAACCACACTAGGATTTTTTGATAAGGTGTCTTGCCACCACTGGGTAAACTTTTGAAGGGAGTATTAACCCTGTACAGAATGAGATAAAAAGGTATAGAGTGTTCTTCTCTGTCAATGATCTGAGAGAAGACAAAAGGTGTTGAAGCAGAAAGCTCCCCCTGTCTGATGAGAGTTGATGACAGCTTTGTGGACAGAGCTTTCTCAAATAGAAGTCTTTGTAGCTGATGATCTGGAAGAAATTAATCTTCAGATTGTTGTTGCTCTTGAAAGACTTTATCTTGCAGCAGATCTAAGAGATTAAATCTGGTTCTCAGAAAGATGAAGATGCTGCCTTGATGAAGAAGAATGCTGAAAAAAATATAGTGTATTTTCTTCTTCTTCTTCTTCTGAAAAACTTCTTCTATCCTCCTTGTTCTGTGATCACAGAAGAGAGAAAGTGATGGTGAAGTTTTTCTTTATTTTTATCTCCAAAGACGACTATCTCAGTTCTTGCTGTTCTATATTTGTCTTCTGATAACTGTTTGTATATATATTTTCAAATTCAAATCTTCTGTCTATTTAAGGAATGTCTTCTTCTGACTTAAATCTTTATTGGAACCAGGTAGCCACCCAAAACGATTTTGGCAGGTCCTTTTAATTCCTTTTGTCGAGAAAGATGCCTTTGGCATTAAATGTCAACGGCTATTCTTCTTCTTGGAATAGAAGGAATATAAGGATATAATAAATGAGAAAGATATCCTTACTTGGCTGCCTGAATACGTCCAAGGAGAAATAAATATATCCGTTATTTTGCTGATTTGAGTTCAGAGAACTGACATCCACTGAGAATATAAGTCTGAACGTCAGAAAGCAATTTGTCGAGCGCTGGCTAGAATTTGTCGACCGCCGCTAGTCATTTGTCGAGCGCTGGCTTAGAATTTGTCGACCACTGCTAGTCATTTGTCGAGCGCTGGCTCAGAATTTGTCGACTGCTGGAACTGTAAATATCTTCAGTCTGCTGGAAGCAATTTGTCGAACGAATCTGGTCATTCGTCGAACACCACTCACCATGTGTTGAGCTTGAATTTTCCTAAGTTCTGCTAATCTAATCAGCCTAAAACTTGACCCTAAGGCTATACATTGGGGTCAATACAGATCCTAATCAACATATAGTGATCCTAGCCCAAATTAGTAATATGGTTGTTCCAACAATCTCCCCCTATTTGGGTTAGGATTCTATTTGACAAATAATTAAATAGATATAGCAGAAAGTATAAACAACAGAGCAACAATGAAATGAAATATATCTGATAGATTAAAATAGATCATCAGATAAGATAAAAATAAATGCTCTGAGTTTAGAAACTTTACATTCACAACCAAGCAATTTATTTAAGACTTTTTTTCCTGAGAGGGTGACTTGAATATGATTTTCCTGTTTGGGTCTTCTGATTTCTTTTTGCTTATAAACAAATCTTGAGCTCCAATGATTTTCTGCTATTTGACATGAGGAATAAATGCTTCTGGGCGCATATCAATATATTCCTCAGCATTGAATGCTTTAACTGTTTTGTATTTTTCAAGTTCTTTTCTTCTGTATTCTGACATGGTTGAGAAACCTGAGAAGTCTTTGCCTTCTGCTTTAGCCTTTTTAATCTGTGCATATGCAATTGTTTCTTTCAGTCTTGCCATCTGACAGATTTTCTCTTCTTCTGGATCTGGAAATTTAATAAATATCTTCTGAATCATTTTTGTCTTGAGTGACCTTTTGAGGTACTCTATCTCTGTGAAGAGATCCATCAGATATGTGAAGTTTGTATTCTGAAGATATTTGAGAAGAGGAAAAGGTTTGACTTTCTTGAAGGATAGGTGCTGATCTCTTAGATCTAGCACTGGCTGATCTAGAGGCTTGAGGACCACTAGAACTACCAGGTCTCCCAGAAAGTTGAGAGCTTGGCTTCTGAGAGGAAGATGAAACACCTGATAATCCTGTTGCACCAGCTACTGGAGGAGGAGGAGGAGGATCATTGTGCTTGACTGGTTTGCCAGGAATGTAGCCAGTCATCTTGAATTTCTTCCTCCTGTTTTTCTCATTTCTGGAGAGGTTCATCCAATGAGGAGTTTTCTCATCAAGAGGAACATTATACAAAATGTACAGAGGAATGTCATTATTTGGATTTGGGGGCTTGGGAGCAGCCTTTGACTTGGCTGTTCTTTTCTTTCTTTTCTTTGAGAGTGTATCATCAGAATCACTATTGTCATCATTTTCATCAGAGTCAGAAGATAAGATTGGCTTATTGTATAGATCATCAATTCTCTTGATTGCTTCTCGAGCCTTTAATCTTTCTTCTTTAGCCTTGTCAAACTCTGCATCTGCTTCTCTCCAGATTTCATCAAAGCTTGGCATTGGTTCTTCATTCCATACAGGAATTGGAGGTGAAGAAGTAATATGTGAGGCTATTGTATCATCAAGAAATTCTGCAAGATCATCTTCATATTCTGCAGAGTGATCCTTTATTTGAATGTCTTGAACAGTGAATGAAGGAATAGAGGATATGTAATTTTGTATGATATCAGAATGAGTCTTCTGAGGAAGGCAAATCAGAGCCTTTGATAGATCCTCTATGTATACCTTTGATGATACCCTTGAAGTATATGTGACATCAAATTTTGATAATAAGCTATATAGATCACAGGATGGATGAATGCATATATTATTTATTTCTTCTATAACTTGTGTAACTGAATCAATTATATCTGTATCAAAAATTGTAACTTCTGTATCTTCTTCTGGAGTTTATTCTATTTCTGGAGCTTCTTCATTGGACATCTCCCCCTGCCTACATTCAGGGCAGCCTGAATCTAGGCCTCTAGAGGAAGAGACAGTAGTGGAGGAGGGAAGAGAAGCTATTTTAGCAGATAAAGTAGAAAGTGCCTGAAGAACTGGAGCAAGTTTTGCATCCAGGAGCTGGCTTATTTTAGGAAGGATAAGATCAAAAACTTGATCAGCAATAGAGGAGAGGTTGAGGGATGGATAATCTGGTGGATGACTAGAGGATGGTTGTGAAGTGGATGGAGATGATATTGGAGGAATGATGTTGCTGATGTTAGTGGTATGTGTGGGAATGTCTAGATGGATTGGAGAATGAGTAGGTGAATGATATTCATTGTGTATTGGAGAGGGAGGAGTGGTAGGTAGTGGTTCTGAAGATGGAGGAGGAGGTGTAGCATCACTGATATGGGCGGTTGACAGTGGAATATCATTGATGGGTGATATTGTAGTTGAAGGAGGGGATGAAGAATGAGAAGGTGCAGGAGAAAGTTGAGCAGGTGGAGAGAGAATGAGAGAGGAAGAAGGAACTGAGGAAGGATCTTCTAGAAGGGTAGAGGGAATGACTTGATCAGTCCTTGTGTCCTCAGAAGCTTTCCTTTTTCTGGAGGCCTAGCTCCTGTATTCTTCTTGGGAATTACTCTATCCCATTTAGCAAAGAGTGCTGAGGTCAGCCTCTTGCTGGCATTTATTGTTACTTTTGGTGACACCAGAAGCTCTGGATGCCTTTCCTGCAGAAAAATCCCTAAAATTCTTCCAAAGCATACATTGTATTTAGAGTTTTTCTTTTTAGTGAGGTAAAAAAGAATTGATCCCCAGTTGACTTTCTTCTTCTCCATTAAGGCCACCATTGCCAGAAATTGGTGCCTACTGATATAGTCATGCCCAGAGGTCTTGCTCAGCAAGACTTTTCCAACAATATCTGCTAAGAACTTGTAGTCCTGAGACAGGTTCTTTTTCAGAAGGTGGCTAGGGTTTCCAGTCAAATGCCCCATTTTGACTAAAACTTCATCAAATTCATTTGAGCTTATGTCTAATTCATCTTCACCATTTTCAAAACCAAAGATTTCAGAAAGGATGGTGGGAGTGAGAGAGACATGATGACCTGAGATTGTTCCCGACAAGCTTTCATCGACTGGCTTTGCAGTGTAAACCCATTCTTTTATCTCAGCAACAGCTATCTTCTGCCTGGTGCTTAGAAGCTTCCTTAGATGTTGTTCATCCAGCATTTGAAGAATATCCTTGAAGATTTGGTCTGACTGTGCAAACGAGTCCTTGTCAATGTCGAAACCTGCGTCAAACTTCATTAGGTGCAGAGATGCCTGAGGAATCGCCATTGTTCCTGCAAAGAAAGTTGAAGATCAAATGCAGAGGGGAACTAGAGGGAAAGACGATTTCTGTAGGCGCAAAGCTTAGAATAAGATAAAATAAGGCTTATATAGAAGGGTCGAAGAATGAGGGCGCATTCGTAAACCACTGTTCGACAAAACCTAATAAAATTAGAAGTCGAAAAGGCTTTATTTCTTTGTCTGAAAGCGTTCGACGAGAGCATCTTTTTCGTCGACCGTCGTTCGACAAAAGAAATTGCCTTAACTGACTCTGCCTTTATGAGGTTTCAGAGACCACCGTTCGACAAATGATTCAAATTTGTCATTCTTCGTTCGACAAATTTGTGAGAAAAAATAGAAATACTTAATTTTTAGCAGATTGAATCTCCATCTATCATTCCTAGTTGATTTATAAAGAAGATGTGCTTCTTTTCATCCAAGGGCTTGGTGAAAATGTCAGCTCTTTGCAAATCAGTAGAAATGAATTGTAGGCAAATTTTGTTTTTATCCACATTGTCCCTGAGGAAGTGGTGCCTAATTTCTATGTGTTTAGTCCTACTATGGAGAACTGGATTTTGTGCTATACATATTGCACTAGTGTTGTCACAAAATATAACTGACTTATTTAAGTTGACACCATAGTCTAGGAGCTGATTTTGTATCCACAATATTTGTGAGCAGCAGCTGCCAGCAGCTAAGTATTCAGCTTCAGCTGTTGATGTAGACACAGATGTTTGTTTCTTACAAAACCAAGATACAAGCCTATCACCAAGAAACTGACAAGTTCCTGATGTGCTTTTCCTATCTACCCTGCATCCAACATAATCTGAGTCTGAGAATCCAGTTAATTCAAATTCAGATGTTGTTGGATACCAAAGTCCCAGATTAGGGCAACCCTTTATATATCTTAAAATTCTTTTTACAAAAGTAAGATGAGATTCTTTGGGATCAACTTGAAACCTAGCACAAATGCATGTAGCAAACATTATGTCTGGCCTACTGACTGTTAAATAGAGTAGAGAGCCAACAATTGCCCTATACAGTTTCTGATCAACAGGTTTCCCTGATTCATCAGTATTAATAACAGCATTAGAGGCCATGGGTGTTTTCATAGTAGAAGAATCAGACATTCCAAATCTTTTCACTAATTCCTTAGCATACTTAGATTGAGAGATGAAGATTCCTGATGGGGTTTGCTTCACTTGAAGAACAAGGAAGTAGGACAATTCACCCATACTACACATTTAAAATCTTGATTGCATTAGATTGGAAAATCTTTTGCACAAATTTGAATCAGTAGATCCAAAGATAATGTCATCCACACATATTTGAACTAGTAGAGTTTGATTTTTATGTACTTTGTAAAATAATGTTTTGTCTACCATGCCTCTACATAAATTGTTTTCCAAGAGAAAGTTAGCTAAAGTCTCATACCATGCTCTGGGAGCTTGTTTGAGACCATAGAGAGCTTTATTAAGTTTGAATACATAGGAGGAATGAGTTGGAGAGATGAAACCCGATGGTTGTTCCACATAGACTTCTTCTTTGATGTCTCCATTGAGAAAAGCACTTTTCACAACCATTTGATATACCTTAAACTTCTTGAATGCAGCAAAGGCCAAGAAAATCCTTATAGCTTCAAGCCTTGCAACAGGGGCAAATGTCTGATCATAATCTATGCCTTCTTCCTGTGAATATCCTTGAGCTACCAATCTTGCTTTATTTCTCACAATATTTCCTTGATCATCAAGCTTGTTCCTAAAGACCCACTTGGTGCCAATAACTGGATGGCCTCTTGGTCTTGGAACCAAATCCCAAACCTTGTTTCTTTCAAACTGGTTGAGTTCCTCTTGCATTGCAAGAATCCAATTTGGATCTTGTTCTGCATAGTTTATGGTTTGAGGTTCAACTTGTGATAGAAAGCAGGTATGCATCTGATTTTGGTATAGTTGATGCCTTGTTTGAACACCTGCTGAGATATCACCAATCACTTGTGAAATTGGATGATCTTTGACTGTGATATGGTCAGCAGTTGGAGTTGGTTCAGCAGTAGTGTCTTCATTGGGAATTTGTTCAGCTATTACATCCCGTGGAGGATGTTCTGTTGGTGCTTGATTCAGGTAATCAACAAGATCTGGATGATCTTCTTCTTCACTATCTTCAAGAGTTTGAGGTAATGGATGCAGTGAATCTCCTGTCTGTAGATTTAGCTCTTTAATCTCTTCACATAGAGCTGGTACCTGCAAAGTGTTCTTGGTAGAAGAGTTCTTCTCCTTGTAAAGCATGTTAGTTTCATCAAAGGAAACATGCATAGACTCTTCTATTTTAAGAGAGGATTTGTTAAATACCCTATCTGCTTTACTGACTATTGAATATCCTAAGAAGATTCCTTCTTCAGATTTTGGTTCAAATTTCCTAAGATATTTCTTATCATTGTTATGAACAAAACATCTACATCCAAAAGTTCTAAAATAATCAACTTTGGGTTTCTTCCCTTTAAGCAATTCATAGGGAGTTTTACCCTTAAGTTTGTGTATTAAACTTCTATTCAGAACATAATTTGCTGTGCTGACAGCCTCAGCCCAAAAGGATAGGGGCAAGTTAGCATCTGCAAGCAATGTTCTTGCTGATTCAATTAGAGTTCTATTCTTCCTTTCAACTACCCCATTTTGTTGAGGAGTTCTAGGAGCTGAGAAGCAATGCCTGATACCTTCCATCTCACAGAATTCTTGCATGAGAAGAGACTCAAACTAGGTGCCATGATCACTTCTGATCAATGCAACTACAGTAGAGTACTCAATCTGTATGCTCTTAAGAAAGTCTGTAAGAACTTTAAAGTTATCTGACTTTTCTCTCAAAAAGAACACCTAAGTGAATCTAGAGAAGTCATCCATAATAACTAGAGTGTAAGTCTTCCCCCCTAAGATCTTTATTGCAATAGGTCCAAAAAGGTCCATATGTAGCAAGTATAAGATTCTAGGTGAATCACTTTTAGATAATGATTTAAAGCTGTTTTTGGTTTGCTTACCTAATTGACATGCTCTACAAAGACCTTCTTTCTTATATGATCCTACTGGTAAGCCTCTAACAAGATTATCCTTAACTAATTTAGCAATGGTCCTAATCTTTTATGCCATAATTCACTAGATTTGCTTAACTCATTAAATAAACAAATTTCTGATTTAGATGAGTTGAAGTTTACTAAATATATATTTCCTTGTCTAATTCCTGATAGAACAATAATATTATCAGATGATTTAATGATGCATTCTGATTTATTAAATGTTACCTGATAACCTTCATCACATAACTGACTTATGCTGATGAGGTTGTGCTTTAGACCCTTGACATAGGTTACTTCATTGAATGTCACTGTTCCAATTTTAATTTGACCATAGCCTTTGGTTTGTCCACAGTTGGAGTCTCCAAAGATCACCTTGGGTCCAAGTTTTGCCTTGTAGTTGTTCAGGTTGGCCTTGTTCCCTGTCATATGCTTTGAGCATCCACTGTCCAAGTACCATTTTTGATTTAATCTTGGATGGCTGTGTACCTGCAAAGACAAAAACATAAACTAGTTGTTTTTGACCCAAACTACCTTGGGTCCTTTTATGTTACCACAAAATTCAGAGGTAAATGTCATTTCAGGCTGATCCTTGTAGCCTTGTGGATGATATCTCCTTGGAGGTATAGTCCACTCATTAAAAGTATTTTTAGTATATTTAGGATTAGAATTCTTAGAGTTTTCTGTATAGTGCTTGTTCGAGGAATTTGAATAAATTTGTCGATTATTATTCATTTTATAACTATACTGAAAATCTGTTCTCAGTTTTCGTCGAGCCTAGTTCGACAAATTTGAATCCTTTTGTCGAGTGTTGTTCGACGAATTCTTCTGGATTCTTTTATCCTTAACAAACTTGCTTGAAATGTCTTTATTTCTTTCTGCAGCTTCTTTGCTTTTAGCAGAAATGAGTTTTATGGGCGTGGAGAGGATGTTTCTCTTAATCAGAGATGGCTCTCTTGATGAGGCACCCAAGCCCAGTTTGCTATTATTAAATCTAGCATTGACAGTGCTTGTGATGTCCATCAGCTTGATAATTCTCCCATTGAGGGATTCTTCAAACTTTTTGGCTTCAGATAACTTACTCTCAAGAGTAGTAATGTGTTCTCTGGAGGCAGCCAAATCTTTCTTAAGATTTCCATTCTCACTTATATTGTTCATTTCAACTAACTTAGTTCTGAGAGAGATTATTTCTTTCTTAGATTTTATTAAGTCTTGGCAAAGAGTTTTGAAATCATCTTTGAATTCAATAGAAGTGAAATCAAAGTCAGATAATACCTGATCAATATCATCTTCTGTTTCTGATTCTGATTTCTCTTCATCAGAATTGTTAGTTGAGGCATTGATTGCCATCATGCAAAAACTTTTTTCTTCTTCATCATCACTGGAGCTGGATGATGATGCTGATTGTGACTCATTATCTGAGTCATAAATAGCCATTAAGCATTGGCTGTCTTCTTTTGTTTCTTCTTCATCAGAGGAGCAAGATGAAGATTCTGATTCAGATTCTGTTTCACTCCAGGATGTTGCTACAAATCCTCTTCCCTTCTTCTTGTGAGAGTGGGAGGAAGATTTGCTGGAGCCCTTATTTTTTTTCCTTTTCTTTTCTTCTTTCCTTCTTGTCCTTCTTGTGTTGAATCTCTGGACATTCAGGAGCAATGTGTCCTGGTTTCCTGCAGCCAAAACATATGATTTCATAAGAATGATTTTTGTCATACCTTGGCTTGTCATGACTTCTGGATAGCTATTTTCTGAAGTCTTTCTTAGCCATCTTATAGAATCTTTTGGCTAACAGACTCATAAACTCCTCTTTGTTAGGAGCTTTTCCTTTATCTTCTGCAGCCTTGAAGGCTATGCTTCTTTCCTTCTTGGGTGCTGGGGATGAAGTGGATTCTTCAGTTTCCCTAGTTTTGATGAGCTGCTCATAAGATTTGAGCTTGCCCAACAGAGCTTCAGTGGTGATCTCATTGAGACTTCTGGCTTCTTTGATTGGCCAGATTCTGGAGTCCCATGTGCTGGGAAAGCACATAAGAATTTTGTCATTGATCTCTGTGAGTGAGATCACTTTGTCCAGAGACTTCAGCTCATTTATTATGAGGCTGAGCCTATTGTACATATCAGCTACATTTTCTGATTCTCCCTTCTTGAAGTCATATTGAGAGATCAGGTGAGATCTCCTATCTTTTCTTTCATCTGCTGACCCTGCCACCATGTTGTTGAGAGATTCCCAGATTTCTTTTGCTGAGGTGCACTCAACTACTTTCTGGAATATGTCATCTGACATAGTTAGGGCCAGAATGTTTAGGGCCTTTGCATCTGCATTTCTCTGCTTCTTCTGAGCCTCAGTCCACTCAGGAGGTGGAACAGCAGTGTTGTCTGTTGTTGCAGCAGTACTAGCTGATGCTGTAGGTGCTGGAGGTCCTGTAAGAATAACATTAAACATCTCCTCATCAATGGAGTTCATATAAAGCCTAATCCTTGCTTTCCACAGTGCAAACTTATTGAGATTGCACATAGGAGGTCTTGTGCCTGAATACTCCTTGTTTTGTGCCATGAGTTTTAAATAAGATAAAATTCTAAAGTATACAACTCTTAGAAAAATTAAGATCTGGTTGATCTTTGTGATTCAGGTGTTAGCCTGTAAAGAATCAACACCCCTCTGATACCAATTGAAAGTGGAGGTCAGATCTTAAATTACTCTAGAGGGGGGGGGGGGGTGAATAGAGTATTAAAATTTTTAATACGTTTTATAGCGGAAATTAAACTACTGTTTAAGTATATGTGTATTTAGTGTGGGTTATAGAAAACTATAGAATTAATAATGGACACACAGCACAAGCACACAGAGACAATCAAGCACAGAAGACACAAGGAGATATAGTAGTTCCCCAATAAATCTGGGTACGTCTACTCTTCTACCACCTTTTGTAGGAATCAACTAGGAGGGTTGATAAGGTACCCAGGCACCAAGGGTTTTTTGATAAGGTGTCCACACACCAATAAGCTTTTGATAAGGTGCTTAAAAACCACACTAGGATTTTTTGATAAGGTGTCTTGCCACCACTGGGTAAACTTTTGAAGGGAGTATTAACCCTGTACAGAATAAGATAAAAAGGTATAGAGTGTTCTTCTCTGTCAATGATCTGAGAGAAGACAAAAGGTGTTGAAGCAGAAAGCTCCCCCTGTCTGATGAGAGTTGATGACAGCTTTGTGGACAGAGCTTTCTCAAATAGAAGTCTTTGTAGCTGATGATCTGGAAGAAATTAATCTTCAGATTGTTGTTGCTCTTGAAAGACTTTATCTTGCAGCAGATCTAAGAGATTAAATCTGGTTCTCAGAAAGATGAAGATGCTGCCTTGATGAAGAAGAATGCTAAAAAAAAGTGTATTTTCTTCTTCTTCTTCTTCTGAAAAACTTCTTCTATCCTCCTTGTTCTGTGATCACAGAAGAGAGAAAGTGATGGTGAAGTTTTTCTTTATTTTTATCTCCAAAGTCGACTATCTCAGTTCTTGCTGTTCTATATTTGTCTTCTGATAACTGTTTGTATATATATTTTCAAATTCAAATCTTCTGTCTATTTAAGGAATGTCTTCTTCTGACTTAAATCTTTCTTGGAACCAGGTAGCCACCCAAAACGATTTTGGCAGGTCCTTTTAATTCCTTTTGTCGAGAAAGATGCCTTTGACATTAAATGTCAACGACTATTCTTCTTCTTGGAATAGAAGGAATATAAGGATATAATAAATGAGAAAGATATCCTTACTTGGCTGCCTGAATACGTTCAAGGAGAAATAAATATATCCGTTATTTTGCTGATTTGAGTTCAGAGAACTGACATCCACTGAGAATATAAGTCTGAACGTCAGAAAGCAATTTGTCGAGCGCTGGCTAGAATTTGTTGACCGCCGCTAGTCATTTGTCGAGCGCTGGCTTAGAATTTGTCGACCGCTGCTAGTCATTTGTCGAGCGCTGGCTCAGAATTTGTCGACCGCTGGAACTGTAAATATCCCAGCTTGCCCCGCCCCTTCAAGGAGGCGAGCTCAGGAAGGGGGCGCCCTCCCAGCTCGCCCCGACCCTTCTAGCCCAGCCCCAAAAGGGGGGAGCGGGGAGGCATCTGGCCCCCGCTCGCCCCACCCCAAAAGGAGTCGAGTGAATGCTGGTGGGCGAGACCACCTCGGGTGGCGACCATCCAATAGCTCGACGAGCGCAGAGGTCAGCAAGTCGACTCCGCGAGAGCAAGGAAGAAAGGGTTCTCAAAGGAAAAGAGCCAACTGATCAAGGTGGAGGCAGGGATCGAACACACCCTCTCCACCACCTCAACAAACCATGGCGATGGGCGGAGGTAGTAGGAGAGGAGCCAGAAAAGCGGAAAGAAGAGGAAGAAAAAAGGATATGTCTGAGTTACCTAGCCGTGACGTCCACGATGAGGAGGGGCGCGCGACCTCCGTCCACCCTGAGTTCTTGAAATGAGGGATGCGAGGGGTTCAAGGCAGCAACATCAGCTACCAAGAGAAGTCGAGGAAGACCGGACTTGGGAGTGGGAGACTCAGTTCGGTTTCCACGCTTAGTTTTCTTTTTCATTCCCTAAGTTCATGTAATGCGATGTTTTGTTCCCGTGCCTAGTTTTCTCACATGTACTAGAATGATTAATATGATGAAAGTTTTTCAAAATGTTTTTTCCCTCGGATGGTTCCACTGACCGGGCTCTCTCTATACGGCAGGGCAGGTTGATCTCCCAGGGAGGGTACGTTCCCCCCCCCCCCCCCCGATGCTGGCCCACTGACTAGGCTGCCACCAAGTTGGCAGGGCCGGGAACCGCTCGGGGCAGGAAGGAAACATACTCCACCTCCAGTTGAGCTCGCCCGTCTAGCGAATGGCCTGGAGGGTGTCGACTCTACTCCACCTCCAGTTGAGCTCGCCCGTCTAGCGAATATCCTGGAGGGTGTCCACTCTTATCCACCTCTAGTTGAGCCTGGCTCCTAGAGTGTGTCGACCTTGTACTCCCCCCCGATGCTGGCCCGCTGACCAGGCTCCCACCAAGCTGGCAGGGCCGGGAACCGCTCGGGGCAGAAAGGAAGCATACTCCATCTCCAGTTAAGCTCGCCCGTTTAGTGAATGGCATGGAGGGTGTCGACTCTTCTCCACCTCCAGTTGAGCTCGCCCGTCTAGCGAATGGCCTGGAGGGTGTCGACTCTTATCCACTTCTAGTTGAGCTCGGCTCCTAGTGTGTGTCGACCTTGTACCCCCCCGATGCTGGCCCGCTGACCAGGCTCCCACCAAGCTGGCAGGGCCGGGAACCGCTCGGGGCAGGAAGGAAAAATACTCCACCTCTAGTTGAGCCTGGCTCCTAGAGTGTGTCAACCTTATACTCCCCCTGATGCTGGCCCGCTGACCAGGCTCCCACCAAGCTGGCAGGGCTGGGAACCGCTCGGGGCAGGAAGGAAACATACTCCACTTCCAGTTGAGCTCGCCCATCTAGCGAATGGTCTGGAGGGTGTCGACTCTTCTCCACCTCTAGTTGAGCTCGCCCGTCTAGCGAATGGCCTGGAGGGTGTCGACTCTTATCCACCTCTAGTTGAGCTTGGCTCCTAGAGTGTGTCGACCTTGTACTCCCACCGATGCTGGCCCGCTGACCAAGCTCCCACCAAGCTGGCAGGGCCGGGAACCGCTCGGGGCAAAAAGGAAAAATACTCCACCTCTAGTTGAGCTTGGCTCCTAGAGTGTGTCGACCTTGTACTCCCCCCCCCCCCCCCCCCCCCCCCCCGATGCTGGCCAACTGACCAAGCTCCCACCAAGCTAGCAGGGCCGGGAACCACTCGGGGCAGGAAGAAAACATGCTCCACCTCTAGTGGAGCTCGACTCCTAGATTGTGTCGATCTAAGGCCCCGAGCAGATACCGCTGACCGGGCTTGTTGATGCCGGCAGGGCAGTAGACTCACTCGGTGAGGCAGGTGATTCATGTTGGTTAAGGCCCCAAGCAGATACCGCTGACCGGGCTTGTTGATGCCGGCAGGGTAGGAGACTCACTCGGTGAGGCAGGTGATTCATGTTGGTTAAGGCCCCGAGCAGATACCGCTGACCGGGCTTGTTGATGCCGGCAGTGTAGGAGACTCACTCAGTGAGGCAGGTGA
Source organism: Dactylorhiza incarnata (assembly GCA_033032865.1). Lineage (NCBI taxonomy): Eukaryota > Viridiplantae > Streptophyta > Magnoliopsida > Asparagales > Orchidaceae > Dactylorhiza > Dactylorhiza incarnata. The sequence goes on from JAWHQI010000224.1 coordinate 1,567,957, forward strand.
TTCATGTTGGTTAAGGCCCCGAGCAAATACCGCTGATTGGGCTTATTGATGCTGGCAGGGCAGGAGACTCACTCGGTGAGGCAGGTGATTCATGTTGGTTAAGGGCCCGAGCAGATACCACTGACCGGGCTTATTGATGCCGGCAAGGCAGGAGACTCACTCGGTGAGGCAGGTGATTCATGTTGGTTAAGGCCCCGAGCAGATACCGCTGACCGGGCTTATTGATGCCGGCAAGGCAGGAGACTCACTCGGTGAGGCAGGTGATTCATGTTGGTTAAGGCCCCAAGCAGATACCGCTGACCAGGCTTGTTGATGCCGGCAGGGCAGGAGACTCACTCGGTGAGGCAGGTGATTCATGTTGGTTAAGGCCCCGAGCAGATACCGCTGACCGGGCTTGTTGATGCCGGCAGGGCAGGAGACTCACTCGGTGAGGCAGGTGATTAATGTTGGTTAAGGCCCCGAGCAGATACCGCTGACTGGGATTGTTGATGCCGGCAGGGCAGGAGACTCACTCGGTGAGGCAGGTGATTCATGTTGGTTAAGGCCCCGAGCAGATACCGCTGACCGGGCTTGTTGATGCCGGCAGGGCAAGAGACTCACTCGGTGAGGCAAGTGATTCATGTTGGTTAAGGCCCCGAGGAGATACCGCTGACCGGGCTTGTTAATGCCGACAGGGCAGGAGACTCACTTGGTGAGGCAGGTGATTCATGTTTGTTAAGGCCCCGAGTAGGTACCGCTGACCGGGCTTGTTGATGCCGGCAGGGCAGGAGACTCACTCGGTGAGGCAGGTGATTCATGTTGGTTAAGGCCCCGAGCAGATACCACTGACCGGGCTTGTTCATGCCAGCAGGGCAGGAGACTCACTCAGTAAGGCAGGTGATTCATGTTGGTTAAGGTCCCGAGGTGGCTCCGCTAGCTGGGCTCTCACTAGCCGACAGGGTAGGAGGACCTCTTGGGGAGGCTAAGTGTTTTCCCCCGGGGTGGCTCTGCTAGCCGGGCTCTCGCCAGACGGCAGGGTTCGAGGACCTCTGAGGAGGCTTTATGTTTATTCTCAAAGTAGCTCCGTTAGTCAGGTTCCCAGTGACACTTGTCGAATATACGGGGTTGGACATTTCTTTCTGAGCGTGTACCTCGCTCGGAAAGAGCGGGGATTGTGTACAACCTCGTATTCGCCGAGTAGGATCTCGAGACACAAGAAGTATTTCAGAACACCATTTCTCGGTATGATCCAGGGCAGTGAGAGAGGATGGCGAGCGGTGGAGGTAGAGTCCTCCAGCTCGCCCAGCACGTGTAGGAGGCGAGCAAAGGTGGGGGGGGGGGGGGGGAGAGGAGGTGGGGCGAACCCCCCTCTCGCCCCCGCCCCCAGCTTAGGGGGGCGAGAGGAGGTGGGCCGAGCCCCCCTCTCGCCCCCGCCCCCAGCTTAGGGGGGGCGAGAGTAGGTGGGCTGAGCCCCCCTCTCGCCCACGCCCCCAGCTTAGGGGGGCGAGAGGAGGTGGGCTAAGCGCCCCTCTTGCCCCCGCCCTCAGCTTACGGGGGCGAGAGGAGGTGGGGCGAGCCCCCCTCTCGCCCCCGCCCCCAGCTTAGGGGGCGAGAGGAGGTGGGCCGAGCCCCACTCTCGCCCCCGCCCCCAGCTTAGGGGGGCGAGAGGAGGTGGGTCGAGCCCCCCTCTCGCCCCCGCCACCAGCTTAGGGGGGCGAGAAGAGGTGGGCCTAGCCCCCCTCTCGCCCCCGCCCCCAGCTTAGGGGGGCGAGAGGAGGAGGTGGGCCGAGCCCTCCCTCTCGCCCCCATCCCCAGCAGGAGGGCGAGACAGGGAGGAGGTCAGCTCCCTCTCGCCCGGCCCCAGGAGGGTGTCCTGGTCTGCATTTAGCGCTGCAGAACAGCGGGATTTGGCTATTCACAGGCCAAATCCGGGGGCATTTTGGTAACTTCACAGGCAGTTTTTGGTTATTCGCAGCCCAAATCCAAAATCCTGTAAATAGGACCAAGGGGGCACCATTTGGAAGAGGTTTTTCTAGGCTAGCTCTCTCCCTCCCCAAGTCTCTCTAGGGGGTGCGGAGAGCCTCCAGTGGTGCCCAAGCTTAGTAGTGGCTCGGGAGGGGAAGTTACTAAGGGGCTTCCGGGTATGTGGCGGGACCTCCCCACTAAGCCCTTGGTCCAGTCCATAGTTCCTCAACCTTCAACATAGAGCTCTCCCTTGGGGGGAGTAAGGGTTGGTCGCCCCTCAGCTTGCTGAGGGCACCGAACTCCACAGAGATCGAGAAATCAGTTTTAACACAATCCACATCTTAGGTGCTTACCTTCACCTAGAGGCAGAGGAACTCCACCATCTTATCAAAGCAACTGAGGCAGAGATCCAATCCATGTCTTATGTGCTTACCTTCACCTAGAGGCAGAGGAACTCCACCATATTATCAAAGCAAATGAGGTAGAGATCCAATCCACGTCTTAGGTGCTTACCTTCACCTAGAGGCAGAGGAACTCCACCATCTTATCAAAGCAACTAAGGCAGAGATCCAATCCACGTCTTAGGTACTTACCTTCACCTAGAGGCAGAGGAACTCCACCACCTTATCAAAGCAACTGAGGCAGAGATCCAATCCATGTCTTAGGTGCTTACCTTCACCTAAAGGCAGAGGAACTCCACCATCTTATCAAAGCAACTTAGGCAGAGATCCAATCCACGTCTTAGGTGTTTACCTTCACCTAGAGGCAGAGGAACTCCACCATCTTATCAAAGTGACTGAGGCAGAGATCTAATCCACATCTTAGGTGCTTACCCTCACCGAGGGACGGAGGGATTCAACCATCTTTCCAATGCAACTGGGGGCAGAGAACCAGTCCACGTCCTAGGTGCTTTGCTTACCTGGAGGCCGAGGAATTCAACACCTTTCCAAACCAATTGGGGGTGGAGTACCCATTCACGTCCTATGGGCTTAGCTTGACTGGAGTTAGAGGAACCTAGCACCTTCCCAAAATAATTGGGGGCGGAGTACCCATCCACGTCCTAGGGGCCTAACTTACCTAGAGGTAGAGGAACTCAACACTTTTATCAAACCAACCGGGGTGGAATACCCATCCACGTCCTAGGGGCCTAGCTTACCTGGAGGCGGAGGAGCCCATCATCTTCCCAAGTTACTTAGTCAAGTAGCGAGTCGACCCGATGAGTCTCCCATCTGCCGGCATGACTGAGCCCAAAGAATGGTCTCTAGTCGGGGATCTTACCAACTGGGGGCGGAGTACCCATCCACGTCCTAGGTGCTTACCTTCACCTGGAGGCAGAGGAGCTCAACACCTTCCCAAGCTACTTAGTCAAGTAACGAGTCGACCCGATGAATCTGCCGGGATGACTGAGCCCGGAGAATGGTCTCTAGTCGGGAATCTTACCAAATGGGAGCGGAGTACCCATCCAAGTCTTAGGTGCTTACCTTCACCTGGAGGCGGAGGAGCTCAACACCTTCCCCAAGCCACTCCGCATGTGGCAAGTCGACCCGATGAATCTCCCATCTTCCAGCATGACTGAGCCCAGAGAATGGTCTCTAGTCAGGGATTTTATCAATCAGTCAACCCGATGAGTCTCCCATCTGTCGGCATGACTGAGCCCGGAGAATGGTCTCTAGTCGGGGATTTTACCAACTGGGGGCGGAGTACCCATCCACATCCTAGATGCTTACTGTTGGAACAACCCTATTACTAATTTGGGCTAGGATCACTATAAGTTGATTAGGATTTGTTTTGACCCCAATGTATAGTCTTAGGGTCAAGTTTTATGCTGATTAGATTGGCAGAACTTGGAAAATTCATGATCAACACATGGCAAGTTGTGTTCGACAAATGACCAGATTCGTTCGACAAATTGCTTCCAGCAGACTGAAGAAATTCACAGTTCCAGTGGTCGACGAATTCTTTGCCAGCGCTCGACAAATGACTACCAGTGGTCGACGAATTCTGTGCCAGCGCTCGACAAATGACTAACAGTGGTAGACGAATTCTAGCCAGCCCTCGACAAATTGCCTTCTGTCGTTCAAATTTATATTCTAAGTGGATGTCAGTTCTCTGAACTCAAATCAGCAACATAACAGATATATTTATTTCTCCTTGGACGTATTCAAACAGCCAAGTAAGGATATCTTTCTCATTTATTATATCCTTATATTCCTTCTATTCCAAGAAGAAGTATAGCCGTTGACATTTAATGCCAAAGGCATCTTTCTCGACAAAAGGAATTAAAAGGACCTGCCAAAATCGTTTTGGGTGTCTTCCTGGTTCCAAGAAGGATTTAAGTCAGAAAAAGACATTCCTTAAAGATACAAAAAGATTTGAATTTGAAAAGATATATACATACAGTTATTAGAAGAAAGAAGAAGATAGAGAACAGGACAAAGAACTGAGATAGTCGTCTTCCGTGAAAAACATAAGGAAAAACTTGACTATCACTTTCTTCAATCTCTGATCATATAGCAAGGAGGATAGAAGAAGTCTTTCAGAAGAAGAAGAAGAAGAAGCAAATACACTATTCTTTCTCAGCTTTCTTTTTCATCAAGATCATCTACTACAAAGACTTCTATTTGAGAGAGCTCTGTCCAAAAATCTGTCATTAACTCTCATCAGACAGGGGGAGCTTTCTGCTTCAACATCTTTTGCCTTCTCTCAGATCATTGACAGAGAAGAACGCTCTATACCTTTTATCTCATTCTGTACAGGGTTAATACTCCCTTTAAAAGTTTACCCAGTGGTGGCAAGACACCTTATCAAAAAATCCTAGTGTTGTTTTTAAGCACCTTATCAAAAGCTTATTGGTGTGTGGACACCTTATCAAAAATCCCTTGGTGCCTGGGCACCTTATCAACCCTCCTAGTTGATTCCTACCAAAGGTGGTAGAAGAGTAGACGTACCCAGATTTATTGGGGAACTACTATAGATCCTTGTGTCTTCTGTGCTTGATTATTTCTGTGTGCTTGTGCTTGTGCTGTGTGTCCTTTTTATTAATTCTGTAGCTCTCTATAACTCACACTAAATACACATATACCTAAACAGTAGTTTAATTTCCGCTATAAAACGTATTAAAAATTTTAATACTCTATTCACCCCCCCCCCCCCTCTAGAGTAATTTAAGATCTGACCTCCACTTTAAATTGGTATCAGAGGTAGGTTGATTCTTTACAGGCTAACACCTGAATCACAAAGATCAACCAGATCTTAATTTTTCTAAGAGTTTCCTTCTCTAAAATCTTATCTTATTTAAAACTCATGGCACAAAACAAGGAGTATTCCAGCACAAGACCTCCTATGTGCAATCTCAATAAGTTTGCACTATGGAAAGCAAGGATTAGGCTTTATATGAACTCCATTGATGAGGAGATTTTTAATGTCATCCTTATAGGACCTCCAGCACCTACAACATCAGCTAGTACTGCTGCAACAACAGACAACACTACTGTTCCACCTCCTGAGTGGACTGAGGCTCAGAAGAAGCAGAGAAATGCAGATACAAAGGCCATGAACATTCTGGCCCTAACTATGTCTGATGACATATTCCAGAAAGTAGTTGAGTGCACCTCAACAAAAGAAATCTGGGAATCTCTCAACAACATGGTAGCAGGCTCAGCAGATGAAATAAAAGATAGAAGATCTCACCTGATCTCTCAATATGAGAATTTCAAGAAGGGAGAATCAGAAAATGTAGCTGACATGTACAACAGGCTCAGCCTCATAATAAATGAGTTGAAGTCTCTGGAAAAAGTGATCTCACTCACAGAGATCAATGATAAAATCCTTATGTGCTTTCCCAGCACATGGGACTCCAGAATCTGGCCAATCAAAGAAGCCAGAAGTCTAAATGAGATCACCACTGAAGCCCTGTTGGGCAAGCTCAAATCTTATGAGCAGCTCATCAAAACCAGGGAAACTGAAGAATCCACTTCATCCCCAGCACCCAAGAAGGAAAGAATCTTAGCCTTCAAGGCTGCAGGAGATAAAGGAAAAGATCCTGACAAAGAGGAGTTTATGAGTCTGATTACCAAAAGATTCTATAAGATGGCCAAGAAAGACTTCAGAAAACAACTATCCAGAAGTCATGACAAGCCAAGGTATGACAAAAAACATTCTAATGAAATCATATGCTTTGGCTGCAGAAAACCAGGACACATTGCTCCTGAATGTCCAGAGATTCAACACAAAAAGGACAAGAAGGAAAGAAGGAAAGAAAAGGAAGAAAAGAAGGGCTCCAGCAAATCTTCCTCCCACTCTCACAAGAAGAAGGGAAGAGGATTTGTAGCAACATCCTGGAGTGAAACAGAATCTGAATCAGATTCTTCATCTTCCTCCTCTGATGAAGAAGAAACAAAAGAAGATAGCCAATGCTTAATGGCTATTTATGACTCAGACAATGAGTCACAATCAACATCATCATCCAGCTCCAGTGATGATGAAGAAGAAAAAAGTTTTTGCATGATGGCAATCAATGCCTCAACTAACAATTCTGATGAAGAGAAATCAGAATCAGAAGCAGAAGATGACATTGATCAGGTATTATCTGACTTTGATTTTACCTCTATTGAATTCAAAGATGATTTCAAAACTCTTTGCCAAGACATAATAAAATCTGAGAAAGAAATAATCTCTCTCAGAACTAAGTTAGTTGAAATGAACAATATAAGTGAAGAGAATGAAAATCTTAAGAAAGATTTGGCTTCCTCCAGAGAACACATTACTACTCTTGAGAGTAAGTTATCTGAAGTCAAAAAGCTTGAAGAGTCCCTCAATGGGAGAAGTATCAGGATGATGGACATCACAAGCACTGTCAATGCTAGATTTAATAATAGCAAACTAGGCTTGGGTGCCTCATCAATAGAGCCATCTCTGATTAAGAAAAACATCCTCTCCACACCCATAAAATTCATTTGTGCTAAAAGCAAAGAAGCTGCAAAAAGAAATAAAGACATTTCAAAGAAGTTTGTTAAGGATAAAAGAATTCAGAAGAATTCGTCGAACGACATTCGACAAAAGGATTCAAATTTGTCGAACGAGGCTCGACGAAAACTGAAAACAGACTTTCAGTATAGTTATAAAATGAATAATGATCGACGAATTTATTCAAATTCTTCGAACAAGCACTATACAGAAAACTCTAAGAATTCTAATCCTAAATATACCAAAAATCCTTTTACTGAGTGGACTATACCTCCAAGGAAATATCATCCACAAGGCTACAAAGATCAGCCTGAAATGACATTTATTTCTGAATTTTGTGGTAACATAAAAGGACCCAAGGTAGTCTAGGTCAAAAACAACTAGTTTATGTTTTTGTCTTTGCAGGTACACAGCCATCCAAGACTAAATCAAAAATGGTACTTGGACAGTGGATGCTCAAAGCATATGACAGGGAACAAGGCCAACCTGAACAACTACAAGGCAAAACTTGGACCCAAGGTGATCTTTGGAGATTCCAACTGTGGACAAACCAAAGGTTATGGTCAAATTAAAATTGGAAAAGTGACATTCAAGGAAGTAACCTATGTCAAGGGTTTAAAACACAACCTCATCAGCATAAGTCAGTTATGTGATGAAGGTTGTCAGGTAACATTTAATAAATCAGAATGCATCATTAAATCATCTGATAATGTTACTGTTCTATCAGGAATTAGACAAGGAAATATATATTTAGTAAACTTCAACTCATCTAAATCAGAAATCTGTTTATTTAATGAGTTAAGCAAATCTAGTGAATTATGGCATAAAAGATTAGGACATGTAAACCTTAGGACCATTGCTAAACTAGCTAAAGATAATCTTGTTAGAGGCTTACCATCAGGATCATATAAGAAAGAAGGTCTGTGTAGGGCATGTCAATTAGGTAAGCAAACCAAAAACAATTTTAAATCATTATCTAAAAGTGATTCACCTAGAATCTTATACTTGCTACATATGGACCTTTTTGGACCTATTGCAATAAAGAGCTTAGGGGGGAAGTCTTACACTCTAGTTATTGTGGATGACTTCTCTAGATTCACTTGGGTGTTCTTTTTGAGAGAAAAGTCAGATAACTTTAAAGTTCTTACAGACTTTCTTAAGAGCATACAGATTGAGTACTCTATTGTAGTTGCATTGATCAGAAGTGATCATGGCACTGAGTTTGAGTCTCTTCTCATGAAAGTATTCTGTAAGATGGAAGGTATCAGGCATTGCTTCTCAGCTCCCAGAACTCCTCAACAAAATGGGGTAGTTGAAAGGAAGAATAGAACTCTAATTGAATCAGCAAGAACATTGCTTGCAGATGCTAACTTGCGCCTATCCTTTTGGGCTGAGGCTGTCAGCACAGCAAATTATGTCCTGAATAGAAGTTTGATACACAAACTTAAGGGTAAAACTCTCTATGAATTGCTTAAAGGGAAGAAACCCAAAGTTGATTATTTTAGAACTTTTGGATGTAGATGTTTTGTTCATAACAATGATAAGAAATATCTTAAGAAATTTGAACCAAAATCTGAAGAAGGAATCTTCTTAGGATATTCAATAGTTAGTAAAGCATATATGGTATTTAATAAATCCTCTCTTAAAATAGAAGAGTCTATGCATGTTTCCTTTGATGAAACTAACATATTTTACAAGGAGAAGAACTCTTCTACCAAGAACACTTTGCAGGTACCAGCTCTATGTGAAGAGCTTAAAGGGCTAAATCTACAGACAGGAGATTCACTGCATCCATTACCTCAAACTCTTGAAGATAGTGAAGAAGAAGATCATCCAGATCTTGTTGATTACCTGAATCAAGCAACATCAGAACATCCTCCACAGGATGCAATAGCTGAACATATTCCCAATGAAGACACTGCTGCTGAACCAACTCCAACTGCTGACCACATCACAGTCAGAGATCATCCAATTTCGCAAGTGATTGGTGATATCACAGCAGGTGTTCAAACAAGGCATCAACTACACCAAAATCAGATGCACACTTGCTTTCTATCACAAGTTGAACCTCAAACCATAAAAGATGCAGAACAAGATCCAAATTGGATTCTTGCAATGCAAGAGGAAATCAACCAGTTTGAAAGAAACAAAGTTTGGGATTTGGTTCCAAGACCAAGAGGCCATCCAGTAATTGGCACCAAGTGGGTCTTCAGGAACAAGCTTGATGAACAAGGAAATATTGTGAGAAATAAAGCAAGATTGGTAGCTCAAGGATATTCATAGGAAGAAGGCATAGATTATGATCAGACATTTGCCCCTGTTGCAAGGCTTGAAGCTATAAGGATTTTCTTGGCCTTTGCTGCATTCAAGAAGTTTAAGGTATATCAAATGGATGTGAAAAGTGCTTTTCTCAATGGAGACATCAAAGAAGAAGTCTATATGGAACAACCACCAAGTTTCATCTCTCCAACTCATTCCTCCTATGTATTCAAACTTAATAAAGCTCTCTATGGTCTCAAACAAGCTCCCAGAGCATGGTATGAGACCTTAGCTAACTTACTCTTAGAAAACAATTTCTATAGAGGCATGGTAGACAAAACATTATTTTATAAAGTACATAAAAATCAAACTCTACTAGTTCAAATATATGTAGATGACATTATCTTTGGATCTACTGATTCAAATTTGTGCAAAAGATTTTTCAATCTAATGCAATCAATATTTGAAATGAGTAGTATGGGTGAATTATCCTACTTTCTTGGTCTTCAAGTGAAGCAAACCCCATCAGGAATCTTCATCTCTCAATCTAAGTATGCTAAGGAATTAGTGAAAAGATTTGGGATGTCTGACTCCTCTCCTATGAAAACACCCATGATCTCTAATGCTGTTATTAATACTGATGAATCAGGGAAACCTGTTGATCAGAAACTGTACAGGGCAATTATTGGCTCTCTACTCTATTTAACAGCCAGTAGGCCAGACATAATGTTTGCTACATGCATTTGTGCTAGGTTTCAAGTTGATCCTAAAGAATCTCATCTTACTTTTGTAAAAAGAATTTTAAGATATATAAAGGGTTGCCCTAATCTGGGACTTTGGTATCCAACAGCATCTGAATTTGAATTAACTGGATTCTCAGACTCAGATTATGCTGGATGCAGAGTAGATAGGACAAGCACATCAGGAACTTGTCAGTTTCTTGGTGATAGACTTGTATCTTGGTTTTGTAAGAAACAAACATCTGTGTCTACATCAACAGCTGAAGCTGAATACTTAGCTGCTGGCAGCTGCTGCTCACAGATTTTGTGGATACAAAATCAGCTCCTAGACTATGGTGTCAATTTAAATAATTCAGTTATATTTTCTGACCACACTAGTGCGATATCTATAGCACAAAATCCAGTTCTCCATAGTAGGACTAAACACATAGAAATTAGGCACCACTTCCTCAGGGACAATGTGGATAAAAACAAAATTTGCCTACAGTTCATTTCTACTGATCTGCAAAGAGCTGACATTTTCACCAAGCCCTTGGATGAAAAGAAGCACATCTTCTTCATAAATCAACTAGGAATGATAGATGGAGATTCAATCTGCTAAAAATTAAGTATTTCTATTTTTTTTATTATTTGTCGAACGAAGAACGACAAATTTGAATCATTTGTCGAACGGTGGCCTCTGAAACCTCTTAAAGACAGAGTAAGTTAAGGCAATATCTTTTGTCGAACGACGGTCGACGAATAAGATGCTCTCGTCGAACGCTTTCTGACAAAGAAATAAAGACTTTTCGACTTCTAATTTTATTAGGTTTTGTCGAACAGTGGTTTACGAATGCACCCTCATTCTTCGACCCTTCTATATAAGATTTATTTTATCTTATTCTCCCTCCAGTTCCCCTCTGCACTTGATCTTCAACTTTCTTTGCAGGAACAATGGCGACTCCTCAGGCCTCTCTGCACCAAATGAAGTTTGACGCAAGTTTTGACATTGACATGGACTCGTTTGCACAGTCAGACCAAATCTTCAAGGACATTCTTCAAACGCTGGATGAACAACATCTAAGGAAGCTTCTAAGTACCAAGCAGAAGATAGCTGTTGCAGAGATAAGGGAATGGGTCTACACCGCAAAACCAGTCGATGAAAGCTTGTCAGGAACAATCTCAGGTCATCATGTCCCTCTCTCTCCCACCATCCTCTCTGAAATCTTTGGCTTTGAAAATGGTGAAGATGAATTAGACATAAGCTCAAATGAATTTGATGAAGCTTTAGTCAAAATGGGGCATCTGACTGGAAACCCTAGCCACCTTCTGAAAAAGAATCTGTCTCAGGACTACAAGTTCTTAGCAGATATTGTTGGAAAAGTCTTGCTGAGCAAGACTTCTGGGAATGACTATATCAGTAGGCACCAATTTCTGTTAATGGTGGCCTTAATGGAGAAGAAGAAAGTCAACTGGGGATCAATTCTTTTTGAATTGATTAAGAAGAAAAACTCTAAAGACAATGTATGCTTTGGAAGAATCTTAGGGATTTTTCTGCAGGAAAGGCATCCAGAGCTTCTGATGTCACCAAAAGTAACAATAAATGCCAGCAAGAAGCTGACCTCAGCTCTCTTTGCTAAATGGGATAGAGTAATTCCCAAGAAGAATACAGGAGCTGAGGCATCAAGAAAAAGGAAAGCTTCTGAGGACACAAGGACTGATCATGTCACTCCCTCTACCCTTCTAGAAGATCCTTCCTCAGTTCCTCCTTCCTCTCATAGTCTATCTCCACCTGCTCAACCCTCTCCTACACATTCTCATTCTTCATCCCCTCCTTCAACTGAAATGACACTCATCAATGATATCCCCCTCTCAACTGCCCATATCAGTGATGCTACACCTCCTCCTCTATCTTCAGAACCACTACCAACCACACCTCCCTCTCCAATACACAATGAATATCATTCACCTATTCATTCTCCTAGTCCAATCCATATAGAAATTCCAACACATACCTCTATCATCAGCAATATCATTCCTCTAATATCATTTCCATCCACTTCACAACCATCCTCTAGTAATCCACCAGATTATCCATCCCTCAACCTCTCTTCTATTGCTGATCAAGTTTTTGATCTTATCCTTCCTAAAATGAGCCAGCTCCTGGATGCAAAACTTGCTCCAGTTCTTCAGGCTCTTTCTACTTTATCTGCTAAAATAACTTCTCCTTCATTCTCCATTGCTGTCCCTTCTTCAAGGGGCCTAGATTCAAGCTGCGCTGAAGCTAGGTAGGGGGAGATATCCTATGAAGAAGTTCCAGGAACAGACGAACCTCCAGAAGAAGATGCAGAAGTTACAATTTTTGATACAGATATAGTTAATTCAGCTACACAAGTTATAGAAGAAATAAATAATATATGCATTCATCCATCCTGTGATCAATATAGCTTATTATCAAAATTTGATGTCACATATACTTCAAGGGTATCACCAAAGGTATACATAGAGGACCTATCAAAGGCTCTAATATGCCTTCCTCAGAAGACTCATTCTGATGTCATACAAAATTTCATCTCTTCCATTCCTTCATTCACTGATCAAGACATTCAAATAAAGAATCACTCTGCAGAATATGAAGATGATCTTGTAGAATTTCTTGATGATACAACAACCTCACAATTTACTTCTTCACCTCCAAATCTTGTATGGAATCAAGAACCAATGCCAAGCTTTGATGAAATTTGGAAAGAAGCAGATGCTGAGTTTGACAAAGCTGAAGAAGAAAGATTAAAGGCTCGTGAAGCAATCAAGAGAATTGATGACTTATACAATAAGCCAATCTCATCTTCTGACTCTGTTGATAATGATGACAACAGTGATTCTGATGATATACTTTCAAAGAAAAGAAAGAAAAGAACAGCTAAGTCAAAAGCTGCTCCCAAGCCGCCAAATCCAAATAATGACATTCCTCTGTACATTTTATATAATGTTCCTCTTGATGAGAAAACTCCTCACTGGATGAAGCTCTCCAGAAATGAGAACAATATGAGGAAGAAATTCAAAAAGACTGGCTACATCCCTGACAAGCCAGTCAAGCACAATCATCCTCCTCCTCCTCCTCCTCCAGCAGCTGGTGCAACAGGATTTTCAGGTGTTTCATCTCTCTCTCAGAAGCCAAGCTCTCAACACTCTAGGAGATCTGGTAGTTCTAGTGGTTCTCAAGCCTCTGGATCAGCCAGTGCTCCTTTCTCTAAGAGATCAGCACCTATCCATCAAGAAAGTCAAATCTTTTCCTCTCCTAAAATATCTTCAGAATACAAACTTCACATATCTGATGGATCTCTTCACAGAGATAGAGTACCTCAAAAGGTCACTCAAGACAAAAATGATTCAGAAGATACCTATTACTGTCCAGATCCAGAAGAAGAGAAAATCTGTCAGATGGCAAGGCTGAAAGAAACAATTGCATATGCACAGATTATAAAGGCTAAAGCAGAAGGCAAAGATTTCTCGGGGTTCTCAACCATGTCAGAATACAGAAGAAAAGAACTTGAAAAATACAAATCTGTTAAATCATTCAATGCTGAGGAATATAGTGATATGCACCCAGAAGCATTTATCCCTCATGTCAAAGAGCAGAAAATCATTGGAGCTCAAGATTTATATATAAGCAAAAAGAAATCAGAAGACCCCAACAGGAAAATCATATTCAAGCCACCTTCTCAGAACAAAAAGTCTTAAATAAATTGCTTGATTATGAATGTAATGTTTCTAAACTCAGAGCATTTATTTTCTATCTTATCTATTTTTTTTTCATTGTTGCTCTGTTGTTTATACTTTCTGCTGTACTTATTTGATTATTTGTCAAATAGTATCCTAACCCAAATAGGGGGAGATTGTTGGAACAACCCTATTACTAATTTGGGATAGGATCACTATAAGTTGATTAGGATTTGTTTTGACCCCAATGTATAGTCTTAGGGTCAAGTTTTAGGCTGATTAGATTGGCAGAACTTGGAAAATTCAAGATCAACACATGGCAAGTTGTGTTCGACAAATGACCAGATTCGTTCGACAAATTGCTTCCAGCAGACTGAAGAAATTCACAGTTCCAGTGGTCGACGAATTCTTTGCCAGCGCTCGACAAATGACTAGCAGTGGTCGACGAATTCTATGCCAGCGCTCGACAAATGACTAGCAGTGGTAGATGAATTCTAGCCAGCACTCGACAAATTTCCTTCTGTCGTTCAAATTTATATTCTATGTGGATGTCAATTCTCTGAACTCAAATCAGCAACATAACAGATATAGTTATTTCTCCTTGGACGTATTCAAACAGCCAAGTAAGGATATCTTTCTCATTTATTATATCCTTATATTCCTTCTATTCCAAGAAGAAGAAGTATAGCCGTTGACATTTAATGCCAAAGGCATCTTTCTCGACAAAAGGAATTAAAAGGACCTGCCAAAATTGTTTTGGGTGGCTGCCTGGTTCCAAGAAGGATTTAAGTCAGAAAAAGACATTCCTTAAAGATACAAAAACATTTGAATTTGAAAAGATATATACATACAGTTATTAGAAGAAAGAAGAAGATAGAGAACAGCACAAAGAACTGAGATAGTCGTCTTCCATGAAAAACATAAGGAAAAACTTGACTATCACTTTCTTCAATATCTGATCATATAGCAAGGAGGATAGAAGAAGTCTTTCAGAAGAAGAAGAAGCAAATACACTATTCTTTCTCAGCTTTCTTCTTCATCAAGATCATCTACTACAAAGACTTCTATTTGAGAGAGCTCTGTCCAAAAATCTGTCATTAACTCTCATCAGACAGGGGGAGCTTTCTGCTTCAACATCTTTTGCCTTCTCTCAGATCATTGACAGAGAAGAACACTCTATAACTTTTATCTCATTCTGTACAGGGTTAATACTACCTTCAAAAGTTTACCCAGTGGTGGCTAGACACCTTATCAAAAAATCCTAGTGTGGTTTTTAAGCACCTTATCAAAAGCTTATTGGTGTGTGGACACCTTATCAAAAATCCCTTGGTGCCTGAGCACCTTATCAACCCTCCTAGTTGATTCCTACCAAAGGTGGTAGAAGAGTAGACGTACCCAAATTTATTGGGGAACTACTATAGATCCTTGTGTCTTCCGTGCTTGATTATTTCTGTGTGCTTGTGCTTGTGCTGTGTGTCCTTTTTATTAATTCTGTAGCTCTCTATAACTCACACTAAATACACATATACCTAAACAGTAGTTTAATTTCAGCTATAAAACGTATTAAAATTTTAATACTCTATTCACCCCCCTCTAGAGAAATTTAAGATCTGACCTCCACTTTCACTTACCTTCACCTAGAGGCAGAGGAACCCAACACCTTCCCAAGCCACTCCGCATGTGGCGAGTCGACCCGATGAGTCTCCCATCTGCCGACATGACTGACCTCGAAGAATGGTCTCTTGTCGGGGATTTTACCAATCAGTCGACCCTATGAGTCTCCCATCTGCCGGCATGACTGAGCCCAGAGAATGGTCTCTATTTGGGGATTTTACCAACTGGGGGCGGAGTACCCATCCACATCCTAGGTGCTTACCTTCACCTGGAGGCAGAGGAACCCAACACCTTCCCAAGCCACTCCGCATGTGGTGAGTCGACCCGATGAGTCTGCCATCTGCCGGCATGACTGAGCCCGGAGAATGGTCTCTAGTCGGGGATTTTACCAATCAGTCAACCCGATGAGTCTCCTATCTGCCGGGATGACTGAGTCTGGATAATGGTCTCTAGTCGGGAATTTTACCAACTGGGGGCGGAGTACCCATCCACATCCTAGTTGCTTATCTTCACTTGGAGGTAGAGGAACCTAACACCTTCCCAAGCCACTCCGCATGTGGCAAGTCGACCCTATGAGTCTCCCATCAGCCGGCATGACTGAGCCCGGAGAATGGTCTCTAGTCGGGGATTTTACCATAGGTGTTACCTGAAAAAAGGAAACCATTTTCATTCATAATCGAGAAGTTATATGTTTATTACAATGCGCCTCCCAGGGCCTACCTGGCCACATGCATGATGCACAAATCTTAGCACACCGCTATAGGCGGTAGCAAATATGCGGCACGAAATGGCAGTGTACCGATCGTTCAAGTAATATAAAATGTGGGAGTGAATCCCCAAGTATCGATCTCGAAGGAACACAGTAAGGTGGAGTTTATTATTGAGGAAGGACTTGAGATTAAAGTCCTTTATGTCGGATGGGATGCGGAAACGGGGTGATTTGGCTTTTGGAAAATAAAAGAAAACACTACAACTACTCCTATGCAATGCTGCTATGCAATGCTCCGCTTGGCGGGATGGAGACTATGTGGGCCTTGAGCGCGCTACTTCGAAAGGGCGGATGGACGAGTAGGCAAACGGAATGAGGGTCGCAAGCACCTCTTCGACAAGCACGCCACTAGCAATTGCTAGTGCGGCACACGAACGTGACGGTGGGATGGAGGATGGAATGGGGCGCACCTCACACACACATATAAACAAAAAGATACATTCACATAGACATGAAATAACTTTATAAAGCAAGGTCTACAGTGTTCATCATCTAAATACAAAGGATCTAACAATTACAACACAAAATACAAAGACGGGAAAGTAAGGAATCGACCGAATCCGAAGTCTTGTTGAGGGTTCATGGTTGGAATCGCTGGGTTGTCAATCCGCGTCCAAGCTCGGTCCTCAACTACGTCCGGGGTAGAGAAGGCTGTCACTACCCTCCATTGGCCCGTCTTCTTCGTGTCACGATTCAGCCGCACAACCAAGCTTCCTTCTTTTTGGATGATGGTGGATGAAGAGCTAGATCCTTCTCCTTGGAGCTTGAGGATGATGGAGGAGGCCTAGGGCCAAGCCCTCATGGAAAGGTGGAGGTGTACGAAGCTGGAACTCCTTTTGCGGCGAAAAAAGCGGAAAAATGTATGATCCCTTTGTACTAGGGCGAACTGAGCTTTTAAAGAAAAGGATTAGAAAAATGGTCACGCACGGTCGAACGCACGATCGTGCGTAGACCGTGCGATATTAATATTAAAGAACAGCGCAGGAAGACGACCTGGAGTGCCCGTGCGATTTACCCACGCACGGGCAAATCCGCCCGTGCGTCAAAACGTACGGGTAAATTCAGAAAAGCTAAAAACAAGGCTAAACAGGTTGGTCATGCGATTCCTTCACGCACGGGCACTGCCCGTGCGCAGAGACGCACGATCAATGATAGATCATCAATTTCCTCCTCAGCAAAGGGCGCACGACCACAACCGACCGTGCGCCAACATAACGCACGGCCGTGCGATATGCACAGAAATGAACTCATGATAAAATTGATGAAACGTCCACCTGCATTAGCCACAACAAAGCTGGGAATACCCTTCCAGCACAGGAAATAAAGCAAAAAGAGAATGAGGAGCACGTTGTGCTTACCCCCAACACTAACACGTGCAAATGCACACCACAACGGGCCTAAAAGTGCAATTAGCATGGAATAACAAATATGAATAAAAACATGCCTAAGTGTAGTGCAAAGACTAGAAATATGGCCCAGATGAGCCCATAAATGTATATATAAATGAGACTCATCACACCCCCAGACTTACCTATTTGCGCTTCCCGAGCAAACAAATCCGACGAAGTATGAAAATGGTAGTTGGCGTAGAGAATTGCAAAGAAAGAGTAAGATGCGAAGTATCATACCCATGCAAATAAAAATTCTGTAAAAGAAGATTCTAACTATACTAACTAATTTACAATAGTATATATGCGTAAATAGAGATTTATTTGTACTCAGATGGTGAATCATGAAGAATTTGTGTGATCGTGCCCGGTGTGAAAGTAAACAAACCACTCAGGAGGGTGTTGCTAAAGACCAGAATTCGGGAATAACTCAGCTGAAATCCATCAACGACGAGAACCATAAGCTTGCCCGGTTACACTCTCTCCACAGCGCTAGAGAACTCACAAGGCGAATCGATAGGGCTTTAGGTATACACGAGGCTTAGGTTACGGTTTGGAATACAAAAATAAACATGATGGCTAAACGCAACCCAAAAGAGCTCACAAAAGTGCTAAATCATAGCAGCCACAATAACACACGTGTAACACACCCCCAAACTTGACTTTGAAACCGGGTGTGCACACGGCCTACAACAATCAATAACAATAAATGCTTCAATTAAAGCGCTAGGGATAAATATACATATTTTTTTTCTTTTTCTTTTTCTTTTTCTTTTCTTTTTATCCCCAAATCAATTAGCACAATTCTCAGCATACATTTTTTTTAAAATTTCCACATCAACACTAAAGTTTCGAATCACCGCACCGCATTGGAAAATTACAATTCATAAATGCGTTTAGCTTAATTTTTGGTTGCGACAATAGGATTAGCTTTTAGGCTTTGGTGAAGTATGGTGGAGCTGAACCAAAAGATCGGGTAGGCATAAAATAGGCTAGCAATGGTTAGTGCATAGGAAAGGTAGAACAAAGCTCAAGATTGCCAAAAAGATGGCCTACGTCACGCTCAACTTGCAAATCGTTCGCACCCATGCTTCGAGAGTCGCTTGGGGCAAGTTCTTAGCACTCGAGAAAGGTAATCCTTCCTCCCGACTCGAGCAACACACAACTAGCGCTCGCTTACACACAACATCGTGCTACCGCAAATTTCAGTCACATTCACCAAATGAGTAAAATAAATCAAAGACTACGCAAGAATACTAATTGTAAATTAACCACATAGAGAAAATCTAATTTCACTCACATTTCTATGGAAGCATGCAGATGCGACTAGAGCACTACAAGAGTCAACATCGCACTCCGATTTACAATTCCTAAGCTAACATCCTATTTCACATTCCAACCAAAATAAGCATGAACGGAAACACACATACAAGTGAGTGCGCTCTCAAGTGGGTGCTTTGTGTGTAGACAAAATGAACAAAATAATCTAGATAAAAACTTCTAGCATGCTAAATAAATGTGCACGTGAGTGGGTACACAAAAAGGTCTCCCCCAGACTTAAACTATGCATTAAGATATTCTAAAACAAAGTTAGGGGAAGAGGGTACCCAATGCTCAGCAAGTAAGCATGCCGGAAGCCTGGAGTGATGCTCTACGAAGAATCACAACCACCGCCTTCACAAATAGAAAATACCTGCAAGTGGTTGTCTCCGCAAAAGCAAACTAAAATAAAATCTAACTAACTAGTTAGAGTAGGCGATTAAATAAAAGACAAGAAAAAGTAAGATAACTACTCGGGTTATTGTCATCCCAGCACGACTTATTCAGAAAGGCGAGGGTCTTAGCTAATGGGAGTATGGAAAGAGAAGTGGACAGGCAACTGTTCTAATTCCCGTGTCAGTAGAGGGTACCGATACGGTGATAGAACCACTACTCCTCTACCTAAATAATAATACCTGCTAGACACAGGTAGAGGAGAGAGAAAGAAAGAGGTGGAGGGAGAGTCCTCCACTCTACTTTCACCAAAATAAATTTCCTTGCCTAGCAAGGTGTCATCATCAGGGAGGCAGCAGGAAGGGAATACAGTACATGGCATATCCTCTGTGGAGGGAGAATTAACCTCCTCACACAAGAAGATGTGCGCAGCACTGAATGGTGCAATTTGCACCACCTCCTGCATAACCTGTGAAGGCTCAACCTGCATAGGATTGGAAAGGGAAGGGGGATCAAGAAATAAAAGGGAAGAATGACATAAACAATCAAAAATCAGGGGAGTGGTCCCAGTCTCACTCCCATTAGATTGGGGAAGTAAAATAATGTCGGCATTGTTGACAATGTCGCATGGTTCGGTGGGATCAATGGTGACCTTCCCCAGGAGTTGGACTTCCTCCACCGGTGCTGAGGAAAAATCCTCTTCACCTAGAAGGTTGTCCTCCTCCATAGGAATAGGCACAACACAAAGAATACCCGCCTCCTCTTGCGACGCATCTTCAACAACGTTATCAGAAATAAATGTAATAGAATGCACAATAGGGGGAGGAATAGGGCTTGGATAAAAAATCAAGCACCGATTCCTCACAAAGAATTGAATCTATGCATGGTGGTATATGTAAAGGGGAGATGAGCTCAGTCGTGTTAGAGCCTGGATCAGCCACACATCTGGTGACTGTGTCCATATCATACCCTTCAAAGCTTGATGGTGAAATGGGCACAAAACCAGATGTTGAAGGTGTGCTTCCAGAAGTAGGAGTCGGAACGATCTGGATATCCAGCTCGTCATCCTCGTCCAATTGGCGAAGGAATGCAGCACAATCCTTCAGGGCATGATCCATGCTCTGACAAAACAAGCACTGCCGTGCAGGCTTCTTTGGCACAGTAGGAGTTGAAGCCGAAAAGAAGTGTGACGATAAAGGCTCAGCAGAATAGCAATAGGACTTACGCGCACCATATGGAGTACCAGACAAAGTCGGTGCTCCATACACTGGGCCTTGAGTGCTAGGGCTATTATCTCACTTTGGACATCTATCACTAGCATGAGAGATATCTCCACACAAACAACAATGAATATTAAATGAAGCCCACATTGTGTGAAGATAACAAGATTCAAAAGAAAAATGCTATTGTGCAAAATGCTACACCCAACAATAATTTACTAAGCAACCTAAGATAAAACAGGAAAAAGGGATAACAAGAAATAAAATAAAGAAAGGAAGCAATTTACAAATGGAAGGGCTTCTATCTCAGATTCTCCCTCTCCAGAAAACTCACACGTTTGTGCTCCCCGACAACGGCGCCAAAAACTTGATGCGCAAATCTTAGCACACCGCTATAGGCGGTAGCAAGACTGCGACACGAAACGACAGTGTACCGATCGTTCAAGTAATATAAAATGTGGGAGTGAATCCCCAAGTATCGATCTCGAAGGAACACAGTAAGGTGGAGTTTATTATTGAGGAATGTTGAAACCAATTTCTCGGTCTCTGTGGAGTTCGGGGCCCTCACCGAGATGAGGGGCGGCTAGCCCTTACTGATCCCTTAGAGAAGGTAGACCGAAAACTAGGAAGATGACTTAGACCTTAGTCGCAGCGAGGTCTTCCCTCCACTAACCCGGAAGATCGTTGAGCGCTTCCCCTCCCTAGCCAAAGCTGAGACTCGGGCACCTTGGAGAGCTCTGGAAATGCTAGCTAAGGAGAGCCTTGGGAGAGAGAGAAGCTGAAGTGAAGTCTTCTCCAAAGGTGCCCTTGAGGTCTTATTTATAGGTTTTCTGGTCTGGCCTGCAAATAGCAGGATTCCGCCTTTTGATTTTACTATCCGTACCCCAAATGGGTCTACTAACAGCTGAACTCCACTGTTTGGATAGGCTAATGGCAGGCCAATGGGGATAGAGAGATGATTTCGTCGATCATAGATGATCAGCGGATTCGTCGAACGCGGCAGCTTGGAGAGTTCATCGAACGCAGAGTTTTGGCGAATTCGTCGAGCGCGGCCCACACTTCGTCGGGCGTCGAGCTGAGTTCGTCGTCCTCGACTGAGATTCGTCGATCACAGAGACTTTGGAAGAAATATGGCTCGCCTTACTTCTCACGATCCTTCGGCGAGTTTCTGGCTCGCTCACCTCCTTGCGAGCATTCGGCGAGCACCTGGCTCGCTCGCCTTCTTGCCGGTCGACCTTGAGGCTCTGGCTCGTGGGAACTTAACTCGCGCCTCTTCCCGCGGGTGACCTTTGATAGATCTGGTTCGCCCCCCTTGGGCGAATGGCCTGTGAAGACCTCGTTTGCACTCCTGCCCCACTCGCACTCTTAACTCGCTCGCCTTCTCGCGAGCAGCCGGCTAAGTGCTCGTCCCAGCGGATCCGCTGAGACGGGATCGTCGAGCGCTGCTTGGATTTCGCCGAATGCAGCTTTGAACCTTTTCGTTGAATGTAAAGCGCCGTTCGTCGAACGCAGAGAGCATATGTCAATTTTGCTCTTTCTCTTATTTTCTGCCTATTAACATATATTTATCTCGAGAACCTGGCTCGCATTACTTTTACTTGATCATCCACTAGGATAATATCGGGGTTGTACACAATCCCCGCTCTTTGCGAGGCTACTTAGGCTCCCGAAGAATCATCCAACCCTTGATATTCGCCGGCCCCTCGGTGACGTGGCGATAATCTTTCGGTGGGCCCCATGCCCACTACTATAAATATCACTCTCCCTGGCCGTCATTCGAACTTTTTATTCTTCTCTATCTTTTCTTACTCGCCGCGGGCCCCAACGCGATGTGGAAAAAAGACGAGATGTTGGCTCGCCTAAAGGCCTCGCAAGCGACCCAGAAGGGGAAAGCCGCTGTCATCGCCTCCTGGAATTCTCCGCGACGCTCTCCGCCTCCGCCATCCCTAAGAATGGCAAAGGTCATTCGTCGCGCGGCTGGTTTGGGAAGGTCTTCTTCTTCGCCGCACTCTCCTGATGACGGGCTCGCCTCGCAGGTATTATCGCCAAGCTCGCCCATTTGATGTTCTTCCCTTTCGACCTTATTTATCCTATTCGCAGAATGATCCCCCGGATGAGAGCGCCTCGGGAAGGCCAATCACGGAGATCCACCTCCCTTCTACGGGTGGAGCTAATGCTGTTCTTGTGTATGCGAGGGCCGTCGGCCGACAGGACTCGCCTTCGCAACGAGGTGAGCGGCTTACCTCATCTTCCTTCACGTATCTTGACTCGTTAAATCACGCCTACTTTTTGTGCAGTGTCGGCTTTCGTGGCCCTAGAGGAACAAGTTCCTCCTCCGGCGGACTCGCCCACCATGCTGAATCAAACTATCCTTACTCCTGGATTCGGCTTCCTGGGTCAGAGGAGCCCAGGAGGGACGTTGATTGCCAAGCCTGGACTTGGCTCTAGACCCGCGCTCGCCCCCGGTCTGGGTAAGGCCCTCACCCCTACCTTTATTGAAGCATTCCGAGGCCAGCCTGGCACCTCCCGCCAGCGGCCCAGTACTCAAATTCTTCCACTAGGTTAGACTGTCGTCACTGAGTGTTGTTTTTCACCTTGTCGTTGATTCCTACTTCACAGGCAATCCTACGACCCCTCTCTCCGAGTCAGAATCTGGAGCGTTGGAGATATCTCCACCCCCCTCTCCGAGTCAGGTCGCCGACTTTCTGGGGGATCCCAGCGATCCAGAGAAAATGAAGAGGCGGGTCACTGAGATATTCCAGAAGCATACCACCCTGCTGAGGGATCTACATGAGCAGAATCGGCTGGATCGGCTCGCTAATGAAGAATGGTTCGCCGCGATGGAGGACGAGAACGCGCGCGTTCTCACCGAGATACGGCCGACCGATCATGGTCACGCGACCTCCTCCGGGGTGTACATTGCTCGTATCGATGATTACATGCGGCTGACGAGCCAGGCGAACCGGTCACTCCGCGAGTATCACTACCCGCGAGTCCCCCCTCGTTCTGGTGTCCGGGGTCGCGGTCGCTGGAAGTGGATGCGATATTGAGGATTCTTGTATTGTTTTTTATTGTTTTTCTTCCCCCTCCTCTTCGATAGGAGTGGTCGCAAACAATTTTTATAAGTTTGTAATAATGATACTTTGACTCGCTTGCGAGCCCTTTATTTTCCCTGTTCTTCATCTCTTCTTTCACCCTACCTGGCTCGCTCTTGCGCGGATTATGTTTGTGTTTCTATTACTCGCACTCGCGTATTGCCCTTGCTTTTTTATGTTTTATTATTTAGCGCTAACTCGCCAATGATTAATGGGAGAAAGCTTTGACAGGGTGCCGACTCGCCGGGAGAGAATAAGATCCCTAGAGGCGGAAGAGTACCGCGCGAATCTGCTATCCGCAGATACCTACGCTTCAGCTTCTTCCCGCCATTTTCATTTCTATAAATAGCCTACCTTTTTCCTTTCCAACCACCGCATTTACTGTTACTCCTTCGCGCTCTCTCTTTCTGATTTTCTCGCAGATCTAGCTCGTCCTCGCGGCTTTTGCGATTCCGCGGATCCCAGACATCATGGTCGGCGAGACGGAAGCTGAGGGGCGGTCTAAGTGTGCCAGGGCCTTCCTCGATGGCATTTTCTACTGCACCAACCTTACGAAAGAGGAGTACCAGGCCGCCGCTGACCAGTACATTCACTCCGGTTTTGTGGCTCGCTGCCCTACCGAGAGGAACACCATCAGCGACCCGCATCCTGACGAACTCGCCATTCCCATTGCCCACTTCGAAAACGGGTTGCGACTCCCACTCTGGCCGGAAGTGCGCCAGGTATATTGATTTCTCAACCCTTACATCCCTGACTTGCTTTGCGAATGGCGCTTAAACCTTGTTGACCCTTCTAGGTTCTCAAGTATTTCGGCATTTTGCCGAGCCAGCTAACACCAAATGCGATCGCCGTGGTGGTCGCGTTCGCCAGTTATCTCAGGGCGGAGAGGATTGAGTTCAGCCTGCTCGTCTTCCATAAGGTCTTTTCGTTCCGCGCGTATAGGGACGGGACGGCTCACTTCGCGAGCCAGCATGTCACCGTCTATGAGACGGTGAACACGTCTCATTATTGGACGCAGAAGTTCGTCCTGGTGAAGGGTCCTTTCGGCAACATCTCCTATACTCCCACCTAGCGGGACGAGGCCGCCTACCGCCCTCCGACCTCGCTAGGGGGTTGTGATGCGGCCCTGTACCAATACCTCAAGGCAAAAAACTTCGAGGTCGCCTTCCTTCGAGAGCGAGTGGACCTCCTGCCACCCGTCCTCCCAGGAGAAGGTTTGACTCGCACTCGTCAACTTTCTTACTCCCTCCTCCTTCGATTGTCTAACGTTCCCCGTTATCTTCGCAGGAGAGCGTGAACTCCCCCTCAACCCAGCTCACGCGCCTCCTCCTTCCCTTACCTCCAGCTCGCTCACGCGCTCGGCCGCCGAGGCCTGCCGCGACGTCCCGAGTTCTTTGTCGGGAAAAAAGTGCCCTCCTCCCCTACGCCGGCCTGCCTCGCTGGGGGAGGCGAAGAAGACCAAGAAGGGCCTTTCTGCTGCCAAGGCGAAGGAGGTCGTGGACCTATCCGAATCCGATCTCCCCTCTCCTTCCACAGCGGGTCAGGAGCTCACCAAAGTTGGGGGCGAGCCAGGGGAGATGTCCGCCAAGCCCAAGACGATGAGCCATACTAACTTCGGGCTCGGCATAAAGCTGGCGGACGCGGTCAGTGAACCGGTGCTCACGTGGGACCCCAACCAGAACAAGGTCGTCTGCTCCTCTCTACTCCCTTCCTGGGTAGAGGACGACAAGGCCGGGGGTGAGGCGTTCGCCCTCGCCTTCGACCTCTACGATCGCGAGGACGCCTCCCTCTTTCGGTCCTTCACGCCGAGGGGGCTCGTATATGAGGCAATGCGAGCCCAATTCCGGGCGATGGAGCTAACCCACATGGTGGGTCGTCGGTACTTCACGGCGGATAGGGAGATCAAGGAGCTGAACGTTGAGCTCCAGAGGTCTGCGGATGAAGTCACAGGGTTCAAGGTGAAGGAGGCCTTATCGGAGGGCCTCCTCGCCAGCCTTCAAGGCGGACTGGTAAGTAGTGCTTTAAGAAAATCCTTTCCTGTTCGGCTTCGCTTTTCTGTCGCTAACCCGCTTTTTGCAGGATGCCGAGTCCGTCAGCCAGCTTCACGCGCGGATCGCTGACTTGGAGCTGGAGAACACCTGCCTCAAGGCCCAGGTCCACGATCTGACCTCGGCGGTGCTTCCTCCCCCTCCTCCGCGAGCTGGGACTCGCGGTCAGTCGCGGGAAGAGAAAGAAGCCGACCGCAAGAGGTCGATGGAGATCGCGGAGCTCATCCTCAACACTCTCAAAGGAGCGGACATGATCGTTCCCGACGCTATGGAGTTCACTGCGGAGGAAGTCGTCCCAGACTTGTTCGCGCCCATCTCCGAGGCGGAGGGTCGAGAGAGCGATTGAAATGCTATCTGGCGAATCGCCTTAAAAGTTTTTGTTGTTTATAATGTAAAAGGTTTTCCTTTTTGCCGGCGAGCCCGCCGTTGCGTTGAAATCTTTTGTGAGAAATGAAAAAGAAATATTTTTTCCATATTTTTAGTGTGATTTCCATACTTTTTGTTCGCATGCACTCTTTCATTCGCGCTCGCGCGATCTCAATTTTCCTGTGCTCGCGCTTTCAAGACTTTCGTTCTGATGCTCGTGTCTACGTCTCTTTAATTGACGATTCCCCTTTTGCCGTATTATACCTAAACCGCTCTCGCCCCCATTCCCATCTGAGGCAATGGTAAGACTTAGGTCACCGAGCCTTATCCTTGTTTAAGAAGTACCTTGTTGAGGACCTTTGTGAGTGAGGCCGGTATTCGCCTACCTCGCTCACACTCGCCTTTTGCGAGCTGTTTCGTTATCCGGGGACCACCGCGGAGGCGGGCCCTCTTTGGCACGCCAACGTCACTCGCGCTACCGAAATTCACAAGCAGCCTTGCGAGTCAGCAGACTCAGCCGTTCTGCCGCGGTCTATTCCCTCATGCGATCGGACCCTTGGTCTCGCCTCGCCCAGATCTTGAGGTTGCCTGCGAGCCAAAACCCTTGCGATGAGTAACTTATTTTCCATCCCAAACCACATGAAACTTTACCCGCCCTTCCGGAGATTAGCCTGGCATCTCCCGTCTAGTGAGAGCCTGGGAGCAGAATCGATCTGGGGCATTCCAGCGCCAATACTTGTCATCTTGCCAGCCTCTCCAGAGATCAACCTGAAACCCCCCGTCTAGTGAGAGCCCGGGAGCGGAATCGATCTGGGGCATTCCAGCACCAATACTTGTCACCTTGCCAGCCTCTCCAGAGATCAACCTGAAACCCCCCGTCTAGAGAGAGCCCGGGAGCAGAATCGATCTGGGGCATTCCAGCACCAATACTTGTCACCTTGCCAGCCTCTCCAGAGATCAACCTGAAACCCCCCGTCTAGTGAGAGCCCGGGAGCGGAATCGATCTGGGGCATTCCAGCACCAATACTTGTCACCTTGCCAACCTCTCCAGAGATCAACCTGAAACCCCCCGTCTAGTGAGAGCCCGGGAGCGGAATCGATCTGGGGCATTCCAGCGCCAATACTTGTCACCTTGCCAGCCTCTCCAGAGATCAACCTAAAACCCCCCGTCTAGTGAGAGCCCGAGAGCGGAATTGATCTGGGGCATTCCAGCTCCAATACTTGTCACCTTGCCAGCCTCTCCAGTCATCAACCTGAAACCCCCCGTCTAGTGAGAGCTCGGGAGCAGATTCGATCTGGGGCATTCCAGCACCAATACTTGTCACCTTGCCAGCCTCTCCAGAGATCAACCTGAAACCCCCCGTCTAGTGAGAGTCCGGGAGAGGAATCGATCTAGAGCATTCCAGCACCAATACTTGTCACCTTGCCAGCCTCTCACTAGATCAACCTGAAACCCCCCGTCCAGTGAGAGCCCGGGAGTGGAATCGATCTGGGGCATTCCAGCGCCAATACTTGTCACCTTGCCAGCCTCTCCAGAGATCAACCTGAAACCCCTCATCTAGTGAGAGCCCATAAGTGGAATCGATCTGGGGAATTCCAGCACAAATGCTTGTCACCTTGCTAGCCTCTCCAGAGATCAACCTGAAACCCCCCATCTAGTGAGAGCCCGGGAGCGGAATCGATCTGGGGCATTCCAGCACCAATACTCGTCACCTTGCCAGCCTCTCCAGAGATCAACCTGAAACCCCCGTCTAGTGAGAGCCCGGGAGCGGAATCGATCTGGGGAATTCCAGCACAACAACTATTTGAGACCTGCCAAAGGATTGCTCCAAAATGCATGTGTTGAGTAGGAAATATGAAAAGTCATCTACAAAAAATGGCTAAGGATAAAACCTTTTTAAATCATCTTCACTCCTGGCTCGGCCAAGAGGTACCCCTTCCACATCCCGGAGGTGGTATCCTCCTGACCTGAGCACTTCACTTACAATGTAAGGTCCTTCCCAATTGGGCTGTAGCTTGCCAACCGCGGCTCCTCTCCCGGCCGCGTCAACCTTCTTTAGCACTAGGTCTCCTTTTTCGAAGTGTTTTACTCGGATGTGCTTGTCAAAATATCGGGCCATTCGTCGCTTGATTTCTTCCTGCCTGATGGTTGTCTGGTCCCAGAGTTCCTCCACCAGGTCCAAGGATATCCTTTATTCTTCGTCATTGGCCACTAGCCACTCTTCATTCCCTTAACCTGCGGCGATCACCCTGGGGTTTTTACTTCAAATTCGATGGGTTGGACCGCTTCGGACCCATGAGAAAGTTTGTACGGGGTCTCCCCGGTGTCGGTGTTAGGGGTAGTCCTCAGGGTCCAGAGAACGGATTGTAGTTGCTCTACCCAATTCCCTCGGAGGTTCTCCACATTCTTCTTCAGTAGGTGGACGATTACTTTGTTTGCCGCTTCCACCTGGCCGTTGCTTCTTGGGTGGTGAACCGATACAAACCTTAGGTCGATGCCAAGCTGGGTGCAGAAACTAACAAATTCTTCGCCAGCAAATTGCGGCCCGTTGTCCGTCACTATATCCAGGGGGAGGCCGTGCCTGTAGATTATTTCTCCCCATACAAAGTTCCTCACAACTTGAGATGTTACCTTGGCGAGCGCCTTCACTTCTACCCATTTGGAGAAATAATCGATCTTGACTAGTAAGAACCTTCTTTGGCCGCTAGCTTGAGGGAAAGGGCCAACTACGTCCAACCCCCATATGGCGAAGGTCCAGGGAGCAGTGATGGTTCGGAGCCTCTGAACTAGGAGGAGTTGGAGTGGAGCATAGAGCTGGCACTTTGGACACCTTCTTGTGAACTCCGCCGCATCTTTGCTGAGGGTGGGCCAGAAGTAGCCTTGTCTCAACACCCTCCCTTCCAGAGTTCGGCTCCCGGAGTGACTCCCACATTCCCCGGAGTGGATTTCTTCCAGGACTCTCGGAACCTCCTCCTCTGAAACACAACAGGCCAGGAGTTCCGAGAGAGTCTTCTGTACAGCCCTCCTGCATGCAAAGAGTAATAAGCTGACTTGTACCTGAAGTGTCGTCTGTCTATGTCTCCTTCAGGGAATTTCCCTGATGATAGGAAAGTGACGAAAGGATCCGTCCACGAGACCCGCTGATCCACCTCCATCAACTCTCCTTCCTCGATGGTGGGTCGGAAGAGTTTGGAAACCGTTCCTCCTCCTCGGGGACCGAATTTGGCTAGGAGGTCTACGGGGGTGCTCTCCTTCCTTGGCACGTGCTTGATGGAGAAAGTGCGGAAATGCCCGATGACCCCCTTGACCTTTTCCAGGTACCGCAGGAGAGTCGAGTCCTTCGCCTCAAACTCCCCCCTGACTTGGCATGCGACCACCATGGAATCCGTCGAAACCTCCACATCTTGTACCCCCAACTCCCGAGCCAACCGCAGGCCTGCTATCACCGCCTCGTACTCCGCTTGGTTGTTGGTAATTGGGAAGTGGATGTTCAAAGCTTGCTCAATCTTGGTCCCTTGGGGGCTCACCAAGATGATTCCCCCCTCCATAGGAGTGTCTTCCTTACGCACCATCTACAAACATCTTCCACGCCAATGGGGGAGGCGATTCATGTTCCCCTACTTTGGATGTGTAGTCAGACATGATGTCTGCCACTGCCTGGGCCTTGACTGACGCCCTAGGGACAAACGTAATGTTGAACTCGCTCAGCTCCACGGACCACTTTGCCAATCTTCCCGAGTGTTCCACCCCTTCCATTACCTTGCGAAGTGGGTGATCTGTTATCACTTTGATTGAATGTGCCTGGAAGTAGGGCCAGAGTCTCCGAGACGCCACCACCAATGCAAAAGCCAACTTCTCCATGATTGGGTACCGGAGCTCCGCCCTTTTCAGCACTCGGCTGACATAGTAGATAGGGAACTGCTTTCTTCCTTCCTCTCGGATCAATACCGAACTTACCGCTTCAAGTCCCACTCCCAGGTATAGGGACAGGTCTTCTCCCGGTCTCGGCACTTGAAGTAGGGGGGGTTTGGGTGAGTTGCCCTTTCAAGGCTCGAAAAGCTTCCTCACACTCCGGGGTCCATTCGAATTTCTTTTTGCCCCTCAGCACCTTGAAGAAGGGTGCACACTTCTCTCCCGCCTTGGAGAGGAACCTGCTAAGTCCGGCCAGCTTCCCCGTGAGGCTTTGAACCTCCTTCGGGCTTCTCGGCGACCCCAACTCCATAATCGCTTTGACCTTGTCTGGGTTAGGTTCCACTCCTGCCGGGGTGAGCAAGTGGCCTAGGAACTTCCCTTGGCTAGCCCCAAAAACACACTTCAAGGGGTTGAGTTTCATCTTATACTTCCGTAGGGTCCCAAACGTCTCCTCAAGGTCTCGTAGGTGAGACCCAAGGTCCCGGCTCTTTACCATGAGGTCATCAACATAGACCTCCAAGTTTCTTCCCCTTTGTTCGCGAAAGACCCGATCCATCATCCTTTGATAGGTGGCACCTGCATTCTTGAGCCCAAAGGGCATCATCTTATAACAGTAGCATCCGTCCCCCTGATGAAGGAGACATCTTTGATGTCCGGGGGTGCATGCAGATTTGGTGATAACCTGAAAAAGCATCTAAGAAAGACATTACAGAGAAACCAACGGCTGAGTCAACCAGCGCGTCGATTCTAGGCAGGGGGTAGCAATCTTTCGGGCATGATTTATTAAGAAGTGAAAAGTCGATACACATGCGCCACTTACCTCCCCCTTTTTTACCATGACTACATTGGAGACCCAACCTGGATACTGGATCTCCGACACAAAACCTGCTTGTATGAGCGTTTTCACCTCCTCGCGGATTGGTCCCTACAGCTTGTCCGCCGTGGCCCTCTTCTTTTGGCGGATGGGGCGGGTGCCGGGGTCGAGGTTGAGGTGGTGGCAAGCCACATCCGCATCGATCCCGGGCATCTCCGTGGCGCTCCAAGCGAAGACATCCACATTCTTCTGTACACAGGCTAAGATCTCAGCCCGCTCCTCCGAACTGAGCTCTCCGCTGACTCAGACCTTTTCCACTGCCCCAAGCCAAGTGGTGACTTCAAGCTCCACGACCTCATCCACGGCCTCCAGCCTGGATTGCTCTCCCCAAGCACTTTCCTTCTCTCCACCGCCAGCGAGCGCTTGGGCTCCT
This sequence comes from Dactylorhiza incarnata, assembly GCA_033032865.1. Classification (NCBI taxonomy): domain Eukaryota; kingdom Viridiplantae; phylum Streptophyta; class Magnoliopsida; order Asparagales; family Orchidaceae; genus Dactylorhiza; species Dactylorhiza incarnata. The sequence goes on from JAWHQI010000224.1 coordinate 1,598,937, forward strand.
TCCTCCGTCTCTTCCTCCCCTACCATCATCAAATCCTCTGCCCCTCCTTCCCGGGCACCCTCTACTTTCCCCTCTTCTTCTCCGTTCTCCGCCCTGGGCCTCTCAGCGACCCCTTCCTGGGCATGAACTTCCTCTTCCTCCATCCTTTCCTCGACTCCATTCTCTTCTCCGGCTTCTGCCACCTCCTCCATCACTTTATCGAACTCCTCCGCTTCTCCCATCCAGGTAACGGTGTTGACAGTCGTCACATAGCACTGTCTCGCCATCTTGGGATCTCCTCGGATCCGGACCTGGACTCCACCCACGTTGAACTTGAGACACTGGTGGAAGGTGGAAGGGACGCATCTGAAAGCGCTGATGAGAGGCCGTCCGAAGATGGCGCTGTAGCTGCTTGGGGCGTCCACTATCACGAAGCGGCAGTTCCGGGACTGCCCTCCGAGGGTCACATGTAGCCCAACTCCACCCTCTACCTCCTTCCTTTCTCCCGAAAAGCTGAATAGGGGGCCATCCGAGGCCAACACCCTCTTGGCCTCCACCTTCATCTCGTCAAACGCCTTCTTGAAGACGACGTTGATCGAGCTCCCATTATCGACTAGAATCCACGAGATGGTGAAGTTCTCGATGGCGGTCTGGATGACCAGCGCATTGCAGAACGGGTCTTCATAACTTGGCATGTCCTTCTGGGAGAAAGTAATTCTTTCCACTGGGGGTGGAGCAGTGGATGTTGAGGCCACGCTCCGCCGATAGATGGTATGGAGGCTAGCCTTGCGGGTTGCCTCCACCCCTACCCTCCATGGATCACCCCGATCCCTCCTCTACTCCCCACATCAACTCTGTCTTCACACCTTTCTTCCTCCTCCCCTCGAGGCTCGACCTCCTCAATTATCACCTGCTGCTATTGCCTCGGCGCGGGCACTCAGCCCCTTTTTGTTTCTAGGAACTCTGGGCAGGTGGCCGTCGCGTGACCTTCCTCATCATGGAAGTCACAATACGGCAGTGTCACCTCCCCTGTTTCGCCTTCCGCCATCCTATTCTACCTCCTTCTTGCTCCCGCTTCTTCCCCCACCTCTTATCTCCTTCCTCTTCCTCCACTTCCCCGCCTAATCGCCATAGCTTGCTGAGGTGGCGGGGGGGGGGGGGGGGGGGGGCAATTTCCTCGGACCCTGCCTCCACCCCAACTGGTGGGGTCTTCCTTGTCCTCCATGGAAGTTACCCCTTCCCAGGCCGTAACCCCTTCCCTGACCTTGCATTCCTTCGGCACGCTGTCTCCACTCCCCCTCTGGGACCCTGGGCTCTTCCCTTCTCCTTACTTCCTACTGCCTGACCTCTGGCTCACTAAGCTTTGCTAGCCTCTTGGTAAGCTCTGGGTTGGCCTCTACACTCTCAATCTCCTCGGCCACCCTCTCTATCAGCTCCTCGTAGGAGACAAGGGATTTCCTCTTCAAAGCCATCTTAAAGAAACTTTCCCTCAGCCCGACCATGAAGGCGAGCTGGAGTGCAAACCCAGGCATCTCCTGAGTGAGCAGCACTTCTTCCTGGAACCGATCTGCGTAGCAAGCCAACGACTCTTTTGGCTCTTGCTTCACTTTGAAGAGGGACTCAGCGTCCTTCTTCCTCTTCTTTGAAGTGGAGAATCGCAACAAGAAACTCCGGCGCAAATCCTCGAAAGCATAGATCGACCCTGTAGGGATTTGATGGAACCAGTCCCTGGCCTTTTCCTTAAGGGTGATGGCGAAGAGCCGACACTTGAAAGCATCTGACATCGGCCAGATAGAGACCGAGTCCTCAAATGACTGGAGATGTTGGACAGGGTCATCCCTGTCGTAGTAGTACACCCTGTCCCACTCTCCGAACCCTGCCGGGACAGGTGCTGAAAGTACCAACTCGCAGAAGGGACTTCCCCCTTCTGCTACCCTTTCTCGCTCCACACGACCCCCAAGCTCTCTCGCCAGACTCGGGCTCGCGGGGACCGCGCTCGCGAGAACGGAATTCGCCTGGACCACTCCCACAGCCGCTACATCCTCCGGGCGCACGCTCCCCTACGCCACGCTTGCTGGCACAGAGCTCGCTGGCACAGTGCTCGCCGGCACTGTGCTCGCTGGGCTGGCGAACATCACTCGCCCCTCCAAGTCTTGAACTGAACTTCCGGCGATTTCCTTTCCGGCCCTTCCACCCGGGGCATTCTCGCCGACCGCTGCTGGGGGAGGGGTCGCTTGAGATGCTGGGGTCGCGAACTCACTTCGCAACGCCGCGGCAGTGAGTCCGAAGGTGTCAAGCACCTCCCTCCTGAAATCCGCGAACATCCTCGGGGTCACCACCTGCGGTGCCTCGCCGAACTCTTCGCCTCAATCCTCGCCTCCTGTCATATCTGCTCCGTGGGAATTTCTTGAACCAGCCATGCTCCACGCTCACCGCACCAAAATGTTGAAACTGATTTCTCGGTCTCTGTGGAGTTCGGGGCCCTCACCGAGATGAGGGGCGGCTAGCCCTTACTGATCCCTTAGAGAAGGTAGACCGAAAACTAGGAAGATGACTGAGACCTTAGTCACAGCGAGGAGGTCCCTCCACTAACCCGGAAGATCGTTGAGCGCTTCCCCTCCCTAGCCAAAGCTGAGACTCGGGCACCTTGGAGAGCTCTGGAAATGCTAGCCAAGGAGAGCCTTGGGAGAGAGAGAAGCTGAAGTGAAGTCTTCTCCAAAGGTGCCCTTGAGGTCTTATTTATAGGTTTTCTGGCCTGGCCTGCAAATTCCAGGATTCCGCCTTTTGATTTTACTATCCGTACCCCAAATGGGTCTGCTAACAGCTGAACTCCGCTGTTTGGATAGGCTAATGGCAGGACAACGGGGATAGAGAGATGATTTCATCAATCATAGATGATCAGCGGATTCGTCGAACGCGGCAGCTTGGAGAGTTCGTCGAACGCAGAGTTTTGGCGAATTCGTCGAACGCGGCCCGCACTTCATCTGGCGCCAGGCTGAGTTCATTGACGTCGACTGAGATTCGTCGATCAGGGAGACTTTGGAATAAATCTGGCTCGCCTTACTTCTCGCGATCCTTCGGCGAGTTTCTGGCTCGCTCGCCTCCTTGCGAGCATTCGCCGAGCACCTGGCTCGCTCGCCTTCTTGCCGGCCGACCTTGAGGCTCTGGCTCGTGGGAACTTGACTCGCGCCTCTTCCGGCGGGTGACCTTTGATAGATCTGGTTCACCCCCCTTGGGCGAATGGTCTGTGAAGACCTCGTTTGCACTCCTGCCCCACTCGCACTCTTGACTCGCTCGCCTTCTCGCGAGCAACCGGCTAAGTGCTCGTCCCAGCGGATCTGCTGAGACGGGATCATCGAGCGCTGCTTGGATTTCTCCAAATGCAGCTTTGAACCTTTTCGTTGAACGTAGAGCGCCGTTCGTCGAACGCAGAGAGCATATGTCAATTTTGCTCTTTCTCTTATTTTCTGCCTATTAACATATATATATATATATATATATATATATATATATATCCCGAGAACCTGGCTCGCATTACTTTTACTTGAGCATCCACTAGGCGAATATCGGGGTTGTACAAGGAAGGACTTGAGATTGAAGTCCTTTATGTCGGATGGGATGCCGAAACGGAGTGATTTGGCTTTTGGAAAATAAAAGAAAACACTACAACTACTCCTATGCAATGCTCCGCTTGGCGGGATGGAGACTACGTAGGCCTTGAGCGCGCTACTTCGAAAGGGCGGATGGACGAGTAGGCAAACGGAATGAGGGTCGCAAGCACCTCTTCGACAAGCACGCCACTAGCAATTGCTAGTGTGGCACACGAACGTGACGGTGGGATGGAGGATGGAATGGGGCGCACCTCATACACACATATAAACAAAAGATACATTCACATAGACATGAAATAACTTTATAAAGCAAGGTCTATAGTGTTCATCATCTAAATACAAAGGATCTAACAATTACAACACAAAATACAAAGAAGGGGAAAGTAAGGAATCGACCGAATCCGAAGTCTTATTGAGGGTTCACGGTTGGAATCGCTGGGTTGTCAATCCGCGTCCAAGCTCGGTCCTCAACTGCGTCCGGGGTAGAGACGGCTGTCACTACCCTCCAATGGCACGTCTTCTTCGTGTCACGATTCAGCCGCACAACCAAGCTTCCTTATTTCTGGATGATGGTGGATGAAGAGCTAGATCCTTCTCCTTGGAGCTTGAGGATGATGGAGGAGGCCTTGGGCCAAGCCCTCATGGAAAGGTGGAGGTGTACGTAGCTGGAACTCCTTTTGCGGCGGAAAAAGCGGAAAAATGTATGATCCCTTCGTACTAGGGCGAACTGCGCTTTTATAGAAAAGGGATAGAAAAATGGTCACGCACGGTCGAACACACGACCATGCGTAGACTGTGCGATATTAATAATAAAGAACAGCGCAGGAAGATGACCTGGAGTGCCCGTGCGATTTACTCACGCACGGGCAAATCCGCCCGTGCGTCAAAACGCACGGGTAAATTCAGAAAAGCTAAAAACATGGATAAACAGGTTGATCGTGCGATTCCTTCGCGCACAGGCACTGCCCGTGCGCAGAGACACACGATCAACGATAGATCATCAAATTCCTCCTCAGCAAAGGGCGCACGACCACAACCGACCGTGCACCAACATAACGAACGACCGTGCGATATGCACATAAATGAACTCAGGATAAAATTGATGAAACGTCCACATGCATTAGCCACAACAAAGCTGGGAATACCCTTCCAGCACTGGAAATAAAGCAAAAAGAGAATGAGGAGCACGATGTGCTTACCCCCAATACTAACATGTGCAAATGCACACCACAACGGGCCTAAAAGTGCAATTAGCAGGGAATAACAAATATGAATAAAAACATGCCTAAGTGTAGTGCAAAAACTAGAAATACAGCCTAGATGAGCCCATAAATGTATATATAAATGGGACTCATCAATGCACCATGGACATCTCCTTCATCGTCTCCTCCACTCCTTCTCAGCTTGCTCCTTGTCCTTCCGTGTAAAGCTCTCTCCCATCTAACGGGGCTCTACTTCCTTCCATGTGCGACCTCTACTCCTTTTTCCTCTTCTTCGGCCAATCGACATGGCCTGCTGGGGTTGGGGTTGCACTGGCCTTGGGTCAGGTTGCCACCCTACTGAGTCAAACCATCCCGGCCTTGCACGACCCCTCTTCCTTTTTCGTCTTCTTCGGCCAACTGACATGGCCTGCAGGGTTGGGGTTGCAATGGCCATGGGTCCGGTCACCACCCTGCTGGGTCGAACCGTTCCTGCCCTCACTGAAAGTTCTCTCTCTCCTGGGAATGGCCTCTGCCCTGACCTTGTGGGGATCCTCCTGGAGGCCTCCAGGTTGGACGGGCGACTATTGGTTGAGACCCCCAGCCTTTCTCCTGCCCAATGGGTGGTCCCTGATCCTCCTGACTTCTCGCTTCCTCCTTCCTCTTCCCTTCTTGCTCTTCCTTCTCTTTCTTCTTCTCCTCCTCTGTGCCCTTGCCTAACTTTCCCACGAGCTCCTGGTAGGTGGTGTTGCGCTTGATTTCTCGAGCAGCTTGCTCCATCAGCTTCTCAAAGGTTGGGGGGGGGGGGGGTCTCTTGTCAGGTTCATCCTGAACGTTCCCTGCTGTAGCCCGAAGATAAAGGCTGACTGTAGGGTGTGCCCGGGCGCCTCATTAACGAGGAGGATTTCTTCCTGGAATCGGTCGACGTAGTTCCCCAACGTCTCCTTCGGCTTCTGTCGAACCAGGAACAGGGCCTCCGCCCCCTTCTTCTCCCTCGGGGTGGAGAACCTTAGCAAGAAGCTTCGGCACGGGTCCTCAAAGCTGAAGACGGTACCTGATGGGAGCTGGTGTAACCAATCTCTCGCCTTTCCCTTGAAAGTGATGGAGAAGAGCTCACACCTGAAAGAGTCCATCATCTACCTGGTCGAGACCATGTCTTCACACCGCTGGATGTGCTGTTGAGGGTCGTCCTTCCCTGCACAGTAAGACATGTCCGATTTGCTGAACTCATCTGGAACGAGGGCCGAGGTGATCAGCTGATGAAAGGGACTCCCCCATCCTCCCCGGCAAATCGAGGGCATTATCGTTGCCTCCTTACTGGGGTGTCCGGTCCCTGAAGAGCTGTCGAAGAGTTCTCCTGCTTGGAGACCCAAGCCTTCCTCTGTGGCTGTCTCCTTCCCTTGCCGATGCACTTTCTCTGCCTCCATTGGAGATGGCGAGGTGGGCACGGGTGCGGGTGATGTTGAGCACTCGCCGTGAGGGGGAGTGCGACCCGCAAGAGCTCCAGGATCGACTTCCTGAACTCTTCAAAGTCATCTTTCGTCACGCATCTGTAGGTAGGGGATGAGTCCCCCGGCTCGTCGCTTCCAGCCATGAGACTTGCTCAGGGTTTTCTGAACTAGCTGCTTCCACGCTCACCGCACCATAATGTTGAAACCAGATAACTGGTCTCGACGTTCGCAAGGGGGATGCAGCTAACCCTTACTTGACCCGAGCTAGACCCTTGACCAATCATTAAGAACCAAAGAAGCTTGCACCTGAAGAATACCTAAGTCCACAAACGGACCCCTTAAGCTGCAGCGTGGAGGTCTCACCACATACCAGGAAGCTCACAAGGAACTTCCCCTGCCAAGCCAATGGTGAGCCTGGGCATATTGGAGGGCACTGAGGATCACCTCACCATCCACCTTCAATGACAGGGGGAGGGGAGGGGTAGTGCTTGCTCACAACACACACGCGAGGGAGGGGGGAGGGTACCTACATACCTTCCCAAGGTGCCCATGGGGTGTATTTATAGACTTCCCAAAATTGGGCTGCGGATAGCCAAAAACCTACTATCCGCAGCTCAACCAAGAACCTGAATGACCAGTGCAAGGGGGGGGGGGGAGGCGAGTGGAGATGAGACGTCCTCTTCCCCACTTGCCGGGACAGCCTGCCTCTCCCCTAGGCCTGGGCGAGTGGACCTTCGGTCCACCCGTCCCCTAGGGCCGGGCGAGTGGGCCGAAGGTCCACTCGCCCTTAGGTCTGGGCGAGTGGATCTAAGGTCCACACGCCCCTAGGTCTGGGCGAGAGCCGGGCGAGTGGACCGAAGGTCCATTCGCCCACTCGCCCACAAGGCCGGGCGAGTAGACCGAAGGTCCACTCACCCCCTAAGCCCCGTCGGAACAAGGGGAGTAGACCGAAACATCAACCCCCCTCCTTTTTCCTTAGGTGGATTCAAACCCTTTCAATAGGTCGACTCGTCACGCCACGACTACCTTCACTATTTCGATCTCGCCCGTGTCGCGTCACACCAGCTCGAAAAATATGAGGGTTGTACAATAGAGAGCTGAACTGAGATAATAATGTATCAAGGCCAAGATTGACTGCTTCAATAACATCCCGTTGATGCGAATGAGATGCCATTGAGATCCTACGGGTACCTGCACTGAAATAGAAAGAGAGAAGAAGAAAGGAAAATGGAAGAGAGCAAGAGGGAGAAAATTTTGAAAAGCAAAATAGAATCGAATGCTTAAATTGATTTGAGTAGATGAATCGTCGCAGCTTAGGGTTATATTCAAAGCAACATCGAAAAGAGCTGAATTCAGCGTGCCAAAACATGTCGATGCGCGCGTTCTGTCAAATCGATGAAACGTCGAGTTGAAGTCGACGTGGCTCTAAAATAAAATTATCAATTATGATATAGACGTAAGCATCGATATGAATTCAACATTACGTCGAGTGCTATTCGAAGGATCTATCCCAATCAGCTCTCGAAGCTGACGTCGAGTGAAAGTCGACGGTACATCGATTTGCATTCGACGCAACTCTCAATAAATAGGTATGACCTTTCTCAAAATTCTTACTATTTTTCCCTGCAATAACTTTCTATAAAATAGATCTTAATACATAATAATAGTGACCTACATTGCTCTATCAAGCATACCTAGTGCATTGATGAAGAACTTGTGCTTACTTTCATCAAGTGGCTTAATTAAGATGTCAGCCCTTTGAATGTCAGTGGATGTGTATTAAAGGTTGATCTTACCCTTCTCTACATTATCCCTGAGAAAGTGTTGCCTTATCTCTATGTGCTTAGTTCTGCTGTGGAGAATAGGATTGAAGCAATTGAAATAGCACTAGAGCTGTCATAATATATTGTGGAATTATTAAGAGAGAAGTTGTAATCCAACAACTGATTTTGCATCCACAATATTTGTGAGCAGCAGCTTCCTGCATCTATATACTCAGCTTCAGATATAGAAGTGGAGACTGTGGTTTGCTTATTGCTAAACCATGAGATCAGTCTAGCACCCAGGAACTGACATGTTCCTGAAGTGCTTTTTCTATCCAGCCAGAATCTAGCATAGTTTGCATCTGAATAACCAATTAATTCAAATCCAGATTCAGCTGGATACCACAAGCCAAGTTCAGGTTTACCTTTTAGATATCTGAGTATTCTTTTTACAAAACTCATGTAAGATTCCTTTGGGTCAACCTGAAACCTAGCACATATACAGGTAACAAACATTATATCAGGTTTTCTAGCTGTTAGGTAGAGAAGAGAGCCAATGGCTGCTCTGTAAGTCTTCTGGTCAAAGGACTTACCCTTTTCATCTCTATCCAAAACAACATTTTTCCATGGGGGTTTTCATAACAGAGGCATTTTCCATCCCAAACCTCTTGATGCGTTCTCTGGTATACTTGGATTGGGATATGAAAATGCCATCTGCATTTTGTCTTAATTGAAGACCAAGGAAATAGGATAACTCCCCCATGCTACTCATTTCAAATCATGACTGCATTAGGTAAGAAAACCTTTTGCAGAGAGATTGATCAGTTGAACCAAATGTAATATCATCTACATATATTTGTACTAGCAATAGTTGATTCTTATATCCTCTTGTGAAGAGTGTTTTATCCACTTTCCCTTTTTCAAAGGAGTGTTCCAAAAGGAAAGTGGATATGGTCTCATACCAAGCTCTTGGAGCTTTCTTAAGACCATACATTGCTTTATCTAACCTATACACAAAAGAGGAAAAAGTTTGATTGACAAAACCTGGGGGCTGCTCCACATACACTTCTTCTTGAAGCATTCCATTTAGGAAAGCACTCTTCACATCCATTTAATATACTTTGATCTTCATGTGAGCAGCATATGCCAGAAACATTCTGATGGCCTCCAGGTTTGCTACTGGAGCAAATGTCTGGTTAAAGTCAATCCCCTCCTCTTGCCTATATCCTTGGGCCATAAGTCTGGCCTTATTTCTGATTATGACTCCTGTTGAGCCCATTATGTATTTGAATACCATTTTGGTGCCAATGACTGGGTAATTCTTTGGTCTTTCAACCAATGTCCAAACCTTGTTTCTCTTAAACTGGGTTATCTCTTCTTGCATAACAGATATCCAATGAGGATCACTATCTGTTTCTTCGAACTTCTTGGGTTCATACTGAGAGAGGAAGCATTGCAACATTATTTCACTAGTGAGCTGTTTCCTTGTCTTGACTCCCACTGTCAATTCTCCTATAACTTGAGTTGAAGGATGATCTTTTAGGGTCATCCTGGATCTTATTGAGTTATCTAGGAGAGTCTCTTCTTCCTGAGGAATCACTTGCTCAATGACAGTTGGCGCTTCATCCTCATTCACTGGAATGATCTCTGTTGATGGCACCTCAGGTGTTGTGATTTCCTCTTCATCTGCTGTAGAATCTTCATCTGAGTCAGTGTCAACCTTCTGTTTCCCTTTGTCTTGAAAAATTGATGGATGGTCCATTATGCTTAGCCTTTCAACTTGTTATGCTAGCTAATCTTCTTCCTGCAAAACAATGTTGGTGGAAGTTTTCTTCCCCTTATAAAACATGTTAGTTTCATCAAAAACTACATGCACAGGCTCCTCAATTTTGAGGGAGCTCTTATTTTATCACATATAGGCCTTGCTTGATAAGGAATATCCCAAGAATATTCCATCATCAACCATCTTATCAAATTTGGCAAGGTGACTTTTCCCATTGTTGAGGATAAAGCAAGTACACCCAAATATCCTAAAGTAAGTGACTACAGGTGTCTTTCCCATAAATAACTCATAGGGAGTCTTCAACTTAGTCTTGTGGATGAGACTCCTATTCAGAATATAGTTGGCAGCATTTACTGCCTCAGCCCAAAAGGACTTTGGCAAGTTGGATTCAGCGAATACTGCCCTTCCTGATTCAATTAGGGTTCTGTTTTTCCTTTCAGCCACCCAATTTTGTTGGGGGGTTCTACGAGCTGAAAAGCTTTATCTTATCCCTTCATCCTCACAGAATCTACACATTAACTGATTTTCACACTCAGTACCATGATCACTTCTAATCACAATAACCTGAGTATTGAATTCAGATTGAATCTGTCTAATGAATCTTGAGAGGATCTTGAAGGTGTCTGACTTAGCATTTAGAAAGAACACCCAACTGAACCTAAACAAGTCATCAATAATGAAGAAAGTATAAGACTTACCTGCTAAGCTTTGAGTGGAGATGGGACCAAATAGGTCCATGTGCAACAGGAATATGATTATGGGGGAATCATTCTTACCAATTGGTTTGAATGATGCTTTGATCTGCTTTCCTTGTTGGCAGGCTCTACAGGGATGGTCTTTATTTAACTTACCAGTTGGTAAGCCCCTTACTAGGTTGCGCTTGGAGATTTTGGCAATGATCTTAAAATTAAGGTGACTAAGTCTCCTATGCCACAACCCACTGTTTTCTAACTGGGAGTTGAATAAGCAGATCCCAAACTCTGTGTACTCAAAGTCTACAACATAAACCTTACCTTTCCTAAGACCAGTCAATCTTATTTGGTCAGTTCTAGAGATAACTATATGAAAATCTTAGTGAATACAACTTTGTATTCACCATCACATAGCTGGCTAATACTGATTAGATTATGTTGAAGTCCTTCAACATAAGCCACCTTAGAAAAGCAGACTTCTCCTATCCTGAGCAAACCAAATCCTTTGGTTTGCCCAGAGTGGGAATTCACAAAGATTACCTTAGGCCCCGTTGGATCGTGAGGTGCCCTTAGGGGGGGGGGGGGGTGAATAAGGGTTTTTAAAACTTGATTATTTAATATAAAACTTTTGTTGTTTTTCTTTAAATCAAATTTAAAACAAAACTAAAGAGGAGTGAATCAATTTAAAACAAACTAAAAAGAACATGATTTTCATTATGATTTATGATTACAAAATATGTGATTTCTATAACGCTAGAAATCGAAGGCGAAATATGAAATCTTCTTTTTGTATTCTATACTTGTTGAAACTGATTTCTCGGTCTCGTGTGGAGCTCGGGGCCCTCACCGAAATGAGGGGCAGCTAGCCCTTACCGGTCCCTCGGGAGAGGTAAGGCCGACGATTCGAGCAAAGAACAAAGACCCTATTCTCAGCGAGGAGGTCCCTCCACTAACCCGGAAGATCGTTGAGCGCTTCCCCTCCCAAGCCAAAGCTAAGACTCGGGCACCTTGGAGAGCTAGAGAGCCCAAACCAAAGCGACCTAGGGAGAGAAGAGCTCAAAGATAATGAACCGGTCCTCTTCCAAGGTGCCCTTTGAGGTCTATTTATAGATTTTAGTTTTGTGGTCTGTCAATAACCAAATCCCGCTGTCCATTCTCACTATCCGCACACCGGATTGGCCTGCTAACAGCCAAACTCCGCTGTTCGGAGAGGCTAAACGCAGACCACCGGGGGCCTCTTGGTAAAAATCCCTTCCTGGACTTTTACGGGGTGAGCCAGCCCGCTTCGCGACCTCCCTCGCGAGTGGAGCTCGCGAGCCTCTGTGTCGGCGAACCCCAGAGGTATTATCGGCACATTACATGGCTCGCTCGCCTGCACTACCTCGGCGAGTCCCCGGATGACTATCTGCTCTTCCTCTAGGCGGGCTCGCCTAGCGAACCCCTTCCTTGACTGGTTGGGCTCGCCAATAGCGACTCGGCCAAGCCGACCTCCCTCGCGAGTGGAGCTCGCGAGCCTCTGGGTCGGCGAACCCCAGGGGTATTATCGGCACATTATATGGCTCGCTCGCCTGCACTACCTCGGCGAGTCCCAAGACGACTATCTACTCTCACTCTAGGCGGGCTAGCCTAGCAAACTCCTTCCCCGACTGGTTGGGCTCGCCAATAGCGACCCGGCCAAGCCCCAAAATGGCTATACGCACCCCAAAATGGCTAACTGTACCCCAAAATGGCTAACTGTACCCCAAGGTTCCGGGCTCGCCTAGCGAACTCCTTCCTCAACTGGTCGGGCTCGCATGCACTACCCTTGCCGAGCCTCAAAGGAGCCGGTTACCTTCCCTCCGCCGGGCTCGCTCGCCTGCGCAGTCTCTTGCTCTTCCTTGGTCTGCCTCGCCGGAGTTCAGGGTTCGCCCCTCTTGGCTCGCCTCCTCAAGCGCGAGCTGCTGATTTCTTCCTAGCGAACATCGGGGTTGTACACAATCCCCGCTCTTCGCGAGGTTGCCCTAAGCTCGCGAAGATACATCCAACCCCTGGTGTTCGCCGATTCTGCTGACGTGGCGGGAATCTTTTGGTGGGTCCCCTGCCCGAAACTATAAATACTGTCCACCGTGGCTAGTGATCAAGCCTTCCCTTTCGCTCCTTTCTCGCCGAAATCGTTCTCCCTTCAGAATGTATACCAAGCAGAGCGCGTTGGAACGACTGAAGGCTTCTAGGGAGATGGTGAAAGCTCGGGCCGCCGAGTGCAACGCCTGGATGTTCAACCCTGCCACCTCTCCCCAGACCAAGAAAGCCATGACGGTTAGGAGGTCGCCGGGGGAGGACATGACATTGCCTCCTGATTCCCCCCCTCCGCCGAATACCATGCTCGCGCAACAGGTATCCTCAGTCTAAATTCTTTACATCGGCCCCTTGCTCATTTCCTTTCTTCTCGCAGAATCCTCCACCTGAGGACCGCCTGGCGAACCTTACGCTGACAACTTTCTGCGCTCCGTCCCCCGCGAGGCTGGGATTGCTAGATGCTGGGGTCGGGACTTCATCCCAACAGGCACCTCTCTCGCAACCTCGTAAGTCACTCGCACCCTACTTTATCTCCGCTTAAGTCTGTGATATCTACACGTTGGTGGCCTATGCAGATACCCCATCGTCGAGTCCCAAGGAGAAAGTCTCCACCCCGGTGAACTCGCCGGTCCCGCCTAAGGTTAACATGGCGACCCCTTGCTTCAGCCTGATGGGCAGGCGAAGTCCAGGCGGCTCGCTTCTCGACGGCACCCAAGTCGCGGAGAGAGTGGTATACCCTCCTGGTCTGGGGAAACCCCACGTCTCGGGATTCCGCGAAAACTTCCAGGGTCGGCCGGAGTCTTCGTGCAAGCCCCGTCGCGAATCCCCCTCCTCGCTAGGTTAGCATGTTTTCGCGAGCTCCCATCTCTTGCTCGCCCTCGGACCCTACTAACTCTTCCTTCGTTGAAATCCCAGGAGCCACCCCTGAGTCAGAGCACGGGAGGATGGAGATGTCACCACCGCCTTCGCCTAGCCAGATTGAAGACTTCTTGGGTGACCCTGGCGACCCCGTGCGGATGAAGAGTCGGGTGTCCGAGGTGCTTCAGAAGCACGCATGATGTTACGCGAGTTGGAGGAGCGGTATGACGCGGACCGGGCTGCCTTTGACGAGAGATTCGCCGTGTTGGAAGACGCGAATGCGCGCTTGATCGCCGAGGCGGAGCCGGTGCCTCGCGCAGATGTTACCTCGCCCGGCGTGCACATCTCGCGGGGCGAGGATCAAGCGCACCTAATACTGCGTGAGTTTAAAGCGCTTCGCGAATACCATTATCCGAGAGTGCCGCCGCGTGCGGGCAAGCGGGGTCGGGGTCGCTGGAAATGGCTTCCTTACCCCTGAGGCTGCAGCGGGTTTAATCCTACTACTCTTTTGCTTTTATTTCTTTCATGACGTCTGTTGAACAATACCTGGTGTGGTAATATTCGTGAGTCCGTCGCGACTCGCCTTTTATCATTTTTCCTCTTTAATTTTTCCCTTTATTTCTGTGGTGTGCATGTGGTTTATTTGGCTCGCCCGCTGTGTTTGATATGATCGCCCTCGCGGAGCGCTCGCGAGCTTCTGTGCGACGCTATTCCCGGACCTCTTTTCCTCGCGGGCCGGCCTTGGGCGGGACTCAATTACCGCGCGACGGCGAGCCCTGGCTCGCAAGACTGCAGTCCCTTTGAGCAGAAATCCACTTTATTTTAGCTATCCGCACTCCTGACGCTTCGATTCCCGTGCCCATCCGAATTTCTTATAAATAGTCCGGATTCACTCTCCTACCCGTCGCATTTATTTCTCCAGTCTTCTCGCGTCAGCGCTCATCTCCGTTCTCGCAAGATCGTGCTCGCGTTCGCTGCTTGTGAGTTGCCTTTTCCTGACCCGATACGGACGAATCAGCAAATGGGAGCGGAGGGCGAGAGCGAGGGGCGGTCAAAATGCGCCTCAGCGTTTCAAGCCAACGAGTTCTACTGTGCGAACATCACAGCCGAGGAATATAAACTCGCTGTGGACCGCTATCTCCCGGAGGGTTATTCGGCTCGCTGTCCGAGTGAGAGATCCACATTGAACGAGACCGGGGCTGACGAGCTCGCGATCCCCATCGCGCACTTCGAGAATGGGTTGTGACTCCCTTTGTGGCCTGGGATTCGTCAGGTACCTCGCCCAGCCTTCTCGCCGCTTCGTGCCCGCTATCGCAACTTTCTCATCGTTCTTTGTAGGTGTTGCGGTATTATGGGGTGTTACCGAGCCAGTTGACCCCAAATGCGATCGCGGATATTGTTGCGTTCGCCAGTTACCTGCGGGAGGAGAGGATCGAGTTCAGCCTCCTCGTCTTCCGCAAGGTATTTTCCTTCCACGCCTTCCGAGATGGGACTACCTATTTCGCGAGTCAGCACGTCACCGTCTGCGAGACGGTGAACAAGAGTCACTATTGGACCCACAAGTTCCTCCTGGTGAAAGGACCCTTTGGCAACCTCCACTTCACCCCCCTCCAGCGGGATGACGCCACCTACCGCCCTCCGAGCTCGCTGAGCGGCGCCGACGCCAAACTCCTCCAATATCTCTCCGGCAAGAACTTCGAAGTCGCCTATCCGCGGCGCAACGTCGATTCGTTACTCGCCGTTCCTCAAGGGGAAGGTAGGGCTCGCTCGCGTCCCACTCTCCTTTCCTCTCTTCGTTGTATAACGCTCTTACTCTACAGGCGAGCGTGAGATCCCTGTTAATCCCCCGCACGCGCAAGGCATCGCTCTCACGGAGGACACTCTCGCGACCGCAGCGGCAGAGGCTTGCCGCGACCTTCCTGCCGTCGGGTCCGGCAAGAAGCGGCCCCCTTCTGCGAGTCAGCCGGGTTCGCGGTCCTCCAAGAAGCTGAAGGGAAAGACCCTCGCTACTAAGGATAAGAGCGCGGTCGTCTATCTAAGAGAGACCGACGGCTCGCCTCCTTCCCCTGCGAAAAAGCCTGACCCCCCGGCGGGCCAGGGCGCTGGGAGTTCTTCCGTGACCCCTCAACCCAAAGGCCACAGGAACTTTGGTCTGGGTGAGAAAGTTTCTGACATCCTCGGCGAACCCCTGCTCGCTTGGGACCCCAATGCCAACCGGATTTCCTGCTCCACCCTCCACCCCTCCTGGGTGGAGCTTGGTAAGGCCGGGGAGGAGGCGTTCTCTCTCTCCTTCGGCTTATATGGCCGCGAGGATGCCGCTGCTTATAGAGATATGGGGCCACGACAACTGGTCTATGAAGAAATGCGAGCCCAGTTCCGCTCGACGGAACTCGCGCATATGGCAGGGCGCCGCTATCTGCAGGCGGATAGGGACATCCGCGCGTACCGGGAGGAGCTCAAGAGAGCTCGCGAAGAGATCAAGGGTCTTAAGGAGAAGGAGGAGGTGACGGAAATCCTTCTCGCCGGGATGCAGGGCAAGATGGTAAGTGATCCTTGGGTCTCTTTTCTTTGCCGTTCGCGACCTCTAGCCTTCTCCTAACTCGTTTGACGCTCAGGATGCCGACGTAGCCACCAAGCTTCTCGCTCGCAACGGCGAGCTGGAGTTGGAGAATACTATGTTGAAGGCTCGAGTGGATGAGCTGGTTCGCAGCGTGCTACCTCCCTCTCTTGGGCGAGTCGGCCCCCAACAGAAGGCTGCCGAAAGTGAGGAGCAGAGGCGGCGAGATGCACAGGAGGTCGCCAACCTTGTCTTCACGACCCTTAAGGATGCGAGCCTGCTGGCCGAGGACGCGATGGAGTTCACAGCGGAAGACGTCTGCCCGGACCTCTTCGCCTTGGCTCCATGGTTGGGGGCTCGCAAAGATGGCGAGGGCCCTCCGGAATGACCTCCCTTTTTCCTTCCCCTCTTCTTGCGAATGTATATTATTCTTTTTGGGCTGGCGAGGTCGCCGCCGAACATAGAGGGACCTTGTGATAGTTTTTCTTTCGTTAACATTTATGATCATGCTTGTGTTCATTTCTTTCCTTGCATTGAGTTTCTTTTCAACCTCTCCTAGCTAATTGTTACGCGGCAGTGTTCTCGGAGGGCTCGCGAACAGGCATGTCTGGGCTCGCCTCGCCAAGGTTTTCTTCTCACGGACCACGTGAACCCGGGTTGTCGTTGCCCGCGGACACTGCCCGGTGAACCTAACCTTGGCGTGCATGGACACTGGCATCCCGCGAGCTGAACTTCTCTGACTATAGTATTTCAACACACTACCTTAGGCTTCACATGCCTCGATCCAAACCCTTCTGGCTCTAACACCTCAACCTATTAACATAGCCCTTGACCTTTGTTAGTAGCCTCTCCAGAGATCAACCAGAACCCCCCGTCTAGGTGAGAGCCCGGGAGCGGAATCGATCTGGGGCATTCCAGCACCAATATGTCCAACCTTGCCAGCCTCTCCAGAGATCAACCAGAACCCCCCGTCTAGGTGAGAGCCCGGGAGCGGAATCGATCTGGGGCATTCCAGCACCAATATGTCCAACCTTGCCAGCCTCTCCAGAGATCAACCAGAACCCCCCCGTCTAGGTGAGAGCCCGGGAGCGGAATCGATCTGGGGCATTCCAGCACCAATATGTCCAACCTTGCCAGCCTCTCCAGAGATCAACCAGAACCCCCCGTCTAGGTGAGAGCCCGAGAGCGGAATCGATCTGGGGCATTCCAGCACCAATATGTCCAACCTTGCCAGCCTCTCCAGAGATCAACCAGAACCCCCCGTCTAGGTGAGAGCCCGGGAGCGAAATCGATCTGGGGCATTCCAACACCAATATGTCCAACCTTGCCAGCCTCTCCAGAGATCAACCAGAACCCCCCGTCTAGGTGAGAGACCGGGAGCGGAATCGATCTGGGGCATTCCAGCACCAATATGTCCAACCTTGCCAGCCTCTCTAGAGATCAACCAGAACCCCCCGTCTAGGTGAGAGCTCGGGAGCGGAATCGATCTGGGGCATTCCAGCACCAATGTGTCCAGCCTCGGCACCGCAGCAGTTAAAAGCACAACAAACGAAAGTAAGATATTGATTGAATAACATAATAAAGTTTTCAAGGGTAGAATCGTTTCAAATCATCCCCACTCCAAGCCCGGTCAAGAGGTATCCCTTCCACATCCTGGAGGTGATACCCCCCCGACTTGAGCACCTCGCTTATAATATATGGGCCTTCCCAGTTGGGGTTAAGCTTACCCACTGTGGCCCCTCTGCCGGCCGCATCGACCTTCTTCAGGACTAGGTCCCCTTTCTGAAAGTGCTTGATCCGGATATGTTTGTCGAAATATCGAGCCATCCGCCGTTTGACCTCTTCCTGTCTGATGGTGGCCAAGTCCCGGAGTTCTTCCACCAGGTCCAAAGACAGCCTCTGCTCTGCGTTGTTGCCCTCTAGCCACCCTTCATCCCCCTCGCTTGCGGCGATCACCCGGGGGGTCTTCACCTCAAACTCTATGGGGAGGACGGCCTCGGACCCGTGAGAGAGCTTGAATGGAGTCTCCCCGGTGGCGGTATTTGGAGTAGTCCTCATTGCCCAGAGGACGGAGGGTAGCTGTTCCACCCAGTTTCCTCGAAGGTTCTCCACTTTCTTTTTTAGTAGGTTGACGATTATTTTGTTTGCCGCCTCCACCTGCCCATTGCTCCTCGGGTGGTGGACCGATGCGAACCTGAGATCAATGCCGAGCTGGGTGCAAAAACCGACAAACTCTTCACTAGCAAACTGCGGCCCGTTGTCCGTCACTATAGCTAGAGGGAGTCCATGCCTGCAAATTATCTCCCCCACATAAAATTCCTTACAACCTGAGAGGTTACCTTAGCGAGTGCTTTTACTTCTACCCACTTAGAGAAGTAATCGATCATGACCAGCAGGAACTTCCTCTGGCCGCTGACTTGGGGGAAGGGACCGACCAGATCCAGCCCCCATATGGCGAAGGACCAGGGAGCCGTGATGGTCCGGAGTCTTTGGGCCGGGAGGAGCTGGAGTGGAGCATAGAGCTGGCATTTTGGACATTTCCTTGCGAACTCAGCCGCGTCTTTGCTGAGAGTGGGCCAGAAGTAGCCTTGCCTCAACACCCTCCCTTCCAGGGTCCGACTCCCGGAGTGACTGCCGCACTCCCCGGAGTGGATTTCTTCCAGCACTCTCGGGACCTCCTCCTCGGAGACACAACGAGCCAGGAGTCCCGAGAGAGTCTTTCTATATAGCTCCCCTGCATGCAAAGAGTAATAGGCGGACTTATACCTGAAGCGTCTTTTATCCACATCATATTCAGGGAACTGCCCAGACGATAAGAAGGTGATGAACGGATCCATCCATGAGGCTTGTTGATCTACTTCCATCAATTCTCCTTCCTCGATGGAGGGCCGGAAGAGTTCCGAAGTCGTCCCCCCCGCTCGGGGACCGAACATGGCTAGGAGGTCCGCCTGGGTGTTCTCCTCCCTCGGCACGTGCTTGATTGAGAAGGTGTGGAACTGCCCGATGAATCCCTTAACCTTCTCCAGGTATAGTAGGAGGGTTGGATCCTTTGCTTCAAATTCTCCTTTGATCTGGCATGCTACCACCATGGAGTCCATGGAGACCTCCACGTCCTGCACACCCAGTTCCCGGGCTAGCCGAAGGCCCGCTATCACTGCTTCGTACTCCGCCTGGTTGTTGGTGATCGGGAAACGAATGTTTAAGGCTTGTTCAATCCGAGTCCCCTGAGGACTCACCAGGACTATTCCCCCTCCATAGGAGCATTTTCCCGACACTCCGTCCACCAACATCTTCCATGCTTCTGGGGGAGGTGGCTCGTGCTCCCCCACTTCGGCCGCGTAGTCGGCCATGAAGTCTGCCACCGCTTGTGCCCGGATGGATGTCCTGGGTGCGAACGTGATGTTGAATTCGCTTAACTCCACGGACCACTTCGCCAACCTTCCTGAGTGCTCCACCCCTTCCATGATTTTGCGGAGCGGATGGTCCGTCACTACTTTGATTGAGTGGGCTTGAAAGTAAGGCCGGAGCCTCCGGGCCGACACCACCAATGCGAAGGCTAACTTCTCTAGGATCGGGTACCGGAGTTCCGCCTTCTTCAGCACTCGGCTGACGTAGTAGATTGGGAACTGTTTCTTCCCCTCCTCCCGGATCAGCACGGAACTTACTGCTTCAGATCCTACCCCTAGGTATAGGGACAGGTCCTCCCCTGGCTTCGGTCCCTGGAGCAGAGGGGTTTGAGTGAGCTGTTCTTTCAGAGCCTGGAAGGCTTTCTCGCATTCTGGGGTCCATTCAAACTTCTTGTTTCCCCGCAGTACTTTGAAAAAAGGTGCACATTTTTCTCCCGCCTTGGAGAGGAATCTGCTGAGCCCAGCCAATTTCCCAGTAAGGCTCTGAACCTCCTTCGGATTTCTCGGCGACTCCAACTCCATCACCGCTTTAACTTTGTCTGGGTTGGGCTCCACTCCCGTGGGGGTGAGCAAATGGCCCAGGAACTTCCCTCGGCTCGCCCCGAAGACACACTTCAAGGGATTGAGCTTCATCTTGTACCGCCGCAGGGTCCCAAATGTCTCTTCGAGGTCGCGGAGGTGAGTCTCGAGGTCTCGGCTCTTAACCATGAGGTCGTCGACATAGACTTCTAAATTTCTTCCTTTCTGCTCGCGGAAGACCCTATCCATCATCCTTTGGTACGTAGCCCCTGCGTTCTTGAGCCCGAAGGGCATCATCTTATAGCAATAACATCCATCCACCGTGATGAAGGAAACATCCTTGATGTCCGGGGGATGCATGCGGATTTGATGGTAACCTGAAAAAGCATCTAAGAAAGACATTACGGAAAAACCGACGGCTGAGTCAACCAGCGCGTCGATTCTGGGCAGGGGGTAGCAATCTTTCGGGCATGATTTATTAAGAAGTGAAAAGTCGATACACATACGCAACTTACCTCCTCCCTTCTTTACCATAACGACGTTGGAGACCCAGCCTGGATACTGGATCTCCGATACAAACCCGGCCTGCAGGAGTTTGCCCACCTCTTTGCGGATGGGTCCCTCCAGCTTGTCCGCGACGGCCCTCCTCTTCTGACGGATGGGGCGGGCACCGGGGTCGAGGTTGAGGCGGTGGCACGCCACATCCGCATCGATCCCGGGCATTTCCGCGGCGCTCCAAGCGAAGACGTCCACGTTCTTTTGTACGCAAGCCAGAATCTCCGCTTGATCTCCTGGGCTGAGTTCTCCGCTGACCCGGACTTTTTCCACCATCCCCAGCCGGGTGGAGACCTCGAGCTCTACGACCTCGTCCATAGCCTCCAACTGGGACTGTTCTCCCCAATCCCTTTCCTCTTCGGCACAAGCGGGAGCCTGGGTCTCTTCCTCGACTTTCTCCTCTACCACCACAAGCTCTTCCGCCCTTCCCTCCTGGGCCTTCTCCTCTTCTTCCTTTCTCCCCTCCCGGGGTACCTCGGCTACCCCTTCCTGGGTATGAACTTCATCTCCCTCCTTCTCTTCGGCTACCTCCAAACCTCCGGCTTCGGCCGCCTCCTCCATCACCTTATCCCACTCCTCAGCTTCTCCCATCCAGGAGATGGTGTTGACAGCCGTCACGTAGCACTGTCTTGCCACTTTGGGATCCCCCCTGATCCGCACCTGGACCCCTCCGTCATTGAACTTGAGGCACTGATGAAAAGTGGAAGGGACGCAGCGGAACACGCTGATGAGTGGCCGTCCGAAGATGGCGCTGTAACTGCTCGGGGCGTCCACTATGACAAAGCGACAGTTCCGAGACTGCCCACCCAGGGTCACATGGAGCCCCACCCCTCCTTCTACTTCCTTCCTCTCCCCTGAAAATCCGAACAGAGGGCCATCCGAGGCCAACACCCTTCTGGGTTCCACCTCCATCTTGTCGAATGCTTTCTTGAAGATGACATTGACCGAACTCCCGTTGTCCACTAGGATTCGGGAGACGGTGAAGTTCTCGATCGCCGTCTGGATGACCAGCGCGTCGCAGAACGGGTCCTCGTAGCTCGGCATGTCCTTCTGGGTGAAAATAATTTTTTCGGCCGGGTGTGGAGCGGTGGATGTTGACGCTACGCTCCGGCGGTAGATGGTATGGAGACTAGCCTTGCGGGTCGCCTCCACCCCTACCCCCCATGGATCACTCCGATCCCAACCCTATTCCCCAGATCTGCTCTATCCTCACACCTTTCCTCCTCCTCCTCCCGAGGTTCCACCTCCACGATCCTTAATGGCTGCTGCTGTGGTGGCGCGGGCGCTCTGCCCCTCTTCACCTCCAGGAACTCCGGACAAGTGTCCGTTGAGTGGCCTTCCACATCGTGGAAGATGCAATATGGCACCGCCACTTCCCTTGCCCCGGTCTCTGCTATCCTGTTCCTTCTTCTCCTAGCGGCCGCTGTCTCCGCTTCTCCTCCCCTTCCCCTTCCTCTTCCCCGGCCAATTGCCATGGCCTGTTGAGGTGGGGGAGGTAACTGCATCGGGCCCTGCCTCCACCCCAACTGGTGGGGTCTCCATTGTCCTTCGAAACGGTTACCCCTTCCTGGGCCGTAACCCCTTCCCTGCCCCTGCATTCCTCCACCTTGCGGCCTCCATTCCCCCTCCGGGGCCCGGGGCTCTTCCCTTCTTCTGACCTCTTGCTGCCTCATCTCCGGCTCACTGAGCTTTGCTAGCCTCTTGGTGAGCTCGGGGTTGGCTTCTTCGCTTGCTACTTCCTCCGCCACCCTCTCCATCAGCTCCTCATAGGAGACGGGGGCCTTCCTCTTCAATGCCATCTTGAAGAAACTTTCCTTCAACCCGACCGTGAAGGCGAGTTGAAGTGCAAACCCAGGCACCTCCTGGGTGAGCTGCACTTCCTCCTGGAACCGATCCGCGTACTGAGCCAACGTCTCCACGGACTCCTGCTTCACCGCGAAGAGGGAATCAGCGTCCTTCTTCCTCCTTTTTGAAGTTGAAAATCTCAACAAAAAACTACGGCGCAGGTCCTCGAACGCGTAGATAGAGCCTGCCGAAAGTGAATGAAACCAGTCCCTGGCCTTCTCCTTGAGAGTGACGGCGAAGAGCCGACACTTGAAGGCATCGGACATCGGCCTGATGGAGACCGAGTCCTCGAAAGATTGCAGATGCTGAACGGGGTCATCTCTGCCATTGTAGTACACTCTATCCCATTCCCCAAATCCCGCTGGAACGGGTGCAGACAACACCAACTCGCAGAAGGGACTTCCCCCTCCTGCCATCTTTTCTCGCTCGGCTCGCGGACCTAGCTCGCTCGCCAAGCTTGGGATCGCACTCGCGAGGGCGACGTTCGCCTGAACCACCCCGACTGTCGCCGCATCCTCCTGGCGCGCGCTCGCCTGCGCCGCGCTTGCTGGGGCAGAGCTTGTCGGCACCGAACTCGCCGGCGCGGAGCTCGCCAACACCGGGCTCGCCGGACTGGCGAACAACACTCGCCCTTCCCTGTCATGCCCTGGCTCGACGGCAACTTCTTTTCCATCCCTTCCTCCTGGTGCCCTCTCGCTGACTGCGGTTGGGGGAGTGGTCGCCTGAGGTGCCGGGGTCGCAAACTCATTTCGCAGAGCCGTGACCGTGAACCCCAAGGTGTCGAGCACCTCCTTCCTGAAATCCGCGAACATCCTAGCCATTGCTTCCTGAGGGGTCTCGCCGAACTCCTCGCCCTGCTCTTCATCTCCAGCCATAACTCTTCTCTGGGACTTTCTTGAACCAGCCGCGCTCCACGCTCACCGCACCAAAATGTTGAAACCGATTTCTCGGTCTCGTGTGGAGCTCGGGGCCCTCACCGAAATGAGGGGCAGCTAGCCCTTACCGGTCCCTTGGGAGAGGTAAGGCCGACGATTCAAGCAAAGAACAAAGACCCTAGTCTCAGCGAGGAGGTCCCTCCACTAACCCGGAAGATCGTTGAGCGCTTCCCCTCCCAAGCCAAAGCTAAGACTCGGGCACCTTGGAGAGCTAGAGAGCCCAAACCAAAGCGACCTAGGGAGAGAAGAGCTCAAAGATAATGAACCGGTCCTCTTCCAAGGTGCCCTTTGAGGTCTATTTATAGATTTTAGTTTTGTGGTCTGTCAATAACCAAATCCCGCTGTCCATTCTCACTATCCGCACACCGGATTGGCCTGCTAACAGCCAAACTCCGCTGTTCGGAGAGGCTAAATGCAGACCACCGGGGGCCTCTTGGTAAAAATCCCTTCCTGGACTTTTACGGGGTGAGCCAGCCCGCTTCGCGACCTCCCTCGCGAGTGGAGCTCGCGAGCCTCTGGGTCGGCGAACCCCAGAGGTATTATCGGCACATTACATGGCTCGCTCGCCTGCACTACCTCGGCGAGTCCCCGGATGACTATCTGCTCTTCCTCTAGGCGGGCTCGCCTAGCGAACCCCTTCCTCGACTGGTTGGGCTCGCCAATAGCGACTCGGCCAAGCCAACCTCCCTCGCGAGTGGAGCTCGCGAGCCTCTGGGTCGGCGAACCCCAGGGGTATTATCGGCACATTACATGGCTCGCTCGCCTGCACTACCTCGGCGAGTCCCAAGACGACTATCCACTCTCACTCTAGGCGGGCTCGCCTAGCGAACTCCTTCCTCGACTGGTTGGGCTCGCCAATAGCGACCCGACCAAGCCCCAAAATGGCTATCCGCACCCCAAAATGGCTAACTGTACCCCAAAATGGCTAATTGTACCCCAAGGTTCCGGGCTCGCCTAGCGAACTCCTTCCTCAACTGGTCGGGCTCGCATGCACTACCCTTGCCGAGCCTCAAAGGAGCCGGTTACCTTCCCTCCGCCGGGCTCGCTCGCCTGCGCAGTCTCTTGCTCTTCCTTGGCCTGCCTCACCGGAGTTCAGGGTTCGCCCCTCTTAGCTCGCCTCCTCGAGCGCGAGCTGCTGATTTCTTCCTGGCGAACATCGGGGTTGTACAATACTGACTCTTCTCACCAAACATCGGTTGGCTTTAGCCGATCATCCCCAGATCTGGCATCAAGACACTCTAGCCTTCCTATACCCAAAAAAGGCCTCGAGCACCCCCTAGATCTACTCCCTAGACCTAGTCGCCAACACAAGGCAAATTGCCCCTGTAAGTCCTACCCAGACCTAGTCGCCAACACGAGACGAATTTACTTCCAAGAAAATAATAAAAAAGGGTTACAAGTAAATATTTGAACACATAAACTAAAACTCCCTATGAAGAATTCTGGAGTTGGCGAAGGCTGCTGAATGTTCTTGAAGTCGAAGTGCGCATTCTTCGCGTTGAGAAAGCATTGATCTGGTTCTCCTTGAATTCTTTTCTCGAATGTGTGTGGGAGATGAAGTTCTAGAAAATACGTCTCTGATTGAGTTTCTGGAGTGCTGGAGTAAGGTTTAAATCAATCAGTAGTAAGAGACGTCGAAATCATCCAATTTATAGACTTTGAGCTAACATCGGCGTTGAGTTCTAATGCCGGTCGTTGACCATGTGTAGCAAGATATTGATGGCTCGGATCTTCAGAAGAGAAAGGAGATTCTGCACTTTAGGAATTGTTTATTTTAGGCAATACTAATACCGGCGTTAAGGGTAACGCAGGCGTTGAGGCAAATCATTCCTAAAGTTCATCCTTCAATCACGGCTGCTTCCTCCTTGCCATATTCATCGATCGTTAATGCGGACGTTAATTCCTAATGCCCGATGTTGAGTATCTTTCTCTTTTTATTCAGTCGGCATGCCATCCCGTCGATCGACATCCTATCCCGTCGATCGGCAGACCATCCCATCGATCGCTAATGCCCAGCATTGACATCTAACGCATGGCGTTAGACATCTTTCAATCCTTCTGCTTATGGATAGTGCCAGACCAGTATTGCAGCAACCTGGTGTCATATCTGTCCAAACCTGCATGCTAAAAACATAATGGCAAACAAGATCAAATACAAGTAGGATTTGTTATTCTCAAATTAAAGGGATGTGGAAAGCCATGTTCCAACAATCTCCCTCTTTTGATAATAACAAATCCAATAGAGATAAATCATAATCATATATAAGATATGTGTTTTTAGAAGGATATATGACAAAGCAATCATAGAGATAATAATAAGAGTTATAGTTCTTTTAACATTGTGCTCCCCCTACTTAAGTGCTCCCCCCTTAGTGTATACACCCATAGGCTAGATTCATGCTCCCCCTTAATCTAGTGAATCCTACTCCTTGTGATTTATCATTTTATTCTCCCCTTTTGTTATTAGCAAAAGTGAGTGGAGTGTAAAAAAAAGAGAGGGCAAAAGGCAGAACAGAACTAAGAGAGGAAGTAAGAGTTTTGTTTTAACATAAGTTAAGTCATGATCGAGCTAAGAGAGAGAGAGAGTAGCACAGCGGAAAAATATATGATAAGCGTGAAAGAACATCATTCCATGAATTTACCAAAGGAATACTACCACTTGTTTTTTAAATTAATTTTTAAGAAGAATACTACTTGTTGAAAGAGATGCAATATTGTGTGACAAGCACAAGAAAAAAAAAACTTTAGAAATAAGCATGAGAACACATGGTATATGATCAAATAGGAATGCGGAAAGATAAAACAAAGTTATTAAGATTAATATTTTTGTAATAGTTTGACCACTTCAACAATATATCTAGACTCTTCGCAAGTGAGCATTTTAGATTTGAAAATTTTCATAAACAATAGGCAAGCATGAATCAACATATTCATAAAGATAATAACTACAATGTAACCAATTCGTATTTCAAGTAAAGAAAATATTGTAGAAATCATGCATTGCAATCTAGTGCTTTTACTTAAGTTTTTAGAGAATTATGTAATTTTGCATTAGGATCCAATTCTCATGAGTAGAAACTTTATGAAAATCAATGATATGTGCATAAGGTGTTTTGAAAAAGTATACAAGTGAAATAATCAAAACACATAACATATGTAATGAAATAGTAACGACAACGTTAAGAATGTAATCCTATAATTACTTTCACACATCATATTTAGAATAAAATTTCAAAGCAGAAAACATAAGTACAACTACCAAGGTGCTTCGCCCACACAATGCTCATTAAGACTTATCAGGGAGCGAAGTATTGCTTGGGGGATCACATAAGCATTTGTATACAAATTTTTTTTTAGTGATCCGATGTACAAGTAGAAGTGATAAAAAGAGATATGTTTGCACAAGACACTTTACAATTCTTTCCAAGGTGCTCAACCTCACAATGTTCATTAAGACTTATCAGGAGGGTGAGTAGTTCTTGATGGAGTTATCTTTGGCTTTTTATTTCAGATTTTTATTTTGGGCCAAAGGTCTCCGAATTCACTTATTGTTGCAAACATTTATAATTTTGAAGTGACACTTCTATGTGTGCAATAAATTTATGTTTAAAAGATGGTGTAGGTAATTTAGACATACCACTCAATGTGTGAAAACTATTACACTACACAATCATGCAAGACTAAGATTATGAACACATGTAGATTATCAAAATAGTGAGTGTATGAATCATTGATTATCATAAAACATTACTCATACTTAGAGGCACGCTGGGCAATCATACACAATTATCTATAGACCATTTCATTGCACATAATCTGATTAAGGTCAAGGCATGACAAAAACATTGCTTAGAAAATTTGAAAATAAAATTAGACATTGAAGAAAATCCTTGTGAGTATGCCAAAATCAATTTTGACCATTGGAAACAAAATAACAAAGATGTTTGCTCTTGTGAAGTTTTATAGTCAAACCATAATTTTGTAAAGAGTTAAAGCAAAACAAATAACAACAACATAATTTTGATCATTTTGAATTATTTGATATTTTTTTGTATCTTGGAATAAAACAACAAAATCAATAACAAAATAATTTTGAAATCAGACAAAATAAATTGAGAAAAAATCAATAGAAAAATACCAGAAATATACTAGTGAAAGCAAAATTTTGATCTGGAGAAAAAGGCTAACGCCTGGCATTAACTAGTTAATACCGAACCAGTACTCGATTTTTGAGATTTTTAAAAAAACTTTTCTTTGGAATAGGGAGTATGTACATAAACCTTCTTAGGGTAGAAATTTCAGCGAAAGTTGAACTATTCAGAAGGCTTATTTAAGCATATTTTGGTGATTTAAAATGTTTTTAACTTTTATATTTGAACCTTTGATTTTTATGCAAATGAAGGGGTAAATATGGTGTTGTAATATATATATAATGGTACACAAATAGATAAGCAACAAAGATATTTGCAATAATGTAAGAGAAGAGGCTAACGCCTGGCGTTAGAGTCAATGCCCACGTTGAGTCTACTTTATATAAAAAGCCCTAAATCCGAGTTCTTTTATTTTCTCTCCATTTTAGCCCTATTCTCTCCAGTTTTCGCCAACAGCCCTCTTTAGATCAAGGTAAATTTGATGTTTTTCTTTTTATATTTTGTGATTAATTCATTTTTCTACCCATAAATTGAAGTCCTTTTAAGTATTGAAGTGTTTTGTTATGGTATATGATAGATCTAGGATTTTGGGATCTAGGGTTTCAGGTTTTTTTGAGTTGTAGAATGGGGTTTTTTGAGATTCATTTCAAAGATGAATATTTGCTTTACCTTTTTAGTTGTTATGAGTTTTATTGGTGTTTTTCTTAAGTTATTCCTTCCTTTTTACGAAATTTTTGAGTTTTAAGTGTTACTGGAGGTTGGCATTGTGTACTGGAAGTGATAGGACATTTTCAGAGCATGTGCCTGACATTAGCAGTAACGCGTGGTGTTGAAACAAAAGGTTCTTTTGCTGAATTTTATTTTTGATGTCCTAATGTGCAGGTGATGGCTTCTTCCAGTGGACATGGAGTTCGTGCCAGAAAGTCATCAGCCCGCCCACCACAAGAGACTTACCAATCTATGTGGGGATTGAAAAGGCGACTATTGGAGTAGGCATGGTGTTGCAATTAGACCTCCAACGTCATGCTCATATTCAGAACCTCCTAGCAACATCAGGAGTGTTATTAGTGATTACTGACGACAGTTTTTCAACAGATTTTGTTTGAGAGTTTTATAACAATTTGGTTGATCCTTCAGAAATAGAACTATATAGAGGTGTGATGTCTCTGATTCAGTTTGAGATTGTCCATATTACACACAAAGACTTACAAAATCATTTTGGGCTAATAGAGAGTGAGAATCGTCTGGATGTGGTGGAGAAGTATATGACAGAGCGAGACTGGACACAGGTGAATTCTATTTTGCATGGGAAGGATACAAGAGAATAGATTATGGATGTTTCTTCACTTAGGAAAGAATCATTCATAATTCAAGATATTTTGCGACACACAGTAATGTTGAAGTCCAGAGATACAAAGAAGATCACTGCATAGCTGAGTATAGTGACTTATCACATTATGCAGGAAGAAAGTTTTGATGTGGCAGATCTCATCTCATACTTTCTCAGATTCGTTATACTTTTAAGTTGAAGGATCCAAGGAGGTATCGTCTCAACACACATCCCTTAGGAGGAATCATACAGAGGGTGGTGATGGAGAAATATGCGTATATAGTTAGAACCAACTATATTAATGATCTTGTCCCAGAGTTGTATTCTACTTGTGACATTCGAGTTCCTAGGTCATGAG
This sequence comes from Dactylorhiza incarnata, assembly GCA_033032865.1. NCBI lineage: Eukaryota > Viridiplantae > Streptophyta > Magnoliopsida > Asparagales > Orchidaceae > Dactylorhiza > Dactylorhiza incarnata. Next base: position 1,627,985 of record JAWHQI010000224.1, read on the forward strand.
ATATACCATCATCTTCACGACCACCTCTATGACGAGGAGTATCACTCCGTGAGACACAACGAAAGCATCAGGAGTCGTTTGAGGAATTCAAGGAGAATGCGACACGAAGAATGTCACAGACCGAGAAAATGATGCATATATGATCAAGGCCCTTAAGTTGAAGCCGTCACCGGCAGAAGAGAGGGATTGGGACATTCCCATGGAGGATCCGCCACGCCACTCGACAGACCATACTCGAAGGTCAAGAGATCGATGAAGTACAAGTACAGATGAGACAGATTCTATTAGTGAGAGTAGAGAGTTTTAGAGAGCTTTCTGTTATGCATTAGTTGGTTTGTAGTATTTTGACAAATTTGAATAACGCCTGGCGTTATGCCTTGTGCCCAGCGTTATCTGTTATCATGTTTTTATCTATTTTGTGAACTATTTCTGTGCCGTGTTCTCTTTTTCATTTTGGCTTTCATAGTTATAATTTTGATGCCCCCAAAAAAATTACTTAATCTTTGGCAGATTTTGTAGTGTGAAACTCTCTATAATATTTTCATAGACATTGGATTAGAATGCTTGATTTTTTATTTCACTTTCGATTTTGCTCAATTATGTTTGTGCAATGTAAGACCTGTCTAATGAAGTGGAAGAACGAGAAGAATTCGCAAAACATTTTGTAAGTTAAATTTTAGATTATGGCCTCCAACAACAACCTTAATTCTTGAGATTTGCATAATCATTTAATATTATAGGATAGGCTAAAAATTGATTAAACATGACAAAATATGCATGATTTTAGTGATAGTAGATTGGTCATTTATAAATGAAAACTTGACTTTTGCTTTTGATGTAATTTAATTTGTAAACTTCATTTAGGCTTTAGGGGACAAAGTCAAATTTCAAATATTATATTAGAAGATCATGGCATAAAAAAATTAAACATATCATGAAGTAGAAATTTGTATATTATATTTTGAAAGGATTCTACTTCATGCATTTGATGATTCCTAATGAATTTAAGATTTTGGTATACAAAGAGGACCAAGTGGGATGGTTCCTTTGAGTACCCAAATACATCGTTTATGCTTTTGGGAAGGCAAGGATGGGTAGATCCATTCATTTGAGGTTAATGTTTTATTTTTAAGTTTGGTCCTCCATTCAAATCTTGGTTTAATGTCATTCTTATGCATCAAATTTTCAATGTAATTAACTTGAATATTTGGATAAGAATGAATTTTGAGTTTATTAATTAAAGCAAATTTGTTTGCATTTAATTTTAAATTTGGAGGGGACTGACAATGTGACTTACAATGTTTTGGAAGTTCATCAAAAATCTTTTGAGGTTTATCATTTCCTATGTTTGGTTTAATCAACTTAGGAAGTTTCATATTTAAATTGCTTTTGAATTTTTCTTGGAATTGTGAATGCATGTTTTGAGAACTTTTCTTTATGATTTCCTCAAGCAAGTTAATCTTGGTTTTTAATTCATTATTTTCAATTTTGAGATTATGTCTAGCTTTATTATAAACAATTATGCTATTCTTAAGAGTGGTGACAATAGATTCAATGTGAGTTTGATAGTCATTTCTGAATTCCTCAAACGTTTCATCCATCTCTTTAATTTCAATTTTATAGTTTGTACAACTAGCACAGTTATTTTTTAAAGAAGAGTTTTCTAAACATAAATTTTCATTTTGTTCTTTTGCAGAAGTAATCTCCTTTTGAAGTTTTTTGTAATTATCTTTTAATGTATTACAAGAGTTACAAGATGAAGTACTTTTAATTAAAGAGCAAGAGTGAGAACTAGGTAATTCAAAATTTGATTTTACATTAACATTAGTTTTTAACCATTTATTTTCTAAACGTAATTGCTTATTAGCATTTTTTAATTTCTTTATTTTTTGTTTGGCAACTTGTAGCATATGTAATGTGTAAACGGAATTTATCACAAAAGAAGACGACTTTGATTTTCTTACCTTGCTATCGGAGGATGCAAAAATTTAACATATAGTTCCTTTGTCTTCTTTTAGGCACTCCTCTTATAAAAATAATATTTCGACTTCAATTTCTCTTGATGTGCACTCCATTGATTCATCACGAGAGGAGTTTCCTTGGACATTCGTGCAAGCTTGACTGTTTTCCAAGTCTTGTATTTGTTCGATACCTGTGAGAGGAAAATCATACATTTCTTCAAGAAATTTCCATACTTTGTATGCACTAGAAAAACAATATATTGATTTGAAAATTTCTTGAGATAAGGCACAGAAAATACAATTTAAGGCCTTGGCATTTAGGTGACGTTCATTGTTATCCTTTTCATCCGCGGGTCTTATTATTGCAATATTCCATACTTCGATATCTAGGTTTTTAATAAAATTTTCCCTTAAAAATTTCCATCCTTTATAATTTCTTCCTTCGAATAAAGATGGTGCAAGTGATTTTTCTTCTTCATAAAAATTTTCCCCACTAGTTGATGCGAGATCACGAGACGTCATTATTCCCGGTTGTTAGACTGTTTTGGAATAACCTCACTAGTTGGTGCAAGCTTGACTGTTTTGGAATTGTTTATTTTAGGAAATACTAACGCCGACGTTAAGGCTAACGCAGGCGTTGAGGCAAATCATTCCTAAAGTTCATCCTTCAATCACGGTTGCTTCCTCCTTGCCATATTCGTTGATCATTAACGCCGACATTAATTCCTAACACCTGGCATTGAGCATCTCTCTCTTTTTATTCAGTCGGCAAGCCATCCCGTCAATCGGCAGCCCATCCCGTCGATCGGCAGACCATCCCATCGATCGCTAACGCCCAGCATTGAGATCTAACGCCTGGCGTCAGACATCTTTCAATCCTTATGGTTGTGGATAGTGCCAGACCAGTATTGCAGCAACCTGGTGTCATATCTGTCCAAACCTTCATGCTAAAAACACAATGGCAAACAAGATCAAATACAAGTAGGATTTGCTATTCTCAAATTAAAGGGATGCGGAAAGCCATGTTCCAACAGGCCCTTCCTTGGCCTTGAAGTTCTCCAACAGTTCTTTTGCTCCAGTCATATGCATGGAGCATCCACTATCCAGATACCACTGCTGGTTTGTGGTAGAACAGTCTCCCTTCTGCGCATGAAATCAACCATTAGTATAGACCCTCACATGCTGGGGTCTCTTTCTTCTATCATCATATGGAGTTATGAAAGAGTGAGGAGATCTTTCAGTATACCCTTAAGGTGAAGAAGTGTTGCATTATTATGCCAACAATGTTTGGCTATATGTCCTAGTTTAGAACAACAAAAGAATCTAGGAATGAATGTAGAGAGTGGTCTAGATGTTTGATATATCTTTGCAGGAAACATGCGACGAGATGAAATCGACGCATCTTTAGAGTTGCGTCGAATAAGATTCGACGTGTTTGCACAGTTCCGTCGATAATAATTTGATGCAGAGTATTGGTTGCGTCAAATATAATTCGACACACTCTCATACTTGCTTTGAATTGATGTCAAAGCATATGCCGAACTCCGTCGAGTTGCATTCGACGCCTCTTTAAAATTGCGTTGAGTTCTATTCGACGTATGATTTCTTTTATTGAGATTTTTAGTATTTTTATTTGATTTTTCTAAGTGGTGTTTGCCTAAAATTCCTTGTTGATTATATAACACCTCAATTTCCAGTGCACTGAAATCAGCAATTTGTTAGTTTTGAAGCTAATGCCGGCGTTAAGACTAACGCCCGACGTTAGCCCAGGCCGTTCGTCGAACACAGCCATCCGTTCGTCGAACGCAAGTTTTGGGCAGTTCGTCGAACGCCACTCGATGAATTTCAGGCCATTCGTCGAACGCCGCTCGACAAAGTTCAGGCCGTTCGTCGAACGCCACTTGACGAATTTGAGGCCATTCTTCGAACGCCGCTCGACGAATTTCAGGCCATTCGTCGAACGCCGCTCGATGAATTTCAGGCCATTCGTCGAACGCCGTCGGGCTTTAAGCGACTGTGGATAAGGTCAGCCACCGCCTTAGGGGCTAACGCCTGGCGGTAAGTGCTACCGTCGGCGGTAGCTAGGAAAATAAAAAAGGCAGCCAAAGTCAGTGTGCCTTCTTATTTTTCTGATTCCAAGCTCGTGTATGGTAGAGAAACGTGGGATCCTGAAGGAAGGAGGTCGGTTTTGGCTAGCTGTGAGTTGTGTTGAGGGCAAACCGTGAAGGAGATTACTTGAGTGCTTGTGCCATCGTCGGAGGAAGCTATTTTTAAGAGAGTCCAGCCGAGTTCCTCTCAAATCTATGGCACGGAAACGAGTGCCGAGGGTAACGATTCTCCTCCCTAGTCTTTGGACACGTTCGTCCTTTGATTTGCATAGTAGTAGGCAGATTTCCACTAGCAAGTGGATAGATTTCTACCGACGGGTCGATGTTATCCCCGTAGAAATTGCATATAGAGCCCAGAATTGAAGTACGGGCATAGGCATGCTGTGTGAAGCCCATCTGGACAGGTTGGTCTGGATTGGTGATGTTGATATGCTATTGCACTCCAGAGAAGACTTTGTGATTATGCTGTGTTTTTTGGGTGTTGTGTACTGTTTCGTACTGCAAAAGAGATTTGGAGGTATTTCCCAGAAAATACCCGGAAAAGAGTAGCAGAACTGGGTTCTGTTACTAGCGCCTGACGTTAGTGTTAACGCCGGCGGTAGCTCTAGGTGAGCAGATTGTGTGACCCAATGTGGGTACAGTTAGACAAGCATAAGGGGAAGCCAAACTCGTGTCAGGCATAGTTGAATACTGACATTTATGAGCGCGGGCACAAGCTGAACCGAACCCATCCATAGCCGGTCAGTGATGAGGTCGCTCCTCCGGGGTCACTGAGGGAATTGTGGATTAGAAACCATAAGGTAGTGCTAGCCTTGACGGTCGCAGCTCATAGTGTACATCCAAGTTGAAAAAGTACTTGTCAATGTCATGCCGAGGGTGCACAAAGCGTGTAAGCCTAAATCCGAGTTGAAAAGTACTTGTCGATTAATGCATCGCTCTCAATGAAAATGAATGCCTCTATGCGGTGCTTAGATGCACCTGTGATATACTTACTGCTATTGCTTGCCTGCAGGGAAGGAGCACCGCCGCCCCGAGCAGATTAGCTAAAGCTAACTGGTTACTTGTTTTCCCACCGCTTGGTGGATTTGTTTACACAGGTCCTGGCGAGACTAGCGGGAATTAGCGGGCTGAAGCCCCTGCTGCTGTGTTGTACTGGCCCTCGAAGGCCAAAGCTTTTGTTTACTGTTGTCATGTGTTGCCGGCCTGCGCGCCGATGTTTGGAAGCCACCTTTATTATGTAAACAAACCTTGTAAAGAGCTTGTAATGTATTTCATTCCTCGTAGTTATTGTGGACAGTATAAACTAGTTTTAAATGCAATTAACTATTTCCGTTGTACGACTCTGTGTGCTGAGATGGTTATGTTCTTGACTGTTTAATGCTAATTCAGTAACGCGCTCTTTTGTTCGTTTAATATGGCGTGGGGTCCTGTCCGGACCTACTGCTATATTCTACGTAACAGGGAGGGTGTTACAAATTGGTATCAGCTATGGGTCTCATTCCCTTTCCGTCTGCATTCATGGTCGAATTCTTTTACGGGGTGGTGAGCACGTGTGTGCGTCGCCGTTAACTCCTGTAAATAACCAGTAATTGTCCACTTTAAGAATGAATTACATGTATGTGTGTAGCTTTGGGATGGAACTTTTTTGATCCTCTAGTGATCCGTGCTATCTCTTAGTCGCTAATTGTGTTTTATGCACATGTATAGGTGACTGGGAGTGGAGCGGGGCCATATCGACCCCCGCGTTCGACTGCCAGCAGTACACCAGCTGAAGTACCGACTCCTCCTTCTGCTGAGACAGTAAGGATGATAGCGGAAGAAGTGTTTGCTATGTTCACTGCACAACCTGGAGGGCATGTCCCTGGACAACCACCTACTCTTGGAGTGGCTCCAGTGCCGGTTGTGGTAGCTGAACCTGCAGTTGAAAGGCCAGTGCCGGTGAGGGCACGAAGAGCTCCGGACCAACAACTGTAGTACTTTCTGAGTTTCCATCCTCCTACATTCACGGGGGCAGGAACCACGACGCAAGCTGAGGATTGGCTATCAAAGGTGCGCAAGACCTTGAAGGCCACTAACACGGAGGAAGACCAGAAGGTTACTTTGGCAACCTTCCTACTTGATGGGGAGGCGCAGTTGTGGTGGGATGAGATAGAGCTGCATCACCTAGCAGGAAGGTAGCTGGCGGACATCTCGTTTGATGAGTTTTCGAGATTGTTCTTGGCGCGGTTTCTTCCACCCGAGCAGATTAGCTAAAGCTAACTGGTTACTTGTTTTCCCACCGCTTGGTGGATTTGTTTACACAGGTCCTGGCGAGACTAGCGGGAATTAGCGGGCTGAAGCCCCTGCTGCTGTGTTGTACTGGCCCTCGAAGGCCAAAGCTTTTGTTTACTGTTGTCATGTGTTGCCGGCCTGCGCGCCGATGTTTGGAAGCCACCTTTATTATGTAAACAAACCTTGTAAAGAGCTTGTAATGTATTTCATTCCTCGTAGTTATTGTGGACAGTATAAACTAGTTTTAAATGCAATTAACTATTTCCGTTGTACGACTCTGTGTGCTGAGATGGTTATGTTCTTGACTGTTTAATGCTAATTCAGTAACGCGCTCTTTTGTTCGTTTAATATGGCGTGGGGTCCTGTCCGGACCTACTGCTATATTCTACGTAACAGGGAGGGTGTTACAAATTGGTATCAGCTACGGGTCTCATTCCCTTTCCGTCTGCATTCATGGTCGAATTCTTTTACGGGGTGGTGAGCACGTGTGTGCGTCGCCGTTAACTCCTGTAAATAACCAGTAATTGTCCACTTTAAGAATGAATTACATGTATGTGTGTAGCTTTGGGATGGAACTTTTTTGATCCTCTAGTGATCCGTGCTATCTCTTAGTCGCTAATTGTGTTTTATGCACATGTATAGGTGACTGGGAGTGGAGCGGGGCCATATCGACCCCCGAGTTCGACTGCCAGCAGTACATCAGCTGAAGTACCGACTCCTCCTTCTGCTGAGACAGTAAGGATGATAGCGGAAGAAGTGTTTGCTATGTTCACTGCACAACCTGGAGGGCATGTCCCTGGACAACCACCTACTCTTGGAGTGGCTCCAGTGCCGGTTGTGGTAGCTGAACCTGCAGTTGAAAGGCCAGTGCCGGTGAGGGCACGAAGAGCTCCGGACCAACAACTGTAGTACTTTCTGAGTTTCCATCCTCCTACATTCACGGGGGCAGGAACCACGACGCAAGCTGAGGATTGGCTATCAAAGGTGCGCAAGACCTTGAAGGCCACTAACACGGAGGAAGACCAGAAGGTTACTTTGGCAACCTTCCTACTTGATGGGGAGGCGCAGTTGTGGTGGGATGAGATAGAGCTGCATCACCTAGCAGGAAGGTAGCTGGCGGACATCTCGTTTGATGAGTTTTCGAGATTGTTCTTGGCGCGGTTTCTCCCACCTGCTCAGCAAATCGAGATGGAGAACCAGTTCAACCCTCTGACTCAGGGTGATCGTATGGTTGATGATTACCTACACGAGTTTACTCAGTTGGGGAGATACGCAGGAGCGACCTTTGCCGATGAAGCTCGGAAGACCAATCGGTTCTATGAAGGTCTGCGAGAAGAGTTGCGGTTTCCTTCTATCTGGGGCAATGACACAGGGGTTTATGACCCTGGTCAATACGGCTCGTTCCTTAGAAAAGGATATGAAGCGGTCCAGAGATGGAAGGATTTGGCAGTGGTAAAGCCAGAGTTCAAAGCACCGAGCTCTGCGAAGTCGAGGTGAGGCAGTTGGAAGAACAGAGCGCGACCTTCTGGGTCAGCTCAATCTGCGGCTTCGGGTGTGACGACTGGGCGAGGCCCACTCATATGTTATAACTGTGGTAAGCCGGGTCATATAGCCCGAGACTGTCGTGGAGGCAAGAAAGCGGTTGCGGCCTATGCGATAGAGAAAGGGAAGGCGGCACAGTCAACCGCATCCCATGCTGCTCCAGCCCAGCCTAGGGTTTACAATCTTGGCCAGCAGGAGGCCATCAAACAAAGCGATGTGGTGGCAGGTATGTGCTAGTATACAACTTTTGTTACATGTTATAGTCCATACCTTGTGCATAGCTGGTAACCTTGTGTGTATTAGGCTTTGTCCTAATATTTAACTGTCCGGCGAGAGCGTTGTTCGATACGGGAGCTTCGCATTCTTTTCTATCGGAGGCCTTCATATGACAGCTTGGGGTGCCTTCGTCATTTAGAAAAGAACGTTTATATGTGATGCTGCCCAATGGCTGCTCGATAAGTGCAGATCGAGGCTGTGTTGTAAAGGTACGAATAGGAAGTCAGGATTTTGATTTGGAAGCACTGATACTGCCACTTTTAGAGTTCGATGTGATCTTTGTTATGGACTGGCTGTCGGCGTAGTAGGCTTACATTGATTGCACTTCTAAGGAGGTCACACTGGGGCGGAATACCGAACATGGGACTATGTTTGCCGGTTTGCGTGGGTTGAGCAAGACGCTGATGTCTGCTGTCCAAGTAGTCAAGGCCGTTCGGCAAGGCGCAGAATTGTGTGTTGTGCTAGTGGAGGCTGCAAAGCCTCAGCCCAGTTTGAGTGATGTTCCTGTTATTTCAGAGTACCCTGATGTGTTTCCTAAAGAGCTTCCTGGGGCGCCGCCTCAGTAAGAGATAGACTTCACTATAGAGCTAGTGCCAGGTGCCAAGCCTCTGTCACGCTCTCCGTACCGTATTGCGCCAAAGGAGATGGCAGAGTTGAAGGTTCAATTACAGTAGTTGCTAAAGCAAGGCTATATACGCCCAAGTACATCACCTTGGGGTGCTCCGATCCTTTTTGTGAAGAAGAAGGACGGAAGCCTGCGTCTATGCATCGACTACCGTGAATTGAACAAGCTGACCTAGAAGAACAATTATCCTATTCCTCGAATCGATGACTTATTTGATCAGCTAGTGGGTTCGTCAGTGTATTCAAAGTTGGATCTCAAATCAGGCTACTACCAGTTGCGAATTCGGGATTGTGATATCCCCAAGACGACATTCAGTACCTGCTACGGGCACTAATAGTTTACAGTGATGCCGTTTGGATTAATGAATGTGCCGTCAGTATTTATGGATCTGATGAGTAGGACCTTTCGAGAGTACCTGGATCGATTTGTCATCGTCTTCATCGATGATATCTTGGTGTACTCTCAGTCTGAAGAAGATCACACAATTCATTTGCGAGAAGTTTTGGAGACCCTGCGACGGAGTCAGCTGTATGCCAAGTTCTCCAAGTGCGAGTTTTGGCTAGCTTCAGTAGAGTTCCTTTGTCATATTGTTAGTGGTGAGGGTATCGCAGTGGATCCGACAATGATCGATGCAATCCAAAAGTGGCCCGTGTTGACAACAGTAGCGGAGGTCAGGAGTTTCCTTGGACTTGTCGGCTACTATCAGCGCTTCGTGGAGAACTTTTCGCGGATCGCTCTACCTCTCACCACCTTGACAAGGAAGGATCAGAAGTTCGTTTGGTCACCGGAGTGTGAGCAAGCTTTTGAGGAACTTAAGAGTCGTCTGACTACGGCACCGATCTTGTGTTTTCCATGTGGTACGGAAGGCTATGAAATTTATAGCGATGCATCAGGGAGCGGCTTAGGCTGCGTACTTCTTCAGCATGGTCAATTGATAGCTTATGGCTCTCGCCAGTTGAAAGTGCATGAGCGGAATTACCCGGTCCACGACTTGGAGTTGGCAGCCGTGATCTTCGCTCTGAAATTGTGGCGACACTACTTGTATGGCGTGAAGGTTGATATCTTTACGTACTATAAGAGCCTAAAATATCTGCTAAATCAGAAGGAGCTCAACATGCGACAGCGAAGGTGGATGGAGTTCCTGGGGGACTACACTTTCGAAATGTACTATACGCCCGGGAAGGGAAATGTCGTCGCAGATGCTTTGAGCCGGAGGGTTTCTGCGCAGGCCAACTGGATTCAGATGTATGATCCACGTCTGATCAGTGACTTGGAATCCTTGGAGATCTCCTGTGTGGAAAAGAGTTCTAGTGCGAGTGCGTGCTTGAACTGGACGGGGGTGCAATATGACCTCGCGGAAAGAATACGATAAGCCCTTGAGCTTGATTCGAGCATGCAGCGCTATTTGGCATAGTCTGAAGTTGGGACTTCTGCAGAGTTTGTGTTAGACGACGGTCTGATGTGGAAAGACGGTCGGTTGTGCGTCCCAAATGTGGGTAAGCTGCGAGAAGAATTGATGTACGAAGCGCACTTTACAAAGTACTCAATTCAGCCAGGGAGCACAAAGATGTACCAAGACATGAAAAAGCTATTTTGGTGGCCAGGTCTGAAGAAAGACATCGCCTTTTACGTGGCCAAATGCAAAACTTGCGCACTTGTGAAGGCGGAATGTCAGAAACCTGGAGGTTTCCTGAAGTCGTTGCCGGTACCAGAATGGAAATTTGACGATATTTCTATGGATTTCGTGCACGGTTTGCCGAGATCTCAGAATGGGAATGATGCCGTTTGCATGATCGTGGATCGCTTGATGAAGGTATCCCACTTTATTCCAAACTGGAGCGACGATTCAGTTGAAAGGTTGGCAAAGCTATATGTTGATAGTATTGTACGATTGCACGGTGTGCCCCGTAGCATCGTCAGTGACCGAGATGGGCGCTTTACTTCGAAAGATTGGAGGCTAATCCATCAGTTGTTGGGTACAAAGTTGAAGTTTAGTACTGCCTTCCACCCTCAAACGGATGGACAGACTTAACATACGAATAGAACTCTGGAGGATATGCTCCATATGTGCGTCCTGGATTTCGGTAAGAAGTGGGAAGATCATCTTTTCATGATCGAGTTCGCTTATAATAACAGCTATCAGGCAAGTATAAAGATGGCGCCCTTTGAGGCCCTCTATGGTAGAGCTTGACGCACTCCCTTAGCTTGGGCGAAGACAGGTGAGAAAAAGCTGTTTAAGCGGAAGGAAGTCGAAGATGCAAATTCGGCTATTCGCACAATTCGGGAGAGATTGTTGATTGCGCAAGATAGGCAGGCAAAGTACTATAATGCCAAGCACAGAAACGTCGAGTTCGCCATGAGCGACTGAGTTTACCTAAAGATCAAACCTTTCAAGGGTGTGTCCCAGATTCGGTGCTTGAAAAAGCTGAGTCCGAGGTACCTTGGACCGTTTGAGATTCTAGAGCGTATTGGTGAAGTTGCCTATCGGCTCGCTGTTTCGACAGAGCTGAGCGGACTGCATGACGTTTTCCACATATCTGTGCTGCAAAAAGCTGTGCCAGAGCCTAGCCAGGTCCTGGTAAAGAATAAGGTGTCGGTCGATGATGAGTTGAAGACGTTGGTCACGCCTATTTGCATCGAAGACACTGATGTCAGGCAGTTGCGGAATAAAATGATCCAAATGGTCAAAGTCCGCTGGAACAATTGCAGTCGTGAGGAGCTTTCATGGGAGCGGGAGCAAACCATGCGAGATGAGTTCCCCGAATTGTTTCGTTGAGGTACAAGTTATGTTTTGTATCTTTTTGTTTCTTTGCACTGTTAAAATTTCGGGATGAAATTTCTTAAAAGGAGGGGAGATTTATAACACCTCAATTTCCAGTGCTCTGAAATCAGCAATTTGTTAGTTTTGAAGCTAACGCCGGTGTTAAGACTAATGCCCGGCATTAGACCAGGCCGTTCGTCGAACGCAGCCAGCCGTTCGTCGAACGCAAGTTTTGGGAAGTTCGTCGAACGCCGCTCAACGAATTTCAGGCCATTCGTCGAACGCCGCTCGTCAAAGTTCAGGCCATTCGTCGAACGCCGCTCGACGAATTTCAGGCCATTCGTCGAACGCCGCTTGACGAATTTCAGGCCATTCGTCGAACGCCGCTCGACGAATTTTAGGCCATTCGTCGAACGCCGTCGGGCTTTAAGCGACTGTGGATAAGGTCAGCCACCGCCTTAGGGGCTAACGCCTGGCGGTAAGTGCTACTGCGGCGGTAGCTAGGAAAATAGAAAAGGTAGCCAAAGTCAGTGTGCCTTCTCATTTTTCTGATTCCAAGCTCGTGTAAGGCAGAGAAACGTGGGATCCTGATGGAAGGAGGTCGGTTTTGGCTAGCCGTGAGTTGTGTTGAGGGCAAATCCGTGAAGGAGATTACTTGAGTGCTTGTGCCATCGTCGGAGGAAGCAATTTTTAAGAGAGTCCAGCCGAGTTCCTCTAAAATCTATGGCACGGAAACGAGCGCCGAGGGTAACGATTCTCCTCCCTAGTCTTTGGACACGTTCGTCCTTTGATTTGCATAGTAGTAGGCAGATTTCCACTAGCAAGTGGATAGATTTCTGCCGACGGGTCGATGTTATCCCCGTAGAAATTGCATATAGAGCCCGGAATTGAAGTATGGGCATAAGCATGCTGTGTGAAGCCCATCTGGACAGGTTGGTCTGGATTGGTGATGTTGATATGCTATTACACTCCGTAGAAGACTCCGTGATTATGCTGTGTTTTTCGGGTGTTGTGTACTGTTTCGTACTGCAAAAGAGATCTGGAGGTATTTCCCAGAAAATACCCGGAAAAGTGTAGCAGAACTGGGTTCTGTTACTAGCACCTGACATTAGTGTTAACACCGGCGGTAGCTCCAGGAGAGCAGATTGTGTGACCCAATGTGGGTACAGTTAGACGGGCACAAGGGGAAGCCAAACCCGTGTCAGGCATAGTTGAATACTGACATTTATAAGTGCGGGCACAAGCTGAAACGAACCCGTTCCATAGCCGGTCAGTGATGAGGTCGCTCCTCCGGGGTCACTGAGGGAATTGTGGATAGAAACCGTAAGGTAGTGCTAGCCTTGACGGTCTTAGGTCATACTGTACATCCAAGTTGAAAAAGTACTTGTCGATGTCGTGCCGAGGGTGCACAAAGCGTGTAAGCCTAAATCCGAGTTGAAAAGTACTTGTCGATTAATGCATCGCTCTCAATGAAAATAAATGCTTCTATGCGTTGCTTAGACCCACCTGTGATATACTTACTGCTATTGCTTGCCTGCAGGGAAGGAGCACCGCCGCCCCGAGCACGGGGTGGGGTCGTTATAAATCTAGGTCAGCTAAAGCTGACCGGTTACTTGTTTTCCCACCACTTGGTGGATTTGTTTATACAGGTCCTGCCGAGACTAGCGGGAATTAGCGCGCTGAAGCCCTTGCTGCTGTGCTCTACTGGACCTCGAAGGCCAAAGCGTTTGTTTACTGTTGTCATGTGTGGCCGACCTGCGCGCCGATGTTTGGAAGCCACCTTTATTATGTAAACAAGCATTGTAAAAAGCTTGTAATGTATTTCATTCCTCGTAGTTATTGTGGACAGTATAAACTGGTTTTAAAATGCAATTAAATGCTTCTGTTGTACGACTCTGTGTGCTGAGATGGTTATATTCTTAACTGTTTAATGCTAATTCAGTAACGCGCACTTTTGTTCGTTTAATATGGTGTGGGGTCCCGGCCGGACCTACTGCTATATTCTATGTAACAGGGAGGGTGTTACATATTACCAATGTTTACCCTATTTAATATGGTGAGTTTATTAGGGTTATTATCATTATGATCTTCACATGATTCTAAAATATTATTAGGTCTAGACCTAAATAATGCTACAGGATTTTGCCATGCAAGTTTGCTAGGGATTGGTGTGCTAGTGGAGGGTACTGATTTCTGATCAAGATGTGTTGGGAAAACCCCTTTGATTTAACTTAATAAATTACCTAAAGGTGATTTTATTCCTTAGGTTGAATTACCCATTGTATAATGAGGGTAATCTGGTCATTATATGTCTTAGAATGTCACACTCAACTTAGGTTGTCAAGACCAGATCAAGAGAAGTAAAATTTGGGCAAAGTTAATAGTTGCGTCGAATGGAAATCGACGCAACATCGAGTTATTGTTGACGCTACTCTGACGAGAAAACCAAGCAACACACTCTTTCTATCAGTAGATCAAGTCGACGTTACGTTGAATAGATATCGACTTAGTGGCCATGAACTTGTCGAAGTCTCTAGAGAAGTCGACGCAACTTTGACTTCAACTCAACGCAGATGAAAGAAGCTCTCGAAGCCATCTCAAGTTGACGCAACATCAATAACAATTTGACGCAGATGATGAAGTTCAGAGCCATGCCATCAACTCGACGGTTACGTCGATAAGGTATCGATGCTACGTCGACTAGCAGAGTTCAATCAGAGCAAGGATGAATTCGAAGATGCTCCTACAAGGACTCGAAGGTGCGTCGATAAGAAAGGAAGAGAACTCAACGCTACGTCGAATACAGTCTGAAAAGGAAACCTTTTCAGCTGTCATTTTGGACCCTTTCTTATGGACCACAACTCTGAAGACCGTTCTCCAATGACTCATTAATTTCCTCAAATAGAAAGAACAATTAAAAGAGCCAGAAAAGCTTTCTTGGAAACGAGCTTTCAGTTGGTAGACAGGTCGTGAATTAAAGAAGGAAGAAAGAGAAAATTTCCAAGGAAAAATACCTTTTCAGGTCTTACCATAAAAGGAAAAGAAATTCAAATCAAAGGGGGACAATATAAGGCATGAGCAAAAAGAGAAAAATAGGGCATTCATTATGCTCGACAAACGTTCTCTATTAGGGATCTATCTTCTTCTTCCTCCTTAAGGAACCCTAATAGAGAAAAACACAGAGAAGAAAGAACAACTGCTCTCCATCTCTTACTGCAGAACAACTGAAGGCTGCTCATCATCACAATCATATAACAGCCAAAGTTTGATCAGAAAAAAAGAGAGAAAAGATCTGACAATCATAGCTCCTGCAAATCATCACAATCATAAGCAGGAGTTTATCACTAGCATATCAAGTAGAAGAAAATAGAAGCTGTTTCTTGAGACAGGGCTTCATAATCAATCTGAGAACAGAATTCTTCCTCCTCCCCCTTCTTCTTTCTCCTTCTCATTCACACCTGTAAAAGAGTTTTAAGAATCCCTCTTCCAAAGGATTCAGTGGTTCAAGATCTTCTTATCAAAAGATCTGGTGGTTCAAGATCTCTTTATCAAAAGATCTGGTTGGTTCATGATCTCCTTATCAAAAGACCAGTGGTTCTGAGAGTCTCCTTGTCAAAAGACTCAGACACAGTTGGTGTATTCCTACCAGGTGGTAGAAGAGAGGACTACCCATATTTTGGGGAACCTCTATAAAATCTTTGTGTCTTCTGGTTGTTTATTTTCTGTGCTGTCCCATATAGTTTAGATTTTTTTGTTTCATATTTCAACACTTTAGTTTTATTCTGTGTGGGATTTGTTGAAGCATAAACACTTAGTGTTTTATTGTATTTGCACAAATAGGATAGAAATATTTTTTAAATCTCTATTCACCCCCTCTAGAGTATTCTCAAAGGCACACAATGCACTTTCAATTGGTATCAGAGGAAGGATGATCTTTAAAAGGTTAACACCTTGATCAAAAAGACCTCCTACACTTTTTTTATTACAAATACTATTTTACAAAGAAAATGAGTTCTAAGGATTATGCTTCTACAAGACCTGCAGTGTGTAATCTGAATAAGTTTACACTCTAAAAGGCCAGAATAAGGCTTTATATGAATTCCATTGATGAAGACATCTATAATGTTCTTCTCACAGGTCCTCCAGCTCCAGTCAGACAAAAGACAGGAGAATCTTCAACAACTGAGGTTGTCCCAAGAAATGAATGGACAGAGGCTGAGAAGAAAGTCAAGGCATGTGATGCTAAGGCCATGAACATTCTAGTTTCAACAATGTCAGATGAAATTTTCCAGAAGGTTGCAGAATGCCAATCAGCAAAAGAAATCTAGGATTCACTCACCACAATGGTGGAAGGAAGTGCTGATGAAAGAAAGGACAGAAAGTCCCTTCTCATATCCCAGTATGAGAACTTTTAGAAGAAAGCTGATGAATCTGTTGCTGATATGTATGATAGATTCAACATTATCAGTAATGAGCTCAAAGGATTGGACAAGGAGATATCCTTGACTGAAATTAATGATAAAATCCTCATGTGCTTCCCTAGCTCATGGGATTCCAGAATCTGGGCAATCAGAGAGTCCAGGTGCCACAAATAAATCTCTACTAAAGCTTTGCTAGGAAAGCTTAAGTCATATGAGATGATACTGAAGAACAGGGATGAGTCAGAAGAAAGGAAAACTACTCTAGCTCCTATCCAAAGGAGCCTTGCTCTGAAAGCTACTGAAGGAGAGCCCTCTACTCCTGAAGATGAGATGTTCAATCTCCTAGCAAGGAGATTTAAGAAATGGGTCAAGACTGAAGACTCAAGGCCCAGGTATGATAAAACTCCAAAGAAGGAGATTATCTGCTTCACTTGCAACAAACCAGGGCACATTGCTCTTGAGTGCCCACAAGAGCAAAGGGAAAGAAGCAGCAACAAAGAGGAGAAGAAGAAGAAGAAGTCCTTCAGAGGAAAGGACAAGAAGAAAGCAAAGGGTTTCATTGCTGAATCCTAGAGTGATTCTGAAGCAGAATTATGCTCCTCATCATCTGAAAGTGATGATGAAGCAGCAATAGAAGCAGCCTGCATGATGGCACTAGGGATGTCATCAGATGATGAAGAGGAGCAGGTATCCATTTTTGATGAGTTTGATTTTAGCTCAGATGATTTAAAATCCTATTTTAAAGATTTCTGTATTGATCATCAGAGGGTATAAAAGAATTAGACACAGCTAGTACTGAATTAGAAAATCTTAAGAAAGATGAAATATACCTAAGAAATCAAAATCTAACAAATGAAAATAATAATAAAGAGTTAGAATTGATTAAACTTAGAGAAGAAAACATAAGAGTAATAGAAGAGCTAGCAAAGCCAAAGGCCTTTGAGGATTCACTCAATGGGTAGAGTCAGAAGCTCAAAGAAATCACAGAAAATCTCTCTATGAGATTTAATCACCTAGGATTAGTAGCGGAGCCCTCCACTAGCAAAGAAGCACTTAGTAAACCTGCCTGAAAAAATCCAGTACCTTTGTTAGACCTAGTGAGTACCAACCCAATGATAAAAATACACCATCCAAGGGTAAGGCTAGTAGTTATCCAGATAGGATAGATGAACCTAACAATGTAAATCTGAACAAGAAAGAAAAACCCTTAGGAAAGAATAAAGTAGACAATTTAAATAACCTCAACCAAAAGGGTAAATCAAAACCTAGGGTAATAAAACACTCTGCTGATCTTCTTTATTTAGATACATTCTACTCTCATTTCAAGTATCAAAATAATAGGTTTGGGAAACCCATTCCTTATCATCCAAAAGCGTATCATGAAAGACCCTTCTATTCTTTTATTGAACCCTACAATGGTAAAAGTAAAGGGCCCAAGGTATCATGGGTCCCTTCTAATGTTTGAATTACTTGTGCAGGATTAGGTAGGATCCCACTCAGGAGAAAATGGAGTGGGGGATGGAAGATGTAGGTCATGAATAAGGAACAATCTTCATCCAAGGGAGTGAGTTCTGCCTTGATTTTTCCTTACAACTTATAAAATTAATATTATAACCTATTTTCAATAAATATAATTGCTGGGAAAAAAAGCAAGAATTTTCCAAGGAAATAGATCTGTTCATTCATAGGGTGTCAAATAGAAGTCGACGTACCATCGACTTCTACTCGATGCCAATGCCAAGAAGCATGTAGAGTGGATAATTCGAATAGATCTCGACGCAACGTCAAGTTCTTATCGACGCATGCGTTGTCTTATTGGTCGCTGATCAAAGTCGAGGTTGCCTCGATTGACAATCGACGTAACGTCGATAGGACTACGTCGGCTTAAGGGATGTTGAACAATTTATTACTACGTCGACTGGATAATGTCAAATTCGATGCTATGTCGATATTACTGTGCACTCAGAATTGCTTCTAGGAGCATTCTCGACTTATTTTTGCATGCCAAATACTAATCCTAATCGAATGTGCGTCGACATAAACCCTAAGTCGCGACGAATCGTCTTCTTTTAAGCAACTTCAGCATCGAGATCATTGCTCTTTCAAATTCTTCTCTCCTTGCTCTCTTATTCTCCAGCTCTCCCATACCTCTCTCTCATTTTCTCTTTGTGCTTGCAGGTACCATGGATCGAATGGCTCCACCCAAGGTTAACTCAGGATTTGATGTGGATGTTGATTCGTTCAGCACAACTGCCGAAAGCATCAAGGCCATTCTTGGCCTATTCCATGATGCTGGCTTAACCAAGTTGATATCCACAAGATGATTTTGGATATCGAACTGACAGAATTTAAAGACAGTGCTCAGATAGGAGAGGATAGTTCTCTTAAGGGAAAAGTGTATGACACAGATGTACAGATAACAAACGAGTTACTAACTCAAACATTTGATCTTCCAACTGGGAATGAACCAAATGAATTAACAGGGGATGAGACCAAGAGGGCCTTGGAACTGATGCAGTTCAAAAAGGACAAGCCCATTAATCTGAAGAATATTGATCTTGGAGAAGAACACAGGTTCTTGGCAGATATAGTAGGGAAGATGCTGTTAAGTAAAATTTCAGCACATGATGCTGTTCCAAGGAAACAACTTCAAATTATGGGAGCTTTAGTTCTGAAGAAAAAGATAAACTGGGGGAAGTTACTCCTAAGAATGATTGGGCATAAGTATGCCCATAAAGAAAATGCTTACATGAGAATCATGAGCCAAGTGCTCTTCCAACACAATCCAAGTATCTACAAATCAAAAGGAGTTCCCATTCCTTCTAGGAAAAGGATTAATATTGGGATCTTCTCCATGTGGACCAGGAAAATCTTGAAGCCTGGTCAAGCTCCATCCTCACCTCCTCCCTCTCCTCCTCCTCAAGATTCTGAAAGGAAAATACTAGATCCCCCAAGGGATAATATCCCTCTATAGGACACTGTTCCAGATCTCTCTCAGGAAGATATTCCAGCTCCACAACAACAATAACATCAACAACAACAACAACACCAATCCCCTTCAGCCCCAGAGCCATCTCCTCAAATTCCTCATTAGCTTCCATCCACTTTTGATCCTCCACCACCTCCATCAATTCATATCTCTCCTGAGATTTACCAGGCTCTTTCCTCTATCCAAGAAGACTTCCCTCCATCACCTCCTCCTTCTACCTCTCATATATCTCCAGTTGAGCTTGAGCAGGTCATCTCCATGGCAGTTGGTCTTGCCTCCTCTGCTTTTGCTGACTTAATAGCCTCTCAGGCAAGAAAATTTGACAGGAAATATTCCCAAATGGAGGTTGTGTTATTTGACTCTACAAGGTCCTTCCAGAGCCTCAAGGACTTTGTATCTTCCTCCATGGTCACAAAAGAGTTCTTAACCTCTCTTACCAGCAAGGTTAAGAAGGGGGAGAACATTCCAGAGGAAGAAAGGCATGTCCTAGAGATGGATGTCCATTCTAATGTCTCTCCTGTTACTGACAAAGTTACTACCTTTCAAGAGGCACATGTCTAGGGGAGCCTGCTCTAGAAAAGCAGAATGGGGAAGAAAGAATAGAAGCAGATCAGGGGGAGCTCCCATTTACTCAGGGGGAGCCTGCTCCAGAAGTCCAAAGAAATCAAGATACAGAGATGAAAGAAGTAAGTACAGCAGTGGCCCAGGGCGAGCATCATGCAGAAGAACTAATGGATGAAGTAGCAAAGTTTGCCAAGGAAGCTGTTGATATGGCTGAGATGAATGCACAAATTTAGGGGGAGATCCTCAATGAGGAAGAAGAAGCAGAAATGTACCTTAGGAGACAGTGGTTCAAGATCTCCTTATCAAAAGATCTAGTGGTTCAAGATCTCCTTATCAAAAGATCTGGTTGGTTCATGATCTCCTTATCAAAAGATCAGTGGTTCTGAGAGTCTCCTTGTCAAAAGACTCAGGCACAGTTGGTGCATTCCTACCAGGTGGTAGAAGAGAGGACTACCCACATTTTGGGGAACCTCTATAAAATCTTTGTGTCTTCTGGGTGTTTATTTTCTATGCTGTCCCATATAGTTTAGATTTATTTTACTATTTTTTTTGTTTCATATTTCAGCACTTTAGTTTTATTCTGTGTGAGATTTGTTGAAGCATAAACACTCAGTGTTTTATTGTATTTGCACAAATAGGATAGAAATATTTTTTAAATCTCTATTCACCCCCTCTAGAGTATTCTCAGAGGTACATAGTGCACTTTCAAGATGATCAAATCTCTTAGTGAGATTTTGTGAGATATCCTTAAGCTTTTGACTTGTTCCATTGAGGGAGTCCTCAAAGGCTTTTGCCATTGTGAATTCTTTCTTTAGGACAGAATTTTCATTATCTAATATGTATAATTCCTTTTCTTTCATATATAATTTATCTCTTAGATCATAGTTAACTAAGTACTGGTTATCTTCCCTAAGATTTCCTGATTCTGTTCTGATTATTTAAAGTTCCTTTTAGTTGTTAATAAAGTCTTGACAGAATTCTTTAAAGCAGTCTTTAAAATCTCTTAATGAAAAGTCAAAGTCATCAAAGATTATTACTTCATTCTCAGTAGTGGAGTCTTCTAGAGCCATTATGCAGCCATCTTCTTGTCCACAATCTTCATCTTCATCAGATGAGGAGAAGCTTGACTCAGAGTCTGAATCACTCCAGATTTCATCTATGAAACCTTTCCCTCCTTTCTTATCCTTCCTCCTAAAGGATTTCTTCTTGTGCTCCTTCCTCTGCTTGTTGTTCTTGTTCTTTTCATCCTCATTAGCTTCCATCCACTTTTGATCCTCCACCACCTCCATCAATTCATATCTCTCCTGAGATTTACCAGGCTCTCTCCTCTATCCAAGAAGACTTCCCTCCATCACCTCCTCCTTCTACCTCTCATATATCTCCAGTTGAGCTTGAGCAGGTCATCTCCATGGCAGTTGGTCTTGCCTCCTCTGCTTTTGCTGACTTAATAGCCTCTCAGGCAAGAAAATTTGACAGGAAATATTCCCAAATGGAGGTTGTGTTATTAGACTCTACAAGGTCCTTCCAGAGCCTCAAGGACTTTGTATCTTCCTCCATGGTCACAAAAGAGTTCTTAACCTCTCTTACCAGCAAGGTTAAGAAAGGGGAGAACATTCCAGAGGAAGAAAGGCATGTCCTAGAGATGGATGTCCTTACTAATGTCTCTCCTGTTACTGACAAAGTTACTACCTTTCAAGAGGCACAGGTCTAGGGGAGCCTGCTCTAGAAAAGCAGAATGGGGAGGAAAGAATAGAAGCAGATCAGGGGGAGCTCCCATTTACTCAGGGGGAGCCTGCTCCGGAAGTCCAAAGAAATCAGGATACAAAGATGAAAGAAGTAAGTACAGCAGTGGCCCAGGGAGAGCATCATGCAGAAGAACTAATGGATGAAGTAGCAAAGTTTGCCAAGGAAGCTGTTGATATGGCTGAGATGAATGCACAAATTTAGGGGGAGATCCTCAATGAGGAAGAAGAAGCAGAAATGTACCTTAGGAGATAGTGGTTCAAGATCTCCTTATCAAAAGATCTAGTGGTTCAAGATCTCCTTATCAAAAGATCTGGTTGGTTCATGATCTCCTTATCAAAAGATCAGTGGTTCTGAGAGTCTCCTTGTCAAAAGACTAAGGCACAGTTGGTGCATTCCTACCAAGTGGTAGAAGAGAGGACTACCCACCTTTTTGGGAACCTCTATAAAATCTTTGTGTCTTCTGGGTGTTTATTTTCTATGCTGTCCCAAATAGTTTAGATTTATTTTACTATTTTTTTGTTTCATATTTCAGCACTTTAGTTTTATTCTGTGTGAGATTTGTTGAAGCATAAACACTTAAGTGTTTTTTTGTATTTGCACAAATAGGATAGAAATATTTTTTAAATCTCTATTCACCCCCTCTAGAGTATTCTCAGAGGTACATAGTGCACTTTCAAGATGATCAAATCTCTTAGTGAGATTTTGTGAGATATCCTTAAGCTTTTGACTTGTTCCATTGAGGGAGTCCTCAAAGGCTTTTGCCATTGTGAATTCTTTCTTTAGGACAGAATTTTCATTATCTAATATGTATAATTCCTTTTCTTTCATATATAATTTATCTCTTAGATCATAGTTAACTAAGTACTGGTTATCTTCCCTAAGATTTCCTAATTCTGTTCTGATTATTTAAAGTTCCTTTTGGTTGTTAATAAAGTATTGACAGAATTCTTTAAAGCAGTCTTTAAAATCTCTTAATGAAAAGTCAAAGTCATCAAAGATTATTACTTCATTCTCAGTAGTGGAGTCTTCTAGAGCCATTATGCAGCCATCTTCTGGTCCACAATCTTCATCTTCATCAGATGAGGAGAAGCTTAACTCAGAGTCTGAATCACTCCAGATTTCATCTATGAAACCTTTCCCTCCTTTCTTATTCTTCCTCCTAAAGGATTTCTTCTTGTGCTCCTTCCTCTGCTTGTTGTTCTTGTTCTTTTCTTCCTCAGGACACTCAGTGGAAAAGTGTCCTGGTTTTCTGCAAGAAAAACAAATAATCTCATGTTTAGGAGTTTTATCATACCTTGGATTGCTTGAACTCCTCTCTTTCCTTCTGGAGTCCTCTGTACTGACCCACCTCTTGAATATTTTAATCATGAGATTGAACATCTCTTCTTCAGTTGTGGAGAACTCTATTTCAGCAGTCTTTAATGCAAGAGTCCTTTCTTTGGCTTCTGTCTCAGCCCTGCTTTTCAGTAAAAGCTCATAAGACTTGAGCTTTCCCAGCATAGCATCAATTGTTATCTCTCTGAGGCATCTAGAATCTCTAATAGCCCAGATTCTAGAGTCCCATGTGCTTGGGAAGCACATAAGGAGCTTGTCATTAATTTCTGTCAGAGAAATTTATTTGTTAAGCCCTCTCAGCTCATTTATGATGAGGCTGAATCTATCATACATTTCTGTTATGCTTTCGTCAGCCTTTTTCTTGAAGTTCTCATATTGGGATATGATAAGTGACTTTTTGTCTTTTCTCTCCTCAGAGCTGCCATTGACTAATCTGGAGAGAGATTCCCAGATTTTTTTGGCAAAGTTACAATCAGCAACTTTTTGAAATATGTCATCACTACAAGAAAACTAACATTTAGTGACGAAAACTTTGTGACGAAATATATTCCGTAACTAAAAACACCTCTTTAGTGACGAAATATAGTTCGTCACTAAAGATGTGTCTTTAGTGATGAAATAAATATTTGGACACTACAAACATATATTTAGTGACTAAACATAAGTTCCATCACTATAGTTAATTTTTCTAAAGTATTTAGTGACTAAAAATAATTTAGTCACTAAATTATATATTTAGTGACCAAAAAAATTAGTCACTAGTTATCAAAATTTTGGAGTTTCTTTCATACAAAAATTCATTTATTCTCTCCTAATGAGAATGCGCTTCATGTGTCTATCAAAATTCTTATTTCTTATGAAAAATCTTTGGAGGTGATACAATCAACGTCGCCGCTGCCGCAATAATTTCATAGCTTCGTCAATGTTGGGGGAGCCGACAGATGGGGTGGGGTACTATGAGAGAACGAACGACAAAAAAAGTTAACGTGAGGATAATTTGGCGCGATCAGAGAGGCAATGTATAGTGGCTGCGGCTTAGAAATATTGGGCGAGTGTGAGTGCGGGCACCCACACTGAAAAATTATGCGATATTAGGTTTCCTCGAGCGGTTCTGAGAGAACGAACAAGGAGTTCTGCCTCTCATCATCTGGCTCTAGTCGGAAGGTTACGCAGATTAGGTTTCGAGTCTCTGCTCTCCGCCTCTCATCTTCTGCCTCTCATCTTCCGCTTCTCTACAAACCCTCACAACCGTGAAATATGCTTCCGTCTCTCCTCTTCGGGCTTCCCTAAACTACTAAACCCCGACGACCGTTAAATCTGCTTCCGCCTGGACCGTGAAATCTGCTTCCGCCTGGACCATGAAATCTTCTTCCGGCTTCCCCCTTTTCGGAGTTCTCTTCAGAATTTCGGGATTTCAGGTAAGAAATTATCAAGATCCATTTTAGAAATATGCTGATGCCTTGTCTAGTCCCCCCTTCTCGGATTTCGAGATTTCTCTCTCAAGTATGCAATTTCATGCCTTGTCTAGCTCAACTGTGGGTCTATTTTGTTAGGTTTGCGAATGCTGATGTGCTTGATAGAAGTTTCATTAAATTAGAACTAAGTTCTAACACAAACAATTTGACAACACTCTGGATTAAATGGAATGTAAGGACCAAGCACCGTGGATCTTTTTCTTGATCAACAGCTTGAATGAATCCATAAACAAAATCATCACCAGATTCACCCTGCATAATTTCAGCTGTTTGAAAAATACATAACACATAGCAAGGTTTATGCACGGCACTCCTGAATACTCCAAATTTAGAATATTTATAAAATGAGGCGTGAAAACTTGCAACTATCATTATTTTTTGGAAGGAGGCTGGAACATGAGAATTTTTGTATTTTCTGGCATAACTCTGATCTGTCTAGCATTTGGATCTGTGAATGTGAACTGTGAAGCATTTCAACTGCGACTCTGAGTCTCGAGACCAAGGAATCTAAAGCTTCATTGCCCGACGATTCACCATTGGGATGCAATTTGGATTTAAGGAAAGGAAATCTTAGCGTAGGTCAATTTCTTTTTCCTGTTTCTTCTTTCTATTTAAACATTAAAACTGCCTCTGTTTCCAGAATTTCCATGTTTTTGGTGGATGCTTGACCTATGCAAGATAGAATTTCTTTTATTGTGAGTTGTGAATTCCTTCCGGATCCGGGGATGCACTAAAAGAAGCAGTTTGTTACCTCTTTGAATGCTATTTTTCCTATAAATTTGTAGAATTGTTACTTAGATTTTCTTAATCTGGTGATTACAAACTGCATTTTTGCTAGACCACCATTAATGTTGGCCACGGTTTTCATGGAAACGTGGCCAATTTTGGCCACCTTTATTATAAAAACGTGGCAAATGTTGGCCACGCTTTTTTTTCAAAACGCCGTGGATGTTATTGGCGACGATTAGTTCGGCGACGCCTTAGCGGAGTTTATAAAAACGTTGCCAAAATATTGGACACGTTTGAAAAACGTCGCTAAAGCTTCATAAAGACGTCGCGAATACAAGTTTTTCTTGTAGTGTGTATATACTCTGGAACTTTTTGTTCTTTATTATTTCTGATTTGAAATTTGTTGGCTTTCATTACAGCTTTATAAGGCATACCCTCAAGATTTTAAGCAGAGATGAACAAAATCATTGGCCAATGTCGGTAGAAATGTGAATCATACAAGATAAATTCACTGAAAAGATGGAGCAAGTGCACACAGCAGAGGGTAATCTCCAATTTGTTCATGTAATGCCCTTCCTCTTGCTCTTGCTTTTTTTCTTTTTCCTGTAAGCTAGAGGAATTGTCTGGTGATATCCCTGGCTGATAGTGTACATTGATTGCTTCGTGTCAGGTATGATGAAAGACTATAATCATTCTATCTTTTTAAAGTTTTCTTCGACTTATTCTATTGGTTTTCACTGAAACTTGTGCCTCAAAGAAGTGATTGAAATTGAGTATGCATAATATGCTCGATGCATGGATGTTTTTGCCCAACTGATCTGCCCCACATTTTATATTTTTCCTATTTTTGTGCACATTACAATGCTGAAATCTGCACATGTCTTTATGGCAGCTGCAGTAAGTGTTAGAAATTTTTTTCCAATTGTGATGTGAGTCTTATTCCTTAACATGTAGGTGTTGTGCTGGGAAAATGAAGGGAATAGTTTGGAGATGTTTAAGTCAAGGCTTTCACAGCTGTGCTACAAGAATATGTTTGGAGATTGCTGCAGTAAGTGTTAGAAATATTTTTCCAATTATGCTCAAAGTCCTCGAACAAATGGGAATTAGCAAGTATTTTCAGTTTTGATATATTATTCCTTTCCTATTTCTGGCAATCAGGGTTTATACCAGCTAAGTCATTATTTTTTGCATCAAGAGGGGCTGTATTTGAATGATAATTTGAAATCTTGAAATTGTCCTATAATTTTTTTATATTTTTTTATGTTAATTCAGGTAGTTGTGTCCTGATGAAGTATATATAAGCCAAAGTACGATGCCTTTAAAAATTAATGTCCTGATTAAGATAATTCTCTATCAAGTGAGAAGTCCATTGATTCGGCCTAATAATCAATGCGTCTGATCTAGCCGTGGTGCTCCGCTGATGACAGATTGATGTCCTCCTTAACCTTTCATGGCGGGATCGGGATCGGGATCGTGGGGGCGGGCGGTGTACGAAATTTACAGAGTTACCGTTCGTGCAATCTCCCCACTACTGTACCTCCAAGTTCACTGGCGCCCCACATTTCTGGGCTGGTATGACTGAAGCATCCCTCCCCTATCTTTTGCCTTGTAAATGATTCTACTACATGAAACTGAAACATTTATGTATTATCTTTTCATAGAAACACAACAAGGGATATTTGATACTGTTCTCAAGGGCCATATTGATTTTGATTCTGAACCATGGCCCTTGATATCTGATAGTGCTAAGGATCTTATCAGAAATATGCTCTGCTCTCGACCTCGGGATCGACAGACTGCCCATCAAATACTATGTAAGCTTTACTTTTAGCCAATTCTGTCTGGTATTAATTGGGTTGTTGGGTGCTAATTCATAAAAGTACTATGTAATATTTACTTTTAGCCAATTCTGTCTGGTATAATGCAATATGTTTGCTAATATTTGATGGTTTGTATGTTTGAATTTTTTTCCAGTGCTTTGTAGAAAATGAAGGCAATGGAAGATACTTTGCATAAAGCGAAAAAAGCTTATTCAGACTGCACGACAGTGGCATCAAAATTATGTGTCATGTCATACAATACTGAGGAACAACTAAAAGCACAAATTAATCAAATTTCTTATCCTCATACTTTTGCAACATGGATATGGTACTGATTCCAACAGTGAAAACCAGCACAGGTGGCATAAAATAGATCAAGACGGATCCCGTAGAAATGGTGCCTATGAGGAGCTTGAAGATGGGGAGCTTGGAGAGGATGTACAAATCACAATATATTTGGTTATCACAGTATCTTTATTTTGTGTTATATGTAAAGAAAGCATGATGTAATGTTTGTATATTATAGATTTTTTTATGTATCGAGTTTAATGGAGTTAAACGCTCTATTTGTGTTTACTGAAGGGGTTGGGCTATCTCCCACCTTTTTTCTATTAATAAATTAAAAAAATATTCTCATTTCATTAATGAGAATTTTTAAGCAAATAAATATTTTATTTATTATTGTATTTAATGATGAAATAAATAATTTTAGTAACAAAAAGTCATTATTATTGCATTGCACAACCGTTGACTAAATAAATTTGGTCACTAAATGTAATTAGTGACGAAAAAAATTATCACTGAAAATGTACATTTAGTGACGAATAATAGCTGTCACTAATAATATACATTTAGTGACGAAATCTGTAGTCACAAAAAATGTATATTTAGTGACGAACATCAATGGTTACAAAAAAGATACATTTAGTGACGAAATGAGTTGTCACTAAAAATACACAATTAGTGACCAAAAGTTATTTGGTCACAAAATACATTTTGTGACAGCCCTTTTGCAACCACCTTGTGACGGGTTAAATTTGGTCACTAAATGTCTTTAGTGACCAAACCGCAATATTTAGTGACCAAAATTTTCATCACTAAATGTCAATTTTCTTGTAGTGCATCTGACATTGTTGAGACCAAGATGTTCATGGCCTTAACATGACATGCCTTGAAATTCTTCTCAGCATCAGTCCACTCTGCTCTAGGGACTGAGGTTTGAGTGACTTTTCCAGTAGCATCTTTCCTAACTGGGGTGGGGGACCTGTAAGGATGACATTGAAAATTTCTTCATCAATGAAGTTCATATAGAGTTTTATTCTGGCCTTCCAGAGTGTAAGCTTATTCAAGTTACACACTGGAGGTCTTATTGAGGCATAATTCTTAGAACTCATTTTATTTAAGAAGTTTTAACTAGTTTTAAAGTAAATAAATGAGAGTAGGAGATCTTTTGATCAAGGTGTTAACCTTTTAATGATCAACCTACCTCTAATACCAATTGAAAGTGCACAGTGTGCCTCTGAGTATACTCTAGAGGGGGGGGGGGGGGGGGGGGTGAATGGAGATTTAAAAATACTTCTATCCTATTTATGCACACACAAAACAAACACTAAATGTTATACTTCAACAATACCTATCACAGAATAAAATTAATGATGTTTACAGAAAATCAGAAAAACTATAATCTATATGGGATAGCACAGAAAATTAACACACATAAAAGACTCAAGATTTTATAGAGGTTCCCCAAAATGTGGGTAGTCCTCTCTTCTACCACCTGGTAGGAATGCACAACCAGTGCTTGAGTCATTTGATAAGGAGGCTCATAGAACCAAAGATCTTTTGATAAGGAGATCTTGAACCACTCAGATCTTTTGATAAGGAGATCTTGAACCACTAAATCCTTTGGAAGAGAGATTCTTAAAACTCTGTACAGTTAAGGAAGATGAAAGAAGAAAGGAGATGGAGGAGAAGAATAATTTTGTTCTCAGAATTCTATAGAAGCTTTCAACTTCTATTTTTCCCTTCAATGGATCTGCTAATGATGAACCCTTGCTTATGATTGTGATGATTTATAAGGGTTATATTCTTTAGATCACCTTGTATATCATTTACTTGTTATCTAGCTGCTATATGATGTTGATGAAGAAGCAGCACCATTTTCTGTCCTGAGAGAGCACTTGTTTTCTCTATTTGTCTCTGTTAGGGTTTCAAGAGGAAGAAGAAGAAGTAGAAACCCTAATCGACAAAACTGTAGCAGATTATGATGAATGCTCTATGTTTTCCTCTCTTCTCATCCTATTTATTGTCCATGATTAATTTAGATTTTGTTTCCTCTTTTGGATTCTCCTGAAAAGGCATAGTCTTGGACAATTAATCTTTTTTTTCTTCTTTTATTCATGACCCGTTTGCCAGCTAATTGAATCCTTTCCAAGAAAGCTTTTCCTGTCTTCTTTAATGCTCCTCTCCATTATAAGCAATAAACAAGCCATTGTAGAACAGTCTTTAGTGCTGTCGGCCTTCAGAGAGAGTTTTAAAAGGACAGCTGAAAAGGTTTCCTATTCAGACTGTATTCGACGCTGCGTCGACTTCTTTCTCTCTCTTATCGATGCACCTTTGAGTTCTGGTAAGGGCAGCTTTGAATTCCTTCTAGCTCTGGTTGAACTCTATTGTCAACATTACTCCGATTACTTATCAATGTAACCGTTGAGTTGAAGACTTGTATTTGAACTTCATTATACGCGTCGAATTGTAGTCGACGTTGCGTCGACTTCGGATGGCTTTGACAGACACTTCCTTCTACGTCGAATTGAAGTCGAGGTTGCGTCGACTTCTAAGATGACTTCGAAATGCTTCTTCATCTACGTTGACTCTTATTCAACGTAGCGTCGACTGTATATACATTGATAGAGAGATTGAGTTGCTTGTACTTCTAGTCTGAGTTTCGTCAACATTGAGTCGAAGTTGCGTCGACTTATATTCGACGCAAGTATTAATTCAACTCAAATTGTACTTGTCCCGACCTAGCCTTGAAACTCTAAGTTGAGTGTGACATCCTAAGACATCTAATGACCAGATTACACTTACTATACAATGTGGGTATTAAACCTAGAAGGTAAAATCACTTATATTTAATTTGTTAAGTTCAAAAAGGGTTTTTCACAACAGCTATGTTTGCAAAACAAGTGAATTCAGAATCTTTAGTCACTAAACCAAAAAAGCAAATAATAAATGACAAGGAAAACTCCATCATGCACTACTCACCCTTCTGATAAGTCTTAATGAGCATTGTGTGGTTGAGCACCTTGGCTAAGAATTGTAAAGTGTCTTGCAGCAAATAAATTATACACCACTTCTCTTTGTACACCGGATCACAAAATAAAATAAAAATAATGCTAAGAAGTATAAAAGTGATCCCCCAAGCACTACTTTGCACCCTGATAAGTCTTAATAAGCATTGTGTGTGTAAAGCACCTTAGTAGTTGTACTTTTTATTTATGTGCATTGAAATATTATGGAAGTAATATTATTTATGTATTTTAATATTGTGTTATTTCATTATATATGTAATGTGTTTTTGATTGATTCACTTGTATGCTTCATCAAAACACTATTTTGTACACATCATTATCCTTCATAAAACTTATACTCATGAGAATTGGATCCAAATGCACATCAACTCAATTCTCTACAAACTTAAGTAAATGCACTAGATAGTAAAGCATGATCGCTACAATGTTTATTTTTACTTGAAAAGCAAATTAACTTACATTGTAGTTTCTATCTTTTCTTGATACTTTCAAATCATGCTTGCAATTTTATTTTAAAAAAAACATCTCTTGAAACTTTAAAAAAGTATATATTTTTCAAATTTAAAACTAATAAACTTTGATATGTTTTTACCTTCTAAAATGATGTTTATTTTTAAGAGTGCTTATTATATTCTTCCGCTATGATTACTACTTGAGCTCATTCATGACTATTTTTGTAACAAGTTGATTCTTAAAATAAGAATGCTTACTTTATCATTTCAACTATGTTGCTTACTATTTTATGTTCTATCATGCTTATTTTTTTAACAAGTAGTTTTTAACAAGCTTTATATTGCATCATATTTTCTTCTCTACATAGAACGTATTAATTCTTATTGCATACACTCACCTAAACCCTATTTTGATACCACCAAAAGGGGAGCATAAATTGCATAAATCTAATTTTTAGGGGGAGTACATTAAAAATTTCATAGGAAGCATCTATATAGGGGGAGTAATCATATAGGAGGTGCATACTTTATTCTTTGCTCGATCATGACTATCCTTCCAATATGTTATCCTAATCAATCTTAATAGATATACACTCATCCTTACTCACTTTTGCTAATAACAAAAGGAGGAGAATAAATTGAGAAATCTAGTATAATAGATATTTAGGGGGAGTGGTATATAAGAGAATACTTATGTAGGGGGGGGGGGGGGACCTTATATAAGAAGAGTATGCTTTAGGGCTTTCAAATCTAGCACACTATAAACCTGTTATTCGTGCATATTTTATTACCACACTTATCTATAAACACAAATAGTCTTAAACTCACTAATTTCTCATACAGGTATTTGTTGTTATCAAAAGGGGGAGATTGTTTGAGTATATGTTCAGCATCTCTTGGTTTGACAATAACAAATACCATGTTGTATTTGATCTTGTATTTTGTGTGTTTATAGTGTGCAAGTTATACAGGTACAAGCATACATTGAATGAGAATAAATGATGAAAGACATGCTGGAGCTCTAATTTTAGAGCTACCGCAAAGCGGTAACTCCTACCGCTGGCGGTAGATGAGATGACAACAGAAGACTGATGGCAGACAGTTTCTCGATGATGAATTGACAGAAGCTAACACTACGCATTACAGATTACCGTGGTGCGGTAGGTCCATGATCCATTGTGGTTAGCAAGATCTCCACGAAAGCGGACATGTTGCTACACGATAGCGAGCACGACACTAGTGCAGCGCGACAGTGCTACTGCTGGCGATAACTTCCAAAATCTATTTAAAGGCCGGATCTCTCCTTCTTTATATATAGCTCTCACATCCATCAAAGCTACAACTCCGATTCTTTTGAGATAGGCTAGTCTCCAAACATTGAGAGAACTCCCTTGGGCTAACATGAAGATCAAAAGAAGATTTTCAAGGAGAAGGTCTACAATGCATATTCAACACGAATGATGAACGCATCAAGAATGTCGATTTCCACATTGCCTTAGTCTTCACCTTCAGAATTTCTTGGGTAGTTTCTCTTACATTATTTCTATTTTGTAATATCTTTTATTTTATCTTTTTTGTAAGTGGTGAGAAGAAATTATTCGGGGAGAACGTCGGATTCTGGGAAGGATTCTGTGGCAAATTCGTCGCAGTTGTTGGCGACTAGGTCCTTGAGCGGCTTATGGGAAATTCGCCATGGTGTGTGTGGCGACTAGGTCTAGGTTAGATCTAGGGGGTGTCTAGAGGCCTTATCTGGGGTAAGATAGGTTATATCCAACTGGTCCTTGGGAGAAGGACCGGTGAATCATCAAAAAGGGATTTTTAAATTCTCCTTAATTTTTAGCGTTATAGAAATCAAACTTTTTGTATTCAGTTTCTAGAGAAATAAAATCATGTCTCTCTATGTCTTATTATCTTGATGTTATTTCCAAGTGATAAAATATTTTAAATTATGTTTTTATCAAAGCAGTAAAGCAAAACCTAATGTAAGATTCATTTTGATCATTAACTTAGGATTTAAATCTCGGTAGCTAACGCCGGGCGTTAGCACTACCACTGGCGATAGCGAAGAAACATTGAAATCAGATCTCTTTTAAAAGTAATCTTCAATATAATCTTATCCGAGATATAAAAATATATTTTCTTATAAAATATTCTAAAACTTCGGTCACAAACACTGATATTTGTAAATAAGTTTTAAATTCCATAAAGCCCTTATTCACCCCCTAAGGGCGACTAAAGATCCAATACCTAATACCAGAGAGAGCCCGTCATTTGCGTATTCCTTGGGAAGTACAAGAATAACAAGATAAATAAAATCAAATAATCGTAATGATTATCTCTGTTTTCTTATTTACATGCAATGTTATTTACAACATGTATTTTAAATTTCAGAATTCTTAAATGGCTTCTAGATCTGATGATTCTGTGCTGGGATTAAACCCGAAAAAATTAATGGAAATGATTTTCATCATTGGCAAACACAAGTAGAATATTGGCTTAATACCTTACATCTTTTATCTTTTATATTTGATTCTCTCGCTGTAGAATCTGAAAACCCTACCGCTGCAACTATGAAAGTGGAGGTTAGAACTTAAATTAACTCTATTGGGTGGGGGGGGGGGGGGTGAATAGAGTTTTAAAACTTTTCCCTTAGTTTTATAGCAGAATTAAAATAGTGATATATATATGTATAGAGTAAGTGATTTATAAAAACTAAATAAGGAAATCAACAAAGCACAAGCACAGAAAAGTAATGCAATCACAGAAGACACAAGGAGCTATAGTAGTTCCCCATTAAACTTGGGTACCTCTACTCTTCTACCACCCTTGGTAGGAATCCACTAGGTTTTTTGATCAGGTTCCCTCACACCAATGAGCTTTTGATAAGGTGCCCAAAAACCAAGCAAGATTTTTTGATAAGGTGTCTTGCCACCAAGAGGTAAACTTTTGAAGGGAGTTTTAAACCTGTACAGGATGGGATAAAGAGGGGTTTAGATGTTCTTCTCTATCAAGATGCTAAGAGAAGACTCTAGTGAATGTATGTTGAAAAACACCTCTGTCTGATATGAAATGTTTGACAGTTGATTGGCTGGAGCTTTCCCTTGAAAGAAATGATCTTCCTGTAGCTGATAACTCTGAAAGACAAGAATGCTTCTCAGATTTTTTGTTGCTCTTAGAAGATCTGTGCTTGCAGCTGATGACTGAGAGAGTATTGTTGATGAAGATGTTCTCAGTATGTAAGTGTTGCTAGAGGAAGAAGATGAAGATCTGTGTAGCTTTTTGTTCTTCTGTTCTTCCTTTATCCTTTTTCTTTTCTTTTCTTTCTGTACAGCAATATGTGATTATGTTCTGTGTCTTTCTTGTCGTGAAAACTGCTGTAAGTAATCTACTATATCTTCTTCCTTATTTCTTTTGAAATATCTGACAGACATTAATTGCAGATCCCTTATATTAAGGAATAAATATATCTGAAAGGATATTTTGAAAACATAAATCTGCTGCGCCATTTATCTCTTTCATTTTTCCGCGAAATGTCCTTTTCCGAGGAATGTCAACGACTATAATCTTGGAATAATAAAGGAAATATATTTTCCTTGATCTGATAGAAAGAACCGTTACTATAGTCGATCTGAGTTCAGAGAATGAAATAAGTATAATCCTTCTGAAATTTCTGAACTTGAATAAGAATTCTTCGATCTGAGTAAAATTCCTCGATCTCAATATTTTCGTCGAACGCAGATTCGTCGACTTCAAGATTTTCGTCGAACATAAAATTTACTTCGTCGACCTCAGTTGAATCTTGCTGGAATAATTAATTTTGTTGGGCTGAGGAGAACTTTCATCGATCTGAAGGTATTCATCGAACGCAGACTTGAGTTCGTCGAACGGAAGTATTCGTCGACCGCTGAGCCTGGATAAATTCGTCGACCGCTGAGCTTGAGCAAATCGTCGACCGCTGAGCTGGGATCTGTTCGTCGACCGCTGAACCAATCTGTTCGTCGACCTCTGAACCGCTGAGATGGGATCGTCGACCGCTGAGATGAGCTTGAAGCAAGCCATTCGTCGAATGCAGATAGTAATTAGTCGAGCGCTGCACTAGACAAATTCTTCGATCGCTGAGATTTGAGCTGTTCGTCGAATGCAGAATATAAGTCGTTCGTTGAATGCAGAGAGCTTGTCGTTCGTCGAAAACAGAGAGCTTGCCGTTCGTCGAACGCAGAGAGCTTGCCGTTCGTCGAACGCAGAGAGCTTGCCGTTCGTCGAACGCAGAGAGCTTGCCGTTCGTCGAACGCAGATAGCCGTTCGTCAAACGCAGTGTGGAGTTCATCGAACGCAGAATCTGAATGAATCCTTGAGTTCTAACAGCCTAAACTCTTGACCCATAAACTATACATTAGGGTCAACTTTGTCCTTAGTCAACATATAGTGATCCTAGCCCAAATCAGAAATTGGGTTGTTCTAACAATCTCCCCCTATTTGGGTTAGGACACTATTTGACAAAAATTGAAAATAAACAAACAATAATACAGCAAAACAACAGAGCGTATATATATCTGTTATATTTTAAATATTTTATCAGATATAAAATGAATAGTACTCCGAGTTTTGAAATTACATTTCAATAAAAATAAAACTGATAAAAAGAACTTTTGTCTTTCTCTTAATTCTGACATCTGAAATTTGATATTGTCTGAACTGTATTGATCTGAATTCTGATCTGTAACTGAACTGTATCTGCTATGTAAATCAGCTTTCTGAATTTGATATGAACTGAATCTTTATATTCTGAATATGTTATCTGCTTTCTAATCTGAACAACTTTATAATTCTAATTAGCTGTGCTTGTCATCTTGCCCTTTCTGAAAGCATCTCCCCCTGAGAGTGTCTCCCCCTAAGACTGGAGGTTTTTCAGCCTTCTCTCCTTGCCTAGTTTGTAGAACAACTCCCCCTGAGTAACTGCATCAAATGAAGCTTGTTCATAAAAACTTCTCCCCCTGCCTAGTTTCAGGAAGGCTGAAGCTAGGCCCCTTGAAGAAGGGACATTTGATGGAGGTAGGGAAGGATGCAAGATTGTCATTGCTATTGTTCCTGCAAAATGAAATAGAGATCAAGTGCAAAGGGAACTAGAAAGAGAAACAATCTTGTAGGCATTTATAAAATAAAAAAACTTGGTTTGATATTGAAGGGAATGAGGGGATAAATAGAAATTTTAATTTTTATCATATTGAATCTCCATATATCATTCCTAGCTGATTTATAAAGAAAATATGTTTCTTTTCATCCAAGGGTTTGGTGAAAATATCAGCTCTTTGCAAATCAGTAGAGATGA
Source organism: Dactylorhiza incarnata (assembly GCA_033032865.1). Taxonomy (NCBI): domain Eukaryota; kingdom Viridiplantae; phylum Streptophyta; class Magnoliopsida; order Asparagales; family Orchidaceae; genus Dactylorhiza; species Dactylorhiza incarnata. Next base: position 1,663,700 of record JAWHQI010000224.1, read on the forward strand.
ATTGTAGACAAATCTTATTTTTATGCACACTATCTCTGATAAAGTGGTGCCTAATTTCTATGTGTTTAGTCCTACTATGGAGAACTGGATTTTGTGCTATAGATATTGCACTAGTATTGTCACAAAATATAATTGAATTATTTAAGTTGACACTATAGACTAGGAGATGATTTTGTATCCACAATATCTGTGAGCAGAAACTGCCTGCAGCTATGTATTCAGCTTCAGCTGTTGATGTAGACACAAATGTTTGTTTCTTACACCAAGACACAAGCCTATCACCAAGAAACAGGCATGTTCCTGATGTGCTTTTCCTGTCTACTCTGCATCCAGCATAATCTGAACCTGAGAATCCAGTTAATTCAAATTCAGATGCCGTTGGATACCAAAGTCCTAGATTAGGGCAACCCTTTATATATCTCAAAACTCTTTTTCGTAAAATTAGATGAGATTCTTTGGGGTTAACTTGGAACCTAGCACAAATACAGGTAGCAAACATTATATCAGGCCTACTTGCTGTTAAATAAAGTAATGAGCCAACAATTGCTCTATATACTTTCTGATCAACAGGTTTCCCTAATTCATCAGTATCAACAACAATATTAGAGGGCATGGGTGTTTTCATGGTGGAAGAATCAGACATACCAAATCTTTTCACTAATTCCTTTGCATACTTAGATTGGGATATGAAGATTCCATTTGGAGTTTGCTTCACTTGAAGACCAAGGAAGTATGATAGTTCACCCATACTACTCATTTCAAATTTAGATTGCATTAGATTAGAAAATCTTTTACATAAGTTTGAATCAGTAGAGCCAAAGATAATGTCATCTACATATATTTGAACTAGTAGAGTTTGATTTTTATGTATCCTGAAAAATAAAGTTTTATCTACTATGCCTGTACAGAATTTATTCTTTAAAAGAAAACTAGCTAAGGTCTCATACCATGCTTTGGGAGCTTGTTTAAGACCATAGAGAGCTTTCCTAAACTTAAATACAAAAGAAGAGTGAGTTGGAGAGATGAAACCTGGTGGTTGTTCCACATAGACTTCTTCTTTTATTTCTCCATTCAAGAATGCACTCTTTACATCCATTTGATAATCCTTGAATTTCTTGTATGCAGAAAATGCAAGAAAGATCCTGATTGCTTCTAACCTTGCAACTGGTGCAAAAGTCTGATCATAATCTATTCCTTCTTCCCGTGAGTATCCTTGAGCTACTAGTCTAGCTTTGTTTCTTACAATATTGCCATCTGCATCTAGCTTGTTCCTGTAGACCCATTTAGTTCCAATGACTGGATGATTCTTTGGTCTAGGAACCAATTCCCAAACTTTGTTTGTCTCAAACTGATTGAGCTCCTCTTGCATATCAATGTTCAGTTGGGATCTTGTTCTGCATCTTGTAGGGATTGAGGTTCAATCTGAGAGAGAAAACAAGTGTGCATCATATTCTGATTAGCTTGATGCCTTGTTTGGACACCAGTTGATATGTCTCCAATTATTTGAGATCTGGGGTGATCTTTAATATTGACATAATCAACAGGCATAGTGGGATCAACATTATTTGTAATTAATTTCTCTTGTGGAATGTTACTTAATGCTTCCTTTTCAGTCACAGTTTCATTGATTTCTTCATCACTTTCTTCACGTTCTTTCTGTACAGGATTTAGAGATCCTTCCTTCTGTAGAGCTAATTGATCTAGCTGCTCACAGAGTGTAGGTACCTGTAGATTTTCTATGGTAGAAGAAATCTTCTCCTTGTAAAACATGTTAGTTTCATCAAAAGAAACATGTATAGATTCTTCAATTTTAAGAGAGGATTTTTTAAATATCCTATATGCTTTGCTGATTAAAGAATAGCCTAAGAAAATTCCTTCTTCAGATTTAGGTTCAAATTTTCTAAGGTATTTTTTGTCATTATTGTGAACAAAACATTTACAACCAAATGCTCTAAAATAGTTAACTTTAGGTTTCTTCCCTTTAAGTAACTCATAGGGAGCCTTACCCTTAAGTTTATGTATCAAACTCCTATTCAACACATAATTTGCTGTGCTAACAGCCTCTGTCCAAAAAGATAGGGGCAAATTAGCATCTGCAAGTAATGTTGATGCTGATTCAATTAGGGTTCTATTTTTCCTTTCAACTACCCCATTTTGTTGAGGAGTTCTAGGAGCTGAGAAGCAATGCCTGATACCTTCCTTCTCATAGAATTCTTGCATGAGAAGAGACTCAAACTCAGTGCCATGATCACTTCTGATCAATGCAACTACAGTAGAGTACTCAATCTGTATGCTCTTAAGAAAGTCTGTAAGAACTTTAAAGTTATCTAACTTTTCTCTCAAAAAGAACACCCAAGTGAATCTAGAGAAGTCATCTACAATAACTAGAGTATATGACTTCCCCCCTAAACTCTTTGTTGCTATAGGTCCAAAAGGTCCATATGTAGCAAATATAAGATTCTAGGTGAATCACTTTTAGATAATGATTTAAAACTATTTTTAGTTTGCTTGCCTAGTTGACATGCCCCACAAAGACCTTCTTTCTTGTATGAACCTAAAGGTAAACCTCTAACAAGATTGTCCTTAGATAATTTAGCAATGGTCCTAAGGTTTACATGTCCTAATCCCTTATGCCAAAGTTCACTAGGTTTGCTTAATTCATTAAATAAACAGATTTCTGATTTAGATTAATTGAAATTTACTAAATAAATATTACCTTGCCTAATACCTGATAAAATAGTAATATAATCAGAAGATTTAATAAGGAATTTTAATTTATTAAAAGTTACCTGATACCCTTCATCACATAATTGACTTATGCTGATGAGGTTGTGCTTCAGTCCCTTGACATAAGCTACCTCTTTGAAGGTGACTTCTCCAACCTTGACTTTCCCATAGCCTTTTGTTTGTCCACAGTTGGAGTCTCCAAATATTGCTTTTGGTCCAAGCTTTGCCTTGTATTTATTCAGGTTGGCCTTGCTTCCTGTCATATGCTTTGAACAGCCACTATCCAAATACCATTTTTCATTTATTCTTGGACAGCTGTGTACCTGCAAAAAACAGAAAAACAATCTATTTGTTCCTGACCCAGACTACCTTGGGTCTTTTTGAATTTCCACAAAAATCTGAAATAAAAGACATTTCAGGTTGGTCCTTGTAACCTTGTGGATGATATCTCCTTGGAGGTATTATCCATTCAGTGAAAGGATTCTTAGAATGTGAAGAATAAGAATTGTTCAGATTTGCTGTATAGTTTTTGTTTGACGAAATGGGATGAGTTCATCGAGCGCCGTTCGACGAATGACTGAGATTTCGTCGAGCGTCGTTCATATAATTACTATATTGAAAATCTGTCTTCAGAGTTCGTCGAGCTCCGTTTGACGAAGTGGATACATTTCGTCGAGCTCCGTTCGACGAATTCTGCTGAATTCTGCTATTCTCGACAATCTTACTTGAAATGTTTTTATTTATTCCTACAACCTCTTTGCTCTTAGCAGAGATGAATTTTATGGGTGTAGAGAGTATGTTCTTCTTAATTAGATGTGGCTCACTTGATGAAGCACCCAAGCCTAGTTTGCTATTAAGTCTAGCATTTACTGTGCTTGTAATGTCCATCAGTTTGATGCTTCTCCCATTGAGGGATTCTTCAAACTTTTTAGCTTCAGACAACTTGCACTCAATGAGAACAATATGTTCCCTGGAGGCAGCCAAATCTTTCTTAAGATTTACATTTTCTTCACTTAAATTATTCATTTCAGCTAGCTTATTTTTGAGTGAAATTATTTCTTTCTCAGATTTTAGTAAGTCTAAGCAAAGAACCTTGAATTCATCTTTGAATTCAACTGAAGTAAAATCAAAGTTAGATATTACCTGATCAACATCATCTTCTGCTTCTGATTCTGATTCTTCTTTCTCAAAATTGTTGGCTGAGGCATTGATTGCCATCATGCAGAAGTTCTTCTCTTCTTTATTACCTTCATCATCACTGGATGATAATGCATTTCCTGACTCACTGCCTGAGTCATAAATGGCCATAAAACATTGGTCATTTTCTTTTGATTCTTCTTCATTATCTGAAGAACTGGATGATGATTCTGATTCAGTTTCACTCTAAGTTTCTGCTACAAATCCTCTTCCCTTCTTCTTGTGCTTGTGGGAGGAAGACTTGCTGGAGTGTTTTCTTTCTTCCTATTCTTTTCTATTTTCCTTCTTGTTCTTCTTGTTTTGATTCTCTGGACAGTCAGGTGCAAAGTGTCCTAGTTTCCTGCAACCAAAACATATAACTTCTTTAGATGGAGCTTTGTCATACCTTGGTTTTTCATAACTCCTGGATGACTTTCTCCTGAAATCTTTTCTTGCCATCTTGTAGAATCTTTGGGCAAGTAGGCTCATGAACTCCTCATCTCTTGGAGCTTTTTCTTCTTCTTCAGTTGCTTTGAAAGCAATGTTCTTTTCCTTCTTTGTTGCTGGAGATGAAGTGGATTGTCCAGCTTCCCTGGATTTGATGAGCTGCTCATAGGATTTGAGCTTGCCCAACAATGTTTCAGTAGTAATCTCATTGAGGCTTCTGGATTCCTTGATAGGTCAGATCCTAGAATCCCATGTGCTGGGGAAGCACATTATGATCTTGTCATTGATCTCAGTGATAGAGATCACTTTATCTAAGGTCTTCAGCTCATTTATTATGAGGCTGAGCCTATTGTACATATCAGCAACTGTTTCAGATTCTCCTTTCTTGAAATTCTCGTATTGAGAAATAAGATGGGACCTTCTGTCCTTCCTTTCATCAGCAGATCCCTCAACCATATTATTGAGAGAAATCCATATTTCTCTTGCTGAGGTGCATTCCACTACTTTCTGAAAGATGTCATCAGACATTGTTTGAGCCAGAATGTTCATGGCTTTTGCATCAGCACTCCTTTGCTTTTTCTGGGCTTCTGTCCATTCAAGAGGTGGAACAACATTGTTGGTAGTTGTGGTTCCAGTACTTGTTGCTGCTGTAGGTGTTGGAGGCCCTGTCAAAATAACATTAAATATTTCTTCATCAATTGAGTTCATATATAACCTAATCCTTGCTTTCCATAGTGCAAACGTACTGAGATTGCACATAGGAGGTCTTGTGCTTGAATACTCTTTGTTTTGTGCCATGAGTTTTTAACAGAAAAATAGATAGAATAAAAATTCTGAAAGAATTTAAGATCTAATTGATCTTTGTGATTCAAGTGTTAGCCTGTAAAGAATCAACAGCCCTCTGATACCAATTGAAAGTGGAGGTTAGATCTTAAATTAACTCTAGAGGGGGGGGGGGGGGAGGTGAATAGAGTTTTAAAACTTTTCCCTTAGTTTTATAGCGGAATAAAAAAGTGATATATATATATATATATGTGTATAGAGTAAGTGATTTATAAAAACTAAATAAAGAAATCAACACAGCACAAGCACAGAAAAGTAATGCAACCACAGAAGACACAAGGAGCTATAGTAGTTCCCCACTAAACTTGGGTACATCTACTCTTCTACCACCCTTGGTAGGAATCCACTAGGATTTTTGATCAGGTGCCCTCACACCAATGAGCTTTTGATAAGGTGCCCAAAAACCAAGCAGGATTTTTTGATAAGGTGTCTTGCCACCAAGAGGTAAACTTTTGAAGGGAGTTTTAACCCTATACAGGATGGGTTAGAGAGGGGTTTAGATATTCTTCTCTTTCAAGATGCTGAGAGAAGACTCTAGTGGATGTATGTTGAAAAACTTCTCTATCTGATATGAAATGTTTGACAGTTGATTGGCTGGAGCTTTCTCTTGAAAGAAATGATCTTCCTGTAGCTGATAACTCTGAAAGACAAGAATGCTTCTCAGATTTTTTGTTGCTCTTAGAAGATCTATGCTTGCAGCTAATGACTGAGAGAGTATTGTTGATGAAGATGTTCTCAGTATGTAAGTGTTGCTAGAGGAAGAAGATGAAGATCTGTGTAGCTTTTTGTTCTTCTGTTCTTTCCTTCTCCTTTTTCTTTTCTTTTCTTTCTGTACAGCAATATGTGATTATGTTCTGTGTCTTTCTTGTCGTGAAAACTGCTGTAAGTAATCTACTATATCTTCTTCCTTATTTCTTTTGAAATATCCGACAGACATTAAGGAATAAATATATCTGAAAGGATATTTTGAAAACATAAATCTGCTGCGCCGTTTATCTCTTTCCTTTTCCACGAAATGTCCTTTTCTGAGGAATGTCAACGGCTATAATCTTGGAATAATAAAGGAAATATATTTTCCTTACTTGATCTGATAGAAAGAGCCGTTGTTGTAGTCGATCTGAGTTCAGAGAATGAAATAAGTATAATCCTTCTGAAATTTCTGAACTTGAATAAGAATTCTTTGATCTGAGTAAAATTCGTCGATCTCAAGATTTTCGTCGAACGCAGATTCGTCGACCTCAAGATTTTCGTCGAACACAAAATTTACTTCGTCTACCTCAGTTGAATCTTGCTGGAATAATTAATTTTGTTGAGCTGAGGAGAACTTTCGTCGATCTGAAGGTATTCGTCGAACGCAGACTTGAGTTCGTCGAATGGAAGTATTCGTCGACCGCTGAGCCTAGATAAATTCGTCGACCGCTGAGCTTGAGCAAAATCATCGACCGCTGAGCTGGGATCTGTTCGTCGACCACTGAACTAATCTGTTCGTCGACCTCTGAACTGCTGAGACGGGATCGTCGACCGCTGAGATGAGCTTGAAGCAAGCCATTCGTCGAACACAGAATGTAATTAGTCGAGCGCTGCACTTAGACAAATTCTTCTATCGCTGAGATTTGAGTTGTTCGTCGAACGCAGAATATAAGCCGTTCGTCGAACGCAGAGAGCTTGCCATTCGTCGAACGCAGAGAGCTTTCCGTTCGTCGAACGCAGATAGCCGTTCGTCGAATGCAGTGTTGAGTTCGTCGAACGCAGAATCTGAATGAATCCTTGAGTTCTAACAGCCTAAACTCTTGACCCATAAACTATACATTGGGGTCAACTTTGTCCTTAGTCAACATATAGTGATCCTAGCCCAAATCAGAAATAGGGTCTTTCCAACAAACTACACTCACCTCATCCCTTCCTTCGTCTTCATCTTTCAATGCAAATACCACTAGAACTTATGTTAGACTTATTCGTTATAGAGATCCGGTAGATATGGAATATCATTATCACAACTCAATCCTTAGTGTCTTGTCTGATAGCCTCTATGATGTCTTCCTTCAATATCATATGACTAAGATTTGTGGTATGCTCTTGAAGCACGCTATAACCTTGATAATGCGGGTATAGAACGTTACAATGTTTCTGACATCCACAAATTAAAGATTGATGCCTCCAAGCCTATTAACACTCAAATCCATCAACTTGATGAGATGTTGTCCAAGATCCGAGCTGATGGCTCAATCTTATATGAAAATTATTTAGTTGCATGTCTTATTGATGCTCATCCTGATTTTTGATTTGACTTTAGTATTAGACTAAGGCATGACCAATTCAACCTTACTTATGCTTAAATCCAAAATGTCACCAACATAGAGGATGAACATAAGTCTAAAAGTTCTAAAACCAGCAAAGACCATGCACCTAAAGTAAATCTCACTGAATCTCATGTCAACCATTCCTCTCACCATCACTTCAAAGATAAGGGAAAGATCCATAAGAAACCTTTCCATCCAGGTTCCCGCCATTAGAAACCTAATATTCCCAAGCCTGGTCCATCAAACCAAAACCTAGGTAAAGGGAAATGGTGCTTCATCTGCGGCCGCACAAATTATCTTTCCACCAACTACTTCGAAGAGAAGTCAAAACCTGTGATTGGCAAGTATCTTGGTGACAAGCCTCATGCCAACATAATCTGAAAGTGAACAGTGTAATCTCTGATTATTCTCTAGAGGGTGGGTGAATAGAGATTTAATATTTTTACACTAAATATGCACACATAATAAAAACTTCTAATGACTATGCAATCAGAATACCAGCATATAATAAATTTAACACTGATTGCAGAAATACTAAAGGGGACAGCACAGAAAAGCACAACACAAAAGACAAGTTTTATAGTGGTTCCTCAAAATGTGGGTAGTCCACTCTTGTACCATCTTGGTAGGAATGCACTATCTACTGCATGAATCTTTTGATAAGGAGACTCTCAAAACCAACCACCGAGTCTTTTGATAAGGAGACTCTTAGAGCCACTAACTGAGTCTTTTGACAATGAGACTCTTAGAACCAACTACTGAGTCTTTTGATAAGGAGACTCTTAGAACCATTGAATCCTTTGGAGAGGGGTTCTTAGGACTCTTTTAACAGTTATAGAATAAGACAGGAAGAAAAGAAGAAGAGGTTGTAAAGATGTTTCTTCTGTTGGTGTTCTTTAGGATCTGTTTTGAATGAACCCATGCTTAGGGTAGAACAGAATGCAAGGGTTATGAGCATGTGATCTGATGATCTCTCTTTACTCTTGATGGCTTCCTGCTGTAAGTGATAATGAAGAAGCAGAGCCTGTGTGTTTTCTTGTACATAGACATTATTCTTGTTCTGTGTGAGAGAGAGAGAGAGAGAGCTTGAGGAAGAAGGAGACATAGTATAATAGCTTGAATGAATGTGTTGTCATTCATCATCTGTATTGTTATTCTCTGTTGAATAGTGTTTCAATTTGTTTCCTCTTCCGTTCTGTGCTTAGAAGGAATGTCCACTGGATAATAAATATTTCTTTCCATTTCTGTTAACGGTCCATCAATATGAATTTGAATAACTTCCAAGAACATCTTTGTTGTCTCTCTAGAGTACTCTATTCCATTATTGGCAATAAACAAGCTATTAGAATTTGAATTGCATCCCTGGATACCTTCTGAAAAAGCATCAAAAAAGGACATAAGAAAATGTTCTATTTCTGTCTGTATTCGACGTAGTGTCGAATTCATTTTCCTTCTAATCGACGCACATCTGAGTTCTAATAGAAGCTACTTCGAATACCTTCTCAGCATTAAATAAACTTAGATATTGATGTTGTGTTGATTCCTTATCGACGTATCCGTCGAGTTGAAGACTTGGACTTTGAACTTCATCTTCAACGTCGAATTCAAATTGAAGTTGCATCGCCTTCTGAAATTGCGACGGGCTATGTTTTCTGTGTCGAGTACATCTTAACATTGCGCCGACTTCAACTTATTCTTCGACTTCAGTCCGAGTTACTTCTACTTGTATTCGAAGTTGCTTTGACTTTCAGTCAAAGTTGCGTTGACTTCTATTCAACGCAAGTTAACTTAACTAAATATTGTGCTTAATTTGGACTGGTCTTAACACTCCAATGTGAGTGTGATATCCTAGGACATCTAATGACAAAATTACCCTCTCTATATAACAGGGGTAATAAATCCTATATTATGAAATCACTTGTAGATACTTTATAAGATAAATCAAGGGTGTTTTCCCAACAATCTCCCCTTATTTATCTTAACAAATTTTACAAATAATTTAAGTTATTTCAAACATACTGTTAAATAAAAAGCGTAGTACGTACAAATATATCATAGACACAAAGTGGCATCATTGCACAGAAGCATAGATCAACATTATAAACATCTAATTGATCAGATTGTCTTATGTAACTATATCTTCAAGTATATTTACTGAGATGTTATAATTGAAATTGTTCACATGTATTGTTCTATTCTTTTGGAGGAGTTTTCCTCTTCCTTGAGAAAACCAGTGGTGACACCTTTCTTGGTGTAAATACCAGAGGCGCATCCTCCTCTTCAGCAGTCCTGTTGTCTTCTTGATGAGTGTCATCTTCTTTGGGAGGCCCCCCTGAGTTTATGCTTCCTTTTCAGCTGTCTAGGCGACCTCTTTAGCAATATTTGAGAGTAGTCCCAAGAGCTGATCATCTTCTAAGGGCTCCCCCTGAGTTAATGTTGGGGTTAGTGCAAGAATCTCCCCCTGGGTTACTGCAAAATGCTCCGCCTGGATTATTCCTCTCTGGAATACTATGATTATATTAGGGTCAAAAGCAGATCAACAAGTGTACCAGTGTCCAGCCCCACTACTTTAGAAATTACTTGATCAACATCAAATGGATATATGGACTGGGAGGTAGAAGCAGGTAGTGTGTTAACTGGTGGTGTGGATATGTTAACTTGAGGAACTTTTGTTGAATCAGCAGTGATGTCTGTGAGATTATGGTTGATAGGGGAATGTCCTTGAATATCTTCATGGATGTCTGGGAGATTTTCATCAGATGGGGTTATAGATGGTTGTTGTTTTTGGGTGACAATATGAGGTGTAAGCTCTGTTATTGTATCAGGTAGACTTGACTGGAAATCTTGAGATGGAGTATCATTTGTGTCATCTGGTATGACATTCTCAAGATCTTGAGAAGCTTGTGATGGGGGTGGACATGGAGGAGGAGAGGTTGGAGCTTGACCAGGCTTCAGAATTTTCCTAGTCCACTAGGAGAAGATGCCTATATTCATTCTTTTACCAGGAGGAATAAGCATGCCTTTTGACTAGCACACCATTGGAGAATGGTGGTACAACACTTGGCTCATTATTCTCATTTAGGCATTCTTTTTATGTGAATACTTGTGGCCAATCATTTTCAGGAGGCATCTCCCCGATGTATTCTATTTTTAAGTACTAAGATTCCCATTATTTGTTGATGCTGCTTGGGCATAGGATCATGTGCTGAGATTTTGCATAACAACACTTTTCCCACAATGTCTGCCAAGAACTTATATTCTTCAGATTTATTTCCTTTTCCTTACTGAACTTTATAATTTGTAATGCCCTGCTTGTCTCTTCCATTGTAAGTTCATCTGATTCACTGCCAGCTAATAGATCAATGGTTCGACATAACATCTCTTCTTTGATGTTTATATCATTCCCAAAGATTCTCCCATAAGGTGAACCATCATCTCCAATATGGATGTTATTTTTCAGCTCTATTAACTCGATGTCATAGATTTTGCACCTTGTCAAGATCAACTTTGTCAACCCAGCAGTTTGAAAAAGCCCGAGAATGGCCTTGAAATTTTTAGATGCTGCATTGAAAGAGTCAATGTCCAGATCAAATCCAGAATTGACCTTTGGAGGTGCCATATAATCTTACTATAGTTCCTGCAAAAAGAAGACAAGAGAGAAAGAGTGGGAGAAGCGAGAGCAAGAACATGTAAAAGCTAGAGAACAAGAAGAAACACGAGTAAGGGAGAGAATTCAAAAGCATAATTAATTCCAAAGTCAAAGTTGCTTAAAAGTAGATGATTTGTCGCAACTTAGGGTTGTATTCGAAGCAACGTCGATAAGAATTAATATTCAGTGCGCCAAAATGTGTCTAAGCAATTTCTAGAAGCAAGACTGTGCGTGCTTGACATATCGACGTTACGTCAATTTGTAATCGACGTGACTTTGGATTTGTACAACAACTATTCAGCCGACCCATGCGTCGATTTGAATTTGATGCTACGTCTAATACTATTCAAATAATCTACTCCAGGTGGCCCTCGAAGTTGGCGTCGAGTAGACTTCGATGGTGTATTGAAATCTATTCGACGCAACTCTGAATATACAATTATATTTCTTTAGAAAATTTCTACTGTTTTTCCCAGCAATAGAGTTTATTGAAATTAGCATTTATAGGATTATATGTGTGAATTAAGATGTAACATCAGGTGTTGTTAGAGAAAGATTCAGTACCTTTGATTAGTTTAACTTCCATGTTGAGAGGTTAGTTTTCCCTTTCCCTATATTATCTCTGAGAAAGGGACTCTTAGTTTTCTTGCACATGTAGTTCAAACATAAGAGGGTACCCAGGTTACCATGGGCCCTTTTATTTTACTATTATAGGGTGATATAAAGGAATAAGCTGGTCTATTATTATATCATTTGGGATGGCAGAAGATAAGTTTATCTAGTCTAGATTTGTTTTCTTGATAGTGGAATTTGGTATAAAATGTGTCTTGATATAATAAATCTGTAGAATGTCTAATGATTCTACTTTTGACTTTATTTTGATTTATATTCATTGGTTTCTCTGAATTGTTTTTCCCTATACCTCTCTTCTCACTATTAGGATTTATTTTATTAAATTTAGTGAGTTTTCCAGGGTTATTGTAGTCTACTGTTTCAATTAATATTCTAGTCTTAGTTACTTAAAAGTCATTAGGTCTAACAAAGGTAACTGGATTTTTCCAGGCAGGTCTACTAGGGACTTCTATGCTGGTGGATGGGTCTGCTCCTAATCCATGGTGTTTAAATCTCACAGAGAGATTTTGTGTAATATACTTGAGCTTTTAACTCCTCCCATTGAGCGAGTCTTCAATGGCTTTTGCCCTTGTAAGCTGTTCTTTTATATTTGAGGTTTCATTGGTTAGATTAAATATTACTGTTTCCTTTTTATAAATTCGATTTCTCAAATCATAATTTATAGAATACAAATCATCTTCTTAAGGTCTTCTAATTCTTCCCTAACTATTTTTATTTCTTTTTTAACTTTAAGGTAATCATTACAAAATTCCTTAAAACAATTTTTAAATTCATCTGAATCAAAATCAAAGTCATCAAAAAGACTTACGTAAATCTTCTTCATCATCTGAGGAGGCTTCCAAAGCCATCTGGCAGGCAGCTTCAGCAACAGATTCTTCATCACTCTTTGATGAAAAAGAGCTTGAGTCAGATTCTGTGTCACTCCAGGTTTCAGCAATGAAACTCGTTCCCTTCTTCTTGTCCTTTTTCTTGGAGGACTTTTTGTGCTCCTTGTTATTGCTGCTCTTGTCCCTTTTCTCTTCAGGACATTCAGAAGCAATGTGTGCTAGTTTTCTGCAGGCAAAACAAATCATTTCCTACTTTGGAGTCTTATCAAACTTGGGTTTTCTTGAGTTCCACTCCTTCTTCTTAAGTCTTTTGTCTTGAACCATTTTATCAATCTTCTGGCCAAGTGACTGAACATCTCTTCTTCAGGAGTGGAAGACTTTCCTTCAGCAGCTTTCAGAGCAATGCTTCTTTGGTTGGGAGTTGAGACTGTGTCCTTGGCCTCAGTCTCAGCCCTGCTCTTCAATAGTAGCTCATAAGATTTGAGCTTTCCAAGCAAAGCATCAGTGGAGATCTCTATATAGTATCTAGACTCTTTGATGGCCCAGATCCTTGAGTTCCATGAGCTTGCGAAGCACATGAGAAGCTTATCATTGATTTTTGTCAGAGAAATCTCCTTATCCAGACTTTTTAGCTAATTAATAATAATACTGAATCTCTCATGCATTTCAACAACACTTTTTTCAGCCTTCTTCTGAAAGTTTTATATTGGGATATAAGAAAGGACTTTCTGTCCTTTCTTTCATCAGAACTTCCCTCGACTAATCTAAAAGAGATTCCCAAATTTTTTTGGCTGAGTTGTAGTCTGCCACCTTCTGGAAAATGTCATTAGAAATTGTAGAGACCAGAATGTTCATGGCCTTGGCATCACATGCCTTCTACTTCTTTTCAACAGCTGTCCATTCAGCTATATGCACAGATTGCTGTGTTATAGATCCACTGGCATCCTTTCTGACTAGTGTTGGGGGACCTGAAATAATGATATCAAAGATGTCTTCATCAATAGAATTCATATACAATTTTATTCTGGCCTTCCAGAGTGTAAACTTATTAAGATTGCACAATGATGGTCTTGTTGATGTATAGTCCTTAGAACTCATTTTTCTGAAAGTAGTTTTGAAAGTAGAAATTTGAGTGAGGAGATCTTTTGATCAAGGTGTTAGTTTTTTATGTTGAACGTACCTTTGATACAAATTGAAAGTGCACAGTGTAACCTTTGAGTATTCTCTATAGGGGGGGGGGTGAATAGAGTGATAGTTTGTTTAGGATGTAGTCTTAGTCACCTAGAGGGGGGGGGGGGGGGGGGTGAATAGGTTTCTTTTTCTTTTGGCTATTAACTAGCTGTTTTCTGATTTTATGTTAGTTATTATCAAGCATCCAGAAAACACACAAAAATTTATAGAGGTTCCTCAAGACAGAGTGTCTTGTGTATTCCTCTTTCCCCCTTCACCTTTCTAACAATGAGTTAGATAAGGCCAACACCTCCAAACTCAGCTCCAAGAGCTTACAACACAGATCCCTCAGGATCTCTCAGGTCTTCACAAACCCTACCTCAGGCCCAACAGCCCTACCTCAGGCTCAACATCCCTACCTCAGATCACACACTGATCCTAAACTCAAGCTGACCTCTCAGCTCTACTACTCAGGCTAAACAACCCTACTTCCTCAGGAAAAGATGCCCTACAACTCAGAACTACTAAGTTCTTACAGTGATAATAATGTATGATTACAAAAGAAGATAGAATAAACTTAGTCTTCTGTTGCAGAATAACTGCTGTGGCAGTCTTGAATCTGGGATGAGTTCAATGGACTAAACTTTGATTCTTCTGATCCTTTTCTTCAGAGAAAGAGTGAGGATCAAAGTGCTCTGTATTGAGTTGATCAAGTAGAGCAATCTATTCTCTCCTTGCAGCTTCAGGAAACAGGAAGTGAGAGCTTTCTTGGCTGCCATCAATGGAACAGTAAAATTGTTCTTCTTTTGTGTGCTGGAGAGTTGGGGAGAGCAAGTGTGCTTCTACAAAGACCAAATTTTCTCCTTTATACTTCACTGATCTTCAACGACTATCATATGTCCTCCTGACACAACATGGGAGTGATTGAGACATCATCTCCTGCTTTACAGGTGTTGCGCCAAAAGTAAAACCCGGCAGTCTTTTTGAATCTATCTCAGCGGTTGGGCTGAGACAGCTTGCAGTCTCAACGACATCTTCTGTCCTGTCCCAGCGGATCCACTGAGACAAATAGTTGTCTCAGCGGTTTTCTTCTATATACATCTCAGCTGGCCCAGAATCTTTCTCAGCGGCTCCTGGCCTTGTCTCAGCGGTTCAGTTGAGACTGAGAGCTTGTCTCAGTGGTATTGGCAGCAAGTCAACTGAACTCACTACATACCCTGGTATGACCTAACTGTGCATAGTCATGAGATGAAATGTGGTTTATCAAATACAACTTGTACTTAGCATTGATTGTGAAGCCTCTTCAAATCAAGGGAACATTGAGGGTCATATTCCCAACAATCTCCCTCTATTTGAAGAAGGAAGAACACCCTCAAATGCTCAAGTACATAACTCATAAATTCTAGATATGTAGCATTACTAAAAAGAGTTCATCATATCATGATCATTGCATCAGAAATATTATGACATATAATGTTTATGAAAGTCATATTACCATAGAGTTTAATCACTCCAACAATATGATTTGATAAACATGACAATGCAGCAAGATAAATTTAACCAATAATAATAGGGTTAAATTTTAGTTAAATCTCAGATTAACAATTCAGATAGGGTAATAAATCATAGTTTAATTTGCATTCACATATTCATAAAACATTTCAGACAAATAATAGTTAAATTTTCATGCATCCATTCATAAGACATTTATACATTCATTTAGAGTTTTCTTTTCTTAGTAGAAGAGCACTCAGGAATGTCAGCATCTGCTTCTTTTCCTTTAGCTGAGGCTAGTTGGTCTGCTGCAACACTCTTGTCTTCAGAAACCACTTCTTCTTGAACTGGAAGCCCATTATCTTCAACAGCTTTAGCCATGTCTTCAAGGAGATTTGTGGCTTGTCTTATTCAGCATTTGTAGCTTCAATCTCAGCAACTCTCCTTTTGTTCTCTTGCCTATGGAAATACATAAATGGCTTTGGGATGTATCTAGAAGGCATTCTTCTTGGGTTATCTTTTCTTACCAAATGAGCTTTGAATACTTTTCTCTTTTTGTATTTCTCTCTAAATGCCTTATCCATTCTTCAGATGGATAGAGCTTATCAATGTCTTTTCCAATTTGACCATGGCTTAGCCAGGCATTTTGTATTATTTCTTTGGAGTCATCACTCCAATACTAAAAATCAGGGTCTCTATTATGCACATCCCTTTGCCTAGCCATGTATTCTTTAGTCAGTAATACATGTTCTCTCTCTCTCTTCTCTTTTTCAATCTCTCATTCTGGGCAATTGCTTCTTGATGTGGGAAATCCCAATCTTCTGCCCTATTGACATCTAAGAGAGGAAGATTCAGTGCCAGTCTTGTACCTTGTAGAACTTTAAGGGTAAGATCAGAATTTATAATAGCATTTGTGTCCTCCCCCTTTCTGGCTTCTTCATATACTTGGTGATTAATGTCTTGCTTAGTTGTTGTTATAGTGTCAGATAGAGTTTGGAAAACATTCTCAAAGTCTGCTTGAAGTTCATCTTTGAGATTTACTACCCCATCATTCAGTTGGGTAGTAGTGACTATTTCAGCAATGGATTGGAATACATTTGCAATGTCAGTCTTCAGCTCCTCCTTATTCCTGTTAGCTTCTTCATATTGTAATGCAGTTGAGTAGACATACTCTTGGATGTGATTGGCTGACTTTTCTATTACTTCATCTGTTTGGATGACAAATTTTTTCACATAAGTTATGTCTTGTTCAGACATTGGGAGGTGTTTGTCCATGGATCTGAGTATAGTATTATGAGAAATTACAGTCTTCTCTGCTAGATCAAACCATTTGGTCATCTGTTTATTTTGAATGCCAGTGTCTTCCTTAATTTCCTTAACCTGATTCAGTACTTCAGTCTTTACAGTTATCAGGGATTGATCTATATATGCTTTGACTATTGTAACTGACTGGTCTACATAGGTCTTCATGGAAGTGAGATTATTCTGTAGCATCAGGTTAAGAGCATGAAGAATATTCTCATTTGATGAAGTGCAAGTGGAGGCTTGATGATCAGTGATAATTGGGGTTGGGGACCTTTGTGGACATGGAGGAGGTACTATGTTGAGTACAATCAGCGTTGCAGGTTTAGGCAGTACTGCAGCTGGTGCATCCACCTTCTCAGCAAAGGTAGCTACATCATCAATGTGATCTGGATGAATTCCATCATTGTCCAAATCTTCTTCATCACCATTATCTTGCTCCTCACCGTCAGAGAGAGCATCTTTGTCAGATGAGTCCAGGAAGGCTGGGACAATTAGTTGGAGTTAGAGTTAACTACTTAGAAATTCTAAAGATGGGATTGCAAGGCTTACCAAGAACTTCATCTTTATCAGCAGTTGGCTCTTTCTGCTTCTCCCCCTCAGATGGGGCACTAGATTGTCCTGGTGAAGGTAAGGATCAGAGGGATGGTTCATTATCAGGATTAAGCCTAATTCTTTCTTCAAGATTGAAAATAAATCTGTCAATCTGACCTTGTAAATCTTGAGGTGAGGGCCTTTTTTCCTCAACATCATTGATGTTTGTAATATTTAAGGAGGCCGGTTCTTGTTGATTCTCCCCCTCAAATGGAGCACTCATTTGTCCTTGAGGAGCTATGGTCCATATTATTTAACTGTTAGTATTGACTACCTAATTGATTGGCTATGATTTATTAATTAAATGAGTAGTGTGAAGTTTTAAAGATTAGTTACCAAGAGTTATATCTTTGTCCAGCTCTCGTGGATGGATAATATCAACTGGCATGTCATCATGTAGAGCATCCTTATCAAGATTGCTGTGTGATCCAATGTCAGCACCGACATCTTCATCTTTGTCTAAGGTGTCAGACTTAGAGCTTGACACAATCAGTCTAGGTTTCTTTGTGGATTTAGATGTCTGCTTGTATTTTCCTTTAGCCTCAGTGAGCTGACTCATGGGAAGCACCCTGGTAAACCTTTCTAATGTTTTAATATCCATTCTCTTGAGATAATGAAGGGTTGATCCTTTGGATTTGCTAAACTTGTGAGGGTATGTTTGGAGGAGATACATGGAAAGAATTCTGCCCATGTTGGGTGCCTGTAGGCATTCCTTGATTCTCTGAAATAGGACTTCTCCCCAAGAGGTTTTTCTTTTCAGTATTATCCTTGTCATGAGGTCAAACATGTATTGTGATACTGTGTCATGAGACCCTGGTTTGCAAAGGATAGCTTTTCCCACAATATCTGATAAAAGTTTTCCCTTTTGGTTGAAGAATTTCCTTTTCAATGATCCAATTTTGGTATCATTGTACTCAGTCCATTTCAGAGCTTTCTTCTTGTCTTTCTCAGAGATTTCATCCTCCTCACTTGGACTACAGGATGGGAGATGTAAACCTTTTTCAAGCTTTGCAGAGGTGATCTTTATTCTGTCTTCTCCAATCTTTGACTTGAGAAAATGATTTTGAAGTGGATAACTTGGCATTCCCAAACCATTCCAGAACTTCAGTTCTTAGAATGACACAGGGCTCAGATAGAAGAAATTTCAAGCCTTGGTCTGCAAGGAGTTGAATCACTCCCTTGATGTCTTCTGGAGAATGAGCAAACCCATCCCTGACTATTTCATAGCCTTCAAGAAGATCCTTAGAGCTTTTGGGAGCCATTGTTGCTGTATAAGAATGCGCTGGGATGGATAGGGTTCGTCTCGGCGGCTAGGAATGAAAAGTCGTGTAACTCTTACTGATTAAAGATTGTTTATTTATATGGATTAAGTTTATGTTAAGATTAACCCTAATCATTAGATTTAATTGCTCTTATAGTTGTAAGTAGAGTTGGGCCAATTTGAGGTTGCATTTAGACAAAGTATTATAAAACCATCCCGTCTCAGTGCAACCGCTGAGATGGAAACCTAAACGTTGTGATAAAGCACTATCATCCGCTGGGACAGTTTTAGCAGTCTCAGCGGTTCCGCTGAGAGTTTTCTCAGCTGTCTCAGCGGCTCAGCTGAAACAGACTTGTCTGTTCTAGCTGATCTCTTACCTGATCATTAAACCTAGTGAGGTCTGAATGTGTTGTGACCTTATCCTATTACCAGGGGTTGATGTGATAAGATTTTGAATTCTAACTTAACATGTAACATCACATAGAAGAGTTGAAAGAAAGAATTATTCAATGTTTAACATTCCTAGTTCAATCTTGAAGGAATTAAACTTGGCTTAATCCAATGGCTTGGTAAAGATATCAGCAACTTGATTGTCAGTGGGGACAAATTCAAGGCAGATGTCTTTATATTCAACATGTTCTCTTATAAAATGATATCTTATCTCTATGTGCTTAGTCCTGCTATGTGAGACAAGATTCTTAGCAATAGAGATAGCACTGGATGAGTCACAATAGAGAGGAGACTCACTTACCTTGAGGTTGTAGTCCTCTAACTGATGTTGAATCTATAATAGTTGTGCACAACAACATCCTACAGCAATGTATTCAGACTGAACAATGGATATTGCCACACTTGTCTATTTTTTGCTGCCCCATGATATCAACCTCCTTCCTAAGAATTGACAAGTGCCACTTGTGCTTTTCCTGTTTTCTTTGCAGCCTGCAAAATTTGCATCTGAAAATCCAGTTAGTTCAAAGTCATTGTTCTTAGGGTACCAAAGGCCAAGATGTAGGCTGCCTTTAAGGTATCTCAAAATCCTCTTTGCAGCTGAGTAGTGAGATTCCTTTGGGCAAGCCTGGTATTTAGCACACACACATGAAACATACATAATATCTGGTCTACTAGTCATTAAATACAATAGGGATCCAATGATGCACCTATACATGGATTCATCAAAGGCCTTGCCCTTCTCATCCTTGTCTAGGGTGATTTTGGACCCCATGGGAGTTTTCATGGTGAAGCTGATTCCATCCCAAACTTCTTGATAAGCTCCCTAGTGTACTTGGTCTGAGAGATGAATATACCCTCATCAGATTGTTTCACTTGGAGGCCTAAAAGTACTTGAGCTCTCCCATACTGCTCATCTCAAACTCCCCATGCATTAGGCTAGCAAACCTTTTACAGAGATTGTCATCAGTTGACCCAAATATTATGTCATCAATATATATTTGGACTAGAAGACACTTGCCCCTTGTTTTCCTAAGAAACAATGTACTATCTATCTTTCCCCTCAAGAACTTGTTCTTGAAGAAAGCTTGACAATGTCTCATACCAAGCCCTAGGGGCTTGCTTTAGACCATAAAGAGCTTTCCTTAGTAAATATACATGATTAGAGAGGGTTGGATGCACAAAACTGATGGTTGTTCAACATATACCTCTTCCTTCAAGTCACCATTTAGGAAGGCTGATTTGGCATCCATTTGATACACTTTGAACCCCTTGTGTGCAGCATAGGCAAGGAATGTCCTAATTGCTTCTAACCTTGCAATAGGGGCAAAGGTTTGATCAAAGTCTATTCCTTCTTCCTGTCTATAGCCCTTGGCTACCAACCTTGCCTTGTTCTTTATGATTGTGCCATTTTCATCTAACTTGTTCCTGTAAATCCATTTGGTGCCAATAATATTGTGTCCATGAGGTTTTGGCACCAACTTCCATACCTTGCATCTGTTGAATTGTAGAAGTTCTTCTTGCATTGCTTGAATCCAAAAGGTGTCTTGGTTGGCTTATTCAAACTTCTTGGGCTCCATTTGTGATTAGAAGCTCAAGAATAGGGCCTCATTATGAGCCCTACTTCTGGTCAGTACACCTTGGTACTGGTCTCCAATATCTTGTTCTCTTGGATGATGTCTTAGGTGCCTTACAGCTGGAGGCAATCTGTCCTCAGCTTTCTGTAACATTTCTGCTGGTTCAACAGTGTCTTCAGCACCTTGGACCTCTTCCTCTTCAGGAATTACTGCATCTATATATGCCTTGCTACTGCTGGGTGTGTCTTGCACATACATCTTTTCCATGCCCTTCTCATTTCCTGTCAAAATAGAAGAGCTGGACCAGCCCTTATAGATTAGGCTGGTCTCATCAAATACTACATGCATGGACTCCTATACAACATGAGTTTTCTTGTTATACACTCTATAAGCTCTATTATGTGAGCTATAGCCAACAAGAACCCCCACATTGCATTTCTCTGCAAACTTTGTTAATTGAGATTTTCCATTGTTTAATATGTAGCATATTAAACCAAAGATTCTAAAGTATGAATTTGTAGGTTGTTTGCCTTTCAAAATCTCATAGGGAGTAATTCCATGGACCTTGTTCATGGAAGACCTATTAAGAACATAACATGTAGTATTGACTGCCTCAGCCCAGAAGTATTCTGGGAGTGAGGAGTCACTAAGTAATTTTCTTCCAGCTTCTATCAAGGTTCTATTCCTCCTCTCAGCCACACCATTTTTTTGTGGAGTCCTTGGGGAGGAGAACTCTTGGGTGATACCATATTCTTGACAAAATCTTGTCATGGCTTCAGATTGAAATTATGTACCATGGTCAGGCCTAGTCCTGAACACAGCACATTGTAAGTCATTCTTAATAGCCTTGACATGATTTATAAAAACATTCAATGTATCTAATTTCTTCTTAAGGAAGAATGCCCATGTATATTTTGAGTGATCATCAACAATCACCAAAGTATACAACTTCCCTCCTAGGCTCTGAATTGGCAAAGGACCAAACAAGTCCATGTGCAATAGATATAGACATCTTTCAGTGTCTTTGGAGCCAATACTTTTAAATGTGGCCGTTGTTTGCTTACCCATTTGGCAAGCATGACATGGACCACTTTTAATACATTTTACATTCGGACTATTCCTAACAAGGTTTTTAGAGAATAGTCTATACATTGTCTTATAGTTAATGTGGGCAAGTATCTTGTGCCATTGAACACAAAGAGACTCATTTTCATTAGCTACTAGACATACAGTTGAAATAGAATTACTGTATATAATGTCTAAGCAATAAACATTACCACTCCTAGTGCCTGAGAGAATGGTCTCTAAGTCTTTAGACTTTTTGATCAAGCACTTGTCATTGTGGAATTCAATGACATAGCCTAGATCACATAGTTGACTTATGCTTACTAGGTTATGTTGCAACCCTTCAACATAAGCTACCCTTGTGATTGAAACTATGCCATTGGAGATCATACCATATCCTTTGGTGATTCCTCTTTCAGATCCACCAAAGATGACTTTTGGTCCATTCTTCACAGCTTTGTAATCCTGTAGAAGATCTCTGGTTCCTGTCATGTGCCTTGAGCACCCACTGTCCAAGTACCATATTTGGTTGAGGCTGGTGCTTGAACTAACCTGCAAGAAGGAGTTTAGTTACCCTTAGGAGCCCAAATAATTTTGGGTCCTAGGTCCTTGTTAGCATGATGAGATGACCTCACAACAGCTGCACTCTTTACAGAAAGGCTTTTCTTTGCACTTGGCACATTGAGATTGTACCAACAATCTATGGAAAAGTGTCCCACTTTACCACAACACCAACATTCATGAATATTGTATCTCCTCTTCTGAACATTTCTTGATGAAATAACATCACTGTGCTTATGTTCAGGATGGGAGACAACATCATTTTTCATATTTCTATCAACAATGATATGGCTGAATGTTAACCTCTATACAGTCTTGGTACCCTTTGTCTTAATGACATCAACTTGCTTTGCCTTGGAGGCCAGACAAGATTTGATGGCATTAGACACTGAGCAAGAGGACTTGTCTACAGGTTTTACAGCAGCCATGTTCTTTGCTGGACAGTGCTTGGAAGAACTTGCTTCCATACTCCTGAATGATGAGGCTGTAGTGGCAAATACAAATGGTCCAGGTTGGGCCATTTGAATTTCTTCATGGGGAGCCTTCATAGAACTCATTCCCGTACCTTTTCTTCCACTATGGAGTGTTTTCCTTCCTATAGGAGCTTCCATTCTTCCAGTGACCATAAATGCTTTCATGATCATACCTGTTAGTAGGAAGCAATACCTTCTGAAGGGTGGTATGAGGCTTAGCCTTATCCTTGCTCTTTCTCCACTCCCTTCTCCTACTTCCATTATATTGAACCCTAGTCCTCTCCTATTGGTTTGAGAGGAAAATGTGTCAATAATAGGAAGCACAACTTTGTGCTTGGAGAATTCAGCCACTAGGCCCTTTTCTTTCACAAGCTTCTCCTTAAGGTCTTTGATGACCTTGTTCTTTTGGGATATGGTGCTTAAATGCACAATTGTTATTCCCTTAAGATAGCTTATTTGTCTGCTCATCTGAGCCACCATGGAGGGTGACCCACTGCACTCTTTCTTAACCATCTTAAGGGAAGCAATTTCTTGGGCTTGCCTCTTGGCCAGCTTCTTGCTCTTTTTCAGAGCTTCCAAGAGAGCACCATACTTGTCAATCAATTGATTGACATCTTCCTCGGATTCTGAATCTCTTCCACCAATTGATGAAGGTGTTTCAGATTCTGTGCTTGTCTCATAATCAGAAGAGGAGATGGAGTGAATTAATACTTGTTCATTGTCCGAGTTGTTCTGACTGTCCTCCTCATTAGTGATGGCCATGAGGCCTAGCTGAACATTGTCCTCTTCATCCTCCTCTATATCACTGTCTGAATGTGATAGTGGGGCCCTGATTCCAATTCTGGCAGCAGGACAATCATCTTCCTTTTCTACTGCAAACATCCCAATATAGGCTTCTTTTTCAGCATCTGAATATGAGGATTAGGATTCAGATTCACTCCAGCCTTTTCCTTTCTTTGCAAGGAAGGATTTTTAACCCTTCCTATCCTTTTGGTGGTGATTTTTCTTGTCACCCTTTTCCTTCCTTTTGACTAGACAGCCAGCTATGACATGTCTAGGCTTGCTGCAGCAATAACAAATGATGTTATTTGAAACATGTTTACTAGATTTAGAATCATACCTGTCACCCTTTGGGTGCTGCGTTTCAGATTTGCTGTGGTATTTCTTGGTGTGTGAGGAGGAGGAGGGCCTGTGAAAGTGCACAGTTAACCTCACTAGAATTCTCTAGAGGGGGGTGAATAGAGATTAAAAATACTTTGTGCAATTATATATATATGTGTAATAATCACAGATTTAAACTTCCCACACACCAACAAGAATTAAGCAAGAAAATAAGAAAAAATAACAAGTAGAAAATCACAGCACAACACAAGAAAATATAGTGGTTCCCCAAACTTTGGGTAGTCCACTCTTCTACCCCCTTTGGTAGGAATTCACTAACTTGCACTGAGTCTTTTGATAAGGAGACTCTTAGAACCAGACTGAGTCTTTTGATAAGGAGACTCTTAGAACTACTACAACTGAATTTTTTTGAAGAGAGATTCTAAAAACTCTTTTACACAGTTTGAAAATGAACTAAGAAAGAAAAGAAGTAGAACAAGTAGAAGAACAAGAAACAATATATGTAAGAAGGAATCTTCTTCCTAGCAAGAAGATTAGAAGCACAAGTATATTGAATAGGATCTCTCTTCTATAGTGAGAAGGAGAT
The DNA here is from genome assembly GCA_033032865.1 of Dactylorhiza incarnata. Taxonomy (NCBI): domain Eukaryota; kingdom Viridiplantae; phylum Streptophyta; class Magnoliopsida; order Asparagales; family Orchidaceae; genus Dactylorhiza; species Dactylorhiza incarnata. The sequence continues at coordinate 1,687,954 of JAWHQI010000224.1, forward strand.
TGTAAGCTTTTCTTTCTTTTATGAGAGCTTTTAGAATTTGCAGCAGAATGACGTCAGAAGAAGGAGAAGATGAAGGCTTTTTCTTTTGCTGCAGCACACTATTACTTTTCTCAACTTTCTCACTCTTCACTTGGGAGCTCTTCCTCTATTTCAAAATGGATGAAGTGGATCACTAGTTGTTATTCTTTGCCGACCTCCTTCTTATTTATAGCTCTATTTGAAATATAATGCTAAAGGAGAATAATCAATTAGCAGACAAAGAATTAGAAAGAGGTAAGAGTTTCCATAATTAATATTTCTGTAGAAGGAAAAGAATTCATTCTGATTTCAAATAATATCCATAATAATCTGAATCAAATAAGCCAAGAATCAAATAGAAGGAAAGGCTGATTCAGAACGGCTATAAAAGAATAATATTATTCCATAAAAATCAGATCTACAGAAAGAAGGAAAGAGATCTGGCGTGTTTTTGAATTACTTATAGATATCGACGTGCGTCGATTACTATTCGACGTAAACGTCAATTTCATCCTGGCTGAACGTCGAGAGGAGAATAAGGAAGGAGCGTCGACTAAGGTGCATCGACTTCACTAGCTGCGTCGACTAGAAGTCAGAGTAACGTCGACATAGAATGCATTGAATTCTTCTAAGAGTTACTTTGACTCATTTTGAGATAGACGTTGAATGTATTTCGACGTTGCGTCGAATACTATTCGACGCATATTTACTTAGCCTAATTTTTCATACTTAGAATTTATATTCTTCTTAATTCTAGGGGTTAAGATAAATCATTTCCCCAACAATCTCCCCTATTTGTCTTAACCCTACATAGAGAGAAATTGTATCAGTCTTTTAATCAACAGAGCATTTATATAGAGAAGAAATATGCTAAGCAATCGGAAAAGAATAGAATAAGTAATTGTCTTTCACAAAATTTAAGCTAGAAACTTCTTGTTGTACATGAAATTGACAAAGGCAGAATAACGTTTTCTAGATAAGTTTTCAATGGCATCAAAAATATAGCCCCTGCCTCTATCTGGATGCTCCTGGACATTTCTGATGATTGTGTGCAATTTCTCCAGGACTTTGTCAGCATCAGGGAGAGTGTCATTTAGAGAATTTCCCTTGCTGATGATGATTGCTGCCTTTTCATCAATCATCTCAATTGTAATATCTTGAGGTTTCTTTTGAGTAGGCCTGGACTCAGGTGGTCCTTTGTGGTCAACCTTTGGCCTATATTTTCTCTTTTCTGATGGCTGTTTCTCAGGGATCTCAGTCATCTTTCCTTTCCCTTTCCAGGGTGAGTCAAGCCATTTGTCTAATTTTGCAGGTCTTTTGGGCTTCTTATAGGGAATGTAAGTGTCTTCAGCACACCTTACACCCCTCTTGTGTTTTTGTCCCTTTTCTAGAATGAGTCCTGCCTGAGGATTTTTCTTTTGATAAGCTTCAACATCAAACAGTTTCTTTGGAAGTTTGATGGTAGATTCAGCAAGAATTTGTTCCCTGGTCATTCCCTTGTTGATCTTTTCCATCCAGACTTTCCTCCTATCTTCTACTTCTTTCATGGCTGCTTCATAATCATATAGCTGTCTTTCTCTTATTTCTTCATGCCTCCTTTCCATGTCAGGATCATGGTATTCCTTTACGGGACTGTTGGGAGTGATATTAGGCATTTTTTCAAACCTCTTTATCTCCTCAACAGCCTTTTTATATTTCTTTTCCTTTGCATATTCTTTTCTTTCTTCTTTGGAGAATTTTTGCCAGTAGGGGGTGGCTTCTCTTTTTCTTTTTATTTGTCCTCCTGGACTTTGCCTAGGTAGGATTTGGGTAGGTGCTTTAAGCTGCTCAGTAAGTTTTGTTACTGGTGGAGGTAGAGAGGAAGGTTGAAGTGGAGTTTTCTTTTTAGGTGGAGAAGGAACTTCTTCAAGAAGAGGAGTTTGACCTGCAATGGAAGGCAGAATGTCCTCTGGTAGGGCAATTTCTACTGAGGGATGTTTGTCTCCTTCAATCTCTCCTGAAGAGATATCCTCAAGTAGGGGTGTCTTCAATTTTATATAACTGGCAGAGAAGCCAGGAGAGTGATGCTGAATTTCTTCCTCACATGGGGTTGCTTCAATCCACACTTGTCCTCTCCAGTCATCAGAGGAGGCTGCTTCTTCCTCCCCCTGGACTTCTGTGTTCTTTACCACAACAATCTCCCCCTGGGTATGTGGGGCATCTACTCTGAATGCTGAATCCACAGCATGATCTCCTTCAGTATGGTAAGATGAGGTCTCTCCAAAGTGTTTGTTGAAGGTGTAGTCAGTGTGATTGGAGAAGATTGGAGCCTATTGTAAGAAAAGAAGTTGGTGTAATACTTTAGAGATAATATTTAGAGTTGGAGAGGAAATTAACCCTGAGCTTTTAAGAGAGATAGAGAACCTCACAAGGGGGGTTTCTGGAGCAACTCTCCCCCTGGTTTATATCCTGCATAAAGGATTTAAACCCTTCTGGCGACAGAGGCTGTTCTTGAATGAGAGCATTAAGCTCAGGAAGAGAAGCAGAGAGATTTGCCAGTTTGGCTGCATAGGTGTTGATCATGGCAGCACACTCGTTGGCGAAGTGGTTCAGTCGAGTTTGGAAGTCATTTACTAGTTGTTCAAGAGCATCGTTCATCGCTTTGATGAGGGCCGATTGATCAGGAGTTGGTGCCATTGATGCAGAGAGAGAAAGAGAGAGAGAGGTAGAAGACAAAGTTTTGGCAGTTGAGGAGAGTATATGTTATGAAATAAGAGGTATTATTTAAAGAAGGTGAAACGTCGAGAAAGGAAACAGAAATCAAGGTATATCAGGTAATCCAATCGTCAAAAAAGGAAGTAAGGATTTGATTCTAATTTTGACAAGAGGTCGACGTTACGGCGAATTGTTGTCGACGCATGGGCATTGATGTCGACGTATGCGTTGATATGGAGTTGACGCTCCGTGGAGATATGCCATCCTAGCATTTTGTCGACATGTTCATAGACTTGCGTCGATATGTATTCAACGTATCTTCAAATACTTTCTTAGATCTTTTAGATTTCCCCAACAATGATGGTTACAGGCTTCCATCAAGCATTCCTAAGGTGTTGATGAAGTAATTATGCTTAGTTTCATCCAAGGGTTTTGTGAAGATGTCTACTCTTTGACTGTCTGTAGGAATGTATTCTAAGGTTATCTTACCTTTTTCTACATTGTCTCTAAGGAAGTGATGTCTGATTTCTATATGTTTGGTTCTACTATGAAGGACTGGGTTGGATGCTATGGATATAGCACTGGAGCTATCACAATAAATCTTAGAGTTATTGACCTCCAATTTGCATCCACAGGATTTATGAACAACAGCTCCCAGTAGCTATGTATTCAGCTTCAGCTGTTGAGGTTGAGACTGAGGTTTGTTTCTTACTAAACCATGATATTAATCTGTCACCTAGGAATTGGCATGCACCAGATGTACTTTTTCTATCAACCCTACATCCAGCATAATCTGCATCTGAGAAACCTATTAATTCAAAGTTGGTTTCTGCTGAGTACCACAGACCTAGTTCAGGGGTTCCCTTTAAGTATCTAAGAATCCTTTTTACAGAGGTGAGATGGGAGTCTTTTGGATCAACCTGAAATCAAGCACAAATGCAAGTGGCAAACATAATGTCAGGTCTGCTAGCTGTTAGATATAGAAGGGATCCTATTATTGCCCTATATGTCTTTTGATCTACTGATTTTCCTTTGTTATCCTTTTCCATAATGGCATTAGTTGTCATAGGTGTTTTCATAGTAGAAGCTAATTCCATACCAAACTTTTTGATTAATTCTTTAGTGTACTTAGACTGTGAGATGAAGATTCCCTCACTACTTTGTTTTACTTGTAGTCCTAGGAAATAAGAGAGTTCTCCCATACTACTCATTTCAAATTTAGATTGCATTAGATTAGCAAATCTTGTAGAAAGTTTGGGATGAGTTGAGCTAAAGATGATGTCATCTACATAGATTTGAACAAGAAGGAGTTGATTTTTATGGGTTCTAGTAAAAAGTGTTTTATCTACTTTTCCTCTTTCAAAAGAATTTTCTAAAAGAAAGTTGGAGAGAGTTTCATACCAAGCTCTAGGTGCTTGCTTAAGACCATAAAGTGCTTTGTTAAGTCTATAAATAATGTTAGGAGAGGAGGGATTAACAAAACCTGGTGGTTGCTCCACATATACCTCTTCTTGAAGGTCACCATTCAAAAAGGCACTCTTGACATCCATCTGATAGACTTTCATCTTCATGAAAGCTGCATAGGCAAGAAAGAGCCTGATTGCCTCCAATCTAGCTACTGGAGCAAAGGTTTGTTTGTAGTCTATTTCTTCTTCTTGTTTATATCCTTGTGCTAAAGTCTTGCCTTATTTCTGATAATTACTCCAGTGGAATCTAGTTTGTTTCTGTACACCCACTTTGTACCAATCACTGGGTAGTTTCTTGGTCTTTCAACTAAGTTCCATACTTTGTTTCTCTCAAATTGGACTAGTTCTTCTTGCATGGCCATAATCCAGTGAGGATCACAATTTGCTTCCTCAAACTTCTTTGGTTCAACTTGTGATAAGAAGCATTGGAGCATCATCCCATTGGAGACTTGGTGTCTTGTTCTTACTCCTGTATTGGGGTCTCCAATTACTTGAGATTGTGGATGATCTTTCAAGTTGACACCTGTCCTGCTTGGACTTGACTGATGTTCTTCTTCCTCATTAGCAATGGGATCATTGTCCACCTGTTCTTCCTGAACCATGTTCTCTTGTGGGAGTTGGTTTTGAATGCTCTTTTCTGAATGTTCTTGTTCAGATTCCTCACTTGATTCCTCTAGCTGGTTTTATTTTCCATTATCTGTGTTCTCTAGAACCAGTTGCTCAAGCTGAGTTTCTATGCTGCTGTTTTCCTGTGGAAAAGAACTGGTGGGAGTTTCCTCCCCCTTAAACAGCATGTTAGTTTCATCAAATATAATGTGCATTGATTCTTCAATTTTATGAGTTCTCTTGTTATAGCACCTATAGGCTTTACTAGATGATGAGTATCCCAGAAATATTCCATCATCAGACTTCTTGTCAAATTTGGCAAGATGATCTTCCCATTATTTAGAATAAAGCAAGCACATCCAAAAATTTTAAAATATTTAACAATGGGTGTTTTTCCTTTCAGGAGCTCATATGGAGTCTTTGATTTAGTTTTGTGAATGAGGCTTCTATTTAGAACATAGTTGGCAGTGTTGACTGCTTCAGCCCAGAAAGTTTTTGGTAATCCTGATTCTGCAAGTAAGGTCCTTCCTGATTCAATTAAAGTTCTATTCTTTCTTTCAGCAACTCCATTCTGTTGAGGAGTTCTAGGGGCTGAGAAACTTTGTTTAATACCTATATCCTCATAAAAACTACAAATCAACTGATTTTCAAATTCAGTCCCATGATCACTTCTGATAATTGAAACATGAGTGTTAAACTCAGATTGAATATGTCTTATGAATTTTGAGAGAATCTTATGGGTTTCAGACTTAGTTCTTAGAAAGAATACCCAGCTAAACCTTGAATAGTCATCCACAATGACTAGTGTATAAGATTTTCCACCTAAGCTCTGAGTGGATATGGGACCAAAGAGATCCATATGCAGTAAGTAGAGAATCCTGGGAGAGTCATCCTTACCAATTGGTTTAAAGGATGATTTGGTCTGTTTTCCTAGTTGGCAAGGTCTACATGGAGAGTCCTTAGAGTACCTACCCTTTGGTAGGCCTCTAACTAGGTTATTCTTTGCTAGTTTACTAATGGTTTTGTGGTTTAGGTGACCCAGTCTCCTATGCCATAATTCACTTTTATCAATAATATTGTTAAATAAACAAACTTCTATGGGTGAGGAGCTAAAATCCACTATATATACTTTCCCTTTTCTAATTCCATTGAGTACTATGGCACCAGACTTGACATCAATAATATGACAAAGTAGTGTGGTGAATTTTACCTCATACTTACCACTGTGACATATCTGACTTATACTTATCAGATTGTGCTTCACTCCTTTGACTACTGCCACATTCTTGAAGGTAACTTTTCCTTCTTTAAAATCTCCAAAGCCTCTGGTTTGCCCACAGCTAGAGTCTCCAAAGGTCACTGGTGGTCCATGCCTATCCTCAAAATTGGTTAACAGATTTCTGTACCCTGTCATGTGCATGGAGCATCCACTGTCCAAGTACCACACCAGCCTGGAGATGTGATACATCTGCACATAAGATTTTAAACATTAGTTTGGACCCTGCTGAGCTGGGGTCCCTTCCTCCCAACAGTAAAAGATTTAATGAAAGAATAAGTGGGTTTTTTCAGAATATCCTTCCTCCTTTAGGGGTATTGGCTTATCATACCAATTTTTTTTGGTAATGTCGCAGAAATAGTGTTCATAATAGAAGGACATAGATTGAGAGGACTGTTTGGAAGAGGAGAAATTTCTGTCAGATTGGTTGCATCGATATGAAGTCGACGTATGCTCAAGGTTGCGTCGAGTAAAGGTCGATGCTTCCTTCATTCTGCGTTCACTTTTAGTCAAAGCATGGAAGAAGTTGCGTCGGGTAGAAGTCGACGCACTTTGGTGTAAGCGTCGATTAGAAATCGACGCACGTTGATAAGAATTCGACGCATGTTTATTTCTTTTCTGAGGATATTTACCTAGGATTCCTTCATATGTAATGAGATTATTTTTATTAAAGACAGTGGTTGTTTTTGGATTTTCATGAGACCTCTCTCCTGTTGGATGATTCTCCCTAGTGAAGTGAATAGGATATTTCCAGACAGATTTACTGGATGATTGAGGTTTAGGTTGTTCATTAGTGTTAAACTTTAGTTGTCTAAATCTGTTAGTGAGATTCTCATAAATATTTTTGAGCTTCTGACTTCTCCCATTTAGAGAGTCTTCAAAGGCTTTTGGCTTTGCTACCTCATTTCTTAGTGTTAGATTTTCTGTATAGATTTTATCTAGTTCCTCCTCTGAGAGTCCCAGACTGAGCTCATAGTTTTTATATTGTGTGTTCATTTGTTTGAGATTTTATAATTCTTTTCTTAGTTCTTTTATTTCATTTTCAGATTTGATTAGATCTAAACAGAATTCTTTGAAATTGTTTTTGAAATCAGTGGAAGAAAAATCTATATCATCAAATATATTTACCATAGATGTATCCTCAGACTTCTCAGTGGCCATCAAACAGGTTTCCTCTAGCTCTTCCTGATCATTGTCAGATGAGGTACTTTCTTTAGTTTCTGAATCACTCCATGATTGAGCAATAAAACCTTTCTCCTTCTTCTTCTTCTTCTTTAGATCTGTTCTTTTCAGATCTTTCTTTTTGTTGATCTCTTTAGGACATTCAGGCGCAATGTGTCCAGGTTCCCTGCAAGAGTAACATATAATCTCTTTATTAGGAGTTTTGTCATACCTGGTTTTTGAGTTTCTCCTCCTGGATCCTTCTGTTTTGATCCACTTCTTGAACCTTCTGGCCAGTAGACTGATCAGCTCCTTATCACTTATAGAGGGTTCACCTTCAACAGCCTTTAATGCAATACTCTTTTCTTTTGAGAGTGAAGGAGCCTTTTCTTTCTCTTCTTTCTCAGCTCTTGATTTCAACAGTTGTTCATAAGACTTTAGTTTACCCAACAGGACATCTGTTGAGATTTCTCTTTGACTTCTGGAGTCTCTAATTGGCCAGATTCTTGAATCCCAAGAGCTAGGGAAGCAAGTTAGCAATTTGTCATTTATCTCAGTGAGAGATATGTCCTTCTCAAGTGTTCTCAACTCATTTACTATGAGGCTGAATCTGCCATACATGTCAGCAACACTTTCACTTTCTTTCTTCTGGAAGTTTTCATATTGAGAGATGAGTTGTGCCTTTCTATCCTTTTTCTCATCAGCACTTCCCTCTACCATTTTGGTGAGAGCTTCCCATACTTCCTTAGCTGACTCACATTCAGCAATCTTTTGGAAGATTTCATCTGAGAGGGTTGAGACTAAGATATTCATAGCCTTGGCATCACATGCTTGAGCTTTCTTTTCTTCATCTGTCCATTCAGCCTTTGGAGTAAGTGTTTGTGTGACCTTTCCACTTGAGTCCTTCTTGTATGGCTTGGGAGGACCTGTCATAATTACATCAAACAATTCTCCATCAATAGAGTTCAAATAAATTCTAATTCTTGTTTTCCAAAGTGCAAACTTTTCAAGGTTGCAAATTGGTGGTCTGGTGGAAGCATAATCTATGATTTGTGCCATGAGAGAAATAATTTTTAAAGATATATATATATATATAAGAGGTAGGACCTTTTTGATCAAGGAGTTAACCTTTTTAGATCAACCTACCTCTGATACCAATTAAAATTGCACAGTTAACCTCACTAGAATTCTCTAGAGGGGGTGAATAGAGATTAAAAATACTTTGTGCAATTATATATATATATATGTGTAATAATCACAGATTTAAACTTCCCACACACCAACAAGAATTAAGCAAGCAAATAAGAAAAAAATAACAAGTAGAAAATCACAGCACAACACAAGAAAATATAGTGGTTCCCCAAACTTTGGGTAGTCCACTCTTCTACCCACTTTGGTAGGAATTCACTAACTTGCACTGAGTCTTTTGATAAGGAGACTCTTAGAACCAGACTAAGTCTTTTGATAAGGAGACTCTTAGAACCACTACAACTGAATTTTTTGAAGAGAGATTCTGAAAACTCTTTTACGCAGTTTGAAAATGAAGTAAGAAAGAAAAGAAGAAGTAGAACAAGTAGAAGAACAAGAAACAATATATGTAAGAAGGAATCTTCTTCCTAGCAAGAAGATTAGAAGCACAAGTATAGTGAATAGGATCTCTCTTCTATAGTGAGAAGGAGATTGTAAGCTTTTCTCTCTTTTATGAGAGCTTTCAGAATTTGCAGCAGAATGACTTCAGAAGAAGGAGAAGATGAAGGCTTTTTCTTTTGCTGCAGCACACTATTTCGTTTCTCAACTTTCTCACTCTTCACTTGGGAGCTCTTCCTCTATTTCAAAATGGATGAAGTGGATCACTAGTTGTTATTCTTTGCCGACCTCCTTCTTATTTATAGCTCCATTTGAAATATAATGCTAAAGGAGAATAATCAATTAGCAGACAAAGAATTAGAAAGAGGTAAGAGTTTCCATAATTAATATTTCTGTAGAAGGAAAAGAATTCATTCTGATTTCAAATAATATCCATAATAATCTGAATCAAATAAGCCAAGAATCAAATAGAAGGAAAGGCTGATTCAGAACGGCTATAAAAGAATAATATTATTCCATAAAAATCAGATCTACAGAAAGAAGGAAAGAGATCTGGCGTGTTTTTGAATTACTTATAGATATCGACATGCATCGATTACTATTCGACGTAAACGTTAATTTCATCCTGGCTGAACGTCGAGAGGAGAATAAGGAAGGAGCGTCGAGTTCACTAGCTGCGTCGACTAGAAGTCAGAGTAACGTCGACATAGAATGCGTTGAATTCTTCTAAGAGTTACTTCGACTCATTCTGAGATAGATGTTGAATGTATTTCGACGTTGCGTCGAATACTATTCGACGTATATTTACTTAGCCTAATTTTTCATACTTAGAATTTATATTCTTCTTAATTCTAGGGGTTAAGATAAATCATTTCCCCAACAGCCTGTTCTTCCACTGCTTCCTCCTCATCATCTTCTTGAACTACCTTGAGAAGGCAGCAAACTCTTCATTACATGAAGAGCTGGCTGAAGTGCTGTTTTCTGACTTATCTGATCCATCACTCCTTCTTGGAGGAGACACCATCCTGCCCTTTCTTTTCTTAGAGATGTCAGCCTTGAGAGCCACAGACCTCTTCCTTGCATGAGCCCTTGCTGAGGTGTCATCTTCCTTTCTTGCAGATAATTGCATCTCATAGGAGTGCAGCTTCCCAAACAATGTATGAGTAGGAGTTTCACCAAGCTTGGACACTTCCCTGATGACACAGATTTTTGTGTCCCAGTCTCTGGTTAGAGATCTAAGGAACTTATCATTAAGCTCATAGTCACGGAACACTCTTTCATAGGTTCTTAGTTCATTGACTATCCTAAAGAACCTTTCATAGCAAATGGAAATGTTCTCCTGGCTCAGCTGCCTGAAGGCTTTATATTCTTGATTGAGGAGTGACTTTCTATCATCCCTCACCTCAGTTGTTCCTTCCATATACCACTAATGTATTCCACATTTCCTTGGAAGTTGTGCAGTGTACTAAGTTCTTAAATGTAGAATCATCAATTGCATTAACAATTATGTTTTGTGCTCTTTTATCCATAGTGAACAGTGCAATTTCATCCTTGGTCAAGTCATTGAAGTCCTTGGCCACTCTCCTTGTTGGATCTATGGTGGAGGTAGTTTGAAAGATGAAAGGCCCTTGCTTTACTGTGATTTAAATCCTTGGGTCAGATGCTTCCATAAACAATCTAACCCTTTGCTTACATATACCAAAGTTTTCTTTGTTGCATATGGGAAACTTCATGGATCTCATCTCCTTCTGCAATCCAGTGGAGGCCATTGGATTGAGATAAGACTATTCCTTTATAGGATATGGTCAGACAGTTATGTCCTTCTTGACCAACCTCTCTCTGATACCACTTGATAGTTTGTTTAGGATGTAGTCTTAGTCACCTAGAGAGGGGGGGGGGGGGGGGTGAATAGGTTTCATTTTCTTTTGGCTATTAACTAGCTGTTTTTTGATTTTATGTTAGTTATTATCAAGCATCCAGAAAACACACAAAATTTTTTAGAGGTTCCTCAAGAAAGGGTCTCTTGAGTAGTCCTCATTCCCCCTTCACCTTTCTAACAATAAGTTAGATAAGGCTAACACCTCCAAACTCAGCTCCAAGAGCTTACAACACAGATCCCTCAGGATCTCTCAGGTCTTCACAAACCTTACCTCAGGCCCAACAACCCTACCTCAGGCTCAATAACCCTACCTCAGATCACCCACTAATCCTACACTCAAGATGACCTATCAGCTCTACTACTCAGGCTAAACAGCCCTACTTCCTCAGGCAAAGATGCCCTATACCTCAGAACTGTTAAGTTCCTACAATGATAATAATGTATGATTACAAAAGAAGATAGAATAAACTTAGTCTTCTGTTACAGAACAACTGTTGTGGCAGTCTTGAATCTGGGATGAGTTTAATGGACTCAACTTTGATTCTTCTGATCCTTTTCTTCAGAGAAAGAGTGAGGATCAACTTGCTCTGTCTTAAGTTGATCAAGAGGAGCAATCTATTCTCTCCTTGCAGCTTCAGGAAATAGGAAGTGAGATCTTTCTTGGCTGCCATGAATGGAACAGTAAACTTGTTCTTCTTTTGTGTGATGGAGAGTTGGAGAGAGCAAGTGTGCTTCTTTAAAGCCCTAATTTTCTCCTTTATACTTCACCGATCTTCAACGGCTATCATATGTCCTCCTGACACAGCATGGGAGTGATTGGGACTTCCTCTCCTGCTTTATAGGTGTTGCGCCAAAAGTAAAACCCGCCAGTACTTTTGAATCTGTCTTAGCGGTTGGGCTGAGACAGCTTCCAGTCTTAGCAGCATCTTCTGTCCCATCCCAGCGGATGCACTGAGATAGAAAATTTTCTCAGCAGTTTTCTTCTATCTGCAGCTTAGCTGGCCCAGACTCCTTCTCAGGGGCTCCTGGCCTTGTCTCAGCGATTCAACTGAGACTAAGAGCTTGTCTCAGCGGTTTTGGCAGCAAGTCAACTGAACTCACTGCATACCCTAGTATGACCTAACCCTGCATAGTCATGAGATGAGATGGGGTTTATCAAATACAACTTGTACTTAGCATTGAGTTTGAAGCCTTTTCAAATCAAGGGAACATTGAGGGTCATATTCCCAACATAGAGATTTACAACTTTTACACTAAATATGCACACATAATAAAATCTTCTAATGACTATGCAATCAGAAAACCAGCATAGAATAAATTAAACACAGATTACAGAAATAGTAAAGGGAAAAACACAGAAAGCACAACACATAAGAGAGAAGTTTTATAGTGGTTCCTCAAAATGTGGGCACTTCACTCTTCTACCACCTTGGTAGGAATGCACTATCTAGTGCCTGAGTCATTTGATAAGGAGACTCTTAGACCCATTGAATCCTTTGGAGAGGGATTCTTAGGACTCTTTTCACAGTTACAGAATAAGATAGAGAGAAAAGAAGAAGTTGTAATGATGTTTCTTCTGTTAGTGTTCTTCAAGATCTATTTTGATTGAACCCTTGCTTAAGTTAGAAAAGAATGCATGGGTTATGAGCTTGTGATCCAGATGATCTCTCAGTACTCCTACTGGCTTCCTACTGTAAGTGAAGAAGAATAAGCAAAGCCTGTGTGTTTTCTTGTATAGAGATGTTCTTCTTGTTTTGTCTGAGAGAGAGCTTGAGGAAGTAGACCAAATAGAATAGCTTGAATGAATGTGTTGTATTTCTTCCACTGTATTGTTATTCTCTGTCAAATAGTGTTTCAATTTGTTTCCTCTTCTGTTCTATGCTTAGAAGGAATGTCCACTGGATAATAAATATTTCTTTCCATTTCTATTCATGATCTGTTAATCTGAATTTGAATAACTTCCAAGAATGTCTGTATTGTCTATCTGGAGTACTCCATTCCATTCTTGGCAATAAATGAGTCATTAGAATTTGAATTACATCCTTGGATACCTTCTGAAAAGCATCAGAAAAGGACAACAAAAAATGTTCTATTTCTGTCTATATTTGACATAGCGTCGAATTCATTTTCCTTCAAATCGACGCACATCTGAATTCTAATAGAAGCCGCTTCAAATACCTTCTCATCATTGAATAAACTTAGATATCGACGTTGTGTCAAATCCTTATCGACGTATCCATCGAGTTGAAGACTTGGACTTTGAACTTCATCTTCTGCATCAAATTCAAGTCAAAGTTGCGATGACTTTTGATATTGCTTCGATAGGCTCTATCTTCTGTGCTGAGTACATTTTGATGTTGCGTCGACTTCAAATTATACTTTGACTTCAGTCTGAGTTACTTCTACTTATATTCGAAGTTGCTTCGACTTTCAGTCAAAGTTGCATCGACTACTATTCGATGCAAGTTTAACTCAACTGAATTTTGTGATTAATTTGGATTGGTCTTGACAGTGTAATGTGAGTATGATATCCAAGGACATCTAATGAAAAAATTACCTTCTCTATACAACATGGGTAATAAATCCTTAATTATGAAATCACTTGTAGATAATTTGTATGATAAATCAAAGGGTGTTTTTCCCAATTTAATCTAAGCACCAGATCAACCTATCTTTCGGTTAGATTATTCTCCTAGTCTTCTTCTCACTTGTTCATCAGATTGGTGGCTTGATTCTGGAGCAAACGTTCATACCTATTTTGATCGTTCTTATTTAGCCACCTTTTAGGACATCAGTGGAGGAAGCGTGTTCTTAGGAGATGCTTCTTTGGCACAAATTCTTGGTTGGGGGCGAGTGGATCTTGGGTTGGCATCCAGGAAAACACTAGCCTTGCATGATGTGCTTTATGTGCTGAGAGTTAGGAAGAATCTAGTGAGATGATCCTTGCTAGTTAAGAAAGATATAAAATTGTTTTAGAATCCAATAAAGTTGTAATAACATTAAATGATGTGTTTATTAGAAAAAGATATATTTGTGACGGTTTATTTAAATTAAATGTTGTTGACTTAGAAGTTAATCAAATTTTATCTTCTATAGTTACAAGTTCATCTTTTTATTTTAGCATTCTAGATTAGGACATGTGAATTTAGATTGCATGATAAGAATGATGTCTTAAATCTAATTCCTAAATTTAACATTGCACCTAGTGCTATAAGTGAAATTTGTGTGCAATCTGATGAGTAATTTATTTACTCATCTTTTAGTATGGTTTTATTATTATTTTAATATGAATTATATCTTTTATCTAAATTATATCATATAAATCTTTCCTATTTTAATTTCATAAGCTAACATAAGTTTATTTTGTATTTTCAGGTTTTCTGGACATTTGGAGCAAAAAGTACATTTACACGCCCCAGGTCACGGGCGTGACCCACGGGCGTGACCCATGGGCGTGTAACCTGCGCGGTGTTCCAGACCTGCTTCCGCCACCCCGGGGTCGTTCCGAGAAGAATTCGCCAAGTACACGCCCAAGGTTACGGGCGTGACCAAGGGCGTGACCCAATGTCATGGCCGCGACTCGACTCCAGCTCCCAGAACACGCCTGCCACGTCAATTAAAGTTACACGCCCTCGGTCACGGGCGTGACCGAGGGCGTGACATCTAGTCATGGGCGTGACTCGGCCCGCGATTCTTCCCGCCAAAGTTTCCCGCCAGCTGCAAGATTTAGAGATTACACGCCCCAGGTCACGAGCGTGACGCGCCCGAAATGCCTGCATTGAAGCTAGAACGTTCCCTCTCCGCACCAGCATCGATCACGCTCCTTACACGCCCTTGGTCACGGGCGTGACCAAGGGCGTGTAACATCAAATTTCTGCCTATTTAAGGGGAGCTTCTCCAGAACTTCAGGGACAAATTTTTTAGGACTTAGACTTTTCATTTCATGTCTTTAATTTCATGTTTTAGTAGTTCTTGTAGCCCTTTTCTTCTTGCAATTAGTACGTTCAATTAAAATAGTTTGTAATTTTCAATTCCTAGCTTGTAACTTTTCTTTAGCAATTTAATAAAATAGTTCTTTTCTTCTCTCATTCCCTCTCTCTTTTATGATGTGCTCTTTTATTTATTTTGATTCCTCAATCTCCATGAGTAGCTAAATTTCTATTAGTACTCGACCGAGATGATCCAAGGAAAGTATAATTCATGATTTAATTTCTAGCTTTTCTTTCTCTTCCTTAGAATACTTTAGATTTATTCTTGAACTTTAATTGGATTGAGATTATATTGTCGATATATAATTCTCATCTTTGTTTTCGCAATCTAATAACCGAGAGGTTTTGATTTCGAATCGATCATTTCAAGAATAAAGAGAGTTGAATGCACTCCTCAAGCGAGGATGACATAATTCTCCCGGATTGGAGTAGAAGCCAATAGAGGGGTTCACTACGATAAAGCGAGTTTTAGGGATTTTGATTCTAGGACGAAATTTTGATTGATCAACCTAAACTCAGTTGAGCGTATCCTCGAGAGAGGTGTGTTCATAATTCAGGAACCTCCACAGTCAAGTAATTTATTAAGAGAATTAGAAGTTGTTCTTATTATGTTTATTTTCCAAGGTGATTCAAGATCGAGTGCTAGCCTTTTTACTCGTCGCTTTAATCTTATTTTTTTTCTTTTGTAAAATCACTCTCAAATTCTAATTGATAAGATAATAGAGATTTTCTTGAAGTAAGAGTACTCAACCGCCCGAGTCTAATACGACCTTGGTTTTTATAACCTATACTACAATCGATACGATACACTTGTCGTCGTCGTTTGCGGATATTGATTTTTTTCACCAAGTTTTTGGCGCCGTTGCCGGGGACACGGTTGATATTTCGAAAAAAGAAATATTTATTAATTTTATCGTTCTCTTTCTTCTCCCCCCTTCTCTTTAAAATTTAAAAAAAAATCTTAAAAAGCATAATCTAAATTCTCGGAAAGGACGCTTTGGGCTTGAATTCCCATCACAGCCTCTAGTACCTTGCGAGCCCTTCACCGGGTTGACCTTGGTAAGTCCAAGAAGAAAAAAAAATTAATAATTAAATTTTTTTCTGTTTTTTGCTGAACTTTAATACTTACTTATTTGTAAAATCCTTAGTAGATTTGCTTTTGTATAGTGTCGTAGGGAATTTTTATAATTCATTAGATTTTGAATTTTGGAATAAAATTGTTGACTCATGCAGTCTTCCTAGTTAAGCGCACGCGTTTGTAGAATTCTATGTCTAATTACCTATTTAGCATAAAATTAGATTTATGTTTTTTAACTGCGAGAAAATAATTTTGTTTTACTCTTACCTTGAATCCGGTAGAATTTGAGAATATTTCAAGTGAGTATGTAGAAGCTTACTAGAGAAATATTACACATTTTGAACGGAAGGGCATTCTTTCTTGATGGCTAGAACTTGCCTCTACTGATTCTCGAAGCATTTGCATAGGTTTGTCATAGTTATTAGAAGTGATTTAGGCCATCTTTTAATCGTTTGTGCCTGTTTGCCCACCTTTGAAAAAAAAATTTCATTGTTTAAACACTTTGGGCATTTCCTTATTTCCTTTGCTACCTCCATCTTTCATTTTCACCAAAGCCAAAAGATCCACCCCACGATCACACTAAATATTTAAGATTTATTACAATTTTGCAATGGGTTCTATTGTGAAAATTAGAAAGTTGCAACTTCTTATTTGGAGCTAAAAAATGTGAAAAATTATTTTGTTGGCCAATTATGAAAAATAAAGAAAATTATTCATGGACTTATGCTTGAAAAATAATGAGAGTTTTTTTTATGTTTTGCTTCATGACAACGCTTATGCAAGGTTTAAATTTTGATAATTTTCCTCACCTTGGTTTAGTGTGATCCTTAGCCATCATGTTCTATCTCTTTTATTCCCAATTCCAAATCATATACCTAAGCCATGTTTCACTCCTAATGAAATCCCTTTTAATTTTTAAACTATGACATTATACTTGTGTAGTGGAGAGAGTGCGACCGGGCAAGCCCATGGCCATCGTCATTGATGGATTTCTTTGGAGGCTATCCCAAAACTCGATTTTGGGTAATATTGATCTTAGAAAACACGCTACCCGCTCCCTGAATAACATTCGAGAATTTACCGAGCATTCAACTTAAAAGTAAAAACAATATGTTAAATCGCATTTTTGAAAATTATAAGCTAATCGTTATGCTGAATAGGTCTTTCAACTAAGATCTCTACACGTAGGCGTAAGACTTCGCATTTTTATTCCTTGAGCTCAAATTTCTTTTTCTAGTATTTAAATTTCTCTACACCTATGAAAAGTTGTTTGCTCGAGACTAGCAAACGAGTAAGTATGGGGGTGTTTGATGAGTAATTTATTTACTCATCTTTTAGTATAGTTTTATTATTATTTTAATTTGAATTATATCTTTTATCTAAATTATATCATATAAATCTTTCCTATTTTAATTTCATTAAGCTAACTTAAGTTTATTTTGTATTTTCAGGTTTTCTGGACATTTGGAGCAAAAAGTACATTTACATGCCCCAGGTCACGGGCGTGACCCACGGGCGTGATCCATGGGCGTGTATCCTGCATGGTGTTCCTGACCTGCTTCCGCCACCCCGGGGTCATTCCGAGAAGAATTCGCTAAGTACACGCCCAAGGTCACGGGCGTGACCAATGGCGTGACCCAATGTTACGGCCGCGACTCGACTCCATCTCCCAGAACACGCCTTCCACGTCAATTAAAGTTACATGCCCTCGGTGACGGGCATGACCGAGGGCGTGACATCCAGTCACGGGCGTGACTCGGCACGCGATTCTTCCCGCCAAAGTTTCCCGCCAACTGCAAGATTTAGAGATTACACGACCCAGGTCACGGGCGTGACCTAGGGCGTGACGCGCCCGAAATGCCTGCATTGAAGCTAGAATGCGCCCTCTCCGCACCAGCATCTATCACGCTCCTTACACACCCTTGGTCACGGGCGTGACCAAGGGCGTGTAACATCAAATTTCTGCCTATTTAAGGTGAGCTTCTCCAGAACTTCAGGGACGAATTTTTTAAGACTTAGACTTTTCATTTCATGTCTTTAATTTCATGTTTAGTAGTTCTTGTAGCCCTTTTCTTCTTGCAATTGGTACGTTCAATTAAAATAGTTTGTAATTTTCAATTCCTAGCTTGTAACTTTTCTTTAGCAATTTAATAAAATAGTTCTTTTCTTCTCTCATTCCCTCTCTCTTTTATGATGTGCTCTTTTATTTATTTTGATTCCTCAATCTCCATGAGTAGCTAAATTTCTATTAGTACTCGACCGAGATGATCCAAGGAAAATATAATTCATGATTTAATTTCTAGCTTCTCTTTCTCTTCCTTAAAATACTTTAGATTTATTCTTGAACTTTTATTGGATTGAGATTATATTGTCGATATATAATTCTCATCTTTGTTTTCGCAATCTAATAACCGAGAGGTTTTGATTTCGAATCGATCATTTCAAGATTCGATTTTCAAAGCAGAAGTACAAAATCGAGTAAGATCCTCGATTAAAATTCTTAGATTCGATCGAGATGGAGAACACACTTCGAATGAACTAATCCATTTTTGCCAAGAAGATGGGATTATTCATTAAGTGACTGCTCCATATTCTCCTCAATTGAATGGTGTAGCTGAACGCAAAAATTACACCTTAATGAACATGGTCAATTCAATGTTAGCTGAGTGTGGTGCTCCAAAAATTATTTGGGGAGAAGCATTGCACACCTCCTCTTTCATCTTAATAGAATTCCTTCAAAACATGATGATAAAACCCCTTTTGAATTATTTAAATTAAGGAAACATAATCTCCAAATTCTTTGAGTGTGTGGGTGTTTCGCTAAGGTAGCAATTCCTGAACCTAGGAAAAAGAAAATAGGACCTAAAACATTAGACTCTATTTTATAGGTTATGCTTCCGATAATAGTGCTGATAGGTTTCTTATTACCAATCCACTAATTAGTCAAATATTAGATAACAGTATTATAGAAGCCAGAGATGTCATTTATTTTGAAGATAAATTCCCATATAAAATAGAAAACTCATCTCAGCCATCTTCTAGCTCAATTCAACCTTCCTCTGATATAGATCTATTAGAAATTGATGAACCTAGAAGAAGAAAAAGAGTTTGAACCAAAAGAAATTTTGGAGAGGACTACTTCACCTATCAAGTTGAAGGAGATCATAATTCATATGAGGAAGCTATCACCTCATCTGATTGTCCTTTTGGAAAGAAGCTATAAATTCAGAAATTAATTCTATTCTAGAAAATAAAACTTGGATTCTAACCGATCTTCCTTCTGGTGCCAAAGTCATAGATTGTAGATGGATCTTTAGGAAGAAACTAAATCCGTATGGGTCCATAGAAAAGTATAAGGCTCGCCTTGTTACTAAAGGCTGTGCTAAAAAATAAGGGATATACTATTTAGATACCTATGATCTCATAGCCTGGATTACATCCCTTTGTGTACTCGTAGCCTTAGCTTCGATCCATAAATTAATCATTCATCAAATGGACTTTAAAATTGCTTTCTTACATGGAGACTTAGATGAAGAAGTATACATGACTCAACCCGAAGGTTTTGTAGTTAAAGGTCAAGAAACCAAAGTATGTAAACTTGTTAAATCTCTTTATGGATTAAAACAAGCTCCTAAGCAATGACACCAAAAATTTGATTATGTAGTGTTATCTTTTGGTTTTATATCTAATTAATATGATAAATGCATTTATGCAAAATAAGAATGAAATGAATCTATTATATTATGTCTCTATGTAAATGACATTTTAATTTTTGGAAGTTTATTTAAATTATTAATAATATTAAAAATAATTTATCATCCAAATTTGATATGAAAAATTTGAGAGAAACTAATGTTATTTTAGGAATGAAGCTAGCTAAAATCGATTCAAGTGTGTCCTTGTCTCTTTCCCATTCGATTGAGAAATTGCTGCATAAATTTAATTTATATGATTCTATACCCGCTTCCACTCCTCATGACACTAGCATGAAACTGTGTAAAAATACTGGTGAACCAGTTGACCAATATAGATATGCACAAATGATAGAGCCACTAATTTATATTGCTAATCGAACTAAACCCGATATTTCCTATGTCGTAGGCAAATTAAGTTGATATACCCGCAATCCAAGTGATGACTATTGGATTGCATTAACTAGAATTTTTAAATACCTTTGTGGAACTATTGATTATAGTTTAGTATATATGGGTTTTCCCTAAGTACTTGAAGGTTATTCAAATGCCAATTGCGTAACTGATTCTTTAGACGCTAAGTTTATAATAGTTATGTATTCCTCTTTGGAGGAGCCGCCATTTCATGAGCTTCTACAAAACAAACTGTGATTTCAAGAAGCACAATGGAATCAGAGCTTATAGATTTAGACAATACATGTGTCAAAGTTGAATGGATTAGGAATTTACTTTCTAAAATGTCGTTATTTGGAAAACATACACCTGCTATTTTCTTGCATTGTGATAATAAATCTGTGATTGATTTAACTGCTTCAAATATTACTAATGCTAAAATGAACAAGTTCATGAGAATCATGTATAAGTCTATGAAGCAATAAAGAAAAGAAGTGATATCACTCAACTATGTAAAGTCCGAATTGAATCTGGCTGATAATCTTACCAAGGGATTGTCCTGAAGGGAGATTTTGCTTTCATCGAGGAGAATGGGGCTTAAGCTCACATCATTTGCTGCCAACGGTGGATACCCAACCTATGTGATTGGAGATCCCATGAATTGGGTTCAATGTGGTAGAAATGAAGCTGTTGATGTAGCATAGGTGGGAGAAACAGTTTAAAGGTTGAGAAAACCTTCTCCCCATTCCTATGATGTTGTGCTCTACATAACTGTTTATTATGAACTTAAAGTTCTAAATGGTTGCCAAAGGCATATATCCTTGTGATATATTAGTTACAAAATATCTCTTGAGGCACCACCTATGTGGGGGTAGTTATAAGGCCGTGACTTTGGGATCCGGGATGAACCCTAATAACCCTCATGAAAAATCAAGGAATGTGTATGACCATTAACGCCCCACCGCCATAATCCAATGAACAACCAATCTTTTGTGAGTTTATCTAATTTATCGGTCAAAAGTTTATAATTCAAAGTCCTTAGCACATTATTCTCTTCGATAGAGGAAATTAGTATTAAGTATAGGTTCAAGGTAACCATTCTACATATACCCATTACATCATTACAACTTGATAAAGCAAATTTGTATTTGATTTTATTTATCATTATTAATATCATAATTTATGAAGTTTGTATTTTTGTTTTTCGCTTTTGTGGGGGGACTGTTAGAAAATATTGTTATAAAACATTTAATTTATAATGTTTTGGAGCCTTGTTTGGTGTTTGATGTTGGGCTCCTCGTACTTGATGAAAAACTACAAAACCAAACGGAGGGAATCCAAATTATTTGGAGTGAAACCTTTCATAAAGTAAAGGATGAACCTTTAGTCCCACCATCCTTATCACCTCCCATGTTTATGAGTGTATAAAGAAAATCATTCCTTCATATTTGTTCAAAGGAACATAAGGCGAAACTATGAACCTAATGCACACACGCGTGGTGCACGCACCACACTGGATCTGGATTTGGGATTTGGGGAATAATTGAATTAAATTGTATTTTTTGTACAAAATAGTCTTGACACTTTTGTAGATCCTATATTTTTTTAAGTTTTGTCGACAGGCGTTGAATAGAACTCGATGCACCCGCCTTGTGTCGACTAGAGCTGCGTCGATAAGATCTCAATGCAATTTTGTTACGTCGACTTGCCTCGATAAGTATTCGACGCTTGCGGTTATAAGCAATCCGTCGGCTTGCCCTGTGTCGATAAGTACTCGATGTTGGAATATAAATTTTGCATCTCTTTAGTTTGACAATATCAAATCTCATACTATATTTGATCATAATTGTCTTGGGTATAGAGTGTAAGTTTACAGGTGTGAAGACGTCGAGAATTCTACTCTTTGTCACCTACTGCCGAGCACTAGTCCTACCGCCAGCGATAGCTATATCAATGTGACTTAATTCGACGCAAAGTCAAATACCGATGAGAAGACTTATGTAGTCGAGATGATGTCGTCAAAAAACCTACCGCCGTGTGCCAGACTTACTGCGAGCGCTAGCTCTATCGACAAGACAACTTATGTCGACGTGAAGGATGCATCAACTGGAACTTATGTCGATGTGATGAAAGCGTCGAGACGATATCGTTGGGGCTGTTACCGTGGGATCTATCCTAACACCACGCGCTAGTTTTGTTGACCAGAAGATTATGTTGACTAGATGATCCGCTATCGTGGAGAGGAAATCGACATGATGCGCTACCATAACATGCTTGCAACTGCACCGCACTATCCAAAGACAGCAAGAGAATGTTTTCCGACACCCTGCTGATTTGGTGCTAGATAGCTGGCAAAAATGTGTAAAGATGCTATCGCCGTACTGTAACTTTATCGCCGATCGTAACCTAAAAATTAGCTATAAAAGTTATCGTTTTGTTTCCTGAAAGTCTGATATAGACACTTATGTGATTAGGGTTCCGAAGTCTCCTCTGTTGTTGTAAACCAACATATCCAAGCAAGGAAAAGAGAACTATCTCCCTCTTGCTCGAGTTTGAAGATCTACGAAGATCAAAGTCTACAACGACCATCTGCTGCTGATCGAGTGCAAGAGGAACAATATTTAGAAGCACCGATCGCTCACCGCTCTACGGAGGATACTATTTTTGAGGGAGCAATAGTTTCTATCTCTTTCTTCACCACTATGTTTTTCATCTTTCCTTTTTGTTTTGTATGACAGGAAATCAACCGGGGAGGTCGTCAGAATCAGGGGAGGATTTCATGGGAAATTGTCCTGGGAGGGCGTCTAAATCTGGGAGATCTAGTGTGCTCTAAGACCCTTCCTGGGATGAAGGTGAGGAGCAGCTCGAAGAATTTTTCAGGGAGGAAAGGGAGAGACCCAATCGGTCCTTAGATTAGGGTCGGTATAGAAAACACAAGTGTTTTAAATTCATCACCTCGAATCTCTGGCATCATGGAGATCTAAGTCTATTTGTGTAAACACTATTCTATTATTCAATGATATCATATTTCTGTATTTTATTATATAAACAGCTGTGAATTTTTTGGTCATGGTCGGAGCAGTGCGATTCTTGAAAGATATTATGCATTTTCTGTGCGGTTTCCTTAACTAATGCCATGCGGTAGGGTTACCGCCCAACTCTTGTTTTAGAATGCACATTCCTACTGTAATTTATTTAAATCTCCAATAAGTGATTGAAAACCTTATTCACCCCCTCCTCTAAGGTTGGCCATCCGATCCAACAAGTGGTATCAGAGCGATTTTACTTCAAATAAGGGTTAAACTCCTAAAGTAGGATGGCCAATGTAAATCATACTTTTCATGAGGGTCAAGGTGTGAGTAGACCCCCATTGTTTATGGGCAATGACAACAACCACTAGGGAACGCGAATGAAAATATTCTTGATGACTCAAAACATGGACATCTGGGCCATGTTGAGTCA
Organism: Dactylorhiza incarnata; assembly: GCA_033032865.1. Classification (NCBI taxonomy): domain Eukaryota; kingdom Viridiplantae; phylum Streptophyta; class Magnoliopsida; order Asparagales; family Orchidaceae; genus Dactylorhiza; species Dactylorhiza incarnata. The sequence goes on from JAWHQI010000224.1 coordinate 1,711,255, forward strand.
AAATATATTGCACCCACTACCACTGTAGGCGAATAAATGGGATGACACGGATGAACTAAACAGCACCAATAATGCGAAAGCAATTAATTCTATTTTCTGTGCATTAGATAAAACATAATTTAATAGAATATGCAATTGCGAAACTGCTTATGATATTTGGCGATTGCTTGAGCTAACGTATGAAGGTACTTTGCAGGTGAAAGAGTCGAAGTTGTTTCCACTAGAATCTGAATACGAACAATTCCGGATGGAGATTGATGAGGAGCTGAACAACATGTACACTCGCTTCATGAAGATTGCGAATCCCTCCCGATCTCTTGGAAAGACCTTCTCCAATGGAGACTTGATGCAAAAAATCACGCGATCTCTTCCACCATGGTTCAACCCAAAGGTGACCGCCATTGCTGAATCTCACAACATCAACACCTTGGAAATTGAAGCCCTCATTGGGAATCTGAAAACCCATGAGTTACAACTGAAGATTCAAAGCGAGGAATATCAAAGGGAGCCGAAGAAGAAAGCTCTAGCACTCAAGGCGGACAAGGGAAATGAGGAAGTAGAAGAATCTGACGATGAAGATAGACTATATGTACGGGAATTTAGTAGATTCATGAAAAACCCCAAGAGTCAAGGGATGTTTAGAAATTTTCTGAGGAAAGGTGCTCAAGAGAAGAGGAGCTGGAACAAACCTTCTAAGGGGACAGAGAGTGATGAAGAAAAATTTGTTCCTGAATGCTTCCACTGTCACAGATCCGAGCACATGAAAAGAGAATGCCCAAAGCTACAAAAAGAAGAAAAGGAGAGAAGAAGCCAGGACAAGGGAAGGAAGAAAGTGCTTAAAGCGTCAACATGGGATGCTATCGGTTATGACGAGTCAAGCACTTCCGGTTCAAGTAAGGAGGATGAGGCAAATCTGTTAAATTTTTGAAGTGGAAGTGGAGTGTCAGGGCGGTCTGAATATGGAGACCACAGAGACCGCGCGATCTAGCTCTGTTCGCACATCTCTGGTGTTGGCGAACTGTTGTGGTTTATCGGTTGTGCCCAAGTGTTCCTATTCTGGTTTGGACTGGGCGGTCTTGTACTGGAGGTTGCTTCGGCAGTCTGGTACTATGGTCTTCATGAGTTCATTCTAGCGGACATTTGTAGTATGTCAGGATGTTTATGTGGCTCGATCTTATAAGAGTCCGTGCAGGTTGTATGAGCTCAGTTCTGGCGGTCTACTCTTGATCGGTCAGGAACTCATGTCTGTTCTTATAAGAGACCGGGCGGTCTGCCAAGTTATTGTTGGCAAGCTGACTTACTTGGAAAGTTTTGCTTAAGTATAATAAAGGTCATATGAAGACCGCGCGGTCTGGTTCTGGAGACCGCGTGCTTCAATATGGAAGGCAATCGTATCCCTCTCGGGTGGTGATAACATCCATTTGTTTGCCTATAAATAGAGGGGCAGGGCTAGCCATTCATAAGAATGCAAGAACTGTAAGAACCTAGTGTGGATTGATTGTGCCGGTCTCAACTTTGAGGTCGCGCTGTTTGAAGTTTATTGATCGGTTTGTTGTGTTCGCAGGATAGCGGCCAGCAGTCTCCGTCAGTATTCTTCCTTCTTTCTATCTTTGAATAAACCAGCTCGCCAATAATCTGTATGGGCGAACTATATTTGGAGGTTCTTGGTCTGTTGCAGCGGACTCAGTTGATCAGGCGATCTTAAGCAGTCAGGCGGTCTTGAGTTGCGGTCTTGCAGTAGTGAGTAGTTCTTCATCTTGTGTTAGCGTGTTACTTCTGTGTGGTCTGGGCGATCAAGAAGTGCGAACAATTTTGTTTTCAGCAGTTCAATAAAGAGCAGATTGTGCGGTCTGTGATTGGCGGTTTGGCAGAGTACAGGTCAGCGACCTGTTCTGTTCGTGTGGTCTCAGGGAAGCTGACGATCTTGCTGAGTTCAAGCGGTCTGGGCGGTCTCAATGTTCTAGCCACCAGATTCTTGCTGTGTTGCTTGTTCTTCTCTTCTAAGTGTTTCTCTTATAAATCATGTCTCGCCATGTATGCAACGCATTGTAATAAGTTAATCAATTTGAATAAAGATCTTCTTGCCTTCATTGTCACTGGTTAACTATTTTGAATTGAATTGAAGTCTTCCACTGTTGTCTTCGATCCATACTCCGATGTTTTACCAAAATTTGTGCCTCACGGGGAAGCATGACAATGAATCCGACAGTGAATCCAGTGTTCATAGCGACACTGAGGTAACCTCTCCCTCCTACGATGAATTGTATGAAACTTATGAGCTTGTGTATTATAAACTTGATGAGGTACTGCTTGAGAAAAAAATCCTTTAAGTCTGAAAATAAGAAAATGAAGAAAGACTTAAGGAATTTGAACAATGAACTCACCAAATGTGGTAAAGAGAAGTTGAGTGCCAGGAGTGTTCTCACTCGGTGGCAACGATCAATGAACTAAAAGAAAGCCTCTCCAAGACTTCCTTGAAAGTAGAAAGTCTTACTAATGAGAAGAAGGTTCTGGAGAAAAGGCTCCAAATTTATCTTACGCAAGTTGATGAAAGTAAAAAACAGTTCGCTAATCGGTGTGATGCTTATCACGTAAAACACCGCTTTGAAAGAGAGGATCCCTATCTTGAAGTGTGTTGTCCAGAAATTTGGGATAGGTTAAAAATCTCTGGATATGCTGCTGGGAGCTCAGTGCCTCGAATATGGAAAGTTTGGGTTGGGATACGTGAACACAGTATTACCGCCAAGCGCTAGCATTAGCGCCGGCGATAAGCTATCTCCAGCAAAGGACCAAAATCTGTTTAAGAATAATTAAAAATGTAACTATTGGTTCAGGAAGCTATTCTCCATTTCCCTCATGATCTATACAAAAACAAAAAGGGTGGCATCCACCGCTTATACCTTGTGTGCCAGATGTAAAAATTTTGTTCACACTTTCGGCTCATGCTTGAGGAAAGGTCTATATAAAACAAGGCAAGTCTGGGTACCAAAATCGTGTACCTATACTCTAGGTGGAACAACTTGGGTAACCAAATCTTTACCCTCATCTTATTTCTAGGTATGTTGGCAAGCTAAGGATAAGGAGAACGTGTGGTACTTGGACACTGGATGCTCCAAGCACATGACGGGAGATGAAGAAAAATTCCTTAGCCCGGAGGAGAAGAAAGGAGGAATGGTGACCTTTTAGACAACAACAAAGGACATATTCTAGGTGTCGGCACCATAGGTAACAAAGTATTTTCTATTTCAAATGTATTGTTTGTAGATGGTCTAAAGCATAATTTGATTTCTATTAGTCAGTTATGTGATAAGGGCTTGAATGTTTTTTTTGAAACCACTATAAAATCTTGCAAAATTCTAGACGCTAAAATGAATACTGTGATGCTCACAACACCTAGAAAACAAAATGTCTATATCATTAAGTTTGAGGATTTATCCTCTTCTAATATAAGATGCTTAGTAGCAAAAAATGAGGAGCGAGAACTTTGACATCGTAGGCTTGGACATTCCAGTTGTAAATTAATAGTCAAACTATCAAAAGCAAAGCTATTCTGTGGTCTTCCACAACTAATTGGTAGTTTGACTTCTTTATGTACTCCATGCGAAAAGGGCAAGCTCACTAAATCATCCTTCAAAAGTAGACATGGCATTACCTTTTCCAGACCACTACAATTAATTCATATGGATCTTTTTTCAGCCCTATTAGTACATGTAGTCTAGGAGGTAAACGATATAGTTTGGTGCTGATAGATTACTATTCACGATTATCTTGGATTGTCTTTTTAGCTTTCAAATCTGATATATTCTGTGTACAATCCCGGTGTCCTCCAGGGGGTTAGCAGTGACGAAGGAACCATCAGGCAAAAGGAGTAAGCAGGCAAGCGAGTCAAGGTACCGAGCCAGCCGGGCTCTCGCCGTTCTCTCGCAGGAAGGCGAGCGGGCCAGACCCTCGTCGGTTACTCACAAGGAAGCGAGCGAGCCGAGCCTCTCGGTTCGCGAGAGAGATTCTTGTCGGCGGCTCGCCCAGGAGGGGTTCATGATCTTTTTTACCTAAAAACCCCTGGTGGTCTGCAATTAGCCCCTCCAAACAGCAGAGAGAATTGGCTTGCACAATGCTAGCCGAGTACAGCTTGCCTCGATATTTTTGCGCTGAAGCGGTCAACACTACATGCTATGTGATGAACCAGACCATGCTTCACCCTATCTTAAAACGTACTCCATATAAGCTGTATTATGATAAAAAGCAGAATATCTCATACTTTAGAGTCTTTGGTTGATGATGTTTCATTCCAAACACCAAGGACCATTTAGGAAAATTCAATGAAAAATCAGACCAAGGTATCTTTTTAGGATACTCTACCACGAGTCGCGCATATAGGGTCTACAATAAAAGAACCTCCACTGTTGAAGAATCGATTCATGTGCATTTTAATGAAAATACACCAAATAATGAATATAAATCAAATAAAGATGATAATGACGATGGTGTACATTTGGAAGACAAGAATTTAGATAAAGTGGAAGTAGAAGATGATCCAACTCATGTTGAAGGATATAAGCCTCCAAGCACTCTAAATTTTCGAAAACAACATCCACGAGAACTAGTGATTGGAGAACCTTCACATGGGGTTAAGACTCGCTCAGCCTTGCATGAATCTTTCTCAAATATATGTTTTATATCTGAAATAGAGCCTAAGAATATTTCAAAAGCTTTAAATAATGAATCTTGGTTCTTGGCTATGAACGAGGAATTGAATCAATTTGAGCGAAACAAAGTTTGGATGTTAGTGGAGTGTCCTAGTAACCATCCGGTAATAGGCTTGAAGTGGATCTATAAAAATAAACTTGATGGTGAGTCTAGGATAACGAGAAATAAGGCACGGTTGGTTGCTCAAGGTTACCCACAAATCAAATGCGTTGACTTTGAAGATTCCTTTGCACAGGTTGCACGTCTAGAGTCCATTAGTATGTTTCTAGCATTTTTCAAGTTATAAACAAATACAATTGTATCAAATGGATGTCAAGAGTGCAATCCTAAATGGGTATATTAAAGAGGAGGTGTATGTTGAGCAAAACACCCAGTTTTAAGGACGGTGATCACCCAAATCTTGTTTACAAACTGGTGAAAGCCTTGTACGGTCTAAAGTAAGCACTCTATGCTTGGTATAATAGACTTACGACCTTTATTTTAAAAATGGTTTTAGGATAGGTAGTGCGAATACAACACTCTTTGTAAAGCAAAGTGATTCTGATCTAATTATACTACAAATCTATGTAGACGATATAATATTTGGTGCCACCAATGACACTTTATGTAATGAAATTGTTCAAGTGATGCAAATTGAATTTTAAATGAGTTTGGTAGGAAAATTAACGTATTTTTAGGCTTTCAGATTTCTCAAAAGAATGACGGAATTTTTATAAGCCAATCAAAATAAATAAAATTTATGCTTAAGTGATTCGGCTTTGAAAATCTGAAACAAGCAAAAACTCCATTGAGCGCATCACTTAAACTAGGAAAGGTTGAAAGTGGCATTTCGGTGGATCAAACTATTTTTAGAGGTATGATCGGATAACTCTTATATCTAAGTGCATCTAGAGTTGATATTATGTTTGTAGTGTGCCTTTATGCTAGATATCAAGCGAATCCTACATAATCTCATTTGAAAGCTATTAAACATATCTTTAGGTATCTCATAGACACCCAAAATCTTTGGCTTTGGTATCCACAAAAAACTAATTCACGCTCTATGGATATTCTGATTCAGACTATGTTTGATGTTCTCTTGATTGTAAGAGTACAAGTGGTACATATCACTTCCTAAGTCAGACATTAGTTTCATGGCTGAGTAGGAAATAGAATTTTGTTGCCCTATCCACTGCCAAGGATGAGCATATAGACTTAGGAAGCTGTTGTAAGCAAGCACTTTGTATATCACAAACATTAGAAGACTTGGGTCTAAACTGTAAGAACGTTGGACTTAGGTGCGACAACAAGAGTGCCATAGACTTAACGAACAATCTGGTTTGCCACTCTCGTTCTAAACATATTGATTTACGTCATCATTTTATTCGCGATCATATTAAGAAGGAGAACATGAGAGTAAACTTTATTCGGACTGGCGACCAGCTTGCAGATATATTTACCAAACCCCATCCTAACGCTCGATTTTCTCTGGTTCACTTAGAAAAGGGGTTTTGGATATCACAACTTAATTATTATGTACCACAACTGGTGTGTGTTTTGTCCAGTGTATTTTGCTGCATTATGTGGGCCTTGCACTTCACAATCATACTTGAACGTCAATAGAACCAAAATCTAGACTGTATTCCCGAGAAATCGTGGCTCTGTCTGCTACCGCCGTGCGTTAGACATACCGCTGGCGGTAGATGTTTTTCATGTATTCTCCAATTTCTCTTCTGATTATATTTTATGTATTTCTTTTGTACTTCTGTTTGCTGTTAGTTTCTTTCCAGTTTTTTTATAAATAAAAATCACATAAAAATCTGATCACAAAAACATGTTTCATTTTCTGTTTGTGTTTGGTGTTGTGTGTTTATTATTGAAAATTTTATAATAAAAAAACTGAAGATTTTCATGCTAAGGGGCATACATGACGTGAAATTGAAGCTTCATGATTACATACACTATTTGATTTATGATTTCTAATCCTTGTGGACATTGTATGTCTTCGTCATGATATGTCCTAATCTAAAGGTAGCTACTACTGAGTTCTATTAGAATAAAATGTTTGTTTAATATGCCTCTAGGTATGTGTGAGGATTTAGGCTAGACAATGATATTGCACATTCACACATCCTTAGAAAATGCACTCAAGTAGAAATCCAAATGCTTATATGCCATAACTCGTGATATTGTGACTAACAATTTAGGCATGACTTGATAAATCAATATCGCGATACTCATCTTTGCTATATATGGCATAGAACATTAGGCAAAATTTGTATTGGTAAATGTGTTATGTATACAAGTTAAAGTGTATCAATCTATATGGGTAGATTTCATTTGATTCGAGAATCTTGTCTATGAAAGAAAAATAAATGTTAAACTTGATAGTGCTTCAAATAATGAAAAAATATATACTATCAATCCTGTTGACAAGGATTTCCCCCAAGCAGTACTCACTCCTCCTGATAAGCCTCCATCAGCATTGTGAGGATGAGCACTTTGTCCAAGAGAATCGTTACGATCTTGTGCAAACCCGAATAATAAATTAATGCCCTAGTTCTATACTTGGTATTCATGTAAGATTGGCAAGCATCACTTGATTTATCACTTCATGACTCTTGTGTTAGAATATAAAATTATTGAGATATAGCTTCTATTAATGTTGATTTAACTTGACACTATTTCTATTGATGCTACACGAACACTTGTCATTATTTAGTCCAACACTTCCATGCATAAGAATTGAACTTGAACTGCATTATCTTTCTTTTGCACATTTGAATTTCTACCTCATTGTAAGTCATGACACATATGATGTTTCTTTGAATTAGTTATCTCAATCTTTTGACATTATGTGAAAACTCATGTGGATTCAGCCTCGTGTAATGTGTCCGATTCATATACTTTATACCAAGTTTTTAAAAAATTCAAAATTGTTCCATCTTTAGTGGTATTTTGATTTCCCTATGAGTTTTGACCCATGTCCTTTTTCACTTCTCTGATTATCTTTTGGTCAACCCCTATTCCTATCATGATTTACTTTTTATGTGTGCATTATTCTGTAAATCCACTGCATCTCTCATATATTTGTGTTAGTTTCATTTAGACCACCCCTTTTTTCTAAACTCAAAGGGGGAGAATAGGGAACGTTCATGAGCTAGTCATGCGCTAGTCATCTAGGGAAGATCGCTTATAAGGAGAGATACTCTTATAAAGTGCACATCTATAGGGGAGCACGTATGTAGGCGGAGCCATACTACTTTACTGCAAATTCACACTTTTTGTTTTATCCTGATATATAAGCATATTCATGGTTCATGATTACTATTTATTACACAATACCATCCTCTTAATAATTTATATCTCATGAATGAGATTTGATATATCAAAAGGGGAGTTTGTTGGAACAGACATTCTGCATCGCTTTAGTTTATAATATCAAATCCCATACTGTATTTGATCATACATTTCTTGGTTATATTGTGCAGGTTTACAGGTGCGAAGATGTTGAGAATTCTACTCTCTGTGACCTACTGTCGGGTGCTAGTCTTACCGCCGACGATAGCCATATCAACGTGACTTGCTTCGACATAAAGTCAAATATCGACGAGAAGACTTATGCAGTCGAGATGATGTCATCGAGAAACCTATTTTCGTATGCTATAATTGTCGTGAGCGCTAGCTCTGTCGATGAGATGATTTATGTCAACGTGAAGGATGCGTCAACTGGAACTTATGTCGACGAGATGAAAGCGTTGAGACAATATCATTGGTACTGTTACCGCGGGAGCTAGATTAACACCGTGCGCTTGCTTTGTCGACCAGAAGATTATGTCGATTAGATGATCTGTTGTCATCGAGAGGAAATCAACTTTATGCGCTACCGCGACGTGCTTTCAACCACACTGTGCTATCCAAAGATAACAAGATAATGTTTTCCGACACCCTCCTGATTTGGTGTTGGACAGCTGGCGAAAACGCATAAAGACACTACCACCGCGCGGTAACTCTACCGCTGGCCGTAACTTAAAAATTAGCTATAAAAGTTCTCAATTCTTTTCCTGAAAGGGTGAGACAGACACTTACGTGATTAGGGTTCCGTAGTCGCCGCTATTGCAGTGAACCAATATCTCTAAGCAAGGAAAAAAGAACTATCTCCCTCTCGTTCAAGTTTGAAGATCTTCGAAGAGAAAAGTCTACAATGACCATCTGCTGATCGAGTGCAAGAGGAATGATATTCAGAAGCACCGATCGCTCACCGCTCTATGGAGGATACTATTTTTGAGGGAGCAATAGTTTCTATCTCTTTCATCTACACTGTGTTTTTCATATTTCCTTTTTATTTTGTGTGACGAAAAATCGATCGGGGAGGTCGTCGAAATCCAGGGAGGATTCCATGGGAAATCATCCTGGGAGGACGTCTAGATGTGGGAGATCTAGTGGGCTCTAAGACCCTTCCTAGGCAGAAGGTGAGGAGCGGCTGGAAGACTTTTCCGGGGTTGAAAGGGAGAGAGCCAACCGATCCTTGGATTATGATCGGTATAAAAAACACAAGTGTTTTAAATTCATCGCCTCTGATCTCTTGCGTCATGGAGATCTAAGTTTGTTTGTGTAAACAATATTCTATTATTCAATGATTTCATGCTTCTTTATTTTATTATATAAACTGCTGTGAATTTTTTGGTGGTGCATTGGTTGGAGCAGTGTGATTCCTGAAACGACATTATACATTTTGTAAGACCCCCTCCCCCTTACTAGGAGGATTACCTGGGCCTTATGCCCAGAACCCCCGCCTTATGGATGACACCAACACACTGGTTAGTCGCCACCACAAGACGGAAATTCTGCTGGCTAATACGATCATTAACCATTTGGCCAATAGCGAATAGAATAAGAAATAGTAATTTGCAAGTCCACATCACAATATTTCATAAAAGAAACATAATTGTCCAGCAATGAGCACAAAAAGAGAGTAATGGCTTATGCCCGATACATAACCAAATGAAATACAACAAAATAACCTCTCTCTCTCTCAACAACTCTACGTGGAAGCTAAACACTCTCATTATGCAGCACCTGTCTCGTAGTGGAAGTAATGTGTGGCACCTGCTCCTCAGTTCCTGCCACCCTGTCTGTCTAGTCGTGTTGGTGCTCCATCTCCTTGGGCTCCTACGGTCAAAACCGACCGTTAGTCATAAAGACTAAGCCAATTTTGTCCCTACCTCCCCCACGACTCCTAGACACCGAGCGAGAGGAAGGAAGAGGAGGAAAACAAAGTGGAATAACAAATGTAGGTGACAAGGGAATCTATACTAGCAAGTATATACATAACAAGGTAAACTATACTAGGAGATATATACATCACAAGGTAAACTATACTAGCAATATAAGCAGTAATGAATGGTAAAAGAAGTAAGTAAAGCAGTGCGCGCAAGTACAGTAAACAAGTATTCTACCATTACATAAGTATCTAAACTTACATGAATGCCCATACAAACTTATAAGTTAAGATTTTCGGTATTATAACTTATCATATAAAAGAGCCCATACTAATTTATATGATAAGGGTCTGCAAATTATGTTCTAAGGTTTATGTATGATATGATATGCATGCTATGATATGCTTCATACAAGTGCAACTCACACACACAACTCTGTGATCACAGACCTTTCGTTCCCAATTTTTGGAGCTATCTTCACTCTCTGGTACCACCGTTGTGGCTATGGAAGTAGTAGAGCGGGTGCCTCCACTTCCTAGGCGGGTATACACACTACCAGGCCTAGACTCTTCATATGTCTTTGTACGCATCCTAGGTGCACTCTAGAGTCTTGCATACTCTTTGATGGAACCCACCTGTCTTTAAGGTCGGGTGTACGTTTTTGGGGATTGTCCTCCATACCGTAGCATAAATAACCTACTGGCCCTTCAAACCCTCACACCCGCCTAAGTCAACATACTATTGTCGGTGTGACGACCGGCCCAGTACCGATGACCCGCCACTAATTATGCACATGCAAGTTATCATAACCCGAGCCTCCAGCTCACAGGACCAACCCATCCTGATATACAACTTCCTGATCCTCCAGCTCGCAGGACTAACCCGTCCTGATATACAACTTCCCGAGCCTCCAGCTCACAGGACTAACCCATCCTGATATACAACTTCCCGAGCCTCCAGCTCGCAGGACTAACCCATCCTGATATACAACTTCCCATCCCTTAACTCGAGATGAAGTTACCAAATCTCTTATTCATTTAATTAGACAACTCTTGTCTAATTACTGTTATACTTAGAAGTTTATGGTGAATCCTGGACTTCCGAGGTCTACCGGTGAAGGGCTCACAACAGTACTAGGGAATATGATGGGGTGAAGCCCACCCCCCCCCCCCCCTTTCCAAGACAATTACTTTTATTGGTGGCTACCCATTTACAAAGATCAACTCTCCTTATTACTCTGTATACTTAACTGTTTTATGACTTATCCCTCACTCTATTCTTAAGAAAACGTTCTCTTGAATGATGCTCAACACATAAGCTCTCTCATCCTCTAAATCTAGTACGAATGCTCTCCAAATAGTCCACAACTTCTAGGGGCTGATATAAATGATATAAAACCACTATGATCCAAGTTTTACTGATTTCTATATGATCTTGCCAATCAAATCATCACATTTAGTTTTTACTATTCGCAGTCCAAAATGAGAATGAACTAAATTTGATTCCTATGATGCAATCTTAAATATATCATGTCCAATTGAGCTACAATTCATACCATATGCCTTAATTGGATAATTTAAGAAGTGTCCAGATTTTTGACATATTTCAAATTAATTTGACCTATAAATCATCACATATTACAAAGGAAGTACCATGTCAGTAATTTCAATCTTGCTAAAAAACATTCCATAGGTGATAAGTGACAAAATAACATGATTCCCAAATTTCCACAATTTTTCAGAGAATTTATAATCATGATTTCAATATAAAATAAAAGGGGTGAAAATGTAACTTTACACAACAAGTATTAAATTATGTCCTCCAAATTTTTTGAGAAAATTACTATAGAACTTTAATGACCTAAAAACATCCTATCCAGAATTTCATAATTTTCCAGGAACATTTCACCATAGATATTTCATAAATTTAAAAGTGTGACAAACTGAATATATGGAATTTTACCATGTGTTATAACATCCAAAAATTCTACCAAAAATTCCAGAGGTTAATAAGTAGATTCCAAATGATTTTCTAGAGTCTCAAAATTGTCTCCATCATTTTCCTCAGTAAAATTTCAGTTATTCAGAAATGTGACATATGATAATTTTGATAATTTCTAAGGAAATAATCTCTAAAATTTTCTACAAAACTTTTCAGAAGTTCTAATTGGTGTTACAAGTGATTCTTCAGAGTTTCACAATTTTCTACAAGGTTTTAGCCATAAACATTTCACAAATACATAAATCTGACATATTTCAAATTTATCAAATACTTAGGATTTTTGGTCCCAAAAATCCTAATTTTTCCCTGAGGTAATGTATTATGTCATAATAAGGGTGTGACCAAAATCTCAGATGCTAACACTAAGCCATATATCTCAAATACACAAAATATCCTTTTTAACTATATGCACATCATAACACATATTAGGCAAAGACATGCAAGTAGAATTTCCCCACATGCAGAGGTCCAATTGCTCCCAAATTTTAACCAGAGGCTAGTAATGAACTATTAAACATGTCCCCCAAATTTGGGGTCATTTGGAGTTACAAAACTCCATAAATTTCATTTATTTGAATAATCACATTATGAACAAAACTATAGAGGAATTTTCCCCAAAATTTCTTATTTTTTTGTGGGGTGGGGGGGGGGGGGGGGTGATGTGTTTTCTTATGACTCATCTATGTTTCAAATTTCATATGCATGTAAGGTGTATTTACAGATATATTCACAAAATACATATGCATGCACACTTTGTACAACCTACACCAAAACTAGTGCCCAGGGGGCTCCGTTGCACCAAATCACATGAAATTAGTGCCCAATTAGAGTTAAGACAAGGACTTACAACTTTCATATTCAAGGGTTTTGCTAATTCTGCCACTAAGGCAGATAATTTTAAGCCATAAATCACTGATAAAAGTGTGACAGATTTATATATCATGAAATTAATACATTCATTTAATCCTGCACAAATCTTAATGCAGATCCAAAGGCCACAGGTCATCTTCTTCCTCTAGCCAGCGACTACGATTTCCTCAGCCTGTAGCCCTTTGATCTCCCATTTCCCGGCCTCCCTTAGCTCACAACTACCGGCCACCACCTCCACCACCGATGTTGAGGTAGTGGCTACCGCCAGGCAGCGACACGGCCGCCGGAGATGGCTTCTCCGATGATCCCGAGCTGGAACAAAAGCTCGAGAAATCCCCCACATTCTCACATGGGATCAGGCTCAAATGAGCCTGATGATCTAGAGCCTAGCACCAAGGGAGAGGGGGAGAAATTGACCTAAATGGTGGCTTGAGAGTGGGTAATTTGTCGGGGCGGCATGGCAACGAGTCTCTCACGTGAGCTTGCTCAACTCCTCGATTCTCCTCCAAATGCAGTGAAATCAAGGGCTTGCTCCACTGCTTAGAGCTCTCTGAAGCTGATGGTGAGTTTAAATGGAGAAGAGGAGGGCTCTAAGTGTGTCTCCAATTAAGGCATGGTTCGGCCTGCCTCGTTTGTTCCTCCCAGCCGCCAAGTGGCATCTGTTAAGCCCAATTTCGGCTGGGCATTTACTAAGGAGCTCAGTTATAGATTTGGCAGAGGAATGGAGTGCCAAATGGCCTTCATTCCTCAAAATCCTCTTTGCCTTTAATGGATTTTGGGGAAAACCCCAGTTAACTTCTTTGCATGCCCTTTCATGTTGGAACCAGAGGGCTTGGCTAGTAATTAGCCATGTGGGTTGTAGGATGGGCTTTGGTTGACGCCTTAGCCCAATTGAATTTGATTGGAGCTTTTAATTTCTTCCTCAAAAAGAAATCAAAAGGGGGTTCTCATCGATCGACGGGATATCCCGTCGATTGACAAAATGCCCCATCCGTTCCCACTTTGACTGGAAGTATCAATGATCGATGACATGTCACATCGATCGACGGGACCACCCATCGATTTTTCCTAAACCCTACAATTAATTACATCGACGGGATGTCCCGTCGATCGACGGGACCACACGTCGATTTTTACATGATACAATTAATTCCATCGACGGGATGTCCCGTCGATTAAAATGGGACCACCCATCAATTTTTACTTGACAGAAATAATTCCATCGACGGGATGTCTCGTCAATCGATGGGACCACCAGTTGATTTTTACTGACAGCCAATTAATTCCATCGACGGGATGTCCAGTCGATCAACGGGACCACCCATCAATTTTTACTTGACAGCCTATCCCGATGATCCTTACCTGATACAATTTATTCCTACACTAATCTTGATGCATATCGGAGGGCTCCTCGTCATCTTCCTCCTCTAGTGGACCACATGTGAGTTCTTTCAATTCAATGTGACCTAAGGTCACCAGCTAGCTCAAACCCCCTCACTCACCACATGCCCTACCCTAATTGAAGTCAAGGGGTCTAGTAGGAAATGGGATGTTACACATTTACTGTGTTGTTTCCTTAACTAACGCCACGCGGTATGGTTACTGCCCAGCGCTTGCTCGAAAATGCGCATTCCTGCTGTAATTTATTTAAATATCCAGTAAGTGATTGAAAACCTTATTCACCCCCCCCCCCTCTAAGGTTGGGCACCTGATCCAACACTAGATGCTTGTATTGATAAGCAGTCTGCCGACTTGTCCTGCTTCGATAAGATTTTAACGTTCTTTGATAAGAACTCATCGCACCCTGCGATGACTTCTTCTTTCTCGCACCCTTTGGGCATAATTTTCTAATCGCTTCTTTTACGCATTTTTTCATCATTACTCTTATACGTTGGAAATCTAACATTTCTCAGCATGATTAAAAACTTACTAATTATAACTGTTGCGGGTCGCTCGAGTGCTCTGGTAGACCTGTCGAATTGTATCACCTTAGCTTGGAAGGGAATCGAGCGTGCAACTAGTGAATGAATGAATTGATAAGTGACACAAGGACTTTTAATGTGGAAAACCTGAAATGGGTGAAAAACAGGTGCTCGGGGATGTGCCGGCCAAATTCCACTATATGCTGGGGGTTACAATTGGAAATTAAGAATTCGAGCACGATAGGCTGCAACACGTTACAATAGTAGAGAGAGAGAACTCTGAGGGTGATAGGCCACCTTTCGGAAAGCTAAGTACTTCTTCATCTGGGAATGAAAGTGAGATTGCTGAGTTGCCTTTTCGGACCCGAAGGATTCCCGAATCGCTTAGGAGGGTGGTTTTCTGGAGCGAAGGAAATCTCCAAGTCCACGAAGGAGATCTTCAAAGCCTAGAAGGAGATCTTCGAAGGACGAAGGAGATCTTCGAGCGCCGAAGGAGGACTTAGAGGAAATCTTCAATGGAGCTCTCTTGGGTGCAGAAGGAAATATATCCTAAAATGAAGGCCCTGAGCTCCTTTTATAGCCTTGGGACGGTATATACCGGTAATTTTGCCATCGTAACCACCGTAACCACCTGAAGGGAGAATCACTTTCGCCGATTAGGAGCATACAGATCGCCATTTTTCATAAATGACCGTGTCGCCCTTCCAGCAGGTTGGGCAGTTTGGGAAGCTTCGTTGAAGGTGATGAAGGCGACGAAGGAGACCTGCAATATGAAAAATTAAGAAATGTTAACTACGTGTGTGTCGGGAATGTAGAAGCATTCTGAGCGTGCATGGAAGCGTTCTGAGCGTGCAACAAACACATGAGCATTCTGAGTGCGCAACGAACGCGGGAGCATTACGAGCGTGCAACAAACATGGGAAATGTAGGCTGCATCCCCTAAGGGGAAAACAAGCTCCGACCGCACCCGACGAGGGGGTGTAGTTTCGGCCGCATCCCCCATAAGGCGGGGGGGGGGGGGGGGGGGGGGGGGGGCTTGGCCGCACCCCTATGGTGGGTGCGGCTTGGCCTCACCCCTATGGGGGTGTCATTTGGCCGCACCCCCCATGATGGGGGTGCAATTAGGCCGCACCCCCCATGATGGGGGGTGCGACTTGGCCGCACCCCACCAAGGTGTGGAGTTGCTTGGCTGCACCCCAAACTAGGGGGTGCGGGCTTACCGCACCCCAATAGTGGGATGCGGTCGTGACTGCACCTAGCGTTGATAAAACACGAATTGCGTGCGGCAGATTTCTCCACTCCCTCGATCATGGGTTGGAATTTCACCCCACTAACTCCACCTCTCCTCAGTGGAGTCTCCTCTAAAAGCACCGCGAGAGTGCCTATAAATCTACAGGTGCATATCATAAGCCCCTCAATCCTTCGGAGTTCGGATCAGTGTGTGGAGGAGTGCGGAAGTTTTGATTTCCTCGCGGAAGTTCAGATCAGCGTCTTCTTCGTGCGATGTGACTTACCATGCCAGAGGTATGCAATTCTCCGCTTGTTACGAGGAAAAAAAGAGGGAAAGATCACATCGAGGCAGTTTCAACAGCGGGCGGATGACCGATCGGGGCGCCAATGACGTTGCACCGGGTGGTTGGGGTGTGCGCGAGGTTCTACCCGACGTGCTTGGTCGCATGTCGGGCGGTGACCAGCCAGCGTGCATGGGGCCATTCCCGGCCGGCGTGCATGCTCGACCGGTCCCCGTATGGGGATGTGAGACCAATCCTGCACGCTGAGCGGGGCGTCTCCAGTGTGCGGGGTCGCGCACCAGACAACGCCCGGGCTACATGCCTAGCGGTGCCCAGGGCCGGCCGCCAAGTGGCACTCAGCCTTGACCAGGTGGCGCGCTCAGGCTACTTGCCGAGCTGTGCCCGGGGCTACCTGCTGAGCGGTGCTCGGCGTGCCCTTGTGGTGCGCTTGGCATACGCGACCGGTGTTGAATCGACCACATGCAACCGAGCATCTGGGAGCACAATGCACTATTTTCTCTGGAGGTCTTCAAAGACTGGTGCAATATTTTCACTGACCCAGGTGGTTGTATTAAAGTTTGAAGCAACAGGAGTTGGTTTCAGTTTGGGGAGAAGAACGACTGCCGGAATGGTAATACCCTTTATGGGTATGTGTGGTACTGTTGGGAACTGCCGGAGCTGTGGAGAGCACTTCCTATTACTTTCATCGGCAGATGGGGCAGGAAGATGAGTTTTTTCCCATTCCTGGTTTTCCTGGTCGAGAGGGGCTGTCGAAGTCCTTATATTGCATTGCCAGTTGCGTGGAAGAGAGTAGACTACTCTCAGTGGGACTTTCTTGGGATGCCGATCGTGCGGCCGCCGCTCCCCTGGTTCGTGGTAAGAAGAGATAAGTTGTCTTCAAGAAAGGGAGTTCCAGTCTGGGGCACATTCCGCTAGTGCCTAGGAACCATGATCATAAGGCCGGTCCAAGCAGCCGCGGGGTGGAATCTATTCTGGCTGATCCTGATATTGAGTGTTTACCGTCTCCCCTTGCTAGTTAGGTCCCATAGGAAGACTTGCCGCTGCCTCCTCCTTTGCCGACCACGAGGTGAGTCTCTTCCTCTTTTCAGGCAATGACTTTTATCGTGAGTTTAACTTCTCTTTCTCCAGTTCTTGCTTTCCTCCTTTGGTATTGTTTATGCATTCTGACTGTTTACTTTCTTCTCAGGCCGGTGTCCTGACTAGCATTGCGCTTACATAGAATGATCGCTATGTGGGTCTCAAGGATGGTTACTTCATCCTCTAGGAGGAGCTGCGCACGGCAAAGAGTGACTTGTCTGCCTTGTAGAAGAAGAGGGATTGCGACTTTGCCCATATCTGACAGCTTGGGTCAGACATCTCTTCTTCCTGACCGGAGGTTGAGAAGCTGCGAGAGGAGAGTGAGGGTGACAAGGCACTCACCCAGGATGCTCCTCGCCAGTTATCGGAGGCCCAAAGTGAGATATACCATTTGGAGGGTGAGCTGGGCTTCCTAAGGAGCAAGGTGGATAGGTTTTCATCTGCTGTGCGGAGCATTGAGGAGTCCAAGGCCGCGGGGGTCACCAAATACAAGGACTCCTTAGCTTTTGTGGAGGAGCAGTTCTAGATGTCGGAGGAGCTTTACGCCGAGATTATGTCTAAGGAGGTAGAGCCATTGCTGGAAGATGAGTTCGAAGTTAACTTTCAGAAGGGTGTTTAGAATACTCTCCGTATGGTGGAGAGGAAGTTCGGATGTGGCATCGCCAGTCTCAACTCTGGGGACCTTTCAGAGGATGGTCGCTCAGATGTAGCCGAGGACTGATATTCGTATTCATTATTTTTAATATTGTTGCTTTCTTTCATTGTTTGCTATCATTTTCTACTTCTGTGCAGCACTGAGCTGATTTGATTGCATTTCTTTGAATTTATAGTTTTTGTTTTATGTGTTTTTGATGACTTTTTTGTCTTAATTATCTTTGGAGTGGTGAATAGGGGCATAGGCTTCAGGGTGGCCGGTGAAGAGCATATTCAATTAAAATGTTAACGATAATAAGAGGGGCAGACCCTTATGATGTCGGGATCTTACTACGGGGATAAGGGAAGACCTTCGATCGGTGGCAGTGCAAAGTCCCAGGGGCAGGGCCCAGAGTAGCCGGTGAAGTGCGTATTCATTCAAACCGTTGGCGATCGTAAGAGGGGCAGGCCCTTGCGACACTAAGACCTTACTGCGGGGAGAAGGGCGAACCTTTGATCGGCGGTAGTGCGAAGTCCCAGGGGCATGGCCACAGAGTAGCCAATGAAGAGCGTATTCGTTCAAACCATTGGCGACCATAAAAGGTATAGGCCCTTACGGTGTCAGGATCTTACTGCGGGGAGAAGGGAGGACCTTCGATCGGCGACAATGCTAAGTCCTAGGGGCATCACACCAAATTAGCTGGTGAAGATCATATTCATTCAAACCATTTGCGACCATAGGAGGGGCAGACCCGTTCGACGCCGGGACCTTATTGCGGGGAGATGGGCAGAACTTTGATCGACAATAGTGCGAAGTCCCATGGGTAGGGCCCTAGAGTAGCTGGTGAAGAGCGTATTCGTTCAAAATGTTGGCCACCGTAAGAGGGGCAGGCCCTTACGACGCCGGGACGTTATTGCGGGGAGAAGTGCGGACCTTTGATCGGCAGCAGTGCGAAGTCCCAGGGGCAACACCCCAGAGTGTTCCTGCAGTAGCAGAGTTAAGAACAAGTAAAGTATATATTGAGTTAAATAAATATTGATAAATGCACAAGTGTAATCTTGTTGCTTTCGAATTAGCTATTGTCTTTAATATAAATTTAATGAGAGTGCAGATAATGTCAGGCTCCCTTGCTCGGTTCTTGGTCCTCCTGAGTAGCGCTCGCACGAGTTCTCCCGATCATCCAGTATGAAGCGCGTTAGTGGTTTAGGGGTTGATCACTCTGAAGGTTGGCCCCCGTCTTCCTTCTCTTGAGCTGCTTGCTTCTGGGCTGATTTGTGTAAAATCTTGAGGTGTCCTGACTGGAAAAGGCATTCAATTTTAGCATTCAAACTAAGACATTGCTTTGTATGGTTTCCTAGGCCCTTGTGAAAATCATAGAATAGGGATTGATTCCCTGTATATTGGAGGAGCAGTCTTGTTCACTTGACGATCTTGCCGTTATAGGTTACTGATAGGATATGCTTGCGAGAGGCATTTAACGGGGTGTAGATCCGGGTTTTCCGGTTCATCATCCCTCTGGAACAGCCCGGCTGGCCCCGGTTATGCAAGTTGACTTCAGTGGTCAGTTGTTGTCCTTTCCTTTTCCTACTCATGGTTTCGAGCTGCGACAAACTGGGCGATGCTGAAAGATCAGTTTCTACGGATGATGTTGGCACTATGTGGCCTCCCTCTGAGCAATGCTTCTTCGGATGTAGGCTCTGTGGGGGCCGTTGTTGACCCAAGGAATTCTGACTGTCACGTTACTAATATGACAAATAGAGTCTTGGAGTATATTTCCTTTTCTCACCATATGGCCCGCAATTGAGGAGACATGTTATAGTGTGTCGAGCAAGATGCTCCCGAATATTGCGTCATACGGTGAATCAGCTTCTGCGATGATGAACTTTACTTCATATGGGATAGGGTTCGAGAGCGTCCATATGTGTACAGGGAGGATGACGTTTCCTACGGTGGGTATTATCGTCCCGTCTGGAAGTTCCGCTTCACATTCCCTGAGCTTAAGGTTCCCGCCGAGAAGCTTAAGTAATGTCACCGTTGCCATGAACAGGATGTTGAATGATATGTGGTGGCTTATCAGCGCCCTCCTCAGATCAAATGTCGGGTTCCCAATGCTTGCATGTATGGCGAAATCCAACCCTCCTCGGATGTTCTCTTGGTGCAATTTTTCGGTGACGTCCTCTCAACGTTGGTCGTGCTTCGCTTGCTTTGAGGGGGTATGTTCCTCCTCCTCGAGCCCCTTCATAGTTTGAGTTAGTTTTTTGATACTTCATTCTTGGACCTCGTGCCATCCAGTGAACAACTGGGATAGCTCGGTGAAGTTGTGAATGATTCCTTCGGTGAGCGTCACCATAGAGTGCTGCGGGAAAAATCTTGCGAGCGATCTGGTCTGGGAGCCCAAATGCTTCTATTGCAGTTTTGAAGTGATTGGCGTGCTCGTACGGGTTCTCCACTCCGTGGAAATTCTTATACCGCGGGGGCTTCAGCCAGGTTGGAATGGGATATGTCAAAATCTATTTTGACAAGGGGGATGGACTGGCTTGGAGCATGTTGTTGTCCAGAACTTGCTCCGTTGCCAGAGGCAGTTGTTTGTAGGCGATGTCTGGCCGTTGAGGTAGGATAGGTGCGCCGACTAGCGCTCCTCCTTTTGAATTTGCAGGATGAGAGGAACTGTCCATATCTGAAATGGCCGAGTGAGTATCTATCCTTGCCGATCTTTCGGGGGAGGTTACTTCTAGTTGTAACCGGGAACTCTATTACCACAGACATCACCAAACTATTATTGTTTGCTCGGGTGCTTTGGTAGACCGGTTGAATTGAACCACCTTAGCTTGGAAGCAAACCAAGCACGTAAACAGTCAATGAATGAATCGATAAGTGACACGAGGACTTTTAACGTGGAAAACCTGGAAAGGGTGAAAAACCACGCGACCGGGGCTGTGCCGACCAAATTCCACTATATGTTGGGGGGTTATAATTGGAAACTAAGAATTTGAGCGCGATAAGCCGCAACTCATTACAACGGTAGAGAGAGAGAGAGAACTCCGAGGGTGACAAGCCACCTCTCAGAAAGCTAAGTACTTCTTCTTCTGGGAATGAAAGTGAGATCGCTGAGTCGCCTTTTGGGACCCGAAGGATTCCCAAATCGCTTAGGAGGATGGTTTTTCATTGTGAATGAAATCTCCCAGTCCACTAAGTAGATCTTCAAAGCCTCGAATGAGATCTTCGAAGGCCGAAGGAGATCTTCGAGCGCCGAAGGAGGACTCAGAGGAAATCTTCAGCGGAGCTTTCTCGGGTGCAGAAGGCAATGTGTCCTGAAATGAAGGCCCTGAGCTCCTTATATAGCCTTGGGCAGGGATATCCCGGTAATTTTGAAGTCGTAATCACCGTAACCACATGAAGAACAAATCACGTTCACCGATTCAGAGCACATGGATCACCATTTTTTGTAAATGACCATCTCGCCCTTCAGGCAGTTCGTGCAGGTTGGGCAGTTTGGGTAGCTTCGTTGAAGGTGATGAATGTTTGCCCGGATGTTTTGCGATCTCAAGTGCTCATGCTGGAGTTTATCCAGTCTCGACGATCTAAGTTTTGGGAGATCAATCAGACCGCCTGTCTTGTCCTCTACAACAGATCTTCAAGTTCTTAGCGATCAAGCCTATTTGAGATCGTCATTCCGCACGGTCTGAGGCCCTGAGCCTTTCTACTATTTGCACCCCGGGTAGCTTCTTTCCTCTGTCCTGACTCTCTTATATCCTGGGCAGCCCATAATTTTGAGATTTGTCCATTCGGGCAAGCTTTCACGTCTATAAATAGGGGTAGGGGTCCCCGAAAAGGACTTAGGGGTTCGAGTCTAGACCATAGTAACAGCCTAAGTGGTCTTAATTTTTATCCTCGCCAAGGTTCTTTTCCCGGTCTCGCTGCCTAGTGACATCCTTCTCTGCTCCTCTAGACGCTTAGTAACCGGTTGTCCTCAGTTTTTTCCCTTTCCCTTCAGTGTAAGTTGTGGGGGTACAATTTTTTTACCAACAGAACGGACATGCAACCTTTAGATCAGGACATACCGGCAAACTCAGCGATCTTAGGATGTCAGACCAGGAGTTGTAGAGTCAGCCTTTGAGCGGTCGCTCGGGTCTAGGTCGCGCGACCTCGGAAGATCCGGAGTCTTGTTTTGAGCGGGCTTTAGAGCAGACTCAACTGGAGTTCACTAAAGCCCATCGAGAGACCGCTCAGCAGATAGATACGATGCGTCGGGCCTTGGTGGCGATCTCCCTGCATTTCATCCTCAGACTGATGAGGTTGCGACACCCATCGGTAATATGCCCATCACCAGTCACGTGAGAGACCGCTCGACCCCTCAACTCACAGCTCCTCTAGGTCTCTTGGGGAGGAGTTCGTCGCTCGGCATGACTTTTACCGGGCAGCTGCTGTTAGTTAATGGGTGTCGACTTATCACCTAGAGGGTGGGGGGTGAATAGGTATTTCAAAATATTTTATTCCTTTTGGTGTTCTTGATTTCTGGTTAATAGACATAGAGATTAAAAGCACTGCACAGAAAACACACAAGAATTTATAGAGGTTCCTCAAGACTAGGTCTCTTGAGTAGTCCTCTGTCCCTTTACGCCTAACAAGCAGTGTGCTAGGCTCGAAAAACTCTGCAAATGTCTCCGGCCCACAAGCCTTACAACTCGGACTCGCAAGTCCTTGCAGCCTAGGCCCGCAAGCCCCTTCAATGCACCTGAGCGCGCAAGCTCAACACTCAGGCCCTCAAGCCCTACACAGCACAGACCCGCAAGTCTTTCCTCTTGGTGCTGCAAGTCCTTACAGCCTAGGCCCGCAAGCCCCTTCACGGCACCCTAGCCTGCAAGCTTGACATGTTTGGACCCACAAGTCCCTGCAGCCTAGGCCCGCAAGCCCCTTCACTACACCCAAGCCCGCAAGCTTGACACATTTGGATCTGCAAGTCCTCTGCCTTGGCCCGTAAGCCTCATAGAGCTCAATCATTCAAGCTTGACACTTAGATCTGTAAGTAGATCTTACAGGTTTGGCCCGCAAGGCTTTACAAGAAAGATATACAATATAAATTCTTCTGCCTGATGGAGATCGGCTTCTTGTCTTGAAGAAGGTGCTCCAGATATAGGCGTTGGTTGCACAGATCTTCTTCAAACCTTCTTCTTTTGGCCCGATGTTGACTGGCTTCTTGACTCGAACGATTCTTAACAGTCGATGTGGCTTGACTGCAACTTAGAGAACACCGGATAAGCATTTTTGTTCTCCTCTTCTGCACTTGCACTTAAGACAGATCTTCAAATCGCCTTCCCTCTTCTTCAGATAGAGATATCTCGACGACACGGGACATCCCTTCTGCACTTGCACTTAAGACGACATGAAGTCATCTAACTGATGTTGATGTAATCTTCTTGATTGCTTTATATCATTGTGGCCACTTATCTTGTCGATGACATATTAGATATCATGTCGACAGACCATTCTTCAGCAACTGCCCGTCTTCATATGACCTTCTTTAGTCTTCTCGACGCCAAGGCTTCTTTACGACGATATCGTTGACCTCAGCCTTACTTAGCCTTTTCAACGACAAGGATTCTTTACGACGATACCTGTTCTTCCTTACCCTTATCGATGTCAAGGCTTCTTTTCGATGATATCATCGACATGTGTATGCTATCTCGACGATAACTGTCGTGGACCTTCTACTTTGCTTCTGCACACCAATTCAACGATATGCCTATTCTTTACGACGATATGTCCAGTCCTTTTCGATGATATTATTGAAGTACTGAACATATTGTCTGATCTCTGCAAGCATGAACTAGACATGACATTAAATACAACTTGTACTTATCATTGAGCTGAGCATTTCTTCAAATTAGGAACACTGCTGGGCATTGTTCCCAACAATCTCCCCCTATTTGAAGAAGTCATAACCCACTCAATGATAAAGTACATCTTAAGCAAATAAACATATAATTATGATATTGCAGTTATGTTTGAGTGAACGCAGAGTTTGATAAATATCAATTCATTGATAATTTATAAATAGTGACAGATGTTTTAAAGTTTTCAACATTTCTACATTGGCCCCTAGTGATTCAGCCATCTATTTCTCTGGTTCCTTCATAGCTGCTACACTCTTTGCTTTCTTGACACTTGCTTCCTGCTCCTTCTCAGTTTGTCTGGTGAAGTATTCAAATGGCTTAGGGTGATACTTGAGAGACTCAGGAGTGTCTGCAGGGATTCTTCCTGCTTGCTTGTCCCTTCGGTATTATCTCCTTGCTTCTTCTTGATCTTCATACTTAGCCCATTCTTGAGGATTGTACACTTTGTACCTCTCACCTTTATTTACCTTCACCAGCTCCCATGCTTCTAATATGATGGCTCTGGACTTTGGACTCCATCTCTCATAGTTATCCTTTTTCTCCATTTCCTCCCTGCATTTTCTTTTTCTCATCTTTACCTCATCTTCTTCCAATATTTCCTTTCCTATACTCTGATCAGTAGCAGCATCAGGAATGTCTACATATTGACCTTCAGCAGGTACTCTTCAGCAGGCTCATCAAAATGGAGAGGAGGGAGATTCATTGCTTCCCTGATGGTATTTGTGGTCCAGATGGCATGGTCACCACTGCCTTTACCATTAATCTCTCTTCCTTTATGACTTCATCAGATATCCCCCTTTGGAGGTTCTCCTGAAGGACCAGTATCTTGCTTTTAAGCATGTGGATTCCTCCCTCCAAATGGTTCTTGGTCTCAAGCAGATGATTGTCTAGATCCTTATTATGGTGATCTAGACTTTCTTGGAGATTAGTTTTGTGTTCAACCATCCATCTGTTGGTTGCTATGTAGGCCTACTCTATGTTGTTGGCAATCATTATCTGATTATTCACTGCATCAGATAGACCATGGTGAGTAAGTGCTATCTCTTTGGCAGTATACTCTTATAGATTCTTCACATCATTTCTCAGGCTTGCAGTTTCAGCAGAGAGTTCCCTTCTTAGATCATTGACGGCTGAGTTAACATTGTTATTTATGGGGTGTCTACTTTATTAACTAGAGCGGGGGGGGGGGGGGGGGGTGAATTGGTTTTTCAGATTATGTTATCCCCTCTTTAGGTGTTCTTTGTTTCTGATTAGTAGATGTATGAAATAGAAAGCGCAACATAGAAAACACACTACGATCTATAGAGGTTCCTCAAGACCGGGTGTCTTGAGTAGTCCTCTCTCCCTCTGCACCTACCCAGCAGTGTGCTAGGTTCGGCAAATGCCGCCAAAAACTTCAGGCCCTCAAGCCTTATAACATGAACCCGTAAGTCCCAACAGCCTAGGCCCGCAAGCCCCTACTGCCCCCGAGCCCGCAAGCTCGACAGATCACACCCGCAAGGGCACTGCCCTGGCCCTCAAGCCTCACAGCTCTCCAGCCCTCAAGCTAGACAAAGTCGGACCTGTAAGTCCACTAGCCTGGACCTCAAGCCTCACAGCTCTCCAACCCTCAAGCTAGACAAAGTTGGACCCGCAAGTCCACTGCCTTGTCCCTCAAGCCTCACAGCTATCCAGCCCTCAAGCTAGACAAATTGTCCTGCAAGCCTTACGAGAAAATATAGTAAAGTAAACTGTCTCTTTTGCCTGATGTTGATCGGCAACTTAGCCTGATGGAGATCGGCTTCTTTAGGTTGAAGAAGATGCTTCTTGATTCAGAGTTTCAGCACTGGATCTTCTTCAGCCTCCACTTCCTTTTCCTAGTGTTGATCGGCGACTTCTCAGTCAATGGAGATGACTGATTCTTATGAGAACTCTTTAATCTTGTTCTCTTTCTTCTCCGCTGAAAAAAAAACTATTCTATTGAAGAGCGCCGGAATTCTTTTTCACGTTGTCTTTCTTGCACAGCAAGCTTCTACTTCTAGGGAAACACTGTTCCCTTTTATAGGAAAGATGATCCGCATAACAGTAACATCTGATGTACTTTAATGTCAGACGCCCATTCCATAAGAGCACGCGCTGATTGGACAATCAGGCGGCGACATTAATTGCTGACATCACGTCCGCAAGATTTGAATTCTGTCTTGAAGATATTTGCATCATTACGACGACAAGCTGTCTCTGACTTTTTCGTCGCGATCTTCCTTCTGCCTCTGATGGTGGTATCTCGATGATACAAGATATCCTGGCGATTCTGTATATACGACGATCTTCTTTCTCTGACAGTGTCGTCGTGAGCTTCCTTCTTGCACCATGTCGTCGTAATCATATGGTCTCTCGACGACATGATTTCCACACGACGATGTCCCGTGTCTTCTCTGTGTTCGACGAATAGCATTCTGCGATCGACGAACTTGCCATCCTTCGTTCGATGATCGCCATTCTTCGTTCAATGATCTCGCCACGTCTCAGCGGTCGACGAATACTTTGCTTCTCAGCGGCTGCTGCTCTGCCCATCATTACGATGACAAGCACGCTTTGTCGAAGATATCGTCTGTTCTTCTCGACGATATAGTACTTAGTAAAATAACTAAAGTACATGACATATTGTCGATTTCTGCAAGCATGAACTAGATGGAATGTCAAATACAACTTGCATTTATCATTGAGCTGAGCACTTCTTCAAATCAGGAACATTGCAGGGCAATGTGCCCAAAAATCTCCCCCTAGTTGAAGAATTCATAACCCACTCAATGATAAATGCCACTCTCATAACAGATATTAACTTTTAAGCAGATAAGCACGTAATGATGACATTTCAGCAAAATTAAGTAAACACATAATTTTGACAAATATTTCTTCATTTATAATTAGTGTCGAATGTTCAGAAGAGTTTTGACATTTCTATATTTAACTTATCTATATATCTGGTGCATTCGTATGAGCAGCTCTCTTTGCTTTCTTGGTACCGACTTCCTGCTCCTTTTTCTCTATCTCTTCCCTGTACTTTCTCTTTCTAATTTCTTCAGTCTCAATTGTTTCTTTATCCTTATTAGTTTCAGAAATCTCTGTACAGGGACCTACGGTAGTCTCGTCATAACAAAGGGAAGGAAGATTCATTGCTTCCATGATAGTGTTCGAGGTCCAGATGGCATGATCACAGCTGGCCTTTATCTTGGATCTCTCCCCTTTTATGATATCTTCAGATATCCCTTTTTGGATGTTCTCTTCAGAGGCCAATATCATGTTTTTGAGCATGTGAATTCCAGATTCCAAGTGATTCTTGGTTTCCAGCAAATGACTATCTAAATCTTTATTTTGTTGATCTAGACTTTCTTTGATGTCAGTTTTGTGTTCAGCCATTCTCTTGGTTGATGCAACATAGGCCTTTTCTAAGCTGATGATAATCGATGACTGATTGATCCCTAGGTTAATTAGAGCTTCGTGAGAGCGGGTATTGTAATCTTGTAGTCTTTACACATCATTTCTTAGGTTTGCTGTTTCAGCAGACAGTTCCTTTCTTAGATCATTGATGGCAGAGGAGACATGTCTTTCTAGTTTTATCCTTTGCTCTTCCAGGAGCATTTTTATTTGAGATAGAAGGGAGGCTCTTCTTGTCTATTCTCTGTAGATGATCCTTCTTGATCCTCTTCTTCATCCCCTTCCAGTATTGGAGATAGAGATTTTCCTATTGGTGAGTGGCTTGGCTTACTCACCTTTTCAGGACCTTGCTGATCACTGCTAGTTCCATCAGCAGGGATTTCTTGATTGTCCTCTTGCAT
The DNA here is from genome assembly GCA_033032865.1 of Dactylorhiza incarnata. NCBI lineage: Eukaryota > Viridiplantae > Streptophyta > Magnoliopsida > Asparagales > Orchidaceae > Dactylorhiza > Dactylorhiza incarnata. The sequence continues at coordinate 1,738,911 of JAWHQI010000224.1, forward strand.
TGCAGACTCAGAATGTTCAGCATCCTCAGCCCTTATGATCTTTTGGATCACTGTTTCTACTTGAGCAGGGATTTCATTGTTTTCTCCCCCTCAGTTTCAGCACTTCTTGGATCTGTGCCTGCAGAAATCCTGAATCCTTGACTTAGATCAGAGGCCTGGAGGGCGACATTCCTTGTTTCTGCAGCTGCCTCTAAGACAGATGGAGGAGAGTTGTTCCCTGACTTACTCTCTTCAGATGAGCTTTCTCCCTTCTTCATTGCATCTTCCGCAGTTTCTGTCTTCATGGGAGGCTTAGTCAGAGTTTTCTCCCATCTTGCAAGGATTTTGATGTCCATTCTTTTCATGTGATGTATTTTGACTCCATAGCTTTTGTTGAAGCTTTCTGGGTAGGTTTGCAGAAGGTATAATGATAGAATTCTTCCAAGATTTGGAGCTTGAAAGCTTTCTTGTATCCTCTTAAAGATGTGCTGACCCCAGTTGGTCTTTTTACTAAGGACTATCCTTGCCATTAATTCGAACATAGGCTTGGATATCCTATCATGTGACCCTACCTTGCAGAGGAGGGCTTTTCCCACAATGTCTGCCAACAGCTTTCCTTGTTGATTTAAGCTTTTCCTTTCCAATGATCCATAGGTTTTGCTCGAGTGGCCGCACCAAGCCAGAGCCTTGACGAGTTCTTCCTGAATTATCGTTTCGTCTTCCTCCCCCTTGGTAAAGGATGGCAACTGAAGAGCCCTGTTCAATCTTTTGGGATTCACCTTAATCTTTATACCATTAATTTCGCTTTGCACTGACGTTCCCTTGGAGCCACCCTAGGCATTTGAGTAGAACTCCAACACTTCTCTTCTTAATATTACTGTGGGCTCAGAGAGGGCGTATTCCAGGCCGATGGTCTCGAGCAGCTTAATGGTGCCCTGGATTTCTTCTGAGCCTTCTGAGAATCCATTCCTCACCACTTCACATCCTTCGAATAGAAGATCTTCCTTCTTTGGCGCCATATTTTTGATTCCAGAGGATTTCAGCTCAGTCGACTCGTTCACTCTTAGATGGCGTGGGGAACACGACGGCTTTTAGGGCTAATGTAGAGAGTGTTTTAAATTTAGGACATTTAACCTTATTTATAATGTGGAAGTTGAAGTGTCATTTTGTTAAATGTCTGACTAACTCGAGTTTAGCTGAAGTGATTAGGCTTAGGTCTATTTAAGAGTCTACTGATGATTTTCGAAAGTTACTTTTACGAACTTCGATAAAGACGGAGTTATTTGTTGAACATTAACATGGTTACCTTCACCTTAGCCTTTAAGTCTTCTTGAGCTAGTGGCTCCCCCTCGATGGAATGCCCACTTATCTTTAATGTTTGCTCCCCCTTGATCAGTGCACCTTGGTATGTGTTGAGTTTTTCTTAGTCTAGAGTTGAGCCTGGACCACTTATTTTCCATTAGCCTTATTCGCCTTTTGTTGGATAAATGGACTATCCTGCAAGAAAAATTTAATAATCCTTAGGAACCCAAGGTGACTTGGGTCCTAGGTTCTTTTTAGCATAAAAGGAAATTCTTCTACTCACCTCACTCCTTCCAGGAGGTCTCTCCTTTGCACCAGGCACACTAGGGTTGTGCCAACAGTCAATGGCAAAGTGTCCCACTTTGCCACAGCACCAACATTCATGGATGTTGTACCTTCTTTTCTGAACAATTTTTGAAGACTGTTCAGTAGAGAAGGCAACAACATTCTTCCTATCTCTCTCAGCCAAGAGCTGACTAGCTGCTCCAGTATCACTGTTTCTTCTTGACTTTATCTGTTTGTCAGCAACAGATGTCAGCTTCGTGGCCGACAGGGTGTTGATGGCGTCAGATATGTTCAAGTGAGAATTTATCATACTGGGGCTACTGGTCTGCTTCTTATCTGGAAGAGATTGAGAAAATGTTACACCTTTATCCTTGAGAGTGGGGGCTGGAACACCAAATACAAATGGTCCATGATGGGCCATTTGAATTTCCTCATGGGGAGCCTTTAATGCACTCATCCCCATGCCTTTTCTCATTCCATAGTCAGAAGCATTTTCATGACTAGTGGAGCTTCCATTCATCCAGTGACCATGGACACTGTCCTGATCATACCTATTTGAGGGAAGCACTACTTCTGAAAGGTGGTGTGAGGCTTTGCTTTAATTTTGCCCCTTTTTCCATTCCCATCATCTGTTGCCCCTTCATTGTAACCTAATCCCCTCCGATTTTTATAGGATTAGAAGGTGTCAATGATGGGTAGTACAGTTTTGGGCTTAGAGAATTGAGCCACTAAACATCTTTCCTTAAGAAGGTCATTCTTAAGTTTCTTGATAAGCTCTTCCCTTCGGCTTCTTTCATCATAAAGCTTGTCTATGATTTTGTTGAGCTCATTTGGATCGGTGTACTTGCTTTAGGACATTCCCAATTTCCTATCCAATTCAACCTTAAAAGATCTGAGAGATTCTAGCCCCTAGCTTGTTTCTTAACAAGCCTTTTGCTCTTTCTCAGAGCCTCCAAGAGATCACCAAACTGTTCTAATAGATCAGTATGATTCTTATTGTTGCAGGATAAGCAGTCTTCTGCATCATCTTCAGATGATGAACAATCACCTGATGCACTCTTGGTTTTCTTAAATGAGAATGAAGTATGTAGTAAAGCGTGTGAGTGGTGCATACCTGATCATGATGTGATTCATCATGATTTTCTTCATCTGATAGAGCCATCAACCCAAGAACCTCTTCATCCTCAGAATCACAATCTGTAGGAGACAGGTGTGCTCTTATCCTTTCTCCTGGTCTAGAGCATTCATCATCTTCTGATTCACTGTCTGAAGTAGTCAGTGGTGCTTTGATGCAGGCCTCTTCATGAGAGGTCTCTTCTTCAAAATCTTCCTCTGACCCTTTCGTGAGAACTTCTAAGAAGTCCCACATGTCCTTTGTTGTTGTGCAATGACTCAGCTTCTGATGTGTTACCAGATCTACTGCACCAGCTAGAATGCTTCTTGCTTTTTTATCCAAGCTGGCAAGAAGAGTTTCATCTTTTATCATTGTCTTGGGGGGGGGGGGGGGGGGGGGGGGGGGGGGCTTTTTGAACAATCAAAAACATTCTTGGATCCATTGCCTCCATGAATATTCTTGCTCTTACTTTCCAAATGGCAAAGTTTTCCCTGGAGCATTCAGCTATTCTTAATTCCATAGCCTATGGTACTTAGACACCAACTGGCAGATCTGTTCAAGCTGTTAGGCTTTTCTTTGAACAACCTAGCTCTGATACCACTTGTTGTTTATGAGGTGTCTCCTTTATTACCTAGAGGGGGGGGGGGTGAATAGGTTTTTCAGATTATGTTATCCCCTCTTTAGTGTTCTTTGTTTCTGATTAGTAGATGTATGAAATAGAAAGCGCAACACAGAAAACACACTACGATCTATAGAGGTTCCTTAAGACCGGGTGTCTTGAGCAGTCCTCTCTCCCTCTGTGCCTACCCAGCAGTGTGCTAGGCTCAGCAAATGCAGCCAAAAACTTCAGACCCTCAAGCCTTACAACACGGACCTGCAAGTCCCAACAGCCTAGGCCCCCAAGCCCCAACTGCCCCCGAGCCCGCAAGCTCGACAGATCGGACCCGCAAGCGCACTGCCCTGGCCCTCAAGCCTCACAACTCTCCAGCCCTCAAGCTAGACAAAGTCGGACCCGCAAGTCCACTGCCCTGGCCCTCAAGCCTCACATCTCTCCAGCCCTCAAGCTAGACAAAGTCAGACCCGCATGTCCACTGCCCTGGCCCTCAAGCCTCATAGCTCTCCAGCCCTCAAGCTAGACAAATTGGCCTGCAAGCCTTACGAGAAAATACAGTAAAGTAAACTGTCTCTTCTGCCTGATGTTGATCGACCACTTAGCCTGATGGAGATCGACTTCTTTAGGTTGAAGAAGATGCTTCTTGATTCGGAGTTTCAGCACTGGATCTTCTTCAGCCTTCACTTCCTTTGCTTGGTGTTTATCGGCTACTTCTCAGTCAATGGAGATGTCTGATTCTTATGAGAACTCTTTTATCTTTTTCTCTTTCTTCTCTGCTGAAAAAATACTGTTCTATTGAGGAGCGGCGGGATTCTTTTTCACGTAGTTTTTCTTGCACAACAAGCTTCTACTTCTAGGGCAACACTGTTCCCTTTTATAGGACAAATGAGCCGCATAACGGTAACATCTGATGTCCTTTAATGTCAGACGCTCATTCCTTAAGAGCACGCACTGATTGGACAATCAGGCGGCGGAATTAATTGCTGACATCACGTCCGCAAGATTTGAATTCTGTCTTGAAGATATTTGCATCATTACGATGGCAAGCTGTCTCTGACTTTGTCATCACGATCTTCCTTCTGCCTCTGATGGTGGTATCTCGACGATACAAGATATCCTGGCGATTTTGTATATATGACGATCTTCTTTCTCTGACAGTTTCATCGTGACCTTCCTTCTTGCATCATGTCATCATAATCATATGTTCTCTCGACGACATAAGTTCCACACGACGATGTCCTGTGTCTTCTCTGCGTTCGACGAATAGCATTCTGCGATCGATGAACTTGCCATACTTCATTCGAAGATTGCCAGTCTTCGTTCGACGATCTCGCCACGTCTCAGCGGTCGACGAATACATTGCTTCTCAGCGGCTGCTGCTCTGCCCATCATTACGACGACAAGCACGCTTTGTCAACGATATCGCCTGTTCTTCTCGCCGATATAGTACTTAGTAAAATAACTAAAGTACATGGCATATTATCGATTTCTGCAAGCATGAACTAGATGGAATTTCAAATACAACTTGCATTTATCATTGAGCTGAGCACTTCTTCAAATCAGGAACATTGCAGAGCATTGTTCCCAACAAACATGACCTCCAATTTTTAGCCTTTGATCTTCTAGGAGCATTCTTATCTGAGGCAGTAGGGAGCTCTCTACTGCCTGATTCTCTGGAGGTGAACTGTCTTGTCCTGGTTCCTCCTCTTCATTCCCATCAATCATTGGAGATGGAGGACTTCTGATGGGAGACTGGTTTGGCTCATTTTCCTTTTTTGTATTTGACAGATATCTGCTTGTCTCATCAACAGGGTTCTCTTGATTGTCTTCTTGGGAATCTTTACTTGGGTCTTCTTGGACTACTGGTTCAGAATGAACAGCATCATCAGCCCCAATGATTTTATTGATCACTTCTTCCACATGAGCAGGGAGCTCACTATTCTTCACCCCCTCAGTTTCAACATCCTCTTGTTCTGTTCCTGCTGTTACAATCAGACTTGGAACAATGGTCTGGAGGGAGATATTCTTTTTCACTACAGGCACTTCAGAGTCAGACGAGTCTGAGCTATTTCCTAACTCAATTTCTTCAGATGAGCTTTCTCCCTTCCTCTTCACATCCTCTGCAGTTTTCAGCTTCTTGGGAGACTTAGTCAGAACATTCTACCATCTCTCAAGAATCTTTATATCCATCCTTCTCATGTGATGGATTTTTACACTATACTTCTTGTTAAAACTTTCAGGGTAAGATAACAGTAGATACAGTGATAGTATTCTTCCCAGATTTGGAACTTGAAAGCTTTCTTGTATCCTCTTGAAAATAATCTGACCCCATTTGGCCTTCTTACTTAGGATTATCCTTTCCATTATCTCGAACATGGGCTTGGATATCCTATCATGCGATCCTACCTTATAGAGGAGGGCTTTTCCTATGATATCAGCAATAAGCTTTCCTTGTTGGTTAAAACTCTTCCTTTCCAGAATCCCATTGGTCTTGTTGGAGTGCCCACACCATGCCAGAGCCTTGTTAAGGTCTTCTTGGGTGACTTCCTCATTTTCCTCCCCCTTGGCGCAGGTCGGCAGCTGAAGAACCCCGACCAATCTCTTGGGATTCACCTTGACCTTCATTCCATTGATCAAGCTTTTCACAGATGTTCCTTTTGATCCCCCCTTATCATTCGAGAAGAATTCCAGCACTTCTCTCTTTAAGATTACTATTGGCTCTGAGAGAGCGAACTCCAGGCCGACGACGTCTAACAACTTATTGGCGCTCTGAATCACTTCTGGCCCTTCTGAGAAACCATTCCTCACTACTTCGCTTCCTTCATAAAGAAATCCTTCCTTCTTTGGCGCCATTTCTTACTTGAGCTGAGAGGATTCTAATTCTGTCGACTCATTCACTCTTCGAAGGCATTGAGAGCACGACGTCTTTTTAGGGCTAATGTAGAAAGTGTTTTAACCTTAAGACATCTGATCTTATTTATAGTTTCGGGATTGAAATGTGAAGTGTCATTTGACAAAGGTATGATTAACTTAGATTGAATGGCTGCGATCGATCAATTTCATATCTTTTATATGTTAAATCGACACTTATGTATCATCATGATCCTACATTGATGTTGAGAAATCATTTCGACAATACCAATAACTTTTTCGACGATATCGTTTTGTGTTTAAAATGATATTGTTCTTGTTCACTCTTTTTTATGATCAGTGCAATGCTTTAGCTGTGTCATACATATGTGCTCCTTGAGTGACAGCTTTTGCTTACTCAAGTAAAAATTACTTTTACAAAATGATAAAGATGAGGTTATGTATTGAACATTAATATAGTTACCTTGACCTTAGCTTTTATATCTTCTTGAGATTGTAGCTCCCCCTTGATGTGATGTTTCTTTTATTTTTATTTTTAGCTCCCCCTTGACCAGTGCATCTTGGCATGTGGTGAGGTTTTTCTTAGTCCAGAGTTATCCCTGGATCAATCATTGTCCAATAGACTTGTTTGCTTTTGATTGGCTACATGGACTATCCTGCAAAACAGATTTAATATCCCTTAGGAAGCCTAGGTGATTTAGGTCCTAGGTTCTTGTTAGCATAGTAAGGAATTCTTCTACTCACCTCAGCCTTTCCAGGAGGGCTCTCCTTTGCATTATGCACACTAGGGTTGTGCCAACAGTCAATGGCAAAGTGTCCAACTTTACCACAACAATAACATTCATGGATGTTGTACCTTCTTTTATGAACAATTTTTGAGGTGGGTGGAGAATCACAATGCTTATGTTTAGTAGAGAAGGCAGCAGCATTTTTCCTATCTCTCTCAGCTAAGGGCTGACTGTTGGAACATGGTCTTCCGCATCTCCTAGGTTTGAGAATAACAAATCTTATGTGTATTTGATCTTGTGTGTTTAAGTGTGTAGGATAACAAAGTCAACATGACTCAAGGATTACATAATAAGGTTGCCCCCAAAGTTGAGCCATCAAATCCAAAACACCTACTAGCGCTGGCGGTAGTACTAGCGCAGGCACTAGCTGCCGTTCGATGAACTGTTAGCAGCGCTCGACAAATTGCTCATAGCTGCGTTCGACGAAATTTTGTTCGACAAACTCCTAGCGGCGTTCGACGAAATCTCGTTCGACGAAATTTTCGTTCGACAAACTCTTAGCGGCGTTTGACGAATTCTCGTTCGACAAAATATTGGATTAAACGCAATTGCCGGGAGAACTTATAGAAGGAGATAGCGCCAGGCGGTATCCGATAGCGCAGGCGATAGCGAGGAGCACAGTAGGCAAGAGAAAATTATTTCCTCTGATTGAAGATTCTGCCGCGCAGAATGTGTCCTAATATGGGATTGTGGCGGCAGTACCACTAGCGTAGGTGCTAGCGCTGAGACTATAAAAAGGACTCCTTGGCTCCATCTTTGATATCCTTTTGAGATCCAGAGTTCCAGAGCTTCGTGCCACAACATAAAGAGGAAGGTTCAGAGAGATACTCCCACAAATCCATGAAGGCTTAAGGAGATCCGTGGAGAAGATTTCAACACGCGTCATCATCGTGACGAAAGACCGCATCGACTACGATCATATTCTGCATCTTCGTCTACTTCTCCAAGAGATCCACATAGAGGGAGTTTTCTATTATTGACTTTTTATTTCACATCTTTTCATGTAATCGTGTAGAAAATTTGCCTCGTGTTGGCGACTAGGTCTGGGTAGGACTTAGGGGGAAACTCGCCTCGTGTTGGCGACTAGATCTAGGTTAGGTCTAGGGGTGCTCGAGGCCATATCCGGGGAAGGGTTGGCTAGAGCGGCTTGAGGCAGAATCCGGGGAGGATCGGCTAAAGCCAACCGGTTCGTGGGGATACCAGTCGGTATAGAAAACCAAGAGTCTTTCTATTCGCTTTGATTTCTAGCTTCGATAAGAGATCAAGTTTTGTAATCATGCTTCTCAAATTAATAAAATCATGTCTTTACTTTTACTTCACTTGATTTGTCTTGATCTTCTCTAGTTTAATAATCAAAGCTTTTTCAAAGATATTCAAAATATATCTAAAGTTTTTAAAACCCTTATTCACCCCCCCCCCCCCCCCCCCTCTAAGGGCGCCTACCGATCCAACAAGTGGTATCAGAGCCAGGTTATTCCAAATCGGCTTAACAATTGGGAATAATGGCGTCTCATGATCTCGCTTCTATTAGTGGGGCAAATTTTTATGAAGAAGAAAAATCTCTTAAACCACCTTTATTTGAAGAACAAATTATAAAGGATGGAAATTTTTAATTGAAAATTTTATTAAGACTTTAGATATCGAAGTATGGAATTTAGCCATTGTAAGACCTGCGGATGAATCAAATAAAAAAGAAAGTCAACTAAATGCAAAAGCCAAACATTATTTATTTTGTGCTCTATCAAATGAAATTTTCAAATTAATATATTGCTTTTCTAGTGCATACAAAGTTTGGCAATTTCTTGAAGAAATGTATGATTTTCCTCTCGCAGGTATAGAACAAACACAGGAGGAGAAGGACATACAAGCATCCACCGTTATTCAAGAAGATCTCTCTCATAGCAAAACCATGGAGATCATGGAAATCAACTTAGAAAAAGAGAGCAATAAATTAAGAGAAAAAGAAGATGAAAATGCATCAATGGAAGAGGAGTGCCAAAAGGATGTCAAAGGAACTATTTGTTCAAATCTTGCCTCTTATGATTGCACTGTAAGGAAATCAAATTCTCTTATTGTTTGTAATTCTATTTCTACTTTACAATTACAACAAATTACTAAGCGCGAAATTAAGAAATTGAAAAATGCAAATTGCAAATTGCGCTTAGAAAATAAAAGTTTAAAAACAAAAGTTAAAGAAAAATCAAATGCGAATTCATCTAGTCTTACCCATGTCTCTTTAAATGAAACTATTACACCTTGTTTAGAATTTAATAATCTAAAAGAAAAATACAAGGGACTTGAGAAGGAACTTCTTATTGTAAAAGAACAAAATGAAAAATTATGTTTAGAAAATTCATCTTTGATAAATGATTGCGCTAAGTGCAAAGACTATAAAATTGAAATTAAAGAGATGGATGAAACATTTGATGAATATAGAAATAACTATCAAGATCATATAGATTCAATTGTTTCAACTCTTAAAAATAGCACAATCGCTTATAATAAAGCTAGACATAATTTAAAGATTAAAAATGATGAATTAAAATCAAAAATCAACTTGCTTATGAAAATTGTAAATACAAATTCACAATATCAAAATATATCTAAAAACAAGTTGAATATGAATATGAGAATCTTACCTAAGTTTAAAAATGGGAGTAAGGAACATAAAGGATTTGTAAATCAAAATCAAAATCACCATAATTTACAATATCATGTTTCTCCCAACCTAAAATTAAATGCAAACAAATTTCCTTCAAATTATAAATTCAAAAACCTTTTTGATCCAAATATTCAAGTTAATGATTATGGAAATTTGAAAACTAAAAATAATGTTTTGCAAAATCATCATGGAAATTTGACAAATAGAAATAATATTAAACCAAGGTTTGAATGGAGGCCCAAAGTTAAAGATGAAACACTAACTCCACTCAAAAGGGCACATTCGACCATATCTCCCCAAAAGCAAACACGCTATATTTGGGTACCCAAAGGAACCATCCCACTTGGTCCCCTTTGGATACCTAAAACTCTTATTCATTAGGTATCATCAAATGCATGAAGTAGAAACTTTTCAAAATAAGATATACAAATTTCTACTTCATGATGCGCTTTAATGTTCTTTTTCTTGTTGTTTTCGTTTTGAACTATCATGTCATGGTCATCCTATATAGTATTGAAAATATGATCCTATCTCTTAAAAGCTTAATATGTTTATAAAATCAAATTGATCAAAATTCAAAAGTCATATCTAATTTTGATGACCTATCTATCTCTCTCATATTCATTATCTATAAATATCTTTTATTATTCATATAAATCAAATTCTAAATTTGCTATAAGATATTTTAAAATTAAATCAAGTCATTAGGCTATTAAGCTTTTTAGCCTTCACCAACAAGTGGTTTAGAGAAATAACATAATATACAAGAAAGTTCAAGATCTAAATAAAAGCTCAACCTTCAATATGGTTGTCTTTGTTCACAACAAAAAATTATATTGTGTTCACTCCTTGATGTCAAACATGATCTAAACCATCACTATTGTTCACCTATCAAAAATCACATATATATATATTCAAAATTCTTAATTAAAAGAAAATCACTAAAATGTATTGAAAGAATTTATCTTCATAATGAATATTGATGTCACTCGCACCACCATGATCTATTGATGTCCGTTGCTAAAATTATCTAAAATCATATATCATAACTCACATTAAATATCTTCTAAAAACAACTATTTCTACCACATCCATATGAATTATATGATGACAATTGATATTATAATTGTTTTACCATGGTTGGTGTATTATATGTGTATTGTGATTTATTTCAAGTTTAGACCTTTGAATCATCTTGATATCAAACCAAATAAATCTTTACACCACTCTAGGTCTCTAAGTTGAAAGACAATCAAACCTTGGTATAACATTGATCTCAAATTTATCATTCTAACATTGCCACCTAAAGAATATTTGTGTCCATGTTAGGCTTTTTGTGTTTACCAAGACATACAGGCTGGGTATTCTCATCTAGGGCTTATCCATGGTATTATTGTGCATGAACATTATTGTTAATCATGAAAATCATGCATATTTGATTGGTTCATTCATGTCGTCTCATGCAAAGTTTATTTGGAAAAGTCATATACAAAATCGTTAATGTTTCATGAAATTTGCACTATCCAGACATCTCCTAAAAATCTGAAATTTCAGCATGAAACTACTATTAGGACACTTAATCAAGATCAACAATTAAAAATTTCAAAATCATCAAAAATCATGTACTGTTTCCCGCGCTAGCGCTAACGCCGGCGCTAGTGCACATGTTTGCTTTTCTGAAATTTTAAAATTCTGAAAAATGCTTAAAAATATATTAATCTATATGTACTACTCATTTTTGCAATTGTGCCTATAATTGATTTTTGAAAAATCAAATACAAAAATACAAAAGCCAAATAAAAAAAATATACGTTTTGCCTTTGTGTTTTTTGTCATTTGTTTAAATTCTATTTCTAAAAGCAAAAATATAAAACAAAAAAATATATCAAAAATTATTATTTTGAACTTAATTTTTCTATTTACATGTATCTTGCGATATGGTGATTTGGGCTATCATCCCATCATATCACCTAGTACCGGGTGAACCTCTCACAAGGTAGTTCTCGGGAAGTCCAAGATCAATCTTATGAGTTCAAACCTTAAATTATCAAAAATACTGTATGGATTTCATTGAAAATCAAGCATGATTTAATCTATTACTTAGAACTTCTATAATGTTACAATTTATCTTTTCAAACTACTTTGAACATTGTCTTCTTCATGCTTTGATATATCTATTAATATGTGCATCAATTATCTTTTAAAAAGTTGCGTAGAACTAAGCTTAGCATGCCTCTAAGTTTGAGTAAATGTTTTATGTTTGATAATGATCGCTATTCACTCACCTATTTTGGCATTGTCTACTTATGTGTTTAATCTAAGAATGCTTGTGTATGTTTTGTAATAGTATAATGAATTAAAATTGCACAAGTATCTTACCTACACAACCTTTGTTTGCACTTTGAAAGTTAAGAAAAGTGGTTATGTTTTTATAAATTATATTGGTTTGCAAAACAAGTGTATTCGGAGACTTTGTACAAAACAAAAAAAATCATAAAATAAAGTGACAAAGATAACTCCACCAAGCACTACTTGAAACTCCTGATAAGTCTTAATAAGCGTTGTGAGGTTGAGCATCTTGGAAAGAATAGTAAAGTATCTTGTGCAAACCATAACTTTCTTTCAAAATAAAAACCACTTATTCTTAAGTACACCGGATCACAATAAAAAAAAATCAATATTGAAGAATAAAATTATGTGATCCCCCAAGCACTACTTTGCACCTTATAAGTCTTAATGAGCATTGTGTGTGCAAAGCACCTTGGTAGTTGTACTTTTTTTGTGCATTGAAGTGAGTGGAAGTAAAATTATTTGTGTTTTATTGTGCTCTTTACTTTACATATTACTTGTATTTTTGATTAAAACATTTGTTTACTCTATTCAAAATACACTTTTGTGCACATCATTATCTTCCATAACACTTCTTCTCATGAGTATTGGATCCTAATGCAAATTCTATACTACTCTTTATTTATGAAATGCACTAGATAACCTAGCATGCAATCTACAATGTTTGGTATGATTTGAAATTATGAATTAAAATAACATTGTAGTAATCTTTTTTTGATAACATTATTTCATGCTTGGTTACTTTATTGTCAAACTTAAAGATTTCACTTGAACAAGGCTTTGCAAAACATCTTCTTTATGAACTTGAACTCATATATCTTTTTATGGATCATCATTGATTACAATAAGATGTTTCTTGTATTTCTATAAGTCTTCCGCATCATCACCATATATTTCTACCTTGCGCTTTCATGCTTATATCAAAGTCTTAAATACCAAAATTCCTTTTTCAACAAATGGTAGACTTGCTTGGTAGAATTTATGTTGGTTATTCTAACACAAATATTCTAATGCTAAAACTTTGATTTATTTCTATGAAAATATTGTTAACTCTGATTTATTAATGGATTAGCTATGTGAACTTTTCTTTAAAAATTAAAATATAAACCCATAATCTATGAACTTATCACTAAATTTAAATGCTTAATGTTTCCAATAATTATTATCCATGACTTTAGTTATCACAATAGCGGGGACGTAGGGTGGTAGACATTAGATAACCTTTCTCTCTAGTCATGTCTTGTCCTTAACCGGGGAGGGTTCTAGTGGGGCCTTGCGAGGCACTGGGGGGAAAGAGTGCTAGGTTGAGTTGTGTCTAGTATTTGCATATGGGACTAACACCCCAACCTACGGCATGTATGCAGCTCCTCATGCCCATCCGTCACTTAGTACGGGGCTAGGGTGTAGACATATTGCCTGGGTAGTTTAGTTACTTGGATATCATTACATTTGTTTATGCTACAAACTCCGATTTATGAAAATATCGTGATACTCAAAACTCTGATCTATTTCAATAAAAAGTATTCTATAACTCCTTATTATTTCCTTCTCTCTAAAAAGCTCGATCATGTTTTTATCTTATTATCAATTTTTAAGTGGTGTCTCCTTACCCGCTTTTGCTAATAACAAAAGGGGGAGAACTAACATGATAAATATAATCTGCTATCAAAATATAATGCTTAATTAAGATGATAGCTTACATATTAAGGGAGCATTCACTTAGGGGGAGCATGTATTTAGGGGGAGCAATTCTAAATGCTAAAATCATTAATTATCCTAAGTCATCACTCTCACACACACAAGTATGTTTCTTCATGCTTATATATTAATGCTCTGATTTATCATTAATGGATTTGTTATTATCAAAAGGGGGAGTTTGTTGGAACATGGTCTTCCGCATCTCCTAGGTTTGAGAATAACAAATCATATGTGTATTTGATCTTGTTTGTTTAAGTGTGCAGGATAACAAAGTCCACATGACTCAAGGATTACATAATAAGGTTGCCCCCAAAGTTGTGCAATCAAATCCAAAACACCTACTAGCACTGGCAGTAGTACTAGCGCAGGCGCTAGCTGCCGTTCGATGAACTGTTATTAGCGCTGGACAAATTGCTCATAGCTGCGTTCGACAAAATTTCGTTCGACAAACTCCTAGCGGCGTACGATGAAATCTCATTCGACGAAATTTTCATTCGACAAACTCTTAGCGGCGTTCGACGAATTCTCGTTCGATGAAATATTGGATTAAACGCAATTGCCGGGAGAACTTATAGAAGGAGATAGCGCCAGGCGATATCCGATAGCGCAGGCAATATCGAGGAGCACAGTAAGCAAGAGAGAATTGTTTCCTCCGATTGAAGATTCTGCCGCGCAGAATGTGTCCTAATATGGGATAGCGCCAGCGGTACCACTAGCATAGGCGCTAGCGCTGAGACTATAAAAAGGACTCCTTGGCTCCGTCTTCGATATCCTCTTGAGATCCAGAATTCTAGAGCTTCGTGCCACTGCATAGAGAGGAAGGTTCAGAGAGATACTCCCACAAATCCAAGACGGCTTAAGGAGATCCGTGGAGAAGATTTCAACACGCGTCATCATCGTGACGAAAGACTGCATCGACTACGATCATACTCTGCGTCTTCGTCTACTTCTCCAAGAGATCCACATAGAGGGAGTTTTATATTATTATCTTTTTATTTCACATCTTTTCTTGTAATCATGTAGAAAATTCGCCTCGTGTTGGCGACTAGGTCTGGGTAAGACTTAGGGGGAAACTCGCCTCGTGTTGGCGACTAGATCTAGGCTAGGTCTAGGGGGTGCTCGAGGCAATATCCAGGGAAGGGTTGGCTAGAGCGGCTTGAGGCCGAATCTGGGGAGGATCGGCTAAAGCCAACCGGTTCGTGGGGATACGAGTTAGTATAGAAAACAAAAAGAGTCTTTCTATTCGCTTTGATTTTTAGCTTCGATAAGACATCAAGTTATGTAATCATGCTTCTCAAATTAATAAAATCATGTCTTTACTTTTACTTCACTTTATTTGTCTTGATCTTCTCTAGTTTAATAATCAAAGCTTTTTCAAAGTTATTCAAAATATATCTAAAGTTTTAAAACCCTTATTCACCCCCCCTCTAAGGGCGCCTACCAATCCAACACTGACCAACTGCTCTAGTATAGTTATTTCTTCTTGACTATATATGTTTGTCAGCAACACATATCAGCTTGGTAGCTGACATGGTGTTGATGGCATCAGATATGATCAAGTGAGAGTTGAATATACTGGTGCTACCAGCCTGCTTCTTATCTGGAAGAGATTGGGAAGACGTTGCTCCTTTACCCTTGAAAGTGGAGGCTGAAGCACCAAACACAAATGGTCCATGATGGGCCATTTTGATTTCCTTATGGGGAGCCTTCAGTACACTCATTCCCATGCCCTTTCTCCTCCCATAGTCAGGAGCATCTCCCAGGCTATAAGAACTTCCATTCATCCAGTGACAATGGACACTATCCTAGTCATACTTGTTAGAGGGAAGCACTACCTTCTGAAAGGTGGTATGAGGCTCTGCATTAGTTTTACCCCTATTTCCATTCCTAGCATCTACTGCCCCTGTATTGAAACCCAATCCCCTCTTATTTCCATAGGAAGAGAATGTGTTAATGATGGGCAGTATGGTTTTGGGCTTAGAGAATTGAGCCACCAAGCTTCTTTCCTTAAGAAGATCATTCTCAAGTTTCCTAATGAGTTCTTCCATTTGGTTTCTTTCGTCATGAAGCTTGCCTATGATCTTCTTGAGCTCACAAGAATTGGTTCCCTCATTGTGGGACATACCCATTTCTTCATTCATCTCAGCTTTAATGGGTCTGAGTGATTCTAGCTCCTTAGCTTGCTTCCTAATAAGATTCTTGCTTTTTCTCAAAGCAGCCAAGAGATCACCAAACTGTTCTATTAGATCAGCATGGTTCTTATTGTTGTATGATGAGCAGTCTTCTGCATCATTTTCAGAAGATGAACAATCATCTGATGCACTCTTGGTCTTCTTAATTGAAGCAGGTAGTAAAGGTGTGTGAGTGATGCATACCTGATCATAGTTTGATTCATCAAGATTTTCTTCATCTAATAGAGCCATCAACCTATAGACCTCCTCATCCCCAGAGTCACAGTCTGTGAGAGTCAAGGGTGCTCTTATTCTTCTTCTGACTATAGAGCATTATTCATCTTCAGATTCACTATCTGAAATAGTAAAGGGTGCTCTGATCCCTATACTTCTTTCTTCTTCACCATGAGAAGAGCTCCAGTTACTTTCACTTAAGGATCTGAACTTCTTGATGTCAATTCTTTTGACTTTCTCCATAGAGGTAGGATATGATAATCAGTTGATTTGATACACCCAAGAGGAGATCTGTTCAAGCTATTAAGCTTTTCTTTGAACAACCTCCCTTTGAAACCACTTGTTAGTTAATGGGTGTTGACTTATCACCTAGAGGGGGGGGGGGGGGGGGGGGGGGTGAATAGGTATTTCAAATTATTTTATACCCCTTTGGTGTTCTTGATTTCTGGTTAATAGACCTAGAGATTAAAAGCACTGCACAGAAAACACATAAGAATTTATAGAGGTTCCTCAAGACCGGGTGTCTTAAGTAGTCCTTTGTCCCTCTGTGCCTACCTGGCAGTGTGCTAGGCTTGGCAAACTCCGCCAATGTCTCTGGCCAACAAGCCTTACAAATCAGACCCACAAGTCCCTGTAGCCTAGGCACGCAAGCCCCTTCACTACACCCGAGCCCGTAAGCTCGACACTCAGGCCCTCAAGCCCTACACAGCACAGACCCGCATGTCTTGCCTCTTGGACCCGCAAGTCCCTGCAGCCTAGGCCCGCAAGACCCTTCACTGCACCCGAGCCTGCAAGCTCGACACGTTTGGACCCACAAGTCCCTGCAACCTAGGCATGCATGCCCCTTCACTGCACCCGAGCCCATAAGCTCGACACGTTTGGACCCGCAAGTCCTTTTCCCTGGCCCACAAGCCTCACCGATCTCAAGCCCTCAAGCTTAACACTTAAATCTGAAAGCAGATCTTATAGTTTTGGCCCGCAAGCCTTTACAAGAAAGATATACAATATAAATTCTTCTGTCTGATGGAGATCGACTTCTTGTCTTGAAGAAGATGCTCCAGATATAGGCGTTGGTAGCACAGATCTTCTTTAAACCTTCTTATTTTGGCCTGATGTTGACTGGATTCTTGACTTGAACGATTCTTAACAGTCGATGTGGCTTGACTGCAACTTGGAGAACAACAGATAAGCGTATTTGTTCTCCTCTTCTTATTCTTGATCCTTCTCCGCAGCTTTTACTGTAGTATTGCTCGACGGGATCCTTTTTCGTTTCTTCGTTATCGTCTTTTTCACTCCTATTCATTAGGGCATCCACTATTCCCTTTTTAGCACGGAGGAGCCTCTTAACGGTCACCAATGATGTCCTTTACTGACAAATGCCCATACCTTAAGAGCACCTGCTGATTGGACAATCAGGCAGCGACATTAAATGTTGATAGCATGTTAGGCAATTTTTGAATCTGTCTCGGCGATATTTCCATGGTTATGACGACATGGACGATATCTCGACGACAGGACTTGCCAGTGTCTTGAACTAGGACAGATCATCAAATCTCCTTCCCTCTTCTTCAGATAGAGATATCTCGACGACATGGGACATCCCTTCTACACTTGCACTTAAGATGACATGAAGTCATCTAACTGATGTCGACATAATCTTCTTGATTGCTTGATATCGTTGTGACCACCTTATCTTGTCGACGACATAATAGATATCATGTCGACAGACCATTCTTCAGCAACTTCCTGTATTCATACGACCTTCTTTAGTCTTCTCGACATCAAGGCTTCTCTACGATGATATCGTTGACATCAGTCTTACTTAGCCTTTTCAACGACAAGGCTTCTTTACAATGATACTTTTTCTTCCTTACCCTTATCGACGTCAAGGCTTCTTTTCGACGATATCGTCGACATGTGTATGCTATCTCGACGATAACTATCGTGGACCTTCTACTTTGCTTCTGCACACCAATTCAATGATATGGCTATTCTTTACGATGATTATTCCAGTCCTTTTCGAAGATATTATTGAAGTACTGGACATATTATCTGATCTCTACAAGCTTGAACTGGATATGACATTAAATACAACTTGTACTTATCATTGAGCTGCGCATTTCTTTAAATCAGGAACACTGTTGGGCACTATTCCCAACAGCTGCTCAGTGAAGTCCAGCCCAAGCCCTGAACTTTTAGGAGGATGTTGCTCATCCCCCAGCTGATCGTTGGGAAGAGCCATCTCCTTTTGTCGACCAAGTGAGGTGGGAGCCAGTTCCTGATGAGTCCCATTTATATACACATTTATGGACTCATCTGGGCTGTATTTCTAGTTGATGCACTACACTTTAGGCATGTTTTTGATTATATTTGTTATTCCTTGCTAGGTGCACTCTTAGGCCTATTTCGGTGTGTATTTGCGCTCCTTGTTATAGGGGGTAAGCACATGGTGCTCCCCATCCCTTTCTCTATGTTTATCTAGTGCTGGAGGTGTTTTCCCAGCTGTTTTATCTTGTGTACAGGTGGTCGGATCATCCAAGATTCCCCCAGAATTCTTGATTGTGTGAAACGCATGGTCGTGCGTTTCCTTGATGCACAGACGGTTGTGGTCGTGCATTCTCATCTGGGCAGAAAATGGGAGATTTTAGTTTGGTCGTGCGTTTTGACGCACGAGCAGAATTGCCCGTGCGTGAGTCAAACGCACGGACGCCTATTTCTTCCTATTTTTTTTGCTTTTCTGAATCTACCCGTGCGTTTTGATGCATGGGCGGATTTTCCCATGCGTGAGTAAATCGCACGGGCGGCGCAGCTTCGTCTTCACGCCAGTTTTTATCATTAATTATCGCACGGGCAGTGCACGATCGTGCGTTCGACCGTGCGTGACCAAAACTCTGCCTGTTTAGTATTTAAAGCAGGAAAAGATGCAGTCAAGGGGGGGCCCCCGATTCCCCTCGCGGGAAAAGCCAGGAATCCCGCCATTTTCGCCCCTTCCATCGGAGGAGACGAGAGGAGACCATTTCTGGCGATCTCTTTCACCATTCTTCCATCCGGGAGCATTTGCAAGCATTCTCTGCCACTAGTTCAAGCACTCTTCACCGAGGAGACCATAGAAGCGCTGAAGATCGTTGGAGCGGTGACAGCCTCCTTCGAGTCCGCACACCATCTGAGGACCGAGCCCGGAGAGAGCCCGACAACCTCTCACTCCGGCCGAGAACCCAAGACGCGATGACATCTTCTATGTGGTCCTTTCTAAACTTTGATGCTTGTGCTTTCTCTTTGTGTTGTTGTACGAACGCTTGTTAGGTTAATGTTATGGATCCTTGCTTGTGTTCATGTGCAATGATGATGTGGAGGTGAGAATAGCTTTCGTTGTTGTTGTGAAAACCTAGGTTGTTTGTGTGTGAAGCCATCTAGCAATTGCTAGTGGTGATGTTGGAGAAGAGGTGAATACGACCATCACAAAACCTCGCTCTGTGGCCATTCCACCCACTTACCGAAGCGCAGCATCGCGGCCGCTGCACTCACCCACACCTTGCGAAGCGGTGCTTTTCGACCCGCATTTCTCTCATTTCCGCAATAGCTTAGGACACCAAGCACAACGCCCCTGTTTTATTTTATTCGCTCGTGTAGCAATCGACTCACCACACATTTCATTCACCAGAACCTGCATTCCTCAAGAGATCGACATTTGGGGAAGCTATTCCCAAATTTATTACTTGACAGCGACCGGTGCACTTGCCGAACGCGCATCAAGTTTTTGGCGCCGTTGCCGGGGAATGCAGGCGTAGTTTGATTTTGGTGTTTGAGTTAATAATTACTTGAGTTGTTGTTTTTTGTTTATTTCTATTGTTTTCTGGTTTTGTGTATCCAGGAGCGATGTCATGTTCTTTACTGCCTCTGTCATAACATGATGAGGATACAACCTATTTGGAGGAGAAATTCTTCACATTTGCTCAAATTATAATTCAATGCCTTGAAACGCAACAAGAGTACATTGATAGATTGACTATGCAGGTTGAGACCTTGTTGTCTCTTGCCTCGGCCGTGTTGCAAGAACCTCCTCATGATGTGATAGCTGTACAATCAGAAACTGCACGGAGTGAAATCGGGATCACTCCCTTAACCAATAATTCTTTATGTTCTTCATCTAATTTGTTTCTTGACCCTCTTTCATTGGTTATAATTCAACATGAAGAGTTAGCGTTGGTCATCCAGGTGGAATCTGATCATCTCTCACGGGAGGATGTCACTTGTGACATTTCTTCCTCCTACTTTGCTCATACGGATGTTGAGTCTACTCTCGGTCCATCTCTTCCTGTTATTTCTAACATTGTTTCATTTATGCCCCCACAGAATTTGGAATATGCTGACCCATTTTTGGGCAGTCGGATGATGCATTCCTGGCCGGATAAGCATGTTGCAGTGGCAGACAAAATGCTTTGTCCACTCCAGCGTCACCACATGTGCTGCCCCTAAAGGACTGGCTGCAGGGGGGAAAGCGATTTTTCTTTGAAGAAATACTCTTGGAAGATAGAAAGAGAGAAAAAAAAGAGGAGACTTGGGGATGGAGGCTACACCTCTTACTTCGTTGCCATCAGTTGTTGTCTCCGGACCATTTTATTCTATCTGCAGTTACTTTTTTAAATCAACGTATAGTTGATTTCTCCGTATGGTTGTGTAATAATACTACGTAGACTTGGATAATCTCCTCTCTTTAATATTGCGTGAACAATTCTATAATCTGCTAATACAGGTATTTGGTCCACCTTTAAGGACGTTAAACAAAAGGGCTTCTTGGGAGACAACCCATGAGAACCACCAGGTTCCGTTTGCTTATTTAATTTCTATTATGTATTGTTTGTCTGTTTTTATGCTAACAATGCAGGTGTGAACTCGCTTGGAGGAAGAGGAGGGAGAACCTTAAAGATGGAATTGACCGCTCTTCTGGCATGCTCTTATGAGCATAGGTACTCCTAACCTAGCTTTATTTTTGCTATGAAATGTTATATTTGATGTGTTTTTCAAATCAAGTCTGGGGGGAGCGGGCCTTTGCTTACGCTACACGCACATACATGCTAGAATGTTGTGTCAGGAAATTTATATTGATTGTCTCATTGCATAACACACACCACACGTGTTTTATTTTTTACTCGTGCGCAATTATCGTGTAAGTGCTTGATGTATATGTTTAGAAGTTTGATTGTTAGTTTAGGATTGTGTGGTTGAACCGGATGTGACCCGTGCGGTGCTACTAGTAGAGCGCTCACGCAGCCTAAAAATTCACGTAGAATAGATTTAATTACAAAGTTATAGTTTTTTTTACTTCATTTGTGTAATTACTTAATACTCTACTCAAAAGGTGAATTTGGTGAATCTAGCGGTAGCCCTAGGTCGAGTGTAGAAGAGTTGTTAGCCTCGTGTTGTTTGAGTTGGAAGGAGAGGAGACCTCACTCGGTGGTTAAGAACATGCCCCAAGCTATTTTCAAAATGAGTGTGTTGAATGATCTTGTTGTGAGCATGATGTAGGTCATCATTTGGTCCGGTTGAGCTTTGATTTCCCAACCTAACGTCATCCTTTGCTAGCCTCGTTGAGCCTTACCTCTTCTATTTGTTATACTCCACTAAACTTTCACCAAGGCCACATATCCTAACCTAATACGCACTAGAGTCGAACTTTGGAATATATATATATATATATATATATATATTTATGATGATTTTGCGTTGCGGAGAAATATTTGTGTACGCACAAAAAAAAGAGAATGGGTTAATATTTTGATCGATCCTAACTTTTTATAGATCTAGAAAAAAAAAAGAGTAAAAGAACTCTAAAATGAATCGAACCACAAGTGTGGTAGTCTCGCGCGCACCATCGTGCTTAAATGAAGTCTGGGGGAGTGTGCTTCAAGGTGAAGATGTTGAGGTTGAAATTTGTTATTTACCGGAGGATGAGTGCGTTTAACCTACGTTCTTCTACTTCATTACCGTACCTTAACCCAAGCCCTGTGTCTAGCCTAAAAGCCCTACTGATTCTTGATAAGATCGTCTCATGCAGTGGAGAAGGTGCGAAAGGGCAAGCGTATGTCCACCGACCTTGATGGATTTCTTGGAGAGCTCTTACTTGAGATCCAATTTGAGCAACGCTCATCTCAGCAGTTCACGCTATTTTCCCTAGGGCGCGACTATTCGATTCACCAGTGATTCACCTCAGAGTAGTAGTATTTTGCATTTTACACTTGTAGAAGTTCTTAAAATATAGTCTTTGTTTTAAAATCTTTTCTACTTTATTTTTACACTCGTTAGTTCTTTACTTCCCATCATGTTTTGCCTGCACAGTTGCTTCTTTAACATCAATTTTTCTATCATAGGATTGAGTGTTTGCCCGAGACGTGCAAATGAGTAAGTCTGGGGGTGTGATGAGTCCCATTTATATACACATTTATGGACTCATCTGGGCCGTATTTCTAGTCGATGCACTACACTTTAGGCATGTTTTTGATTATATTTGTTATTCCTTGCTAGGTGCACTCTTAGGCCTGTTTCGGTGTGCATTTGCACTCCTTGTTATTGGGGGTAAGCACAAGGTGCTCCCCATCCCTTTCTCTATGTTTATCTAGTGATGGAGGTGTTTTCCCAGCTATTTTATCTTGTGTACAGGTGGTCGGATCATCCATGTTTCCCCCAGAATTCATGATTGTGTGCAACGCACGGTCGTGCATTTCCTTGACGCACAGACGGTTGTGGTCGTGCATTCTCATCTGGGCAGAAAATGGGAGATCTGATTTTGGTCGTGCATTTTGACGCACGAGCGGAATTGCCCGTGCGTGAGTCAAACGCACATACGCCTGTTTCATCCTTTTTTTTGCTTTTCTGAATCTACCAGTGCGTTTTGACGCACGAGTGGATTTGCCCATGCGTGAGTAAATCGCACGGGCGGCGCAGCTTCATCTTCATGCCAGTTTTTATCAATAATTATCGTACGGGCAGCGCACGATCGTGTGTTCGATCGTGCGTGACCAAAACTCTGCCTGTTTAGTATTTAAAGCAGGAAAAGCTGCAGTCAAGGGGGGCCCCCGATTCCCCTCACAGGAAAAGCCAGGAATCCCGCCATTTTTGCCCCTTCCACTGGAGGAGACGAGAGGAGACCATTTACGGCGATCTCTTTCACCATTCTTCCATCCGGGAGCATTTGCAAGCATTCTCCGCCACTAGTTCAAGCATTCTTCGCCAAGGAGACCATAGAAGCGTTGAAGATCGTTGGAGTGGTGACAGCCTCCTTCGAGTCCGCATACCATCTGAGGGCCGAGCCCGGAGAGAGCCCGACAACCTCTCAATCCGGCCGAGAACCCAAGACGCGGTGACATCTTCTATGTGGTCCTTTCTAAACTTTGATGCTTGTGATTTCTCTTTGTGTTGTTGTACGAATGCTTGTTAGGTTAATGTTATGGATCCTTGCTTGTGTTCATGTGCAATGATGATGTGGTGGTGAGAATAGCTTTCGTTTTTGTTGTGATAGCCTAGGTTGTTTGTGTGTGAAGCCATCTAGCAATTGCTAGTGGTGATGTTGGAGAAGAGGTGAATACGCCCCTCACAAAACCTCGCTCTGTGGCCATTCCACCCACTTACCGAAGCACGGCATCGCGGCCGCTGCACTCACCCACACCTTGCGAAGCGGTGCTTTTCGACCCGCATTTCTCTCATTTCCGCAATAGCTTAGGACACCAATCACAACGCCCCTGTTTTATTTTATTCGCTCGTGTAGCAATCGACTCACCACACATTTTGTTCACTAGAACCTGCATTCCTCAAGAGATCGACATTCGGGGAAGCTATTCCAAAATTTATTACTTGACAGCGACCGGTGTACTTACCGAATGCGCATCAGTTCCCATGGGGTTCCGAGAACCTTGACTCCCAGTCTTCACTGGTAGAGATGATCCAATCTCTCACCTACAGGCTTTCGAAGCTGCAGTGTCGATGACAACTCTGTTTGAAGGCGTCCGTTGCAAGTTGCTTACAACCTCTTTGGGAGGTGAGGCTAGGGAGTGGTTCTTCAAACTTCCCTCCAGGTCTATTTCCTATTTTGCAGACCTGCAGAGAGATCTTCTTCTGAGGTTTTCTACCTCAAAGAAGAGAAAGAGTGGCCATGCAGTCCTCTTCAAGATCAGACAAGATGAAAGCGAAACTCTAGCTCGCTTCGTAGCGCGTTTGCAGGAGGAGAATTCTAAGACAGGGATATTTTTGGACTAATATGTGGAAGGATGCCGGTGACTAGGCTAAGAAGTATGTCCAGTGTCAAAAATTTGCTCCTCTTCAGCAATCAGCCTGCCTGGAGGTTGAGATCGATAATGACTCCTTGGCCGTTTGCAGTTTGGGAAATGGTTCTTCTCGAACCTTTTCCTATGGCAAGTGGGCAGCGTAGTTTTATTCTGGTTATGATTGACTACTTCAGCAAATGAATCGAGGCGAAAGCATTTGCTAGAACTACCACCCAGATAGTAAGAAACATTATTTGGGGTGAGATTATTTGCAGACACGGGATCCCAATGGCTATCATCATTGATAATGGACCTCAATTCAACAACTCAGAGCTGATTAACTTTTGTGATGAGATATGAATTAATATACATTTTGCTTCAATGCACCATCCTAGAAGTAATGGTCATGTAGAAGCTGCTAATAGGTCAATCTTGAATCTCCGTAAGAAGAAGGTCGAGAACATCAAAGGTAACTGGGCAGAACAACTTCCATCGGTGCTCTGGACCCTGAGAACCACCCCTACAGGAGCTACTGGAGAGACTCCTTTCAAGCTATCTCATGGTTTAGAGGCCCTCATTCCAGTTGAGTTTGAGGTTAAAAGTCTAAGAGTTATATTTGCTAAGCAAGATGAAGGCAGCTGGATAGAGGAGAATGATGAGAACCTAAAATGTTGTCTTAACCTCATCGAGGAGTTGAGAGATAAAGCTATGATAAGACAGGAAGAAGTGAATAGGAGAATGGCAAGGAACTTCGACAAAACTGTCAAGGTCAAGGAGTTCGCTGTTGGAGGCCTAGTAATGTAAAAGGTGGATACAGCTGCCAGGTCCAGCTCAGTGGGGAAGATGAATCCAAATTGGGAAGGACCTTATGTTGTAAAGGAGGTATTGAAGAATGGAGCCTACCACCTCAAAATATATGATGGGAGGGAGATCTCCAACACCTAGAGTGGAGATGATTTAAAATGTTTCTACTCCTGATACCCTCTTTTCTTCTCTCAGTGTCTTGTATCTTTTTATCTCATTCTTTACTATCAATACAAATATAGACACTACTTCCTATGTGTTATGTGAGGAATACCATGAGATTGAATTAGCTGCGAGCCTAAGTCACACCAAGCGAGATACCGCTGAATCCTACTTGAACCCCCGCGAATTGAAGCTATAGTTGTAGCATCTACATTGACCACAAATTACGGGGTGATTTCGCTTCTGTGTAGTGGTAGTTCGCCAATCTCGTGCGACGGATCTATAGGATTCCAGATCCAGGACGACACGTGAACACACCTCTGCATCAAGGGAGGTATAGGTGAATGTCACCTCTGTCGTGTCTACGGATAGTGTCCAACAACGCTGATGACCCTTCTGAGGAAAGCAATGTGGTCGCTTTTTAATACACACATGTCCAACTGGTCATCATAGCTTGTTACACTCGAATACTCCTTGGCTTAGTTTTCTTGGTTAAGAGTTCTCTAAGGGGCGGTCTCGAACACTTAAGACCGTCTCCTGTGAACTGAATTGAGTGGCCAGAAACACCTGCGATCGCTGCTTAGAGAGTGCCAGATGGCCAAGGTCACCTCTCCTTCTCCCCTGACCAAAAAGGTCACTTTGTCTCTCTCTAACCTCTTGACCGCCGAGGTCATTTCTTATATTTTTCCCTCTGTGACCGCTGAAGTTACTTCTTCTCTCTGTCCCTCTCATGACCAATGAGGTTGTTTCACTAGCAGTGTCATGACTTTGATGACCTCTCTGAGGAAAGCAATGTGGTCGCTTTTTAGTACACACCTGCCTAATTGGTCATCTTAGCTTGTGCACTCTATGTCCCCCTTTCCGGGACCACGCGAAATCGTTCATGTATATCTTGATAACCTAAGACTGTCGCCTGAGGAATTCTTCCTGAAATGATTCTTTCTTATATCTCGAGATAGTGGTGGTCTCGATTTTCTTAGACCATCGCCCGCGGTGATCTTGAAGAAATTATTCACCTTCTATATTTTAGTAGTGGAACGGTCTGGAAATTATTAGACCGCTGGCGGCAGGTTCCAAAATTATTAGACCGCTGGCGGCAGGTGCTCTAGTGAATTAGAGGGCTTTTATTCGTCTTGATATTAGGGAGATTACGTGGGTATTTTTCCCCTGTTGTAAACCCTTTTACCCTAACTATTGCTGCTCCTATTTGCTGATTTCAGTCAGCTGGCTGCTGCTCCTCTTAGCCGGCTGCTTGGATTCCTGTTTGCTGATTTTTGTCAGCTGGCTGCTGTTCCTCTTGGTTGGCTATTTGGCTGGTGGTTGGCCGGCTGTTTGGCTGTTTCTGGGCTGCTGTTTATCTTATGCTTAGTAACTATTTTTAGCTGAATTTGGACTGTAGTGACAGCCCTTGGGGCTACTGTTAGCAACCCTTGGTATTGTCATTATCAGCCCTAATCAAATGCCCACTTGAGATCTTGTATTGGCTGAATTTTGAGAAGTCTAGTGGCTGATTTTTGGCAGTTTCATAGCATTTAAATTCTGATTTTACACATTTCATTGGAGTCACTAGGCTTGTCCTTCCCTAGGCAACTCCTCGAGATCATAGTTGTGTCCATCTTAGGGAATCTACTCGTAGCTATTAAAGACGCAACCCTATAGTATATGATTTATTTGATACTGCAGAGGATGGCGTCCGAAAATAGACGCGACGAGAATCCTGCGAAGGACAAGGATAAAGGAAAAGCTGCGGTGAGTCCTTACGGCTTTGAATTCGTATACATTCGAATATTTTGCTGAATATGAATTGCTTTGATATAGAATGTGGAAGATTTGAAATCACTGAAATGTATGAAATCGCTAAAAAGCTAAATATGGATTAGCAAGCGATATAATTTCTGAGGGGAATTAAAACAATTATTTCCTATATTTATGATTTGAATATGAAATGAAATGAATAAGAAAAAGAGAGTGCGTCGACGCATCAAAACACTAAGGGTCAGCCTAGTAGGGGGGGTAAGCTTTAGACTCCTACACCCAGTGGAGGGGTAGATCTCCGACGGAAATTGATACTGAAATGTCCAATTTAGGAGGCATGAGAGCCTGTTGCGCGGTTGAGCGCCCTAGAATGGACATTGATTTGATGGGCCCGGATATGTGATTAAGAATGACCCTCAGTATTTCTAGAGAACGGAAAGAAAGATTATTGAACATGAAAATTAACTGAAATAACAGAAATTGTTTATTTTTGTGCCCCAGTTTACTGTACCTGTCTACTTTCATGTTCATACAGTTTTACAGATATATATATATATATAACTGTTTGTTATAGCTGACTCTTCGTGTTTGCCTGTAGGGCGGTCGAAGAGGTAAGGTTCTCACTTAGTTTTCTAAAACTAATTGGTTATTTATTTTCTTTTTAGGATCACATCGCCAGCGTGCTAGGCCCCGCAAGGAGGAGACCTGCGGAGGCAGAAAGGAATCAAAGGGAACACTTGAGTCTGCCGCCGAGCTTAAGTTGACACCCAGCTGATAGTGGCAAAATAAGCTCTTATGACAAAATATACTCTTATGACAGCTCATATAATCAGGTCATAGAAGGGGAGGTCTCATATAATATGGCTCCTGCTGAATAATTTGAAGAACTTCTTCCATAGAGATAATTAAATTTGAATATTCTTTTTGAGATCCCCTTTACCTGTATGTGCGAGGAGGAACATATGACTCTAGAAGTTTAGATTACTGAAGATTTCGAGGAGCAGATGAATACCAGTGACCACAATATTTTTTGTGTTGCGACTCCAGGTGGTAAAATAAGCTCTTATAACAAATGGTTGCCATGTCCAATAAGATGGCATCTATAAAGATACTTCTCTTTCTTCTAACTTACCATTTGAAAGAGAGAGGAGATGAAATCTGGCGATGCATTTTCCCCTTCGATGAAGCTCTTAGCTCTACCAATAAGGTCTTTATAAGACTTAGGTGTATCACGGTTTACTTCAAAGCTAAACAATCCTTATTGGAGGCTGTATGTTAAGGCCAATTGATACATGTCCCGAACAACATCAACGATATCGAGAACTTCATTTCGGAACCGATCAACAAAATGAGCAAGAGTTTGACTATCTATTTGTTTGATCGAAAAGAGAGCTGCTGGACCTCTTTTCCTATTCATTGTGGTAGCGAGCCTTAAGAGAAGTTCTCTTCAAAGATCCATAAAGCAAGTAATTGATTGAGGTGACAACTTATAGAACTATTCTCTAACTTAACCATCAAAGGTCAAGACAAGAAGCTTGCACCTGATGCCATCCAATATTGCTCTTAACACAACAGCTGACTCAAAAGCTTGAATGTGGGAGGTTGGTTCTTCTCCCTCTGAGAAGGTTGACAGGTGGGGTTCTCTACACACATTAGGAGCAGGTTCCCAATGAACTATGTCTGTAAAGGGAGAAGTCTCCTCTACTTCAATAATAATAGGAGGAGCTGAATGATAAGTAGCATCAGCAGGGTCTGTGGAAAATAAGCAAAATACTCCTGAAAGTTCAGCACTTCTGCTAGATCTTCCTGGGCAGCTGATCTGAAGTAGTCATAGCAAGCAATTGTGAACTCCTCAGCTTGAGATGGCAAAGGAGCGACCGGATGTGCAAATCTTGCAGGAGGAAGAGGAGCCTCATCAAAAGGAGCTTGAACTGGACATTGGACAATTGCTATAGCTGCGATAGATTGAACTGGATGCTAGGCGAACTCGCAGTCAACCATGGTTAATCGCCCACACAAAAACAAAAATTGCCAAAAGAGAAAAACTGCAATAACTTCTAAATCGAGTTGAATTTTAGCAATCTGATAGTGCAAAATGAACTCTAATGGGTAAACAAATTTTCCATTTGCATGGAGGGCTCCGATCTAGTCCCAAAAAGCTATTGAGCGCTGAAAACGGAGAAGCGGATCAAATGTTATGGATGTTGTAAGTTTGACAGTATTTTAGCCAAAATCCTGCATCTTCATCGCAACTACTGTTCATCAATCACTATATATCTGAAGGTCGCGTGTTGGTTCTGTTGACACAAAAAATTTACCAAGTCCACACTTGCTTAAGCCGAAGGATGATGGGGTGATTGTTGAGTAGCCGATCACTTTGAGCTACGAGTGAATGAGCGAGAGAGAAAGAAAAGAGATTCTCGCAAGCAAGCGGCGATACCAAAACTACTCATCGCGGTGAATGCCTATCTTGCGACGGGCAATACTGTTCATGTTGAATCCGAAATTGCACCTCCATGATCGACGCTAAGGAAGCGAGGAAAAAAGGAGGCCGCGAGCTGCCGATTACTATTGACTTAGGGAAATTAGACCGGTAGCAGCGGTCGAGACCGGGCTTCGCCCGACATGGCGAATGCCACTCTTGTGATGGGCTTTCCCTTGATTTAAATAAAGTGATTACATCGGGTTATATAGCAAGGAAAAGGAGAAGCTGGCCGGACAACAAGTCATAAGACAGTGAACTCGAGACCGCAGCTCTAATACGCGAGCTCCAGGATTCGAATGTGCGTGTCTTGAGAACGTCGCCCCCTATTTATAGGCTCGGGGGCCTACCCAAACGGGCAGGGATAAAATAACCGCCTGCTCGGATATAGGAGAATCGGGCAGGAGGTGATGGGATACAGAATGGAAGAAAGAGAGAAGCCGCCCGACTTGGCAGCTTGAGCTCGGGTCTATATCGGCCGGGGTTGAGACGAGCTATCATAGAGCAGAGAAGCAGCTCAGGAGGCCTGTAATCGGAGACCGCAGCTTATCTTTCTGGACGTGCCCTGAATGTAACCTTTCCTGAAGGCAGTCTGTTGTTATATAGGCCGCTCAGCTTGTCCTGACGAACCGAGACGTGTAACCAAAGGAAGAGCCAGGCGGTTAATCTGAAAAACTGCACGGTCTGAATGGTCCATCATTTTGATAGCGGTCTCTTGGTTAAACATATTCCCCGCATAATTTCAAACCTCGAGGAGATTTCGAAAATATAAGTTCTAGCCGGAGACCGCGCCTGGTTTGTCCTGTTATTTATAAGAAGCTCAAGCTCTCCACTCTGCACAATTCTTTTGAAACAACGGGGTGCTACTCATCACTTGTGGTTAGGTTTTTTCAAGCCGCCAGCCCCTCGATTCGAATGGATCAGATGTCCAAGATTGTAGTCCGCTAGGACAAGGGAGATAACTGCAAAAAGGAAGATGATCAGAAATAGAAGAAGAGTCGCCGGCCTGATAAGACCAGGCGGACTGTCTCAGAGGTCATTCCCCCGAAAGTCACAAAGATCGAATCTTCCACCCTTGGAAAGAATGCTGCTGTGGAGAAAACCATAGAGAAGGCGGCTGAGGAGAAAGTCGCAGAGAAGAAGGTGGCTGAGCTCAACGCAGATCATTCTGATCCTCTGATTAACCCGCATGCCCCTTCCAATAAGGCAAATCCGAGTACCGCTCCTTCGAAAACCGCCAGCAAAAAACCATTAATTTAGAATTTTCCCGTCTGGGGTTCTCCACTTGAAGGTGAATGATGGAGAGGAGGGGGTAGTTAATTCGCCTAAGCCGAGCGAACAGATTTCCTCTCCAGTGGTGGTCATAGAGGACAATTCCAGCCGGTCTAACCAGGCCGACCTGGATTCTGTGAAGAAGAGAAAACGGGTCGAAATGACGATGGAGCGGATAACTAGGAAGGCTAAGAAGCTGAGGGCCAAAAATAAAGCGGCCTCCAAGAGATCAACAGTGGCCAGCCTCCAGAACAAGTCGCACAAAAAGGAAGTTGTCGAGGAACAGGTCACCCCTCCCGACAAGCCGGGCGAGCAGTTTTTCAATTATGCGTCTAGTATATCTGTCAGCGATATCCTTAGGGATGTGGATGCCTTTGAGAGGTAGGACAAGCCACGCCGAAAAAGAGTGCTTTCGAAGAAAGCGGGATGAAATTGATGAAGATAAAGGACGAGGAGCTGAGCGGTCTCTGGATAAGCCGCGACCGTCAAATCCTCTAGCAAAAGGTAAGCATGATGCAGATTATCATCCTGTCCACTTCTTTAGAGCGCAGCCTCAGAAAAACGTCTTGATGTTGAATCCGCTTCCGAGTTATTTTCCATCCGTTGTTCAAACTTCTGCCAGGAAATGAAGGCAGAATGAACGATTTTGGAGGGAGCAATGTCGAAGAATGGACCCTGAGCAGTTGAGGTGGCCTGTGCATTCAAGCATTGATCTTGTAGTATTTTGTGTTGTGTTATTCGCTTTCGACTGTGCTAACCACACCTTTACTTGCAGATAAACCAGAGCGAGCTATGAAGTCGGGCGATTTGACGGCCAGCCTCCCCCACTTTTTCCTCCAGCACCAATTCTCGCACTGAACATAAACTCCGGATAGGAAGAGCTGACCAACCTCAAGGGCCTTCTTGACACCTTGAAAGAGAGGGTGAAGGAGTTTGAGGATCGGGAGGAGGCCACACGGACTGCGCTTGAGGCCGAGAAGAAGGCGCAGCTGGAAAAGTAGAAGGCGCTAATGGAGCAGAACGTTGTCTTAACCACATGGCTCAATAAAGAGAAGAAGGTAGTCTTGAAGCTCGAAGAAGACTGCAAATATTACCAGGAGAAGTATTTACGTTTGACTAGGGAAGTTGGCGGAAGACGGCGACCTGTTAATGCTAATGATGAGAGGGCGCGGGTATTGAGCCGCACGACTGCTTGGGAGACCTTAAATCCCCCACTGGTCAGGGCGACTGATCCCATGATTGAAGAGGCCGCCGCGGTTCCTCCTGCTCGTATGATTCCAGCTGTACGGGTAAAGCGGGATGCCTTGTAACTATATAGCATGATTAATCACCTTCATTATCATGCAAGTCAAACGTATAGTCTTCTCCTTCAAACCGGCGACCATGTCGCGCGGTTTCATCGTGAACATCCTTCTCTGGAGCACCGCTAGTTGTGAGCGGTTTTTATTTGAGGACAATGAATATGTAATATTGTTTATTCGGTCCTTCGGACAACTTGATTGTTGGATGTTTGTTTGATGAAGTTTCATTTTTAATGCCTTTGGCTATTTTTATTATCAGTGCGGCTTTGTATTGAATGCTTTCGGTCTCTGCCTTTGAATTCCTTGAATATTGTCTGAGCTATTTTGCAAGTCGTGTGACTTGTGGTGTATGCTTGTGGTTTTTATGTTGTATATTATGATGGTACAGGTTGCTGACCGCGCGATCTGGTCGCATGGCTTTTAGCAGACTTGTCTTTTATTGTGTTCGTTCTGCTAATAGGAAGCCGCGCGATCAAGCAAGCTCAATCGCGGCTTGACTCGGCTATATGCAAACCATTGATTTCCGTTGTGTGATGCTTAGAATATTTGTGATAACTGCATGTCGTACGACTTATGTATATAGTTCATGGCTTTCTTCTGTTAAACTAACCATGTAGGTTGTTGACCGCTTGGCTAGGGTATATGGCTGCGATACGGTTTTACTATATGCAGATCACTGGGTCTATAAGTAGTAGCCATTCCGGAAATTCATTCATCGATTCCTAATGGCTCGGGCTAAGACCAAGTTGAAGTGGTCTGATAAAGTTTCAGCCGTCCAGACTGACGCGACTTCTGCCTTCTACACTGCTGATCATAAAGAATGTCGTTTAACTCAAACCGAGTTAGATGACTTCATTAAAAAACATATGGTCGAAGTCATCTGCTCGCGCGGCTTCCATTACGCGATATTGGAGCAACCGAGTTGGAGATCTTTCAGTTCCTCAAGACCGAGCGGCATGATGTAAGCCATTACATCCCGATGTTCTTAGAGTTGGTGAATGTTCGACCTGAAGATAGTAAGTTTCTCACAACCTGCCATGTTTGAACATGCGGCCTGTCTTAGTATTAACCTTTGACTATTTTGTAGCCGCCGAAGTTGTCCCGAAGAACAAACCAGTCAGCCAGGCCGGCCTGGACCTGACTCAAAGAGAAAAGCGGCGGAAGAAGAGCAAGTTGCTGACATCTGAGGAGGAGGGCTCGGCTTCTTCAGGCGAGTTCGATCTTCTTCGATCCTGTAGTAATCCAAAAGACCTGTGGGGGAACCCGACCATACGCTGGCACCCAGATGGTGACTGCATGCAGGTGTCAACCGCGCTCCTGCACTGGGGGAGCGAAAAAACTAGCCGCCGATGCTGTTATGTATGGCCGGAAAACCCTGAAAAAGTTGAAGGAAGTTCCGGAGGAGGAGCTCTCCAAACTGGCCGCACAAGAAGGTGCATAGAGGTTTATGGCTAATCATTTTATGGGCTTATTGTACAAGCGGCTGATATCAGCCCATACTTAATTAGAAAAGAAGAATGCCGAGCAGGCTCAAGAGATCGCGCGGTTAAAGGAATCCGTTTTGGTAAGTTGTCATCCAATGAATATTTGTGCTGTCTATTTTTCTCAAACCGTGCGGACTAACCTCTTTCTCTTTTTTAGAAGCAATATGATATAGATAATCTAGTTTTACAAGATGAGGTCTTTCCCCATGTTGCCAAGGGGATCGATGCCGCCTTAAACATCTTGAGAGGGCGCGACGGTCTGTCCACGGGCTTTGAGGATTTCTGCTTCACGGATGTCTATCGTTCTTTGAAGAAGAAATTAGATGATATCAACCGTTGATCAAAGGGTAAAGACAAGGTCGACCCAAGCAGCTCGGAGGAAGAGGAGGACGACGAGGATGAAACCGCTGCGGTCAATGAAGTCGTTGTGGTTAATGAAGCTGTTGCTGAGCAAGAGGCCGCTGTCGATTGTAAGACCCAATTTTTTTTCAAACACCGGGTCTTAGGCCCAGAACTGCCGCTTTGCGGTGACACCTTCACTCGGAAAGGTCTCCACTATAAAACGCCGATCCTGCCGGCCAAATCGATCACAAAGAAAAGTGCATTAATGAAGACAAGTCCACAGAATCAACATGAAATATAAATGTCCACATAATATAACTGAATAAAGGATAACAAGGGTAGATTTTACCAACGTGAAACAGGAGGAAATCAAGTTATAGAACGTTATTTAACCAAGTCTTGGAACTAGACAGGCATAAGAAACAAGATTCGATGACTCAAAGAACTCGATAGAGAGTTTAGAAACTTGCAGATTCAAGTATTCACGAGTAATAAGATTATTATACATCATTTTCTAGGATATCAGGTATTCCTTTAGATTTAGTCATTCCAAAACACGAATATCTTCTAAGTAAACATGTGTACAATCCGGATATGATAGAAAAACACCGATCATATACTTGCTAACCAGAAATCATTACTATTATTATCATGACGCTTGTTACACATGCTCAACAATCTACCATTCCATGAATTAACCATCAAATAAGAAATTTATTCATCTAGGTGACTAATCAAAGTAACATCATTCATGTTCACAAATTCGTGTCATTTCAAACACGTGAAATCTCAATTTATTAACAAGTCAAATCAGGGATCTAAGATCTAAATTTATTCGATGAAACATGAATTCAAGGGAGAAACATATAAATATAAGAACAAACACATGAATTGCAGTTCAATGTTTGCAAGAGAGAAGGATCTCTACTTGCCTTTTTGTAACGATCCAGGCCCGCCAACACGGGACCCAACTGGACCGCCAGCACCCTCCCAGCCCAGGCCCACCAACATGGGACCTAGCTGGCACCGGA
This sequence comes from Dactylorhiza incarnata, assembly GCA_033032865.1. Taxonomy (NCBI): domain Eukaryota; kingdom Viridiplantae; phylum Streptophyta; class Magnoliopsida; order Asparagales; family Orchidaceae; genus Dactylorhiza; species Dactylorhiza incarnata. The sequence continues at coordinate 1,773,868 of JAWHQI010000224.1, forward strand.
AGGGTTCAGCCTAACCAGATGGTCTGCAGACCATGCACCCCAACCCCTCTCTGTCCCACCACAAGGCACAGCGGGTTGTTGGAGACCGCAGTCCCCCTTTGATGAGAATTGAGCCAGTTAAGCGGCAGCAGGTGGACTTCCCAGGAGGTCACCCATCCCAGAACTACTCCAGCCCGAGCAGCTCAATTGGTGATGAGAAGTGAAAGTACTCCATAGTTAAGCGTGCTCGGGCTGGAGTAGTTCTGGGATGGGTGACCTCCTGGGAAGTCCACCTGCTGCCACTTAATTGGCTCAATTCTCATTAAAGGGGGACTGCGGTCTCTAACAACCCGATGTGCCTTGTGGTGGGATAGAGAGGGGTTGGGGTGCATGGTCTGCAGACCATCTGGTTAGGCTGAACCTTTCCGGTGCCAGCTGGGTCCCGTGCTGGTGGGCCTGGGCTGGGAGGGTGCTGGCGGTCCAGCTGGGTCCCGTGTTGGCGGGCCTGGATCGTTACACCAATGATGAGGCCGCCGCTGATGATGGAGAGAATTCATCCTCTAAAACCGAAACCTCTGAAGGTGAGGTCGATCGGGTTGGGGACCTGAAAGATGAAGACTCGAGCAGCAATTCATGGATTTCCTCATTGGCCAGTGGAGGTTATTCGCCCGATGTTGACATTAAAGGTGGCGGAGACTCAAGTTCTCCCATGGCGAAAAGGCTCTAGTCAGGCGCATAGTGTTTTGTATTCTTAGAATTTTCTTTGCATAACCGACGGCTTGATTTTATTAGCCGGTCCATCTGAATGATGTAAATATATATTTTGAAAATGAATGAAAAATATTACCTATTCGACTATCTATCTTTGAGACTTACTTTTGAATGTTGTGATATTTATTTCCTTTAAGCTGCCAGTTCTTTAAATTTAGGTCGTGTGGTTAAATATTAACCCGAGCGGTCAGAAGTTTGAGCTCAGAATTTCAAATAAATAGCTGCCCGAATGTTATGAATGCTGCTCGGACGGTTTATCTTTGAGATCAATCCTAATCCAGTGAAGTAATCATATCCAGAAACCGCTAGTCATAATAAATCCCGATCAATTGTGCGGCTTAAGATATAATCCGAGCGGATAGAAGTTTGGGCTCTTGAGAATCTCAAATGAATGATTTCTCGATTATAATCTTTACCCAGAGGTCGACGCCGACCATAACTCAAAACTGCTAGTAATGATAGATGAATCTCAATCGTGAGTTGTGCGGTTTGAATACATCCCAGACGATTAATAACGCATGTTCCACAGAGACAGATAGAAATATCATGTCGCGCGGTTACTTCTTGACTCGTGCGCCTACTGATATAAAACCCAAATACTTAGAAATTTTAACAATTTCCTGATGAAATGGGGCATGCTTGGATAATAATTATCGAAATATGCGGTCCTCTCTCAGCGTGAATGGCATATGTAAAGAGAATAATCAATAAGTCGCGCGGTCATCGTATAATCCGGGCAACTAATAAATAGAAAGTTTCTCTTTCTGAAGCTTGAAACATTCACAAGTAAATATAGGTAATAATCAATAAATCGTGCGATCAGCGCATAGTCCAGGTGACTTAATTTCCAAAGTAGAGTAATATTCATTACTACAAGAATAACCCATGACCGGTTTCTCGTGGATGACTTGATTCTAACCGGGCGAATAAGATAAATCGATAAATGATTATGATCCAATGATATTAATCATAAACCCGTCTGAGATAGTACCCGCTTGTGGCAGTGTAATTAGTTTAATTATAAACCGGTTGAGCATGCCGGTCGGTCAATATTATGATCGACAACCTGCTGGAAACACTGCCTTTCGACATCCTGTAATAACCTGCTTTGTAGCTTTTACGGCTAGATTTATCCTAACCGACCGGTTAGTATATTAAGCTGCTGTTTATTCAAGCCGACATGCTTAATGAGTTAGACCGCCTGGTCTTAAAACCCATATTTTGTTGCTGTTACACCTGCTTATCCCAAGCCGGTCGGTTAAATAAATCAAACCTCCTGATCTTTAAGATACATATTAAATCCTGCTTTCTCCCGAATGGTCTTAAAGAACCATAAGAGAAGGAATAATTTCTTGTAAGGAGGTAAAAGGAATTACAGACTCAGATGACCAAGTGGGCAGGTGCGCTTAGGTAGCAAGCATTTCTTTCCTCAAGTTGTCATAAGAGCTGTAGAGATTTCGATAACTAAATAGCTCTCCAGCCTAGGGTAAAAGCTCCGTGGGAGCCGGAGTCGTTCTAATCAGCCCGAACGGCATCAAACTGGAACAGGCTATCAAGTTCTTCTTTCCAGTCATGAACAATCAGGCAGAGCTTGAAACACTCTTGGCCGGTTTGAGACTTACAAAAGAATTGGGGATAGAGCATGTGCATGTTAAAATAGGTTCCCTTGTAATGGCTTCACAAGTGTTGGGAAACATTGAAACAAGGGAGCTAATGTTGAGAAAGTATCTGCTGCTAGCCAAAAAAGAAATCAGGAAGTTCAAATCGTTCATCATCGAACATATTCCGAGAACACAGAATGAATAAGCGGATGAATTATCAAAGTTCGGTCTTCCATTAGGGGGAGTGACCTCTGAACTGTTCCATCTGGCAACAGAAGAAGGAGAACAAATGCAAATTGATCAGCATCCTTCTTAGAAGGATCCCTACAAACTGATGCAGATTGATCAAAATCTCCTCGAGGTTTGAAAATATGCGTGGATTATGTTTACCCAAGAGTCCGCTATCAAAAATATGGACCATTCAGAACAGGCAGTTTGCCAGATTAGCCGCCTGGAACTTCCTTTGGTTACACATCTCGGTTCGTCAGGACAAGCCGAGCGGCCTATACACCAACAGACTTCCTTCAGGAAAGGTTATATTCAGGGCACATCCAGAAAGATAAGCTGCGGTCTCTGATTACTGGCCACCCGAGCTGCTTCTCTGCTCTATCCACAGCTCGTCTCAACCCCGACCGACGTAGACCGGAGCTCAAGCCGCCAAGCCGCGTGACTTCTCTCTTTCTTCCCTTCTGTATCCCGTCACCTCCTGCCCGATTCTCCTGTATCCGGGCAGGAGGTTATTTTATCCCTACCTGTTTGGGGAGGCCCCCGATCCTATAAAAGGGGGGCGACGTTCCCAAGACACACACACTCGAATCCTGGAGCTCGCCTGTTAGAGCTGCGGTCTTGAGTTTACTATCTTGCGACTTATTGTCCGGCCAGCTTCTCCTTTTCCTTGCCCTGTAACCCGCTGTAATCACTTTACTTAAATATCCTAAAGCCCGTCACAAGAGTGGCATTCGTCGTGACGGGCGGAGTCCGGTCTCGACCGCTGCTAACAGTCTAATTTCCCTAAGTCAATTGTAACCGGCAGCTCGCAGACTCCTTTTTCCTCGCTTCCTTAGTGTCGATCGTGGAGGTGCAATTTCGGATTCAACAATTCATATAAAATTTGAGTTACAACCGAAGTTACATTGAGATACTTAGAAATGAAAATAAGACAGAGCTTGAAGACAAGAGCTGGTGGTCAAGAAGGAGATCGTCGAAGTCGGTGAGAGCGCTGAGAGCTGAAGGAGACTGCCTAAAGGAGACCTCTCGCCAGAGGCGAGACCGCCTGGCAGAGGCAAGACTGCCTAGTTGTTGCAGTCTGAAAACTTGAGACCGCTCAGATCACAAGCTGGTGGCTGGAAACTCCCCCAAGTTCACTGCCGGGCAGGCTGAGACAGCCAGGTGTCCGCTTTCGTGTCCGCTTAGGCCTTTCGTGTTCGCTTTCATGGAGATCAAGCTAACTACAACGGATCATGGACCTACTGCATCGCGGTAAGAACTAATACACCGCATTAGATATCATCATTTCATCATTAAGAAACCACCTGTCGTCAGTCTTTAGATGTCATCCCATCTACTGCCAGTGGTAAGAGTTACCGCTCCGCGGTAGCTATAAATTCTGAGCTCCGTGATCATTCTGCATTGCTCTTTTTAGGAGTATAGTTCCTGTACATTATAAACACACGACAAGCAAGTTCAAATACATTGTGGAATTTGTTATTCTCAAACCAAGAGATGTGGAACACAAGCTCCAACAATCTCCCCATTTTGATAATAACAAATCCTCTAGGAAGAAATAACAAAATATAACTTGAGTAGTGTTTATAGTATACGTTAAGCGTGATAAAACATGCATACTCCCCCTACATGGATACTCCCCCTACATAATATATTTTTTCAATTTATTCTCCCCCTTAAATAATAGATTTCTTCAATTTATTCTCCCCCTTTTGGTATTATCAAAAGAAGGTGGGAAGAGTAGATGAAATATGAACCAAAGTGAATTATGTAGAGATTACAATTTGTAGAAATAGTAGACACAGCGAAAGCATTCTTGAACATCTTTAAGTCATTTAAAGAAGGTAATATTGTACAACCCTGTATTCACCAAGTGCATCCTCGTGGCTCAAGATGTCTTTAGGCCCAATATTTTCGAAAGGCACTACCCTAGGCAAGAGGGGAGGGTGAGCATTCGGAGAAGCTCAAGTCTGAGTAGCGCAGCCCAAGGATATTCCAAGGAGGGGGGGGGGGGGGGCGAGCCAGGTATGCAGATGGCCTCTCGCTCGCCCAGCACAAGGTTCAGGGTTCCGAGGGTTCTGGCTCGTCGAGGGTTCTGGCTCGTTGAGAGTTCTGGCTCGTCGAGGGTTCTGGCTCGTCGAGGTTCTGGCTCACCGAGGGTTCTAGCTCGTCGAGGGTTCTGGCTCGTCGAGGGTTCTGGCTCGTCGAGGGTTCTGGCTCGTCGAGGGTTCTGGCTCGTCGAGGGTTCTGCCTCGACGAGGTTCTGGCTCATCGAGGTTCTGGCACGTCGAGGGTTCTAGCTAGTCTAGGGTTCTGGCTCATCGACGGTTCTGTCTCATCGAGGGTTCTGGCTCGTCGAAGGTTCTGGCTCGTCGATGTTCTAGCTCGTCGAGGTTCTGGCTCGTCGAGAGTTCTGGCTCGTCGAGGGTTCTGGATCGTCCAGTGTTCTGGCTCGTCGATGGTTCTGGCTCGTCGGGGGTTCTGGCTCGTCGAGGGTTCTGGCTCGTCGAGGGTTCTGGCTCGTCGAGGGTTCTGGCTCATCCAGGGTTCTGGCTCGTCGTGGGTTATGGGTCGTAGAGGGTTCTGGCTCGTCGAGGGTTCTGTCTCGTCAAGGGTTCTGGCTCGTCGAGGGTTCTGGCTCGTCGAGGGTTCTGGCTCCTTGAGGGTTCTGGCTCCTCGAGGGTTCTGGCTCCTCGAGGGTTCTGGCTCGTCGAGGGTTCTGGCTCATCGAGGTTCTGGCTCATCGAGGTTCTGGCTCGTCGAGAGTTCTGGCTCGTCGAGAGTTCTGGCCCGTCGAGGGTTCTGGCTCGTCGAGGGTTCTGGCTCGTCGAGGGTTCTTGCTCGTCGAGGGTTCTAGCTCGTCGAGGGTTCTGGCTCGTCGAGGGTTCTGGCTCGTCGAGGTTCTGGCTTGTAGAGGTTCTGGCTCATCGAGGGTTCTGGCTCGTCCAGGGTTCTGGCTCATCGACGGTTCTGGCTCGTCCAGGGTTCTAGCTCATCGAAGGTTCTGGCTCGTAGAGGTTCTAGCTCGTCGAGGTTCTGGCTCGTCGAGGGTTCTGGTTCTTCGAGGGTTCTGGCTCGTCCAGGGTTCTGGCTCGTCCAGGGTTCTGGCTCATCGGGGGTTCTAGCTCGTCGAGGGTTCTGGCTCGTCGAGGGTTCTAGTTCATCGAGGGTTCTGGCTCATCCAGGGTTCTGGCTCATCGTGGGTTCTGGATCGTAGAGGGTTCTGGCTCGTCGAGGGTTCTCGCTCGTCGAGGGTTCTGGATCGTTGAGGGTTCTCGCTCATCCAGGGTTCTGGCTCGTCATGGGTTCTAGATCGTAGAGGGTTCTGGCTCGTCGAGGGTTCTGGCTCGTCGAGGGTTCTGGCTCGTCGATGGTTCTGGGTCGTCGAGGGTTCTGGCTCGTCGAGGGTTCTGGCTCGTCGAGGGTTCTGGCTCATCGAGGGTTCTGGCTCCTCGAGGTTCTGGCTCATCGAGGGTTCTGGATCGTCGAGGGTTCTGGCTCGTTGAGGGTTCTGGCTCGTCGAGGGTTCTGACTCATCCAGGGTTCTGGATCATCCAGGGTTCTGGCTCATCGATGGTTCTGGCTCATCAATGGTTCTGGCTCGTCGAAGGTTCTGGATCGTCGAGGGTTCTGGCTGGTCGAGGTTCTGGCTCATCGAGGGTTCTTGCTCGTCGAGGGTTTTGGCTCGTAGAGGGTTCTGGCTTGTCGAGGTTCTGGCTCGTCGAGTGTTCTGGCTCATCCAGGGTTTTGGCTAGTCCAGTGTTCTGGCTTGTCGAGGGTTCTAGCTCGTCGAGGGTTCTGGCTTGTCGAGGTTCTGGCTCGTCGAGGGTTCTGGCTCGTCGAGGGTTCTGGCTCGTCGAGGGTTCTGGATCGTCGAGGGTTCTGGCTCGTCTAGAGTTCTGGCTCGTCGAGGGTTCTGGCTCGTCGAGAGTTCTGGCTCATCGAGGGTTCTGGCTCGTCGAGGGTTCTGGCTCGTCAGGGTTCCCATGGCCTGCGTTTAGCCTGTTCAAACAGTGGCATTTGGCTATCAGCAGGCCAATCGTGGGGGCATTTTTGTAATCTCGTAGGCTAGAATCTGGCTATTGGCAGACCGAGTTCAAAATCCTATAAATATGACCAAGGGGGCACCATTTGGAGGGGACTTCTCTCGAGACCTCTCTTTTGGCCTCTCTCCCCCTATGTTCCTTTGTTGGGTGCAGAGAGCCTCCAAAGGTGCCCAAGCTTAGCATTGGCTTGGGAGGGGAAGCGCTCTAAGATCTTCCGGGTGTGTGGTGGGACCTCCTCGCTAAGCCCTTGGCCTTGTTCCTAGTTCCTTAGCCTCTTAGCCTAAGACTCTCCCTTGGGAGGAGTAAGTGTTGGTCACCCCTCAACTTGTTGAGGGCCCGAACTACTCGAGAGACCAAGAAATTGGTTTCAACATTATGGTGCGGTGAGCATGGAGAGTGGCCAACACAAGAAACTGACCCAGGCCACTCGCAGCCCCATGGCTAGAGGTGGAGGAGGATCTGACCCAGGCCACTCGCAGCCCCCGGTGGCTGAAGTGACGTTGGAGATGTTTAAAAATTTCAAGCAGGAGGTCCTGCATAACTTTCAGGTAGCTTTTGCCACGATAGGCGAAGGCAGGAGTGGAGGTGGTCCGAAGGTCCCACCTCAAAAGGTGGGCGAGGGCACTCCCGACCAGCAATCCAGGAAGGTGGTACCAGTGGGGAGGAGTGGGAGGCATTCAGTCCCCACTCATCCGGTCCCCTAGGAGGGGGTGAGTGGGGAGGTGTCATGCCCCCACTCACCCGGCCCCAAGGGGGCGAGTGGGCATGTGCAATGCCCCCACTCGCCCAGCCCCAAGGGGGTGAGTGGGGAGGTGTCATGCCCCCACTCGCCAAGCCCCAAGGGGGCGAGTGGGGAGGAGCCATGCCCCCATTCGCCCAGGCCCAAGTGGGCTAGTGGGGAGGTGTCATGCCCCCACTCGCCCAGCCCCAAGGGGGCGAGTGGGAAGGAGCCATGCCCCCACTCACCCAGCCCCAAGGGGGCGAGTGGGGAGGAGCCATGCCCCCACTCGCGCAGCCCCAATGGGGCGAGTGGGGAGGTGTCATGCCCCCAATCGCTTAGCTCCAAGGGGGAGAGTGGGGAGGAGCCATGCCCCCACTCGCCCAGCCCCAAGTGGGTGAGTGGGGATGTGTCATGCCCCCACTCGCCCAGCTTTAAGGGGGCGAGTGGGGAGGTTCCATACCCCACAGTCCCAGCCCCAAAGGGGGGCGAGCGGGGAGGCATCCGACCCCCATTCGCCCCACCCCAGAAGAGGTCAAGCAGATGCGGGTGGATGATCCAGAGGGAGTGTGGAGGATCCAGAAAGGAAGCTTGACCAAGGAAAGGGTAACCCCCAGGGGGAGAGGTCCAACCCCCAAGGGTGGAGGCAGGGACCGAAGGCACCCCTCCACCACCTCAGCAAACCATGGTGGTTGGCTGGGGGAGGAGGAGGAAAGCCAGGAAAGCAAAGAGAAGAGGAAGGAATAGGGTGGTGTTACCCTACTTTGACTTCCACGAGGAGGAAGATCATGCGATGCCCGCCTACCCTGAGTTTTTCGAAAGGAGGGAGGCAAGGGGTCCGATGCCTGGGAGTAGGAACCAAGTCCTGGTCTCCATACTTAGTTTTCTTTTGTTAAGCCCATGTAGTACTATGTTTTACTTTCATGCGTAGTTTTTCTTGCATATAATGTAATAACTAATGTGATGAAAAGTTTTCAGGGTACTTAGCCTCGATGCTGGCCCGCTGACAAGGCTCCCACCAAGATGGCAGGGCCGGGGACCACTCGATGGCCGAAGGATTCATGCTGGAATGCCCCAGATCAATTCCGCTGCCGGGCTCTCATAGACAGTTGGTCAGGTTGATCTCTGGAGAGGCTGGCCAGGTAACAAGTCCTTTGGGGCTGGAATGCCCCAGATTGATTCCGCTGTCGGGCTCTCATAGATGGTGGGTCAGGTTGATCTCTAGAGAGGCTGGCAAGTGGCAAGTTCTTTGGTGCTGGAATGCCCCAGATCGATTCCGCTGCTGGGATCTCATAGACGGTGGGTCAGGTTGATCTCTGGAGAGGCTGGTAAGTGGCAAGTTCTTTGGTGCTGGAATGCCCCAGATTGATTCCGTTGTCGGGCTCTCATAGACGGTGGGTCAGGTTGATCTCTGGAGAGGATGGCATGGTAACAAGTCCTTTAGTGCTGGAATGCCCCATATCGATTCCGCTGCCGGGCTCTCATAGACGGTGGGTCAGGTTGATCTCTGGAGAGGCTGGCAAGGTAACAAGTGCTTTGGTGCTGGAATGCCCTAGATCGATTCCGCTGTCGGGCTCACATTGACGGTGGGTAAGGTTGGTCTCTAGAGAGGGTGGCAAGTTCTTTGGTGCTGGAATGCCCTAGATTGATTCCGCTGCCGGGATCTCAAAGACGCTGGGTCAGGTTGATCTGTGGAGAGGCTTGCAAGTGGCAAGTTCTTTGGTGCTGGAATGCCCCAGATCGATTCCGCTGCCGGGCTCTCATAGACGGTGGGTCAGGTTGATCTCTGGATTGCCTGGCATGGTAACAAGTCCTTTGGTGTTGGAATGCCCCAGATCAATTCCGCTGTCGGGCTCTCGTAGACGTTGGGTCAGGTTGATCTCTGGAGAGGCTAGCAAGTGGCAAGTTCTTTGGTGCTGGAATGCCCCAGATCGATTCCGCTGTCGGGCTCTCATAGATTGTGGGTCAGGTTGATCTCTGGAGAGGCTGGCAAGTGGCAAGTTCTTTGGTGCTGGAATGCCCCAGATCGATTCCGCTGCCGGGCTCTCATAGACGGTGGGTCAGGTTGATCTCTGGAGAGGCTGGCAAGGTAACAAGTCCTTTGGTGCTGGAATGCCCCAGATCGATTTCGCTGTCGGGCTCTCATAGACGGTGGGTCAGGTTGATCTCTGGGGAGGTTGGCAAGGTAACAAGTTCTTTGGTGCTGGAATGCCCCAGATCGATTCCGCTGTCGGGCTCTCATAGATGGTGGGTCAGGTTGATCTCTGGAGAGGCTGGCAAGGTAACAAGTTCTTTGGTGCTGGAATGCCCCAGATCGATTCTGCTATCGGGCTCTCATAGACAGTGGGTCAGGTTGATCTCTGGAGAGGCTGGCAGGGTAACAAGACCTTTGGTGCTGGAATGCCCCAATTCGATTCCGCTGCCGGGCTCTCATAGACGGTGGGTTAGGTTGATCTCTAGAAAAGCTGGCAAGGTAACAAGTCCTTCGGTGCTGGAATACCCTAGATCGATTCTACTGCCGGGCTCTCATAGACGGTGGGTCAGGTTGATCTCTGGAGAGGCTGGCAAGGTAACAAGTCCTTTGGTGCTTGAATGCCCCAGATCGATTCCGCTGTTTGGCTCTCATTGACGGTGGGTCAGGTTGATCTCTGGAGAGGCTGGCAAGTGGCAAGTTCTTTGGTGCTGGAATGCCCCAGATCAATTCCGCTGCCGGGATCTCATAGACGGTGGGTCAAGTTGATCTCTGGAGAGGCTGGCAAGTGGCAAGTTCTTTGGTGCTGGAATGCCCCAGATCGATTACGCTGTCGGGCTCTCATAGATGGTGGGTCAGGTTGATCTCTGGAGAGGCTGGCAAGGTAACAAGTCCTTTGGTGCTGGAATGCCCCTGATCAATTCCGCTGTCGGGCTCTTGTAGACGTTGGGTCAGGTTGATCTCTGGAGAGGCTGGCAAGTGGCAAGTTCTTTGGTGCTGGAATGCCCCAGATCGATTCCGCTGCCGGGCTCTTATGGATGGTGGGTCAGGTTGATCTCTGGAGAGGCTGGCAAGTGGCAAGTTCTTTGGTGCTGGAATGCCCCAGATCGATTCCGCTGCCGGGCTCTCATAGACGGTGGGTCAAGTTGATCTCTAGAGACGCTGGCAAGGTAACAAGTCCTTTGGTGCTGGAATGCCCCAGATCGATTTCGCTGCCGGGCTCTCATAGACGGTGGGTCAGTTTGATCTCTGGGGAGGCTGGCAAGGTAACAAGTTCTTTGGTGCTGGAATGCCCCGGATCTATTCCGCTGCCGGGCTCTCATAGATGGTGGGTCAGGTTGATCTCTGGAGAGGCTAGCAAGGTAACAAGTTCTTTGGTGCTGGAATGCCCCAGATCGATTCTGCTGCCGAGCTCTCATAGACGGTGGGTCAGGTTGATCTCTGGAGAGCCTGGCAAGATAACAAGACCTTTGGTGCTGGAATGCCACAAATCAATTCCGCTGTCGGGCTCTCATAGACGGTGGGTCGGGTTGATCTCTAGAAAAGCTGGCAAGGTAACAAGTCCTTTGGTTCTGGAATGCCCTAGATCGATTCTACTGCCGGGATCTCATAGACGGTGGGTCAGGTTGATCTCTGGAGAGGCTGGCAAGGTAACAAGTTCTTTGGTGCTGGAATGCCCCAGATTGATTCCGCTGCCAGGCTCTCATTGACTGTGGGTCAGGTTGATCTCTGGAGAGGCTGGCAAGGTAACAAATTCTTTGGTGCTGGAATGCCCCAGATCGATTCCGCTGCCGGGATCTCAAAGACGGTGGGTCAGGTTGATCTCTGGAGAGGCTGGCAAGGTAACAAGTTCTTTGGTGCTGGAATGCCCCCGATCGATTTCGCTGCCGGGCTCTCATAGATGGTGGGTCAGGTTGATCTCTGGAGAGGGTGGCAAGGTAACAAGTTCTTTGGTGCTGGAATGCCCCGATGCTGTCTCGCTGACCAGCTCCCACCTAGCTGGCAGGGCCGGGAACCGCTCGGTGGCCGAAGGTTTTCAAAGTGTTTTTTCCCCGAGGTGGCTCCGCTAGCCGGGCTCTCGCTAGCCGGCGAGGTCGGAAGGCCTCTCGGGGAGGCTAAGTGTTTTTCCCCCGAGGTGGCTCCGCTAGGCGGGCTCTCGCTAGCCGACGAGGTGGGGAGGCCTTCCGGGGAGGCTAAGTGTTTTTCCCCCGAGGTGGCTCCGCTAGCCTGGCTCTCGCTAGCCGTCGAGGTGGGTAGGCCTCTCGGGGAGGCTAAGTGTTTTTCCCCCGAGGTGGTTCCGCTAGCCGGGCTCTCGCTAGCAAGCGAGGTGGGGAGGCCTCTCAGGGAGGCAAAGTGTTTTTCCCCCGAGGTGGCTCCGCTAGCCGTGCTCTCGCTAGCCGGCGAGGTCAGAAGGCCTCTCGGTGAGGCTAAGTGTTTTTCCCCTGAGGTGGCTCCGCTAGTCGGGCTCTCGCTAGCCGGCTAGGTGGGGAGGCTACCCGGGGAGGCTAAGTGTTTTTCCCCTGAGGTGGCTCCGCTACTCGGGCTCTCGCTATTCGGCGAGGTGGGGAGGACTCTCGGGGAGGCTAAGTGTTTTTCCTCCGAGGTGGCTCCGCTAGCTGTTGATTAAAATTCCGCTTGCACGAAATAAAATCCGAACTAGCAATCCGAGAAGGCAAGTATACCTATCGAACTGTAGTATAGGAACGCAAGTGTCGTATTAAAATCCGAGAACCGTTGATTACTTATACTCAAACGAATTACTATTATTTTATCTTAATAATTTTTTTGGATGGTTTTGTCTGCTAGGTTAAAATAAAAGTTGGATATAAGTACGGCTAAACGATGATTAAGAAATAGCACTCGATCTTGACTTACTTCGGCCTAAGTTGATCAAAATTCAAAAGCAAACTAAAAACTTAATAAAGTAAGGGCAGCTTGACCGTGGGGGTTCCTATAGTTTGAACATGCTTCTCTCGAAGATATGCCCAACTGAGTTTAGGAAAATCCGACCGAACTCTCGTCCCGTATTCGAATACCTAAAACTCGCTTTAAGTGGTGAACCCCGCTATTGGGTTTTACTCCAATCCAGGAGATTTACGTCATTCTCTCTCGAGAAATGTGTGTAACTCTCTTTACTCTTAAGTGCTCACTTCAGACTATCGGCCTCTCGGCTAGCCAAGAATGAAAGCAAAGGTGGGGATTATACATCGATAATATAGCTCCACTCAATTTTAATTAAGAGTAAATCTAAGGCCCAACACTTTAGAAAGTGAAAGAAGACTAAAGGATCATAACTTGATCAACTCATCCTCAGATCATCAAGATCGAGTACTATGAGGATTTAGTTACTCATGGTGGAGGGGTAGGAGAGAGAAATGATGAAGATTTTAAGAGAACAAAAACATACCATTTTTATTAAAAGTTCAACTGAGATTACAATTGCATGGAAAGGCTACTATAAAAGGAAATTACAAAGACATTACAACATTCATATGAAAACTAGAAAAGGAAATGCATTGAAATAAGAGAGAGAGAGAGAGAGAAAGAGAATAAAATGACATGGAAAACACTGAAAATAGAGTAGTAGCACTAGTTCTCTCTCCAAAAACTGAATGAGGAAAGCTTGGAGGTCATTTCAATTTATAGAATTTTTTCTGCCTCGGTCACGCCCTCAGTCACGCCCGTGACTAAGGGCGTGACATTGTTTAATCAATTCTGCGGCTTGGATCAGGTTCGGCGCACGATTCTGACGCGATTTGATGGGTCACGCCCTAGGTCACGCCCGTGACTGAGGGCGTGACCATTTCGGTGGTTAGCTCGGGTCATGGGCGCTGGCGGCGATCATGGGCGCTGGCGGCTGGCTGACGTGGCAGTCACGGGCGTGACTGGAAGCACGCCCGTGTAACAGTGGCGTGACCAATTCGGTGGTCAGCTGGTCGAATCTGAGTTGTTCACGGGCTGGTCACGGGCGTGGCTTGCGTGTCACGGGCGTGACTTGTGTGTCACGGGCGTGGCTTGCGTGTCACGGGCGTGACTTGTGTGTCACGGGCGTGGCTTGCGTGTCACGGGCGTGACTTGTGTGTCACGGGCGTGGCTTGCGTGTCACGGCCGTGTACTTTGGGCGTGTCTGACTAGATCTTCTGAATTATGTTGGCAGCAGCTTAACTGGAAACAGCAACTTACACGCCCTAGGTCACGCCCGTGACTGAGGGCGTGACTTAGGAAATTTTGCATTTTTGACCTGAAAATTCAGAAAACTTAAGTTAGCACTAAAAATAGGAAAATGAACCAAAATTGCATTTAGGTAAGCAACAATAAGCAAAAAGTAAGAGTAAATATCCTAAAAATAACCTAATTAAACTAACTAGATTTAGCATTATCAAATTCCCCCAAGCTTACACTTTGCTTGTCCCCAAGCAAAGAAATATGCTTTAGCTAATAAAATAAAATGACTAATCAAAAAGATTTAATTATGCTAAACACGAGTACCTTGCGAAATTCCAAGTAGGGAGAATAGTGAAAAGGAAACCTAAAATAAGTACTTTATTTAAGCTTAATTTTTATACCCTTTACTAACAAAAATTAATCATCCAAAATTTAACTAAAAAGTTTTTATAATAAAATTGAGCAAAGTAACAAGTGAGATAGTGCATTGAATTGTTACTAAACCCTAAGAGACAAATTATAACTATATCATTCTAAGAACAAGAATCTAAATTCATACCCAAGACTTAACTATTCTACTTTTCTTCTTTACTTAGCTAAAGCAAATTTAGGAGCATGAATCAAGAGGACTTTATTAGGACCGAAATGTTTGGTTTAGGCATATGAATTGGAATGGGAATCGAAGATAAAAGTGATTGCTATAATCACACTAAACCATAAACATGAGTTTTATAAAATTTTCGATATGAATGATAAGAGGCAATCCTTCATTATAAGCATATAGCATATTTTCTTTCTTTCTCTTTCATAGCCATTTTTTCTTTCTTTTTTTTTTTTTTTTTTTTTAAAAATTTTGGCAAAGATAACTAATACAAATATGCTTAAAATATCTCCTTTTTGAGCAAATTCTTTTCTTTGAAGCTCTCCATGCAATAAACCAATCACACTCTTTTAGAAATTTAAATAAAACTCAAAGTGTTAGTGTGATTCAAATAGGTTTGGAAATTTTGGCTTTGGTGAAAAATTTGATAAGTGGAGGTGACAATAAAACATGGGAAAAGGCTCAAAAGATGCTAACAAAGGGTTTCTTTTTAAGGGTTGGCATGAAGGCTCAAACTTAAAACAAAAAATGGCCTAAATCATTTTCATTGCTCTCTAAATTTAGATAAAGCATGAGTTTTGAAGGATTTCAAAAAGTAAGCCCTAGATATTAAATAAAGACTAATGAACTTATCCTGAAAATAAGAATAATAAGCGTCTAGGATTATTCACATTTACTACACAAATCAAAAGTTAACCTTGCAAAATATATCTAAAAATGAAGAGAAAATAGTGGATGAAGAATTTTTACGAAAGTAAAGAAGATAAAAGAGAAAACGATAAGGAAAGTACAAGATTTTAGAAAAAACTTTTCAGATTAACATGCTACCTAGAATTAGAACACTACATGAGTCAACAATTTACTTGTGAAACATAATTAAAAGTAGGATTAGAAATTTTGAAATTAACTAAGGCTATATAAGATATTTTGGGAAAAACAAAACATAAAGCAAGGGGTACTATTGATTTTACCAAAATCTAATTTAGACTACTAAAAGAAAAGAAGACATTCTCCCCCAAGCTTACGATAGACATTGTCCTCAATGGAAAAGGAGAGTGAAGGAAGGGGTAATTAAAACTGAAAAACTGAAACAGGCACTTCCCTGGATTTATGGGCTTGAACGGGTGTGTGATGCCGCTCCCCCTTGCTGGCGCTTTGAATCTTCATGAAATATCATCTTGAATTTTTCTTGAAACCAGCAATGTTGAAACAGGCGATCGCCGAAGTTGAGAGTATCAGAGCCATCCAGGGCCAAAAAAATTTAAAACAACAATTTTAAAAACCTTGGGTTGCCTCCCAAGAGCGCCCTCTGTTTAATGTCGTTTGAGCTCGACTAAAAGAATATAGTTCAAAAGTTAATCCAAATTATTACAGTCCAGACAAAAGAAGTTTTTCATTGTCCATGTCAACATTGTCACCAGAAAAATAAAGTTTTAGACGATGCCCATTAACCTTGAAATCACCCTTATCTGGGTGTGATATCAAAACAGTTCCATACGGATAAACTTCCTTTACATTAAAAGGACCTGACCATCTAGATTTTAATTTTCCAGGAAATAAACGTAGACGAGAATTATAAAGTAATACTTGGTCTCCTGGTTTAAATGTTTTCGGGAGCCTTAAATTTTTATCGTGAAAGCATTTCGTTCGTTCCTTATATAATTTGTTATTTTCATACGCATTGGAGCGCCACTCATCGAGTTCGTTGAGTTGGAATTTTCGAAGATCGGCGGTGGAGTGGGGATCAAAATTTAAAAATTTAAGGGCCCAGAAAGCACGATGTTCTAATTCGACCGGTAAATGGCACGATTTCCCATATACTAACCGATACGGTGTACAACCGATGGCGGTCTTGTACGCTGTTCGGTAAGCCCAAAGAGCATCGTCTAATTTATGTGACCAGTCTTTACGTGAGGTGGAAACAGTTTTTTCTAAAATACGTTTGATTTCTCTATTCACTACCTCGACCTGGCCGTTAGTTTGGGGGTGGTAAGCAGTTGAAAGCTTATGTGTAACGCCATATTTTAAAAGTGTTTTTGCAAATTGTGCGTTACAAAAGTGCGAACCCCTGTCACTAACGATGGCTCTAGGAGTACCGAATCGAGAAAATAATTTTTTTAAGAAAATAATAACGACTCGGGAGTCATTAGTAGGAAGAGCTTGGGCCTCTGCCCATCGAGACACGTAGTCTACCGCAACTAAAATGTATTTATTACCATGGCTAGAAGGAAGAGGACCTACAAAATCTATTCCCCAAAGGTCGAAAACTTCGCACTCGAGGAAATAATTTTGCAACATTTCATTTTTATTTGAGATATTTCCGGTCCGTTGGCAGCTATCGCACCGTCTCACAAACGATTGGGCATCTTTAAAAAGGCTAGGCCAATAAAAGCCTGCACTAAGTACTTTGTGAGCGGTCCGATTGGCTTGATAGTGCCCACCAGTCGGTCCTTCGTGTAAGTGTTTGAAAATATTTTGTCCTTCTTCGAAAGAAACACATCTCCTTATTACTTGGTCTGCACAAACTCGAAACAGATACGGGTCCTCCCAAAAATAATTCTTCAGGTCAGAGAAGAATTTCTTCTTTTGCTGATAGGAAAATTCTTTTGGGAGGACTCGAGCTACTAAGTAGTTGGCGAAGTTTGCAAACCAAGGAGAAGGAGTAGTGTTGATTGATAATAACTTCTCGTCGGGAAAATAATCATTAAAAGTTTGTTCATTTAAATCTTCAATAAATGGGTTATCTAATCGTGAAAGATGGTCTGCGGCCAAATTCTCAGCCCCCTTTTTATCTCGGATTTCCAAGTCGAACTCCTGGAGGAGTAAGACCCAGCGAAGTAAGCGTGGTTTGGCATCTGGTTTAGAAAGTAAATATTTGAGGGCCGAGTGGTCCGTAAAAACAATAATTTTTGAAAGTGTAATATAAGGTCGAAATTTGTCGAATGCAAAAATAACTGCTAATAATTCTTTCTCCGTTGTGGTATAGTTCGCTTGCGCGGAGGTAAGTGTTTTACTTGCGTAGAAAATAGGGTGGAAGTTTTTAGATATACGTTGACCTAAGACGGCTCCCACCGCAAAGCTACTTGCATCGCACATGATTTCGAATGGAAGGTCCCAGATTGGAGCTATCATAATTGGCGCATTTATTAGCTTATTTTTGATTAATTGAAAAGCAGATAAGCATGTATCATCAAAAATAAATGGAGTGTCTTTTTCTAAAAGATGAGTGAGTGGTTTGGTAATTTTCGAAAAATCTTTTATAAATCGCCGGTAAAAACCGGCATGTCCTAGAAAGCTTCTTATGGCCTTAACGTTGGTTGGCGGTGGTAGTTTTTCGATCACTTCTATTTTTGCTTCATCGACCTCAATTCCTCTTGCTGATATCTTATGACCTAAAACCAATCCCTCCCGTACCATGAAATGACATTTTTCCCAGTTCAGGGCGAGATTGGTCTCCTCACACCGTTCTAGCACTTTTTCTAAATTTTCTAAACAAAAATCGAAGGAATCACCAAACACGGAAAAGTCGTCCATAAATACCTCCATAATACTTTCTACGTACTTGTCGAAAATGGCCAACATACACCGTTGAAATGTTGCCGGCGCATTACATAAACCAAACGGCATTCTTCGATAGGCGAAGGTGCCGAAAGGACAAGTAAACGTCGTTTTCTCCTGGTCCTCGGGCGAGATGGGAATTTGGAAGTAGCCCGAGAGACCATCGAGAAAACAATAAAAGCTATGGCCGGATAATCGTTCTAAGATTTGATCGATGAATGGCAAGGGGAAATGGTCCTTGCGGGTGGCGTCGTTCAATTTGCGATAATCAATACACATACGCCACCCAGTCACCGTCCGTGTTGGGATTAAGTCATTATTATCATTTAACACTACCGTGATACCTCCTTTTTTAGGAACTACTTGAACGGGACTTACCCATTTGCTATCTGAAATTGGATAGATAATTCCTGCGTCTAATAATTTCACGACCTCACCCTTTACTACTTCTTTCATGTTTGGGTTTAATCGGCGTTGAGGTTGGATAGAATTTTGTGAATTATCTTCCATTAGAATTTTGTGCATGCAGAAAGATGGACTTATGCCCTTAATATCAGAAATCTGCCAAGCAATTGCTTGGCGGTGTTTTTGTAAAACTTTTAGCAATTTGGCATTTTCAGATCCACTTAAATAGGCCGACACTATTATTGGTAACTTAGAGTCTTTTTCTAAAAATTCATATTTTAAATGCTTGGGTAGTTCTTTAAGTTCTAAAGTGGGAGGTTCTTCGTATGAAGATTTGAAAGACTTTTCTTTTTCAAAAGTAATTTCTTCAAAAATTTTTGATTTAATTTGAAAATTTGAGGGGGCGGGAGCAATGGCCATTTTCATTTCTTGTAATATTTCAGTGGAGGTGTTTGAAGATGAACAAAAAGAAGAAGAACCAGTTTCAGAAATACAAAAAGAAGGGTCTTCACTTAACACATCTAAGAAAAAACACGAATCGTCATTTTCTAGGGTATTTTTCATAGAGGGTGTTATGGAGAAGGTTACTTCATCATCTCCAACTCGGAGGAATAGCTTACCATTACTCACATCAATGATGGCACGGGAGGTGGCAAGGAAGGGGCGGCCAAGGATTAGGGGAACCTCGACATCCTCTTCAATGTCCAAAATGACAAAATCCACCGGGAAGATGAATTTGTCTACTTTTACGAGCACGTCCTCCACAATTCCCAGCGGATATTTTATCGTCCTATCTGCTAGTTGTATACTCATACGTGTGGGGCTAAGGGTGCCCACTCCTAACTTTTTAAACAAGGAGAATGGCATTAAGTTGATGCTTGCTCCTAAGTCGGCCAACGCGTTCTTTACAAATAGATCACCAAAGAGGCACGGGATAGAAAAACTACCTGGATCGTTAGCCTTTTTCGGTAATTTATTTGTTAGGACGGCGGAACACTCAGCATTTAAAGTTACGTGCGATAGATTTTCTAGCTTTTTCTTATTAGTTAGAAGATCCTTCAGGTACTTAGCGTACTTGGGCATTTGTGATATCGCTTCATGGAAGGGCAAATTGATGTGTATTTGCTTAAACATTTCCAGGAAGCGATGATATTGATCATCTAATTTTTCCTTGTTGAGTTGAGATGGATAAGGCGGGGCGGGGTTGTTTTTGAAAATATGAGGTGGAGTGATAAAATCTGTTTGAGTGAGTGGTGTTTTTAAAATAGGGGCGGATCTTGCCTCGGGCTCTTCGCTAACCGGACCGGATACTTGCTTTCCACTCCGAAGAGTTACAGCTTTCGCTTGCTCTTTCGGGTTGGGCTCGGTGTTAGCGGGAAGAGTCCCGGGCGGTCGCTCGGATATTATTTTGGCGAGCTGCCCGATTTGGTTTTCTAGATTTTTAACGGATCCGGCTAAGTTCCGGACGGTTGCTTCGTTCGTACTTATATATTTTGAAAACATCTCCTCCAAAGATGGAGGTTTTTGAAAGTTAACAAGGGGTGGAGGTGGTGTAAATTCATTTTGTAGAGGCGGGCGAGTTGTGTTTGCAGGATTACTCCAAGAAAAGTTCGGGTGATTACGCAGCGCAGGATTATAATTATTCGGTAACTGAAAACCAGGTGCATGAAAATTAGAAGCAGAATAATTATTATAAGCATTTCTATTGCCTACGAAATCAGCTTGTTCGGAGGTGGCTTTTGCGAATTCCCAAACCTGAGGTGCGGAAGGAGCATTCATTTCGGATATCTTTTTGCTAAGCATTTCCACTTGTAGTGCCAGCTGGGAGACGTTATCCACTTCGTACATACCTGCAGGTTTGTTTGGGCGGGATCTTGGCACATTCCACTGATAGGTGTTCATGGCCATATCCTCAAATAGTTCAAGAGCGGCTTCCGGGGTTTTGTTATTTAAGGTGCCACCGGAAGCGGCGTCTATCATTTGCTTAGTATGTTGATTTAGCCCGTTATAAAATGTCTGCACTTGTAACCATACAGGCAGAGCGTGATGAGGGCAGCGTCTTAAGAATTCTTTATACCTTTCCCAGGTATCATAAAGCGTTTCAGAATCTATTTGGCAAAAAGAAGAAATATCATTTCTAAGCTTAGCAGTTTTCGCAGGTGGAAAATACTTAGTTAGAAATTTTTCAGTTAACTGGGCCCAAGTGGTGATAGAACCTCTAGGTAGAGTTGACAACCACTGCTTAGCCTTTGTTCTTAAAGAAAATGGGAAGAGTCTTAGCCTAATTGCATCATCTGTAACACCATTTATTTTGAAGGTGTCACAGATTTCAAGGAAGCTAGCAATATGTGCATTCGGATCTTCATCTTGTAATCCGTCGAACTGCACGTATTGCTGCACCATGTGAATTATGCTTGGCTTTAGTTCGAAATTATTATTATTTATGGCAGGGCGGACTATACTAGTTTCCGTCCCTTCCAGGTTAGGCCTTGCATAATGGGACATAGTCCATTCAGGGGCCGCAACCATGTTGGGGACTTCATTTTGGTTAGGTTCGCCCATATTGACAACCGACTCTGAATCCTCAACCAGTTCTTGGAATGTAGGATCTTGAACTTGCGATTTTCTCCGAAGAGTACGCTCAAGTTCTTGGTCCAAGTCTACAAGTTCTGACGGATTCGCTCGGGTCATAAGCTAGAAAGAGAGAAGGGAAAATAAGATTGAGAAATTCGAAAAAGGTCTCTCTCTTTTTTTTTTTTAATTTTGTTTTTTTTTTTTAAGAAAGAGGAGAAAAAAAAGGTGATAAAAGTAATAGATTCGTTCTTTCAAAATATCAACAAAATGCGAGTCCCCGGCAACGGCGCCAAAAACTTGTTGATTAAAATTCCGCTTGCACGAAATAAAATCCGAACTAGCAATCCGAGAAGGCAAGTATACCTATCGAACTGTAGTATAGGAACGCAAGTGTCGTATTAAAATCCGAGAACCGTTGATTACTTATACTCAAACGAATTACTATTATTTTATCTTAATAATTTTTTTGGATGGTTTTGTCTGCTAGGTTAAAATAAAAGTTGGATATAAGTACGGCTAAACGATGATTAAGAAATAGCACTCGATCTTGACTTACTTCGGCCTAAGTTGATCAAAATTCAAAAGCAAACTAAAAACTTAATAAAGTAAGGGCAGCTTGACCGTGGGGGTTCCTATAGTTTGAACATGCTTCTCTCGAAGATATGCCCAACTGAGTTTAGGAAAATCCGACCGAACTCTCGTCCCGTATTCGAATACCTAAAACTCGCTTTAAGTGGTGAACCCCGCTATTGGGTTTTACTCCAATCCAGGAGATTTACGTCATTCTCTCTCGAGAAATGTGTGTAACTCTCTTTACTCTTAAGTGCTCACTTCAGACTATCGGCCTCTCGGCTAGCCAAGAATGAAAGCAAAGGTGGGGATTATACATCGATAATATAGCTCCACTCAATTTTAATTAAGAGTAAATCTAAGGCCCAACACTTTAGAAAGTGAAAGAAGACTAAAGGATCATAACTTGATCAACTCATCCTCAGATCATCAAGATCGAGTACTATGAGGATTTAGTTACTCATGGTGGAGGGGTAGGAGAGAGAAATGATGAAGATTTTAAGAGAACAAAAACATACCATTTTTATTAAAAGTTCAACTGAGATTACAATTGCATGGAAAGGCTACTATAAAAGGAAATTACAAAGACATTACAACATTCATATGAAAACTAGAAAAGGAAATGCATTGAAATAAGAGAGAGAGAGAGAGAGAAAGAGAATAAAATGACATGGAAAACACTGAAAATAGAGTAGTAGCACTAGTTCTCTCTCCAAAAACTGAATGAGGAAAGCTTGGAGGTCATTTCAATTTATAGAATTTTTTCTGCCTCGGTCACGCCCTCAGTCACGCCCGTGACTAAGGGCGTGACATTGTTTAATCAATTCTGCGGCTTGGATCAGGTTCGGCGCACGATTCTGACGCGATTTGATGGGTCACGCCCTAGGTCACGCCCGTGACTGAGGGCGTGACCATTTCGGTGGTTAGCTCGGGTCATGGGCGCTGGCGGCGATCATGGGCGCTGGCGGCTGGCTGACGTGGCAGTCACGGGCGTGACTGGAAGCACGCCCGTGTAACAGTGGCGTGACCAATTCGGTGGTCAGCTGGTCGAATCTGAGTTGTTCACGGGCTGGTCACGGGCGTGGCTTGCGTGTCACGGGCGTGACTTGTGTGTCACGGGCGTGGCTTGCGTGTCACGGGCGTGACTTGTGTGTCACGGGCGTGGCTTGCGTGTCACGGGCGTGACTTGTGTGTCACGGGCGTGGCTTGCGTGTCACGGCCGTGTACTTTGGGCGTGTCTGACTAGATCTTCTGAATTATGTTGGCAGCAGCTTAACTGGAAACAGCAACTTACACGCCCTAGGTCACGCCCGTGACTGAGGGCGTGACTTAGGAAATTTTGCATTTTTGACCTGAAAATTCAGAAAACTTAAGTTAGCACTAAAAATAGGAAAATGAACCAAAATTGCATTTAGGTAAGCAACAATAAGCAAAAAGTAAGAGTAAATATCCTAAAAATAACCTAATTAAACTAACTAGATTTAGCATTATCACTAGCCGGGCTCTCGTTAGCCGGCGAGGTGGGGAGGCCTCCCGAGGAGGCTAAGTGTTTTTCCCCCGAGGTGGCTCCGCTAGCCGGGATCTCGCTAGCCGGCGAGGTCGGAAGGCCTCTCGGGGAGGCCAAGTGTTTTTCCCACGAGGTGGCTCCGAAAGTCGGGCTCTCGCTAGTCGGCGAGGTAGGGAGGCCTCTCGGGGAGGCTAAGTGTTTTTCCCGTGAGGTGGATCTGCTAGCCGGGCTCTCGCTAGCCGGCGAGGTAGGGAGGCCTCTCATGGAGGCTAAGTGTTTTTCCCCCGAGGTGGCTCCGCTAGCCGGCGAGGTCGGAAGGACTCTTGGGGAGGCTAAGTGTTTTTTCCCAGAGGTGGCTCCGCTAGCCGTGCGCTGCTAGCCGGCGAGGTCGAAAGGCCTCTCGGGGAGGCTAAGTGTTTTTCCCCCGAGGTGGCTCCACTAGCCAGGCTCTCGCTAGCCGGCAGGGTAGGAAGGCCTCTCGGGGAGGCTAAGTATTTTTCCTTCGAGTTGGTTCCGCTGTCCGGGCTCTCGGTAGCCGGCAAGGCAGGTTGGCCTCTCTGGACGGCAAAGTAAAAGTTTCCCGGGATGGTGTGGAGATTTCTCAACTCTACTCAGCTACACTTGACTAATATATGGGGTTGAACTTTTCTTTCCGGGCGCGTGCCCCGCTCGAAAAGAGCGTGGATTGTGTACAACCCTGTATTCACCAAGTGCGTCCCGAGGCTCAAGATGTCTTTTGGCCTAATATTTTCGAAAGGCACTGCCCCAGGCAAGAGGGGAGGGTGAGCATTCGGAGAATCTCAAGTCTGAGAAGTGCAGACCCAGGATATTCCAAGGAGGGGGGCGAGCCAGGTAGGAAGTCGGCCTCCCGCTCGCCCAGCCCAAGGTTCAGGGTTCCGAGGGTTTTGGCTTGTCGAGGGTTCTGGCACGTCGAGAGTTCTGGCTCGTCGAGAGTTCTGGATCGTCGAGGTTCTGGCTCGTCGAGGGTTCTGGCTCGTCGAGTGTTCTGGCTCATCGAGGTTCTGGCTCATCGAGGGTTCTGGCTCGTCCAGGGTTCTGGCTCATCGAGGGTTCTGGCTCATAGAGGTTCTGGCTCGTCGAGGGTCTGGCTCGTCCATGGTTCTGGCTCCTCGAAGGTTCTGGCTCGTCGACGGTTCTGGCTCGTTGAGGTTTCTGGCTCGTCGAGGTTCTGGCTCATCGAGGTTTTGGCTCATCGAGGGTTCTGGCTCATCCTGGGTTCTGGCTCATCCAGTGTTCTGGCTCGTCGAGGTTTCTGGCTCGACGAGGGTTCTGGCTCATCGAGGGTTCTGGCTCGTCGAGGGTTCTGGCTCGTCGAGGGTTCTGGCTCGTCGTGGGTTCTGGCTCGTCGAGGGTTCTCGCTCATCGAGGGTTCTGGCTCGTCGAGGGTTCTGGCTCGTCGAGGTTTCTGGCTCGTCGAGGGTTCTGGCTCGTCGAGGGTTCTGGCTCGTCGAGGGTTCTGGCTCGTCGTGGGTTCTGGCTCGTCGAGGGTTCTGGCTCATTGAGGGTTCTGGCTCGTCGAGGGTTGTGGCTCGTCGAGGGTTCTGGCTCATCGAGGGTTCTGTCTTGTCGAGGGTTCTGGCTCATCGAGGGTTCTCGCTCATCGAGGGTTCTGGCTCATCCAGGGTTCTGGCTCGTCGAGGTTCTGGCTCGTCGAGGGTATTGGCTCGTCGAGGGTTTTGGCTCGTCGAGGGTTTTGTCTCGTCGAGGGTTCTGGCTCGTTCAGGGTTCTGTCTTATCGATGGTTCTGGCTCGTCGATGGTTCTGGATCGTCGAGGGTTTTGGCTCGTCGAGGGTTCTGGCTCGTCGAGGTTCTGGCTCGTCGAGGGTTCTCGCTCGTCGAGGGTTCTGGCTCGTCGAGGTTCTGGCTCTTCCAGGGTTCTGGCTCGTCGAGGGTTCTGGCTCGTCGAGGGTTCTGGCTCATCGAGGGTTCTGGATTGTCAAGTTTCGGGCTCATCGAGGGTTCTAGCTCGTCGAGGTTTCTAGCTCGTCGAGGGTTTTGGCTCGTCTAGGGTTCTGGCTCGTCCAAGGTTCTGGCTCGTTCAGGGTTCTGGCTTGTCGAGGGTTCTTGCTCGTCCAGGGTTCTGGCTCGTCAAGGGTTCTGGCTCGTCGAGGGTTCTGGCTCGTCCAGGTTTCTGCCTCGTCGAGGGTTCTGGCTCATCGAGGGTTCTGGCTCATCGAGGGTTCTGGCTCGTCGGGGTTCCCAGGGCCTGCGTTTAGCCTGTTCAAACAGCGGGATTTGGCTATCAGCAGGCCAATCCTGGGGGCATTTTTGTAATCTCGTAGGCCAGAATCTGGCTATTGGCAGACCAAGTTCAAAATCCTAAAAATAGGACCAAGGGGCACCATTTGGAGGGGACTTCTCTCGAGACCTCTCTTTTTGCCTCTCTCCCCCTAAGTTCCTTTGTTGGGTGGAGAGAGCCTCCAAAGGTTCCCAAGCTTAGCATTGGCTTGGGAGGGGAAGCGCTCTAAGATCTTTCGGGTGTGTGGTCGGACCTCCTCGCTAAGCCATTGGCCATATTCCTAGTTCCTTAGACTCTTAGCCTAGGACTCTCCCTTGGGAGGAGAAAGTGTTGGTCACCCCTCAACTTGTTGAGGGCCCGAACTCCTCGAGAGACCAAGTAATTGGTTTCAACAAATATATCAAATTTGAATTGTTTTTCTTAAAAGATGTTTGAATTTAGGTATAAAAGATGCAGCAAGCAAGACTACAAATATCAAGAAAAGATATGTTTTACAATGTAAATTAATTTACATTTCAAGTAAACATAAACATTATAAATATCATGCTTTGCTATCTAGTGCTTTTACTTAAAATTGTAGAGAATAGTGTAGCTAAGCTTTTAGAGTCCAATTCTCATGAGTGGAAGTGTTATAAAAGATAATGATGTGCTCAAAAAGCTGTTTTGATAAAGTATACAAATGTATAAATCAAACCACATGAACATATGTAATGCAAGAATAGGCCTTTAAATAAAATAAATAATTTTACTTTCACAAATTTCAATGAACAAATTTTTTGTTTTTAAAAAGAGAAATGGTGAAATTTTTATTTGCACAAGGCATTTTACAATTCATGGCCAAGGTGCTCAAACTCACAATGCTCATTAAGACTTATCAGGAGGGTGAGTAGTGTTTGATGGAGTTTTCCTTGTCATTGATTATTTGTTTTTTAGTTTAGTGACTAAGGACTCTGAATTCACTTATTTTTGCAAACATAGAAAATTTATTTTATATACCACTTTTCTCTAATCACAAGTGCATGAACACAATGAATTCAAGAAAGAATTCAATGATGTGTATGTAATCTATTTATGCAATTCAATTTTGTATGTTCTTGTTCTACACAAGTATTCAAGAATAGGATTTAAAGACACATGTAGATTATCAAAATAGTGTAAGTGAGTTATTTATTACCAAATATAAAACTTCACTCATACTTAGTGTCATGCAAAAACAATTCTACATATGCATTCTACAACCAACTTTATAGCACAATGTAAGATAACACTCAAGGCATGATATATTCAAGAACAATGTTATAAAGAAACTTGAAATTAAAATTAACCATTGTAAATCATCTTTAAATAATAAATATAATCATACTTGTTTTTAAGCAATGAAGCATTAAGCAATTTTTTCTTTGATTTAAATTTATAGAAACAAAATAGAAACAAATAAACAAATGTAATAGAAGACAAAAGCATACTTTTGTATTTTTGAACTTGTTTTGAAGTTTTAACATTGATTTTGATTTTTAAGGACATAATCAAAATGAAAATAAATTAAACTTTCTAAAACCAGTGAAAATACAGTATAATAAATATTTAAGAAAGGCAAAAATCAGAGAGGGATCTGATATAATAAGAATCAGGCTAACGCCAGCGGTAACAACTACTGCCCATGATAGTAACAGAACTTTGATTTTCATGAAAAACTTGTTTTTTTGTTTGAGATTTTTTGCTTGAATATAATTTGTCATTATGTGGGCTATAGGATACAACAACAAAATAAAGTAAAGTTGCGGATTATACATTTTAAGCCAGAATATCTAACACTCCCAATTCAAATCTAAGCATGTTGAATCTAGCTTAAGGGAGGGGTTTGGTAAGGATATTCACAAGTTGATATTTAGTTCAGATAAAATTGATTCTTATATGTACCTTTTTAATATGATCTCTAATAAAATGATGTCGGACATCTATATGTTTAGATCTAGAGTGATGTACAGGATTGTTAGTAAGATCAATAGCCCCCTTGTTGTCACAGTTTAATTTAATGTTACTTAGATGAACTCCAAAGTCTTCTACAGTTTGAATCATCCATAAAGCTAGTACACAACATCTACCTAGTGTGATATATTCGGCCTCGGTGGTGGAGAGGGCAATAGAATTCTATTTCGTACTCGACCAAGATACAAGTAAAGGGCCTATAAAATGACACGTGCCACTTGTGCTCTTATGATCTAATGAACATCCTGCATAGTTGGATCAGAAAATCCATGTAAAAAAGGAATCATTATGAGAATACCACAAGCCTAATCTAGATGTTTCGATTAGATATCTAAAAATTTGTTTAACTGCTTTTAAATGTGATTCTTTGGGGTTAGCATGAAATCTAGCACATAAATAAATGGAAAACATAATATTGGGTCTAGATGCACTCAAATATAATAATGACCCAATCATTCCTCTATATAATGTTTGATCAATAGAAATACCGGATTCATCTTTCCCAATTTTAGTGATGCACTCATAGTAGTATTGGCTTGCTTTAGGTTTTCAAATCCAAATCTTTTATGAATATCATGAACATGTTTAGATTAACGGTTAAAAATACCATCATGTCTTTGCATGATTTGAAATCCTAGAAAAAATGTGAGTTCACCTACCAAGCTCATTTCAATTTTTTTTTCATCGCTAAAACAATTTCATTACACAACTCTTCATTAGTGGCTCCAAAAAAATATTATCCACATAAATTTGCAATATAATCAAATCATTATTAATAGTCTTAATGAAGAGTTTGTTATCCACACTTCCCATTGTATATCCGTGCTTTAATAAAAAATATGTTAATCTTTCATACCAAGAACGTGGCACTTGTTTCAAACCATAAAGCACCTTTTCCAATTTATATACATGATTGGGAAATTTTCATTAATAAAACTGGGGGCTTGTTCAACATAAACTTTTTCTTTTATAATCCCGTTTAAAAATGCACTTTTAACATCCATTTGAAATAATTTACACTTTTTAAAACTCGCAAATGAAAGAAAAATTCTAATTGATTCTAGACGAGCAACGGAGGCAAAAGTTTCATCAAAATCTACCCCTTCGATTTGAGAATATCCTTGTACAACTAGTCTAGCTTTATTCCTTGTAATTTTAGAGTCACCATCTAATTTATTTTTAATATCCATTTAACACCTATAACCGGATGACTAGATGGCCTCTCTACAAGATTCCAAACCTTATTACGTTCAAATTGATTTAGTTCCTCATTCATGGCTGAAAACCAAAATTCATCATTTAAAGCGATTGAAATATTTCTTGGTTCTATTTCGGATACAAAACAAAGGTTTGAAATGGACTCATGTAAAGTAGAACGAGTGGTTACCCCTTTTGATGGTTCTCCAATGACAAGCTCCATTGGATGGTCCTTTGAAAACTGTAGCACACTTGGAGGAACATATTCTTCTTTTTCTTCTTCTTACTCCACTTTTTCTTCTTCTTTTTCTCCAAGCGATTCATCATCATCATGCTCCAAAGGGAAAAAGGGTTCCTCTTCGTTTCCTGTAGGATTAGCATCTACACAAGGAACAAACTCATCAAATCTTACATGAATAGACACTTCAACTGTTTTAATTCTTTTGTTATATATTCTATAAGCCTTACTATTTGAAGCGTAGCCATTGAAAATTCCCTAATGCATCTCATTGTTTAAAATAAAACATTTGCAACCCAAAACATGAAAAATAAGATACATGAGGTTTCTTTTTAAAATATAGCTCATAAGGTGTTAATTTTATGATTGGGCGAAGCATGATACGATTAATAACATAACATGAAGTATTAACAGCTTCTACCCAAAATGATCTGGGCAACCCATATTTGGAAAACATAGTGCGTGCTAGTTCTTGAAGGGTTCTATTTTTCCTCTCCACTACACCTTTTTGTTGTGGGGGTGTGTGGAGCGGAAAATTCATGCTAAATCCAAGATCATTACAAAAAGAAGAAAACTTATCATTTTCAAATTCTCCTCCATGATCTGATCGTATGCATTTAATTTTCAACTCAAGTTTGTTTTGAATGTGAATGCATAATGTATAAATTTAAGAAATGCATCGGATATGGAAGATAGAAATATAGTCCAACAAAATCTAGAATAATCATCAATTAATAAAAAAGTATATTTTCTACCGCCTAGACTAGAAGTGCTAACCGGTCCAAATAAATCCATGTGAATTAATTAAAGTGGTCTAGTAGTAGAAATTACATTTTTGCTTTTAAAAGAATTGTTTGAAAATTTTCCTTTTTGGCAAGGAGTACAAAGAGAAGATAAATTTTCATTAAGCATAGGTAACCCATTAATTAATTTATCATTTGATAATTTCAAAATAATCATGGTGCTAGAGTGACCAAGGCGCATATGCCAAAGTTCTAATTCTTTATTTCTAGAGATAAAATATTTTAAAGAAGAATTTGAAAGATCATTAAAGGTAATTGTTTACCCAGAAGACCGCTATCCAAAGTAATAACTTCCTCAGACCGGACGGCTTGTCAAGCCTAGCTATCTAGATCTACCATTGATGGTTTGCATACAAGCCTCCCAACCCATCAAGAACAAGCCGGGCGTTCTAGGTAGCCCAGACCGCCATCAAGGATTAACAGCAATCAAGGCTCAAGTCCAGAAAGCAAGTTACGGCTTCAGATCACAGTCTGCACGGGCTGCTTCTCTTCTCGAGTCAAGACTTGTTCCAATCCAAGATCAGCATAACTCAGGGTTCAAGCCGCCAGGCCACACAACTTTATTTTATTTTCTCCTTCTGCATCCCGTCACCCCCTGCCCGATTCTCTTGTATCCGGGCAGGCGATTATTCTAGCCCAGCCCATTTGGGCATGCTCTCGAGCCTATAAATAGAGGGGAAACATTCCCAAGGAACGGGCACTCGTATCCAAGAGCTCGCTTGTTGTAGATGCAGTCTCGAGTTCTATGCCTTGCGACTTATTACTCGCCCGACTTTTATTATTGTCCCCCTGCAACCCGCTGTAATTGATTTTCTTAAATCAAAGGAAAGCCCGTCACAGGAGTATCATTCTCCATGAGGGCGAAGTCCGGCTTTGATCACTGCCAGTGGTCTAGGTGATCTATACTCACTAAGTCAGCAGTAACCGGTAACTGGCAGCCTCCTTTTTCTCTCGCTTCCCTAGTGTTGATTGTGGAGGTGCATTTTCGGCATCAAAAGAAGTAGGCGACCTTCAGATATTGAGTTGTTGGTGAATTCCTCGATAAAATGATAGATCGCCAATTTGCCCAATGAGATCGCTCGGATCATAACGATGATACCTTGTGGGAGGCACTGGAGCAGTCAAAATAAGAAGCCGAGCCACCGATCATCGATTGGAGGCTATCTGTTAGGCCTTAGCAGCGCTTACCGAGCGGTCAGCAAACTGCGATTAGCCTAGCGGCTACACCAACTCTTCCTCCTCCTACTCCATATTCTTTACCCCAAGTCGCCAATCCACAACCATTTCAAACCAATTTTATGGCTCAAAAGGCCTTCTTCCTAGAGGCCTCCCAAGACATTCCGGCGCGGGCTCTCAACTTCTAGGGTACAACATCTGCCAGAGCCTGCTTCCCCTATCTAACGGCTTATCTTTAGGTAGCTGCAACTGTTGCGGCTTGTTACCCCATTCCTCCTCTTTATGAGGGAACTGAGGAGCCTTACCCATTCATCAATGAAGTCTGAGGGGAGTTGGCTCCAAATAATTTCAGGGAACCTCGCTTACCGATGTATAATGGAGAATCTGACCCTCTTACCGACGTTATAAAGTGCAAACTCCTCGTAATTTATTTTGATGGGCATGCGAGGGAGTGGTTTTATGGATTTTGCCCCCAATCCATCAATTGTTTTGCTAAGCTGCGTAGAGAGTTCCTTCTGAGATTCTCTACCTCGAAGAAAAGGAAAAGTGGCCCAGCGGCCCCATTTGTAATCAAGCAGCGTGAGGATGATACATGGGCTCATTTTGTGGATCGATTTCAGAAAGAAATCATGGAGATCCAAAATTTTGATCTAGAACTATATAGAGTTGCCCTGATTAATGGCCTAAGGGAGGGGCCACTCAAGTTTGAAGCTAACATTAGGGAACCGAAAACTTACCAAGAAATGATCCACCTAGCGAATATGTTTATCAGGGGTGAAAAAAGCAACCCAGGTTATGTCGCAAAGCTTCTCAGTGATAAAGACCCATCCAACTCTTCTTCTGCTAATCATCAACAATACCACCATCCACCTCGGCCAGATTTCAAACCCCACGCTCAGAGGGGGAGAAATTTTAGGCACAAGCAACCTTCTTTCGACCATCAACGGTTTCAAGAATAGAAACCGCCGTTGGCCACCACACCTGCTCCATTTGCGCCAATTACACAAATAATGCATGTGTATCTTCCACAATACACCACGCCTTAACCTCTAGTCGATCTATCCATCCAATATGATAATTCTCAGGAGTCCTTCACCTCACTCAATGTCTCCATGAACGAAGTCGTTCAAATCTTGCAAAAGAAGCCTGACTTTAAGAGGCCTGCTCGCCTGAGGTCAGATGTCAGAAACTGCAACCCAAATCTCTTTTGTGAATATCATAGGGAGGGAGGGCATCTGACGGAATGTTGTCGAGCCCTTCTCTTATTAATTGAAAGGCTCTTGGGAATGTTGTCTTTCACCAGGAAGTAGCAACCACTTCAACTTTTGCTCTGAAAAGGACGATTGTCACTTTCGGTCGAGATGATTTTCCCCTACTGCAAACCCATTCGATGAATTAATGGTAATAAAAGCTATAATTGAAAATTACTCGGTGCATAAAATCTTTGTTGATACATGCATCTCCGTCAATCTCCTTTTCCGCCCAACATTTGAAGCCCTAAAGATAGGAAAGCCTCTGCTTTCCACTGAAGGGCCTCTCTATGTCTTTTCATGGGAGAAAAAAGAAGTAGAAGGATGCATCAAGCTTCTTGTATCACTGGGAGTAATAACAAAGCTTATCAATTTCGTGGTAGTAGACGCCCCCAGCAGTTATTGTGCCATCATTGGAAGACCCATCTTGAATGCATATTGGGCAGTGGTGTCTACTTCCCCACCTGGTCTCAAGTTTGCTGAAGAGGGGAGGCAATACTGAATTCGAAGTGATCCCAAAGTGGTCAAGCAATGTTACGTAAGAATGGTCAACATGATCGCAAGTGCTCCTCTTTCCAAATTTTTGATTACTATCCATGAAGTATTCAAATCCCAGGAAGCTGCTAAAGATAACAAATTATGAGAAGGGGCTCATCTAAAACCGGCCTAGGTGACCTAAGTGGTCCCCATTGCTGAAGGGTGTGAAAAGAAGCTGATCATTAATGCAGAACTATCCAAGGAAGAAAAGATCCAGCTGATCTCCTGCCTTCTGGAAAATTTAGATATCTTCTCCTGGTCGGCAAAAGATATGCCGGGAGTGGACCCAAATGTGGCTTGCCACCATCTCAACATCTCTCCCGACTTAAAGCTGGTTCAACAGAAGAAGGGGGAGGTGGTCACCAAGCTAGCAGTACTGATTAAGGAAGAAGTCGCCAAGCTTCTTAAAGAAAAAATTATTTCTGAAATTCAATATCCCACCTGGATGTCAAATGTTGTGATGGTGAAAAATTCAGGGGGGGGGGGGGGGGGAAGTGGAGAATGTGTGTGGATTTCACAAAACTTAATTAATCATGCCCTAAAGATTGCTACGCTTTGCCTCAGATAGATGATTTAGTTGATTCTGCGGTTGGGTATTATTTTATGAGTTTTGTAGACGCATTCTCTGGTTATCACCAAATTCGAATGCACAAACCTGACATCTCTCACACATCCTTCATTACAATTGATGGATGTTATTACTACCTTGTGATGCCTTTTGGCCTCAAAAATGCGGTTGCCACGCACCAGAGAATGATGGATACAGTCATTAAATAACAAAAGAGGAGAAATCTCGAAGTATATGTTGATGTTCTCCTCTTAAAAAGCAAAACCTTTTCAGCACATCTAAAAGACCTCATAGAGACGTTCGCTACTCTACGAAGGTTCAAACAAAAATTAAACCCGTTGAAATGCATGTTTGGATCAAATAAAGAGAACTTTCTCGGGCATCTTCTCACTCCTGAAGGCCTCGCTCTGAATCCAGACAAGGTGAAGGATATTCTTGATATGACACCTCTTCGCAGCCCGAAAGAGGCTCAGCAGCTGGGAGGAAGGTTAGCAGGTTTGAGCCAATTCATCTACAGAGCAGGAGATAAGACAACTCTGTATTTTATGACACTCCGAAGGGCATCCAAGTTCGAGTGGAATGAGAAGTTTAACGATGCTTTTGAGAAGTTGAAAAACAGTTAACGTCAACCCCCCTACTCCAGAGTCCCCGTGAGGGAGAAACACTATTCATATACTTGGGGGTTGGACCGGAAGTGGCAAGATCCATCGTCATCCGGGAGGAGAAGAAAAAATAGTTCCATATTTACTACGTTAGTCATATCTTTAAAGATGCGGAGACTAGATATTCGATCTTGGAAAAGCTAGCTCTCTCCTTGGTAATGTCATCTCGCAGACTTCATTCTTATTTTCAGGCCCATCCTATTCAAATGGTCTCTGATCATCCTTTGAGAAATATTCTAGAGAAACCAGATCATTCAGGAATGTTGGCTAAATGCGCAATAGAACTAAGCGAGTTCGAAATATATTATATTCCCAGGACAGCAATCAAAGCACAGGTGCTAGCAGATTTCATGATAGATATAACAGAGACTATTCCTGAGCAAGAAGAAAGATCTCCCTTAGCCTGGACCATTTATGTAGATGGGGCCTCGGGCAGAGACTCCGCAGGAGCGGGAGTTATCTTGATCAATCCAAATGGTATTAAACTCTTCCATCCAGCAACAGAAGGAGGGGAATTAATGCAGATTGATCAACGTCATTCCTGGAAAGAACTTTTCCAGCTGTATTTGTCTAAAGAGGAGTTTCATCCATCGACAAAAGACAAAAAAAGGTTCAGAAGGAAAGTAGCCTACTATTATTTAGTGGCAGGAGTTCTGCTGAGAAAAATTCTTATTTCCCCTTTAGCAAGATGTGTCTCAGAGGAGGAAGTTCCCATAATACTCCAGGTAGTCCATTCAGGAGAATGTGGAAGTCTTTCAGGGGCAAAAACTTTAGAGAAGAGAATCCTGAGAAAAGGGTATTTTTGGCCAATAATGAGGAAAGATGCAGAAACATTCACCAAGCGATGCGTTTAGTTTAAAAATTTTGCTCCACTTCAACTCCAACCAGCCTAGACACTCAGATCAATAACAACGCCTTGGCCATTCGCAGTCTGGGGTATGGATCTTATCGAATTCTTCCCGACTGCTAGTGGCTAACGTCACTTTATAATCGTCCTGATTGACTATTTCAGCAAATGGATTGAAGAGAAGATGTTGGCCAAAACCACCACATAGATTGTCTAAGAAATCATCCGGGGGCAATTGTCTGCCGGCATGGAATCCCGTTGGCTATCGTTGTAAAACCCCAAGTTTCGTGTGCAAAGAAAGTGGAAATGTGCAGAAGCTAAAGAGCTAGCGCCTGGCGCTAGCGATAGCGCCGGCGGTAGTGCATTTCCCGCTAAACCTATTTAGTTCTCGAGGGACAAATGCATTTCCCGAGAAATGAAGCATGCTGAAATAGATGAGCTAACGCCATCGTTAATGCTAAAGCCTGACGCTAGCCCAACTTCGTCGAACACAGCTCGCCTTTCGTCGAACGCAGGCAGAAGCCTTAAGCGGTTGAGGATAAGCTCAGCCACCGCCTTAGAGCTAATGCCAGGCGCTAGCGATAGCGCCGACGGTAGTGTTTTTTTCGAGAAGTGTGTTCTTTCTCGAGGAGCGTGGCATTTCGCGAGAAGTTTGTCAAATAAAGATAGCGCAGGCGGTGGCGCTAGCGCTAGCGGTAGCGATTTCTCGCAAAATCCTTAAGCGGTAGAGCGGTACCGACTCTGAGATAGTGCCAGGCACTAGTGGCTAGCGCTGGCGGTAGCAGAAAATTATATAAACACTCAACTTCGACTTTCCTTCTCATTTTCTATGAATCTTCTGCCATTCTGAGAGCACTGAGAGAGAAGGAAGTCCGTTGAAGGTTGTTGTGCCAAGGGCAAATCTGCGAAGGAGTTCTTGGGCGCTTGTGCCATCGTCGATCTATTGAAGAGGATGCTATTTCAAGGGATTCCAATTGATTCCCTCTCAGTTCTATGGCACCAAAACGAGCGCCAAGGGTAACGATTCTCCTCCCTCATCTTTGGACACGTTCGTCCTTTGATTTGCATAGTAGTAGGCAGATTTCCACTAGCAAGTGGATAGATTTCTGCCGACGGGTCGATGTTATCCCCGTAGAAATTGCATATAGAGCCTGGAATCGAAGTACGGTCATAGGCATGCTGTGTGAAGCCCATCTGGACAGGTTGGTCTGGATTGGTGATGTTGATATGCTATTGCACTCCGGAGAAGACTCCGTGATCTATGCTGTGTTTTTCGGGTGTTATGTACTATTTCGTACTGCAAAAGAGATCTGGAGGTGTTTCCCAGAAATACCCGGAAAAGAGTAGCAGAACTGAGTTCTGTCACTAGCGTCGGGCGTTAGCGCTAACGCCGGCGGTAGCTCCTAGTGAGCCGTGTGAAAGCCTGTGAAGCCTATGAGCATGAACTGGGTTGAGCAGCAGAAGCTGAAGGACCACGTACCTTGCTTCATTGACCTTATGAGTCAAGAGCGAGCTAGGGAAAGCCGTACCCATTTTAGGTTGATGTTATCCCTAATATTATGAGCGCGGGCATCTGGAGGAACCGAAACCCCACCCTTAGCTATTGTGAAGAGGATTGCATCCTCGGGTCACGATATGCCATTTGGGACTAGACTCATCATGGCTGGCTATCCTTGATGAGAGTCAGCTCATAGTGAGAATCCGAGTTGAAAAAGGACTCGTCGATTGCGTGCCGTGAGTGCCCAAAGCGGGTAAGCCTATATCCGAGTTGAAAAAGTACCTGTCGATAAACGCATCGCTCTCAATGAAAATGAATGCTTCTATGCGGTGCTTAGACGCACCTGTGATATATATACTGTTATTGCTTGCCTGCATGGAAGGAGCGCCGCCGCCCCGAGCATGGGGTGGGGTCGTTATAAATCTTGGTCAACTAAAGCTGACCGGTTACTTGTTTTTCCCACCGCTTGGTGGATTTGTTTGTACAGGTCCTGGCGAGACTAGCGGGAAATAGCGGGCTGAAGCCCCTGCTGCAGTGATGTGCTGGTCCTTGAAGGCCAAAGCTTTTGTTTACTATGTTCATGTGTGGCCGGCCTGCGTGCCGATGTTTGGAAACAACTCTTATTATGTAAACAAACATTGTAAATAACTTATTATGTCTTTCATTCCTAGTGGCTAGTGTGGACAATGTGTATACTGGTTTTTAATTATAACAAAATGCTTCCGTTGTGTGACTCTGTGTGCTGAGATGGTTGGGTTTAACTGTTTAACGCTAATTAAGTATCGCGCTCTTTTGTTCGTTTAATATGGTGTGGGGTCCCGGCCGGACCTACTGCTATATTCTATGTAATAGGAAGTGTGTTACAAATTGGTATCAGCTACAGGTCTCGTTCCCTTTCCGTCTGAATTCGTGGTCGAATTCTTTTGAGGGGTGGTGATCACGTGTGTGCGTCGCCGTTAACTCATGTAAATAACCAGTAATTGTCCACTTTAGGAATGAATTACATGTAGGTGTGTAGCATTGGGATGGAACTTTTCTGTTCCTCTAGGGATCCATGATATCTCGTAGTCGCTAATTGTGTTTTGGGCACATATATATGTGACTGGGAATAGAGCGGGGCCATCTCGACCCCTGCGTTCGACTGCTAGTAGTGCACCAACTGCGGTGCCGACTCCTCCTTCTACTGAGATAGTAAGCATGATAGCCGAAGTAGTGTTTGCAATGTTCACTGCGCAACCTGGAGGGCATGTCCCTGGACAACCTCCTACTCCTGGAGTGACTCCAGTGCCGTTTGCGGCACCTGAACCTGCGGTTGAAAGGCCAGTGCCGGTGCGGGCACGAAGAGCTCCAGACCAACAACTGCAGTATTTTCTGAGTTTCCATCCTCCTACGTTCACGGGGGCAGGAACCCCGACGCAAGCTAAAGATTGGCTATCAAAGGTGCGCAAGACCTTGAAAGCCACTGACACGGAGGAAGGCCAGAAGGTTACCTTAGCAACCTTCCTACTAGATGGGGAGGCGCAGTTATGGTGGGATGAGATAGAGCTACATCACTTGGCAGGAAGGCAGCAGGAGGACATCTCGTTTGACGAATTTTCGAGATTGTTCTTAGCGAGGTATCTCCCACCTGCTCAGCAAATGGAGATGGAGAACCAGTTCAACCGCCTGACTCAAGGTGATCGCATGATCGATGATTACCTCCATGAGTTTACACGGTTGGGGAGATACGCAGGAGTGACCTTTGCCGATGAAGCTTGGAAGACAAATCGGTTCTATGAAGGTCTGCGAGAAGAGTTGCGGTTCCTTCTGTCGGGGGCAATGACACAGGGGTTTATGACCCTGGTTAATACGGCTCGTTCCTTAGAAAAGGATATGAAGCGGTCCCAGACCAGGAAGGAGCTAGCAGTTGTAAAGCCAGAGTTCAAAGTACCGAGCTCTGCGACGTCTGGGAGAGGCAATTGGAAGAACAAAGCGCGACCTTCTGGGTCAGCTCAATCTGCGGCCTCGGGTATGACAACTGGGCGAAGCCCATTCACTTGTTATAACCGTGGTAAGCCGGGTCATATATCCCGAGAATGTCGTGGAGGCAAGAAGGCGGCTGCGGCTTATGCGGCAGAGAAAGGGAAGGCAGCGGAGTCAACCGCATCCCATGCTGCTCCAGCCCAGCCTAGAGTGTACAATCTTGGCCAGCAGGAGGCCATCAAACAAAGCGATGTGGTGACAAGTATGCGTTAGTATACAACTTTTGTTGCTTTTTATACTCATACCTTGTGCATTGCTTGTAATCGTTTGTGTATTAGGCTTTGTCCTAATCTTTAACTCTCCGGCGAGAGCACTATTTGATACGGGTGCTTCACATTCATTTCTATCAGAGGCTTTCATACAACAACTTGGAGTGCCTTCGTCATTAAGAAAAGAACGATTAGATATGATGCTACCCAATGGCTGCTCGATGCGTGCGGATCGAGGCTGTGTTGTAAAGGTGCGAATAGGAAGTCAAGATTTTGATTTGGAAGCACTGATACTGCCACTTTCGGAGTTCGAAGTGATCTTTGGTATGGACTGGCTGTCAGCGCAGCATGCCTACATTGATTGCACTTCTAAGGAGGTCACACTGGGGTGGAATACCGAACGTGTAACTACGTTTGCCGGTTTGCGTGGGTCGAGCAAGACGCTGATGTCTGCTATCCAAGTCGTCAAGGCCATTCGGCAAGGCGCAGAACTGTGTGTTGTGCTAGTTGGGGCTGCAAAGCCTCAGCCCAGTCTGAGTGACGTTCCTGTTGTCTCGGCGTATCCTGATGTGTTTCCGAAAGATCTTCCTGGGGCTCCACCTCAACGAGAGATAGACTTCACTATAGAGCTGGTGCTAGGTGCCAAACCCGTGTCCCGCTCTCCGTACCAAATTGCGCCAAAGGAAATGGCAGAGTTGAAGGTTCAGTAACAGGAGTTGCTAGAGCAAGGCTATATACGCCCAAGTTCATCACCTTGGGGTGCTCCGGTCCTTTTTGTGAAGAAGAAGGATGGAAGCCTACGTCTCTGTATTGACTACCGTGAATTGAACAAGCTGACCGAGAAGAACAAGTATCTGATCCCTCGAATCGATGACTTATTTGATCAGCTAGTAGGATCGTCGGTGTATTCAAAACTGGATCTTAAGTCTGGCTACTACCAGTTGCGAATTCGGGATTGTGATATCCCCAAGACGGCATTTAGTACCCGCTATGGGCACTACGAGTTTACAGTCATGTCGTTTGGACTGATGAACGCGCCATCAGTGTTTATGGATCTGATGAATAGGACCTTTCGAAAGTACCTAGATCGATTCGTTATCGTCTTCACTGACGATATCTTGGTGTACTCTCAGTCTGAAGAAGAACACGCAATTCATTTGCGTGAAGTTTTGGAGAACCTATGACGGAGTCAGCTGTATGCCAAGTTCTCCAAGTGCGAGTTTTGGCTAACTTCAGTAGCATTCCTTGGTCATGTTGTTAGTGGCGAGGGTATCGCGGTGGATCCGGCAAAGATCGATGCAATCCAGAAGTGGCCCGTTTTGGCAACAGTAGCGGAAGTCAGGAGTTTCCTTGAACTTGCCGGCTACTATCGGCGCTTCGTGGATAACTTTTCGCGGATCGCTCTACCTCTCACCACCTTGACAAGGAAGGATCAGAAGTTCATTTGGTCACCAGTGTGTGCACGAGCTTTTGACGAATTAAAGAGTC
This sequence comes from Dactylorhiza incarnata, assembly GCA_033032865.1. Classification (NCBI taxonomy): domain Eukaryota; kingdom Viridiplantae; phylum Streptophyta; class Magnoliopsida; order Asparagales; family Orchidaceae; genus Dactylorhiza; species Dactylorhiza incarnata. The sequence continues at coordinate 1,813,304 of JAWHQI010000224.1, forward strand.
GTCTGACCACCGCACCGATTTTGTGTTTGCCATGTGGTACGGAAGGCTATGAAATATACAGCGATGCGTCAGGGAGCAGCTTAGGCTGCGTACTTCTTCAGCATGGTCAAGTAATAGCTTATGGCTCTCGCCAGTTGAAAGTGCATGAGCAGAATTACCCGGTCCACGACTTGGAGTTGGCGGCCGTGATTTTCGCTGTGAAATTGTGGCGACACTACTTGTATGGCGTGAAGGTTGATATCTTTACGGACCATAAGAGCCTAAAATATTTGCTAAATCAAAAAGAGCTTAACATGCGACAGCGAAGGTGAATGGAGTTCCTGGGGGACTACACTTTCGAAATACACTATACTCCCGGGAAGGGAAATGTAGTCGCGGATGCTATGAGCCGGAGGTCTTCTGCGTAGGTAAACTGGATTCAGATGTATGATCCACGTCTGATCAGTGACTTGGAAGCCTTAGAGATCTCCTGTGTGGAGAGGAGTTCTAGTGCAAGTGCGTGCTTGAACTGGACGGAGGTGCAATACGACCTCGCGGACAGAATACGACAGGCCTTAGAACTTGATTCGAGCATGCAACGCTATTTGGCAGAGTCTGAAGTTGGGACTGCTGCAGAGTTTGTGTTAGACGACGGTCTAATGTGGAAAGACGGTCGATTGTGCATCTAAAACGTGGGTAAATTACGGGAAGAATTGATGTACGAAGCACACTTTACAAAGTACTCAATTCACCGAGGAAGCACAAAGATGTACCAAGACATGAAAAAGCTGTTTTGGTGGCCAGGACTGAAGAAAGACATCGCCTTATACGTGGCAAAATGCAAAACTTGCGCACTTGTGAAGGCAGAATGTCAGAAACCTGGAGGTTTTCTAAAGTCGTTGCCAGTACCGGAATGGAAATTTGATGATATTTCTATGGATTTCGTGCACGGTTTGCCGAGATCATAGAGTGGGAATGATGCTATTTGGGTAATCGTGGATCGCTTGACGAAAGTAGCCCATTTTATTCCTAACCGACGAGATGATTCAGTAGAAAAGTTGGAAAAACTTTATGTTGATAGCATTGTACGATTGCACGGTGTGCCCCGTAGCATCGTCAGTGACCGAGATGGGCGCTTCACTTCGAAAGATTGGAGGCTAATCCACCAGTTGTTGGGGACAAAGTTGAAATTTAGTACTGCCTTCCACCCTCAAACGGATGGGCAGACTGAACGTACAAACATAACACTAGAGGATATGCTCCGTATGTGCGTCCTAGATTTCGGTAAGAAGTGGGAAGATCATCTTTTCATGACCAATTTCGCTTATAATAACAGCTACCAGGCAAGTATAAAGATGGCGCCCTTCGAGGCCCTCTATGGTAGAGCTTGCCGCACTCCCTTAGCTTGGGCAGAGACAGGCGAGACGAGACTGTTTAAGTGAAAGGAAGTCGAAGATGCAAATTCAGCCATTCAAACAATCCGGGAGAGATTGTTGATTGCACAAGATAGGCAAGCGAAATACTACAATGGCAAGCACAGAAACGTCGAGTTCGCCGAGGGCGACTGGGTTTATCTAAAGATCAAACCTTTCAAGGGTGTGTCCAGGATTCGACGCTTGAAAAAGCTGAGTCCGAGGTACCTTGGACCGTTTGAGATTCTGGATCGTGTTGGTGAAGCTGCCTATCGGCTCGCTCTTTCGACAGAGCTGAGCGGACTGCATGATGTGTTCCACATATCTGTGCTACAGAAAGCTGTGCCAGAGCCTAGCAAGGTCCTGGTAAAGAATCAAGTGTCAGTCGATGATGAGCTAAAGACGTTAGTCACGCCTGTTTGCATCGAAGACACTGATGTTAGGAAGTTGCGGAACAAAATGATTCGAATGGTCAAAGTCCGCTGGAACAATTACGGTCGTGAGGAGATTTCGTGGGAACGGGAGCAAACCATGCGAGATGAGTTCCCCGAACTGTTCCGTTAAGGTACAAATTCTGTTTTGTATCTTGTTGTTCTTTGCACTGTTTAAAATTTCGGGACGAAATTTCATTAAGGAGGGGAGAATTGTAAAACCCCAAGTTTCGTGTGCAAAGAAAGTGGAAATGTGCAGAAGCTAAAGACCTAGCGCCTGGCGCTAGCGATAGCGCCGACGGTAGTGCATTTCCCGCTAAACCTATTTAGTTCTTGAGGGACATGTGCATTTCCCGAGAAATGAAGCATGCTGAAATAGATGAGCTAACGCCAGCGTTAATGCTAACGCCTTGCGCTAGCCCAACTTTGTCGAACACAGCTCGCCGATCGTTGAACGCAGGCAGAAGCCTTAAGCGGTTGAGGATAAGCTCAGCCACCTCCTTAGAGCTAACGCCAGGCGCTAGCGATAGCGCCGACGGTAGTGTTTTTCCGAGAAGTGTGTTCTTTCTCGAGGAGCGTGGTGGCATTTCACGAGAAGTTTGTCAAATAAAGATAGCGCAGGCGGTAGCGCTAGCGCTAGCGGTAGAGATTTCTCGCAAAATCCTTAAGCGGTAGAGCGGTACCGACTCTGAGATAGCGCCAGGCGCTAGTGGCTAGCATCGGCGGTAGCGGAAAATTATATAAACACTCAAATTCGACTTTCCTTCTCATTTTCTATGAATCTTCTGCCATTCTGAGAGCACTGAGCAGAGAAGGAAGTCCATTGAAGGTTGTTGTGCCAAGGGCAAATCCGCGAAGGAGTTCTTGGGCGCTTGTGCCATCATCGATCTATTGAAGAGGAAGCTATTTCAAGGGATTCCAACTGATTCCCTCTCAGTTCTATGGCACCAAAATGAGCGCCAAAGGTAACGATTATCCTCCCTCATCTTTGGACAAGTTCGCCCTTTGATTTGCATAGTAGTAGGCAGATTTCCACTAGCAAGTGGATATATTTCTGCCGACGGGTTGATGTTATCCCCGTAGAAATTGCATATAGAGCCTGGAATCGAAGTACAGGCATAGGCATGCTGTGTGAAGCCCATCTGGACAGGTTGGTCTGGATTGGTGATGTTGATATGCTATTGCACTCCGGAGAAGACTCCATGATCTATGCTGTGTTTTTCGGGTGTTATGTACTGTTTTGTACTGCAAAAGAGATCTGGAGGTGTTTCCCAAAAATACCCGGAAAAGAGTAGCAGAACTGAGTTCTGTCACTAGCGCCGGGCGTTAGCGCTAAAACCGGCGGTAGCTCCCAGTGAGCCGTGTGAAAGCCTGTGAAGCCTATGCGCATGAACTGGGTTGAGCAGCAGAAGCTGAAGGACCACGTACCTTGCTGCATTGACCTTACGAGTCAAGAGCGGGCTAGGGAAAGCTGTACCCATTTTACGTTGATGTTATCCCTAATATTATGAGCGCGAGCATCTGGCGGAACCGAAACCCCACCCTTAGCTATTGTGAAGAGGATTGCAACCTCGGGTCACGATATGCCGTTTGGGACTAGACTCATCAAGGCCGTCCATCCTTGATGAGAGTCAGCTCATAGTGAGAATCCGAGTTGAAAAAGGACTCGTCGATTGTGTGTCGTGAGTGCCAAAAGCGGGTAAGCCTATATCCGAGTTGAAAAAGTATTTGTCGATAAACGCATCACTCTCAATGAAAATGAATGCTTCTATGCGGTGCTTAGAAGCACCTGTGATGTATATACTGTTTTTGCTTGCCTGCAGGGAAGGAGCACCACCGCCCCGAGCATGGGGTGGGGTCGTTATAAATCTTGGTCAGCTAAAGCTGACCGGTTACTTGTTTTGCCCACCACTTTGTGGATTTGTTTGTACATGTCCTGGCGAGACTAGCGGGAAATAGCGGGCTGAAGCCCCTGCTGCAGTGATGTGCTGGTCCTTGAAGGCCAAAGCTTTTGTTTACTGTGTTCATATGTGGCCGGCCTGCGTGCCGATGTTTAGAAACCACTCTTATTATGTAAACAAACATTGTAAAGAACTTATTATGTCTTTCATTCCTAGTGGCTAGTGTGGACAATGTGTATACTGGTTTTTAATTATAACAAAATGCTTCTGTTGTGTGACTCTGTGAGCTGAGATGGTTGGTATTAACTGTTTAACGCTAATTAAGTAGCGCGCTCTTTTGTTCGTTTAATATGGCGTGGGGTCCCGACCGGACCTAATGCTATATTCTATGTAACAGGAAGGGTGTTACAATCGTTACCGATAATGGCCCTCAGTTTAATAATTCAGAAATGATCAATTTCTGTGATCAGATTGGGATTGAGCTACGATTCTCCTCAGTATATCATCCCAAGAGTAATGGACATGTGGAGGCTGCGAATAGGCAAATCTTGTATCTTCTAAAGAAGAGGGTTTTACATCAAAAAGGAAACTGGGCAGAACAACTCCCTTCTGTCCTCTGGACTCTTTGGACTACACCCACTTCAGTCACAGGGGAAACACCATTCAAATTATCCCATGGTTCGGAGGCACTCATTCCAATTGAGTTTGAAGTGACCAGTCCCAGAGTTATGTTTGCATAATAGGGAGGCGAAGCATGAATGGAAGCCAATAATGAAGAGATAAAATATAGTCTGGATTTAATCCAAGAACTCTAAGATGAAGCAACTATCAGACAGGGGGAAGTGAAGAGGAGAATGGCCAGATATTTTGATAAGAATGTCAGAATCAAGCAATTCGCAGTCGGAGATATAGTACTGAAAAAAGTGGATGCTGCAGCCAGAATGGGTGCCGTTGGAAAAATTGAATCCCAACTGGGCAGGTCCATTCATCGTCAAGGAGGTGCTAAAGAGTGGAGCTTATCGCCTTCAGACAAGTGATGGAGAAGACATTTCACATACCTTGAGCGGTGACAATTTGAAATGGTTCTATCCTTAAAATGTTATCTCTCTCATTTCTTGTCATTTTGATATTAAATAAAAAGCCCCATACTGACACTTTTTCTTGTCTAGTAACTTGGTCCTCTTTTGTTTCTCACTGAACCATGGAGACATCGCCAAGTTTTGCTTGAAACCCCACAGATTGTAGTCATTAGTGTAATACCACGAAGACCACGTGTAGCGGGGAATTTTCACACACGTGTAATGGAAGCTTGCCAATTCCTGTGCGGTGGTCTCCAGAATTTTGGATCCCAGTCAGTATCTAACACACCTCTGAATCAAGGGAGGTCCAGGTGACTATTAGCACTATTGTGCCCCAAAATAGATAGGGCTACAACATTGATGATCTTTCTGAGGAAAGCAATGCTAGCTATATAGGCGCACCTGCCCAAATGATCATCTTAGTCTATGACCATCGAATACTCCTACATACTCTCAAGTGGTACCTATAGGGGACCCACAACTGAGTTGATCTCTCTGAGGAAAGCAAAGTTTGCTATATAAGTACACCTGCCCAATTGATCAACTTAGCTAGTATCCTTAGGCAAGAGAGCAGTTGAGTCGTTAGGATTTTTACAGCTCTGGTGACCACTTGAGGAAAGCAATGCTTGCTGGATACGCACACCTGCCCACTTGGTCACCTGAGTCTGTAATTCTCTTTCTTCTTTATAGGTAGTTCTTTTCCTCTTTTAGCTTCTGTGATCATTTGAGAAACGCAATGATTGCTATGTACAAGCACCTGCCCACTTGGTCACATAAAATCTATGATTCCTAAGATCGGGCGGTTTGGCCTCTTAAGCCGAACGACTTGAAAGAGAATATCACAGGTTGGAAAAAATGGCAGTGCAATATACAGGCCGGACGGTGTAGTGGAGGCCGGCCGGATAAAATATATTTGGCTTTAAAGCTAAAGAACAGGTCACTATAAGTCTTAAACTGCTGTTAATAACAGTGTTATTCGATCGACCTGGGTCACTCTAGCTATAATAAATGCAAGCTGGTATTATTCGCTCGGTCTAAATTAATTTGCTTATGAGAAATATGAACAAGCATAATTCGCTCGACTTGGGTTATGATGGCTTCAACTCAAAATTAATATCCGATGGGTTGGTCTGTCTCAGTGATAATAATTGTTGGAATCAAGTTGTATGATATAATTATTCTTTGGAACAAGTCATGATTTATCATTGCAGATTTAAATCTATTCCAGAACTTGATCAATAAACCGCCCGAATAATATTTCATGGCATCAAGACAATTATTCTTTTTAAACTCCTGTATATTCAGAGATTAGACTGTTAGTCACCCGAACTGGATGTTGGTCGCGCGACTTGATGTTTATTATCCGGACTTATGGAAATACTATCTCTGGCGGCTTCAAGAAAGGATTTGCGTTTTGAAAAGAATAATGGAAAGATAAAGGACCGCATATGAATAATCAACAAGTATGTAAAATTGCAAGGACACACATCAGAACAGGTAAGAATATTTTCTTTTAAATTCTCAAAAATACATTTTTCTGTTTAAACTGATCGACTAACATATCTAAGCCGTCAGGTATGCAAGGTAAATCAAAATAGGAACATAAAAGCAATTAGTCATTCGAATTAAGTCTCTTGGCCGTAGGGGAATTCGAGTCTCCACCGCCCTCAATATCGACGTCAAGAGAGTAAGTCCCGCTATCCGATGAAGAGCTTGTTGATCCATTGTTGGAGATGTTCGAATCTTCTATCTCTTTGCTTTTTGCTCGCTCGATTTCATCCTCAGCATCACTGGCTTCACAAACTGCATCGTCTCTCTCCTCGCCATCAACAGCAGCCTCATCATCTTCCTCTTGATCTTCACCGTCTTCTTCTTCCTCCTCGAGATCTACTTCACCGACCTTATTTTTTCCCTTCGCCTTGTGGGTAATAACATCTAATTTCTTTTTCAGAGATGGATAGATGTCAGAGAAAGTAAATTCGTCAAAACCTGGTGCCAAACCGCCAAGATCTCTTAGGCGGTTGAGTGCTCCGTCAATTCCTTTAGCAACACGAGGAAAAACCTCATCTTGGAAGACCGGGTTGTCTATATGTAATTTTTTTTGTCAAAGAAATAAAGGTTAGACAGCATGGTTTGAATATCTCAAATTTTCATATCAGGTGATAACTTTCCAACTCTGCTTCTTTTAACTGCACGTTCTCCCGCGCTAGTTCAACATATTATTTTCACTAAATGACCGTGAGCTGAAATTAACCTCTTATAGTATATTCCCATAAAGTTGTTAGTCATATAACTCCTTGCCCTAACCTGCGCGACTAGCTTGGACAACTCTAATTCAGGAATTTCTTTGAGTTTTTCAAGTTTCGCCCACCATAAAGAGCGGTACCGGCGGCTGCTGCATGGCGACTTATTTTCTCACTTCCCCAGTATGGAAGCACGGTAGATCCTTGGACGCATTCACCCTCAGGGTGCCAGCGCAAGGTCGAGCGGCCTTGTAAACCTTTTGGATTGCTGCAAAAATTAAGGGGGGTGAACTCACCAAAAGAGTCAGAGTCTTCCTCCCCTCCAGATGTTTGCGGCCAACTTCTTTTCTGTCTTTTCTCTCTGTGGGTCAAAATCAGACTGCCGGGCTGAATGGCTTATTCTTTGGGGCAATTGCGGTAGCTGCAAAGCAAGAACGAAATGTTAATATATAAGTCGTGCGGTCAGAAGTAACAAGTTACGGGGAGCTTACTGTTCTCAGGCTGAATTTGTTCTAACTCGGAAATCAGTGGTATGTAATGATTTACATTAAGCCTGTTGGAACCTTAGTTTTGATTTGAGTTAGGATCCATCTTTAATGTCTAAGTTTCTATCATAACTCATATTATAACTTAGAACAAATCCCATTAAGAAAGAAGGCTGAAAAGAGATATAATTAATATGCTGAAATATTACGAGAAGAATAAAATTTACATATGTTCTCTGCGCTCAACGAACTTCCATCTGCATTCGACGAACGACGTTGTGCGCTCGACGAATGGTATTCATTCTGCGCTCGTTGAAATCCAGCGGTTCAACGTTCGATGATCCCGTCTCAGCGGTTCAGCGGTCGACGAACAGATTATCTCAGCGGTCGACGAACAGACCCCGTCTCAGCGGTCGACGAAATCCTGCGTTCGACGAACTCAAGTCTACGTTGGACGAATAGTTCAATATTCAGCGGTCGACGATCCAGCCCGTCTCTGCGCTCGACGAAAAGTTCCTTTCGACGAACTCAAGTCTGCGTTCGACGAATCTTCAACAGAAGCTCAGAATGGCGAATCAAATGTTCAGGTCGACGAATCAAATGATGAGGTCGACGAACGTGAAGCTGAGCTCGACGAATTTCTCCCAGCTTTATATATTGATATTCTCAGCTCGACTAATATGCTGTCACATTTATTAAAGCAATATTTTATTAATTCTATTTATATATTGTTATATATATTGTTGCCTTAACATTTTTATATAGCCGTTGGCAGAAGCATTAAATGATATAGACGTTGCAGCAAAGCTAAAGACAGCAACTTATGTTCTCAAGGATTTGTGAAATAAAAGAGATATTATTTCCTTCCTCTCTGGTCGGTAAGAACTCAAATCAGCCGAAAGCTCTCCAGAATAAATATACAGAGAGAAGAACAGAAGAAAAAAAAAGTGGCGAAATAGAAAGCTACAGGAAAAGAGAAAAGCAGGGGAGCAAAAAGAAGAAGCAGATTCAAATTATATTATATCTTCTTTTTGCTAAACTCTTTCTTGCAGATCATCTACATCCTGAGACACCAATCAATACTATTTTCTCAGGGATCTAAACTGCAAGATGAAAAGAGGAGTATCACATTCTAGAGAAGAAGCTCCATCCACAAAGCTGTCATCTAATCTAAATCAGACAGGGGGAGCTCTCTTCAACATCATCATCAAGAGTCTTCTTAGAAAGAGAAGAACACTATAATCTTTTTTGTTTTCTTTATTTCCCCTCCTGTACAAAGGGTTATAACTCCCTTCAAAAGTTAACTCCCGGTGACAGGGCAGCTTAGCAAAAACCTGTATCTTGGTTAGATCACCTGATCAAAAGCTCCCTTGGTTTTTGGGCACCTTATCAAAAGCTCATTGATGTGAGGGCACCTCATCAAAAACCTCTAGTGGATTCCTACCATTGGGTAGAAGAGTAGATGTACCCAGGTTGATTGGGGAACTACTATATATCTTGTGTCATCTGGATGTTTGCATTGCTTGTTTGTTTTATGTTTTATTTCTTGATGTGATTACTTTGCCTTCTTACTGTTTGTTGTTATTACTAACACAACACCTATACTTATATATATCATTACTTTTGAAATACACTTAAACAAGAGCTTTAATATTAAGAACTAAAACTCACTTCCAATTGGTATCAAAGCATATCAATTGACTTTCAAAGCCGCTCATTCTTGATAAACTCATAAATTTCCTGCTCAACCCCTTCAACATCGCATTGTTGAAAAATCTCCTCCTCTCGAACCTGTGGATTGACATGCAGCAATCCGAGTTGGCCTTCAAAGATCAAATACCTTTCTGACCAGTTCAGAATCTTGTTCACCAAATTCGCCACCTTCAGTCCCCTGCACCCGAAGTATAAGTGTCCTATGAATATTTTTGTCCCAACGTCTGGGATAGACCGCATAGAAAAGAACCTTCTGAACAAAATGATGGAGAAGCGAACTCCCTCAGACCGCAAGTAAGATTGAAACTATATATGGCTGCTATGGAATTTGGTGGAAGTTGCCCGGGAACATCTCCATAATGATTGATGATTGCCACGACCTCTAGCAGCAGTGGGAATTTGAAACCATTATCAAAATGGTCTATGCGAATTGCGATCTGAGAAGGATTGGAAAAGTTAATTCGCTCATCACGAAGGGGAAGTCGTGCGAGCAGCGAGATCCCAATCATATGTTTATCAATGAATTCATTTAACTCGGTCACTGTGAGGCGACATTCCTTATGGTCTGCCGAGTGGAATGCTAAAGCCGCATCAGTCCAGACGGCCCAACTTTCTCAGACCTCATTGGCTTGCTCTTAGCCCACATCTTGAATATAGTTGAAAGAGTCTCCGGGATATCTGGTATTTATAGAATCCCATGACCTGCACATAGCCAAATCAAATCGCGGCTAACCAGCCTAACCACGTGGCCAGAAACTTGTATATTCAAAGTGTTCTAAGAAATAAATCGCAAGCAAACAATACAAACTGCACAAACAATATAACCATTTAGAGATATCATATGATATTCAAAGTCATTAAATGATAAAATATCACCAGGCAAGCTTGCAATGTTTGGGAATTGTCCGAAAGATCAAATAAATATTACAACACATAAGTTTCAAATATAAGCCGCCTACGACTGATGATCTGAGGGAGAATCCTCACGATGAAGGCGTGTTATCTGGTCACTGGTTTACAAGAGAAATGCATACATATGACTCATTCTTCGGTGAAGGTGGTTGATGGTTCTATGAAGCCAGGTGGCATCATGCTCTACCCGCACTATAACAATAGTGCGTGGAGGCAATGCCGCAGAGGCCTCTCCAGGAATAATGACATGTTCAGCTTCCCTGATCGCTGGGGGATTTGAGGTCTCCCCAGCAACCGGGTCGCTTGATGTACGCAGTCTCTCATCACTTACATTGACAGGTCGCTGATTCCCACCAACCTCCCGAGTCATATGCAAATACTTCCCTCGATAGTATTTATAATCATCTTCAAATATCCGGCTTGCTTTCCTCTCTTTGTCAAGCCACGCGACCTGGGTGGTGATTTGATCTTGCAACACCTTCTCTCTTTCCAGCTATTCTCTTCTCTCAGCCTCCAATGCGAGCCGCAAGTCCTGCTCCTTAACTCGTGCAATCTCAGCTAGATTCTCCATCGCATTTTTCTATTCAAGCATATTTATCTGGTTGGTTTCTTCAAGATCCTCCACCTTTTCCTGCAAGATGATAAGGGAATCCTTGGGGTCGACCTGTGCCTCTTCTCCAACACTTAAGTTTAATGAGAAGCTTAGCACTGGTGGTGGTAGTTGAGGGAGACTAGCAGACAGGTTGCGCGGCTTCATAAGTGGCTCAGATGCATCTGTAATAAGGAAAATACGGTTAAAACAATAAAAGTGGACAACTCGATACAAAGGCAATAATATTGAATCAAGACCGCTAATTTCAATACTTTCTCGCCCATTGACCGCCTCAACAAGACAAAGGCCTGAAAATACAGGTCGCCTTGATTGTTCAGGATGCATCTTTCGGCATTGTTCTGTCCAAAGTCTTTCGTTTTGCTTCCGTTTGACAATGGAAGTTTGAGCCACGGACAGAAAGAAGTTCGATGGCAGGTTTAAAAATCAAATCGATCTGTTTTTCTGTGGGCGCGATTTAAAAAAAGCGAATAGAACGGAAGGTCGCACCTTGCTTACCTTCAGTCAGGGGATCTGACGGTGTCGGCTTCTGGAGAGATCGTTTTAGTTCCTCTTCCTTCTCCTTTAACTTCCACAATCTAGTCTCTTTAGTGATCTCCAGGATTGGATCAGCTTTCTCAGACCTAACCGCACTCTCAGGCTCGGCTTCGTTCAATGTTGCGGGGGTATCCAGAAGCCGATCTTGATATTCAAGAGTATCCATATCTTTGAAGATTTCACTTAAAGTAACGCTGGCAGTAGAGTTGGATGAAGGTTCGTCTGGTTTATTAGAAGTTGTAATGCCCTCATCAACTTCTTTCTAATGCGCTTTATGCTGAAGGCAAGCCGCACCCGATCTCTGAGAAATAACGTTGTTCCGGGCTTTCAGCTTTTTAGCCTTCCTGATCACCCCGTCCGCCATCGATTCAGCTCACCATCTCTTCTTCACCAAAGTCAGTTCGACATGTTGTGATTGTCCAGAGTTATCTTATATGACCACCACTGGCGCAGAAGCATTTCGTTCGGCCGGATTTGAAGAAACTATGACCTCTTCCTCCTTTTTTTACCTTTAAAAGAGGCTCTCCAGAGGGAGAGTATACAATATCGAAGTGATACACCCTGTGGTTTTTAAAGGAGCAGTGCTGGAAGTCTCTTTGTGTGATAGCGCAGACAGGAGGACCGGAGAAAAGTTGGCACAACCCGCAGCAAGTTTATCGGTGTCCTCATCAACCATAAAGGTGTTTAAGTTAACCGCTTTCTCAACATTGGTAGTGACGGCAGTGCGGTCAGTCTTTTCAAACCGCCGCACTTTCTTCTTCTTCGACCAGTCGGCCTCCTTCCCGTCACGGTCTATAATCTTGGACAACAGATCATCCATCTGGATCAAAGGGTTGCCGGCTCAAAAATGACTGATCACTAACGGCGAGTGGTGTACCGTGACTGAGATAGAATTATGCAGAATAGAGAGCTTTCAGAGCTTTTATAGCTTCCAGAGAAAGTCAGGCGTGGTCTCCGGCTAGAATTCACATTTTCAAAATTTCCTTAAAATTTAAAAATGTACGGGGATTATGTTTACCCCGAAGACCGCTATCCAAAGTAATAACTCCCTCAGACCGGATGGCTTGTCAAGCCTAGCCGTCTAGCTCTACCATTGATGGTTTGCATACAAGTCTCCCGAACCATCAAGAACAAGCCGGGTAGTCTAGGTAGCCCAGACCGCCATCAAGGATTAACAAAAATCAAGGCGCAAGTCAAGAAAGAAAGTCACGAATTTAGATCACAGTCTGCGAGGGCTACTTCTCTTCTCGAGTCAAGACTTGTTCCCAAGCTCAGCATAACCCAGGGTTAAAGCCACCATGCAGCACGACTTTCCTTTTATTTTCTCCTTTTGCATCCTGTCACCCCCTGCCCAATTCTCTTGTATCCGGGCAGATGGTTATTCTAGCCCTTCCCGTTTGGCAGGCCTCTGAGCCTATAAATAGTGGGGAAACATTCCCAAGGAATGGGCAGTCGTATCTAGGAGCTCACTTGTAAGAGATGCGGTCTCGAGTTTTGCGCCTTGCGGCTTGTTACTCACCGAGATTCTATTATTGTCCCCCTACAACCCGCTATAACCGATTTTCTTAAATCAAATGAAAGCCCGTCACAGCAGTGGTATTCGCTGTGACGGGCGAAGTCTGGCTTTGACCGCTGCCAGCAGTCTAGGTGATCTATACTCACTAAGTCAGCAGTAACCGTCAACTCACAACCTCCTTTTTCTCTCGCTTCCCTTGCGTTGATCGTGGAGGTGCATTTTTGGCGTCAACAGTAATCATATAAACATTATGCATCCTAGGTGCAGTGAGTACGACTTCATTTGTTTTATAATTTAAGATTTTGCAAACGTTTGTAGAAGATTCAAATAATTTATTAAAACATTTATCACATAATTGACTAATTGAAATTAAATTATTCTTCAAACCTTCTACAAACAAAACATTAGAAATTGAAAACAATTCGATTACACACCATGCCAATGCCCATGATCCTTCCTTTTCCGTTATCTTCGAATGTCACCGTCCCTCCTTTCTTCATCTCAAGGCTAAGGAATTTTGCTTTATTGCCCGTCATGTGTTTGGAACATGCCGAGTCCAAATACCACATGTCTTCTTTATCCTTAGCTTGCCAACATACCTACAAAGGGGATGAGAGTAAAGATCCGGATACCCAAGAGGTTCCCCCTAGAATAGGTGGAAACATTAGGCACCCAGATTTGTTTTAACCCACTTTGCCCCTTCTTCCTACATGAGTCCGAGGGGTTCCCAAATATATGTCATTTGGCACACGATATAAAAGGGGTTGAGACCCTTTTCGGAGTTCTGTATATACTCTTGCAGGAAGATGAGTGTACATCTAAATTTTGAAATGACTTTTTAATATAAGAATTATAATTTCTGGATTTACTACTATACCGTCGGCTATAATAGGTACCGCTGGGCGAATGCTCCCAGTAACATAACCATGCCCATATTTTGCACTACCATGGCATTGGTTGGCCAAGATCATGTCAAGAGACCTTTGGCCAACAACAAATTTTTCAATGGCCATGTTTAAATCATGAATTCGGGCTTTAAGAGCGGTATTTTCCGTCATTAACATAACACACTGATTCGCAAAAGATTTCTTTCCTTCTTCTATTTGAGAAAGAGAGGTTTTTACAGGTTCTTCTAAGTCCCCTTTTTCCTTAGTAAGTAATTCAATAATGGAGTGGGACTTACAAAGAGCTTCTTCAAGATCTTTCATTCTTGCCAAGCAGTGATTGCACTCTTGGCAAGCTACATTCTCTTCCCCTAATAGTTTAGCTTCTTTAGACAATTTTTTGTTTTTCTTTAACAAAAGTTTATTTTGAGTTCTTAGAAGATCAAAATCTTATAAACTTTATCAAAAATATTTACAAGTTTGTAAATTCTCAGAATATAAATCATCAAAAGTAGGGGGAGGTACCTCACTGTCGCCGTGGACATTACACTCGTCGCCGGATGGCTTATTGCTCTTTTCCAAAAGGCACATATTTGCCTCTTCTTCATCGCTAGTGGATGAGCCACTTGAATCCTCGGAGGAGTCCTCCCATGTAGCGGCTTTTAGTACCTACTTTTTCTCCTTGCCCTTGTGCCTCTTTTCCTTTTGCTCTTTCATATATTTCAGGCACTGGCTCCGGATGTGTCTGGTCCTTCTGTAATGGTAGCATTACTGTGGTGGTCTCACATCATTGTCATCCTCGCTACCTTTTTCTTTCTTCGATGAGGATCTCTTGTCGATGAAATATTTTCGGAAGGTCTTTCTCCTTTCTGGATTCTTCATGAATCTTTTAAACTTCTTCACAAATAGGCTCTCCTCATCCTCTTTATCACTATCTTCTTCATTGGTCTCCTTCTTTGATTTCAATGCCAAGGCCTTCTTCTTTGGATCCTCATTGTAATCTTGTCGTTGAATTTTTAGTTCAACCTCATGGGTTTTATGATTCCCAATGAGGCTCTCAATTTTGGAGATTCTTTAGATCGTACGACTCCAAGATGGCTGTCACCTTTGGATTGAACTTTGGAGGAAGAGACGTAAGAATATTTTTCACCAAGTCGCCGTTGGAGAAAACTTTTCCAAGCACTTTTGATTCATTGACAATCTTGGTAAACCTTGTGTACATTGAATCTATCTTCATCCGCCTCCATCCGGAATTTCTCGTATTCAGAATCAAGTTGGAAGAGCTTTGGATCCTTGACCTGCGAAGTACCTTCATGAGTAATTTCTAAGAAATTCCATATATCATAAACAATTTCGCAAGCATAAGTACGATTAAATTCCGTTCTATTCAAAGCACAGAATGCATCATTCATAACCTTAGCATTATTCTTACATCCCATTTTATCATTATTATCTCATTTGTCTCTCGGTTTTTCCATAGAAACTTCACCAAAAACAAAATTTGGTGGAGTGTAGCATTCTTCTACGATACCCCACACATCATTATCCAAAATAATTAAAAAACAATGCATTCTTATTTTCCAATAATTATAATCGGTACCAGTGAATAGAGTTGGTCTACTTATCCCTTGACCCTCAAGAAAAGCATGATTATGGTGCGTCGAGTGCGTCTTGCGAGTAAAGAGTAGCGGCGCCATTATTCCTGGTTGTGAAACTATTTTGGAATAACCTTGCTCTGATACCAAGTGTTGGATCTGTAGGCGCCCTTAGAGGAGGTGGGGGTGAATAAGAGCTTTATGATTTTTGAATAAAATAGGGAAAATGAGTTCTGTCACTACCGCTTGCGATAAGTAGTTACCGCTCCGCGGCTGCGCTCCGAAAATTTAGATTTTTTTCAAAAATTGTGCCAAAGTGATTGTTCTTACAAACTCCTGAACGAAATAAAATCTTAGAAAGTCAGAGAAGATGAGAATTGATTTTAGTTCAAAAGATAATTACAAGAGTATTAATTTCAATAGCGCTTGAAATTGAGGTGATAGAATAAAAACACTTTTTGATTCTTCACCGATCCTTCTCCCAAGGACTGGTTGGTTATAGCCTATCTTCCCCAAGATATGGCATCTAGCCTTCCCCCTAGATCTACACTTAGACCTAGTCGCCACACACACCACAACGAATTCCCCCTAAACCTCGCAAGGCCTAGTCGCCAACCCCTGCAACGAATATACTACGTTTCAAAAGTAAAGAGAAGAAATACAAAGTAAAAAAACACTCCCTATATAGAAAATCTCTGAAGGAGATGAAGGATCGTCATGAACATCATCGAAGTTGAAGCACACATCCTTCTTTAAGTATGACCGTGTTGAAATCTCCTTCTCACTCTTGTTCTTCAATGATGGAGTTTGGAATGCTTTGGAACTCTGGAATAAAGGCTCTCACAAAAGGTTGGAGTTATAGCTTTTTTTACACACATAAAAGAGAGAGATCCATCCTTTATGTAGGAAACGTAAGCTACCACCTGCGATAGTACTACCGCTCCGCACTGGTATCATGTGCACTATTGTGCTGCAATGTGTCCCCCTTTGTGGAGATCGTGCTAACCACAATGGATCATGGACCTACCACGCCGCGGTAAGAACTAACGTGCCGCGTTAGATATCGTCATTTAATCTTCAAGAAACCGCCTGCCCTCAGTCTTCAGAGTACATTCCATCTACCCCCAGTGGTAGGAGTTACCGCTCTGCGGTAGCTCGAAATTCTGAGCTCTATGATCATTCTGCATTGCTCTTTTTGGGAGTATAGTTCCTGTATACTATAAACACACGTTAAGCAAGATCAAATACATTGTGGAATATGTTATTCTCAAACCAAGAGATGTGAAACACAAGCTCCAACAGAGACCACCGGGCACGCTGAGCAGGCCGAGAATGCCGTGCAGGCGGAAACCACCTGGGAAAGGATGAGATCGCCTGGAATAGGCTGAGACAGCCGGGCAGGCTGAGAACGCCGGGTAGGCTAAGACGGCCGGGCAGGCCGAGACCGCCTGGGATAGGCTGAGATTACCTGAGACAGGCTGAGACTATCTGGGACAGGCTGAGATCGCCGATCACCTGTAATAGTCAGCTCAAAGGGGATCACCGATTTCTGGGTAAATAGTAATTCTCCAAACTTCAATATTTAAGGATTTAAAAAAAAATTCCATAACAGTTTTCCACCCTTTATAATTTTCACCCATAAATAAAGGTTGTGGTAGTGATTTTTGGTTCACTAAAATTTCATCCCCTTTAGTGTAAGCGAGATCATGAAGCGCCATTGTTTTTTATTATTAAGATATTTTAGAATACCCCACTCTGATACCACTTGTTGATCTTTATGCGCCCTTCGAGGGGGGGGGGGGTGTGAATAAGGGTTTTAAGGAATTTATACTTAAATAAATTTATCAGAGTTTATCAATGATTTTTCAGAATATTTATATAAAACATTATTTTAACTTTGTAGAAAAGATTGTATCGAAGGTTACTTTTTGAAAAGAAAGAATTTAAACTTTCTTTGATACCGCCGGTGGTAAGTACTACCGCCATGCGTTAACTTACAGAGAATGAATTCCTTGAGTTTTAGAAATAATGAACCTTGCATTATATTATGAGTTTAAACTTCGATGAAAATATTATTTAAAACATTTATCAAGAATAAATAAAATCTAATTAGTGAACAAAAAAGAGAGACATGATTTTATATCATAAAACTTTGATTACAAAAATGTTTGATTTCTATAACGCTAGAAATTAGGGCGTGAATATGAAAAATCCTATTTTTGTTTTCTATACTGACCCTTCTCCCAAGGGCCGATTGGTTCTAGCATATATCTTCCCAAATAAGGCCTCGAACCGCCCCTAGATCTAACCTAGACCTAGTCGCTACAACACACGATGAATTATGGAATCCTCCGCAAAATCCATCATCCACTATGGACAATTTTCCGCATGTCTCGAAAAACATAGTCGTGATAAACTGTGTTGAATTTCCCACAGAATCCTTCCCAAAATCCGACATTCTCCCCAAACAATTTCTCCACTCCCATTACAACAAGATAAAAAAACATTACAAGATAAATAAAATATTAGAGAAACTCCCAAAGAATTTTTGAAGGTAAAGATGAAGGCGATGTAGATGTCATCGTTCTTGATGCGCTCTCCCTTCGTATTGAATATGCATTTTAGCCTTTCTCCTTCAGATTCAACTTTTGATCTTTGTGTTTGCCCATAGAAGTTCTCTCAATGTCTGGAGATGAGCCTCTCAAAATATTTGGAGTGCTGGCTTTGTAGGCAAAAGAATAATCATCATCATTTAGAAGGAGAGAAGCCGGACTTTAAATAGACCACAAGATCTAAGGTCGGCAGTATCGATAATGCCAGGCGGTAGCCAAATATAATAATTGTGGCACATAGATCGTGACATATATGGAAGTCATGCTCAGCTAATTTCAGGCACATTCTCTACCACCAGGCGGTAACACTATCTCCCAGCATTTGCATTGATTGCAATCAGTCATAGATCTCCTTCTTCTTTTGGCTCCATGATCACGTGCTGATTAACGACCTTTCCTTATGTTACCGCCGAGCATTAAAGCTAACATGTCGTGGTAGTAACTTGCTTTGTATTGCTTTCCCAATGATATACCATCGTGTTGTCTTGACATCTCAATGATAAAGCAAGCGTCGAGTCGTATCGCTACTTCTAGCATTAGCCCTCAGAGATTAGCAATGTCGTCGATATGCTGCATCTTCAACATGACATCACGACTATCTCACTACCGCATGGCGGTATCGCCACCTATGGCGTTAGCACACAAAGATTAGCTTTGTCTTCTATCTTTTATCCTCGTTCAATATATGTTTGTACCTATATAACCTGCACACTATAAACACACAAAAGACTAGATCTAATACATCACGGTATTTGTTATTCTCAAACCAAGAGATGTGTAACGCATGTTCCAAGAAACTCCCCTTTTTGATAATGACAAATACATGTATGAGAAATTAGCGAGTTTAAGACTATTTGTGTTTATAGATATGTGATGTAAAAGAGATGCATGAATAACAGGTTTGTTCATGATAGATTTAATGTAATAATGCATACTCTTACTATATAAAGGCCCCTCTACATAAGTGTTCCATATATTTTTTAGTCCCCATAAATATAATATCTATTGTACTAAATATCTCAAGTTATTCTCCCCCTTTTGTTATTACGAAAAGTGGGTAGGGATGAGTATATAGTTGTGAGAGTAAGTTGAGTCCACTTAGAGAGGGTTTTTCATGATCGAGTAAAGAGTAAAGTATGTACCTCCTATGAATACTCACAATACATAGATGCTTACTATGAAATTTTCATTGTACTCCCCCTAGTTTTTTAGATTTACGCAAGATATTTTCTCCCCTTATTGGTAGTATCAAAAGAGGGTAGAGGAGAGTGTATGCAATAGGACTTAATGAGATCTATGTAGAGAAGAAAATAGGATGCAATGAGGAAGTTCATAGATACCACTCTACCACTTATTGAGAAAAATGTATGCACGATTGAATATACTAGTAGAGAGTAGGAAATTACCACTTGTTTAGACATATTATACCACTTGTTGATAAAATATTCATGATTAAGCACACGTTGCAAGCATAAAAAATATGATAAGCACTCTTAAAATGAAACAACTTCTTAAAAATAAGATCGTATAAAGGATAATGATATTTAAGAATAATAAGAAGATGTTTTCAACTAAAGTCCAAGAGATGCTATTTCATTATAATTTTAGAGGTAAAATTGCAAGCATGATTTCAAAGTATCAATAAGAGATAAGAACTACAACGTAAATTAATATGCATTTCAAGTAAAATTAAATATTATAGTGGTCATGCTTTGTCATCTAGTGCATTTACATATGTTTGTAGAGAATAGTGTAGATGTGTTTTAGGGTCCAATTCTCATGAGTAAAAGTTTTATGAAATATAATAATGTGTACAAAATAGTGTTTTGATAAAATATACAAGTGAATTAGTCAAAATACATGAAATATATAATGGAATAACACAACATTAAAATACAAAAATAATATTACTTCCATAATATTTCAATTCACATGAATATGGAGTACAACTACTAAGGTGCTCCGCAAACACAATGCTTTTTAAGACTTATCAGGGTGCAAAGTAGTGCTTGAGGGATCACATTTTTTTTACTTTAAATTTTTTTAGATCCAGTGTACTAAGAGAAATGGTGTATAATTTGTTTGCTACAAGACACTTTGCAATCCTTTCCAATATGCTCTACCTGATAATTCTCATTAAGACACATCATGAGGGTGACTAGTGCTTGGTGGAGTTTTCCTTATCAATTTTTATTTTAGTGACTAAGGACTCCAAATTCACTTGTTTGCAAACATTAGAATTTTAATTTTTTAAACAACTTTTCTCTAATGAATATGTGGAAGAAAAAAAATTTGCAATGAATAATTCAATGTTGTGTAGGTAATTTATTTACGCATTCTAATCTATTTTGTTATTACACTACACCATCATGTAAAAAGACTAAGATTAACAACATTGGTTATCAAAATAACTGAGTAAATGTGTCATTATCAAAAACAAAATTGTACTCATACTTAGAGGCATGCTAAACATTCCTATATATGTGTTGGAATTGAGAATCGGCCCAACGAGGAGTTCGGACCACTGGAAGGGGGCAGCTGCCACTTACTGGTCCCACAGAAGGAGTTGGCCGAAGACTTGGAGCTAGAACTCTGACCCTTGGCTGTAGTATGGAGGTCCCACCACACACCCAGAAGATCTATAGAGCGCTTCCCCTCCTAAGCCAAAACTGAAGTTGGACACACTAGAGAGCTTGAGGAGCTAACCAAATTTGTTCTAAGGTGGAAGAAGCCAAAGAAGTGGATCCTCTCCAAAGGTGCCCTTTGGGGTCTATTTATAACTTTCCTCTTCTGGTCTGCTAATAGCGAGATTAATTATGCCTTTTGATTTTACTAATCGCACGCCAAACTAGTCTGGTAACAGCCAAGCTCCGTTGTTCTGAAGGGCTATTGGCAGCCCACCAAGGGTATTTGTGTAAATTGATCCCTGGACCATTGCTGGGCGAGTGGCCCATAAAGGCGGCACTCGCCAGTCTTCTCGCGAGAGGCCCGAGAAGTCGCCACTCATTCATCACCATGCGAGCAGAACTCGCGAGATCTCCTCTTGTGAGTTGTGGCTTTACTCACCCCGCTCCTTGGCGCGGCGAGTCCTCACTCGCCTCGCTGCGGCTAAATGCACCCTAAAAGGATGTTGGAACTAACTCGCCCTCGCCATGCGCTACTCACGAGATCGAACCTCTGGTTCGCCTCACCACACCTCGGGCAGATGCTCACCGCGAGTTGGCGAATCGCTCCTAGACTCGCCTATACTAATCCCCATTTTACCCCCCCCCCCCCCCCCGGCGAACACTGGGTTGTACACAATCTCCTCTCTTTGTGAGATTATCCTAAGCTCATGAAGAAACATCCAACCCTTTGTGTTCGCCGGACGATTGCTCACCTGGATGGAATCTTTGGTGGGCCCCATCTTTAGTGCTATAAATATCACCGCTTCTGGGCGATGGGTAACCCCTTATCTCTTCAACTTCTTTCGCCATCTGCCATTTTAGTCGCCAGAATGCCTCTCTCGAAAGAAGCCCAAGCCCTCCTAGACGGGTCTCAGGCGAACGAGCATTCCACCCTCATAGGCCGGCTCGCCTAGTGGACCACTCCAACCCTTCTTAAGCTAAAGAAGGCGAAGACGGTGCTACATCCCCGGGAGGGTGGGTCCTTGCTTCTAGTGACGTCTCTGGACATTGGACTCACTGTGCAGGTACTTGGATTTGTAGGTTAGTTCCTCATATCACTGCGCTAACACTTCTTTTCGCAAAGCGCATCCCTGGAGGGGGTCATCGTGAGTGTGGCCCTGGCGGGCACTCATTCCCCGTCTCCTAGAAGAATCGACTCGGCGGCCGCGAATGTCGACGTTACCAACCTGCATCCCCCTACATCGCGGCCTGGTGAGTCTCTCTCATTCCCCCGTATGCGAATTCCATGACTGATCCCTTCGTGACGTCATCCCTTGCAGAGACCGTCCTCGTGATGCCCGGGAGGCATGCCACTCCACTGGGCTCGCCGGCCCCTCTTGGCTCACTGCCCCCTCTGGGCATGATCCTCCCCACTCCTAGGTTTGGCATTCTGGGCCATTAGGGTTCTGGCGGCTCACTTCCCGCCATCGTCCAGATCGCGAGCAACGTCCTCCACCCTCCGGGGATGGGGAAATCCATCACGCTGATGTATACGGAGGCCTTCCAGGGTGTTGGAACCTTAGTTTTGATTTGAGTTATGATCCATCTTTAATGTCTAAGTTTCTATCATAACACATCTTATAACTTATATCAAATCCCATTAAGATAGAAGGCTAAAAATATATATAATTAATAGGCCGAGTAAATAATAGAAAGATAAAAATTATATATGTTCTCTGCGTTCGATGAACGTCCATCTGCGTTCGACAAATGGCACTCTGCGATCGACAAAAGACGTTCATTCTGTGCTCGACAAAATCCAACCATCTCAGCGGTCGACGATCCTGCCCGTCTCAGCGGTTCAGCGTTCGATGATCCTGTCTCAGCGGTTCAGCATTCGACGATCCCATCTCAGCGGTTCAGCGTTCAACGAACAGCTCAATATTTCAGCGGTCGACGAAATCATCCAGGCTCAGCGGTCGACGAATCCTTCCGTTCGACGAACTCATGTCTGCGTTCGACGAATCTTCAATAGAAGCTCAGAACAATGAATGAAATGTTCAGTTCGACGAACTTGAAGCTGAGCTCGACGAAATATCTTCAACATTATTTTAATATTATTCTCAGTTCGACTAATATTATATATGCTGACAGAGCAATATTTTGAATAGTTTCAAATTATATATTGCTGCCTTTCCTTTGTTTGAATTAGCCGTTGCAGAACAATAAATGTTATAGCCATTGCAGCAAAGCCAAAGACGGCAATTTATGTTCTCGAGGATCTAGGAAATCAAAGAGACATTATCTCTTTCCTCTCTTGTCAGCAAGAATTCAAATCAGCCGAAGAGCTCTCCAGAATATATACTTAGAGAGAAGATCTGAGAAGAATAACAATAAGGAGATGTAATAAGAAAAGGCAGAAACAGAATAGGAAGAAGGAAATATACAGAAGCAAAAAGAAGCAGATCTACAGTGTTCTTGATAAGAACAAATATTATTTATCTTCTTTTTGCTAACTCTTCTCTGCAGATCATCTTTACCCTGAGACACTAATCAAGATCATTTGCTCAGGGATCTAAACTGCAAGAAGAAGAAAAAGAGTTATTACAATCAGAAGAAGAAGCCTCCACAAGCCGTCATCAATTCAATCAGATAGGGGGAGCTCTTCAACATCATCTACAAAGATCCAATCTCAACAACCCATCAGGATCATCAAGAGTCTTCTCAGCAAAGAGAAGAACAATATATCTTTTCTCCTTTCCCTCTTGTACAGGGTTATAACTCCCTTTAAAAGTTAACTCTCGGTGACAGGGCACCTTAGCAAAAACCTATGGTTTGGTTAGAGCACCTGATCAAAAGCTCACTTGGTGTGTGGACACCTAATCTAAAACTCCTTGGTGGCAGGGCACCTGATCAAAAACCTGTAGTGGATTCCTACCAGTGGGTAGAAGAGTAGATGTACCCAGTTGATTGGGGAACTACTATATTTCTGGTGTCTTCTGTGATGCTTGGTTTATTTCTTCTTTTATTTTTTGCTGTGTTGTGTTGTTGTGCCTTCTTAGTGTTTGTTTTTATTACTCACTCATCACTACACATATATATATCATTATTTTGAAACAACCTAACAGGAAATGAAGAACTAAACTCTCCTTTCATTTGGTATCAAAGCAGGTTGATTATATTAATCACCTTCAACTGTTACTCAATTGCACTTTCACAGGGGCAACCGAGTTCCTCCCGTCAGCCCCCCGGTAAAGAGGCCCTAGCCCCATCGGGTCGGTCAATTACTATTGATGGGTTGCATCTCTCTTCCATTGCCGACTCTTCTCTCGCAGGTGTACAGGAGTCCTCCGACGAGCTGGACCATAGGGAGGAATTCTCACCCCCGCTCTTCCCAGACAAAATTGCTAATTTCCTAGGCGATCCCTGGGACCCCAAAGTGATGAAGCGGCGGACCACCGAGGTGCTTCAGAAGTATGGGCGCATGCTACAGGACCTGTATAACCTGGCATGAGAGGACAAAGTGGCTATCGAGGAGTGGCTTGCCTCCTTTGATGATGATTATGCACGGCTCCGCGCTGAGCTGCAGCTGGATATCGCCGACGAGGTCACCTCCCCGGCAGTGCACCTCTCGCTGGTAGAAGATCAAGTACGCTTGATTCAGCGTGAGCTCTGCGTGGTCTGCTCCTATTATTATCCGCGAGTTCCGCCGAGCTTGGGGGTGCAAGGCCGATGGAGATGGATCCAATACTGATCATGCTCGCACTCGCTCCCTCTTTCTTAGCAAACCAAGAGTTGTGAATGTTTCTTTTTAATCTTTTTATTTTTATTTCTTAAAACAATCTGTGAACTCTGCTGCTAATATGACGCTTCTCGCTCATCATTGGGTTTTCTTTCGATATGTTCACTCACACTATGATATTATTGCATGTACTGCAGTCGCTGGTTCCTGCCTTTTATTTTAAATGCTTCTTGTATGCGGTTTGCACGTGACTCGTCTCGCCTGATGCCGAACTGGCCTTGATGTATCACTATGAGTGGGTGGGGAAGTTTGTTGGTTCAAGTACCGAGGTATATCGCGACAAGATTCTGCTAACCGTACCCCTGACGCCTTGATTCCTCCCCGCTTACTATAGTTTTTTTTAAATAGGCATAGTCATAAAAGCTAACCACCATATTTATCACTCTCGACCTCTGCAACCTTCGTTCTGGTGAGCTCGCATTTTCTCATTCTCGCATTCGCTTCTTTCTCAAAAGCAATGGGTGGCGACGGAGGAGATGTCGAGGGTCGGGCCAAGTGCGCCTGGACATTTTGCGACCAATCCTTTTTCACCTGCTCGCTTACTGATGGCGAGTACCACTCCACTGTGGTGAACTGCATCTCATCGGGATTCTCGGCTCGCCATCCGGCGAATACCGAGGCCATCGATGACCTCTTCCCAGACGAGCTCGCCATCTCCATGGCTCACTTCGATGTGGGCCTGCATCTTCCTCTCTAGCCGGAGACCATCCAGGTACTCGCTCGCTCTTCTGTTTCCTTTTTTGCGCTCGTCTAACATTTCTTTCTAACTGCTCGCTGCGAACCCGCCAGATGTTCAAGTATTATGGCATGTTCCCGGGTCAGATGACCCCCAACGCAATCACTGTCATGGTAGCTTTCATATGCTACCTGAGGGAGGAGCGGATCGAGTTCAGCTTGCCGGTTTTCTGCAAGCTCTTCTTTTTCTGGGCGAACAAGGATGGAACAAACTTCTTCGCGAGCCAGCGTGCCAAGGTTCATGAGACGGTCAACAAGAGCCACTACTGGCCACATAAGTTTGTGTTCGTGAAGGGACCCTTCGCCAACCTCCCCTTCTTGTCCATCCAGCATAATGAGCCCACCTACCGTTCCCCAACACTCGGCGGCCACGAGGCCGAGTTCTTCAAATACATGCCTAACTCCGAAGGAACGTTGACTCACTACTCCCCGTGTCGCCCGGGACAGGTTTGACTCGCATTCACTCCCTGTCTCGCATTCCACCCTCTTTACTTTTTCTAACCTCTGTTCGTTATCATTCGCAGGGGAGCAAGACCTTACACTCCACCACCCTTATGCGAGGGTCGGGACTATCTCTGCCGGCCTCCTGCTCGCTTCCTCCGCTGTCACCATATGACGGGAGAACCTAAGCACCTCTGCATTTTCCAAGAAGCATCCCGCACCTGCGAGCCGCAGATCGTCCCACCTGCTGCCACCGCCTGAGAAGAAGAGGGTCTCACCCCTGGCCAAGGGGAAAGGGGTCATCAAGGGCCTAACTGGAGTTGAACCCCCGGTGGTCCCGCCAACTGACAAGGGGGTCAATGGGGTCATCGAGGTGGCCGTCGGCGAGTCAAGCGCTCCCATCTCGGCGGCCCATAGAAACTTCTGTCTGGGCAGCAGACATCAGGACGAGGCCGGCGAGCCTCTATTGGATTGGGATTCGAAGTTTAATAGGGTTTCGATCTCAACCCTCCTTCCCTCCTAGGTGGAGCAGGAGACCATCGGAGGCCAGGCCTTTACCTTGTCCTTTGGGATCTACGGCTGGGAGGATGCCTACGATTTCGATGCCCTCACATCCCGAGCGCTCATGCATGAGAGTGTGCGAGCCCAGCGCACGATCCTAGCTTCGCGCCATGGAGCTCACCCACATGACTGGTTACTGATGCCTCCAGGTGGAGAGGAACTCCGAGTACCTCAAGCGCGAGCTGAAGGCGGCGGCCGAGGAAATTGTCAGCCTAAAGGATAAGCAAGAGTTCTTTGAGGCCTCCTCGGCAGTCTTCAGGGCAGGATGGTAAGCTTCTTGTAAACTCGTTGGTCTTTCCCGATATTCTTTTTTCTTTTCGCTAATTCACCTCTCGCAGGATGCCGAGACCGCCAGCCAGATTCTCGCCTACGCTTCCGAGCTGGAGAAGGAGATCGCTGGGTTGAAGGCCCTGAAACATGAGTTGGCCTGGGTTGCCCTCCCTTCGCCTCCTTGCAGCACCGTGACTTTTAGGAATGAATCTCATGTGCACGAGGAGGCAATGCGAGAGACTGTGATTATGGCGGCAAGGCACATCTTCACCACCCTGAGGGGGCAGGGCTTCTCTCTGCCGAAGCTGCATGGCTCACTGTCGAAAAGGTGGTCCCAGAGCTGTTCCTGTCGATTCCGCCACCTAAAGATAACGAGATCGAGTAGTCCTCTAAGGATTATTGAACATGTAATTTTTTTTATCTTTTTGATAGGCGAAATCGCCCTTCTTGTAAACCTCTCATTTGAGAATGAAATGAAAGTTGTTCCTTTGTCTCAAGTCTTCTTTATTTTTCATTATGTTTTATTCGCTGTCATTCGCTATAAGCTCGCACATTTGTATGTCATTCTCCGCATTCACACACGCTTGTTTATGCACTTGCACCTCGCTTGCGGGCTCGTGCACTCACACACTCGCATACTCATGCACTCGCGCATTCTTTCAGATGTGTACCACCGGTCTTTAATCCCGGGTGATGGCCAAGACATTATTGCCCCCAATGATGTTACATAATTTCATCCGTACTCGCTTGTGTCCTCTTTAAGAATTTGGTAGTCGCAATGATTCTTCCAAGAGTATGCCTTGCACGAATGGTTCTTATGTTCTTTCTGATAGGTCAACGCTCGTGTGCTCTCACCGAGCGAATGCCTATCTTGATGGACGCACTCACACACCTTGGACTTTATGGTTTTCCCTTCTTGAATTTTCCATTCTTTCTTGCCTCCGAGAGAGCCAATGGCCCTGCCAGCTAGGTGGGAGCCTGGTTAATGGGCCCGCTCAAGGCTATCTAACCCATGCATTTTCACTTGCCTGGCCCTTCAGAGATTAGCCCACCCCATCGTCTGACGAGAGCCTGATAGCAGAGTTGAACTGGGGACATTTAACTTACCAACATTGCCAGCCTCTCCAAAGATCAACCTAAACCCACCAGCTAGTGAGAGAACAACAGCGGAATCAATCTAGGGCACTCCAGCACCTTGTCACCTTGCCAGCCTCTCCAGAGATCAACCTGAACCCATCGGCTAGTGAGACCCAGTAGCGGAATTGATCTGAGGCACTCCAACACCTTATCACTTTGCCAGCCTCTCCAGAGATCAACCTGAACCCATTGGCTAGTGAGAGCCTGACAGTGGAATCGATCTGGGGAACTCTAGCACCTTGTCACCTTGCCAGCCTCTCCAGAGATCAACCTGAACCCACCGGCTAGTGAGAGCCCGACAGCAGAATCTATCTAGGGCACTATAGCACCTTGTCACCTTGCTAGCCTCTCCAGAGATCAACCTAAACCCACCGGCTAGTGAGATCCCAGCAGCGGAATTGATTTGGGGCACTCCAGCACCTTATCACCTTGCCAGCCTATCCAGAGATCAACCTGAACCCACCGGCTAGTGAAAGCCATGCAGCGGAATTGATCTGGGGCACTCCAACACCTTGTTACCATGCCAGCCTCTCGAGAGATCAACCTGAACCCACCAGCTAGTGAGAGACCAGCAGCAGAATTGATCTGGGGCACTCTAGGACCTTATCACCTTTCCAGCCTCTCCAAATATCAACCTGAACCCACCGACTAGAGAGAGCCCGACATCAAAATCAATCTGGGGCACTCCAGCACCTTGTTACCTTGCCAGCCTCTCCAGAGATCAACCTGAGCCCACCGGCTAGTGAGAGCCCGGCCGTGGAATTGATCTGGGGCACTCCAGCACCTTGTCACCTTGCCAGCCTCTCTAGAGATCAATCTGAACCCACCGACTAGTGAGAGCCCGACAGCAGAATTAATCTGGGGCACTCCAACACCTTATCACCTTGCCAGCCTCTCCAGAGATCAACCTGAACCCACCGGCTAGTGAGATCACAGCAGTGGAATTGATCTGGGCACTCCAGCACCTTGTTACCTTGCCAGCCTCTCCAGAGATCAACCTGAACCCACCGGCTAGTGAGAGCTCAGTAGCGGAATCGATCTGGGGGCACTTCGGCACCTTGTCACCTTGACAAACTCTCCAGAGATCAACCTGAACCCACCGGATAGTGAGAGCCCGGCAGCGGAATCGATCTGGGGCACTCCAGCACCTTGTTACCTTGCGTGGGCCGGCCATCAGAAAAGACAATTTTAACTTATAATAACTCAACGTATGAATTCAAGGGTAGAAACGTTTCAAATCGTCACCACTCCAAGTTTGGCTCTGGGGTACCCCTTCCACATCCCGGAGGTGATACCCCCAACTTGAGGGCTTCCTCTACAATATATGGACCTTCCCAGTTGGGATTGAGCTTTCCCACTACAGCTCCTCTTCCGTCCGCATCGACCTTTTTCAGGACCAAGTCCCCCTTCTCAAACTACTTCACCCAGATGTGCTTGTCGAAGTATCGAGCCATCCGCCGCTTGACCTCCTCCTGTCGGATGGTCATCATGTCCCGGAGTTCTTACACTAGGTCCAAGGATAGCCTTTGCTCTTCTTCATTTTCTACTCGCCATTCCTCATCCCCCTCTCCTGTTGTGACCACCCTGGGTGATTTCACCTCAAACTCGATCAGGAGGACAGACTCTGACACGTGGGAAATCTTGAACGGGGTCTCCCCCGTGGCCATGTTTGGTGTAATTCTCAAGGCCCAGAGGACCGAGGGTAGCTTCTCTACCTAGTTACCCCTTAAGTTTTTGACCTTCTTTTTTAATAAGTTCACAATTATCTTGTTTGCCGTCTCCACCTGCCCATTGCTTCTCGGGTGATGGACCGACGCGAAACAAAGGTCTATGCCTAGCTGGGTATAGAAGCTAACAAACTCATTGCTGGAAAACTATGGCCCATTGTCTATGACGATGGATAGTGGGAGCCTATGTTGATAGATGATCTTCCCCCAAACAAAGTTACGGATTACCTGGGAGGTGACCTTGGCCAACGCCCTGACCTCCAACCACTTTGAGAAATAGTCAATCATCATGAGTAGGAACTTCATTTGGCCCCTAGCCTAGGGAAAGGGACCCACCAGGTCCAATCCCCATATTGTGAACAACCATGGTGTCGTGATGGTTTGAAGCTTCTGGGCTAGAAGGAGTTGAAGGGGAGCATATAACTGACACTTGGAGCACTTCTTTGCAAACTCTGCCGCATCCTTGATGTGGGTAGGCCAGAAGTAACATTGCCTCAACACCCTTCCTTCCAGGATCCTGCTCCCAGAATCGCTGCTGTTGGAACATGCCTTCCGCATCTCTTGGTTTGACAATAACAAATCCTATTGTATTTGATCATACTTGTTTTGTGTTTATAGTATGCAGGATTCTGTGCTTTTAATCTCCATGGAAATGTGTTTTGCTACTACTATCGCGTAGTGTTAGAACTACCGCTGGCGCTAACAACCGCTGAGAAGAAACCGCTGAGAAGGAAACCTGCGTTCGACAAAATGGAAGATGCGCCCGATGAAGTGGTCTACCGCGTTGCGTTACAACTATCGCTGGCGCTAGTATTCGATCGACAAAATGAAGGCAGCGCTCGATGAAATGCTTATCACTGCGTTCGACTAATTTGTGATCGACGATAGCCGAATCCCGTTCGACAAAAATTCGATCGGCGAAATATAAGGCCGGTTCGCTAATGATGCGACCGACGAAAAGAAATGTGCTCTACCGCAGAGCATTATCTCTATCGTTGGTGCTAGCAGAAATGGAAACATTTGACGAGAATAAACAGTGGAGAAAAAGGAATGTTGACGGGTCGCTATGTTTGGCATGTACTATCGCGGTGCGTTAGGTCTAACGCCCGGCAGTAGCGTTTGGAAACATCCCATCTGCAGTTGATTGAGGAGCAAATTTGGAAGATGATTATGGCTGAAGGAAGGAAATCTCGCTAACGTGAGGCGTTAGCGGTACCGCGACGCGTTAGTCGGTGCTCTATGTTTGGCAGTCACAAGTTGCCTAATCTGCCACAATTCGTGCCTGATCATTTGCCTAATATGGCTACCGCGGGGCGGTAGTGGCCGATTCTATAAAAAGACGCGCGCCTCCTCCATTGTTGCTTGCTGAGACAGAAGGAATAGAAGCCATATATTCAAAGTACTCGTGAGAGCCTTCTCCAAGCATCCCGAAGAACTCCATCAATGTTCATGAACGTAAAGAACTTGAAGACCAATACGATCGCATCTACATCAACATCAAGTTCTTCCTTTGAGGGAGTTTTAGTTTGTGTTTTGTTTTAAATTCTTATTGTAACCTTTTATCTTTTGTTCGGTAGACGAACTCGCCACACGGCGACTAGGGCCTTGCGGGGACTTAGGGAGGAATTCGCCACACGGCGACTAGGTCTAGGGAGTAGATCTAGGGGGTGCTCGAGGCCTTTCTGGTGATAGATTGGCTAGAGCGGCTTGAGGCCGTATCTGGGGAGAGATCGGGTAAATCCAACCGGTTCGTGGGGATACGAGTCGGTATAGAAAATGAAAAGAGTCTTTCATTATTCGCTTTGATTTCTAGCGTCACTGAAGTCAAATTTTGTAATCAAGTTTATTAATGATAATCATGCCTTTTCATGTTGAATAAAATTGATTTCATTATTCTAATCTCTTTACACTTGATTTAACTTACTTCAACATAAAATATCAAAAGTTTTTTTTATTAAAGCTTAAAGTTTTTAAAACCCTTATTCACCCCCCCCCCCCCCCCTCTAAGGGAGCCTACAGATCCAATAAGTGGTATCAGAGGTAGGTTATTCCAAATCGGCTTAACAATCGGGAATAATGACGTCTCATGATCTTGCTTCTATCAGTGGGGGAAATTTTTATGAAGAAGAAAAATCTCTTGCACCGCCCTTATTCGAAGGAAGAAATTATAAAGGGCGGAAATTGTTAATGGAAAGGTTTTTTTAAAAAAGTAGATATCAACGCATGGGATATAGCAATAACAAGACCAGCGGACGAATAAAATAAACAAGAGCGTCACCTAAATGCAAAAGCTATGAATTATATTTTCTGTGCTTTATCTCAAGATATCTTCAAATTAATATATTGTTTTTCTAGTGCATACAAAGTATGGAAATTTCTTGAAGAAATGTATGATTTTCCTCTTACAGATATGGAAAACACAAGAATTGGAAAACATACAAGCTTGCACAAGTCTTCAAGAATGCTCCTCTCATGACAGATCATTGGAGCACACATCAAATGGAAAAGAAGAATTTCTATCTTCGGAAGAGGAGTGCCAAAAAGATGTCAAAGAAACTATGTGGTCAAATCGTGCCTCGCCCAAAAGCAATGTAAGGAAATCAAATCCCATCTTCTGTACTTCTATTTCTACATTACAATTGCTTCAAACTACAAAGCGCAAAATTAAGAAATTAAAAAATGCTAATAAACAGTTGCGCTTAGAAAATCAAATTTTAAAGGCAAAAATTAATGAAGAATCAATTTCTAATTTATCTAGGTCTACCCATGGCTCCTTAGTTGAAAACATTACACCTTGTGTAGAATATAATGAATTAAAAGAAAAACACAAGGAACTTGAAAAGGAACTTCTTTTTATAAAAGAACAAAATGAAAGATTATGTTTAGAAAATTCATCCTTGAAAAATGATTGTGCTAAGTGTAAGGACTATAAAATTGAAATTAAAGAGATGGATGAAACATTTCATGAATATAGAAATAACTATCAAAATCATATTGATTCAATTGTTTCCACTCTTAAAAATAGCATAATCGCTTATAATAAAGCTAGACATAATTTGAAATTGAAGAATGATGAATTAAAAACAAAAATCAACTTGCTTATGAAATTTATAAATAAAAATTCACAATATCAAGAAATACCTAAAAGCATGTTGAATAAGAATATGAATATGAATATTTTAACTAAGAAAAATAATGGGAGTAAGAAACACAGTATTTGTAAATCAAATTCAAAATCACCATTATTTACAAAATCATGTTTCTCCCAACCTATAATTAAATGCAATCAAATTTCCTCAAAATTATAATTTCAAAAATCATTTTGATCCAAATATTCAAGTAAATGATTATGGAAATTTTAAAACTAAAAATAATGTTTATCCAAGGTTCGAATGGAGGCCCAAAGTTAAAGATGAAACACTAGCTCCACTCAAAAGGGCCCATTCATCACTATCTCCCCAAAAGCAAACACGTTGTATTTGGGTACCCAAAGGAACCGTCACACCCGGTCCTCTTAGGATACCTAAATCTATCATTCATTAGTATTCAATCATTTGCATGAAATAGAAATCAACTAAAAATGAAATATCATTATTCTACTTCATGATATGCCTAACCTGTTTTTGGTTTATTTATTTTCCTTTTTGTTGAACCATCATGATATGATCACTTTATATAACTTGTGATATGACTTTCACATATTAAACCAAAATTCATAAATAAATCAAATTGAGTAAAGTTGAATAATTAGTCATGTCATTTTTTCAAGTGATCTACTTATCCTTATTATTTTTATCCTTCTAAATCCATTTCCTAAAAGTTTTATAAAATTTGAAAAACTAAATTTGTGATATAATATTATTAAGACTAAATGAAATAAGTGTCAAAATGGATTTAAAAGGTATTTTAGGGGTATTAGGCTAAATTTATAAAATGCGCAAGTTTTGCCTAGGTATTTAATATATTTGCGTCATTTTTGATTACCCCTAGTATGTTAAATCATAATCATGTCAAACCAAAATTGAAAAATTGCATGAATATTATTTCACTTTTTTATAATCATTTCACTCATGCATATGTTGTGCAAAACTCAAGAATTAAGCTTTAATGAATGTGAAACCCATGTACTAAAATTTTAACTTCCGCAACTTTTTGCGATTTCTTCTCGTCTCTTCACTTCATTAGACAGGCCTTACATTGCACTAACATAATTTAGAAAAATCGGAAGCAAAATCAAAGAAAATCTAGGCTATATGATTAAAATTAAGAACTCTCTATGATCTAACGCATACGCTAGGACCTAACGCTGGCGCTAGCTCAAGTCTCTGATTTTTTGAAATTTTAAAATTCTGAAAAATCAATAAAAATATATTGTCTTATATGTACTACTCATTTTTGCAATTCTGTCAGTACTTGTTTTTTTTTTAAATTAAAATACAAAATTACAAAAACAAATTACAAAAAAAAAATTATTTTTTTTGATATTTGTTTGAATTCCATTCCTATATGCAAAAATCAAATACAAAAATATAAAACAAAAACACGTATAAAAAATTGTTATTTTTGAACTTAACTTTTCTATTTACATGTATCTTGTGAAAGGGTGATTTAGGTTATTATCCCATCACATCACCTAGTACCGTGCGAACCCCTCTCAGGGTAGACCTCGGGAAGTCCAAGATCAAATTATATGAGTTCAAACTTTAAATTAAAATTATTTTTCAAAAATATCAAAAATATTGTATGAACTTTATTGTGAAACTCAAGCATGATTTAATCCATCATTTAGACCTTCTACAATGTTACAATTCATTCCTTCAAACTACTTTAAACATTGTCTTTTTCATGCTTTGATACTTCTAAACACATGTGCAAAAATTATATTGTAAAAGTTGTGTAGAACCAAGCTTAGCATGCCTCTAAGTATGAGTAAATGTTTTATGTTTGATAATGGTATTTATTCACTCACTTATTTTGGCAGTGTCTACATATGTTTTTAATCTAAGAATGCTTGTGTATGTTTTGTAATAGTACAATGAATTAAAATTGCACAAGTATCTTACCTACACAACCTTTGTTTGCACTTTTAAAAGTTAAGAAAAGTGGTTATGTTTTCATAAATTATATTGGTTTGCAAAACAAGTGTATTCGGAGAACTTTGTACACAACAAAAATCATAAAATAAAGTGACAAAGATAACTCCACCAAGCACTACTTGAACCTCCTGATAAGTCTTAATAAGCGTTGTGAGGTTGAGCACTTTGGAAAGAATAGTAAAGTATCTTGTGCAAACCATATCTTTCTTTCAAAATAAAAACCACTTACTCTTAAGTACACCGGATCACTAGTCTCAACATTAAAATAACATAAAATATGTGATCCCCCAAGCACTACTTTGCACCCTGATAAGTCTTAATGAGCATTGTGTGTGCAAAGCACCTTGGTAGTTGTACATTTTTTGTGTGCACTGAAGTGTGTGGAAGTAAAATTATTTGTGTTTTATTGTGCTCTTTACTTTACGTATTTCTTGTATTTTTGATTAAAACATTTGTTTACTCTACTCAAAATACACGTATGCGCACATCTTTATCTTCCATAACACTTCTTCTCACAAGTATTGGATCTTAATGCAAATTCTATACTACTCTTTATTTATGAAATGCACTAGATAACCTAGTATGCTCTCTACAATGTTTTGTATGTTTTGAACTTGTGAATTAATATTACGTTGTAGTAATTTCTTTTTGAAAACATTATTTCATGCTTGGTTACTTTATTGACAAAATTAAAGATATTAAATGCAAAATGATTTACAAAAACATCTTCATTTTTGAATTTAACTCATATATCTTCTTATGAATCGTCATGTTTATAAAAAGATATTTTCTTGTATTTCTATAAGTCTTCCGCATCATCATCACCATATATTTTTACCTTGCGCATTCATGATTATATCATAGTCTTAAATATCAATATTCCCTTTTTAACAAATGGTAGACTTGCTTGGTAAAATTTATATTGGTTGCTCTCAACATGAAAATATTGTAATGCTAAAACTCTGATTCATTAAGGGATTTCAAAATAGCTATGTGAGTTGTTTGTTTACTAAATTCAAATAAAAATATAAAATCCATAAGCTATGAACTCATCATTAGATTTAAAACGCTTAAATGTTTCCAATTATTATTATCCATGACTTCATATGTCACCATAGCGGGGGCGTAGGGTTGTAGACATTAGATAACCTTATCTCTAGTCATGTCCTGTCCTTAACCGGGGAGGGTTCTAGTGGGGCCTTGCGAGGCACTCGGGGGAAAGAGTTCTACGTTATGTTTTGTCTAGTGTTTGCATATGGGACTAACACCCCAACCTACAACATGTATGCAGCTCCTCATGTCCATCCGTAACTTAGTACGGGCTAGGGTGTAGACATATTGTCTGGGTAGATTGGTTACTTGGAAATCATTACTTTTTATGCTTAAAACGTTTATAAAGCAAAATCCTTTGTGTACTTAAAATGCTACAACATCTATTTTGTTGTGTCTAAAATTCCAAATCATTTACTATGCTTCACAATTCCTATATAGATGTTCACTTCTAAAAATATTTCGTCATGCTTTCCACATCTTTACTACTTGTAAGCTCGATCATGAATACGTTTTCCCTACAAGTGGTTAATTTATGACTACTTCTTCACATTCCTTTTTTTCTCTCTCTCCTATCTATTGTATTTTTCCTAAACGTTTAACTCTTTATCATGATCATTCCCTCTCTACACAGTTATTACACTTTTTGTTGGGCTACCTCTCCACCCTCTTTTGATAATACCAAATGGGGGAGAATAAATTTGAAAGAAATTAACATGTTTTGGGGATTCAAGTTCATAGGAAGTTTTGTTGTAGGGGAGCATTTACTTAGGGTGGAATTCATTTAGGGGGAGCATTTGAACATGCCTAATTTTCATACTACTTCTCTATTATAAACACAAATTCCTATAAATTGAAATATTTCTTTCTAAGGGGATTTGTTATTATCAAAATGGAGAGTTTGTTGGAACATGCCTTCCTCATCTCTTGGTTTGACAATAACAAATCCTATTGTATTTGATCATACTTGTTTTGTGTTTATAGTATGCAGGATTCTGTGCTTTTAATCTCCATGGAAATGTGTTTTCTGCTGCAACCGCGTAGCATTAGAACTACCGCTGGCGCTAACAACCGCTGAGAAGAAACCGCTGAGAAGGAAACCTGCGTTCAACGAAATGGAAGATGCTCCAGACAAAGTGGTCTACCGCGGTGCGTTACAACTATCGCTGGCGCTAGTATTCCATCGACAAAATGAAGGCAGCGCTCGATGAAATGCTTATCACTGCGTTCGACGAATTTGCGATCGATGAAAGCTGAATCCCATTCGACAAAAATTCGATCGACGAAATATAAGGCCGGTTCAATAAAGATGCGCCCGATGAAAAGAAATGTGCTCTACAGCGGAGCGTTAGCTCTATCCCTGGCGCTAGCAGAAATGGAAACATTTTTGACGAGAAGGAAACCGTGGAGAAAAAGGAATGTCGACGGGTCGCTATGTTTGGCATGTACTATCGCGGCGCGTTAGGTCTAACGCCTGGCAGTAGCGTTTGGAAACATCCCGTCTGCAGTTGATTGAGGAGCAGATTTGGAAGATGATTGTGGCTGAAGGAAGGAAATCTCGCTAACGCGAGGCGTTAGCGGTACCGCGGCGTGTTAGTCGGTGCTCTATGTTTGGCAGTCAAAAGTTGCCTAATCTGCCATAATCCGTGTCTGATCATTTGCCTAATATGGCTACCGCGGGGCGGTAGTACTACCGCAGGAGGTAGTGGGCGATTCTATAAAAAGACGTGCGCCTCCTCCGTTGTTGCTTGCTGAGACAGAAGGAATATAAGCCATATATTCAGAGTACTCGTGAGAGCCTTCTCCAAGCAGCCCGAAGAACTCCATCAATGTTCGTGAATGCAAAGAACTTGAAGACCAATATGATCGCATCTACATCAACATCAAGTTCTTCTTTTGAGGGAGTTTTTAGTTTGTGTTTTGTTTTAAATTCTTATTGTAGCCTTTTATCTTTTGTTCGGTAGAGGAACTCGCCACACGGCGACTAGGGCCTTGCGGGGACTTAGGGAGGAATTCGCCACACAGCGACTAGGTCTAGGGAGTAGATCCAGGGGGTGCTCGAGGCCTTTCTGGTGATAGATTGGCTAGAGCGGCTTGAGGCCGTATCTGGGGAGAGATCGGCTAAAGCCAACCGGTTCGTGGGGATACGAGTCGGTATAGAAAATGAAAAGAGTCTTTCATTATTCGCTTTGATTTCTAGCGTCACTGAAGTCAAATTTTGTAATCAAGTTTATTAATGATAATCATGCTTTTTTATGTTGAATAAAATTGATTTCGTTATTCCAATCTCTTTACTCTTGATTTAACTTACTTCAACATAAAATATCAAAAGTTTTTTTTATTAAAGTGTAAAGTTTTTAAAACCCTTATTCACCCCCCCCCCCCCCCCCCGCTAAGGGCGCCTACTGATCCAACATCTGCCACACTCTCCGGAGTGGATCTCCTCCAGGACACTCGGGGATTCTTCTTCCGACACACAATGAGCTAGGAGCCCCGAGAGGGTCTTCCGGTACAGTCCTCCTACATGCAGAGAATAATATGCTGATTTGTACCTGAGCTGCCGCGTGTACACATCTCCCTATAGAAACTGCTCTGAGGTTAGGAAGGTGATGAAGGGATCTATCCACGACGCTCGCTGATCCACCTCCATTAACTCCCCTTCCTCGATGGATGGGCAGAAGATTTACGATACCGTTCCTCCTCTCTTGGAACCGAACTTGGCCAGGAGATCCACCAGGAGACTCTCCTCTCTCGGCACATGTCGAATCTAGAGTATGGAATTGCACGATGATCCCCTTGACCTTTTCCAGGTATCATTGGAGAGTCAGTTTCTTCACCTCAAACTGTCCCTTGATTTGGCATGCCACCACCATGGAGTCTGTCGTGACATCCATATCTTGCACCCCTAGCTCTCTGGATAGACAGAGCCCTGCGATCACGACCTTATACTCAGCATGTTTTTTGGTGAGTGGGAAATGGATGCTAATGGCCTACTCAATCCTTATCCCCTGGGGGCTTACTAGGATTACTCCTCCCCTGAAGGAATGTTTCCCCGACGCCCCATCGACCAACATATTCCATGCCACTGAGATGGGCATCACAAGCTCTTCCACTTCTGTCATGTAGTCTTCCAGAAAGTATGCCAACGCTTGAGCATTTATAGAAAGCCTAGGGACAAATGAGATGTCAAACTCGCTTAGATCCATTGACCATTTGGCAAACCTTCCTGAGTGCTCTACCCCCTTCATGATGTTGCAAAGGGGGTGGTCGGTCACCACCTTGATAGAATGTGCTTGAAAGTAAGGTCGGAGCTTTCGGGCCGACACCACTAGGGCGAAGGCCAGCTTCTCTAAGATGCGGTATCTGAGCTCTGCCTTTCTCAACACTCTACTGACATAGAAGATTGGGAGTTGCTTCTTGCCCTCTTCCCTGACTAAAATAGAGCTTACTGTTTCAGCCCCAACCCCTAGGTACCTGGATAAGTCCTCCCCCTGCGTAGGTCCCTAGAGCAGCGGGGCCTGGGTCAATTGCTCCTTTAGCGCTTGGAACGCTCCTTAACACTCAGGTGTCCATTCAAACTTCTGACTCCCTCATAACACTTTGAAGAAAGACGAGCACATCTCCCCTGCCCCGGAGAGAAATCTGCTCAGCCCGGCTAATTTCCCTATGAGGCGCTGTGTACAACCCCCATATTTGCCGAGCTGGTCTGATCAGCCCGGACTCAGGCAGATCAAGGTGAACAAGGAAAGTGCCCGCACGGGAGCGCCCAAAATCAGCTAAGGCACAAACGGATCCGGACGAGAGGAAAAGGGTGCGGCAGGACCGAAAGGGGAGCGCCCACTCGCCCGTTGGGGGCGAGTGGGGAAGCGCCCACTCGCCCGTTGGGGGCGAGTGGGGAAGCGCCCACTCGCCCCTTAGGGACGAGTGGGGGAACGCCCACTAGCCCCTTGGGGGTGAGTGGGGGAGTGCCCACTCGCCCCTTGGGGGCGAGTAGGGGAGCACTCCATAGGGGCGAGTGCCCACTCGCCCCTTGGGGGCGAGTGGGGCGAGCACCCACTCGCCCCCTTGCAGGTGAGTGGAGTGAGCACCCGCTCCCCTCTCCTCTTTTCCCTGCGCGTGAGTGGGAGTAGTGCCCACTCGCCCTCCCCCCTATTTTTGGGTAAAGACCCTTCTCACCTCTCTCTTCACCTGCCCGGATGTTTTCGCAAGGGTGCGGATAGTATTTTCAAACAGCGGGATTGCGCTATCCGCAGACCATTTCCAGGAATTCTATAAATAGACCCCCATGGGCACCTTGGGGAGGGTTGGTTCTTCTCCTCACCCCCACCCCCCTTCACGTGTGTGTTCGGTTAGCAAGCATCCCTGTCCTCCATTCGCCAAGTCTTTTAGGGCAACGATCAGGTGTCAGCTAGTGCTCTCCGAGGTGCCCAGGCTCAGTATTGGCTTGGGAGGGGAAGATCTTCGGGTCTTTCGGGTTAGTGGCGGGACATCCTCGCTACAGCTCGCGGGGTTTGTTTCAATCCAGGTTGACAAGTGTTCCAGTTCCATGACTCCAAGCGACTAGCCATCCGCATTCATCCGTAAAGAGTAAGGGCAAGCTGCCTACCCCTAGTTCGAACGTCGAATCCCAAGTTTTGGGTTTCAACACGCTGGACCTCCATTGCGTTCCTCCGCGATCCCAACTCCATGATTGCCTTTACTTTGTCGTGGTTGGGCTCTACCCCGGCTGGAGTGAGCAAGTGGCCTAAGAACTTTCCTCGGCTGGCCCTGAAGATGCACTTTTGGGGGTTGAGCCTCATCTTGTACTTCCTCAAGGTACCGAAGGCCTCTTTGAGATCCCGAAGGTGGGACTCGAGATCTCAACTTCTGATCATGAGTTCATCCACATATACCTCAAGGTTCCTTCCCTTTTTCTCGCGAAAGACCTTGTCCATCATTCACAGTTATGTTGCTCCTCCATTCTTCAGCCCAAAGGGCATCATCCTGTAGCAATAACATCCATCCTTTGTAATGAACGAGACATCCTTGATGTCGCGGCTGTAAGTTTATAAAGGTTGTAGTCTAAATCACCTAGAGGGGGTGAATAGGTTTCTTTTTATTTTCCTCTAAATTGCATAGCTGTTTTCTGGTTTAGTATTAGCAATTAATCAAACACACAGAAAGCACACAAGAATTTATAGTGGTTCCCCAAGATAGTGTGTTTATGGGTAGTCCACTTTCCCCCTTCACCCTTCTAGCAGTGTGTTAGACAAGGCCAACTCCTCCAATCTCAGCTCCAAGAGCTTACAACAGACATCCCTCAGGATGTCTCAGGTTTTCCCCAAACTCTACCTCAGGCTCAGCAGCCCTACCTCAGATTAGCCACTGATCCTACAACTCAGACAACAGCAGGTCCTACAATCTCAGGCCTAAACAGCCCTACCTCAGAGGAATCCACCTCCTACAACTCAGACCCCTTTCAGGTCCTACCTCAGATGAATCCTCCTCCTACAGCTCAGGAAATAATGCCCTACAGCTCAGGCTAAACATCTCTACCTCAGATCACACAGATCATACCTCAAAGGAATCCACCTCCTACAGCTCAGACCACCTCCTGGTCCTACAACTTCAGGCCAAAAGCCCTACAAACTCAGGCAACAAGCCCTACAGTAAAAAAGTATTTGAAGCTTACTACAGCAGACAGCAGAGAGAAGAAGTCTCCTGTAGTTCCTGCATAGCTTGTGCTTTCTTGTAGCTGGAGATGATGATAACTACAACCTGATCTTCC
Organism: Dactylorhiza incarnata; assembly: GCA_033032865.1. Classification (NCBI taxonomy): domain Eukaryota; kingdom Viridiplantae; phylum Streptophyta; class Magnoliopsida; order Asparagales; family Orchidaceae; genus Dactylorhiza; species Dactylorhiza incarnata. The sequence continues at coordinate 1,854,405 of JAWHQI010000224.1, forward strand.
TCTTCAGTTGAAGGATGGAAGATAACATAGCTCCTTCTTGTAGAGGAGCTATCTTTATCTCTCAGATTCTTCTTGCTTGTTCAGTGACCAGGAGAAGAATGACGAGAACTGGGCCGTCAATGGAATAGTGAAAATGTTAGCTCTCGACCGGCTGTTCTCCAAAGTGCCCTAACTTCTTCTTTTATACATCCCAAATCTTCAACGGCTCTTAGCTGTCCTTCTGACGGTATGTGCGATACTGGTGGACCCCACAATGCCTTTCTGCAGCTTGCGCCAAGGGAAGAACCTGCAATCTGCGTTCGACAAACTCGCCATACTGTGTTCGACAAACTTGCCAAACTCTGCGTTCGACGAACTCGCCAAATTCTGTGTTTGACGAACTCGCCAAACCCTGCGTTCGACGAACTCGCCAAACTCTGCGTTCGACGAACTCGCCAAACTCTGCATTCGACAACCTTCATTCTTCGTTTGACAAACACGCCAAGTCTCAGCACTTGCTTCTGTCCCGTCTCTACGTTCGACGAACTAAGTTCTGCGTTCGACGAACTGAGTTCTGCGTTCGACGAACACGCCAGGTCTCAGCGCTTGCTTCTGTCTTGTCTCATAATTCGATGAACTGAGTTCTGCGTTCGATGAACACGCCATGTTTCTTCTATCTGCAGCTCCTTTCTCGTCTCAGCAGATCCGCTGAGATAATGAGCTCGTCTCAGCGGATTTGACCCTTCGTCTCAGCGGTTCTGCTGAGATAATTCTTCATCTTTTAGGAGTTGATTTCTCCTGATCTAAGGTCATGATTGGCCCATTCTCTTAAGTTACCTGAGCCTGTATATCTTACAAAAATATGGCTTTATCAAATACATCTTGTACTTAGCATTGTGAGTGATGCCTCTTCAAATCAAAGGAATATTGAGGGCAATATTCCCAATAATCTCAACCTATTTGAGGAAGGCAGAACATTACCAATGTTAAGGTACATAGCAAACAAAAACCTATCATGAAAATAATCTATATAACATTCATGATAACATTGCTTCTAGAAGATAAGATTGTTTAAGCATTCTATTAAAACTCATGATTGTTTATATTAAGCTTTGACTAACTCAGAGGGAAATCCTTGTACTCAAAGCAGACTCTAAGTTGGTCTTAGCCTTGGCCATCTCCCCCTTTCTGATTTCTTCAACTATTTTTCCCTCTAGGGATTGGGAGGCAGCATTGGCCATCTCCCCCTCAACTTGAGCAAGAACTTGCTCCCCCTCAATGTGAGAACTGTTATCTTTATTAGCTGTTCTTGTTCATTTTGAATAACCCTTTCTAGCTCCCCCTCATTTGGAGCATATCTATTGATCTTATGATTATAAGTGTAACTTAAGCTTGTGTCATAGTGCTGAGTTTGTCGAACTCAAAGTCGACGTTCATCGAACTCAGGAAAGAGTTCGTCGAACCCAGGAAAACGTTCGTCAAACTCAGGATAGAGTTCGTCGAACCTAGATTTTTCCCATCTGAGCCCTTAGTCTGCTTTAGTTTGTTTTGGATGATTATCCACTGAGACAGTTTGGCTGTCTCAGCAGATCAGCTGAGATGGGTCTCACCCTTCATGTTGTAATCCTCCAATTGATGTTGGATGCACAAAAGTTGAGGACAATAGCTGCCTGCAACAATGTAATCTGACTCAGCTGTGGATATGGCCACACTGGTTTGCTTTTTGATGTCAGACTGGCCATCTGCCCCTTTCTGATTTCTTCAACCTGTTTTAGTTAGAAAGCGAGACTGGCCTCCACCCGAAGGCGCATTCCCGGCGGGCCCACAAACCAGGGCATGCAGCCCACTGCTCCAACCCATCTCTGCACCCGATCGCATCGTGCGATCCTCCCGGCATGCGACGGGGTGTTGAGGCCAGGGATCGAGCCCTCGACCTCCTTTCATAAGAGGGTTATAAGAACACCTCCAAAACCCATCTGTGCTGCAGCGCAGTTGGGTATAGGAGGTGTTCTTAGGACCCTCTTATGAAAGGAGGTCGAGGGCTCGATCCCTGGCCTCAACACCCCGCCGCATGCTGGGAGGATCGCACGATGTGATCTGCTGCGGAGATGGGTTGGAGCGGTGGGCTGCATGCCCTGGTGTGTGGGCCGGCTGGGAATGCGCCTTCGGGTGGAGGCCGGTCTCGCTTTCTAACAGTTTGAGGCTTAGCCTTACCCCTGCTCATTTCTCCACTCCCTTCTCCTACTTCCATTTTATTAAATCCTAGTCCTCTCCTATTGGAGTGGGAATAGAAGGAGTCAATAATAGGGAGCACAGATTTTGGCTTGGAGAATTGAGCCACTAGGCTTCTTTCTTTCACAAGCTTCTCCTCAAGGTCCTTGATGACCTTGTTCTTCAGGGATATGATGCTCAGATGGTAGATAGTTATCCCCTTCAGATCGCTAATTTCCGTATACATCTGATTCATCTTGGTAGAAGATTCAGTGCATTCTTGTTTTTCAATCTTAAGAGAATCAATCTCTTGGGCTTGCCTCTTGGCTAGCTTTTTGCTCCTTTTCAGGGCTTCCAAGAGAGCACCATATCTGTCAATCAATTGATTGACATCCACTTCAGCTTCTGAATCACTTCCATCAATTGATGAAGGTCCTCTATATTCTGGGCCAGTCTCATGATCAGAAGAGGATGAGGAATGAATTAATACCTGTTCATTTTATGAGATGTTCTGACTGTCCTCCTCATCAGTGATGGCCATGAGGCTTAGCTGAACATTGTCTTCTTCAACCTCCTCTATATCACTATCTGAGTGTGATAGTGGGGCCCTGATTCCAACCATGGCAGCTGGGTAATCTTCATCTTCTTCTGCTACAAACAACCCAATGTAGGCTTCTTCTTCATTATCTGAATCTGATGTTGAGGAATCAGATTCACTCCAGCTTCTTTCTTTCTTCGCTAGGAGGGATTTTTCACCCTTCCTATCATTTTGGTGATGATGCTTCTTATCCCCATTCTCCTTTCTTTTGGCTGGATAGTCAGTTATGACATGTCCAGGTTTGCTGCAGCTATAGCAGATTATGTTATTAGAAACATGTTTACTAAGTTTGGAATCATACCTATCACCCTTTGGGTGTTGTCTTTCAGATTTCCTGCTATCTTTCTTATATTGTGATAATGAGGAGGGCATGTTCTTCCATTGCTTCCTCTTCATCATCTTCTTGAACTGCCTTGAATAGGTAGCAAACTCTTCATCAGAGGAAGAGCTATCTGAGGTGCTAACTTCAGGTTCAGTACTTCTCCTTGGAGGAGACACCATCCTGCCCTTGCTTCTCTTGGAGCTGTCAACTTTGAGAGCTACAGATTTCTCCCTTGCATGAGCCCTTGTTGAGGTGTCCTCTTCCTTTCTTGCAGACAGCGCATCTCATAGTAGAGCATCTTTCCAAATAGTGTGTGAGTGGGGGTCTCAACAAGCTTGGCCACTTCCCTGATTGCACAGATTTTTGTGTCCCAGACCCTTGTTAGAGATCTAAGGAACTTATCATTCAGCTCATAGTTGATGAATACTCTCCCATAGGTTCTCATCTCATTGACTATTCTGAAGAACCTTTCATAGCACATGGAGATGCTCTCCTGGCTCTACTGCCTGAAGGATTCATACTCTTGGTTAAGGAGTGACTTTCTATCATCCCTTACTTTAGCTGTTCCTTCCATATATACTACTAATTTGTCCCACATTTCCTTGGTGGTAGTGCAGTGTACCAAGGTTTGAAATGTGGAATCATCAATAGCATTCACTATGTGTTCTAGGCTCTTTTATCCATGGTGAACAATTCAAGTTCATCCTTGGTCAAGTCTTTGAATGCCTTGGCCACTCTTCTTGTTGGATCTATATTGGAGGCAGTTTGAAAGATGAAAGGTCCTTCCTAAACTGTAATGAAAATCCTTGGATCAGATGCTTCCATACACAGTCTGATCATTTGCTTCCATATGCCAAAGTTTTCTTTGTTGCATATGGGCAACTTCAAGGATCCCATTTCCTTCTTCAATCCAGAGGAGGCCATTGGATTCTGATTTGACTATTCCTTAATAGGATCTGGTCAGACAGTTATGTCTATCTTGACCAACCTCGCTTTGATACCACTTGTAAATTTATAAAGGTTGTAGTCTAAATCACCTAGAGGGGGGGGGGGGGGGTGAATATGTTTCTTTTTATTTTCCTCTAAATAGCATAGCTATTTTCTGGTTTAGTATTAGCAATTTATCAAACACACAGAAAGCACACAAGCATTTATAGTGGTTCCCCAAGACAGTGTGTCTATGGGTAGTCCACTTTCCTCCTTCACCCTTCTAACAGTGTGTTAGACAGGGCCAACTCCTCCAATCTCATCTCCAAGAGCTTACAACACAGATCCCTCAAGATCTCTTAGGTTTTCCCCAAACCCTACCTCAGGCTTAGCAGCCCTACCTCAGATCAGCCACTGATCCTACAACTCAGACCACAGCAGGTCCTATAATCTCAGGTCTAAACAGCCCTACCTCAGAGGAATCAACATCCTACAACTCAGACCCCTTGCAGGTCCTACCTCAGAGGAATCCTCCTCCTACAGCTCAGGCGATAATTTCCTACAACTCAGGCTAAACAGCCCTACCTCAGATCACGCATAACCTACCTCAGAGGACTCCACCTCCTACAGCTCAGACCACCTCCTGGTCCTACAACTTCAGGCCAAATGGCCCTACAAGCTCAGGCCTAAAAGCCCTACAAACTCAGGCAACAAGCCCTACAATAAAAGAGTATTTGAAGCTTACTACAGCAGACAGCAGAGAGAAGAAGCCTCCTGTAGTTCCTGCACATCTTGTGCTTTCTTGTAGATGGAGATGATGATGGCAGCTACAACCTGATCTTCCTCTTCAGTTGAAGGATGGAAGATCACCTTGCTCCTTCTTGTAGAGGAGCTATCTTTATCTCTCAGATTCTTCTTGCTTGTTCAGTGAGCAGGAGAAGAATGACGAGAACTGGCCCGTCAAAGGAATAGTGAAAATGTTAGCACTCGACCGGCTGTTCTCCAAAGTTCCCTAACTTCTTCTTTTATACATCCCTGATCTTCAACGGCTCTTAGCCATCCTTCTGACAGTATGGGAGATACTGGTGGACCCCACAATGCCTTTCTGCATCTTGCGCCAAGGGCAGAACCCAAAATCTGTGTTCGACGAACTCGCCATACTGTGTTCGACGAACTTGCCAAACTCTGCGTTCGATGAACTCGCCAAACTCTGCGTTCGACGAACTCGCCAAACTCTGCGTTCGATGAACTCACCCAACTCTGCGTTCCACGAACTCGCCAAACTCTGCGTTCTATGAACGCGCCAAACTCTGCGTTCGACGACCTTCATTCTTCGTTCAACGAACACGCCAAGTCTCTAAGCTTGCTTCTGTCTCGCCTCTGCGTTCGACGAACTGAGTTCAGCGTTCGATGAACTGAGTTCTGCGTTCGACGAACACGCCAGGTCTCAGCGCTTGCTTATGTCTCATCTCAGCGTTCGACGAACTGAGTTCTGCTTTCGACGAACACGCCAAGTTTCTTCCATCTGCAACTCCTTTCCCGTCTCAGCGGATCTGCAGAGACATTGAGCTCGTCTCGGCGGATTTGACCCTGCGTCTCAGCGGTTCTGCTGAGAAAATTCTTCATCTCTTAGTAGTTGATTTCTCCTGATCTAAGGGCATGATTGGCCCTTTCTCTTGAGTTACCTGAGCCTCTATATCTTACAAAAATATGGCTTTATCTAATACATCTTGTACTTAGCATTGTGAGTGATGCCTCTTCAACTCAAAGGAATATTTAGGGCAATATTCCCAACAGCAGGGATGCATGCGAATCTGATGATAACCTGAAAAGGTAACTAGAAAACTCATTAGAGAAAAACCGACGACTGAGTCAACCAGCGCGTCTATTCGAGGCAAAGAGTAGCACTCCTTAGGGAATGATTTATTCAACAAGTAAAAATCGACACACATCCTCCATCTCCCATCCCTCTTTTTTACCAACACCACGTTGGAGACCCAACCTGGATATTGGATTTCAGATACAAAACCCACTTTGAGGAGTTTGTTCACCTCCTCTCTGATGGGCTCCTCCAGTTTGTCAGCGATGAACCTCTTCTTCTGTTGGTTGGGGCATGGTGCCAGGGTAGAGGTTGAGGCAGTGACAAGCCACATCCGCATCAACCCCTAGCATTTCTGCCATGCTCCAAGTGAAGAAGTCCACGTTCTCTTGGACGCAGGCAAGGATCCTCCTCTGGTCCTCAGGTGTAAGACCCTTTTTTTGCTACAAAACTGGGTCTTATGCCCAGAACTGTCGCTTTGCGGTGACACCAACACTCGGGAAGGTCGCCACTACAAAACGCCGATCCTGCCGGCCATATCGATCACAGAAGAAAAAAGTACAATTGCACCAAAAAAAGTTCAAGTCCACATCACATAATATATAAATCATATTGAAATATGTCCATAGATAATAACTAAAATAAAGAAGTAGCAATAAAAATGGCTCAGTCCCAGTACATCAAGTCCTCACTACAAGATCACTCAAGGAAGAAAAATCTACTAGTAAACACCCACGGATCCTGAGACTGGTGCTCCTATGCTAGACTGGCCCGCCTCCATCTACTCCGGCCTCTGGTGGTGCTGCATCTCCTCGGCCCCCTAAAATGATATGGTCCGCCGACCGTTAGTCAAAAGACTAAGCCTCATTTCCCACCACCCATCCCCTAGTGGCTCCTAAGCACTGTTCAGGAGGGATGAAGCAGAGGACAGCAAGGTGTATATTTCAAGCAGATGACATGGCCTAGTTACAGGAATATCTACCTACACATGTGTATATAAATAATTAAAGCAGTAAATAAAGCAAGGTGAAAAATAATAATAACAGAGTAAAGTAAAGTAAGTAAGAAAAGTAACCTTTAATTTATAGGAATGCCCATACAAACCTATATACCAATTGGTCATTTAGCAAGGCCTATCGTATAAAAAGTTACATGCCACTTTATATGATAAGGGTAGTGGTTTAAATGCAATGCTTATGCTCTCAGGATACCCCCGTAGTGGGAAACGGAAGCGGTGGGTTGGGCCTCTCCTACCTCGAGGTTGGTATTCACACTACCTAACCTAGACCTATCGTACGCCTCAACATGAAGATCACAACCACGGAGCGCCTGCGTACTCTTGCTGGCTGGCCCACCAGTCTTTCCTTGGCCAAGTGCAAAACCACACTTGCCGAGTCAGCATATCAAAGTCGGTGTGAACGACCATCCAATACCGAAGACCCACCAACTTTATGCATAGGCAATTTTGATTACTATATATCTCCGAGCCATAAGCTCCTCGGGCTTACCTCCCCGTCACCATAACCTTCCGAGCCACCGGCTCGCCATACTAACCCATCCGTACCTACAACCACCGAGCCTACTGCTCGTAAGGCCAAACCAACTAACCACCCATATCAACGGGGTGTGGGTGAGTGTATTATTGAGTAAATCTTGGATAACAAATTATTCCTATGATTTTGGGTTAAACATGGACTTCCCAAGGACTACCCTGTGAGTGACTCGCAGCGGTACTAGGATCTATGATGGGTTGAACCCCAAAGCTCCCTTTCCAAGGCACTTATTCTTATTGGTGTCTACCCTTGACTCGACCACCATTAATGTTACGCTTACTAACACTAGGTGTGTTTTACTTCATTCCTAGGGTATGATGATCTTTCGTCGAACTAAGTACACTCTTGCTTCCTAGTCAACCAAACATCTTATTCCTACTTTTCCTTGGTAAAACCTTCCAAACCCAAATCATTCTGGGTGCACTAACTTCTTTAACTCCCCATGTAAGACCTACATGCTTATCTTAATTCAGTATCTTCACTATACGCAGACCATTTGAACTACATTAGGTGCATGAGAAGAGGTACTCCAAATAATCATCTAAATGACCCAAGATTATTATTGGTGGTGTGTTATGACATCTTAAGATTATCTCCAAAAATTCATAATTTTCCTAATTTATTTGACATTTATTATAATTTCCTCAAAATCAGGGAGCCTATGTCTTTGAACACCAAGTATGGTTTACTGATAAGCTATGTCCATAATAAAATTTGTACAACTATATATCATCAAAATAACAACCACATATGAAATTCATAAAATTCCAGAAAGGTTTTGACTTCCAATTAAAATGTAGACTAAGTCATCAAAATTAAGGGTTAATAGAGAAAGTACCAAAAAATACTCATCCAAAAATTACAAGAAAATTAATCGGTGTCTAAGGTGATCAGAAATGTTCACTGCTTGAATTCCATAATTTTCTAAATTAATTTGTCCATATAAATCCTTAATTTAAATAAATAAATCATAGGGCACTTTGCGAAGAGAACCATATAAAAACTCCTCCAAAAATTATACTAAAATTTTCAAATCATATTCTTGCCCTAAAAAGTTCTCTGACCAAATTTCATGATTTTCTAGTGAATATTATATCCTTAATTAATTCCCTTTATAAATAGGACAAACAATGGACTTGTGAAAGAAGTACTATATAAATCAATCTAAGATTCACAATAAAATTATCAAAGAACTATATCAATAATACAAGATCACTGCCAAAATTTCATGAACATCCAAGGTTATGTAAACATGTAAATTCTTCTTATAAGGAAATGTCCTAATTGGTTCTTAACTAATTTAGAGGGGATAAATGTTCCTAAAAATTCCATTTAAATTATCTAGGGCATAATACCACCCTTTGAACATCTCTACCAAGTTTTGAGTCATTCCGATGACATATGACACTATGCCCTTCAATCGGTTCAATATACAACCCTATGGTTTGAACAAGGGCTCTAGGGCACATCTACCCCAAACCACCCAAAAACACTTGTGGGGGTGTTTTATATGAAGTTAAATCAGTGGCCAAGGTTTCACAGCAATTGGATGACGGTGGACCCCTCAAATCCATCAAGTGCACCTTTGACCTAATATCCCCTAGTTTGACCAAATTTGGGTTACTTATTTACCCACCCAAATCAATCCCAAATGGGATGATATTCTTACCAGATTTGTGACATGACCGAAGGACCACCAACCAAAAATTGGTAGGGTTTAGAGGTTTCTAGACACTAAAATTAATTAATGCATGGTTTATTAAATTTCTAATAAACGACAAAAAAAGGTCCTCCAAATTTTTTTATTTTTGGATATGTTGAGGGTAAGGGTAAATCTAGACTATGCTCTAAATTTTAAATCATTTGAATGAGTGGTTTAGCGAGGGCAACCATCTTAATTTCTGGTCAACTTTATGACACACCTTGCACCAAACTGGGTGATAAAGTCAAATCAGTGGGCCAAATCGGCCCAAATTAATTTTAAATTAAACTAGACACTAAGATCTACAACTTTTATATCTGTCCACTTTTCCTAAAACGGCTTCTAAAGGGGTTCAATTTTCAGTTTCATAAACGTGCATTTCTACGAGAAATTATGACGTTAAATAATCATAAAATTATAAAATTTGTCTAAATGGAGGGCATCGGTTCATCTTCTCCAATCAGCCAACGACCACGATTGACCCATCATGTACCAACTTGGGAGGTGATTTCCTAGCCACCTAGACCCTCTCCCGGTCGGCCAATGCAACCACCACCTCTGTTGAGGTGGCGGCCGGCGATGGACGGTGGTTGACCGGCCGAAGGCGGCCGGAATCGGGGTTTTAAGAAGGAAAAGTAAAGCTTGAACCCAATCTTTCGGCCATGCCGATCCAAGGCCAATTGGCCTCAAACCTTGCGGCAAACATGATAAGCTCTATCCACTAAGAGAGAGGAGGAGGGTAGGACCTGTGTGGTGGCATGAAGCCGCGCCGATCGCTAGTTTGCCATTGTTGGCCGTGAAGCTCTTGGGTGTCATGCCAATATGTGTTTAGTTGGTCGATTTCTTCTGGAAAGTGGGGGAAACTCCTTCCCTTCACCACTTGAGGCCTATTAAAGAGCAAATTCAGGGAGGGGAAGAGGCAAAGCTTGGGATTCCACCATTAACACCTTTCATGGTGAAAATGTTGGCCATCCCTAAAAACCATCAAATTTAGCCCCATGTGAGTTGGAAAACCCTTTAAACTTCAGCTAATTGATAGGGGGAATGAATCTTCATCAACTTGGAAGACTTTTGGCCTCCCTTGTCCATGATTTACTCCCCCAAATTCAATCACATTCGCATCCCATCGATTTAGCTACTGTCGCCACTAGCGCTAGAGCCAGCGCTAGCGTCTCAACGGTGTAACGTTCGTCAGTTCGGCCACTACCGCCAGCGTTAGCGCCAGCGCTAGCACCAGCGCTAGCGCTAGCGTCTCGATGAAATAGCGCTCATCTCGATGGTATGGAGCTCATCTTAGCGGTCCCTTGAGACAACCGCTAGCACAAGCGCTAGTACTAGCACTAACGCTAGTGTCTCGATGACATATTGAAAGAAATCATTGTCTACCTAAATCACCTAGAGGGGGGTGACTAGGTGATCTCTACTGCGATTGCGGAATAAAAATTTAGCACACACACAACAAAAAGTATCACAACACAGAGACACAAGATTTATTGAGGTTCCCCAAAGGTGGGTACTCCTCTCTCCCGCTCTGTCTATCTAGCACTTCGGGATAGCATCGGCAACTTCACCAAAACTCAGATTTATCAACAAATCCTACACTCACATACAACGGATCCTACAAACTCGGAGAACAACCTCTCCTACAAACTCAGAGTAAACAACCCCTACAACTCGAAGTAAACAACTCCTACAAAATTACTCGGAGTAAAAACTCCTACAGGAATTAAATAAAGTTTGAAACGAAACTTCTCTTGAATCTCAATAGAGATTAACTTCAGATCTGGAAAGACTGAATCTTCTTCTTCCTTTAGAGTGAAAGCTAGGATCTTCAAGGATTAGGAAGAATAAAGAATCGGCAAACCTGATCTGAGTAGGCCCTTTGATTAATTTGAAAAGATCTTCAATAGAGAGAGCAGCAATTAGATCAAAGGCCTTCTTATCTGAGAAATCATTAGCAACACTGAAGAACGAAACTTGAGCGGCGCAGAAGTTAGATCTCAGAAAACTTGTTCAGTAAGAGAGGAAGAAAACGGTTGCTTCTTCTTTTTCAATCGGGTGATTTTTTTCTTCTTCTTTTTGTTTTGCCCTAAAAATAAAAGATTATTTATAGGGAGACCTCAAACGGCTCGGGCGACAAACAAGGAGGGATCACCACGTGTACTGTACATGGCGGCCAACCCTAAATTTCAAAAATGAAACGTAAATTGGAAATCCGTCTGTCCGTCATTCGTCGAGACTTTACGTGAACATTCGACGAATTGACTTGGCCATTGAAAAATACTGACCAAGGCTTGAAAACTATCTTCTGTTTTCATTCGTCAGAATTCGTCGGGAGTTCTCGAGAACATTCGACAAATTGACTTAGCTGCACATTTTCCTTCACAAGTCTGCCTTTTTGACTTCTGTCTGCGTTCGTCGACATTCGTCGGGAGTTCATGAGAACATTCGATGAATAGACTTAGCCACAGAAATTTCTTCTTTAAACTAGAAATTTGGCTTCTGTCTGGATTCGTCGAGATTCATCGGAACTTCACGAGACATTTCGACGAATTGACTTAGCAAAAATTTCTTTTCTCCTGAAAACCTGCTCCACTCCTCAAACTTGAAAACCTTCAGTTATGAGTATATGAAGTACACCCCAATAGAGAGATTACACATGGACCAACACTTTGTTCTACACAATGAGGGATTACATTGTCTAGAACTGTGTTTGGTGATCCATTGCAACCTGACTTTGGTGTGCACTTATCATTAAGACCTGTCATAACACATCTAAATAGAAATCATCAAATACATCCTCAATTCAATTTAGTTCACTAGGGGACATCTTCAAATCCAGGTAATTGTGGATACAATACCCAACACATATGGCTCTTCTCAGCGGTTTGGAGCACGTCTCGATGGTTCGTCTAGTCAACCACTAGCGCCAGCATTAGCACCTAGCATCAACTCTAGCTCTGAACTCTCATTACTTCTCTTTCTACAATTTGGACAATTGGGGTGTTACAAAGGGACCCCTTAATGGATTAGGCATGTTATGGTGAGGTCATAGGTCATGGTGACGCCCTAAAGCAAACCCTGGATTGGATCATTGGAATGCACTATTTGCAAACCAATGTGGTCTTCACCTATTTGCCAAGGACTTATGTTCTCTTTGCAGATCCTAGAGTTTTGTCTTGACCTAGTCATGACAAACTGTCCTAGTGGTCTAGTTGTTTGGGAGATGTTACATCGGGGCTAAGCACCACACTGATCTTCACCTTTTCAACCTCCCTTGTTCGGGAGAAGACCTCCAGCTCGATGACCTCCTCCACGACCTCCAGCCTAGATTTTCCCCCCAGATACCCTCTTTCTTTCCCCCGCCACCGAATGCCTCGGCCTCTCCTTCCTCCATATTCTCCTCCCGTACTTCCAGCAACTCCCTTGCCCTTCACTTATGGGCTTGGTATTTTTCTCCTCTTTCCTCTCCCATCTCCATTTGCTCGGGCCCTTCAACAACCCCTTCCTCTACACTACACCTCTCTAGATCCCGATCCATCTCTTCTGCCCTAGCCTGCAAGGTGACGGCGTTGACCACGATGATGTAACACTGTCTTGCCACCTTTCGATCCCCCCTCACCTGGATTTGAACTCCTCCTACAATGAACTTGAGACACTAGTGGAATGAGGATGGGATGCATCCGAACACGTTGATGAGGGGCCATCTGAAGATATCATTATAGCTACTCAGAGCGTCAACGATGATGAACCTGTAGTTGTGGGACTGTCCCCCCAAGATGACATGAAGCCCCACTCCTCCTTCCACCAACTTCCTTTCTTCGGAGAATACGAATAGAGGCCATCCTAGGCCAACACTCTTCTTTTCTCCACCTCCATCTTGTTGAATGCCTTCTTAAAGATGACATTGACCGAGCACCCATTGTCCATGAGGATCCGGGCGACGGTGAAGTTCTCGATGGCTGTATGGATAACCAGTGCATCACAGAATGGGTCCTCATAACCCGACTATCCTTTTGAGAGAAGGTAATCTTTTCTGCTAGGGGTGGGGCTTGAGAAGTCGAAGCTTTGCTCCAATGGTACATAGTATGGATGCTCGACTTCCGGGTTGCCTCAATCCTCACTCCCCAGTGGATCACCCTGATCCCTCCTCGGCTCCCTACGCCAGTCTGATCCATACACCTTTCCTCCTTCCCCTCTCGGGGTAGCACCTCCTCGATCCTTACCGGCCGCTACTGTGGCTGCGCTGGGACTCTTGCTGTCCTCATCTCCAAGAACTTCGGGCAAGTGGCCGTTGCGTGACCCTCATCCTGGTGGAAGTCTAAATAGGGCAACGCCACCCCCTTCTCTCGGCCTCAGTGACCCTGTTTCTTCTCCGAACCCCGGGGCCTCCTGCTCCTACTCCTCTTCCTCCCCTCCCTTGGCCGATCTCCATGGCTTGCTGTTGCGGGGGAGGGGGTGGCCTAGGATCCTATTTCCACCATAACTGGTGAGGTCTTCCTTGACCCCCTGGAAAATTATCCCCTCATAGGGCAAAACCTCTCCGCGGACCCTGCGCGCCTCCTCCCTGCTATCTCCACCCCAGCTCCGGGGCTCTAGACTCTTCTCTCCTCCTGACGTCCTATTGCCTAATCTCTGGCTCACTCAGCTTTGCCAGCCTTCTTGCGAACTCCAGATTGGCTGCTTCCCCTCGATCTCCTCTGCCATCCTTTCCATCAACTCTTCAAAGGACATGGGGTCCTTCCGCTTTAGGCTCATCTTGAAGAATCCCTCTTGCAGCCCCGCCATGAAGGCGAGCTGGAGGGCAAATCTGCGTACTTCCTAGGTGAGCAGGAGCTCCTTCTAGAATTGGTCCACATAGTGGGCCAACGACTCCCCTGGTCCCTGCTTGATTTTGAAGAGTGCCTCGACATCCTTCTTCCTCTTCCTAGAGGTCGAGAAGCATAGCAAAAAGCTACGACGCAGGTCCTCGAACGCATAGATCGATCCTCCTAGGAGTTGGTGAAACCAGTCCTGCGCCTTCTCCTTCACAGTGGTGGAGAAGAGTCGGCACTTAAAAGCATCTGACACGGGCCTAAGGGAGGCCATGTCTTCGAACCATTCCAGGTGCTGGACGGGGTCATCCTTGCCGATGCAATGCACCATATCCGATTCTCTAAACCCCTCGGGGAGTGGTGTTGAGAGCAACATCTCGCAGAACGGCCTTCCCCCATTCGCTGCTCTCGCTTGCTCGACTTGCCCCACAAGCTCTCTAACCGAGCTTGCTCATGTCGGGCTAGCGCTCGCTAGGAAAGCATTCACCAGGCAAGCACTCACTGGGCAGGCGCTCACCGGGCAAGCACTCGCCTGGCTGGGAAAGAGCTCTAGCCCAGTGAGATCTTGCACCACTGCCTCCCCAACCGTCTCCTTACCTGCTCTCTGGCCTGGGTTGGCCTCGCCTACCCCCGGTGGTGGGACGACTTGTGGTGCTTGGGTCAAGAACTCGCCTCACACCGTAGTGAAGGCAAGGTTGATGGTCTCAAGCACCTCCCTTCGGAGATCTGCCAGCATCCCTGTTGTCACTAGCGGTCCATATGGTGGCGAGCCGCCAAAGCCGGCCTCTCGCTCATCCTCTCCAGCCATGTAACTTCCTTGAGAATTTCTTATGCCAACAGCACTCCACGCTCACCGCACCAAAAATGTTGGAACCGAGAATAGGCCCAACAAGGAGTTTGGACCCCTGGAAGGGGGCAGTTGGCACTTACTAATCCCATAGAAGGACTTGATCGAAGACTTGGAGCTAGAACACCAATCCTTGGCTATAGTGTGGAGGTCCAACCACACACCTAGAGGATCTTTAGAGTGCTTCCCCTCCTAAGACAAAACTGAAGTCGGACACCCTGGAGAGCTTGAGGAGCTAACCAAGATTGTCCTAAGGAGGTAGAAGACAAAGAAGTGGATCCTCTCCAAAGGTGCCCTTCAGGTTCTATTTATAACTTTCCTCTTCTAGTCTGCTAATATCGAGATTCTGCCTTTTGGTTTTACTAATCACACCTCAAACTGGTCTGCTAACAGCCAAACTCCACTATTCTGAAGGGCTATTGGCAGCCCACCAAGGGTATTTGGGTAAATTGACCCCTAGACCATTGCTGGGCGAGTGGCCCATGAAGGCGCCACTCGCCAGTCCTCTCGCGAGAGGCCCAAAAAGGCAACACTCATTAATCACCCTGCGACCAGAACTCGCGAGATCTCCTCTTCCGAGTAGTGGCTTTACTCACCCTGCACCTTGGCGCGGTGAGTCCTCGCTCGCCTCGATGTGGCTAAATGCTCCTTGACTCGGCCAGATGCTCGCCGCTAGTCTGCGAATCTCTCCTTGACTCGCCTATACTAATCCCCATTTTTACCCCCCGGCGAACACTAGGTTGTACATAATCACCGCTCTTTGTGAGATATCATAAGCTCGCGAAGAAACATCCAACCCTTGGTGCTCGCTGAACGATTGCTGAACTGGCTGGAATAATAAACACACATAAAAAACAATAACAAAAGCATATTTTTTGTTCTTTGAAATTAATTTCTAATTTTGTATTTGATTTTTAACTATTTTAAAATAAATTGTTTTCCAGAAAACATATAAGTATATTACGAGCACATTAGTATATTGATCTTCTATGCCAGAGAAAAAATGCAAATGGAAATGAAAAATGGGGTTGGATGCTGCCACCAGTGCTAACTATTAACTCTCAGCCCTAACAACAATGAAAAGTTCTTTCGCTTGGAAAACATGGTTTTTTTAATTATTCATTCTAGTTTTTCATGATTAATGTTTTCTATGATAAGGGACACCAAATACCGCAAAGAGTATAGAAAAATAATGAAATGTTGTGGATTTAAGAATTTTTAGCCCAAGGTGTCTAAGATAAGTTATTTCTCAAGGTACTTGTGTTTTTTTTTCCAAAATTCATGAAGGCTCAAAATATATAATATGAAAAACACAAGATAATATGTGCAAACAAAATACTATGTGGGATTTTAATGATCATAAAGAGTTAAATAATGTTGATGTAATGTATATAATATGATTATACCCTAGATTAAGATAACCTAGCTATTTGTCAACACCCTAGCCATGTACTAAGTGATGGATGGACTTGAGGAGATGCACACATATCGTAGGATGGTGGTGTTAATATCATATGCATACAAAAAATGACGCTAAACCTATCACCTTTTTCCCCTAGTGCCTCGCAAGGCCCACTAGAACCCTCCCCGGTTAAGGACAATACATGACTTAGAGGTTAGGGCTCTATGCACACAATCCTAAACCCTCACTATTATGAGACATATGTCATTGGTTAATTGTAACACCCTAGTTTTCACAATGCTGTGAAGGCAAGATTTCTATATCAGAAAGATAGCGCTTAACGGTAGCTGCATCATTTAGATGAGCCCTATTTCATCGAGATGAGTCATATATCATCTAGATGAGCCCTATATCGGCTTAAAAGGCCTGTGTCACCGAGACACTAATGACGGGCGGTAGGTTCTAACACTGGCGGTATCTATGTCGTTGAGAAGGTATTGTCGAGAAGATATCAACTAGACACTAGTGTCGGGCGGTAGCGCTACAACTTGCGGTAGGTCTTGTTGGATCTGTAGGCACCCTTAGAGAGAGGGGGGGTGAATAAGGGATTTAAAAACTTTTTTGAACTGAATTGAGTTTATTTAAATGGGTTGACAATATTTTCAAGAATATCTCAGATTAAGCACTATAGTAAGCTTCTTATGAAAGTGGGTTGTATTTTAAGTGACAAATGTGAACTCTAATACTACCGCCAACATTAGTGTTACCGCTCGACATAAGTGACAGAGAATGCCTTTTAGTTTATATTTCAAACATCAGAGATTGCATAGTGAAATTAGTAAAAGAACATGTAGTATTATTGCTTTCAGAATTATTACAAAACATTATCCCAATAATGCTTGAGATTGAGGCGAATATGTAAAAACCTCTTTTGTTTTTTATACCGACCCTTCTCCCAAGGACTGGTTGGCTCTAGCCTATCTCTCCCAGATGAGGCCTTGAGCCGCCACATAAATCTAACCCTAGACTTAGTCGCCACATCCACGAGGAGAATTCTCCTTAGTCCTCGCATGGCCCTAGTTGCCTACCACATGGAGAATTTTTCTACCGATAAAAATATAAAGGTTAAAAATAATAAAAACAAAAACATCAAAGAAACTCCCTCAAAGGATGAACTTGAAGATGAAGTCGGCGTGGTTGATGTTTCTTCAAGTCCTTAGCGTTCACGAACGTTGACGGAGTTCTCTTGGCTCCAAAGAGGAGGCTCTCACGAATATAGGAGTGGTGGCTTTGATATCTTCTAAAATCGGCTCATCAAAACAGAGTCGGACCGCTCTATAAATAAGCTCTGAACCTAGTGCTAGCGGTAGTGCTACCGTCGGACGCTAGCCTCTTTAGGCAATATTCTGGCACGTGGATCGAGCCATTTTTGGCAATGTTTTGTCTTCAGAATTGGTATCCCCTCCTACCGTGCCGCGGTAATGCTAACGCACAATGTTAGCGATATATATTTCCTAGCTATCAGATCTCCTTCCTTTTCTGCTCCTCATTCAGCATCGTGATCGCGGGACTTCCATAAGTTACCATCGGGCATTAGCCTTAACACTTCGCGGTAAGAGTTACCATATTCAGTCTCAACGACCTTCCTTTCTTGACGAATATTTCCTTTTCGATGAAGTTTCCAAATTTGCACAACTACTGCCAGCGGTAGCATTAGCACGCCGCACTAGCACTAGAGCTTTGATCTGGTATGGAATTCATCGTCTTTCTTTCTTGAACTTGTAGAGGCATGAGAATAGTAGATCCTGCACATTATAAACACATGGCAAGTATGATCAAATACAATGGGATTTGTTATTCTCAAACCAAGAGATGTGGAAAGCATGTTCCAACAAACTCCCCCTTTTGATAATAACAAATCCTCTTTAGAAAGAAAACATTCAAAAATAAGAAATGTGTTTATAGCAAAGGATAGGCGTGATAGCACAAATATGCTCGCCCTATATAGATGCTCCCACTATATGAGTGCTCCCCCTAAATTAAAGTATCCTATGTATTTTGCTCCCCTTAAGTGTGATTTGTTTTTCAAACTTATTCTCCCCCTTTTGGTATTATCAAAATAGGGTTGAGTTTTGAATTACTTAGATATTCTCCTCCTTTTGTAGAAAGTTTGGAGTAAGGATGAGTATCATTTGATAAGGAACCAATATTACTTGTTGGGTAAAAAAGTATTCTTGATCGAGCGTAAGAGTATAATGTATAGTAGAAAGCATGATTCAAGATAAATAAACATCTTCATAGGAGTTTGAAGTATAGTAAATGAGAAAGAGTTTTGTTTTAGTGGCAAATAGATGTTTTAACAATTTAAGTCTAAGAGCACAATATCATTTGTTAATATAATAGAACTTGTTTAGAAAGTAAGTAAGAGTGAGTTTTCAAAGGCGTAGCGGAAGATAAATTCAAATATAATAAGCATTCTTAAAGTAAACATCCTTTTATTTGAAATATTCAAGCATTGAAAATGATATAGGAGTGTTAGTTTTTGAAAGATGTTTTGAGTTTGAAATCCAAGAAATACTTTGGTAGCCAAAAATAATTCAAGCATAATTTTACTTTATCATGACAAGATAGGAAACTACAATGATTTAACTTCGCAATTTAAGTATACTTATACACTGTAGAAATCATGCAAAGCAATCTAGTGTGCCAACTCAAAATTTTTGAAAATACATGTAAATATGCATTAAAGTCCAATACGCATGAGTAGAAGGTTTATAAGAGTTAATGATGTATACAAATAGTGTTTTTGATAAGAGTATTCAAATGTTTTAATCAAAACACATGACATGAATAATGGAATAAACACAACATTATTGAAATGCATTTTAGAATTACTTCCACCCATATAGCTATATTTTATTTCAATGCACTTAAGAGTAGTACATCTCCCAAGGTGCTCTACACACACAATGCTCATTAAGACTTATCAGGGTGCAAAGAGGTGCTTGGGGGATCATATATATTTTATCTTTTCTTTGTGATCTAATGTACAAGAAGAAGTACTGTATAAAAATAGTTTGCATAATACACTTTACAATTCTCTCCAAGGTGCTCAACCTCACAATGTTCATTAAGACTTAACAGGAGGGTTAGTAGTGCTTGGTGGAGTTATCTTTGTCATGTATTCATTTGAATTTTAGTTTGTGACAAAGTTCTCAGAATTCACTTGTTTTTGCAAACATAGAATTTTTGATTTAAAAACACACTTCTTCAAATATAAGTGCATGAAAAGAAAAATATTTTTATGGGGTGTAGGTAAACTAAGCACACATCTAATAATGTTAAGTTGTTACACAACACAATCATGCAAGTGTATGATTAAATTCATATGTAGATTATCAAAGAAGTGAGTGAGTAAATCATTATCAAATATAAAACATTACTCATACTTAGAGGTATGTTTAAGCAATTCTACACATGATTCCTATAATCAATTTCATTGCACATTACAAGATAATGTTCAAGGCATGACACAAAACAATGTATTAAGATACTTGAAATTAGAATTTAACATTGTATTTTAATCTTGAAAAGATCATCCTTGAGACATTTCAATAAATAGTAATTAGTTTTTATAATTTTTTATTTTTTAATAAAAAAATACAAAATAGTAAACAATATGAAAAGCATATTTTTTATCTTTGAAATCTGTTTTGAGATTTTGTATTTGATTTTTAAATGGTCAAATTTAAAACTTGTTTTTGATTGATTTTGATTAGTCTTTCATTTTTTGTTTTAATTATTTAAGGAGCAAATAGGAATTAAACAAAAAATAATTAACTATAAAAATATGTTTGAGAGGATGGATATTAGACTACCGCTAGTGGTAACAATTTACCGCCGCGAGTTAGTAACAGAACTCGTGTTTTCCAGAAAAATGTATAAATTTTGAAATTTTTTGACTGATTTTGTTTGTTTAGAGTATAGGCTATGTAATGGAGCCAAGAAATCAGGCAGACCAACACACAACATGCAAGTTTTAATGTTTTTAAGTTAAGATGTCCAAAACCCCCTAATTCTAGTCTAAGTAGAGCAAATCGTGCATCGGGTAGAGGCTTGGTAAAAATGTCTGCAAGTTGAGATTCAGTTCCAGCAAAGTTTACATGAATATGTTCTTTTTTTATGTGATCCTTAACGAAATGATGTCTTACGTCTATATGTTTGGATCTTGAGTGATGCACAGGTTGTTTGTTAGGTCAATAGCACTCTTGTTGTCACATTTTAATTCAATATTGGTTAGATGAATTCTAAAGTCTTCTAGGGTTTGAGTCATCCACAATGCTTGTGCACAACAACTTCCTAGTGCAATATATTCAGCCTCTGTCGTGGAGAGAGCAACTGAATTTTGTTTTCTACTTGATCATACAACTAGTGAAGGGCCTAAGAAATGACAAGTGCCACTAGTGCTTTTCCTATCTAGTGATCATCCCGAATAATCAGAATTAGAAAAACCATGTAAAATAAAAGAATCAATGTTTGGATACCATAATCCTAATCTAGATGCTCTGATTAAATATCTAAAAATTTGTTTTACTGCTTTTAAAAGTGATTCCTTTGGATTAGCTTGAAATCTAGCTCATAAACATATGACAAAAGTATTGTCGGGTCTAGAAGCACTTAAGTATAATAAAGATCCAATCATTCCTCTATACAGGGTTTGATCAATTGATATTCTGGCTTCAACTTTTCCTAATTTTAGTGATGCGCTCGTTGGTGTGCTAGCTCGTTTTAAATTTTCAAATCCAAAATGTTTTAGCATATCATGTATATACTTGGTTTGACAAATAAAGATTCCATCATTTCTTTTTGTGATTTGAAAACCTAAGAAATATGTGAGTTCTCCAACTAAGCCCATCTCAAATTCATTTTGCCTTACTTGTACTACTTCATTACACAACTCTTCATTAGTGGCTCCAAAGATAATGTCATCAACATAAATTTGTAAAATGATTAAATCATTATTTATATGCTTAATAAAGAGTGTGTTCTCGGCACTACCCATTTTATAAATGTGCTTTAATAAAAAAGATGTTAAGCGTTCATACCAAGCACGAGGAGCTTGTTTTAAACCATAAAGTGCCTTTTCTAACCTATAGACATGATTAGGAAATTTTTCTTCTATAAAACCGGGGGGTTGTTCAACATAGACTTCTTATTTAATTATCCCATTTAAGAAGGCACTTTTTCATCCATTTGAAATAATTTAAACTTCTTATAACTCGTAAAAGCAAGAAAGATTCTAATAGATTCTAGGAGAACATCGAGTGCAAATGTTTCATCAAAATCTACCCCCTCGATTTGTAAGTATCCTTGTGCTACAAGTCTAGCCTTGTTCCTAGTGATTCTGGAATCACCATCTAATTTATTTTTAAATATCTATTTTACACCAATAACCGGGTGATTAGATGGTCTCTCTACTAACTTCCAAACCCTATTTCGTTCAAATTGATTTAATTCTTCATTCATAGCAATAAACCAAAACTCATCATTTAAAGCGGTAGAAACATTTTTGGGTTCAATTTCAGAAACAAAGCATAAGTTTGAAAAGGATTCATGAAACAAAGCATGTCGTTACCCCTCTTGACGGTTGTCCAATGATAAGCTCCCTTGGATGATCTTTTGTAAATCTGAGCACGCTTGGAAATACAAAATTTTCTTACACCACCTCTATTTTTTTATCAACTCCAAGTGGATAATTTTCCTCATCCTCCAAGGGTGAAAGAGGTTCCTCTTCTTTTCCTGGAATAGTTGAATCTACACTCAGAACAAGTTCATCAAATCTAACATGAACAGACTCTTCCACCTTTTTAGACTTTTTATTATATATCTTATATGCTTTACTAGTGCAAGAGTATCCAAGAAAAATTCCTTCATCAAAATTTTCATCAAATTTAGCTAATGAATCTTTGGTGTTTAAGATATAACACTTACACCCAAAAACATGAAAGTATGACACATTTGGTTTCTTTTGATAATATAGTTCATAAGGTGTTAATTTCAGAATCGGGTGAAGCATGACTCGATTTATTACATAACACGAAGTATTTACTACTTCGGCCTAAAAAGATCTAGGCAACCTGTACTCGGATAGCATAGTGTGTGCAAGTTCTTGCAGGTTTCTATTTTTCCTCTCCACCACACCATTTTGTTCGGGGGTGAGTGGAGCGAAACATTCGTGTTTGATGCCTAGATGATTACAAAAAGTAGTGAAGTTTTCATTTTCAAATTCCCCTCCATGATCCGAGCGGATGCATTTTATTTTTAAATTTAACTCATTTTGAATGCGATTACATAATTTTGCAAATTTAGAAAACACATCGGATTTGGAGGTAAGAAATAAAGTCCATGTAAATCTTGAATAGTCATCAATCAACACAAAAGTATCATTTATACATCCTAGACTACATGTGATAATTGGTCCAAATAGGTCCATGTGAATTAGTTGAAGAGGTCTAGTGGTAGACATTTCAGTTTTATTTTTGAATGAAGTTGTAGAAAATTTTCCTTTTTGGCATGGCGGGCATAATGAGGATAAGTTTCCATTAAGCATTGGTAAACCTCTTCTTATTTTTTTTTTGACAATTTTGAAATCAAATTGGTGCTAGAGTGACCAAGCCGGCTATGCCATAATTCAAGTTCTTCATTTTTTGAAATTAAACATTTTAATGATGCACGTGAAAGATCATGAAAGGCTATTAAATAGACATTGTGAGTTCTTGGTGCAGTAAGTACAATGTCATTAGTTTTAGGATCTATATTTTTACACAAGTTTGTGGAAGACTCAAATAAAACATTAAGACCTTTATCACACAGTTGAGTAATAAAGATTAAGTTATGTTTTAAGCCTTCAACATATAAGACATTTGTAATAGAGAAAGAATCGTTACCCATTGTACCGATGCCTAAGATTCTTACCTTTCCATTATCACCAAATGTCACCATTCCACCTTTCTTCTTTTTAAGGCCAAGGAACTTTGCTTTATCGTTCATCATGTGTTTGGAGCATCCCGAGTCCAAGTACCACATGTCCTCCTATTACTCAGCCTGCCAACATACCTACAAAGAAGATGAGAGTACAGGTCTGGATACCCAAGAGGTTCCTCCCATAGAGTAGGTGGAAACCTTAGGCACCCATATTTGCTTGAACGAACATCGTCCCTTCATCCTACAAGAGTCCATGGTGTGTCCAAAGTGAAAGCACTTAACACAAGACACAAAAAGGGTTGAGACCTCTTTCAAATTTTTCTGTGGACTCTTGCTGGAAGATGGGGAACCAGAAGAAAGCAGTATGTGTTTTTTATTAAACGATTTATTTAGTCTGTCAATACCACTAGCGGTAATAGGTATCATTAAGAATGCGGGACTTGAGTTTTAGGTGTCTTTTGGAGAGCAAGCGCCATGCATGGGTTGTGGTTGAATACAAACCTTCACCATGAGTTTTGAAGTGTAGTTGTCTTGTATCTCCTTCATTGGTTATGTTTGCGAAGTTTGTGTCCTCTTATAAGGATTAGGTTCATAGATTATCTTTTGATTAGCACTGTATGCTTTAAACCTTTATGGGCTGAGGCGAAGCCATACCCGCGTCGTGTGATAGATCACGATGACTAGAGCACCTACAATGCTGAACCAAACCAGTTTCCATGCATATCGGTGAAAGGCCTTAACCTCTTGTATATTGTACGATCATGGGAGAGGCCATGGAAGGTGTTCACCTAGATATGACAAAAGCTCATGAATGAGTACATAGGAAGACTGTCTTATGTGCATGAAATGTGTGGTTATGAGTACCTACATTTGTGTTGCAATGAATTGATGTTATGTTAGTATCATGAGGTTTCTTACGCGGTTGTGGGGATCCTCCGGGTGAACCCAACCAACATCATGTGTATACCTAGGTTCCCCTTTCTTTGATTCTCAACCTAGAAGATTGATTGTGCTTGAAACCTCACCTTGTGTAGAGTAGACACACTTTCTTTATTATATTATATGTTGCATGTAAGACTTGCTTGCAGGTTAGCGGTGCCCTACCCCTAAGCCGGATAGGATGGTCGGGGGGGGGGGGGGGGGGGGGGGGGGAGGGGGGGATCATCATGCGGTTTATGGTCAGCCCATAGCTGACCCTTATTTTCTCTTATTTGTGGATGGTGTAGGTTCTTGTGAGCCGACCGAGAAATAGCGGGCTGAAGCCCACTACTGAGTTGGCCCATGAAGGCCAACCTACTTTTATTGCTTTCCATGTATTGTCGGTCTACGTGTCGATGTATCATTTTGAGTTAGTTACATTTTTAAAGCCATAACTCCTTGCTTGACATTCCTGAGTAGGTAGACATTTTGAAAATCATGTATATTGAAAGCATCCGCTTACGCTTTGTTTATACTCTCATGTAGTTCTTCTCTGTTTGTCATCTTATTAATGTCTAGCTAGTGTGTTCAATATGGTGCGGGGTCCCAACCGGACCTATTTTTATATTGTTTGTACTGTCAGGGTGTTACATTAATGATCATGGAGATAGTAAGCATTTAATCCTATTGACCGATTCATAAACTTTGGGTATCTTTGATTGTTAGATTTATATCACATTTAAAACCCACATAGTTATCATGTATCCAAAATTTGCAATATTTTATTTTTATATCTTGGCAATGTGAGATAACTACCATGAATAATAATATTTGTTAGATGATAATGCTAGAATGATGAGTTTGAATGCAATGTTATGCCATAAGATTAACAATGATAATGTTGCATGTATTCAAAAATAGTTTTTCAATTTATAGACCTTAAATGAAGTGATGATTATATTTGATTTATTCTTATTGATACAAAGTTGATTCTAGGGTCTACAAATAAGTGAGATACATGCAAATAGTAGTAAAGCATATCAATACACCAAATGAAGTCAGGAAACATGATACCCATATCCTTTCTATGATTCATAATTCCAAAGTGTGATTGAAATAGTCAGTTAATTCTTGATAGATCATTATGATATATAATTATAGTGAATTTAAGCATATGATATCAATTTAATCATAATAGATTGCGATGTATGTTCAATCATTTAATTTTACTAAGTTGAATGCTATCAATACGAATATGCTTTGGTGATTTTTGAGTTATTTTTGTATATTTTCTTTTTGATTTTTGAATATTAACCAAAACATATATAAAGTTTTCTAAAAGCAAACATAGTGATGATTAAAGTAGCAGAATAATTTTTCCGAAATTAATAGTTAGAGAAATTTGAGTTTTTCAAGATAATAAGCTACCGTCGGCAGAATGTGTTATCATTAAGCGGTAGCTCACTGATGTGTAGATGGTAAGTGGACCGGTCACTCAAGTAATAAAAATGGGAGCAAGTCCCCAAGTATCGATCTCTCGAGGAGTGGAGGTGGGGAAGGTGAGTTCTCTATTCGAAAGAATAATTGTAATAGTGAAATGAACCAAACGGGGGGTTTTGTGATTGTGTTTCTACACTACAAATAGGAAATAAAATGCGGGTCTCCATCTCTGCGTCGCTTGGATGGATTACCCAAATGGGTAATGGAATGGATGGAAGAACAATGAGAATCGCAATCACCTCTTCGCCAAGCACGCTCCTAGCAATAGCTAGGATGGTACGAACACAACAACAAATTGCAGTGAGGAAATAAACTAAGCGCACCACGGTAGTAAAAATCACAAAATCACGCACAAAGACATGATTAATAAAATTAAGCATAGTAGGTTTTTACACTTCATAAACACATTCCACAAGTTTATAAACCATACTATAACAAAGAAAGGGGAAAGAAATACAACCGAGCGCACGAAGTCTTGTCGGGATTCACGGACAGAATCAAGGGCTGTCAAGCCTTGTCCAAGCTCGGTCCACCACTGACATCCGGGGTACGGAAGGGCGGTCACTTATTTCAATTAACTCATCTTCTTCGTGGATTTCCACTGGTAGCAACCTTGCAGGAGAACTTCCAAATGGCAGCGAGAAGTATTCCAAAACTAAACTTGAGAGCTAGCTATGATGGTGGTGGCCAGAGATGAAGTTCTAGCCAAAGATTTGCGATGGAATGATGGTCGGATCTCCTCTCCTAAGGTGGATCTCACAAGGGGAAAAAAGTCGAAGCTTTTGCCACTCCTCCGTCTGTCCACGATGCTTCCTCCCTTTTAAGCCGAAATTTCTGCGCACTTAAATAGGGGCGTTAATTTAAGAAACGCACGACCAAAATGAATGTACGTGTGTTTGGATCATGCGATTGAAAGAGACGAATATGACCTGGAGCTACAGGAAGATCGTGCATTTTTGTTCACACATGAGCGGAATGCTTGTGCGCGAGGAAAAATGCACGGGGTAGGATAGGCCGCTATTTTTACCAGCTATAGGAAGGTCATGTGATTTCCTTCACACATGATTGGATTCAATCGTGCGTTCAGGAAAATGCACGATGGACATCATCACAAGCAACTCAGAGTAAATCACACAATCAATTCGATCGTGCGACAACAATAATCGCACGGTCGTGCGATTTACCCAGACTGCAATGCTCAGCTCATGGGTTTGATCCACCTGCATTCAATCAAAATATAAGCTCCTACAACATAGGAAAACACATAGCATTCACAAAACAAGCATGAACGGGCATGGGGAGCCCCCAAAGGAATACCCCCAGCATAGAATGCGCAATTGGACACCCTGATAGGCGAAAAGAGTGCACTACGTGTAAAATGATAATTAAAGTAAATATGCGCATTTTAACTCTAAAAGGGTAGTGCATGAGTGAGAAAACAAGCCTAGATGAGTTCGAAGACCCCTTCATAATTGGGACTCATCACTCACAAAGACTAGATTTTTCATTAATTAAACATGTTTCTGTACGATTCTTCAATTTCGATTTTTCTTGATTACGATTTAACATGATAGGGGTTATCATGTGCAATAAATAAATTAGACAAATAAACAAAAAGGTGCGCATTTAATATTTTAGCCTAAGACCCTTAATAACCCATTTAGATCCATTTTGAAAACAATTTTATTAGTCTTGATAACAACTTCAGTATTTAATTTATAATGATAATATAAGACATTTGTAAAGTTCCTTTGACATCTTCCTCTTCCTCTTCCATTGATGAGTATCCATCTTCCATTCCACTTGATGTGCACTCCATGGATCCGTCAAGGGAGGAGATTTTTGAATACATATGCAAGTTTGCATATTTTCCTATTTTGTACTTGTTTTATACCTGTAGATGGAGAATCATATGTTTCTTCAAGAAAAATCCAAATTTCATAAGCAGTAGTGAACATATAAATAATTTTGAAAATGTATTGCTCAAGTGCACAAAATAAATTATTTAAAGATTTTGCATTTAAACCATTTCTATTTAGTACACTTTGGGGCTTTTATGTTAATATTCTAAACTTCAATATCTAAGGATTTAAGAAATTTTGCCATAACAATTTACCACCATTTATAATTTTCAACAATAAATAAAGGTGGTGCTATAGATTTTTGGTTAACTAAAATTTCATCACCTCTAGTGCAAGCGAGATCTTGAAGCGCCATTATTCCTGGTTGTTAAGCCGTTTAGGAATATTTTATCGATGAAGTTTATCCCCTCTAGTGGTGCTACAGAGTTTATCAATGAAGTTTCAGAATACTTTATAGAAAACTTTATTTTAACTTTTTAGAAAAGATTGTATTTAAGGTTACTTTTTAAAAAGAAGGAATTTAAACATTTTTGATACCGCCAGCGGTAAGTATTACTGCCATGCGTTAGCTCACAGAGAATGAATTCTTTGAGTTATAGAACTAATGAACCTTGCAATATATTATGAGTTTAAACATCGATAGAAAATATTATTTAAAACATTTATAAAGAAGAAATAAAATCCAATTAGTGAACAACAATGAGAGACATGATTTTATTTCATAACACTTTGATTACAAAAATGTTTGATTTCTATAACACTAGAAATCAAGGCATGAATATGAAAATCTCTTTTTGTTTTCTATACCGACCCTTCTCCCAAGGACCGGTAGGTTCTAGGCTATCTCTCCCCAGATAACGCCTCAAACTTCCCCTAGATCTACCCTAGACTTAGTCACCACAACACGCGACAAATTACAAAATCCTCTTCAAACTCTAACGTCCACTGTAGATGAATTTCCCACATGTCTCGCAAGACTTAGTCGCCATAAAATATGATAAATTTCCCGCAGAATTCTTCTCAGAATCCAACGTTCTCCCCAAACAAATTCTCCACTCCCATTGTATTAAAATAAAACAAAAAGGATTGCAAGATAAATAAAGTATAAGAGAAACTCCCCCAAAACATTTAAAGGTGAAGACGAAGGTGACGTGGACATTGACATTCTTGATGCGATTGCCCTTTATGTTGAATATGCATTTTAGTCCTCTTTCAGATTCATCTTTTGATCTTCGTGTTTGCCCAAGGAAGTTCTCTCAATGTCTAGAGACGTGCTTCTCTCAAAATATTCGGAATT
The DNA here is from genome assembly GCA_033032865.1 of Dactylorhiza incarnata. Lineage (NCBI taxonomy): Eukaryota > Viridiplantae > Streptophyta > Magnoliopsida > Asparagales > Orchidaceae > Dactylorhiza > Dactylorhiza incarnata. Next base: position 1,883,140 of record JAWHQI010000224.1, read on the forward strand.
CTATATTTGGAGGCAATGGAATAATCATCATCATTTAGAAGGTGAAGAGCCACTCATTAAATAGACCATGTGAGCTAATGTCGACAGTATCGATAACGTCGGGCAGTAGCCAAATATAGTAAGTGTGGCATACAGATTGTGGAAGATATTGAAGTGGTGCTCCGCTAATTTCGGGCACAATCGCTGCCGCTAAGAGGTAACGCTATCGCCCGGTGTTAGCATTGATAATGATCCATCTTATATCTCCTTCTTCTTTTAGCTCATAATATCACATGCCGATTGATGGCCTTTACTTATGTTATTATCGGGTGTTTGAACTAATGCGCCACAATAGTAACTTATTTTGTATAGATTTCTCGATGATATGCTACAGTGTCATCTTGATGTCTCAACAATATAGTTGCAGTGATAACGCTATCGCTGGTGTTGGTCCTCAGAGATTAACAATGTCGTCGATATGTTGCATCTTTGACTTGACATCTCGACGATCTCACTATCGTCGGGAGGTATCGCTACCACTGGCATTAGCACAGAGAAATTATCTTTATCATCCATGTTTTATCCTCATTCAATATATGTTTGTATTTGTATGACCTGCACACTATAAACACATTATAGACTAGATCAAATACATCATGGTATTCGTTATTCTCAAGTCAAGAGATGCGGAATGCATGTTACAAAAATTAACTCCAAAATTAAGGAAATTTCTCCATCTATTGACGTGGTAGAAACATCATTTGATCTTTCTCCTTATGAAGCTTTATCCCTTTTGCAGGATGATTATCTGAATCTCCTTCAAACGTAAGTTATTTTTTGGGCTCAGAAGGAAAGAGACAAAGCCTTATTAGATGGTGGTAGATGCACGCATTATTTTAAATCTTTAATTTGATCTAGAAAATTCACTAACACTATCAACCACCTACTAAATAGTAAAAACTGCTCCATCAATGATCCTATACAATTTCAGGATACGGTTCTTTACCATTTTCAAAAGATTATTCATGACTCTCTATTTATTCAATCCTTCTCTAATATACATGATGTCGACTCACCATTCATAACTCATAAAGAAAATGCTAAGTTAATCATCCTTCTTGATCTTGAAGAGCTCAAACATTTGGTCTTTTCTATCCACAAGAATAGTGCTCCCAATCCCGATGATTTCAATGGGTATTTTTTCCAATTTTTGGGGAATCATTAAGGAGGATCTTCTTAACACTTGCCATGTCTTCTTTAGTGGAGACAACCTCAATTATTTTTATACGTCAAACAACATTGTTCTCATTCCTAAAACCCCTAATACCACTTCTCCTAATCATTTTAGACTCATTATCTTATCCAATGCCACTTCTAAAACTTTCTCCAAAATTACCGCTAATAATCTAATTCCTTTATTACACAAATTTATCTCCCAAGAACAAAGTGCTTATATTAGAGGCAGCGATATTCATGATAACATTTCCTTAGTTAAAGAGTTAGCTTCTGATATTAATAAAAAGGTTTAGGAAGACAACATTTTGATTAAGTTACACCTTGAAAAAACATTTGATAGAGTTAACTAAAATTTCCTTTTGTTATTCCAAGTCTAATTTGGGGTTTAATAACAATTTTATAGCATTGGTGAAAATGTACAATTCCATAAACATGTTTTTTATTATTATAAATGGAGTGCATTATGGATTTTTTTCATCCTCCAGAGGTGTTAAGAAGGGTGACCCTCATTATCCTCCTATTTTTCTTATCTCTTAAGATATCTTTAGAACATTGCTTAACAAATGTTTTACGGAATCTGAATAAATTTAGTTTAAAGGCTATAACAGATGCCCTCCTATATCTCACCACCTTTATGTTGATGACACTATCATTTTTTCTATAGGGAACCTTTCTACAATTAACACAATTGAAAGTGCACAGTGTGCATCTGAGTATTCTCTAGAGGTGGGGGGGGGGGGGGTGAATAGAGTTTAAAATATTTTCTAACCTAATTATGCACACACAATTAATACTTTAAGTATTATGCACCCAGCTAAACCAAATACAAAATAAAGTATAAACATATTGCTGAAAATAAAACACAAAAAATAGAAGTATGGATAGCACAGAAAATCACAAACAAAGATACATGAATATTTATAGAGGTTCCCCAAAATGTGGGTAGTCCTCTCTTCTACTTCCCAGGTAGGATTGCACAACTTGTGCCTGAGTCTTTTGATAAGGAGACTCTTAGAACCCCTGAGTATTTTGATAAGGAGACTCTTAGAACCATTAAGTATTTTGATAAGGAGACTCTTAGAACCCCTGAATCCTTTGGAAGAGGGATTAATAAAACTCTTTACAGTTGAAGGAAGAGTGAGAAGAAAGGAGGAAGAAGAAAATAAAATTCTGTTTTTCAGAATTCTTCAGAAGCACTTATGTAGCTTCTGTCTTTCACAGGATCTAAAATGATGAACTCTTGCTTATGATTGCGATGGAAAGTGCAAAGTGTGCCTCTGAGAATCCTCTAGAAGGGGGGGGGGGTGAATAGAGATTTAAATTTATTTCTATCCTAACTGTGAAAACAATAAACATAACTAAGGATTTATGCTGAACAATTACACAGGCAGAATAAGGTGCAAGAAATAATAGAAAGAACTTGGGACATCACAGAAAATTGACAACCAGAAGACACACAGATTTTTATAGACGTTCCTCAAAATGTGGGTACACCCTCTTCTACCACCTGGTAGGGATGCAAACAAGTGCCTGAGTCTTTTGATATGAAGACTCTTAGAACCATTGATCTTTTGACAAGGAGATCATGAACCACCAGATCTTTTGATAAGGAGATCTTGAACCACAAGATCTTTTGATAAGGTGATCTTGAACCACTGAATCCTTTGAAGAGGGATTAATAAATCTCTTTTACAGAATGAGAAAGAATGAGAAGAAAGAAGGTTGTAGGAATTCTGTTCTCAGAATTCTTGAGAGGACTGTATGAAGAACAGTATATTAGATGTTCCACGGGATTTGCTCTTGATTAACCACTGCTTTAGATAGTGATGAATTTCAGGTGCTTTGTATGTCAGATCCTTTCTACTTTTGCTGATTTAGATCTGGCTGCTATGCGATTGTGATGAAGACCAGCTTTCAGATCCTCTGTTCTCTTAGATGAAGAACATCAGAGCTTTCTTTTCTTTTCTCTTTTTTGTGTTAGGGTTCCTGAGGGAGAGGGAGAAGAAGAGGAAGCCCTAATAAGAAGAGAGGCGGCTGATTGTGATTAATGTTGTATCTCTTTCTATCTTCTCTTCTCCTTTTATTCTCTGTATTCAATTTCAAAAATCTTTCTCTTTCTGGTATGCCTTGATAAGGTGTTCTGCCTATCACTTTTTCTTTCTTTTCTTTTTAATTCTCGGCCCGTCCACCTAAAAGGAATATGTTTCCAAGAAACCTTTTTGTCTCCGTCTTTAATGCTCCTTTCTATTTCAGGCAATTATTAAGTTGTTGGAAAACGGTCTTGAAGGATGTGGGCCATGAAAGAAGGATCAAAATGACATCTAAAAGTTTAACTTTTATAGACTGTATTCGACGTAGCGTCGAGTTCATTTCCTCTCTTATCGACGCAACATCGAGTTCTTATAGAAGCAGCTTCGATTTCATCTCTACTCTATTTGAACTCTGCTAGTCGACGTTGCGTCGACATCTTATCGGCGTGTCCGTCAAGTTGAGCTGCCTGGTTCTGAACTTCTTCTTCTGCATCGAGATGAAGTCGACGTTGCGTTGACTTTAGATGGCTTCGACAAATAACCTCTTCTACGTTGAGTTGAAGTAGAAGCTGCGCCAACTTCTCAAGTTCTCCGACAAGTCCCTGACCTCTACGCCGATATCTATTCGACGTAACGTCGACTTGAGTTACTTCGACAGAAGGGTTGAACCACTTGGACTTCTATTCAGAGCAGCGCCGATATGGAATCGATGTTACGTCGAATTCTATTCGACGTAAGTGTTAACTTAGCCCAATTTTGCTTCCATTAATCTGGTCTTGACACCCCATGTTGAGTGTGACATTCTAAGACATCTAATGACCATATTACCCTCACTATACAATGGGTAACTCAAACCTAGTAGATAAAATCACTTTCATATAATTTGTTAAGTTAAATCACAGGGTTTTCCCAACAATCTCCCCCTATTTATCTTAACAAATTTTACAGATTTGTGTAAAGTGATTTTATACAATTATTTGCATAATCAAACATACATGCAAGATAACATAGATACAGAAAGGAAACAACTGAAATTATAGATAGCAGATTTTCATATCAAGAGATTGTGTAGCATTGTTTTTCCCAACAAAGGTAATTCCGCAAAAGCCAATAAGTCATTTAGTACCTGAAGTTCAGAGATCCTTCTCAAGAGTTCTTCTCTTTCTTGAAAATACTTTTGAGGAAGCTTTTCTTAAGGCAAACTTCAGTGGTTCATCATTTTCTTCAGCAGTGACTTTGGGAAGCTCCCCCTGACTTTGTACATTTGTTCCAGCTTCCTGGGCAGCTTCTTCTGCTATCTGAACAACTTCTTCTAATGGATCTTTATCTTGAATCACATCTTGAGCTACAGCTGTGCTTACAATAGCCATCTCTGCACCTAGGTCCCTCTGGACATCTGGGGTAGGCTCCCCCTGTTTTGCTGCATCAGCTTGCTTAATATTCGTCCATTCTTCTTGGGGCTACCCTTCATCTGTCAGAAATTGCATGACATCTGTCATATCTTTGTCACTTAACTCCCCCTGAACTGTTGCATCCATTTCTTTATCATCCAATATTGTTGGAGCAAACTCCCCCTAATCTGCAGGCCTTCCCTGGACATCATCATCCAACCTTTTTGGATGCTCCCCCTGAGACTGTGCACCCTGAAAGGTAGTTACTTTGTCTGGAGCAGGCTCAATATTAGCATTGCCCTGATCTTGTCCATTTATAACAGGAGGAGATATTTCTTCCTCCTGTATGTTCTCCCCCTTCATGTCCTTGCTGGATAGTGAGGTTAAGAACTCCCTTGACACCATGGAGGAAGATATAAACTCTTTGAGGATCTGAAATGATTTTTGAAATTTTAATAACTCGCCCTCTATCTGTGAGTATTTTCTATCAAATTTTCTAGCCTGAGAGGCCACTTGATCAGCAAATGTGGAGGAGGCAATGGTCACGGCCTTGGAGATGATCTGTTCAAGATCAACTGTGGGTGGATAAGATGTAGATGGAGGAGGTGATGCAAGAACATCTATTTGGATGGGAGATAGAGAATGATACACCTCAGGTGAGAAGTGAATTGATGAAGGTGGAGGTGGACCAGGTTGATAATCTGGAATTGTAGTGGATGGAGGTAGATGGGTTTGTAGAAGAGATTGCTCAGGTGATGAGGTGGATTGGAACTATTGTTGTTGCAGTTGTTTTTGATGTTGTTGTTGTTGCTGTTATAATGGGGTGTCTTCCTGAGGGTGATCCCTTTCTGAGACTAGTGGAGGAGGAGATGGAGTAGGAGAAATTTGAGCTTGACCAGGCTTTGAGATTTTCCTGGTCCATTTGGAAAAGATTCCTATTGTGATCCTTTTTCCAGGAGGAATGGACACTCCTTTTGACTTGCAGATATCTGGATAGTGTTTGAAGAGCACTTAGCTCATTATCCTCATATAGGATTTCTCCTTGTGGGTGTACTTATGCCCAATCATCTTTAGTAGGCATCTTCCCCAATTGATCTTCTTCTTCAGAATAAGAGCTCCCATAATCTGCAGCTGCTACTTGGGAATTGCATCATGGGCAAAGATCTTGCATAATAATATCTTGCCTACTATATCTGCCAGGAATCTGTATTCTTCTCCAAGATCCATTTTCTTCAGATTGATAGGCTTGTCCTTCTTGAACTGCATTAGTTCCAAGACATTCTTTACTTCTTCTTCTGTTAGTTCATCTGAGTCATTCCCTGTGGGCAGATCAAATGTTTGGTTTAACAGTTCCTCTGTTATAAATACATCCGTGTCATATATTTTCCCTTTGAGGGAACCATCCTCTCCTCTCTGAACACTGTCTTTAAATTCAGTCAGTTCGATATCCAGGATTTTGCATCTTGTAGAGATAAGCTTGGTCAGACCAGCCTCTTGAAACAAGCCAAGAATGGCTTTGAAACTTTCTGTCATTGCACTGAAGGAGTCCACATCCACATCAAACCATGAGTTGACCTTTGGTGGAGCCATTGTATTCTAGGTACCAATAGAGACAGAGAAAGAAAGAGAGAAAGAGGCACGGGAGAGCAGGACAGCAAAAGAGTAAGAGAGCAGGAGAATGAGAATTCAAAAGAGCAAATGTTTCGATGCAGTAATTACATAAAAGCAGATGAGTCACCGCTACTTAGGGTTTAGGTCGACGCACTATCTATATTACTTATGATTTGGCACGCAAAGCTATGTCGAGATTACTTCTAGAAGAAATTCTGCATGCGCTGATATATCGACGTTGCGTCGACTAGTACTCGACGTAGCTTCGAGATTATTCATAGAACCTAAGTCGACGTAGTCCTGTCGACGTTACGTCGAATTCCAATCGACGTGACTTCAAACTTAATCAACAATTGTTAAGCCGACGTATGCATCGATAAGAACTTGACGCTGCGTCGAATTCTATTTGAATTGTCTGCTCTGTGTGCTTCTCGACGCTGGCGTTGAGTAGAAGTCAATGGTACGTCGACTTCTATTCGACGCATCTCTTAATAAACATATATATTTCTTTAGAAAATTCTTGCTATTTTTCCCAGCAATTTTATTTATTGAAAATAGATCATAGTATGATGTAATAAGTGTTAAGGAGGATTCAAGATAGAAATTACTGCCTTGAATGACTTTTGTTCCTTATTCATGACCTAAATCATTCTTCCCACTCAATTTTCTCCTGAGTGGGACTCTCCCTAACCTTACACGAGTAATTCAAACATTAGAAGGAACCCAGGTTACCTTGGGCCCTTTTGTTTTACCATTGTAGGGTTCAATGAAAGAATAGGAGAGTCTTTCATGATATCCATTGGGATGATAAGGAATGGTTTTCCCAAACCTATTGTTTTGATATTTGAAATGGGTATAAAATGTATCTAGATATAATAAGTCAGAAGAGTGTTTTATTATCCTAGGTCTTGATTTACCCTTTTGATTAAGGTTATTCAATTTCTCTATGTTGTTTTTACCTAAGGGTTTTTCTTTCTTATTCAAATGTATTTTGTTGGATTTATCTATCCTATCTGAATAGCTACCAGCCTTACCCTTAGTTGATTTGCACTTCTCACTGGGTTGATAATCACTAGGTCTGACAAATGACACTGGATTTTTCCAGGAAGGCTTCCTAGGTGGTTCTTTGCTTGTGGATGGGTCTGCTCCTAACCCTAGGGGATTAAATTTCGTAGAGAGATTTTTTGATATCCTTGAGCTTCTGACTCCTCCCATTGAGTGAGTCCTCAAAGGGCTTTGCCTTTGCCAGCTCTTCTGTCAGTTTTATGTTCTCTTCTCTAACTGTGTTCAATTCTAATTCTTTGTTTTTAATTTCCTTTGTCAGATTTTGATTTCTTAAATACACTTCATCTTTCTTAAGGTTTTCTAGTTCAGTCCTAGCTGTGTCTAATTCTTTTTCTACTCTAAGATGTTCAATGCAGAAATCTCTCAAGCAGGTTTTAAAATCATCTGAATTGAAATAAAATTCATCAAGAATGGATACATGTTCTTCTTCATCATCTGATGACATCCCAAGAGCCATCATGCAGGTTGCTACTGCTTATTCTTCATCATCACTCTCAGATGATGATGAGCTCTCTTCCACTTCTGAATCACTCTAGGTTTCAGCAATGAAACCCTTTGCTTTCTTCTTGTCCTCCCCTCTGAAGGACTTCTTCTTCTTCTTCTTCTCCTCTTTATTGCTGCTCCCGTTCCTTTGCTCTTGAGGGCACTCAGGAGCAATGTGCCCTGCCTTGTTGCAAGTAAAGTAGATAATCTCCTTCCTTGGAGTCTTATTATACCTAGGCCTTGAGTCTTTTTCTCTTCTCCTTAAGTCTTTAGTCTTGACCCACTTCTTGAATCTCCTTGCTAGGAGATTGAACATCTCATCTTTTGGAGCAGAGGGCTCTCCCTCAGTAGCTTTCAGAGCTAAGTTCCTTTGGACAGGATCTGGAGTAGTTTCCCTCTCATCCAACTCATCCCTGGTCTTCAGTAGCAACGCAAAGGACTTTAGCTTTCCTAGCAAATCTTCAGTGGAGATCTCTCTATGGCATTTAGATTCTCTGATTGCCCAGGTTCTTGAATCCCATGAGCTAGGGAAGCACACAAGGATTTTATCATTTATCTCAGTTAGAGATATCTCTTTGCCCAAGCCTCAGAGCTCATTAGTGATGATGTTGAATCTGTCATACATATCAGCAACAGATTCATCATATTTCTTTTGAAAGTTCTCATACAAGGATATGAGAAGGGACTTTCTGTCCTTCCTTTCATCAGGACTTCCTTCAACCATTGTGGTGAGGGAATCCCAGATTTCTTTTGCTGATTGGCATTCAGCTACCTTCTGGAAAATGTCATCTGACATTGTTGAAACCAGAATGTTCACGGCCTTGGCATCACATGCCTTGACGTTCTTCTCAGCCTCTATCCATTCCTTTCTTGGGACAGCCTCAGTTGTTGAGGTTTCTCCTTCCTTTTGTCTGACTGGAGCAGGAGGACCTGTGAGAAGAACATTATATATGTCTTCATCAATTGAATTCATATAAAGCCTTATCCTGGCCTTCCAGAGTGTGAACTTGTTTAAGTTACACACTGGAGGTCTTGTGGAAGCATAATCCTTAATACTCATTTTCTTTATAAAATATTTCTATAGCAAAGAAATAAGAGTAGGAGGTCTTTTTGATCAAGGTGTTAACCTCTTAATGATAAACCTCCCTCTGATACCAATTGAAAGTACATAGTGTGCCTCTAGAGGGGAGGGGGTGAATAGAGATTTAAATTTATTTCTATCATAACTATGAAAACAATAAACTTAACTAAGGATTTATGTTGAACAAGAACACATGCATAATATGGTGTAAGAAAATAATAGAAAGAACTTGGGACAGCACAGAAAATTGACAACCAGAAGACACACAAATTTTTATAGAGGTTCCCCAAAATGTGGTTACTCCCCTCTTCTACCACCTGGTAGGGATGCACCACAGTGCCTAAGTCTTTTGATAAGGAGACTCTTAGAACCACAGATCTTTTGACAAGGATATCATGAACCACTAGATCTTTTGATAAAGAGATCTTGAACCACAAGATCTTTTGATAAGGAGATCTTGAACAACTGAATCCTTGAAGAGGTATTAATAAAACTCTTTTATATAATGAGAAAGAATGAGAAGAAAGAAGGTTGTAGGAATTCTGTTCTCAGAATTCTTGAGAGGACTGTTTGAAGAATAGTCTATTAGATGTTCCACAGGATCTGCTCTTGATTAACCACTGCTTTAGATAGTGATGAATTGCAGGTGCTTTGTATGTCAGATCCTTTCTACTTCTACTGATTTAGATCTGGCTACTATGTGATTGTGATGAAGAGTAGCTTTCAGATCCTCTGTTCTCTTAAATGAAGAACAGCAGAGCTTTCTTTTCTTTTCTCTTTTCTGTGTTAGGGTTCCTGAGGGAGAGAGAGAAGAAGAGGAAGCCCTAACAAGAAGAGAGGCGGCCGATTATGATTAATGATGTATCTCTTCCTATCTTCTCTTATCCTTTTATTCTCTGTATTCAATTTCAAAAATCTTTCTCTTTCTGGTATGCCTTGATAAGGTGTTCTGTCTATCACCTTCTCTTTCTTTTCTTTTTAATTCTCGGCCCGTACACCTAAAAGGAATATATTTCCAAGAAACCATTTTGTCTCCGTCTTTAATGCTCCTTTCTATTTCAGGCAATTATTAAGTCATTGGGGAACAGTCTTGAAGGATGTGGGCCATGAAAGAAGGATCAAAATGACAGCCGAAAAGTTTAACTTGTACAGATTGTATTCGACATATCGTCGAGTTCATTTCCTCTCTTATCGACGAAACATTGAGTTCTTGTAGAAGCAGCTTCGATTTCATCTCAGCTCTGTTTGAACTCTGCTGGTCGACGTTGCGTCGACATCTTATCGACGTGTCCATCGAGTTGATCTGCCTGTTTCTGAACTTCTTTTTTTTGCATCGAGATGAAGTCGACGTTGCGTCGACTGTAGATGGCTTCGACAGATAACCTCTTCTGCGTCGAGTTGAAGTAAAAGCTGTGTCGACTTCTCCAGTTACTCTGACAAGTCCCTGACCTCTACGTTGATATCTATTCAACATAACGGCGACTTGAGTTACTTCGACAGAAGGGTTAAACCACTTGGACTTCTAGTCATAGCAGCGTCGATATGGACTCGATGTTACGTTGAATTCTATTCGACGTAAATCTTAACTTAGCCCAATTTTGCTTCCCTTGATCTGGTCCTGACACCCTATGTTGAGGGTGACATCCTAAGACATCTAATGACCAGATTACTCTCACTATACAATGGGTAACTCAAACCTAGTAGATAAAATCACTTTCATATAATTTATTAATTTAAATCACAGGGTTTTCCCAATAGTGATGATTGCAAGGGTTATTTGACTTGATCTTTTTTTGTAAGTACTTCTTGTAAACAACTGCTATTAGTTGAAGGGGAAGAAGACGCAGCTTTTATCTTTTCACTGTGTTGAAAGAGGACTTGTTCTTGTCGTAGGGTTTGAGGAGGAAGAAGATGATCACCCTATTCCACAAACAAGATTGATAATCAATACACTTGTCTTTCTTCTTGCATTCAGCATACTTATTTTGTATGATTGGGGTTTCCAATCCTTTCTTCTTTTGGGCTGTCCTGATAAGGAATTCTTTTGGACACATAATTTTCTTTTCTTCTTTTGTTCCCGACCCGTCCATCAATTTTGAATATCTTCCAAGAATGATTTTGCTGTGTCCTGGAAAGCTCCATTCCAATCTTGGCAATAAATGAGCCATTGGAGAACTGTCTCTATCCTTGTGGTCCTTCTGAGAAGGTATGAAAAGGACACCAGAAATAGGTTCCTTTTCTGACTGTATTCGACGCTGCGTCGACTTCATCGTTCTTCATATTGATGCACCTCTGAGTTCATATAAGAGTAGCTTTAAATTCCTTCTTAGCTATGGCTCAACTCAGATGTCGACGTTACATCGATTCCTTATCGAGGTATCCATCGAGTTTAAGACTTAGACTTGAGCTTTGACTTCTGCATTGAATTGTAGTCGAAGTTGCGTCGACTTCTTAGATGGCTTCGACAAGCTCTTCCATCTACGTCTAGTCCCTTTTGACTTTGTGTCGACCTGATTTATACTTTGACATGCTGATTAAATTGCTTCGACTTCTAGTCAGAGTTGCGTCGACTTGCATTCAATGTAAGTCTTAACATAACTGATTTTGTGATTGTCTTGACCTGGCCTTGACACTCTAAGGTGAGTGAGACATTCTAAGACATCTAATGACCAAATTACCCTTACTATACAATGAGGGTAATACTCCTAGGAAGTAAAATCACCTATAGATAATTTGTTAAGTTAAATCAAAAGGAGTTTTTCCCAACAATCTCTCCCTATTTATCTTAACAAATTTTAAAGATTGTTTAAAGTGATTTTACACATACTTTGACATAACACTTAATACAAATAAGGCATACATAGACAATAAAAATATGATAGGCTGAAAAATATCTTATTGATATAACTGAGTGTTTATCAGAGATAATTTACACATGACATGTTTCACTTTTTCTTTCTGAGAAAAGTTGAGAAGGCCTCAAAGACATTCCTAGATTTCCTCTCTACATATTTGAAATTTGCGGGAATGGCTTTCTCTGGATTCTTCTGTATATTCTCATGTCCCTTGAAAAGCTTTTCCAGATAAGCTTCTAATTCAGAGTACACATCACTCGGCTTTGATCTCATACTTATGACTTTAGTAGTCAGAAAGTTAATTTCTTCCAGGTCTATATCCTCTGCGTCAGGATCTGGTACTATGAATGTTGAAAGAGGAAGACCTGAAACTGGAGTTGTTTTAAAATTGATCTTTCTTTTCTTCTGATATGGTAGGTCTTCTAAATCTTGATTGATTCCAAGACCCTTTGTACATTTTTGCCCTTTCTCATCCCTGAATTTAAACTGAGGATTCTTGGTAGTATATTTTGAGAGGTCAAATAGAGTGTTAGGAATCTGGATTGCTTCTTTTAATTACTCTTTTTCAACAGTCTCTTTACCCTTGGATAGCCTTTCAATGAATAGCCTTCTCTTTTCTTCCTGCTCCCTTTGAGATGCTTCATAGTCATCTTGCTCTCTACTCTAATCTCTTGCAGGACTTTATCTAGCTTTGGATAATGATATTCCTTCCATTTATCTTCAGGCATTTCTACCTTCTCATAGGTTTTGTAATAAGATTTATCCTTTCTGAATTGCTTCCTCTATTCCTTTGTATATGTTTCCCATATGGGTATGTTTCTTCCCCTTCCTCTGTAACTCCTTCCATGTCCCCTTCCTCTGAAGACTGGTGCTTGGAGAATTGGAGTGGGTGTTGGAGTAGAATCAGGAATGAGTTGAGCTAGTGGGGGATATGATGGAGCAGGTTTGACTGTAGATGGTGATGTTGTAGATTCGTCAGAATAAGTCTAGAACCCTTGTGTATCTGTAATGGATGGTTCAGTGGACTCACTGTGCTGTTGTACACTCTTTAAGTAGGCTTTGTCATCTGAGAATTTGTCACTCTCCCCCTGTCTTAATGACTCCCCCTGTATTAAAGGCAAGGTTCTTGGAGGAGAGGAAGATTCAGAGAGTGGAAGAAACTTGGAGGTAATAACAGTCTCTCCTTTAGAAGCAAAGGATAGAGGGAGAGCTGTAGTGTATACTGAGTCTTGAGGTGGCATGCTGGTACACTTCTCCCCCTGCTTATATTGTTGAAGAAAGATATAAAGACATCAACAGGCAATACTGACGATCTTATTTCAGTATCAAGGGCCTTGATTTCAGCCGTTAGGTCTCGCAACCTTCTGTGTTGAGCACACAACTTGCGATAGCAGTCCTTCGAGAAGTCAAGGTAGAGAGCACTGAATTGAGAGAGTAAGGTCTCGAGAGCAAGATCAACTTCTTCGGAAATATCTCTTTGATTTGACAGTGTCACCATTGATGTCCTGTGAGTACCTGATGAATAGGAGAATACATGTATTTTAATATAGTTTTTAAAATTGTTTTAGATAATATTATACATATTTCATGTATAATATTAAATAAAATGGCTTGTTTTATCTAATATATATAAATGTATATCATTATGAAAAAAGTGCTATTTAATTATGAAACAAATTAGAAAAATATGTAAAAATATCCCTTGTAAATGTATTTATTTAATTGTCAAATTTTGAAATAAATTATTTATTTAATGTACATATAATGCTATGAATAACTAAAACCACAAAATAAAGACATATATATGTCATTAAAAATAATTATATATATATATATATGTAATTATAAAATGAATATGTATATATAATATAGCCATATATATATATAGGTAATAATATTATAAGTAGTGATATACATATATATATATATATATATATATATATGTAAATAATAAGTATAATAAATAATCATATATTTATATGTATATAAATGAAAAAAAAATATAGTAATAATAATATGAAAATAATATGCATAACTAATAAATAATATATAAATATATAAGTAGAACTAAATATATATGTAAATATATATTTAAAAAGTATTTAAAAATATCAAAATATATATATGTAAATATTTATTAATTATAAAAACTATATATATATATATATTGAGTTAATACAAATATGTATTATGTAATTATAGTTAAAATTAATATGTAAATATAATTCTGTAAATATATATATAACACATAAAAATGTTCTTTTTTTTTAATTGTTTTTTTGAGTTGAACCCAGTCCCGTCGATCGGCATCCCATCCCGACGATCAACGGAATGGGGTGTCGATCCAGGAAATTTTATAACTTACACTTTTTTCTTAAGCCCTTCCCGTCGATCGGCGGGACGGGCTGTCGATTTTTCTTCTTCCCGTCCCGTCGATCAGCTCCTCGCTGGCCTAAGTCCAAATCGATATCCCTTCCCGTCGATCGACGGGATGGGATATCGATTTTTTCCTTCCCGTCTTCATGATGCTTGTTATTCTAACATACTATACTATAATATATATATATATATATATTTATATATATGTTTCTGTGTTCAAACAGATGAGCACGCTTGCTTCAATGGACTTGGTCTGGCTATCCTCCCTTGAGGTGGAGGTTTCGAAACCAAGGCAGATCCATTTTTGCTAGATTAATTCCAGCTATACGCACCCCAACTAGCAGCTATCCCGTCAATCCAGACCTCTTCCCGTCGATCGATGGGAAGCCTTCCAGTCCACCAGCTCACTCTTTCCAGCACCTTCCAGCGAGCTGCTACTCACTATTCGCACCCCAACCCGCCAGCTCTCCTTCTAAGTGCCATCCAGCTCACCTCCAGCCCAGCCTTCTAGAAGCCTTCCAAATATCTATGTTTTTTTCTATGTGCAGCCCTTTTTTTGTCTATAAATAAGGGGGCTCCTCCCTTGTTTTAAAGGTTCATAAAAATTAGAACCTAAATAAGAGTTTGTGAGTTTTTCTTGAGTGTTCTAGTGAGTTTTTTTTAGTGTTTGCGAGTTTGTTTGTGTGTTTCTAAGCTCTTGTTTGGGCTTTCTTTAAGAAGTAGTAATATGCAAATATATATAAGAAAGATTTTTTTTGTTCTACTAGTTCTTATTAATCTTCTTATTTTTCTTGTTTTTCTTTTCTTATTGTTGTGTGTGTGAGTGTATGAGTGAAAATTTTATTGTTTTTGTTTTAAATTTAGTTTTTCATTTATGTAAGTGTGTGTGTGTGTGTAGGTACATAATTTTTGTTTTAGTTTTTGATGGCTTGGTCTTTAATTCAAAGTTGTGTGTGGGGTATATGAGTGTAATTTTTGCTTTCTTTTAATTTAGTTTCCTTTAAGTGTGTGTGTAGAAGAGTTTTAAGTTTGTTTTAGTTTAGTTTAGCGTAGCTTTTATTATTGTCATGCATGTATTTCCCCTTTACCAATTTAGGAAGAAATTGCTTTTATTTCCCGTCTACCCGTTTGGGTAGAATTTGCACCGCATTTATTTCCCATCTACCCGTTTGGGTAGAACTCGCTCTCGCATTTATTTTCCCTCTACCTACTTGGGTAGAGATTGCATTTCTGTCTTTCAAATTACGTAATTTCAATTTATATCCTTTAATTCCCGTCCTTTAATTCTGTCATTTCCATTCCGTAGAGTGAGTGTGTTTTTAATTTAGTGTGCACTTTTCTTTTCTTTTTCTTTATAATTTTTTTCTTTGTTTCCGCTAACCGCACGCAATCGCCTAAATTATCATCGTCATCGTCTTTTTATTTTATAAAATTACTCACTTGTTTCATCAATAAAATAATAGCGCGTTCTTAAAAAGTAAAAATAATCAACACGTTCTTGGAAAAATACGACCTTGATATTTTCTACAATATATCCTATACTATGTGCGATAAGGTGCACTTGCCTTCATCGAATGATTAGTTTGGATAAAAATTACAAAAACTTGCAAAACTCTCTCCTTTTCTATTTACACATTTAGAGAATTCGACGTCGTAGCCGGGGCGTAATCGTCGATATTTCGAAAGAAGAAAAGACTGTTACTTCTATTCGTCGAAATAGGATAACGGTTAGTTTCTCGAAGTATGAGTACTCGTGAAACTCCTCGAAAACGCCGCTTAATTCTAATCACATCACAAGAAAGGTTTTCCAAATATTAAATTTTAAACATCAAGTTTTTGGCGCCGTTGCCGGGGACTTGTTGTTATTTCGAAAAAAGAACCGCTATTAATTTATCTTTTACTTCTTCCTTCCCCTTTTTCTCTCGTACATATAATTTCTAAATAAAAAAAATAAAAAAAAAAATAAAAAAAAAATATAGAAAACACAAAAAAAAAAATCAAAAAATTATTATACCACTTCATCTATATATTTTCATCAGAAAAGGTTTAAAAAATTAATTAAAAAGCTCTTTCTTTCTTTCTTTTACTTATATTATCATCAAAAAAAACCCAAAAATCAAATCAAAAAAAAAATTTAACAAAAAAGAAAAACTATTTTTATATAAAAGTATATGACCCGGGGAAGCTCTCGGAAAATCCAGAAATTATTTTTGATCCCGAAATCGAGCACACTTTTCACGAGCGCATTCGATCTCGTGACCAAAACCAACCCTTAAATCTCGAAGAATTAACCAGCGATACTATAGCGGATAACATGGCAGACCCCAATCCAAATGCGGCTCCGCAGCGGACCATGGCCTACTATTCCAGGCCGAATTTGGAAGATACTGGGTCAAGTGTCACTCGCCCCACGATAGCTAATAATAATTTTGAAATAAATTCCAGCATAATCCAAATGGTACAACAGTCGATTCAGTTTGACGGTTTGCCAGATGAGGACTCAAACCAACACCTTTCAAACTTTTTAGAAATTTGCGACGCCTTCAAAATTAATGGCGTCAGCGGTGATGCCATTCGCTTGCGCTTATTTCCCTTTTCCTTGCAGACAAAGGCTAAATCGTGGTTGACTTCTCTTCCTAGAGGGTCCATAACCACATGGGCCGATTTGACAGAAATTTTTTTAACTAAGTATTTTCCTCCGTCAAAAACTGCTAAATTACGCACCGATATCGCATCCTTTATACAATTCGATTTCGAGTCTCTTTACGAGACTTGGGAGTGTTTTAAAGGATATTTGCGTAGGTGTTCTCATCACGCGCTACCAACTTGGCTACAAGTACAAACGTTCTATAATGGCTTGAATTTCTCAACACGATAGATGATCGATGCAGCCGCCGGGGAAACGTTAAACAACAAAACCCCGGAGGCCGCTCAAGCTGATCTGATCAAAGAAATGGCCATGAACACATACCAATGGAACGTGCCAAGGTTGCGTCCTAATAAATCGGCTAGTCTTTTTGAAGTAGATGTCACTGCTCTCTTAGCCTCGCAGGTAGAGAGGCTAAGTAGGCAGGTGACGGAGATGACTGCTTCCTCCTCCACTCCCGCGTGGGCGAATGCTAATAATAATAATAATAGTATTAATAATAATAATAACTTAATCGAAGAGACGGTGGATTACCTCGGTAATCCGGTTTGGCCCCCTTCAACCCTAATAATAATCCTTATAGTAATAATTATAATCCGGGTTGGAGGAACCACCCTAATTTCTCCTAGAGTAATCCCAATAATGCGCAGCGGCCCCCAAATGCGAATCCGCAAGGATTTCTGCACGGATTCCATCGGGGATATCCGCCGCCTCCTCCAAAATCTTCTCTGCTCGAGGATGTTTTTGCTAAATACGTCGCGTCCAACGAAACAAATATCCGGAACATTACCGGATCGCTAAAAAATCTTGAAATGCAGGTTGGACAGCTTGCGAAATAATCTCTGAGCGGCCACTTGGAGCTCTGCCAGGGAATACAGATCCGAATGCACGTGAAAATGCCCACGCCATAATCCTTCGAAGCGGCAAGGAGGTCATCTCCCCATTGCGGGTTGAGCGTATGGTTTGCATTTCGCCTCCGACCCCTCCACCCTCTTCTTCGATTTTATTAGCTCCGAATTTTCCAATTGCGCCAAGCGTTTTGAGCCCGCAAATTCCTTATCCATCAAAAATTACTAAAGGGAAGGAGGACGAACATTATCAAAAAATTTTAAACATTTTAAAACAAATCCACAGTAACATCCCCTTCTGTGAGGCACTCTCTCAGATGCTGAAATACGCGAAATACTGAAAAGAGCTGCTTTCTAATAAAAAGAAGCTCGAGGGTATTTTGCGCATTTCACTTAATGCGGAATGCTCGGCTGTCCTACTTAACAAATTGCCACCCAAATTCAATGTCCCGGGAAGGTTCTCCATCCCGTGCCCTTTGGGCAATTTGTTAATAAAATACGCCCTAGCAGACCTAAGAGCGAGTATTAATTTAATTCCCTTCTCCCTCTTTAGAAAATTAGATTTGGGCACTCCAAGCCCAACAAAAATGAGCATCCAACTCGCAGATTGCTTGATAAAGTATCCTATCGGGATTGTGGAGGACGTCCTGGTCAAGGTTGACAAGTTTATCTTCCCGGTAAACTTCATCATCCTCAACATCGAGGAGTGTTGGGAACAGTGCCCTGCAATGTTCCTGATTTGAAGAAGTGCTCTGCTCAATGATAAATGCAAGTTGTATTTAACATTCCATCCAGTTTATGCTTGCAGAGATTGACAACACATCATGTACCTTAGTTATTCAACTAAGTACCATATCGTCGAGAAGGATAAGAGACATCAAATCAAGGGGGAGCTACAAGCTTGATGTACTCAGGGAGTTCAACAAGATAACTCATAATCTTAGGAAGTTAAAGAAATGTCGCCGAGAGGAACAGGAGATATCGTCGACAAAGAATGTTTGTCGCTGTAATGATGAGCAAAGCAACCGCTGAGAAGCAAAGTGTTCGATGACCGCCGAGATTTGGCCTGTTCGTCGAACGCAAAAGGAAGATCGACGACCGCTGAGATTTGGCGTATTCGTCGAGCACAAAAGCAAGATTGTCGAATTCAGAAGGAAGATCGTCGACCGCTGAGACTCGGCAAGATCGTCGAACGAAGAATGAAGATTGTCGAACGAAGGATGGCAGGTTCGTCGATCGCAGAATGTTGTTCGTCGAACGCAGAGAAGACGCAGTATCGTCGACTTCACCAAAGTGGTCGTGTCGTCGAGAAAGAACAAACATCGTCGTAAAGAACGCATGTCGTTGAGAGAACAATATGATCACGATGACATGATGCAAGAAGGAAGATCGTGACGACATAGTCAGAGATGGCTTGTCGTTGTAATGATGCAAATGTCTTCAAGACAGAATTCAAAATCTTACGGACGCGCTGTCAGCATTTAATGTCGCCGCCTGATTATCTAATCAGCGCGTGCTCTTAAGGAAGGGAGCGTCTGACACTTAAGGTGCTTTTTCAGAAGACCGTTGGGGACCTCGCAGTCTTATAAAAGAGATAAGAGGTTGCCCTAACACGGGATCAGTCGATCGATCAAAATAAAAAGAAGCTTGCTGTGCAAGAAAAAGAACGAGAAAAAGTATCCCACTGCTCTTCAATAGAACAGTATATTCAGCGGAGAAGGAAGAGAACAAGATTCAAGCGTTCTCAAAAGAATCAGTCATCTTCACTGACTGAGAAGTCGCCGATCAACATCAGGCAAAAAGTAGAGATTGAAGAAGAACTGCGCTGTCAAAGATCTGAATCAGAAGAATCTTCTTCAACTCAAGAAGCTGATCTCCATCAGGCTAAGTTGCCAATCACCATCAGGCAGAAGAAGCAGTTTTATTTACTGTACTTTCTTGTAAGGCTTGTGGGCCAATTTGTCTAGCTTGAGGGCTGGAGAGCTGTGAGGCTTGAGGGCCAGGGCACTGCACTTGCGGGTGCGATCTGTCGATCTTGAGGGCTCGGGGGCAGTAGGGGCTTGCGGGCCTAGGATTTTGGGACTTGCGGGTCCATGTGGTAGGGCTTGAGGGCCTGAGTGTCGAGCTTGCGGGCTCGGGGGTAGTAGGGGCTTGCGGGCCTAGGCTGTTGGGACTTGCGGGTCTGTGGTGTAAGGCTTGAGGGTCTGAAGTTTTTGGCGTTGTTTGCCGAGCCTAGCTCACTGCTAGGTAGGCGCAGAGGGAGAGAGGACTACTCAAGACCCCCGGTCTTGAGGAACCTCTATAGATCATTGTGTGTTTTCTGTGTTTTGCTCTTTATTTTATAGATCCATTAATCAGAAACCAACAACATCATAAAGGGGAAGAAATAAATTTGAAAAACCTATTCACCCCCCCCCCCCCCTCTAGGTGATAAAGTAGACACCCCCATAAACAACAAGTGGTATCAGCGGGAGGTTGTTCAAAAAAAAGCTTAACAGCTTGAACAGATCTGCCAGCGGGTGTCTAAGGATCATTAGTATGGAGTCAAGAATAGCCATGTGTTGTAGAGAAAATTTTCCCCTGTGGAAAGTTAGAGCCAGAATATACATGGAAGCTTTGGATCCCAGGGTGTTTCAAGTCACTCAAGAAGGGCCATATGCTCCCAAGACCACATCCAAGACAATGACAGAGGATGTGATCATTCTAGACAAGAAAGCCAGAGACATCATAGCTGATGCAGTTAATACTCACACTTTCCATCAAATTACTCGCTGCACTACAGCCAAGGAAATGTGGGAGTCACTGGCAATCCTCATGGAAGGATCACCAGGAGTAAAAGACACTATCACAGAGAAGAGGAAAAATAAAACCATGAGCAATAGTGAATCAAGCAATTCAGATGCAAGGGAGGAAGCTCAGTTTGGACTAACTGTCCTATCTGAATCAGAGGAAGAAATTCAATATGAGACAACACCAGAACAGGCAGGAATAAGGGCTCCATTATCTAATACTGATTCAGATTCCGAAATAAGCCTCTTAGAAAATTATGAGGATCTTCTAAAAGAACTCAGAAGTAGCAAGGAACTCTGCAGGAAGCAAGTCGATGATATCTCAATTCTCCAAACCAGAAACTCCGATCTCTTGGAAAAGGCTGATAGGCTGACTTTGGAGAACGCAGATTTCTGTCAGCTCAAAAGAAATTATAATGCTAGCTCAAACATGGACTTGATTACCAAGTTTTGAAAACTATGAAAGCTCTAGTTGACAGCAGAGAACTATGCTACTCTCTAACCAAAGAAATTGTACTTCTAAAGAAGGACAGGGATCTGGCTGGACCATCAAAATTCAGGGTCAATCAAGCTAGCGGCATGAAGAACAAATCCCCCAGAAGAGAAAAGACAGGAGTAAAATCCTCCAAACCAAAGACAACTCCTACACTGGTTAAAGACAGCAGTTCCAAAGGAGGGAGAAAGGTGCTACCTGCCACCTCCAGAGTAAATCATGAAAGAAGAATCACAAGTGAACAGGAGCTCAGTAAATCCAGGAGGATGAAGGGACCTTTACTAAGAACTGACCTTAACAGAAGAAGTGAGAACGGGAAGAATCACACCCCTGACCAATAAAACTCTGTTTCTTACAGGTACTCCTCCTGCCCACAGAAGAATCGTACACCAACCAACAGCAAGAGGATAAGGTACAACAAATTTAACTGTTGGTGCTGTGGTAAGATGGGGAAGTTTGCAAGTGCTTGTTGGCACAATCCAACAGCTCCAAGGGTAACAAATACTAAACCTACAAACAATTTATTTCACAATCATTATGCATATCCGAGGGCAGTGATATCCAGTATGCCCTTCAAAGCTGACAATTTCCTAGGACCCAAATTCGCTTCGGTTCCTAAGGGCTTGTAATCGTATTTTGCAGGTGATCCAAGTGCCCACCAGAAGCAAATCTGGGCCTTGGACAAAGTAGATGTTCTGACCCACAGTCAGAATAGCAAAGTTCATTCATTAACATAATTAGTGCTGGCTATTTCACTAAAAGGGGTCCAAAAGAATAAAAAGATGAATAGATCTTGGAATCTATAATCGTCAATCAAAAAGGTGTAACGACGATAGAATGGACGTTAAGACAACAAAGATTCGAGATGGGAGAATGCGTATCCAAGGAACATTTCGACGGAAACAAGCGCTTCGTCAGAATATAATCAAACTATTTATTACGGGATTAGAATTGGCTCATCAGAGCCGTCTGATCATTTTTCTTAAGGTACGGGCCTCTTGACCTACCGACACTATAAATATAGTGAATGTTCAAAAATAAAATTACACTATCATCTGCCCTAAGCTGTTCCGTCGAGAAACCCTTGCCTCCATTGACGTATTGCCCTCTCTCTCTCTCTCAAACCGAATCGATGGAACCAAAGAAAGAAGAAGTAATTTCAGTTTGTGAACTTCAATGAGGAGGCTTCAATACCTGCTCCGATGAGATACGATCAGTGATAGGGCTGCTGGAGACATCTGGCCTGGAATATGTCCTATGCGAACCGTCGGTCCTTCTCCACCGAGAACTAGCTGAGTTCTATGCGGAAGCAAGACTTAACCATACTGAATCACAGATAAAGACCAAGGTGGGAAGCAAGAAAGTTAAGATATCTGCGAATAGCCTCGCTAAAGCTCTGAATCTGCCTAGGTTCGAAGGGGGAGAGGAAGAAGATGAACTGACCTCCGAAGAAATGTCTGCAAGCTACAAATGGTGCGGGCACACAGGAAAGACCTACTTGTCTATCAAGAGGGCTGAGTTCAATCAGAAAGGGAAACTACTAGCTGATATTGTCGGCAAAGTATTATTGTGCAAGCCTGATTCCCACGACCGCATATCCAAAGACATATTCGCTACCATGGACCGAATAATCCACTCCAAGAAAATAGACTGGAGTGTGTTCCTATTCCAAAAGGTGAAGAACTCCCTGAAATCCCCCTCCTACGGGAGAATATTATCCCATTTCCTTCTAAACATCAAGGGAGATGTATTGCATAAGAAAATGGGAATGCCTCTTCACTACTCCAAGAAATTGGATGCGAAGATGCTGGATCGATGGGATAGGTCCATCCCCAAACCATCCTCTGAGGTCTAGGCTGCTCTGAAGAAGCAGAAGAAACCAGCAGCCCAAATAAACCCCTCCTCCGAAGAAGAGTCATCAAGCAGCTCTGATGGCATGCCACCACCCCTACACCATCCCACTCCATTGGAAGGTGAACCATCCACCAAACTCCCTGTCCTAACCCCTGAACCTGCTCCCACAAAGGTTCCTAAAAATACTGGAAACCCCACTAAGGTGAGTGAGCCTGCTGAGGGGGAGCCCCAATTTGAGGGCTCAACCAAAAATGACGAAATGCTCCTTGAGGATGCTCGAGTTGAGGGGGAGACCCCTCTGGGGTACTCTGCTCTAAAGACCAACGGAATATATCCTCTATCCCTGAAGATCAAAGTGCCATGCCTGGGCCAACAGCAAACATCACTCTCTCTGATTGCCGAGAGTTAGCTGTTGCGAGCAAGATTGTGCTCATGGAACCAAGTGTGCTCCTGCCAGAAGTCCCTAAGGGGAAGGCCAAAGTTACAGTGCATATCAGTGAAGAATCATCTGAAGATGTCAGTAAAGCAGACTCGCAGGGACGAGGAGCTCAGGAAGGACAAACTGCTGAGCCACCTTCAGCTCAGACCGGTTCACTGTTCCACATGATATCAGCTTTACTTAATGCTCAGCAACAACATCTAGAGCAATTTATAGTAAAAACTGTGATAGTTTAAGAGAGGAAGTAAAAGAAGAAATTAAGAAGGTAAAGAGCGACATACACGACCTGAACACCCAGTGCGCTCACTTCTATCAAATGGCTGCTCCCGCAATAGATAAAATGAATGAGGAAGTTAATAAAGTGGGACATAAAACCCACAAAATCCTGACCGATAACGAAACCTTCTCAAATAATGTATATTATTGTTTTGAGCAGATAGAAATAGCCGCCACAAATAATAGAAATCAAATTCTGAACAGGGTCAATGAGAATGCCCACATAATAGATGCTCATCTGCTTGAAGTAAGAAATAATCTAGATGTCACTGAGCAGACCCTGGTTGAACGACTAAATCTGGTCAAAGGCAGCCTGGAGGAGCGAATAACCGGACAAGCCCTAAAGGGGGAGAATGACATAATAAATGCCAGTTCACATCAAGCGATGTGGATAACAAATCAGATCAAGCAGACAATGAATCAATATCCATCAGTATACATAACTGCCACTCCTTCTTCAACCACTGATTCTGATGAGTATGGAATAGAATTGGGAGAATCAGCCTCCTCCAGAAAAAGAAAGAGAATTCACATCAACCAGTATAGGGAACAGAGACTGAAGGAAATTAAGCTGGATCCACAATCAGGAAGGTGGAGTCCTGTCTCAAGAGAAATACTAACTGAATCATGGATTCAGTTTGGATATCCACAGCAGGACTATCCGAGGGTATACCAGTCAGCTGAATGGCAGAAACATCTGAAGCATCTTGAGAGGAGGAAGAATCACAATCTAGCATTCCCATAACGTCCTCCTTGTTGGATCGGTAGGCGCCCTTAGAGGGGGGGGGGGGTGAATAAGGGTTTTCAAAACTTTAGTGATATTTTTAAAACTTTGTAATAAGGTAAGATTAAGACAATAGAAAGTCAAGTAAAACAATTGAAATAAAGTAGAGACATGCTTTATTAATATCAAATAAGGTTTCACAAAAGTTGACTTCTATGACGCTAGAAATCGGTGGCGATGAATAGTAAACTCCTTTTGTTTTCTATCCCGACTCGCATCCCCACGAACTGGTGGCCCTAGCCAATCCTCCCCGGATTCGGCCTCAAGCCTCTCTATCCAACCCTTCCCCGGATGTGGCCTCGAGCACACCCTAGACCTAGCCTAGATCTAGTCGCCAACACGAGGCGAGTTTCCCCCTAAGTCCTACCCAGACCTAGTCGGCAACACGAGGCAATTTCACTAACTGTTTACAAGAAGAATATGAAATGAAAATAAATAAAATAACTCCCTTCTGAAGTCGGAGGCGAAGATCCGGTGTAGAATAAGCGTTGTAGAAGCGGACTTCATTTGGATCCGGCGTGATGAGATTCTCCTTCTAAAGTTTGCAGAACTTTGGTAGGACATCAACTTTCGGCCAAGATAGCCTCTGGAATTCTAGCACTCTATCTCTCTCTGATATCTCTCTGATGTGTGTCATTGAAATGAGAGGAGAGGAGTCCTTTTTATAGCCTCAGCGCTAGCACCTGCGCTAGCGCTACTGCCGGATCTATCCCATATTAAGTAATATTTTGCGCGCGAGAATCTTTAATCAGGGGAAATAATTCCGCCTTGCCAACTGTGTTCCTCGCTATCACCTGCGCTATCGTATATCGCCTGGCGCTATCTCCTTCTATAAGTTCTCCCGGCAATTTCGCTTCGAGCCAATATTTCGTCGAACAGGAATTCGTCGACCGTTGCTAAGAGTTCGTCGAACGGCAGCTAGCGCCTGCACTAGTACTATCGCTAGTGCTAGTAGATGTATTGGATTTGTTGGCTCAACTTTGGGGGCAACCTTCTTATGTAATCCTTGAGTCATGTGGACTTTGTTATCCTGCACACTTAAACACACAAGATCAAATACACTTGGGATTTGTTATTCTCAAACCTAGGAGATGCGGAAGACCATGTTCCAATAAACTCCCCCTTTTGATAATAACAAATCCATTAATGATAAATCAGAGCATTAATAGATAAGCATGAAGAAACATACTTGTGTGTGTGTGAGAGTGATGACTTAGGATAATTTTAGCATTTAGCATTTAGAATTGCTCCCCCTAAATACATGCTCCCCCTAAGTGAATGTTCTCCTAATATGTAAGCTATCATCTTAATTAAGCATTATAGTGTGATAGCAGATTAATATTTATCATGTTAGTTCTCCCCCTTTTATTATTAGCAAAAGCGGGTAAGGAGACATCACTAAAAAGTTGATAATAAGATAAAGGCATGATCGAGCTTGTAGAGAATGAAATGAGAAGGAGTCTTAGAATTATTTTCATCACAATATTGTCATAAATCGGAGTTTGTAACATAACCAAAAAGAAGGTAAATGTATAGTTGAGGAAGACTTAGAAAAGTACAAGCAAACATCTTTTGTAAGACATGATAATTAAAAAAATATAGGAGTTTAAATTTATAAAGAAGATGTTTTGTAAACATTTTAAAATCAGTAATAAATTAACCAAGCATGAAATAATAATATCAGAAAGATAGTACTATAATGTTATGTTAATTCATAGTTTCAAAACATACTAAACATTGTAGAAAGCATGCTAGTGTATCTAGTGCATTTCATAAGTAAAGAATAGTATAAAATTAGCATTAGGATCCAATACTCATGAGAAGAAGTGTTATGGAAGATAATGATGTGCACATAAGTGTATTTTTGAGTAGAGTAAACACATGTTTTAATCAAAAATACAAGTAATATGTAAAGTAAGAGCACAATAAAACACAAATAATTTTACTTCCACAAACTTCAATGCACTAAAAAAAATGTACAACTACCAAGGTGCTTTGCACACACAATGCTCATTAAGACTTATCAGGGTGCAAAGTAGTGCTTAGGGGATCACCTAGTTTTATTCTTCAAGATTGATTTTATTGTGATCCGGTGTACTTAAGAATAAGTGGTTTATATTTTGAAAGAAAATTATGGTTTGCACAAGATACTTTCCTATTTTTTCCAAGGTGCTCAACCTCACAACGCTTATTAAGACTTATCAGGAGGTTCAAGTAGTGCTTGGTGGAGTTATCTTTGTCACTTTATTTTATGATTTTTGTTTTGTACGAAGTTCTCCGAATACACTTGTTTTTGCAAACCAATATAATTTATGAAAAAGATAACCACTTTTCTTAATTTTTTAAAAGTGCAAATAAAGGAGTGTAGGTAAGATACTTGTGCAATTTTAATTCATTGTACTAATACAAAACATATACAAGCATTATTAGATTAAACACAAATGTAGACAATGCCAAAAAAAGTGAGTGAATAAAGATTATTATCAAACATAAAACATTTACTCATGCTTAGAGGCATGCTACGCATAGTTCTACACAACTTTCAATATAATTGATGCACATGGTAATAGATATATCAAAGCATGATGAAAACAATGTTCAAAGAGTTTGAAAAAATAAAGTGCAACATTATAGAGGTTCTAAGGAATAGATTAAATCATGCTTGATTCTCATGCGAAAGTTCATACAGTATTTTTTTTGATAGTTTCAATGTTTTATATTTTTGTATTTGAATTTATTTTTCAGAAAGACATAAACTTTAAACAAAAAGCAAGACATATTTTTTTTTGTAATTTGGAGTTTGTAAAAATAATAGACTTTAAACAAAACATACATTTTTTTTGTAGTTTTAGCTTTTGTATTTTTGTATTTGATTTTTCAAAAATAGACTTTAAACAAAACATATATTTTTTTGAAATTTTAACTTCTGTATTTTTGTATTTGATTTTTCAAAAATAAAATATAATCAGACGTGCAAAAACAAATAGTACATATAGATTAATATATTTTTAGGAATTTTTCAAAATTTTAAAAATACAGAAAAACACATAAGTACGCTAGCGCCGGCGTTAGCGCTAGCGCGGGAAAAAGTACATGTTTTTTTATGATTTAGGAATTTTTAATTGTTGATCTTGATTAAGTGTCCCAATAGTAGTTTCATGCTGAAATCTCAGATTTTTAGGAGATGTTTTCGATGGTTAAAACTTGCAAAAATTGTGTTTTGTGAATGTGTTTTAACTCGAAAGATCTAGGACACCTAACTCAAGTCGTAATAATCAAAATCTTGCATCGGGAAGAGGTTTAGTAAATATGTCAGCGAGTTGAGAGTCCGTGCCAATGAAGCTTACTTTTACATGCTCTTTCTTAATGTGATCCCTAATGAAATGATGACGAACATCGATGTGTTTGGATCTAGAGTGGTGTACGGGATTATATGTGAGGTCTATTGCACTTTTGTTGTCACATTTAAGATCAATGTTTTTAAGATGAAATCCAAAATCCTCTAGTGTTTGACTCATCCATAAAGCTTGTGCACAACAGCTACCAAGTGTGATATATTCGGCCTCCGTGGTGGAGAGTGCAACCGATGATTGTTTTCGACTAGACCAAGCTACTAAAGAGGGTCCTAGAAAGTGACAAGTACCACTAGTGCTTTTTCGATCTAGTGAACACCCGGCATAGTCTGAATCGGAATAGCCGTGGAGTGTGAATGAATCATTGTGTGGGTACCATAATCCTAATTTAGATAACCCTAATAGATAACGAAAAATATGTTTTACCGCTTTTAAATGAGATTCTTTTGGATTGGCTTGAAAGCGAGCACATAAACATACGACAAACATTATATCTGGTCTAGATGCACTCAAGTAAAGAAGAGATCCTATCATTCCTCTATATAGCGTTTGGTCAATTGAAATTCCGGATTCATCTCTTCCAAGTTTTAAAGAAACACTCATGGGAGTAGAAGCTTGTTTGAGATTTTCAAATCTAAATCGTTTAAGCATATCGTGAACATATTTTGTTTGACAAATAAAGATGCCATCAATTTTTTGTGAGATTTGAAAACCAAGAAAATATGATAGTTCTCCTACAAGACTCATTTCAAATTCATTTTTCATTACTAATACTACTTCATTACACAACTCTTCATTAGTGGCTCCAAAAATTATATCATCAATATATATTTGTAAAATAATTAGATCGTTATTATTATGCTTAATGAAGAGTGTGTTGTCGGCACTTCCCATAACATAACCGTGCTTTAACAGAAACGATGTAAGTCGATCATACTATGCACGGGGCGCTTGTTTCAAACTATAAAGCGCTTTTTCTAATTTGTAAACATGATTAGGGAATTTTTCATTTATGAAACCGGGGGGTTGTTCTACATAAACTTCTTCTTTTATAAACCCGTTTAAAAAGGCACTTTTAACATCCATTTGAAATAATTTTATTCGTTTAAAACTCGCAAATGCCAAAAATATTGGTATAGATTCTAAGCGAGCAACGGGTGCAAAAGTTTCTTCAAAATCTACGCTCTCGATTTGAGAATAACCTTGAGCGACTAAGCATGCTTTATTTCTTATAATCCTAGATTCACCATCTAATTTATTTATAAAGATCCATTTTACTCAGATAATTGGATGATTAGATGGTCTATCTACTAGATTCCAAATTTTATTTCTTTCAAATTGTCTTAACTCTTCATTCATAGCCAAAAACCAAAATTCGTCATTTAAAGCGATGGAAACATTTTTATGTTCGATTTCAGAAAAAAAACAAATATTTGAAAACGTTTCATGAAGAGAGGATCGAGTTCTTACCCCAGTAGAAGGTTCCCCAATGACTAGCTCTTTTGGATGATTTTTTGAGAAGTTCAACACGCTTGGAGGTGCATATTCAACTTCATTGGACTTCTCCTCCTCTTCTTTGGATGGTTCCTCTTCGTCATGCTCCAAAGATGCATAGGTTCATCATTTGTACCTGTAGAAGGCTTCTCTGCGCATGGAATAAACTCATCAAATTTAACATTAATAGACTCTTCAACCTTACTTGATCTTTTATTAAATATTTTATAGGCTTTACTGGTTGAAGAATAACCAAGAAATATTCCTTCATCACTTTTCTCATCAAATTTTCCTAAAGAGTCTTTTGTATTAAGAATAAAACATTTGCATCCAAATACTTTAAAATATGATACGTTAGGTTTCTTTTGAAAATATAGTTCATATGGTGTGAGATTTAGAGATGGGCGAAGCATAACTCTATTCATTACATAGCATGATGTGTTATGGCTTCGGCCCAAAAAGACTTAGGTAATTTATATTCAAATAACATGGTGCGTGCTAGTTCTTGGATTGTCCTATTTTTCCGTTCTACAACGCCATTTTGTTGTGGTGTGCGTGGAGCGGAGAACTCATGCTTAAAACCTAACATTTCACAAAAAGATTTAAAGTTTTCATTTTCAAATTCTCCTCCATGATCTGAGCGAATGCATTTTATTTTTAAATCTAGTTCATTTTGAATGCGCATACATAATTTTGAGAATTCGCAAAATGCATCAGATTTGGAAGAGAGAAATAAAGTCCAGCAATATCTTGAGAAATCATCTATTAGAATGAAGGTGTATATTTTACCACCAAGACTTGCGGTGTTAACGGGACCAAAGAGATCCATATGAAATAGTTGTAATGGTTTTGAAGTAGAAATTTCGTTTTTGCTTTTAAAAGATGATTTTGTAAATTTTCCTTTATGGCATGGTGAACATAGTGAAGATAAATTTCCATTCAACTTAGGCAATCCTCTAATCAATTCCCTTTTTGCTAGTTTTAAAATGAGCTTTGTACTAGCGTGACCTAAACGTCTATGCCATAGTTCTAATTCATCATTTTTGGTTATAAAACATTTTATAGATGATTTGGAAAGATCATGAAACGAAACTATGTAAACATTGTGAATTCTAGGTGTAGTTAGTAACACTT
This sequence comes from Dactylorhiza incarnata, assembly GCA_033032865.1. Taxonomy (NCBI): domain Eukaryota; kingdom Viridiplantae; phylum Streptophyta; class Magnoliopsida; order Asparagales; family Orchidaceae; genus Dactylorhiza; species Dactylorhiza incarnata. The sequence continues at coordinate 1,913,361 of JAWHQI010000224.1, forward strand.
CTTTTGATTTAAGATTAACTATTTTGCAAAGATTAGTGGATGATTCAAATAATACGTCTAATCCTTTATCACATAGTCGACTTATAGATATTAAGTTATGTTTCAAACCTTTAACATAAAGAACATTTGAGATAAGAAAAGATTCGTTACCCACTGTACCAACTCCCATGATCCTTCCTTTACCGTTATCACCAAACGTTACGATCCCTCCTTTCTACTTTTCTAGGCTAAGGAATTTTGCTTTGTTGCCCATCATGTGCTTGGAGCAGCCTGAGTCCAAGTACCACACGTCCTCAGTATCCCTAGACTTCCTGCAAATCTAGAGAGAAGATGAGAGTAAAGATCCAGATACCCAAGAGGTACCACCGAAAGAGTAAGTGGATTTCTTAGGTACCCAGATTTGTTTTAATAATCATTGTTTTATATTCCTGCAAGAGCTAGACGTGTGTCCAAACTTAAGACAATTAGCACACGAAATAAAGGGGGTTGAGACCCTTTTCTGAGTTTCTACATTGCTCTTGCAAGATGATGTTTGGACGTTAGAAAAAATAGAAGATTTCTTATCAGTTGAGCTACCGCCGGCGTTAGTAGCTAGCGCTGGGCGGTAGGGGTCACTTTTATATCCGACCCCAAATTTTGCAGAACCATAACATTGGTTTCCCAAAATCATATCCAGGGATTTTTGACCAATCCCGAATTTTTTTATGGCAATATTGAGGTCATGATTTTGTTTTTTATGAAAAGTATTTTCTTGTACAATCAAAACACATTTATTTTCAAATCACTTATTATTATTTTCAATTCGTAGAAAAGTGGTTTTTAGTTTTCTCTCTAAGTCCTCCTTTTCTTTTTCAACAGTTTTGTTTTGTGCAAGGGCCTTAGAAAGAGAAACTTCAATTTCTTTTGTCTTAAATAAAGAGTGCTCACACTCTTGGCATGAAACCTTTCTCTTTTCAAGGGAAATCAATTTTTTTGTGAGCTTATGATTTTCTTTGATAATAGCTTCATTTTCACGATTTAATATAATATTATCTTTTATACTTTGATCATAGGATTTGCAAGTTAAAACAAATTCATCATAGAGTTCTTCGAAAGTAGGAGGAATTACCTCAGTGTCGCTAAGAACACTGGTGTCATCATCGTTGCTTTTTGCCATTAAGCATAAGTTTGCTTCCTCCTCGCTACTTGACTCGGCCTCGTTTGACTCTTTAGAGGAAGAATCATCCCAAGTTGCGGCTTTCAGTACCTTCTTCTTCTCTTTTGCTTTGTGTTGTTCTTTTTGCTCCTTTTGATATTTTGGGCACTGGCTCCGAATGTGCCCGGTCTTTCTGCAGTGGTAGCACTCTGGTGGTGGTCTTTCTTCTTCATCTTCGCTTCCTTTTTCTTTCCTTGATGAAGAGGAAGATCCCTTTCGTCGAGTATCCTTTTGGAAGTATTTGCCGAATGTGTTCCTTCTTTCCGGATTCCTGATGAACTTCCTGAAGTTCTTCACCAGGAGACCTTCTTCATCTTCATCATCATCTTCGATGCTCTCCTTCTTTGACTTCAGCGCTAGCGCCTTTTTCTTTGGCTCTTTGTTGTATTCATCGTGTTGAATCTGGAGTTCTACCTCATGGGTTTTGAGATTCCCAATAAAGTTCTTGATTTGGAGCGTTCTTAAGTTGTGACACTCCGAGATGGCTATCACCTTTGGATTGAATCTTGGCGGTAAGGAACGAAGAATTTTCCTCACCAAGTCCCAGTTTGAGTAGGTCTTTCTAAGTGCTTTTGAAGCGTTGACGATCTTGGTGAAGCGGGTGTACATCAAGTTAATGTCCTCTTCGGTATCCATCCTGAATTTTTCATATTCAGATTCCAGTTGGAATAGCTTTGCATATTTAACCTGTGATGTACCTTCATGAGTTACTTCAAATTGATTCCAAATATCATAAGCAGTTGTGCATGCAGAAATTCTATTAAACTCAGTCTTATTTAAAGCGCAATATAAAGCGTTCATTGCTTTAGCATTATTTTTACACCTTAGTTTATCATTATCGTCCCATTTATCTTTTGGTTTTGCTAATGTCGCCTCTCCCACTACAGTTGTATTTGGAGAGTACCGAACTTCTACCATGTTCCATACTTCTACATCCATGGTCATAAGAAAACACATCATTCGATTTTTCCAGTAGTTAAAATCTGACCCAGTAAAGAGAGGTGGTCGACTAACCACTTGACCCTCAGGAAAAGCGAGATCATGAGACACCATTATTCCCGGTTGTTAAGCCGATTGGAATAAAACCGCGCTCTGATACCACTTGTTGGATCGGTAGGCACCCTTAGAGGGGGGGGGGGGGTGAATAAGGGTTTTCAAAACCTTAGTGATATTTTAATAACTTTGTAATAATGCAAGATTAAGACAATAGAAAGTCAAGTAAAACAATTGAAATAAAGTAGAGACATGCTTTATTAATATCAAATAAGGTTTTACAAAAGTTGACTTCTATGACGCTAGAAATCGGTGGTGATGAATAGTAAACTCCTTTTATTTTCTATCCCGACCCGCATCCCCACGAACCGGTGTCCCTAGCCTATCCTCCTCGGATTCGGCCTCAAGCCGCTCTAGCCAACCCTTCCCCGGATGTGGCCTCGAGCACCCCCTAGAACTAGCCTAGATCTAGTCGCCAACACTAGGCGAGTTTCCCCCTAAGTCCTACCCAGACCTAGTCGCCAACACGAGGCGATTGCACTAACCGTTTACAAGAAGAATATGAAATGAAAATAAATAAAAAACTCCCTTCTGAAGTCGGAGGCGAAGATCCGTTGTAGAATAAGCGTTGTAGAAGCGGACTTCGTTTGGATCCGGCGTGATGAGATTCTCCTTCAGAAGTTTGCAGAACATTGGTAGGACATCAACTTTCGGCCAAGATAGCCTCTGGAATTCTAGCACTCTATCTCTCTCTAATATCTCTCTGATGTGTGTCATTGAAACGAGAGGAGAGGAGTCCTTTTTATAGCCTCAGCGCTAGCGCCTGCGCTAGCGCTAGCGCTGGCGCTAGCTCTACCGCCGACGCTATCCATATTAAGTAATATTTTGCGTGCGAGAATCTTTAATCCGGGGAAACAATTCCCCCTTGCCAACTGTGTTCCTCGCTATCGCCCGCGCTATCGGATATCGCCTGGCTCTATCTCCTTCTATAAGTTCTCCCCGCAATTTCGCTTCGAGCCAATATTTCGTCGAACAGGAATTCGTCGACCGTTGCTAAGAGTTCGTCGAACGGTAGCTAGCGCCTACGCTAGTACTACCGCCAGCGCTAGTAGATGTATTGGATTTGTTGGCTCAACTTTGGGGGCAACCTTCTTATGTAATCCTTGAGTCATGTGGACTTTGTTATCCTGCACACTTAAACAGACAAGATCAAATACACCTGGGATTTGTTATTCTCAAACCTAGGAGATGCGGAAGACCATGTTCCAACACTCCTCCCTCTCCTAAGAAGATTCCCCTGCCCATCAACTACTATCAGAGGCAAAGGCAGAAAACCAAAGGAGCAAGCAGCAGCAGACGTTGATGGGGCACCAAATTAAAATCTTAATTACTCTGCTGGGGAAAATGAATGCTAATGTCTATTATTGAACATTTAATCTATTTATATGCTTAGCATTTATTGTGAAGAACATTTAATCTGTCTTATGTGATTGCTGCTTTATGTGTAATGTTATCATCTGTTATATATTGTCATAAGTGGCATTTATCATTGAGGTAAGTTAGGGCTTCTTCAAATAGGGGGAGATTGTTGGGAACAGTGCCCTGCAATGTTCCTAATTTGAAGAAGTGCTCAGCTCAATGATAAATGCAAGTTGTATTTAACATTCCATCCAGTTTATGCTTGCAGAGATTGACAACACATCATGTACCTTAGTTAATTTAACTAAGTACCGTATCGTCGAGAAGGATAAGAGACATCAAAGCAAGGGGGAGCTACAAGCTTAATGTGCTCAGGGAGTTCAGCAAGATAACTCATAATCTCAGGAAGTTAAAGAAATGTTGCCGAGAGGAACAGGAGATATCGTCGACAAAGAATGCTTGTCGCTGTAATGATGAGCAAAGCAACCGCTGAGAAGCAAAGTGCTCGACAACCGCCGAGATTTAGCGTGTTCGTCGAACAAAAAAGGAAGATCGACGACCGCTGAGATTTGGCGTGTTCATCAAGCGCAGAAGCAAGATCGTCGAACTCGGAAGGAAAATCGTCGACCGCTGAGACTCGGCAAGATCGTCGAACGAAGAATGAAGATCGTCGAACGAAGGATGGCAGGTTCGTCGATCGCAGAATGCTGTTCGTCGAACGCAGAGAAGATGCAGTATCATCGACTTCACAGAAGTGGTCGTGCCGTCGAGAAAGAACAAACATCGTCGTAAAGAACGCATGTCGTCGAGAGAACAATATGATCACGACGACATGATGCAAGAAGGAATATCGTGACGACATAGTCAGAGATGGCTTGTCGTTGTAACGATGTAAATGTCTTCAAGACAGAATTCAAAATCTTATAGACGCGCTGTCAGCATTTAATGTCGCCGCCTGATTGTCTAATCAGCGCGTGCTCTTAAAGAAGGGAGCGTCTGACACTTAAGGTGCTTTTTTAGAAGATCGTTGGGGACCTCGCAGTCTTATAAAAGAGATAAGAGGTTGCCCTAACATGGGATCAATCGATCGATCAAAATAAAAAGAAGCTTGTTGTGCAAGAAAAAGAACGAGAAAAAGTATCCCGCTGCACTTCAATAGAACAGTATATTCAGCTGAGAAGAAAGAGAACAAGATTCAAGCGTTCTCAAAAGAATCAGTCATCTTCACTGACTGAGAAGTCGCCGATCAACATCAGGCAAAGAGTAGATATTGAAGAAGAACTGCGCTGTCAAAGATCTGAATCAGAAGAATCTTCTTCAACTCAAGAAGCCGATCTCCATCAGGCTAAGTTGCCAATCACCATCAGGCAGAAGAAGCAGTTTTATTTACTGTACTTTCTTGTAAGGCTTACGGGCCAATTTGTCTAGCTTGAGGGCTGGAGAGCTGTGAGGCTTGAGGGCCAGGGCAGTGCACTTGCGGGTGCAATCTGTCGAACTTGAGGGCTCGAGGGCAGTAGGGGTTGCGGGCCTAGGCTGTTGGGACTTGTGGGTCCGTGTGGTAGGGATTGCGGGCCTGAGTGTCGAGCTTGCGGGCTCGGGGGCAGTAGGGGCTTGCGGGCTTAGGCTATTGGGACTTGCGGGTCTGTGGTGTAAGGCTTGAGGGCCTGAAGTTTTTGGCGGCGTTTGCTGAGCCTAGCTCACTGCTACTTAGGCACAGAGGGAGAGAGGACTACTCAAGACACCCGGTCTTGAGGAACCTCTATAGATCGTTGTGTGTTTTTTGTGTTTTGCTCATTATTTTAGAGATCCATTAATCAGAAACCAACAACATCATAAAGGGGAAGAAATAAATTTGAAAAACCTATTCACCCCCCCTAGGTGATAAAGTAGACACCCCCATAAATAACAAGGAGGAGGCCGAGGTACCAATTATCCTCGGTCGCCCTTTCATCGCGACCTCCCGAGCATTAATTGATGTAAGTAACAGTCGCCTCAACCTTCGGGTTGGAGATGATGAAGTTACACTTCACATTAATCCCTCGGTGCGAAGCACTTTATCGAATGATGATTCCTATTTTAATTTGGAATCCGCATTTGAAGATGAGTGTTCTTCGCTTTTTGAATTACATTCTTTAACGATAGATGATTCAGATCTGACAAATCTCCCTCCATTAGATGAATTGCCGCCAGATTCGCCTTTCGAGCCTTTTGATTCAAAAAATTTAAAAATCACCAACTCTTACGAAGAACCCCCGGTGTTGGAGCTCAAACAACTCCCCGACCCTTTAAATACGCTTTTCTCTCCGAAAATTCAAAACTTCCCATTATCATTTCTTCCACTCTAATTGATTCGGAAACATCCGAATTGGTGGAAGTTTTGTCTAAGCATCGCCATGAGTTTGCATGGTAGATGTATGATATTAGGGGGATAAATCCCTCTTTTTGCACGCACAAAATATTTTTAGAAGACAATTCCAGCAAAACCATCCAGCCTCAGCGATGACTTAACCCGAATATGCGGGACGTCGTTAAGGCTGAAGTAATAAAACTATTAGATGCGGGGATTATCTATCCAATACCGGACAGTACCTGGGTTAGCCCCACACATGTCGTGCCAAAAAAGGGCGGTTTAACGGTGGTGGCCAATCTGAACAACGAATTAATCCCAACTCGTACTGTTACGGGTTGGCGGGGGTGCATCGTCTACCGAAAGTTAAATGATGCCACCCGGAAGGACCACTTTCTGTTACCGTTTCTCGATCAGATTCTGGAGCGACTTTCGGGTCATCCATACTATTGTTTTCTCGATGGTCTATCGGGGTTTTTCCAAATTCCTATCTCCCCCGAAGACCAGGAAAAAACAACATCTACGTGTCCCTACGGCACCTTCACATATTGAAGGATGTCGTTTGGCCTCTGTAATGAGCCGGCTACGTTCCAACGATGTATGCTTGTGATTTTTGGGGAGCTCATAGAAGACATTATGGAAGTCTTTATGGATGACTTCTCCGTATTCCGGAGCTCCTTTTCAAATTTCCTAAATAATCTCGATCGAGTCCTCCAAAGATGCGAAGACATGAACCTGGTTTTAAACTGGGAAAAGTGTAATTTTATGGTCCGGGAAGGTTTAGTTCTCGGACACAAGATTTCCGCTAGAGGGATGGTGGTAGACAAATCCAAGGTCGAAATTATCAAAAAACTTCAACACCTTCAAATATAAAATCAATTAGGAGTTTTCTTGGCCACGCGGGTTTTTACAGGCGGTTTATTCAAAAAAATTCCAAAGTAACGAAGCCGCTAACCCACCTCCTGGAGAAGGAATCTCCATTTATTTTTGATAACGCGTGCGTAGAGGCGTTTAATATTATAAAAGACAAACATATCAATTCTCCCTTTCTGGTGGCGCCAGATTGGTCCCTTCCATTTGAAATTATGTGCAATGCGAGTGATATCGCGGTGGGAGCCGTACTACGCCAATGTGTTAATAATTATTTTCATCCCATCTACTATGCTTCTCGAACGCTCAAGGCCGCACAAGCAAATTACACGGCGACGGAAAAGGAACTTCTCGTCATCATTTTTTAGATTGATAAGTTTAGGTCCTACGTTACGCTTTCTAAAATTATCGTTTTTACCAACCACTCCGCCCTCAAATTTTTATTATCAAAAATAGACGCCAAGACCCGCTTGCTTCGATGGATCCTCCTCTTTCAGGAATTTGACTTAGAGATCCTGGACAAGAAGGGGGCTGAAAATTTAGCGGCCGACCACCTCTCTCGTTTAGACCGCCCTGTCACGGAAGCGCTCGTCGAACCCGACATAGACGATAGATTTCCCGAGGAGCACCTCCTAACTATTTCTAATTTAAAAACTTCTCCCCTTCCTGGGTTTGCGGATTACCCAACTATTTAGTTGCGCGGGTCCTTCCAAAACACTTTTCAAAATAGCAAAAGAAGAAATTCTCTTCTGATTTAAAAAATTACTTTTGGGAAGACCCCTTTCTCTTTCACGTCTGCGAGGACCAAGTAGTACGAAGATGCGTTTCATGCGAGGAGGGTGCACAAATATTGCGACACTGCCACTAGGGGCCGGAAGGGGGGCATTATCAAGCCAATCGGACCGCGCGGAAAGCGCTAAAGGCGGGCTTTTCTTGGCCCACTCTCTTTAAAGATGCTCACAATTTTGTGAGTAAGTGCGATAGCTGTCAGCGGTCGGGTAATATCTTGCGTCGTGATGAGATGCCCTACAATTTTTATTTAGAATGCGAGATCTTCGATTTATGGGGCATAGACTTCGTGGCCCCCTACCTCCCTCTTGTACTATTTGCTATATTTTAGTGGCGGTCGACTACGTATCTAGGTGGGTGGAAGCGCAAGCTCTCCCGACTAACGATTCGAGAGTCGTCGTCAAATTTGTAAAAAATTATTTTCTCGCTTAGGTACTCCTCGCGCGATAGTAAGTGATAGGGGTACGCACTTTTGTAAAGCCCAGTTTGCAAAAACATTATCTAAATACGGCGTTATGCACAAGCTCGCCACCTCCTATCACCACCAAACAAGCGGCTAAGTAGATGTAGTTAATTGAGAGATCAAGCATATTTTAGAAAACCCATTTCGACGAATAGGAAAGATTGGTCTTCAAAACTCGACGACGCGCTGTGGGCGTATCGTACGGCATACTAGACCGCCATCAGTTGTACATCCTATCGATTAGTCTATGGCAAGGCGTGCCACTTGCCCGTATAGTAAGAGCACCGCGCTTTTGGGGCTTTAAAAATTTTAAAAGAGATCTAGACTTAGCCTCCGAGAGTAAAAAATTCCAATTAAATGAACTCGATGAATGGCGTGAAAATGCTTACGAAAGTAATAAATTTTATAAGGAGCATTCTAAGTTCTACCACGATCGAAAAATCAAATTTCCAAAATCATTTGCGTCGGGCGATCTTGTCCTTTTATTTAATTCACGCCTTCGTCTTTTTCCTGGTAAGCTAAAATCCAGATGGTCCGGCCCCTTTGAAGTCAAAGAGGTTTGTCCATATGGGACCGTTCTTATCTCCCACCCCGAAAAAGGCGAGTTTAAAGTCAACGGTCACCGTTTAAAACTTTATTTGGCGGACGATCTGGTGGACGGTAAACTCGAATCTATACGGCCCCTTCCAAACCTTTAATAGAAAACTTAAATGCCAAATGCGTCAAGCTACACAACGGCAAACAAAGCGCTCGTGGGAGGCACCACATAGTTATCTAAAATTTTTACTTTTCCGTGTCTACTTCATTTTTGTAGGGTTTATTTATCTTCTCTTCCTTTAATTTTTGTACAAACTGCATTTAATGTTTTTATTTCTTCATACTTAACCTACAACATTGGGGACAATGTTGTGTTTTAAGTATGGGGGTATCTTTTCCCGTTCTTCATACTTTGTAAATAAATTTGAAAAAATAAAAAAATTTCTAAAAAACCCCAAAATCGAAAAAATATTTCATACTTTGTAAATAAATTAAAAAAACCAAAAAATTCTAAAAACCCCCAAAATCCAAAAACAACATTCATACTTTGTAAATAAATTTGAAAAAATCAAAAAAATTCTAAAAAACCCCAAAATCCAAAAAAAATTTTATACTTTGTAAATAAATTAGAAAAAATCAAAACAATTCTAAAAAACCCCAAAATCCAAAAAATATTTCATACTTTGTAAATAAATTTTAAAAAATCAAAAAAATTCTAAAAAACCACAAAATCCAAAAAATATTTCATACTTTGTAAATAAATTTAAAAAAAATAAAAAAATTCAAAAATACCCCAAAATCCAAAAAAAAATTCATCCTTTGTAAATAAATTTGAAAAAAGCAAATTTTTTTAAAAAAACCCCGAAATCCAAAAAATATTTCATACTTTGTAAATAAATTAGAAAAAACAAAAAAAAAATCTAAAAAACCCCAAAATCCATATAATAAAATTAAACCCCTACTTAGTTTTTTTTCTCAAAACTAGTTTGAGTTTATTTATAAGCATTTTCATTATATTTGATTTGCCAAAAACTATTATTTGTATCATAGTTTGTAAGAATTAGATCTTTGGAATTTTAATTGTAAAGAACACATTGCAATTTTAATTTAATTAGAGAGCAAACTTTTTAGCACTACTTCAAGTTTACCCTAAATAGCTTCTTGATGTATTATTTTGGTAGACCATCTTTAGACTTTAATTATTCCGACTTCAAACTTGTGAAACTTTAGGAATGTTCTAAATCTACCAAAAATTGCTCTCAAAATTTTTCTTAATTTATAAACTCTAGAAATTTCTAAACCCCTTTCCTCTTATACCATATCCTTGGTAATTTTGTTTTAAAAGATCTTATGTCAATGGGAATAAGATTTCATTCCGTAAACATAGGCACCCATTTAATTTAAAAAGATCTTATGTCAATGGGAATAAGATTTCGTTCCGTAAACATAGGCACTGGGTATTTGAAAAAAATGGGAACAAGATTTCATTCCCTACTCTTATCCAAAAGAAAAAAATTTAGTGGGGTGAGAGGATAAAATTCATCACCCCCAAATCAAAAATCTCTTCTCTTGTTAAGCTCCCCCCTAGCCAGTACAATTGAAAACTAGATATAAATTAAAAAAAATTGAGAGCATAATTAGTAAGTTTTAATTATTCTTAAAAATTTCATTAAAAAGTTAAAGTTCTTATAATTCAATTCTAATCATGGTGCTAATTATTACAATTATTTAGGTCGCTACTTAGCTAACTTTAGAAGTCTTGTTGGCTTAAACTTTTTCGCTATTTTAAAAATCATCATCACGATGTAGGACTTACCTCTTTAAATCTCCTAAAATTATTTCAAGCTTACTTTCGATTAAATAAAATTTTGGTAAATTAGAAAATACTATTAATGTCTTATGGGCATCTCTTACTTTTGCTCTGGAATAGCAAAAGCTTAAGTATGGGGGTATTTGATGATTAGGAGAATACATGTATTTAAATATAGTTTTTAACAATGTTTTAGATAATATTATACATATTTCATGTATAATATTAAATAAAATGGCTTGTTTTATCTAATGTATATAAATGTATATCATTATGAATAACAGTGCTATTTAAGTATGAAACAAATTAGAAAAATATGTAAAATAATCCCTTGTAAATGTATTTATTTAATTGTAAAATTTTGAAATAAATTATTTATTTAATGTACATATAATGCTATGAATAAATAAAACAACAAAATAAAGACATATATATGTCATTAAAAATAATTATATATATATATATATATATATATATATATGTAATTATAAAATGAAGATGTATATATAATATAGTCATATATATATATGTAATAATATAATAAGTAGTGATATATATTTTTATATGTAAATATATTTATATGTATATAAATGAAAAAAATATATATATAGTAATAATAATATGAAAATAATATGCATAACTAATAAATAATATATAAATATATAAGTAGAACTAAATATATATGTAAATATATATTAATAAGTATATAAAATATAAATATATATATATATGTAAATATTTATTAATTATAAAAACTATATATATATTTATATATTGAGTTAATACAAATATGTATTATGTAATTATAGTTAAAATTAATATGTAAATATAATTCTGTAAATATATATATATATATAACACATAAAAATGTTCTTTTTTTAACTTGTTTTTTTGAGTTGAACCCAGTCCTGTCGATCGGCATCCCATCCCGTCAATCGATGGGATGGGGTGTCGATCCCGACAATTTTATAACTTATACTTATTTCTTAAGCCCTTCCCATCGAACGACGGGACGGGCTGTCGATTTTTCTTCTTCCCGTCCCGTCGATCAGCTCCTCGCTGGCCTAAGTCCAAATCGATATCCCTTCCCGTTGATCGACGGGACGGGATATCGATTTTTCCTTCCCATCTTCATGATGCTTGTTATTCTAACTTACTATACTAATATATATCTTTATTATATAAGTCAATATAGATATCTTGCCAGGCACACCATCCTTTTCATATCAGCCCTCGGATTTCATTAACTTAGGATTCCCACCGTTGGATCTCCTGCTCTCAAATATACCCGGAGTTCACGATTCCACCGCTTTCATTCTTTTCTCCAAAGCGTCGTCGATCGCGATACAAAATATCCGCCGTTGTCTTCTCCGTCAAAACCATGCTAGGTCATCCTGCATTCTTCGCTTCCTGCTCGCTCTTTTCATCGGAAAGGTACCTCTCTCTCTCTCTCTCTTTTTCTCTCCCTCCCTCCCTCCCTCTCTATCTACCTTCCTCTCTCTATTTCTCTGAAGCTGATCCACACCTCCGGTAAGCTCCTACCCTATGTTTTTTTTAATCTTCTTCTCCAACCGACTCACCTCAAAGCTTCGGATCGCTTATTGGTCGCAGGTTCCGGCAAGCTCCTCCTCCCAGGTGCTTTTTTAGCTTCCTTCAGTTGTGTTCTCACCAAAAATGTTCTCTATCATCCTTCTCATATTTCATGTTCTGTGTTTTTAGATTTAAGATTTATTGTGTTTTTATGAGCTCGATTTGTTGAAGGATTAGTTGTTGAGCCTCATGAAACTAAGGAGTATATACGTCAATGAAGTATATACAATATTTATTTTTGCGGAGTATATACAATTAACTGGGGAGATCGATTTCTTTTGTACATACAGCTTTATGCGGAGTATATACAATATCACCCTATCTCCATATCAACAACTCACAGGTAAACACAAATTTGTCAAATTTCAGCTTCAATTTTTTTATAATTAATGATTTGCTTCAAGGCACGAGTGATTTAAACAAGTGCATGAGTTATCCATGTAATGAAACAAGAGAGGGAAAATACAAATGTAGGTGGTTAGTTGTAGTGCACCTCTGTTCGGAATCTACAGAAATAAAGGAAGGAACGAGTGATTTAATCAAGTGCATGAGTTATCCATGTAATGAAAGAAGAGAGGGAAAATACAAATCCAGGTGGTTAGTTGTAGTGCACCTCTGTTCGGAATCTACAGAAATAAAGGAAGGAAGATGGACAGAGAAAAAGAAGCAGGATAGAAATTCAGAGGCTCAGCTATTGACCCTTCTTAGAAAATCCAAGCTTAATTTGTTTTTAATGTTTTGCATTTAAAACTTTCCTCACATTTTCAACCCCACTGATGCATGTATTCCCCTTCTTAGAAATATGAGCACAAAAGATCTCATCGGAGATGCATGACAGCTTCCTGCAAGCAATAATCCAAGCCTAATTTTTTATTCATCAGCGGGCTCTTATTTTGATCCCTACTTACATGGTTTACTGAAAATACATGGTTCGAATATTGTTGTTTTAACGCATTAGATCATGTTATTTATTAGCTTTTTTTCCTACATCTTTTATCAAAATAGGATATCTCAAAGTCCACTGAATAAAACTTACAACATTAGGGCTTCGCTTGCTGGACCCGAAGGGAATGTCAATATTTTGGTATGGATTCAACTTTGGGGTTATGATGAATTTTTGTTGCATTTTGTAGGTTTTGATTGGTTAATTTGGTGCCAGCAGTTTTTTTAGTTGTCTAAACATAATTAATGCATTCAATGCTATTTAATCTCTTCTTAATTTAGTATCATAGTCCCGAAATCATGTTCTCTTTCTCATTTCGTATTTCTTTCTCTGTGCCACATATTATCTGCTATTCTCTTTCTTAATTTTGTTTTATTATTTTTTCCCTGTACAAAACAATTACAGGTTCTAAGCTGCAAAGAGTTATGGTTAGAACAGATTAGGCTATCGGATTATGTAGAAAGTGTTCATGATGTATGCTCAAGGATAAGAGCAAGGCAGCTCTGTTTGATTCCTTTAGATCTCGGTGGAGTACTTTGATTGCCTCCATGGCTGCCAGTCTTTTGAGTAGAATGCAATCTGGTAGGAGATCCTTCGCTTAATTTATTTGGAATGAATTGCATCACATGTTTTTCTACTTTAAATGAATTAGGAATTGATTTGGGTAATGAATCGATAAACCTATTGGGTTTCGTCTGATTTTAAGTTTCTTCACTGGATGAATCCAACATAGCCTGCTCTTGCATTAGGAAACTGGCATTGTAGGTGGGTTTACTTGGAGAAAGTAACATATTTAATCAAATGCTGCATCTTGCTCCACCCACCTCTGCAAATTTTCACCTGTCTTATGTTCTACTGTTCGACTTTCTTTGATAGGCCATCATCGATTCTCCACTGCTTCACTCCATCGTTGACGCCGCTGCTTCTTCCCTATCCCCCTCCGTCATGGCTCGGCGTGCTGGCAGCGACAGAGAGCGGCGTTGTGGGCGTCTGCGTATGCCGTCGCCGTGTCGGCGTCTGCCGTCGCCGTTTGGCAGGCGACAAATATCATTCGAACCTCAAGCCAGCCACGCTGCTAGCCGCGTGTTACCGATGTTCTTCTCGGCGCTGCTTCCGCTTACTTTTTGGCATCACCTCTTAACATCACCTCCTACTCAGGTTTGCTCCACTACTGCTTCCCCCTATATACTCATTATTTGTCAGTCTTCTCATTGCACTCACTTATTTTAACATTTGATTTCCACTCCCTCATGCTTTCTGCCTGTTATCATCAGTAAATGATATCCTATTATTGTTACCATGAAGCTTCTTTATTTTTCAAATCATATTGTTTTTTATTAATGCTGTCAAAGTTGTGTACTCAACCTATTTTGTATAAAAACATTGGCTCCTCATGAGGTTGTGCTTCAATCAAGGCAGCACCTGTATTATCCTTCATCTACTTATTTAGAAGTCCATGCATCCTTCATGGCCAGGTTCTGAAATCTTTAGATAAATTTTATGTTGTTCCAAGTTTTTGTTTGCTGTTTTAAATTTTTTCCCAGTTTGTTTTAGGTGAAATGTTTCTTAGTTTCTTTTAAGTTCATTTGGTTGTTGTCGTTTTAAGATAAACTCAATTTAGTTGTGTTAATAAGAATTTGATTTGTCTTAAACTGCAACTTATCTTACAACTTATTGTTTTACAATATGCCTACTATTTTTACCATGAATTTCATTTGATTGTCGAGACGGGGGTACTGTCACTGCTGAGCACGGTCGAAGCCCTCTGGGGGGGCCAAGCCCGCTTGGTTGTCGAGCGGGCGATGCCCGCTTGGTTACGGGCGAAGCCCGGAGCGATGCATCGAGAACGGGCGAAACCCGGAGCGACGCAACGAGAACGGGCGAAGCCCGCTAGGTTTCCAAGCGGGCGAAGCCCACTTGGTTACGGGCGAAGCCCGCAGCGACGCATCGAGAATGGGCGAAGCCCGTTCAAAGATGCTAGTATATATATATATATATATATATATATATATATATATATATACATATATATATATATATGTTTCTGTGTTCAGACAAATGAGCGATGTTCCTCCAGTGGACTTGGTCTGGCTAGCCTCCCTTGATGTGGCGGGTTCGAAACCAAGACAGCTCCATTTTTGCCGGATTAATTCCATCTATACGCACCCCAACTAGCAGCTGTCCCATCGATCTAGACCTCTTCCCATCGATCGATGGGAAGCCTTCCAGTCCGCCAGCTCACTCCTTCCAGCACCTTCCATCCAGCTGTTACGCTCTATTTGCACCCCAACCCTCTAGCTCTCCTTCTAAGTGTCGTCCAGCTCACCTCCAGCCCAGCCTTTTAGAAGCCTTCCAAATATCTTTTTTTGCTATGTGCAGCCCTTTTTTGTCTATAAATAAGGGGGCTCCTCCCTTGTTTTAAAGGTTCATAAAAATTAGAACCTAAGTAAGAGTTTATGAGTTTTTCTTGAGTCTTATAGTGAGTTTTTTTTAGTGTTTGTGAGTTTATTTGTGTGTTTTCTAAGCTCTTGTTTGGGCTCTATTTTTCTCTCCAAGTTTAGACTTTCTTTAAAAAGTTGTAATATGCAAATATATATATATGAAAGATTTTTTTTGTTCAACTTGTTCTTATTGTTCTTCTTATTTTTCTTATTTTTCTTTTCTTATTGTTGTGTGTGTGAGTGTATGAGTGTAAATTTTATTGTTTTTGTTTTAAATTTAGTTTTTCATTTATGTAAGTGTGTGTGTGTAGGTGCATAATTTTTGTTTTAGTTTTTGATGGCTTGGTCTTTAATTCAAAGTTGTGTGTGTGGGTATAAGAGCGTAATTTTTGCTTTCTTTTAATTTAGTTTCCTTTAAGTGTGTGTGTGTGGAAGAGTTTTAAAGTTTGTTTTAGTTTAGTTTAACTTAGCTTTCAATTTAATAGCGTGGCTTTTATTATTGTCACGCATTTAATTCCCCTCTACCTATTTAGGAAGAGAATGCTTTTATTTCCCGTCTACCCGTTTGGGTAGAACATGCACCGCATTTATTTCTCGTCTACCCATTTGGATAGAACTCGCTCACGCATTTATTTCCCCTCTACCTATTTGGGTAGAGATTGCATTTCTGTCTTTCAAACTACGTAATTTCAATTTCGGACCTTTAATTTCTGTCCTTTAATTCTGCCATTTCCATTCCGTAGAGTGCGTGTGTTTTTAATTTAGTGTGCACATTTCTTTTCTTTTTCTTTATAATTGTTTTTCTTTGTTTCAGCTAACCGCACGCAATCGCATAAATTGTCAATGTTATCATCTTTTTATTTTATAAAATTACTCACTCGTTTCATCGATAAAATAATAGCGTGTTCTTAAAAAGTAAAAATAATCAACGCGTTCTTGGCAAAATACGACCTTGATATTTTTTACAAAATATCCTATACTATACGCGATAAGGTGCACTTGCCTTCATCGAAAGATTAGTTTGGGTAAAAATTACAAAAATTTGCAAAACTCTCTCCTTTTCTATTTACACATTTAGAGAATTCGGCGTCGTAGTCGGGGCGTAATCGTCGATATTTCGAAATAAGAAAAGACCGTTACTTCTATTCCTCGAAATAGGATAATGGTTAATTTCTCGAAGTAGGAGTACTCGCAAAACTCCTTGAAATCGCCGCTTAATTCTAATCACATCACAAGAAAGGTCTTGCAAATATTAAATTTTAAAAATCAGTACCTGCACTAAAATAGAAAGAGAGAGGTAGAAAGGATAATGAAGAAGTGTGAAAGGGAGAGAAGTCAAAAAGCACAATAAGGTCGAATGTCTGAGTTGCTTTGAGTCGATGAATCATCGCAACATAGGGTTATATTCGAAGCAACGTCAAAAATAGATGAATTCAGCGCGCTAAAACATGTCGATGTCGCATCTGCGCGCACTTTGTAAAGTTGACATAACGTCGATAAGAATTCGACGTGGCTCCGAATATAATCAGCAAACATGATGTCGACATAAGCATAGATATATATATTCGACGCAATGTCATGTGCTATTCGAAGGAACTATCCCAATCTGCTCTCGAAAATGACGTCGAGTAGAAATCGACGGTGCGTCGGTTGTTATTCGACGCAACTCTGATTTAAACTGTTACATTTCTATTGTGAAATTTTTTGTTGTTTTTCCCAGAAATACCTTTCTATAAAAAATAAGTTTGGATACATAAAATAATGGGAGTGTCCTAGAGAGCTCCATCAAGAATTCCATGTGCATTGATGAAGAACTTGTGCTTACTTTCATCAAGTGGCTTAGTGAAGATGTCAGTCGTTTGAATATCAGTGGAAATGTATTGAAGGTTGATCTTACCCTTCTCAACATTGTCCCTGAGAAAGTGATGCCTTATCTATATGTGCTTAGTTCTACTGTGGAGAATAGGATTTGAAGCTATACAAATAGCACTAGAGTTGTCACAAAATACTATGGAATTGACAAGAGAAAAGTTGTAATCTAACAACTGATTTTGCATCCACAGTATTTGTGAACAGCAGCTTCATGCAGCTATATACTCAGCTTCAGTTGTAGAAGTGGAGACTGTGGTTTGCTTCTTGCTAAACCATGAGATCAGTCTAGCACCCAGGAATTGACAAGTTCCTTAGGTGCTTCTTCTATCCAGCCTGCATCCAGCGTAGTCTGCATCTGAATAGCCAACTAATTCAAATCCACATTCAGCTGGATACCACAAGCCAAGTTTAGGTGTACCCTTGAGATATCTGAGTATCCTTCTTACAGAACCCATGTGGGATTCCTTGGGGTCAACCTGAAACCTAGCACATATATAGGTAGCAACATTATATCTGATCAGCTAGCTGTTAGGTAGAGAAGAGAGCCAATGGCTGCTCTGCAAGTCTTGTGATCAAATGACTGACCCTTTTCATCTCTATCTAAAAGAGCATTAGTAGCCATGTGGGTTTTCATGATAGAGGCATTTTCCATCCTAAATCTCTTGATGAGTTCTCTGGTATACTTGGACTGCGATATGAAAATGTCATATGCATTCTTCCTTACATGGAGGCTTAGGAAATTTGATAGTTCCCCCATTCTACTCATTTCAAATCTTGACTGCATTATGTATGCAAACCATTTTGCATCGATATTGAGTTGTTGACCCAAATATAATGTCATCTACATATATTTGTACTAATAAAAGCTTATTCTTATGTTCTCTTGTGAAGAGTGTTTTATCCACTTTCCCTCTTTTAAAAGAGTGTTCCAGAAGGAAAGTGGATAAGGTCTCATACCAAGCTCTTGGAGCTTGCTTGAGGCCATACAGTGTTTATCTAACATATATACAAAAGAGAGAAAATATGTAAGACCCCATTTTTTTTCTTTCAAAAACCCGGGTCTTATGCCCAGAACCGCCGCTTTGCGGTGACACCCTCGCTCGGGAAGGTCGCCACTACAAAACGCCGATCCTGTCGGCCATATCGATCGCAATAGAAGAAAAGTTTACAATTAACTTAAGGAACTTCAAGTCCACATCACATAGATATAAAATCATCAAAAGGGCTGTCCACATAAGATAACTGAACGAAAAGGTACATAAAAAAATAAGGGCTCATGCCCTGTACATCAATTTCCTCACTACAAATTTCACTCGCGGAAGCATAACTGCCAAAACTAAAAGATACTCAAGGATCCTGTCATCGGTGCTCCCGTAGTAGACTATCCCGCCTCTATCTGCACCGGCCTCTGGTGCTGCAGCATCTCCTCGGTCCCCTAAAATGATAAGGTCCACCGACCATTAGTCAAAATATTAAGCCAATCCCCCACCACTCTTCCGGTGACTCCTGATGAGTCGTGATCATATGCACATATATGGACTCATCTGGGCCATTTTTCTAGTCTCTCCACTGCACTTTAGCCTTGTTTTAGCTCATAGTTGTCATTTTATGCTAGGTGCACTTCTTGGCCTAATTTGGTGTGTTTTATGTTTATTTTCTTTGATAGCCTTATCGTATTGTTGAGTGCCACCTTCAGTGGCCTGATTAGCATTTCTGTTGGAACAGGAGTCGTGCAGGTGTTCTCGGTATAATTCTGTACAGGAACACTACGCACGATCACTAGTTCTATTGCGCACGACCACTGGTCTTGCGCCACTGATCGTGCGCACTCAACCCCCGAAATTTGAGTTCTGTCTTGACCGAACGCACGACCATTTACGATAGTTCGCACGACCACTGGTCGTGCGAACATGTTATTTTATAAATTTCTTACATTGCAGGCTCCGCCCAGGCAGACGCACGATCACAGGATTCTAGTGCGCACGACCACTGGTCGTGCGCCATTGATCGTGCGCACTGTTTATTCCAGCGCCTATAAATTAACCTGCTCGTGAATTAGGTCAGGATTCTAGTGCGCACGACCACATTCCGTAGAGTGCGTGCTTGTCGAAGAGGTGCTTGCGACCCTCATTTCGTAAGACTACTCGTCCATCCGCCAAGCTAAGCGGTGCTAACGGCCCGTGTAATCCATTCTGACTCCGCCGGTGCGAACCATTCCATCCGCAAGCCTTCTCGTCCATCCGCCTAGCGAAGCGTGGCATAGCGGCCCGTGTAATCCATTCGCCCTACGAAGCAGTGCGCTCAAGGCCTGCAAAGTTTGACTTTGCTTGCCTACTCATCCATCCTCCCTTGCGACGCAGCGGGCTCAAGTCCTGCCTAGTCTCCATCCCGCCAAGCGAAGCATTGCATAGCGGCATTGCATAGGAGTAGTTTAAGTTGTTTTCTTTTATTTTCCACAAACCAAATCCCTCATTTCCGCATCCATCCGCTCGAAAGGACTTCAATCTCAAGTCCTTCCTCGATAATAAACTCCACCTTACTGTGTTCCTTTGAGATCGATACTTGGGGATTCATTCCCATTTTTTATTACTTGAACGATCGGTACACTGCCGTTTCGTTCCGCAGTCCTACTACCGCCTATAGCGGTGTGCTAAGATTTGCGCCATCAAGTTTTTGGCGCCGTTGCCGGGGAACACAGTCGTGTGAGTTTTCTGGAGAGTGAAAACCTGAGAGAGAAGCCCTTCGATTTGTAATTGCATTTCTTTGTTTTATTTCTTTTTATTCCATTTTCCTGTTTTAATTAGGTTGCTTTAGTAATTTTTGTTAGGTGTGGTATTTCGCACAATAGTGTTTTTCTATTTGAATCGTTTTATCTTCGCACTATGTGGGCACATCTTAATATCCGTTGCCGTTGGTGTGGAGCTACCTCCCACTCTAGTGATGAATGCCTTACGGAGAATGGTGGGCATAATTCTTCTCGCCCACCATATAGAGCATCGACTTCGTCTGATACTCCATATGGTGTGCGTAAGTCTTATGGCTACTCTGCTGAGCCTTTACCATCTTACTTCTTTTCGGCTTCAGCACCCGTTGTGCCAAAGAAGCCCGCTAGGCAGTGCCAGTTTTGTCGGAGTACAGATCATGCCCTGAAGGATTGTGCTGTTTTTCGTCGCCAATTGGATGAGGATGACGAGCCGGATATCCGGATCATCCCGAATCCTAACTCTGGCGGCACACCTTCAACATCCAGTTTTGTGTCTTTGCCACCTTCACATCTTGAAGGGTATGGCGTTGACATAGTCACCAGATGTGTGGCTGATCTGGGCACCGACAATGCTGAGCCTATTCTCCCAGTGCATCCACCACCCCTAGTGGATTCGATTCTTTGTAAGGAATCGGTGCTCGACTTTTATCCGAGCACTATTCCTCTCCCTGTTGTGCATACTACACTCGTCTCTGATGACATTGTTGATGATGTGTTGCAAGAGGAGGCTGGTGACTTTAGTGTCATGCCTGTTCCTACGGAGGAGGACAACCTTCCAGGTGAAGAGGAATTTTCCTCAGCACCGGTGGAGGAAGTCCAAATCTTAGGCATGGCCACTGTTGATCCCGCCGAACCTTGTAGCATTGATGACAATGCAAACATTATTTTACTTACCCAACCTGATGGGAGTGAGACCGGGTCCACTCCCTCGATTTTTGATTATTTATGTTCTTCGTCTTGTTTATTTCTCGATCCCCCCTCTTCATCCGAGCCTGTGCAGGTTGAGTCTTCACAGGTACCCCAGGAGGATTTGGTGCATATTGCCCAAGTCAATGATGAGATCATCCTCTTATGTGAGGAGGTTGATTCCCCCTCCATAGAGGAAGCTCCACTCATTGCCTTTTCCTCCCGCCACCTCCCTATTGACGACACCTTGCTAGGCAAGGATGTGTTTGGTGAGTTGAGTGAGGATATCTCTTCCTCTTCTTCCTTTCTGTTTCCTCTACCTGCGTTATGTAGGTATTATTATTTGGGCAGAGGAGTAACTATTCTGTCGCCGTATCGGTACCCGCTACCGACATGCGTATTAGAACATTTACCTGTTCATTTCCTTTTTCATACGCCCATTAGCTAGAACCATTAGTTTTTGAATAAGTGGTGCTGGGATGACAATAACCCCAGTAGTTATCTTACCTTTTCCTGCATTTCTTATTTCATCCTTTTTAGTTTAGTTAGTTGTATTCATTTTAGTTTGTCTATTTTCTTTTGTTTTTGCGGAGCTGACCCCTGCTGGTATCTTTTCTGGATGGCAGATGCTGCGGCTCATTTTAGCTTACACGCCAATCTTCTGGTGTGCTCATTTCTGAGCACTGGGTACTCTCTTTCCCTAACATTATTCTTAATTTCATAGCTATATTTTGCGCATTTTGTTTAGTTTAAGTCTGGGGGAGAGTAGTTCCGTTTACCCGCTCACGTGCACCATTGCACAACATACTAGGAGGTGTTATTTATTTTTGTTTTGTTCAGTTTCATTGCACACCACAGCACCCACATGAGCGCGCACTTAGCTGTTGGCACGTCTTGAGCCGAACTCATTTCTTTTCGTGTGATTTGGAAAATCATTGTGCTGGCTTAGGATTATGAGGCGGAGTAAAATGTTGACTCCTGTAGTGCTCCTAGTCGAGTGCTCATGTCTCGCTTAGAAATTCGTGTAGATTCAATTTCTTTTTAGGCTTTTAGATTATGTTTTTCTATTAGCGTAAATATTGTTTACTACACTCAAAAATTGGTGAATTCGGTGTGAATCAAACGGTAGCATAGGGATGTGTGTAGACGTTTGTTAACCTCGTATTGCCCGAGTCGGTAGAAAGGATTATCTTTCTCGTTGGCTAAGAACTTCTTGAGCCTTTGTGCCATTCCTATCATCATTTCCTCGCTAGCCAGTTGTGCCTACCCCATTCTTTTGGTTCAGCTCCACTATTGTTCACCAAAGCCTAAACTCCAATCCTAGTCGCACACCCAAAATGCAAGCATTTTGTTTAAATTTTAAATTGGTGGTGTTGATTGTGGAAGTACAATGTGAAAATGTGGATGTGCATCTTTGAAAATTTGCTGAAATTGCTAAAGAAAGAAAAAGAAAAGAAGAAAAAGATTTGAAAAGAAAAAGAAGAATGAAAAGTTTAATTGAAAAAATCTGTTTGAGATTTATATTTGGGAGTAGGCGGTGCACACACCCATGCATCTAAGTCTAAGTCTGGGGGTGTGGTGCATCCGCGTGTTTTATGGCTACTTGGATAGTGTTATGCATTTGCTCATTTGGGTTTTTGTGTTCTAAGCCTTCATGCTTATATTTGTTTACCTCACCTACACCCAAGCCTCATCTAAAACCTTAAGTCCTATTGATTCACGCATTTGAGTCAAACCAGTGCCGTGGAGAGAGTGCGAACGGGCAAGCTTATGGTCACCGACATTGATGGATTTCAATAGAGGTTGTCTCGAGCCCCGATCTTTGGCAATGCTCGCCTCAGCGTTCAGTTTACTTTCTTCCTATGTACGACCTTATGATTCACCGTGATTCACTTTTTGAGTAAATGTAATATATAAATACGCCCCTAGAAAAGTATAAACTAATATGTACAATTAGAAATTTTGTCTACTGTATCTCTACGCGCATGAGCATGCGACATCGCATGATACTCCGCTTTACAATTTCTATGCCAGCTGTGTATTTTTCTCAGCCGCTTGAGGAATTCGTTTTCTCGGGACGCGCAAACAGGTAAGTCTGGGGGTGTGATGAGTCCTGATCATATACACATATATGGACTCATCTGGGCCATTTTTCTAGTCTCTCCACTGCACTTTAGACTTGTTTTAGCTCATAGTTGTCATTTTATGCTAGGTGCACTTCTTGGCCTAATTTGGTGTGTTTTATGTTTATTTTCTTTTGATAGCCTTATCGTATTGTTGAGTGCCACCTTTAGTGGCCTGATTAGCATTTCTGTTGGAACAGGAGTCGTGCAGGTGTTCCCAGTACAATTCTGTACAGGAACACTGCGCACGATCACTGGTTCTATTGCGCACGACCACTGGTCGTGCGCCACTGATCGTGCGCAGTCAACCCCCGAAATTTGAGTTCTGTCTTGACCGAACGCACGACCATTTACGATAGTGCGCACGACCACTGGTCGTGCGAACATGTTATTTTATAAATTTCTTACATTGCAGGCTCCGCCCAGGCAGGCGCACGATCACAGGATTCTAGTGCGCACGACCACTGGTCGTGCGCCACTGATCGTGCGCACTGTTTATTCCAGCGCCTATAAATTGACCTGCTCGCGAATTAGGTCGGGATCGCGCATTTCTTCCGCCAAGCTCCGCCGTTTTCGCCCCTTCCGCAGGTTCTCCGCCCCCCTAGGCCTCCTCCATCATCCAAGAGCTTCAAGGAGAGGTTTCTAGCCCAAAGATCTCCAATGTCGAGCAAGGAGATCGTGTATCAGAGTAGATTGGATCGTGACACGAAGAAGACGAGCCATTGGGAGGAAGTTACAGCCCTCCTCTACCTCGGATGCAGTTGAAGACCGAGCTTGGACGCAGATTGACAACCCAGCGATCCCTACCGTGAATCTTCGGCAAGGCTTCGAATGTGGTCGACTCCTTTACCCTCTTTTTCCTTCTTTATGTTGATGATTGTTTAGGTTAGACTCTTCTATATTTTGATGATGTGCACAATGAATCTTGTTATGTAATGTCTATTTCATTTATTTGAGATTATATTATTCAAATGTGTTTATGAGGTGCGCCCCCATCTAATTTCCATTCCGCCTTCGTGTTCGGTGCTGCACTAGCAATTGCTAGTGGCGTGCTTGTCAAAGAGGTGCTTGCGACCCTCATTCCGTAAGACTACTCGTCCATCCGCCAAGCTAAGCGGTGCGAACGGCCCGTGTAATCCATTCCGACTCCGCCGATGCGAACCATT
This sequence comes from Dactylorhiza incarnata, assembly GCA_033032865.1. Taxonomy (NCBI): domain Eukaryota; kingdom Viridiplantae; phylum Streptophyta; class Magnoliopsida; order Asparagales; family Orchidaceae; genus Dactylorhiza; species Dactylorhiza incarnata. Next base: position 1,937,589 of record JAWHQI010000224.1, read on the forward strand.
CCATCCGCAAGCCTTCTCGTCCATCCGCCTAGCGAAGCGTGGCATAGCGGCCCGTGTAATCAATTCGCCCTACGAAGCAGTGCGCTCAAGGCCTGCATAGTTTGACTCCGCTTGCCTACTCGTCCATCCGCCCTTGCGACGCAGCGCGCTCAAGGCCTGCCTAGTCTCCATCCCGCCAAGCGAAGCATTGCATAGCAGCATTGCATAGGAGTAGTTTAAGTTGTTTTCTTTTATTTTCCACAAACCAAATCCCCCATTTCCGCATCCATCCGCTCGAAAGGACTTCAATCTCAAGTCCTTCCTCGATAATAAACTCCACCTTACTGTGTTCCTTTGAGATCGATACTTGGGGATTCATTCCCATTTTTTATTACTTGAACGATCGGTACACTGCCGTTTCGTGCCGCAGTCTTACTACCGCCTATAGCGGTGTGCTAAGATTTGCGCCATCAACTCCTAGGCACCGAGCGGGAGGAATGAAGCGGAGGCACAACAAAGGGGTAAAATCAAGAGCAGGTGGCAGTGAGTCTAACTACGGAAGGGTTTATTGGTAAGCAATATATACTACAATGAGTAAAGCAGTAGAAAGTAAAACTATAGCAAGTAAGTAGTGGTAATAAGTAAAGCAGTAGTAAGGAAAGGTACTAAGGAAAATAGTAATAAGAATAAGTAACCTTAATTAATAGGAATGCCCAAACAAACCTATAGACCAAGGGGTCGTTTAGCCGCGCCTATCGTATAAAAAGACCCATAACCAATTTATACGATAGGGGTAGGGGTTGAAATGCAATGTTTATGCAATGTCATGCAAAGTATGCGGTTTCATGTTATGTTCATACAAGTGCAACTAACACACTTCGACTCTATGCGCACAGACCTTTAGTTCCACCTTTTTGAATCTAGCAAAACTCCTAGAATACTTCCATAGTGTCAAACGGAAGCGGTGGGTTGGGCCTCGCCCACCACTAGATTGATATCTGCACTACCTAACCCAGACCTATCCTACGCCTCAACGCTAAGAACACAACAACGTTGCTCCTGCATACTCTTACTGTCTAGTCCACCAGACTTTTCCTTGGTAAAGTGTTAACAACACTTACCGAGCCAAAGACCCAAGTCTTACATATTAAGACATATTGTATGTGCATAAGGTGGTGGGTCTTTAGTGTTGAAGGTCGTCGCACCTATGCCCGGGACGTAACAACCATTAGTCATAAAGACTAAGTGGCTTCACATCCGCTCCCGCGGCGACTCCAAGGCACCGAGCGGTAGGAAAGGAAGAAAAGTTGCAATATAAGCAATAAAATATACAAAGCATGTGATGGGAATGGTTGTTCATATATGTCGGTTGTACAAGTACCCAAGTACTTACAATAATTCTAACTAACTTGTACTTAAATAACAGTGGTTATATAAGCAAGTACTGGTCACAAGAAAGCATGAGCAGAGTATCACAGAACTGAATTGAACTTAACTTATAAGGATGCCCATACAAGCTTATAAGTTAAGGATCCGAACATGAAGGTAATTCATCATATAAAGGTGCCCATACAAGTTTATGTGATGAGGATCTAATGTGGTGCAATGCAATGATTATGAAGGATGAATGCAATGCAATGAATATGATATGCTGACTCACCCATGCATATTTGCTATGTCGACATAGACCGTTAGTTCTTGCATTTTGAGGGGTAGCTAACCGCTCAGGCTTCTCCCGTCGTGGCCAGACGGAGACAGTGGAATGAGCTCCTCCACTACTAGGAGGGTATGAACACTAACAGTCCTAGGACTCTGTAGGCCTCGACACTAAGAACACACAGCGGAGACCCTGCGTACTGCTCGCAACATGCTGAGCCTTCAAGGACACAGAAGGGGACTTGGGTAGTTGAGCACCAAGAGTCCAACCCAGCTGGTCTAGAGTCTAACTGTCGTCTTCTGTCGGTGTCATGACTAGCAAGCCCATAGACCCACCACAAGTAATCCTCCAACCCAGATTGTTACACCATTATGTGTAAACCATGCACATTCATGTAATTCCCATGCACACCTATGCAATCAAGCACCCCGGGACTCACGGATGGAGCCTTCTTACCTTTCACATCATACCTCTGTGCGCCTCGACGCTAAAAACACACAGCGGAGACCCTGCATACCTCTCGCATCATGCTAAGCCTTCATGGACACAGAAGGGGACTTAGGTAGGTGTGCACCAAGAGTTCAACCCAACCGGTCCTCACCTCTCAGGATATAACCATACCCTAGAAGCTTCATCAACCATCACTTATTCACACGGGGTTGTCATAACTCTCGTGTGGTGGTGTGCATATATTACGACAATCATTCTATACGACCCTGTAGGACTACTTGCGGGAATGGCGTCATATTCCCCCTTTTTACAAATTATGTGCAAGACCCAACATAACTTCTCATCCCACCCTCATACTCAATTCGCAAGTATTACGAACAACTCAAATTATTAACCTCGTTGAGGGTTCAGCACCATTATTCTTGCATCATGGTAACTTATATCCGGATATTTGATCAAGGGCTTATATCAACCCGACTCCTACGAAATCCCCCGTGTTATCTCATAATCATTACCTTGAATATTTCCCCAATTTCAAGCCTTGTCTATATTTACCAATGTTATGTGCAACATAACAAATTTATAGGAAGAGACAAACAATATTACCGTAAATATAAATCCAACATTCATAATTCTGATCGGGGGTGGTCTCAATACCATTAGGCACATGTCCACCAAAATTTTACGAACATCCGATAAGTAATTTGAGAGAAATCCGAACAACATTATAAATGTTACACGTGTATCTCTGTTATCGAAACTGGATTTCTAGGAGTTACGCTCCACCACCAATAACATGCCACACCATTCTGGAAAGGTATTTCCAAGGGCTACAACTTTCGTGTTGGGCCTGAGGTCCATATTCAGGTCGGTCACACCCAGAAATGGGTTTGAACCCGGCTGTGCACCACATGATAGAATCTGTCCATCACATTACACTTTATAATTTCAGACACAACCTATTTCGACCAGACTTTGAGGGAGCTACCGAGCTCCTCACAAATCGTACAACCAGTCGTTGGAAAGGTATATCCGACGGCTACAACATCGATCATAAGCTCAGGGACTAGCTCCGACTGTATCAAGCTCAAACAGCGACTCGAACACAGCCGGTCTAGTTTGACAGATTTCTTTATAATATAATGGTAATCTTAATAAAACACATTACTTCCAACAGCTTTATAGAACTCTACAGTTCACCAAAAATTATGTGCAACCATTCATTAGAAAGGTGTTACCAAGGGCTACAACTTTCGTGTTGGGCCCGAGGTCCAGATTCAAGTCGGTCACACCCAGAAATGGGTTTAAACCCGGCTATGCACCACAGGACAGAATCTGTCCATCACATTACACTTTATAATTTCAGACACAACCTATTTCGACCAGACTTTGAGGGAGCTACCGAGCTCCTCACAAATCGTACAACCAGTCGTTGGAAAGGTATATCCGACGGCTACAACTTCCATCATAAGCTCAAGGACCAGCTCCGACTGTATCAAGCACAAACAACGACTCGAACACAGCCGGTCTAGTTTGACAGATTTCTTTATAATATAATGGTAATCTTAATAAAACACATTACTTCCAACATCTTTATAGATCTCTACAGTTCACCAAAAATTATGTGCAACCATTCATTAGAAAGGTGTTACCAAGGGCTACAACTTTCTAGTTGTGCCAAAAGCCTGGTTCTAGCTGGGACATACCTTAAAAGAGGCTTGGACTCAGCTACAATATAGAAACTGCCCCAGTTTGGTCTGCATATAACAAATCTGCACAGGCCTTAAAGAAGACTCTTTAAGGCACTGTTCATCTCCTTCCTCCAGCAGAAATCTTATAACCTACCACCCTTCGTTCCTCGAATACTCCCTCGTGAGGCCGCCGATTTTCACGAAATCAACTCCTTTGACCTCGCATCGAAGAGAGGAGTTGATCGAAGGCATTTTCGCGGCGAACGACGCCCTAGGGCGAAAACCCTACCGTTGCCTCTTCCTACGAAACTCCATTAAACTCACCAAATCAAGCTCTTTTGAGCTCGATGTCTATCCTAATATATCTAGAGATCTAGCACCAAGGGAGAGCGGTCGGAAGTCACCTGATTTCCGTCCGACGTTCGTGGTTGTCTCCTCCGCGGCATGGCGACAGTTGGCCAAGTTCAAATCTTCCTCCTAACTTGCTCTTCCAAGATTTCCCCCAACTAGTTCGCTGAAGTGAGAGGAAGAAGATGAAGAAGAAGGTGAGGAAGAAGATGAAGAAGACCAAGATCCCTCTCGGGAGAAATGCTCAGCGCTCGTGTTAAGAGAAAAGAGAGATTGGTGGGATTAGAATTGCATTACTGGCCTTAATGTCAACACAACTTCCAAAGCCATGTGTTGGAACCCAAAGATTCGGTGTCAGCCCCCTATTGGACAAGCTATCCACTTCTCGCCTAAAAAAATAAGCATTCCAGCTTTATCGAACAGCTACAGAAAAATTGCTCAGATTCGTCGAATGGGATACATCACTATCGTCGAACGGAACAGATTCGTCGATCGCCGAACGACGACAGATTCGTCGAGCGGAACAGACTCGTCGATCGCCGAACGGCAACAGATTCGTCGAATGGAACAGATTCGTCGATCGCCGAACGGTGACAGATTCGTCGAACGGAACACTAATTTGTCTATCGCTAAACAGCGAACGCCAGATCGGGTCGTTCGACGAACGCAGCCTTCAGGCCATTCGTCGAGCGCAGCCTTCAGGCCGTTCGTCGAGCGCAGCCTTCAGGCCGTTCGTCGAGCGCAGCCTTCATGTCGTTCGTCGAGCGCAGCCTTCAGGCCGTTCGTCGAGCGCAGCCTTCAGGCCGTTCGTCGAGCGCAGCCTTCAGGCCGTTCGTCGAACGCAGCATTCAGGCCGTTCGTCGAATGCAGCCTTCAGGCCGTTCGACGAACGCAGCCTTCAGGCCGTTCGACGAACGCAGCCTTCATGTCGTTCGACGAATGCAGCTCTTCTAAATTTCCGATATAATTCAAATTAAGTATTTGCTATCTTATATAAATTAAAGCCCTTTTAACATGGTCTATTAGGATCTCCAGATCCCACCTGGTCCGAGCATCTCTAAGTGACCTGTGTCACCCGAGGGGTCTAGTTTGAACTGGGATGTTACAAATCTAATAAACGAAGAAACAATTTCGTCCCCAAAATTTAAGTTGAGGTTATGGAGTTTAAGTTCAAATCACAAAAGTCATCTGTAGTACACTTTAAATCCCGCTCACCACTAGTGAGGGTCACAACTCGTTCACATCACCTCACTCCAATTTGTCCTAAACCCAAGCCACCAATAGCATATAAATCATATAGAATCTCTAACTTAAACCAAACAGCCACCAACCCCTTATCTCCTAAAGAAAGAACAAGCAAGCAGCCACCCCAGCATAATTTTTAGGTAAAGATTTTCTGGAAGGGTAAACCAACCACCACCAACAGCCACCAGCCCATTATGAGGAGATAAATATGAATAATTTTCCCGGAGTATGAACCCAAACAACAAGTAATGAAATTGCTAGTAAACGAAATTTCCTGGAGCTTTAGCCCAACCAGCCACTATAAGGAGAATGAAATTTCCTGAATAAAAAATCCTGGAGCATGCCCAAACGGAGAGAGATTATGTATATATATATAGCAACCCAGAAATGTTAGTCGCGTACAAAATTCCCAAACCAAGAGAGATTATATTTATATATATATATATATATATATATATATCACAGCTCCCAGGAATTTTTAATTTCATACAGCAGCCCCCAAACCTAAACGGTTATTATATCCGCAAGATCGTCTCTCTTATGTATTAAAAGTGTAGAATCAAGCCTTAATCTCATCCTCTAGTACAACCATCATTATCTATATCATTATCAATCGCTTCCATAAATGTCATCTCGTCAGAGGCGATCATTCATACAACACGCATCTTTTACACTTAGCACGTCATCCACTTGATATTAAGTTTCAACAATCGTTATGATCGCCTTATAATAATTCATGCAAAATCCCCAACCAAGTCCAGTATCTAGTTATGGCAAGATAATTACAATGGTTAAACATCATGGATGTTTACCGTTTGACTTCAAATCCACATAATAGTCAAGTCCGGCACTCACCCCACCGTACCTGCCAAGATATGTCCCCCTTTAAATGCACCAACTACCAAAAGTGATGCTACTTCCTCAAGGGTTTAAGCTCAGAAAGCATTTATGTTTCCAAAAAGTTTCCAAATTCCGCATGTGATCATCCGATGATGCTTATCATTTTGTTCTGGTGATATTACGAATCGTTATCGAGGCTCAAAGTAAGTTGAATCCATGACTCTACACCTCGCATGGGTGATAATCACATCATTCCCTTCTAGTAACACGTGACCTCGAGTCACGTGTTACTTTTGTCTACTCCCGGTTCTACTTTGATTTGCACCAAATTCAAAAATTGGCACCACTTTTATCCCGTGATTTAAATCATTTCATTTAAGGGCTCCTCAACCGTGACCATATACCTTCTCCAACGGTTGGGTTTCGGTACAGAGCCTTTAAAAATCTACCTTGTTTCGGTAAAACGCTACACGTAATCTTACTTGTTCGTATAGAGACATATTCATATCTCGCTAAATAAGTAAGTGCAACTTATCATCAATATCCCTTTAACATGTTCAATTCACGGTGTGTCTCAACACCCTTGACGCTATCACCCATATTGAGAGGTTATCACGAATCTAATCATCATTGTTCACGTACTCTTCAAATACACAAGATCTAAGGGAAAACAAAGTCGATACGTAAATAGTCCAATAAACGAAGGGACAAGCCCCCGTACGTTTTTGAACTAAATTTCTTCCACTGCCCCTATGGTACATTCATCTCACGCATGAGCACAAACCTTAGGGGCATATCGTCCTTGACTTAGAGTTCTTACCCTATAGATCCCCGTATCGACGCACTTATATATCGGTCGTGATGTAGAAATTTAAATTTTTACGGCGATGACCAAGCTGCATCTCATTGTAATGAGAGCATGTACAAATAACATCCAACCACCCGGTACATTTACATATGTTTGAACTTAACATGAGCCAAGGTGCAAGGCTCAGGATGATTTCCCTTCGACACGGGTTATGCAGACTACCAAAAGTAGGGCATACTTCACAATATGATAAACTAAATCAAATCCATTCCAAGCGCCCTACCATCCCTGCCAACGATCATCCATGGCATGTTTATTTTATAACAACTTTTCAGATTTTAGATCATCAATCAAGTAATATTAATCTTGTTGACTGCACCACCTAACACTTATTAATTTCCCAATGTCAAGTAATTACAACACTAAGGGAATGTTCACCGAGAATTTCCAAACTCAGGGGTACTTTATCATCATACCAGCAATGCATGCACAAAATTTCATTAACTTCCCAGTTATAATGTTATCACAACATAGTTGCATATCCCTGAAGTATTAATTTACTACTCTCCTGGCTACTTATCCACATAATCTTAGAATAATATAGAGGAAATTATCATCTTCAAAATGCTTTCCTTTCTTATTCCGCTAATAAAATTCCTATCAACCCAAACATGGCCTTAACAGTCTGCCTTGCTTAAGGTGAATTATACCTTCAAGGGTCTCCACTTCCAATGTCAAAAATTACAATGATTTTAAATCCTCACGGAACCCAAGACGGTACATAACTAGCCCCATAAACGAAGAGATAAGCCCCCGTATCTCTTTGGCTGATTTTCTTCTACATAATTAGAAGGGGGAGGTATCCACATACCGTATAAAGACATGCTTAGTGGTCTTTTACTAAGCTGATAATAGACTACAGTCACCAATCTCATTGAGATTGTCCTAATATTTTGGGTAAGGTGATAATATTACTCCATATCAGAGATAAAAATCTCAGGGTGTGAGTCCCTAGCATCTACAGTCACGTTAAAGTACTCTTCCCTTAGTCACTTGAGGTCACTTTTTGCTTGGCCATATCATCCCTGAGATCGATATAAGGTTAGGGTATGTCACAACATATCCTGCTAAGTCGACCAAAATGGTATCCTAGTTAGGTTGGCATCAATCCTATGCCAAACCAACTCTGACTGTTGGAATGCGAATACCAATTACTGTCTTGGAATGAGCAAGCATCTAAATGTAAGGGTACAAGTTTGGCTTAGGTTGGCACTTTCTATAGGAAAAAGTGGACATACTTAATGTGAATCACACATGGACACACCACCGCTTCCGCTGCATCAGTTTGTCCTCAAACTGATTTAGCTAGCATGGGTGGCCTAGTGGTTTAATGGACTTCTTTATCTCAGGATCATTGCAAGCTGATACCATTTGTAAGACCCCCCCCCCTCCCGGAACACAAGACACGGCCAAGGGGAATCCTATGCCCAGGACAGCCGCCTTGCGGACGTGCCAGCACACGAGCTAGCCTCCCCCACAACACGCCTATCCTGCCGGCCAAACCAACTGAATAGCGCCAACCCATCAATAATCTAAAAACAATAAGAAGCCATAAATTCACATATGTAAAGTGTCCAAATCAGTATAAAAGACAAGAAGCTCTGAGAGCTCCTGCAAAAGTATCAGAGTATCAAGCTAAATGCCCCAAGGCTATATCTCAACTGAGCTCACATCTGTCACCAACGGTAGTGAGGGTATCGCGGACACCGGCCCTATCATCCTAACCTGGATATCCTCCTCCAGCGTCGTGCGCTGCTGCTCCAGGTGCGCTCCTAAAAAGAGGGACGTAGAAACCGTTAGTCATAAAGACTAAGTGGCTTCACATCTGCTCCCCCGGCGACTCCAAGGCACCGAGCGATAGGAAAGGAAGAAAAGCTGCAATATAAGCAATAAAATATACAAAGCAGGTGACAGGAATGGTTGTTCATATATGTCGGTTGTATAAGTACCCAAGTACTTGCAATAATTTTAACTAACAGGTACATAAATAACAGTGGTTATATAAGCAAGTACTAGTAACAAGAAAGCATGAGCAGAGTATCACAGAACTGAATTGAACTTAACTTATAAGGATGCCCATACAAGCTTATAAGTTAAGGATCCGAACATAAAGGTAACTCATCATATAAAGGTGCCCATACAAGTTTATATGATGAGGATCCAATGCGGTGCAATGCAATGATTATGAAGGATGAATGCAATGCAATGAATATGATATGCTGACTCACCCATGCATATTTGCTATGTCGACATAGACCGTTAGTTCTCGCTTTTTGAGGGGTAGCTAACCGCTCAGGCTTCTCCCGTCGTGGCCAGACGGAGACAGTGGAACGAGCTCCTCCACTACTAGGAGGGTATGAACACTAACAGTCCTAGGCCTCTGTACACCTCGACGCTAAGAACACACAGCGGAGACCCTGCGTACTGCTCGCAACATGCTGAGCCTTCAAGGACACAAAAGGGGACTTGGGTAGGTGAGCACCAAGAGTCCAACCCAAATGGTCTAGAGTCTAACTGCCGGCTTCTGTCGGTGTCACGGCTAGCAAGCCCGTAGACCCGCCACAAGTAATCCTCCTACCTGGATCGTTACACCATCATGTGTAAACCATGCACATTCATGTACGCCTCGACGCTAAGAACACACAGCGGAAACCCTGCATACTGCTCGCATCATGCCGAGCCTTCAAGGACACAGAAGGGGACATCGTTAGGTGAGCACCAAGAGTTCAACCCAACCGGTCCTCACCTCTCATGATATAACCATACCCTAGAAGCCTCATCAACCATCACTGCTTCACACGGGGTTGTCATAACTCTCGTGCGGTGGTGTGCATATATTACGACAATCATTCTATATGACCCTGTAGGACTACTTGCAGGAATGGCGTCATATTCCCCCTTTTTACAAATTATGTGCAAGACCCAACATAACTTCTCATCCCACCCTCATACTCAATTCGCAAGTATTACGAACAACTCAAATTATTAAACTCGTTGAGGGTTCAACACCATTATTCATGCATCATGGTAACTTATAACTGAATATTTGATCAAGGGCTTATATCAACCCGACTCCTATGAAATCCCCCGTGTTATCTCATAATCATTACCTTGAATATTTCCCCAATTTCAAGCCTTGTCTATATTTACCAATGTTATGTGCAACACAACAAATTTATAGGAAGAGACATACAATATTACCGTAAATATAAATCCAACATTCATAATTCTGATCGGGGGTGGTCTCAATACCATTAGGCACATGTCCACAAAATTTTTACGAACATCCGATAAGTAATTTGAGAGAAATTCGAACAACATTATAAATTTTACACGTGTATCTCTGTTACCGAAACTGGATTTCTGGGAGTTACGCTCCACCACCAATAACGTGCCACCCCATTCTGGAAAGGTACTTCCAAGGGCTACGACTTTTGTGTTGGGCCCGAGGTCCAGATTCAAGTCGGTCACACCCAGAAATGGGTTTGAACCCGGCTGTGCACCACAGGACAGAATCTGTCCATCACATTACACTTTATAATTTCAGACACAACCTATTTCGACCATACTTTAAGGGAGCTACCGAGCTCCTCACAAATCGTGCAACTAGTCGTTTGAAAGGTATATCTGACGGCTACAACTTCCATCATAAGCTCAGGGACCATCTCCGACTGTATCAAGCTCAAACAGCGACTCGAACACAACCGGTCTAGTTTGACAGATTTCTTTATAATATAATGGTAATTTTAATAAAACACATTACTTCCAACAGCTTTATAGAACTCTACAGTTCACCAAAAATTATGTGCAACCATTCATTAGAAAGGTGTTACCAATGGCTACAACTTTCGTGTTGGGCCCGAGGTCCAGATTCAAGTCGGTCATACCCAGAAATGGGTTTGAACCCGGCTGTGCACCACATGACAGAATCTGTCCATCACATTACACTTTATATTTTCAGACACAACCTATTAAGACCAGACTTTGAGGGAGCTACCGAGCTCCTCACAAATCGTTCAACCAGTCATTGGAAAGGTATATCCGACGACTACAACTTCCATCATATGCTCAGGGACCAGCTCCGACTGTACCAAGCTCAAACAGCGACTCGAACTCAGTCGGTCCAGTTTGACAGATTTCTTTATAATATAATGGTAATCTTAATAAAACACATTACATCCAACAGCTTTATAGAACTCTACAGTTCACCAAAAATTATGTGCAACCATTCATTAGAAAGGTGTTACCAAGGGCTACAACTTTCTAGTTGTGCCCAAAGCCTTGATCTAGCAGGGACATACCTTAAAAGAGGCTTGGACTCAACTGCAATATAGAAACTGCCCCAGTTTGGTCTGCATATAACAAATCTGCACAGGCCTTAAAGAAGACTCTTTAAGGCACTGTTCATCTCCTTCCTCCGACAGAAATCTTATTTTCTACCACCCTTCGTTCCTCGAATACTCCCTCATGAGGCCGCCGATTTTCACGAAATCAACTCCTTTGACCTCGCATCGAAGAGAGGAGTTGATCGAAGGCATTTTCGCGGCGAACGACGCCCTAGAGCGAAAACCCTAGTGTTGCCTCTTCCTACGAAACTCCATTAAACTCACCAAATCAAGCTCTTTTGAGCTTGATGTCTCTCCTAATATATCTGGAGATCTAGCACCAAGGGAGAGGGGTCGGAAGTCACCTGATTTCTGGCCAACGTCCGCGGTTGTCTCCTCTGCGGCATGGTGATTGTTGGCCAAGCTCAAATCTTCCTCCTAACTTGCTCTTCCAAGATTTCCCCCAACTAGTTCGCTGAAGTGAGAGGAAGAAGATGAAGAAGAAGGAGAGGAAGAAGATGAAGCAGACCAAGATCCCCCCCGGGAGAAATGCTCAGCCCTCATGTTAAGAGTAAAGAGAGAGAGTAGTGGGATTAGAATTGCATTACTGGCCTTAATGTCAACACAACTTCCAAAGCCATGTGTTGGAACCCCAAGATTCAGTGTCAGCCCCCTATTGGACAAGGTATCCACTTCTCACCTAAAAAAATAAGCATTCTAGCTTTATCGGATGGCTGCAGAAAATTTGCCCAGATTCATCGAACGGGATACAACACTATCGTCGAACGGAATAGATTCGTCGATCGCCGAACGGCTATAGATTCGTCGAATAGAACAGATTCATCGATCGCCTTACGGCGATAGATTCGTCGAATGGAACAGATTCGTAGATCGTCGAACAGTGAAAGATTCGTCGAACGGAACACTAATTCGTCGATCGCTGAATGGCGAACGCCAGATCGGGCCGTTCGATGAACGCAGCCTTCAGGCCATTCGTCGAACACAGCCTTCAGGCCGTTCGTCGAACGCAGCCTTCAGGTCGTTCATCGAACGCAGCCTTCAGGTCGTTCGACGAACGCAGCCTTCAGGCCATTCGACGAACGCATCTCTTCTAAATTTTTGATATAATTCAAATTAAGTATTTGCTATCTTATATAAATTAAAGACCTTTTAACATGGTCTATTAGGATCTCCAGATCCCACCTGGTCCGAGCATCTCTAAGTGACCCGTGTCACAAGAGGGGTCTAGTTCGAACTGGGATGTTACATAATATATCCCAAGACACAAGGCTCCCCAGGCTAAGCTGCCCGTCATCATTTTCTTTCGAGCCAACGGCTCGCCGGACCAAACCGTCCGTACCGACAAGCACTACTGAGTCACAAGCTCACCAGACTAATTAGTCTGCTGCCACAACCACCGAGCCTACCACTCGTAAGACCAAACAAACTAACCTCCCATAATCACGGGGTGTGAGAGTGTGTTTTATTAAGTTAATCTTACACCGCCATTTATTCCTACATTTTTGGGTTAGCCATGGACTTCCCGAGGACTACCCTTTAAGGGGCTCACTACGGTACTAAGAGCTACAATGGGATGACACCCCAAAGCTTCCTTTCCAAGGAACTTAATGTTATTAATGACTACCTACAAGTATACCCTCCTTATCACTACACTTGGATTACCCTACATATTTTAAGACCTTCTAAAGGGAAAGACGATCTTTCGCCGGTCCCGGACACAACCTTACCCCTTAGCTTTTCGGGTACACCCAACATATAAACTTCTAATGGTGACCACACATCTTTTATAACAGACTAGGTACACCTTCTATCTTTCATTCCCACCTAATGATCCCTCAAATACTCAAGATTTACAGTTATACTATACGCAGTCCAAATGAGTTTTATGAGTTACATAAGGGGACGTACCCCAAATATTCATCCAACTGACTCAAGATTATTACTGGGTGTCTATCGTGATATTCTAAGTATAAATCCAGAGGATCATATTTTTCCTTATTTAATTGACATTTATTATAATTTTCCTCAACATTGACCCAGTATGAAATTGAACATGAAGTATAAAATCCTCTTATGATATGGCCTCCACAAAATTATCGAAAATTTATGAAGTCAAAATAACAGTAAATACATTATATAAAAATTTTGCATTAAGGGGGTGGCCTCTAATTATAATATTGAACAATTATCCCAAATTAGACTTTAAGGAAGGAACCACCAAAAATACTTGTCTAAAAATTATGGGAAAATTTCCAAACCTTCATATTAATCAGAAAAGTCAACTGGCCAAATTTCAGAATTTATTAAGGTAAATTAATCACATGAATAATTATTCCAAGTAAACCCTTTCTATGGAAAATTGTGATGGAACCTACTGTTAAATAATTCCAAAAATTATACAAAACTTCAGAGAGCTTTCTATAGTCCTAAGATGTCCTACCACTAAGTTTCATAATTTTCCAGAGGTTATTTGACCCTTAATTATTTATTACATTCTTAAGACCAAATAGATGTCTTGTGAATGAAGTGCTAAATAAATTAATTCAATAATTACCCAAAAATTACCAGAGATCTAATACATGATTATGAGGGTACCACCATTTTTTCATTACCATCCAAGCTTATTTGAGCATATAAATTTCTCTCATAAGGAGGTTCCCAAAAATGGTTATAACCCAATTCAGAGAGAATAATAGGTCCTAAAATTCTCTTAAAATTTCCTTGGGATTATTTACACCCATTGAACTTATCTACCAAGTTTCATGACCATCCAAGGACATATGCTCATATGTCCTTCACAAGGCTTAAAGTGCAACCTTAAGGTTAAAACTAGGGTCATAGGGCATATCCACCCCACATCACCCAAATTACTCAAGGGGGTGCATTAAGTGGTCCTAAACCAATGGACAATGTTTCACACCACTTGGATGAGGTTTGACCACTAATTCCAACATGTGCACTCTTAACCTAGTTTGACCAAATTTGACCAGACTTGGGTTAAGCAATTACCCAACCAAATCAGTCCCAATTGGGCTAAAAATTTTACCAGGGTCATATAATAACGCTGAAGAGCACCCACCAAAATTTGGAGGGGATTGGAGGTCATTAGACCCTATAATTAAATAATATATGAATTATTAAGTTATTACCAGAACCTTAGAAAAATGTTCTCCTAAAATTCCCATCTTTGGATATTTTAGGGGGGGGGGGGGTTGGTATAAGTAGCCTAGGTTTCAATTTTCATGTCAGTCCCATAACCCAACCAAAAGTTATTCAAAAATTAGCGACTGTCCTATCCTAGGGACCAGTCCTACCAAAATCGCTCTACATGGAGCTACAGTGCTCCTATTGGGCTGAAACAAATTTTCTTTCAATCTACACACCAAAGGCTACAACTTTGATGTTGGGCACTTTTTCATCAGAGGGGCTCTAGTATTTTTAATAATTAAAACAAGGTACTACATGTATTGTGACATAAATACAAATATTAATATACCATTCTCATTTGATATCAGCACGAATGTTGGCGCAACTCGTGCGGTTCCTGGTCATCTTCAACCTCCAATAAAGGCCTGGGATTAACCCATCCTGGGCCTCCTTCCTCCTAATTTTCCCGGCCACCTGAGCGCCACCCCGACCGACCAATGCCACCACCACCTCCGTTGAGGTGGTGGCCGGCGATTAGGGGTGGTTGGCCGGCCGGAGGTGGCCAGAATGAGGAGATTTGTGGGATAAAGAGGGCTCATAATGATCCCTTGCGGTGGCTTGATTCGAGCCCGATTTGGCTCAAATCAAGCCCCAATTCGACAGAGATCTAACACTAGCAGAGGGGAAGCAGATCATACCAAAATTTATGGCCTGGTGTCGCGTATTCCGGCGAGTCGCCATTGCCGGAGGTGGTTCTTTCGGCGCCATGTAGATCTAGGCTCCTGGTGCTCGATTTCTTTGGGGAAGATGGGGGTTTCATTCCTCTCCGACTCCTGAAGGTGTTAAAGGGGTCAATTGGAGGAGGGGAGGAGACATGGCATTAATGGCCATTAACACCATTAATGGTGGTTTTCGGCTGCTCCCAATTCTCTCTGAATTCAGCCCCTTGTGGGCTGAGAAACCTCCCAATCCTCTTGTAACTGCTAGGGGAGATAAATCCCCATCAATTGGCACCTAATTGGCCATGAATGCCATTATTCTCCTCTCTCTCCACCATTTTTGGGGGAAATGGAGCTTTCTCTCTCCTGGCCAAATTCCTTGAAATTTAATGGCCAATTCAGTAGCATCCTACCCCCATTAGGTGGTGGACCACCTCAATTGGGCCTAGCCTAAGTGGATTGGGTTCAATTCGAGCAAAATAGGTCATTTTGTCCTAAATTTAGGATAAAGTTGACTTTGGTCAAATTGACCATTTGGGTTGACCACAATGGGTGGGTAGTGACCCATTGGATGCCCTTACGGGTTAGGAAGGTCTAGGTAGGGTCAATTTGGCAAGGTTAGGGTGAATTGACCCTTAGTAGGGCACTTTTGACCAAATTAGGGCTAGGGTTGACTTTGGTAAAATTGGCTAAATTGGAGGCCCCATGATGGGGCTTTTTGGTCCATTGAGTCTCTAGTATCCTTATAAGGGTAGGGGTAAGGTCAATTTGGCATGGTGGAGGCCAATTGACCCTAATTAAGCTACTTTGACCAATTTAGGGTTAGGGTTGACTTTGCCAATTTGACCTCTTTGGTTGACCCCAATAGGCCCTTGGTGCTCCAAAGGACCCCTATTGGGCTAGGGATGTTATGGTGGGGGTCAAAAGGTCAAGGTGAGGCCCTAAAGTCCAACCCTATGCTTGGTATCTGAAAATTGCTCTTTGCAGACCACTTGGGTTTTCTCCTTCGTACCTAAGTTCACATGGTCATAAGCTCTTCCAATGGTTTTGTCATGACCTAGTCATGACAAAACCAACTTGGGGGTCTAGTTGTTTGGGGGATGTTATAAATCCCAATACATAAAAATAAAAATTTCGCCCCCGAAATTCAGGTTAGGCCTGTGGGGTTCCTATAGCAAGTGATTAAATGTAACATCCCAAATAGAAATTAAGTTAGACCTATCGTAAAGAGCTCTAGATACTTTTGTTGCATCAAGTCCAATGGCTCCAAGGTGTGCTCCTCCTGTCCATGATTTCGCCATAGGACTTTAACCAACGGAACCTTCTTGCGCCGCAGGACTCGCATCTCTGTGTCGTCTATCCAGACCGGCTCCAGGTTAACTGACCGATCAGTATCTACTGGTCCCTCTGTAGTAGATATTTGCTGCTCTGGCCATAGTAGAGCCCTCCTAATTGAGGAGACGTGGAAGACGTCTTGCAGCCCCGCTAACTCCGGCGGTAGCTCCAGTCTGTAAGCCCAAGGGCCGATCCGCTCCAGGATCCTATAAGGCCCCATATATCTCGGACTGAGATTATTCTGCTTGCGTACCCGTGAGACTCCATGCATCAGACGTATCTTTGAGAATACCCGATCTCCCACCTGGAACTCTACCATACGATGTCGTGCATCTAATACTTGGCCTGCCTGCTCTGGGCCTCCAGCATCCTGTCTCGAATCAGCCTCACCTGAGCCTCTATCTCCTCTATGAATTCTGAGCCAAGTGCCTTGGGATCCTCATCCTGGATCCAAGATAATGGGGTCCTGCACCTTCGTCCGTATAATGCCTCATAAGGATCCATGCCTATGCTAGCCTGGTGGATATTATTGTACGAGAACTTGACCAACAACAACAGTCTCTCCCATGGCTCCCCGCGGTCCAGGATGCATAGACGTAGAATATCCTCCAAGGTCCGGTTGGTACGCTCCGTCTGCCCATCTGTCTGGGGGTGGAATGCAGTGCTGAATGTCATTTGTGTGCCTAAGTGAGCCTGCAGTGCTCTCCACTCCCTTGATGTGAATCGTCCATCCTGGTCCGACACAATCGTCCTAAGCACGCCATGGTACCAAACAAACTGCTCTATGAACTATCGTACCAAATCTCCGACCGATGTGTCCTTTCTGACTGGAATGAATCGGGCCACCTTCGTCAATCTGTCGACGATCACCCATATCGAGTCATTCCCCGCATGTGATCGGGGAAGACCGTGTATAAAGTCCATCGCGATGTCGTCGAACTTCCACTCCGGCACCGGGAGTGGCTGCAATAATTCGGCCAGGTTTTTACACTCCGCCTTCACGAGCTGGCAAGACTCGCAGTGCGTCACAAAATAAGTGATGTCCCTCTTCATGCCCGGCCAATACATGTGTTGAATCCAGAAATGCACCTTCGAAGGAAATCGGAGGCTGCGGGCTATCAGTTACTTTTTGGTTAGAGAAAGTTAGACAGACCGCTAGCAGCGATCGAGGCCAGACTTCGCCCATCATGGTGAATGTCACTCCTGTGACGGGCTTTCCTTTGATTCAAATGAAGAAGTTACAACGGGTTATAGAAGTAGTAAAGTAGAAGCCGACGGGTCAGACAGGTCGCAAGACAGGAAACTCGAGATCGCAGCTCAAACAAGCAAGCTCCAGGATTCGAATGTGCATGCCTTGGGAATGTCTCCGCCCCCTATTTATAGGCTCGGGGGGCTGCTCGAACGGACAGGGATAAAATAACTGCCTTCCCGGGTACAGGAGAATCGGGCAGGAGGTGACGGGATATAGAAAGGAGAAAAGAAAAAAGCCGCGCGGTCTTGGCGGCTTGCGCTTCCGATCTGTCCTGGCCGGAGACTGAAGATTCTACGATCAAGGCAATGATGCAACCCGTGCGGTCTCTGACCTGAGACCGCTGCTTGCCTTCTGGACTTGAGCCCTGATAGTCTATACGATGCAACCCGGACGGTCTCCGACTAGAGACTGCGACTTGCCTTCTGGACTTGAGCCTTGATAGTCTTCATGATACAACCCGGGCGGTCTCCGACTTGAGACCGTGGCTTGCCTTCTGGAGTTGAGCCTTGATAGTCTTCAATCCTTGGAGGCGATCTGAATTCTATCAGACCATCCGGTTTGTGTTGGCTGGTGCTGATGGACCCTGTTGAATCTGAACCGGGCGACTTGTATCCTCAGACCGCCCGGTCTGCGAGAAGTGCTACTCAGAGGCGGTCTTCTGGGTAAACATAATCCCCGCATGTTTTCAAATCCCAAAGAGATTTTGAAAATATTAGTTCTAGTCAGAGACCGCGCCGACCTTGCCTCATAGGTTATAAAATGTTCTGGAAGCTTCTTTTTCCGCATAATTGTAGTGTCATCACGGGTCGCTACTCGCCTCTTGCGGTCAAAACCTTCCGTCTAGACAGCACAGTCAAGATGGTGAACCTTATGGCTGAGTTCGAAGGCCGCTAGAAGACGAATAAAGACCGCGAGGGAGACCGCTCAAAGGATAAGAAGAAGAAGAAGAAGACCCATCAACCCGAAAAGGTTGATCAAACAGTTACCATTGCCTCTGTGGGGAAGCCGGCCGAACTGATCCTTTTACTAGCAGTTGATTTATCGACCAAGGATGGAGCGGGTTGTTCTAACCCGCCCCCAGCTGATTTGCCTGCTCCTTCTAACCAGGAAACCGATTTGCCAGCCCTCTTGGACAAGACGAACTCGGAAGCCATTTCTTCAAAGACCGATGGAGGCTCTTCCAAGATGGAGGTTACTCCTGCTGGAGTATTTCATTTGAAGATAAGTGATGATGGAGGAGAGGCGGTTGACTCTCCTAAGCCGACCGAACAGAAAAGCCCAGTGATAAATGTCGAGGACAGTCCAATTCCTTCGCAACAAGCCGGCCAGGAGTCGGCTAAGAAGAGGAAAAGGGCTGAAACTACAGCGGATAGGCTTCTGAGGAAGGCAAAGAGTTTGAAGGCCAAGAATAGAGAGGCTTCCAGGAAACCGGGAGCGGGCAGCCTTCAATATAAGGAGCATGAAAAAGAAGTCTCGGAGGGACAGATAACTCCTTCCCCCAAGACAGGCAACCAGATTTCTTCTTCTGATCATAACATGACTGTGAGTGATATCATCAAGGATTTTAACTCCCTTAAGAATCAGAACGAACTACTAGACACTTCCACCGACTTGAATGCCGATGAACCCCACAGAGAGGACACTACCCGAATTGAGAGGGTTGATCCGGCCTAAGAAGACCTCGTGCTGGCCGGATTGCGGTTTATGAAGGAGAAAACTGAAAGGGCGAGAGAGGATCTGGGCAAGCCGCCACCACCGCCGCTCAATCTTCTCGTGCAAGGTAAAGGGGTTGCGGATTACCGACCTGTTCCTTTTTTCCAAACGCGGTCTCGAAAGAAGCTAAGCGACTTGATACTGAACCCGCCGTCGAGCTTCTTTCCCTCCGCTGCTCAATTCTTGGCTGCTAAGCGAAGGCAGAATGAGAGGTCGTTGAGAGTGCAGCGCCAAAGGATAGATCCTGGGCAAGCGAGGCAACCTGTTCATTCGAACCTTAATCCCACCGTTGCGGCTTGTAAGCGAGAAGAGTTCGAAATGAGCTGTCTAGTTATGCCCCTTTTATAAAATTATGTTCGCTCGACCTTTCTGACCGTGTCTTTTTTGCTGCAGACGACCAAGAATCCATTCTGAAGTTGGGCGACTTGGTGGCTTGCCTTCCTCCACTGACTTCATCCCTCCCGAGCTCCTCATTGAAAACGGACACCCGGATGGAGGAGGAGATGGCCGCTCTTCAAGGCAATTTTGAAATCCTTAAGCAACAGATGAAAGTCCTCGAGGAGCGGGAGAAGGACACCCAGGATGAAAAAACTGCGATGTGAGTTGCGCTGGAGGTCGAAAGTAAAGAAAGATGGGAGAAGGAAAGGGAGATGGTCGTTCGACTTGACAGGGGAAAGAAGCAGATCTGAAAACTTGAAGACGACTGTGCATATTACAGGGATAAGTACCTACATCTGACAAGGGAATTCGGCGGAAGCTGGCGACCCTATAATACGACTGATGAAGGGCATCGTGGATCAAACCGCTCGGCTGTTGGGATGAGTTCAGCTCTTCCAGCGGTCGGGATAGCTGATCCCGTTATTAATGCAAGTGAGACCGCAGCGGCCTTGCCTGCTCGCATGATTCCGTCCGCGTGAGTAGAGCGGGATGTTGCGCAGCTTCACAGCATTATTAACCACCTCCATCAAATTATCAATCAAATGCACGGTACCGTTCTTCAAGTCGGTGATCATGTCGCCCGACTTCACCGAGAGGATGCTCCAAGTGACGCCCGCCAGTAGTGAGCGGTTATAAACTATGCTTGTAATATTATTTCATTCGGTCCTTTGGACAACTTTGAATGTTCAATTATATACGGTTTGCTCTTCAGACCGTGCGGTCTATTATTTGAATGCTTATATTTTCTTCCTTAGAATATTGATAGATGTCTGTGAATTGCTTTGTAAGTCAACCGGCTTGTTTCTGTAGTTCTTTAAACCGCTTGCTTTGATTTTACTTTTTTTGGTTTGCTGCTTATGAATTTCCTTGCTGTGTGAAATTTTGCCCACGCGGGTTGATTATGCTAGCCACGACTCTTCTGAAGACTCATTCAACAGAATCTCAAGATGGGAGCTAAGGGCCAGCCGAAGCGACCTGAGAAGGTGCCTGCTACCCGATCTGATGCGGCCTTAGCATTCCATTCGGCCGACCATGAGGAATGCCGACTGACCAAATGGAGCTGGATGAGTTCGTGGAGAAGCATATGGTAGGGAGTCCGCTGCTCGCGCGGCTTCCACTCCGCGACGAGCGGATAAATTCTTCCGCCCCAAATCAGATCGCCATCCCAATCGACCACTTCGATTGTGGCTTCAACATCCCAATCCCTATCAAACTCACCATGGTCTTCGACCACTATGGAGTTGTTCCCGGACAACTCTCCCCCAACTCGATAGTTGCCATATGTAGCTTCATCTCCTATCTGCGGTCTGAGAGAGTCCGCTTCTCAATGGACCTCTTTAGAAAGATCTTCTCTGTGCGGGCTATCCCGGATTCCGAGTCGAAGGTGTTCAAGGTCCACCTGTACTTTGGCTGTCAGGGGTTGAAGATGGTCAACCTCACAAACAAAGTTACTGACTATTCAGAGAGGTATTTGATATTTGAAGGCTGTCTTGGCCTGTTAAATCCCAACCCGCAGGTGCGGTCAGAAGAAGTGTTTCAACAAGTCGCCGTCAACAAGATCAAAATGGACACCTACACGCTCCTTGAACATGAGCGGCTTAATGTAAGTCACTACATTCCGCTGCTCTCTGAGTTGGAGAACGTCCGACCTGAAGACTGTAAGTCCCTTTCAACCTGCTTCCTGCTCTGATATTGACTGCGCGGTCTGTGTTCTGATACTTTTACTTCTCTTTTACAGCTGAAGCAATTGTTCCTAAGAACAAGCCGGTCAGTCTGGCCGGCCTGGTCCTGACTCAGAGGGAGAAGAGGCAGCGAAAAAACAAGTCGTTGATGTCTGATGGCGAGGATTCGGCCTCTTCTGGCGACTTCTCTTCTCTCCATTCTTTTAGCAAGGTGAAGGACCTGAAAGGCCGCACGGTCTTGTCCTGGCACCCAGATGGCGCTGGTGTCCAAGTCTCCACTGTGCTCCCCCACTGGGCGAATAAAAATTCTGGCCAGCACGCAGAAGCCGCCGGCATTGCCCTATATGGCCGAAAAAACTTCAAGCGGTTAAGGAAGATCCCTGAGGAAGAGCTCGCTTGGCAGGCCGCGCGGGTTGGTGATGAAAGCTTCATCACCAATCACTTCATGGGTATGACCTTCAAGAGATTGATCAGGGCAAATGATCATCTGGAGAAGGTGAATGTCGAATTGAAAAAAGAAGTTGAGCGACTAAAGGAGGCGGAGTTGGTAAGTTATCACCTTGTTAGCCGACTTTCTTATTTATCAAACCGTGCGGTCTCACCTTTATTCCCTTTTGCAGACAAAATATGATGAGACGGATCCGGTGTACCAAGAAGAGCTCTTCCCTCATGTAGCCGAGGGGATTGACGGGGCCTTTGACTTCCTGAGAGAGCTCGGCGGGTTGCCGCCCGGTTTCGAGAACTTCACCTTCTCGGACGCCTATCCTACCTTGCATAAAAAGCTGGACAAGATTAGGCAAAAAGCTAAAGGAAAGAATAAGGTCGATGGGACCAGTTCGGAGGAGGAGAGCGATGATGAGGATGAAGAAGGTGCTGAGGAGCCCGCTGCGGCTAATAAGGAGGAAGAGAGCAGCTCAAGTTTGGAGTCCAGTGACTCTGGAGAAGAGACTGAGCGCAAGTCGGGCAATCTGGGCAGTTCATCTTCGTCGGGTAGCGAAGGGTACTCTCCTGACGTTGTGATTGAAGATAGAGAAGATTCAAGCTCTCCTGCGTCAAAAAAGCTTAAGCCGGACGAGCAATCATAGTTGTTATTTGTTGTAGTTTGCTTTTTATTTTGTGTAGCCGACGGATTGTTTTTGTTAGCCGGTCGGTTACAAAATGATGTAAAGACATTTTGATAATGAATGGAAAGTTTTACCTGTTTAGCTGTTCATTTTCTGCGACTTACTTGTGATTGTTGCGGTCTCCTTCTCTTTTAACCAGGTCGTGCTGTTTAATAACAACCCGATCGGTCAGAGTATTGAACTTTAGAATTCCAATTAGACAGCCACTCGAATATCGTAAAGCCCATTCGGGCGGCCTGTCTCTTCGATCTAGATTCAGCGAATTCGATATAACCCAATAAAACAGCAATCATGATATCTTGATGAATAATAGAAGCGGTTTCAATATATAATTGAGCGGATAGAAATTCAAGCCCTGCCTTATCTTGTTACGAATGCCTCGAGATAATCATAAACCGAACACAACTTTAAGCTGCTATAGAATCCTGATTATGGATTATGAGATTTGAATATGTCCTGTGCGATTAGACGGCTCCATATAATGGAGACCAAGCCGCGCGATTATTACCCAGCTTTATATAATTGCTTCGCAAAATAGAGAATACCAAGTCATAAGAAAACAACCAATAGGCCGCGCGGTTAGTATTTAATTTGAAAGGCTTATAACTCAGATTTCTGCAAGGCCCATCCTTGTGAGTATAAACATTAACTGATAAGCCCGTGCGGCTTGTATATAACTCGGGCGGTTAATGACTTGATACTTGGTAATGATTTCCATCACAATTAGAATCATAATCACTTTCCCGTAAACAACCTATTTTTAACCGAGCGGATAGAACTGAGTACTCATAAGGATGATAGAATTATGGATCGAATGAAGAGATCGACCGGTCGCGGTTATACTTGGTATCCTGATACCCGCCTTATGGCATTTTATGATAACCTGTTATAAAACTGACCGGCTTTAAGCCGCCCGATATGATTGAACCGATTGGTTTAAAGATTTAAACCGCCTGATACATTATAATGTACCTGCTTATTTTAAACCGATCGGTTTAATGATCAAACCGCCTGATAATTATGGTACCTGCTTATTTCAAACCGTCCGGTTTAAAAATCAAACCGCTCGGTCTGCTATGTACCTGTAAAAACCCTGCTTTCTCCCCAAATGGTCAAAAAGACCATACGAGATTAGATAACTTCCTGTAAAAATAAAAAATGGCTATAGGCTCAGATGACCAAGTGGGCAGGTGGGCCTAGGCAGCGAACATTGCTTTCCTCAAGTGGTCATAAGAGCTGTAGAAATAAAGAAAAAGGTAAGTACATGCCCAGATGACCAAGTGGGCAGGTGGGCCTAGGCGGGGAACATTGCTTTCCTCAAGTGGTCATAAGGGCTGTAAGCGACTCAACTGCTCTCTTGCCTAGGGTTACAAGCCGAGTTGATCAATTTGGCAGGTGGGCCTAGGCGCGAACATTGCTTTCCTCAGAGAGATCAACTCAGTTGTGGGTCCCATTTAGGCATCGCTTGAGAGTACCTAGGAGTATTCGATGGTCACAGACTAAGATGATCAGTTGGGTAGGTGGGCCTAGGCGGCGAACATTGTTTTCCTCAGAAAGATCATCAAAGTTGTAACTATATCCCTCTCGGGGAATGACAGAGCTAACATTCACCTAGACCTCCCTTGATGCAGGGGTGTGTTAGATATCAGCCGGGTCCAAGTTTCCGAAGACCACCGCACGAGAATTGGCAAGCTACCACTACACGTGTGCGAAAACTCCTCGCTACACATGATCTTCGTGGTTTTACGCTAATGACTACAATCCGAGGGGGTTCAAGCAGAACTTGGTGATGTCTCCGCGGTTCAGTGAGGGAGATATATAAAAAAGTGTAAAAAGAATCACCAGACATGGAGAAGTGTTAATATGAGGCTTTTATTGAAATATCCAAAAAATGCAAGAAATGAAGAAGACATTTTAAGGATAGAACCGTTTAAGGTCGTCACCGCTCCAGGTGCGTGAGATGTCCTCTCCTTCGCTTGTCTGGAGGCGATAATCCCCGCTCTTTAGTACCTCCTTGACAATGAAAGGCCCTGCCCAGTTGGGATTTAATTTTCTGACGTTGCCTGTCCTGGTTGCAACATCAACTTTCTTTAGCACAACATCACCAACTGCAAAATGTTTGACCCTGACATTTCTGTCAAAGTATTTGGCCATTCTCCTTTTTACTTCCTCCTGCCTGATTGTTGCCTCATCCTGAAGCTCTTCGATCAAATCTAGACTGTATTTGATAGCCTCATCATTAGCCTCTATCCATGCCTCTCCTCCCTCCTTTGCATATACAATTCTGGGGGTGACCACCTCAAATTCTATTAGAACGACTGCCTCCGAGCCATGAGATAATTTGAATGGTGTCTCTTTTGTAGCTGAAGACGGAGTAGTACGGAGAGTCCAAAGGATGGAAGGGAGTTGCTCTGCCCAATTTCCTCTTTGATTCAAGACTCTCTTCATCAAAAGCTGCTGGATTTGCCTATTTGCTGCTTCCACCTGGCCGTTATTCCTGGGATGATGTACCGAGGAGAACCGAAGATCAATCCCAACCTGATCACAAAAGTTTATCATTTCTGAATTGTTGAATTGTGGACCATTGTCAATGACAATTGCTAGCGGGATTCCAAGCCGACAAACTATTTCTCCCCATATGAAGTTTTTGATGACCTGCGTTGTAGTTTTTGCCAGTGCTTTTGCCTCAATCCACTTACTGAAATAATCAATCATCACAATGATAAAATGACGCTGGCCGCTAGCCATTGGGAAGGGCCTGATGAGATCCATTCACCAAACTGCGAAGGGCCAAGGTGCAGTTATTGATCTAAGTGATTGAGCGGGCAGATGTTGAAGAGGAGCAAATTTTTGACACTGAACACATCGCTTGGCAAATGCTTTGGCATATTTTCTCATAGTTGGCCAGAAATATCCTTGCCTCGAGATTCTTTTCTCCAAAGTCTTTGCCCCTGAATGGCTACCACATTCCCCGGAATGAACCTCCTAAAATATAGTTGGAATTTCTTCCTCGGAAACACACCGTACCGAGGGAGAAATCAAAGTTTTCATGTACAGGACTCTCGCTATTAAGTAATAATAGGCTGCCTTTCTGCTGAATCTCCTTCTATCTTTGATGGAATGATGAAATTCCCCTTTTGATAAGAATAGCTCATAAGGATCCTTCCAGGAAGGATTCTGATCAATCTGCATAAGTTCCCCTTCTTCTATTGCCGGATGAAAAAGTTCAGAGGTCACTCCCCCTGATGGAAGACCAAACATTGACAACTCATCTGCTTCTTCGTTCTGTGCCCTGGGAATATGCTCAATGATGAATGATTTAAATCTTCCGATCTCGTTCTTAGCTAGCAACAAATACTTCCTCAGAATTGGTTCTCTTGTCTTGTAATTCCCCAAAACTTGAGAAGCCATTAACAGTGAATCAGTCTTGACATACACGTGTTCTATGCCCAGTTCCTTTGCAAGTCTTAAACCAGCCAGGAGTGCCTCATACTCTGCCTGGTTATTTGTGTCTGGAAAGAAGAACTTGATAGCCTGTTCAAGCTTGATGCCATTTGGGATAATTAAAACTACTCCGGCTCCCACGGAGTTTTTACCAGAAGCCCCATCCACATAAGCAACCCAAGCTAAAGGGGAATTCTCCACTTGTTCAGGACTGGATTCTGTTGTATCAACCAAGAAATCTGCCAAGACCTGCACTTTGATTGCCGTTCTGGGAATGATGGACATTTCAAACTCACTCAACTCGATAGCCCATTTGGCCAATCTTCCTGAATGATCTGGCTTTTCAAGAATACTTCTCAGAGGATGATCTGTAATTACTTGGTTAGGATGAGCTTGAAAATAAGGGTGAAGCCTTCGTGATGACATAACCAAAGCCAAAGCTAACTTTTCCAAGATCGAATATCTTGTTTCTGCATCCTTGAGGATATGTCTGACATAGTATATTGGGAACTGTTTCTTCTTTTCCTCTCGGATGAGGACAGAACTCACTGCATCTGGGCTGACCCCCAAATATAAGAACAGTATTTCCCCTTCATGGGGGCTTTGAAGTAGAGGGGTTGAAGTCAGCTGTACTTTTAACTGTTCGAAAGCTTTGTCGCACTCTTCTCTCCATTCAAGCTTTGATCCTCCTCGGAGTATTTTAAAGAATGGAGCACTTTTATCTCCTGATTTGGAAATGAACCTGCTCAGCCCCGCCAACCTTCCTCCAAGTTGCTGGACCTCCTTTGTATTACGAGGAGGAGTCATGTTGAGGATGGCCTTCACCTTAACTGGGTTCGGTGCAAGGCCATCAGGAGTGAGGAGATGCCCGAAAAACTTCCCCTTGTTCGCTCCGAACACACATTTCAATGGGTTCAATTTTAATTTAAACCTCCGTAGAGTAGCTAACGTCTCTACGAGGTCTTTCAAATATATTGAAAATGTTTTACTTTTCAGGAGGAGATCGTCAACGTAAACTTCAAGGTTCCTGCCTTTTTTATGTTTAAAAACCATATCCATCATTCTATGATACGTTGCACCCGCATTTTTAAGGCCGAAAGGCATTACGAGGTAGCAGTAATACCCATCATTCGTGATGAAAGAAGTGTGCGGGATATCAGGTTTGTGCATTTTAATTTGATGATACCCAGAGAACGCATCGAGAAAGCTCATGAAACTATACCCAACCGTGGAATCTACTAAAACATCTATCTGAGGCAAAAGGTAGCAATCTTTGGGGCATGCTTTATTAAGTTTTGTAAAATCCACGCACATGCGCCACTTCCCACCGGATTTTTGTACCATTACAACATTTGACATCCACGTGGGGTATTGAATTTCAGAAATAAAGTTTGCTTTCAGGAGCTTGGCAACCACCTCTCTGATAGGCACCGCCAGCTTGGTTACCACTTCTCTTTTCTTTAGCTGGAATGGGTTGAACTTAGGAGATATGTTCAGATGATGGCAAGCCATGTCCGGATCCACCCCTGGCATATCCTCCGCTGACCAGGCGAAGATATACAGATTCTCGAGAAGACAGGAGATCAGCTGTACTTTCTCCTCTTCCGGCAGCTCCGCATTGGTGATCAACTTCTTGTCTTCCCCTCAAAAATGGGGACTTCTTGGGTTGCCTGGGCAGGTTCTAGGTGAGCTCCTTCTCGATCCTTCCCTTCCTCAACAGCCTTTGAAGATTCAGCAATTTCAAGAATTTCAATCGTGGCCTCGGGAAGTGGAATGTTGGTGATCATATTAACAGTTCGCACATAACATTCCCGAGCCACTTTTGGGTTTCTTCGGATCCAATACTGCCTTCCCTCGGCAGCAAATTTAAGAGCAAGGTGGAAAGTGGACACTACTGCCCTGTAGACATTAAGAATGGGCCTTCCGAAGATGGTGCAGTAGTTTCTTGGGGCATCCACCACCACGAAGTTGATCAGCTTCACCACTCCCCCAGAGAAACCAGGAGCTTTACAGAACCTTCCACCTCCTTCTTCTCTCCGGATAAGCCGTAAAGGGGCCCTTTGGTGAAAAGTAGAGGCCTCCCAGTCTTCAGGGCATCAAAAGTTGGACGGAAGAGGAGATTAACCGAACTGCCCGTGTTGATCAGGATATTATGAACTGTATAATTCTCAATAATGGCTTTGATGCCCACGACATTGTCAAATGGATTGGCATTTGGAGGAAGGTCATCTTGATCAAAAGTGACGATTGTACTTTCAGGAGCAGAAGTTGTGGTTGCCGCCACTTCTTTCTTCAGGACTCTCGCAATACTTGATTTATGAGATGATTCAGCTCCAGCCCCTCCATGAATGCAATAGATGTCCCCCAGGTGTCCCACATCATTTACCTCGATGCACTCAGTTGAAGGATGAATATCTCCATAACAGCCGGCATCTTCAATGTTGGCACACTCCCAGGTTATCTCAACCGCTTCTTTATTTTTCTCAGCTGCTGGTCCAGCAGCCACTTCCTTCCGGACTAGGCCTCGGAGCTTTCCCTCTCGCAAGAGCCTTTCTATCAATAAGCGGAGGGCCCGACAATCTTCGGTCAGATGCCCTCCCTCCTTATGATATTCATTGTAGAGATTCAAATTTCGGTTACGAACATCCGATTTTAGAGGAGCGGGCCTTTTAATATCCGGCCTCTTCTGTAGGATCTGGACGACATCGTCCATGGTAACATTCAGAGGAGTAAATGACTCTTGCGAATCATCATACTGGGTGTATGGAACAACTGGAGATGGTTGTGCAGCATACTGTGGCAGGTATACTGGCATTATTTGTGGAAGAGAAATGGATAGAGCGGGTGCGATGGCCAACGGTGGTTTCTGATCCTGAAACCGTTGATGGCCGATGAAGAGTTGTTTGTGTTTGTAATTTCTTCCCCTCTGGGAACGGGGCTCTAAATGGGGTTGGTTTGCTTGCGGATGGATGAAGGATGAAGTGGATTGTTCCTTGTCGCTCACCAATTTCGTGACGTACCTGGGTTTACTTTTTCCCCCCTTATGAACATATTAGCCAAACTTATCATTTCCTTATACGTTCTTGGCTCTCTTATGTTTGCCTCGAATTTCAGGGGCCTTCCCTCAAGCCATGAATCAGGGCCACCCTGTACAGCTCTGGATCTACATTCTGAACCTTCATGATTTCCTTCTAGAAATGATCCACGAAACGGGCCCACATTTCATCTTCTCGCTGCCTCATATCAAAAAGGGCCGCCGGGCCATTTTTCCTCTTTCTGGAAGTAGAAAATCTGAGCAGAAACTCACTGCGCAGTTCAGCAAAGCAACTAATTGACTTGGGATGCAACACATAGAACCGCTCCCTTGCTTGTCCATCAAAGGATGTCACAAGGAGTTTGCATTTGGTTGCATCCGAGAGGGTCCTCAAAGAGACGGCCGATTCAAAGGCCTGAAGGCGAACAGTAGGATCGGTTTCCCCATTATATGCCGGCAGGCGCGACTCCCTGAAATTGTTTGGGGCTGGCTCCCCTCGGACTTTGTCCACGAAGGGAGAGTTCTCTTCAACATCTTCGTACAGAAGAGGAGCAGAATAGTAAGCCGCCTGAGTTGCGGCTACTCGCGGACAAGTCGCCTGGTAGGAATGATGGGCAACGACCTCAGGTGGGTAGGAAAGGTGGGCAGCGCCCTCTAGCGGATAGGAAAGGTGGGCAGCGCCCTCTGGCGGATAGGAAAGGCGGGCAGCGTGAAAAGCCGCCCCCTAAAAATCGAGAACTCGCGTCGACATGCTGTGCGCGGCCTCTTGGTAGAAGTTTTGCTGGGCTGCAAAACCTTCTTGTGGCGGTTGGAATTTGGCGACTTGTGGTAGCGGGTACGGAGGAGAAGGAGGAGGGACCGGAGTCACCTCCTGGTTAACCGCGGTCTGCTGAGGGACCAACCGCATGGTTAACAACGCTAAAGCCTGACTAATCGCGTCCAGACGCTGATCAGTTGCTTTCTGAGCCCGCTCGACTTCTCGTTTAGATTGCTCCAAGGCCTCCCACAGGGAATCTTCACTGTGGTCGGAGCAGTCTCCCAGAGGGAAATGGCAGTCTGACATTTTGACAAAGGTTTCACCGATAGTCCGCGATCTGAAGGTCGCGTGTTTCCGTTGAATCCAAAAATGCACCTCCGAAGGAAATCGGAGGCTGCGGGCTGTCAGTCACTTTTTGGTTAGAGAAAGTTAGACCGCTAGCAGCGGTCGAGGCCAAACTTCGCCCGTCATGGCGAATGCCACTCCTATGACGGGCTTTCCTTTGATTCAAATGAAGAAGTTACAGCGGGTTACAGAAGCAGGAAAGTAAAAGCCGGTCGGTCAGACAGGTCGCAAGATTGGAAACTCGAGACCGCATCTCAAACAAGCGAGCTCCAGGATTTGAGTGTGCGTGCCTTGGGAACGTCGCCTAACCCTATTTATAGGCTCGGGGGCCTGCCCGCACGGGCAGGGATAAAATAATCGCCTGC
Organism: Dactylorhiza incarnata; assembly: GCA_033032865.1. NCBI lineage: Eukaryota > Viridiplantae > Streptophyta > Magnoliopsida > Asparagales > Orchidaceae > Dactylorhiza > Dactylorhiza incarnata. The sequence goes on from JAWHQI010000224.1 coordinate 1,968,368, forward strand.
CCGGGTACAGGAGAATCGGGCAGGCGGTGATGGGATACAGAAAGGAGAAAAGAAAGAAGCTGCGCGGTCTTGGCAGCTTGCGCTTCCGATCTGTCCTGGCCGAAGACAGAAGATGCTACGATAAAGGCAATGATGCAACCCGGGCGGTCTATGACCTGAGACCGCAGCTTGCCTTCTGGACTTGAGCCCTGATAGTCTTCACGATGCAACCTGGACGGTCTCCGACTTGAGACCGCAGCTTGCCTTCTGGACTTGAGCCTTGATAGTCTTCATGATGCAACACGGGCGGTCTCCGACTTGAGACCGCGACTTGCCTTCTGGACTTGAGACTTGATAGTCTTCAATCCTTGGAGGCGATCTGAATTCTATCAGACCGCCCGGTTTGTGTTGGCTGGTGCTGATGGACCCTGTTGAATCTGAACCGGGCGACTTGTATCCTCAGACCGCCCGGTTTGCGAGAAGTGCTACTCGGAGGCGGTCTTCTGGGTAAACAACATGGTCCTCTTCAAGTCTGTCATCATCTTGGTGATACCCGGGTGCACTGAATACTTACTGTAGTGAGCCTCTATCATGATGTCCTCCCGAATCCGACCCACTGCCGGTATATATACTCCCGAATCCGACCCACTGAATAGTCTCCGGCTGAGCCTGCCTCCAAGGCTCTGAATATCGGCTCTAACTTGGCATCCTGCCTCTGGCCATCCCTGATGCAGTCTCGGATGTCATATTTGGTACTCAACGCTGCCAAGTACTCCAAATAAAGATCCAGGTCAACCTCGGAAACTAAGGAGATCTGCATGTCATCGAACATCCATACTAGTTTCATGGCCATCAACTATGGCTCTGCTCCTGATGGTAGCTCTCCTGCTCAAAGCGTCTGCCACCACATTCTCCTTCCCCGGGTGGTAATGCATGGTGTACTGGTAGTTCCATAAGAACTCCACCCAGCATCTCTGTCAAATGTTCAGCTCCTTCTGCGTATCCACGTACTTCAGATTCTTTTGATCCGAAAATATGTCGCATTGGACGCCATAGAGGTAGTGCCGCCAGATCTTTAGAGCGAATATAACCGCTCCCATCTCCAAGTCATGCACCGGGAAATTCTGATCATGGTTCTTTAATTGGCAGGAAGCGTATGCTATCTCGTGTCCATTCTGCATCAGAATCGCACCCATCCCCTGGTATGGCGCATCTGTGTACACCTGGAATCATTCTTTCCTGATGGAAGGGCAAGGATGGGGGTCGTCGTAAGCTGACCCTTTAGCTCTTGGAAGGCCGCATCGCACTGCGGCATCCATGTGAATGCAGTATCCTTCTTCGTCAAGGATGTGAGTGGGAGGGCTATCTGGGAAAACACTTATACGAACTTCTGGTAATAACCGGCATGTCCTAGGAAGCTCCGCACGTCGTTGGCCGTCTTCAGTGGTGGCCAATCCCGTACTGCATGGATCTTCGCCGGGTCCACTGCTAGGCTAGCTCCACTGATAATATGACCTAGGAAGGCCACCTCCTTCATCCAAAACTGACAGTTGCTGAACTTCACATACAGGCGGTGCTCCCGAAGCTTCTCCAATGTTAGTGCCAAATGACGTGCATGTTCCTTCTCCATCTTCGAATAAATGAGGATGTCATCGATGAACACGATGACAAAGATGTCAAGATATGGCTCGAACACCTGGTTCATCAGGCTCATAAATGCTGATGGTGCATTCGTGAGTCCGAATGGCATCACAGTGAACTCATATAGTCCGTATCGGCTGCTGAAAGCCATCTTCGGGATGTCCTCCTCCTGAAACCGCATCTGATAATACCCTGACCTCAAATCCAGCTTCGAGAAGCAGTGGGCTCCCTCCAGCTGGTGCAATAGCTCATCTATCCTTGACAGAGGGTATGTATTCCGCACTGTCATCCTGTTCAGTGCTCTATAATTGATGCACAATCAGAGCGTCCCATCCTTCTTCTTCACAAATAGCACCGGAGCTCCCCAAGGTGAGGAACTCGGTCTAACGAACCCTGCTTCTACCAACTTCTGCAGCTGGCTCCGAAACTCCACTAGCTCCTTTGGGGCCATTCGATAAGGAGCTCTAGATACCGGCTTGGCCCCCGACACCAATTGGATATGAAAATCCTTCTCACGGTGTAGTGGTAGCCCTGACAACTTCTCCGGAAATCCGTCGGGAAAATACTGCACTACTAGGATACTAGCCACAGAATCCTATGCCTCAATCGCCTCAAAAAGCACTTAGTATACCTCATCTCCCTGTAGTTGGGCCATGACGGCCTGAATAGATGTTACTAAGAGACGGGAGAGTGGTTTGGTACCTTCGACTACTACTTCCATGCCCTCGTGCTTCAGAACAATCCTTCTCGCCGGGCAATCAATCTGTGCATGGTTATAATACAGCCAATTCATGCCTAGGATCAGATCAAAGTCCTTCATCTTCAAGAGCATCGTCGGCGTTCCGAACAGCTTCCCTCTGATCTCCACTTCCATGTTGCACTTTGCGTTGGTTACTACTTCTGATCCGTCCGGGAACCGCACCCTCCTTTGGATGCCCTCGAAGTGCTGGACCTGGTCCAGATCATCCACGAATTATTCCGAGACGAACGAGTGTGAAGCACCCGTATCAAATAAAGTGTATGCGGGCTTGCCGCAGACGAGTACCATACCTGGGTGGTTTTTGTTTGTTTGGTTCAATGCTAAGGTAAAACTAAGGTTTACTAAGTACTAATGAACATAAAAAGAAAACAATTAAAGTACCTGTAATGACCCTTGCGGGGTCCCAGGGCTGAGCTAGGTCAAGGGCGTACATATGGTCCCTGTTCTGTCTCTGGTCTCCGCCCTGAAATCCACGGCCTCAACCACATCCTCGGCCCCCAAAATGCTGAGCCGGTGGGGCAGCCTGCGGTGCTGGTGGTGCATTCCTCTAAGGGCAGTTCCTCCGAATGTGGCCAGTCTGGTGGCAGTGGTAGCACTCAGGTGGGGGAGGTGGACCACCTCCTCCTATCCTTGGCATCTCCCGCATCTGTAAGGGCTGAGGAGCCAACACTATCAGCTCCCTTTGCTCCTGCCCGTCCACCTGGCGGGGTTGGTCCTCCACTCTGCTCTCTCCAATGTAACAACCCTTCTGCTGGTCTCTCCTTCCACTCCTTCCCTGGTCGTATGTCGGCCTCTTCCTACCTCGAACAAGATGCTGGTCAGCTTCTAGCTTCCTGGCCATCTCCAAGATTTTGGCCATGCTATCGTCAGAGACAAAGAGGAGGGCCTGCCTAAGCTCGTCACGGAGGCCCTTGTAGAATCTCTTTGCATAGCCCGCATCATCCAGCTGATAAGAGTCCGCAAACCGGGCTAAGTGTGTAAACTCCCAGTGATACTCCACCACTGTCATGTTGCCCTATCTCAGCTGCAGGAACCTGTCTTCTAGCTCATCCCTGGCTGACTGCGGTACTTAGTGATCCAGTAGCGCCGCCTTGAACTCATCCCAGGAAATATCAGCCGCCCCCAGTCTAGCATAGGTGGCATCTAGTAGTGACTTCCATCACCTCTTTGCATGAGATTCCACGCATGATACCACTAAGGGTACTGCCATGTCTGTCGGGCACTGTATTCCTGCCAGCATCTCGTACATGATGTCCACCCACTCCTCAGTCCAAACCACTGTCTCCGTCCCGAGGTATGATGGGGGGGGGGGGGGGGGGGGGAAGACCTCGGAAGGCACTCATCCAGTTGGCCCCGGGGTTTGACTGAGGAGTCGGTGCCTGTTGTGCCATGAATGCCTCCAGAATGGGAGTCAATGTCTGTCCCATCTCCGTCTGCTGAAATGGAGTAGGAGCTGGTGGTGGTGGGATGACATTTGGAGTCGGAGCCACTCCATGTTGTGGGGTAGGGTTCGTCGCGGGCTACAAAAGAAAATTAACACTCGTAAGAGGGTTTGCCTAAGAAATTCAGTTAAGAGTGGACTTTTCATATGATTCCCCATATGGGCACATCATTGCTTCTGATGCTTAGTTTGACCTCAAACTAAACTCGCGCGGGGTGACCCAGGGTTTGTGGACATCTTTTCTTCAGATCGAGGTTTGCTTTAATACCAATTTGTAAGACCCCATTTTTTTTCAAAAACCCGGGTCTTATGCCCAGAACTGCCGCTTTGCGGTGACACCCTCGCTCGGGAAGGTCGCCACTACAAAATGCTGAACCTGCTGGCCATATCGATCGCAATAGAAGAAAAGTTTACAATTAACTTAAGGAGGTTCAAGTCCACATCACATAGATATAAAATCATCAAAAAGGATGTCCACATAAGATAATTGAACGAAAGGTACGGAAATAAATAAGGGCTCATGCCCTGTACATCAATTTCCTCACTAAAAATTTCACTCGCGAAAGCATAACTGCCAAAGCTAAAAGACACTCACGGATCCTGTCATCGGTGCTCCCGTGCTAGAATGTTGATGAGTCCTATTTATATACACATTTATGGACTCATCTGGGCCGTATTTCTAGTAGATGCACCACACTTTAGGCATGTTTACGATCATATTTGTTATTCCCTGCTAGGTGCACTCTTAGGCCCGTTTCGGTGTGCATTTGCGCTCCTTGTTATTGGGGATAAGCACATGGTGCTCCCCAATCCTTTTTTTGTGTTTATTTGGTGCTGGAGGTGTATTCCCAGCTGGTATGTCTTATGTGCAGGTGGCCGGATTGTCCCGTTTTCCCCCAAAATCTATGTCTGTGCATATCACATGGTCGTGCCTTTCCTTGATGCACGGACGTTTGCGATCGTGCGTCTGTATCTGGGTAGAAAATGGACAATCTGAGTTTAGTCGTGCGTTTTTATGCACGGGCGGATTTGCCCGTGCGTGAGTAAAACGCACGGTCGACCTGTTTCCTCCTGATTTTTAGTCATTCTGAATTTACCCGTGCATTTTTATGCACGGGCGAATTTGCCTGTGCGTGAGTAAAACACACGGGCGGTGCGCAGGAGGCGGTTAGACATTTGCAATACCTTTTGGTATGCAAGAATTACTGACGAAATAGTCAAGATGAGACTATTCCCTTTCTCGTTGCGTGACAAAGCCAAGGTTTGGCTCCATTCTATCCCTCCAGGAACTGCTGCCACTTGGGTCGCGCTTGCGTCCAAATTTCTTGCCAAATTCCATGCGGTGGACAAAATTGTGAGCCTTCGGCGGGAGATCGCCACTTTCCGGCAACCTGAGCAAGAAACTCTCGCAGAAGCTTGGGAGCGTCTTGGTGACCTCCTTCGCAAATGCCCAAATCACGAGCTCCAGCCGTGGAACATCGTGGAAACCTTCTACTTTGCCATCGAGCCCAACCACCGGGCAATGATTGACGGTGCTGCAGGAGGGACCCTGATGAACCATACGCCGGAGGAAGCTCTCAGAATTCTGCAGGACACTGCCTCACACAGCACCTTTTGGACCGCTGGGAGAAATGCGCCGAGAAGCGCTCGGGGACTGTTCGTGGTGGACTCATTACCTCTCGCTGCTGTGCCCACGACATTCGAGTGCCAGGTAGCGGGCTATCAGGTGAATTCTCTCAGCTTAATTCAAATGAATCGGTAAATTTTGTCGGAAACCATGCTAGGGGGGCACCCTATGGCAATGCCTATAATCTGGGTGTGAGAAATCACCCGAACTTTTCCTAGAATCAAAATACTTTAGGCCAACGATGGCAACCGGGCCGGAATCAATACGATGCTCAAGCGTCCGGAAGCCAACCAAGGCTGCCTCATCCGGGTTATAATCAAGGCGCCCCGGCCCCAAAGAAAAGTAATCTGGAAGAAATGATGGAGAAGTTCATGGAAGCCGCTAAATCTAGTTTGGCGAACCAAACAGCGTCCATGCGTAACTTGGAGACGCAATAGGGCCAATTGGCTCAAGTGCTAACCGAGCGTTCGCAAGGGACCCTTCCCAGTAATACTGAAAAAATCCAATTAACCAAGGGAAGAGTCTCTCCGATGCGGGAGTGAGTGACCCAAATGAGTTGGTGATCTCATGCTCCATTAATAATATTGAATTGGCGGCCCTATGTGATTTGGGTTCATCTCGCAACGTCCTTGTATTGCAGGATGTTGCTAAATTAAAACTTGAAATGATCACATATGATCGGAAATCCCTAGTGCTTGCTAATGGGACTGTCATTCAGGCAGAGGGAGAGGTAAGGAATGTGGAAGTTACAATCGAAGGGACGATCGTGGTTGCCTACTTTCAAGTTTTGGGACCAAGTCAGAATCAATGTATTCCCATCTTGGGAGTACCATTCTTAAAAGAGAGCGGTGCCACCTTAGATTTTTCTAAGGGGTGTGTTGTCTTACCTTGTAAGGTAACACCCCCCACTTACCCCAAGATTGTTTCCGAAGCAGTAATCCGCTCTCCCCATGTTATCACTGATAAATCATCTAGTGACGTAGAAGCAAGGAAAGAAAAAAGATCGCTAGAAGGAGAGAAGAAAGAAGAGGAGTTGCGGGTCATGAATGAAGAGGTGATAAAGGCAGGAGAAAGAGGTGAGACCCAAGCCCTGAACGATGAGAGAGAAGGCGGAGCAAAGCGCCTTATGAACAGTTTTTTGAGTCATAACGACCACTGTAAACATTTTAAATAGGTCCATTGGGCTGATCCAGTTGTCACGACGGCAACGGAAGTGATGCCACCGACCACCAAGGTGGGAAGTTCTGACGACTATCAACATTGGCGCTCTCCAATTGTGGAGAAGCTGAAGTAAGAAAGATTGTTGCGTGGAGCACGCTCTACTGCCCTCCGGCGCGAGAAGGAGGAGGTTAGGGGCAACGGGGAGACATCCTCCTTGGGCCCTAAAGCCTTCACCTCCTTCCCATCTCGCATGGCTGGGGAGAACCACCACAAATCAGCATACAACTGATGCGTGATGGGGTCTCCAGGTTTTGTTTGTGCTGTTTCTTCTGTCTGATTTTGTGCTCTGTTAATTACATTGCTGTGTTGTGTTTTTATTAAGTATGGAACAATTTTATAACTGCTGCTATCAAACTGTAGTACAGGTATTCGGTCCACCTTTATGGACGTTAAACAAATGGGCTTCTTGGGAGACAACCCATGGGAACCACCCGGTTCCGCTTGCTTGCTTTAATTTCTATTATATTCTGTTTGTTTTAGCTTTGGTGTTAACATTGTAGGTATGGCGACATTTTTTTTGGCGGACCCATTTATGCTAGCTCTCGCTTGGTGGATGCGGAAGGAGAAAAATTTAAAGAAGGAATTACCGCACTTCTGGCATGCTCATTTATGAGCATAGGTCCACTCTACCCCTATTCTCCTTATTCCAGAATTCCCTATTTTATTTAGGTTTGATCAAGTCTGGGGGAGGGATCGAGCTATGCACGAACACACACTTTGCATTGCATGTTAGAATGTGCTGAGTTAGGATTTATCATTTTGTTGCACACATTGCATACACTTGCACCTAGTTCACGCGCACTTGATCACGCGTGCTTATTGGATATTGCTGTGAGGTTCCCCGCTCGTAAGAATTGGATTGTTAGTATAGGATTGAGTAGAGAAAAATGTCGACTCGAGTAGTGCTCTAGTCGAGTGCTCCCGTCACGCCTAGAAATTCAATTAGATTAGAATAAAATTCAATGTTGTAATTTAAGTATTTCTATTATAGTAGTTGCAATTTATTTTACTTTAGTGGTGAATCCGGTGAATCCAACGGTAGCATAGGGTCGAGTGTAGCTGTACTAGTAGTAGCTTATTACTAGGGTCGGAAGGAAGGACAATCTTTCTCGGTGGCTAGAACTTGCACTAGGCGACTCTTGAAACGATTGCGTTGAAGTACTCGTTATAAAGTGTGATATAGGTCATTTCATGATCCGTTTGTGCTTTAGAAATCCTTACCAATGTAATCATCTTTGCAAGCCCACTTGAGCCTACCTTTCCTCCTTGTTTAGCTCCAACAAAATGTCACCAAAGCCATACGACCAAGCCCATTTTCGCACCAACAAATGAGGTGAAAGAAATTTATATTTCTATCATGTTTGGTGTCATCTCCGTATTGTATGATAGCTTTGAAAAAGCTGAAGGAGAAGTTTTTAGTGTGCACACAAAAGAAATTCTGTCGAGAAAAGAAAAAAAAAGAGAAAAAGAAGAAAAAATGTTCAAAACGAACTTTCAATTACATTCTCTCGACAGAGACAAAGTATGATTGGCTTAGCACACACCTAGTGTTCAGTTGAAGTCTGGGGGTGTTGTGTACTTCTTGAAAATGTTGTATTGGTGATTGTAATTCTCTTGAGTGCTCAGTTATGTTGAATGCGATTCCCATCGTCCTTCTACTTATCTAGACTAAACTCAACCTAAGCCCAATCCTAACCCATAAGTCCTATTGATTTTAGATACGAGTCGTCTCATGCAGTAGAGAGAGTGCGAACGTGCAAGCCTATGGACACCGACTTTGATGGATTTCTTAAGAGTTTGTCCCGAGCTTTGATTCAAGTAAAACTCTACTCATTAGTCATGCTATTTTCCCTTTTGCGCGACCGAAAGATTCACCAGGATTCACCATCCAAGTAAAGTAAATTTCAATTTACTATTCTAGAAATAGTTAGATATAATCTTGATTTTAATTCTGTTCTAATGTATTTCTACGCCCGTGAGCATGCAACTTCGCATGAGTCTCCACCACTCAATCATACTCTAACATCCAATTGTTCCGATAGGAGAGCGGAGTAGTTTGCCCGAGACGTGTAAATGGTTAAGTCTGGGGGTGTGATGAGTACCATTTATATACACATTTATGGACTCATCTGGGCCGTATTTCTAGTCGATGCACCATACTTTAGGCATGTTTACGATCATATTTGTTATTCCCTGCTAGGTGCACTCTTAGGCCCGTTTCGGTGTGCATTTGTGCTCCTTGTTATTGGGGGTAAGCACATGGTGCTCCCCAATCCTTTTTCTGTGTTTATTTGGTGCTGGAGGTGTATTCCCAGCTGCTATGTCTTATGTGCAGGTGGCCGGATCGTCCCGTTTCCCCCCAAAATCTATGTCTGTGCATATCGCACGGTCGTGCGTTTCCTTGACGCACGGACGGTTGCGATCGTGAGTCAATATCTTGGCAGAAAACGGACAATCTGAGTTTAGTCATGCATTTTTACACACGGGCGAATTTGCCCGTGCATGAGTAAAACGCACGGTCGGCCTGTTTCCTCCCGTTTTTAGTCATTCTGAATTTACCTGTGCGTTTTTACGCACTGGCTGATTTGCCCGTGCGTGAGTAAAATGCACGGGTAGCGCAGCGTCTACCTCAAGTCAGAATTTATCATTTAATAACGCACGATACACGCACGGTCGTGCGTTCGACCGTGCGTGACTATTTTTCTGCTTGTTTAGTATAAAAAGCAGGATAAGCCGCAGTCAAAGGGGGAGCCCTCGAGTGGAGCGGGAAATCAGGTCCTTCCCGCCATTTCTAAGGTCTGAAAGCTTCTCCTTCACCTCCACCACCAAGGAAACCATTTTTCGGCGATTTCCACCACCATTCTTCCATTCAGGAGCGTTAGCAAGCGTTCTCCACCAAGTGTTCAAGCATCCCTCGTCGTAGGAAGCCATAGAAGTGTTGTAGGTCGTTGGAGCGGTGACACCCTCCATCGAGTCCGCACACCATATGAGGGCCGAGCCCGGAGAGAGCCCGACAACCTCTCATTCTGGCCGAGAACCCAAGATGCGGTGACATCTTCCTATTGGTCCTCTCTAAAAACTTGATGCTTGTGTTTTCTTTGTGTTGTTGTAATGAACTATTGTTTAGCTTAATGTCATAGATCTTTTATGATGTTCATGTGCAATGATGCGGTGGTGTGAGAATAGCATTTTCCTTGTTGTAATTTTCTGAGTTCGTTGTGTGAAGAAGCCACCTAGCAATTGCTAGTGGTGATGCTTGGAGAAGATGTGTGTGCGACCCTCACCCATCACAGTTACTTTCCGTCCACGCGCCTACCAAAGCACGGCATCGCGGCCGTTGCATCCATCCCGCCTTGCAAAGCGGAGTTTTGACCCGTCACTCTCTTTTCCGCATTAGCTTAGGAACCAAATCCCAATGCCCTTGTTTTTACTTTATTCGCTCGTGTAACGATCGATTCACCACGCGTTTCGTTCACCAGAACCTGCATTCCTTGGGAGACGATATTCGGGGAAGCGATTCCCAAATTTATTACTTGACAACGACCGGTGCACTTGCGGAATACGCATCAACTGTCCCGCCTCCATCTGAACCGGCCTCTGGTGCTGAAGCATCTCCTCGGTCCCCTAAAATGATAAGGTCCATCCACTGTTAGTCAAAAGACTAAGCCAATCCCCCACCACTCTCCCGGTGACTCCTAGGCACCGAGTGGGAGGAATGAAGTGGAGGGACAACAAGGGGTAATATCAAGAGCAGGTGACAGTGAGTCTAACTACGGAAGGGTTTATTGGTAAGCAATATAAAGTACAATGAGCAAAGCAGTAGTAAGTAAGACTGTAGCAAGTAAGCAATGGTAATAAGTAAAGCTTTAGTAAAGAAAGGTACTAAGGAAAGCAATAATAAGAATAAGTAATCTTAATTTATAGGAATGCCCACACAAACCTATAGACCAAGGGGTCGTTTAGCAGGGCCTATCATATAAAAAGTCCCATAACCAATTTATACGATAGGGCTAGGGGTTGAAATGCAAAGTTTATGATATGTCATGCAAAGTATGCGATTTCATGTTATGTTCATACAAGTGCAACTCACACACTTCAACTCTATGTGCACAGACCTTTAGTTCCCCCTTTTTGGAGCTAGCAAAACTACCAAGATACTTCTGAAGTGGCAAACAAAAGCGGTGGGTTGGGCCTCGCCCACCTCTAGGTTGGTATCTACACCACCTAACCTAGACCTGTCGTACGCCTCAATGCTAAGAACATAACAACGGAGCTACTGTGGACTCTTACTGGCTAGTCCACCAGACATTTCCTTGGTAAAGTGTTAACCACACTTACCGAGCCAATGTATCGACGTCGGTGCGACGACCGTCAACACTAAAGACCCACCACCTTATGCACATACAATATGTCCTACTATATCCCGAGCCGCAAGTCTCCCTGGGCTAAGCTGCCCATCATCATAACCTTCCGAGTCAACGGCTCGCCAGACCAAACCGTCTGTACCAACAAGCACTACTGAGTCACAAGCTCACCAGACTAATTAGTCTGCTGCCACAACCACCGAGCCTACCACTAGTAAGACCAAACAAACTGACCTCCCTTAATCACGGGGTGTGGGAGTGTGTTTTATTAAGTTAATCAAACACCGCCATTTATTCCTACTTTTTTGGGTTAGGGATGGACTTCCCGAGGACTACCCTATAAGGGGCTCACTACGGTACTAGGAGCTATAATGGGATGACACCCCAAATCTCCCTTTCCAAGGCACTTAATGTTATTAGTGACTACCTATAAGTATACCCTCCTTATCATTACACTTGGATTACCCTACATATTTTAAGACCATCTAAAGGGAAAGACGATCTTTCGTCGGTCCCGGACACAACCTTACCCCTTAGCTTTTCGGGTACACCCAACATATAGACTTCCAATGGTGACCACACATCTTCTATAACATACTAGTTACACCATCTACCTTTCATTCCCACCAAATGATCCCTCAAATACTCAAGATATACAGTTTTAATATACGCATGCCAAATGAGTTATATGAGTTACATAAGAGGAGGTACCCCAAATATTCATCCAACTGACTCAAGATTATTACTGGGTATCTATCATGATATTCTACGTATAAATCCAGAGGATCATATTTTTCCTTATTTAATTGGAATTTATTATAATTTTTCTCAACATTGACCCAGTATGAAATTGAACATGAAGTATAAAATCCTCTTATGATATGGCCTCCACAAAATTATGGAAAATCTATAAAGTCAAAATAACAGTAAATACATAATATCAAATTTTGCATTAAAGGGGTGGCCTCTAATTATAATATTGAACAATTATCCCAAATTAGACTTTAAGGAAGGAACCACCAAAAATACTTGTCTAAAAGTTATGGGAAAATTTCTAGACCTTCATATTAATCACAATAGCCTACTGGCAAAATTTCATAATTTATCAAGGCAAATTAATCACATGAATAATTATTCCAAGTAAACCCTTTCTAGGGAACATTGTGAGGAACCTACTGTTAAATAATTCCAAAAATTATACAAAAATTAGGAGAGCTTCTATAGTCCTTTATTATCCTACCACCAAGTTTCATAATTCTCCAGAGGTTATTTGGCCCTTAATTATTTATTACATTCTTAAGACCAAATAGATGGCTTATGAATGAAGTGCTAAATAAATTAATTCAATAATTACCCAAAAATTACCAGAGATCTATTACATGATTATGGGGGTACCACCAAATTTTCATTACCATCCAAGCTTATTTGAGCATATAAATTTCTCTCATAAGGAGGTTCCCAAAAATGGTTATAACCTAATTCATAGAGAATAATAGGTCCTAAAATTCTCTTAAAATTTCCTTGTGATTATTTACAACCCATAAACTTATCTACCAAGTTTCATGACCGTCCAAGGACATATGCCCTTATGTCCTTCACAAGGCTTAAAGTGCAACCCTAAGGTTACAACTAGGGTCCTAGGGCATATCCACCCCACATCACCCAAATTACTCAAGGGGGTGTATTAAGTGGTCCTAAACCAGTGGCCAAAGTTACACATCACTTGGATGAGGTTTGACCACCTAATTTCAACATGTGTACTTTTAACCTAGTTTGACCAAATTTGACCAGACTTGGGTTAAGCAATTACCAAACCAAATCAGTTCCAATTGGGCTGAAATTTAATAACAGGGTCATATAATAACCCTAAAGAGCACCCACCAAAATTTGGAGGGGATTGGAGATCATTATACCCTATAATTAAATAATATATGAATTATTAAATTATTACCAAAATCTTAGAAAAATGTTCTCCTAAAATTCCCATCTTTGGATATGTTATGGGGGTTAGTACAAGTAGCCTTGGTTTCAATTTTCAAGTCAATCCCATAACCCAACCAAAAGTTATTCAAATATTAGTGACTGCCCTAGCCTAGGGACTAGTCCTACCAAAATGGCTCTACAGGGAGCTACGGTGCTCCTATTGGGCTGAAACAAATTTTTGATTAATCGACACACCAAAGGCTACAACTTTGATGTTGGGCACATTTTCATCAGAGGGGCTCTAGTATTTTAAATAATTAAAACAAGGTACTGCATGTAATGTGACATAAATACAAATATTTTCATTTGATATCAGCACGAATCTTGGCGCAGATCGTGTTGTTCCTGGTCATCTTTAACCTCCAGCCAAGGGATGGGATTAACCCATCCTAGGCCTCCTTCCTCCTCATTTTCCCGGCCACCTGAGCGCCGCCCCGGCCGACCAATGCCACCACCACCTCCGTTGAGGTCGTGTCCGGCGATTAGGGGTGGTTGGCCGGCCGGAGGTGGCCGGAATGTGGAGATTTGGTGGGATAAAGAGGGATCAAAATGATCCCTTTCAGTGGCTTGATTCGAGCCCTATTTGGCTCAAATCATGCCCCAATTCGACAGAGATCTAGCACTATGAGAGGGGAAGCGGATCGGACCTGATTCGTGGCCTGGTGTCGCATATTCTGGTGAGTCGTCATTGCCGGAGGTGGTGCTTTCGGCGCTATGTCGATCTAGGCTCCTGGTGCTCGATTTCTTCGGGGAAGAGTGGGGGGGGGGGGGGGGGGTTCATTCCTCTCCGACTCCTGAAGGTGTTTAAGGGGTCAATTGGAGGAGGGGAGGAGCCATGACATCAATGGCCATTAACACCATTAATGGTGGTTTTTGGCTACTCTTAATTCTCTCAGAATTCAGATCCTTGTGGGCTGAGAAACCTCCCAATCCTCTTGTAACTGCCAGGGGAGATGAATCCCCATCAATTGGGGCTTAATTGGCCATGAATGCCATTATTCTCCTCTCTCTCCACCATTTTTGGGGGAAATGGAGCTTTCTCTCTCCTAGCCGAATTCCTTGAAATTGAATGGACAATTCAGTAGCTACCAACCCCCATTACGGGGTGGACCATCTCAATTGGGTCTAGCCCAAGTGGATTGGGTTCAATTTGAGCAAAATAGGTCATTTTGACCTAAATTTAGGATAAGGTTTACTTTGGTCAAATTGACCATTTGGGTTGACCACAATGGGTGGGTAGTGACCCATTGGAAACCTTAAGGGTTAGGAAGGTCTAGGTAGGGTCCATTTGGTAAGGTGAGGGTAAATTGACACTTAGTAGGGCACTTTTGACCAAATTAGGGCTAGGGTTGACTTTCGTAAAATTGGCTAAATTTGCGGCCCATGATGGGGCTTTTTGGTCCATTGAGTCTCCAGTATCCTTATAAGGGTAGGGGTAAGGTCAATTTGGCATGATGGAGGCCAATTGACCCTAATTAAGCTACTTTGACTAATTTAGGGTTATGGTTGACTTTGGTCAATTTGACCTCTTTGGTTGACCCCAATAGGCCCTTGGTGCTCCAAACGACCCCTATTGGGCTAGGGATGTTATGGTGAGGTCAAAAGGTCAAGGTGAGGCCCTAAAGTCCAACCCTAGGCTTGGTATCTGAAAATTGCTATTTGTAGACCACTTGTGTTTTGTCCTTCTTACCAAGTTCACATGGTCATAAGCTCTTCCTATGGTTTTGTCATGACCTAGTCATGACAAAACAAACTTGGGGGTCTAGTTGTTTGGGGGATGTTACAAAATATGGATTGACAAACTTAGGGGCTGATCCACATACACTTCTTCCTGAAGAGTTCAATTTTGTAATTCACTCTTCCCATCCATCTGATAGACTTTAATCTTCTTGTGAGCAACATATGCAAGGAACATTCTGATGGACTCCAGCCTTGCCACTGGATCAAATGTCTGGTTGAAGTCAATCCCTCCTCTTGCCTGTATCCTTGGGCCACAAGTCTGGCCTTATTCCTGATTTTGACTCATGTTGAATCCATTTTGTTTTTGAATACCCATTTTGTGCCAATGACTGGGTAATTCTTTGGTCTCTCAACCAATGTCCAGACCTTGTTCCTCTCAAATTGTGTTAGCTCTTCTTGCATTGCAGATATCCAGTGAGGATCACTATCTGCTTCATCAAACTTCTTAGGTTCATATTGGGAGAGGAAACATTGCAACATTGTTTCATTTGTGAGCCGATTCCTTATATTGACTCCAACTGTCGAATCTCATATGACTTGTGTTGAAAGATGATCCTTTAGAGTCATCCTGGATCTTGTCGAGTTATTTAGGAGATTTTCTTCTTCCTGAAGAACCACTTGCTCAGTGACAGTGGGAGCACCATCTTCATTCACTGGAATGATCTCAGTGGCTGGTAATTTAGGTGTTGTAAGTTCCTCTTCATCTGCTGCAGAGTCTTCATCTAAATCAGTGTCAATTTTTTGTTTTCCTTTGTCTTGTCACAATGATGCATGATCCATGATGTTGATCCTTTCAACTTGATCTGCTAGCTGGTCTTTTTCATGTAGAATAGTGATGGTGGAAGTTTCCTTCCCCTTATAAAACATGTTAGCTTCATCAAATACCACATGCACAGACTCCTCAAACTTGATAGAACTTTTATTATAGCACCTATAGGCCTTTCTTGTTGAGGAATATCCCAAAAATATCCTATCATCAGCCTTCTTGTCAAATTTGGCAAGATGACTTTTCCCATTGTTGAGGATAAAACAAGTACAACCAAAGATCCTAAAGTAAGTGATTATAGGTGCCTTTCCCTTCAATAACTCATAGAGAGTCTTAAACTTTGTCTTGTGGATGAGGCTTCTATTCAGAACATAATTGGCAGTATTCACTAACTCGGCCCAAAAGGACTTTGGCAAGTTGGATTCAGCCAATAATGTCCTTCCTGATTCAATTAGGGTTCTATTTTTCCTTTCAGCCACCCCATTTTGTTGGGGGGTTCTAGGAGATGAAAAGTTTTGTCTTATCCCTTTATCCTCACAGAATCTACACTTTAACTGATTCTCAAACTTAGTACCATGATCACTTCTGATCACAGCAACCTGAGTATTGAATTTAGATTGAATTTGTCTAATGAATCTTGAGAGGATCTTGAAGGTGTCTAACTTAGCTTTTAGAAAGAACACCCAGCTGAACCTAAAAAAGTCATCAACAATGACTAAAGTATAGGACTTACCTGCTAAGTCTTAGTGGAGATCGGACCAAATAGGTCCATGTGCAAAATGAATAGGATTCTGCGGGAATCATTCTTACCAATTGGTTTGAATGATGATTTGATCTGCTTTCCTAGTTGGCAGGTTCTACAGGGATGGTCTTTATTGAACATATCTGTTTGTAAGCCCCTTACTATGTTAAGCTTGGACAGTTTGGCAATGGTCTTAAAGTTAAGGTGACTAAGTATCCCATGCCACAACTCATTGTTTTCTAATTGGGAGTTAAATATGCAGATCTCTGACTTTGTATACTCAAAGTCTACAACATTGACCTTACCATTTCTAAGACTAGTTAATACTATTTGGTTAGTTACAGAACTAACTATATGACACAAAGACTTAGTGAATACAACTTTGTATTCACCATCACACAGCTGGTTAATACAAATTAGATTATGTTGAAGTCCTTCAACATAAGCTACCTTAAAAAAGGAGACTTCCCCAATCCTAAGCAACCTATATCCTTTGGTTTGTCTAGAGTAGGAATTCCCAAAAAATTACCATAGGCCATTCTTTGGCCTTGTAGTTTTCCAGCAGTTCTTTTGCTCCAGTCATATGCATGGAGCATCCACTATCCAGATACCACTGCTGGTTTGTGGTTGAGCAGTCTCCCTTCTGAACATGAAATCAAACATTAGTATAGACTATCACATGCTTGGGTCCCTTTCTTCTATCATCATATGGAGTTATGAAAGAATAAGATGGTCTTTGAGTATACCCCTTAAGGTGAAGAAGTGCTGCATTATTATACCATCAATGTTTGGCTATATACCCAAGTTTAGAACAACAAAAACATCTAGGAACGGAAGTAGAGGGTGGTTTAGATGTTTGATAAAATTATTGCAGGAAACATGCGTCGAGAAGAAATCAACACATCTTTAGAGTTGCGTCGAGTGTAATTCAACGTGTCTGCATAGTTTCGTCGATTATAACTCGATGCACAATATTGGTTGCCTCGAATATAATTCGATTCACCCTCATACATGCTTCGAATTGATGTCGATGCATATGCTAAACTCCGTCGAGTTGCATTCGACGCATCCCTAAAATTGCATCGAGTTCTATTCGACGTTTGATTCTTTTTATTAAGATTTTTATTATTTTTATTCGGCTTTTCTAAGGGGTGTTTAACTAAAATCCCTAGTTGATTAGTGATGTTTACCCTATTGAATATAGTGAATTTGTTAGGTTTATTATTATGTTCTTCACATGATTCTAAGTTGTTATTAGGTCTAGTCCTAATTAATGCTACAGGATTTTCCCAAGCAAGTTTGCTAGGGATTAGTGTGCTAGTGGATGGTAGTGACTCTAGATCAAGATGATCAAATCTATTGGAGATATTTTGTAAGATATCCTTAAGCTTTTGACTGCTTCCATTGAGTAAGTCCTCAAAGGCTTTTGCCTTTGTAAGTTCTTTCTTTAAATCAGAATTTTCATTATCTAATTTATATATTTCTTTGTATTTCTTACACAATTGATCTCTCAGATTATAATTGACTGAGTACAGATTATCTTTCCTAAGGTATTCTAGTTCTATTCTGATTATGTTATGTTCCTTTTGGCTATTAATATAATATATTGACAGAATTCTTTAAAATAATCTTTAAAATCTTATGAGGAAAAGTCAATATCATCAAAAATTGTTACCTCATTCTCAGTAGTAGAGTCTTCCAGAGCCATTAAGCATGCTTCTTCATATCCACACTCTTCATCACAACCAGATGAGGAGGTGCTTGACTTAGATTCTGAATCACTCTAGGTTTCAGCAATGAAACCCTTCCCTCCTTTCTTATCCTTCCTCCTGAAGGATTTCTTCTTGTGCTCCTTCTTCTACTTGTTGCTTTTGTTCTTTTCTTCCTCGGGATATTCGGTGGCAAAGTGGCCTGGTTTTCTGCAAGAGAAGCAGATAATTTCATGTTTAGGAGTTGTGTCATACCTTGGCTTGCTTGAAATCCACTCTTTCCTTCTAGAGTCCTCTTTCCTGACCCATCTCTTGAATCTTTTAGCCAAGAGATTGAACATTTCTTCTTAAGAGGTGGAGGGTTCTACTTCAGCAGACTTAAGTGTAAGAGTCCTTTATTTAGGAGTTGAGATTCTCTCATAGGCTTCAGACTCAGCCCTGCTTTTTATTAAAAGCTCATAGGACTTGAGCTTCCCTAACAGAGTATCTATTGATATTTCTCTGAGGCATCTAGAATCTCTGATGGACCAGATTCTTGAGTCTTATGTGCTTGGGAAGAACATGAGGAGCTTGTCATTAATTTCTGTCAGAGAAATTTCTTTGTCAAGCCCTCTCAGCTCATTTATGATGAAGTTGAACCTGTCAAACATTTTTGCTATACTTTCATCAACCTTTTTCTTGAAGTTCACATATTGGGATATGAGAAGTGACTTCTTATTATTTCTTTCATCAGAGCTGCCTTCAACTAATCTGGAGAGAGATTCCCAAACTTCTTTGACAGAGTTGCAATCAGCCACTTTTTGAAATATGTCATCTGACATAGTTGAGACCAGGATATTCATGTCTTTGACATCACATGCCTTCACCTTCTTCTCAGCGTCAGTCCACTTTGCTCTGGGGACTGCAGTTTGTGTTACTGTCCCACTACCATCTTTCCTCACTAGGACTGGGGGCCTGTAATAATACATTAAAAATGTCTTCATCAATAGAGTTCATATATAGCTTAATTCTTGCCTTCCAGAGTGTAAACTTATTCTGATTACACACTGATAGTCTTGTTGATGCATAATCCTTAGAAATCATTTTCTTTAAAAAATAGTTTTAACAGATCTATAATAACGAAATGAGAGGAGGAGTTCTTTTGATCGAGGTGTTAACCGCTTAATAATCAACCTCCCTCTGATACCAATTGAAAGTGCACAATGTGTCTCTGAGTATTCTCTAGAGGGGGTGTATAGAGTTTAAAATATTATCTACCCTAATTATGCACACACAATAAAAACTTTAAGTATTATGCACCCAGCTAAACTAAAGACAGAATATAGTATAAACAGATTGCTGAAAATAAAACATAGAAAAACAGAAGTATAGACAACATAGAAAATCACACACAAAGACACAAGAATTTTTATAGAGGTTCCCCAAAATGTGGGTACTGCTCTCTTCAACCTCCCTGGTAGGATTGCACAACCTGTGCCTAAGTCTTTTGATAGGGAGACACTTAGAACCACTGAGTCTTTTGATACGGAGACTATTAGAACCACTGATTTCTTTGGAAGATGGATTAATAAAACTCTTTACAGTTGAAGGAAGAGTGAGAAGAAAGGAGGAAGAAGAAAATAGAATTCTGTCTTTTAGAATTCTTCAGAAGCACTTCTGTAGCTTCTGTCTTTCACAGGATTTGAAATGATGAACCCTTGCTTATGATGGTGATGATTGCAAGGGTTATTTGACTTGATCCTTTTCTGTAAGTACTTCTTGTAAACAGTTGTTGTAAGATGAAGAAGAAGCAGCTGTTATCTTTTCAATGTGCTGAAAGAAGACTTGTTCATGTCTTAGGATTTGAGGAGGAAGAAGATTAACACCCTATTCTACATACAAGAATGATAATCAATACCCTTGTCTTTCTTCTTTCCTTCAGCATACTTATTCTGTATGATTGGGGTTTCAAAATCCTTTCTTCTTTTCGACTGTCCTGATAAGGAATTCTTTTGGACACATAATTTTCTTTTCTTCTTTTGTTCCCGACCCGTCCATCAATTTTGAATATCTTCCAAGAATGATTTTGTTGTCTCTTGGAAAGCTCCATTCCATTCTTGGCAAAAAACGAGATGTTGGAGAACTGTCTCTAGCCTTGTGGTCCTTCTGAGAATGTCAGAAATGGACACAAGAAAATGGTTCCTTTTTGACTGTATTCGATGTTGTGTCGACTTCATCCTTCTTCATATTGACGCACCTTTGAGTTCATATAAGATTAGATTCGAATTCCTTCTTAGCTCTGGCTGAACTCAGATGTCAACGTTATGTCGATTCCTTATCGACGTATCAGTCGAGTTCAAGACTTGGACTTGAGCTTTGACTTCTGCGTTGAATTGTACTCAAAGTTGCGTCGACTTCTTAGATGGCTTTGACAAGCTCTTCCTTCGGCGTCGATTCCCTTTTGAGTTTGTGTCAACTTGACTTATACTTCAACAGGTTGATTAAATTTTTGACTTCTACTCAGAGTTGTGTCAACATCAAGTCGAAGTTGCGTCGACTTGCATTCGACGTAAGTCTTAACTTAATTGATTTTGTGATTGTCTTGACCTGTCCTTGACAATCTAAGGTGAGTGAGACATCCTAAGACATCTAATGACCAAATTACCCTTACTATACAATGATGGTAAGACTCTTAGGAAGTAAAATCACTTATAGATAATTTGTTAAGTTAAATCAAAAGGAGTTTTCCCAACATCAATTTATAAGGTTATTAAATTTTTTTGAAAAAATCTCAGGTCAAAAAAACTAATTGGCTAAGAAGTCATAATTTTCTATCTATTTCAATTCCTATATGTATGAAAAGACTTATGTTGGAGAGATTAAACATTCAATTGGAAAGATTTCCTCTTACTTACCTTGGTGTCCCAATCTTTTTTCGGAAGGGTAAACTAATTTACTTTGAACCCCTAGCCGCAAAGCTTCGTTCTTATGTTGGGGTGGCCTCTAAAGTTGTTGCACATGAGTGGTAGGCTTGTCCTCATTAAATATGTAATCCTTGCTTCTTGTGCCAATATTGCTGTTTGCTAAAACATCCCAAAGTCTAAGTCTTGTAGTACTAGTATTGCCAATAGCGGGTTAGGTTTTTATAATTTAAACTTCATAAATATCATAGTTTTAATAAAATTTGGAAGGTTAGTACAAAAAGCTCTTTTTTCTAAACTATTTAAGATACAATTCCTTAGTTATTTACAAATCGGTTATTAGTGTACTGCCATCTTATCAAGGGCCTTAGAAGTTGGAACCTTAAATTTCTAGATAATTTTTAAGACCTTATATTGTTTGAGAATGGTGATATTTTATAGAAGCCCTCATGTAATGGGCAATTTTCCATAGCTCCCACAAGAAAACCCTTATCAACCGAATCCCCTCTAGACCTTGGGTTTGAATGTGGTATTCCGCACCAATATGAAGATGATCATGTCTTGCTGCTAGAAAAAGGATCGCTTGCGACATTATTTTTCAAAGAATTGATATTCAATTAGCCTCTAAATGTTCATGTTATATGCCTCCCAAGAATAAAACTTATGATCATCTTTTCTGCAATTGTGAGCGTGCCATGGATGTTTGGAGTCATTTTAACCCCATACTCCCCCACCCAACTCACCTCTCTAACTATTAAATAAAAATTTCATATTTGGCATTCTCATGACAATTCTCTTAGTAAACAAATTAAAAAAATGTTCCTTACTACTTTCATATACTACACGTGGGGAATTAGGAGAGAGAGATATTATAAAATTTTCTCTGGAAAAACTCATCTTAAGCATCAAGTTATTCTGAATATACTCTCTGATCTTAATATGGGACGGGAAAATTCCTAAAAAACTAGATGCTACTCAAAGGTGGACTGGTCTTTTATTCTTTCTCTTCAGTATCATGGTTATGATGCTTTCACCCGAAGATGGATTATCTACTAGAAGCATAACATAAATGGTGACCTTTTTCTAATTTTGAATGCTCCTTAGATCTTATCTACTGCTATATGCGATTTTATTATTAGTAATTTGCGATGGGAGCTAATATATGCCTCTATGTTCCCTCTCTGTGGCATGCTCTCTACTTCTTTCCAAGTTCAAGGCTCTCTAAAATGGGCTTCTTCTCTGTAGTTCTAAGGGTTTGATTCAGTTCAATATGTTTATTGATTCCTTCCTCTACTCTGCTATTGCAAGGAAATCCTTTGATTGGACTGCATACTCTTGGGCAGTTCAAATTTTCAAACTTCTCTCCTCTTCAAATCACACCCTACATCATATATATTGTGAGGGTAATCTTGTTGTGGATAGATTAGCTAATTCACAAATCAACACCTTATTCACTTCAAGATCCCTTTCCTTCTGGAAAAATCCGGAACCTCTTCCTTTAGGCATAATTTATTTTAATTCATGCAATTTTGGTCTAATTGATTCACTTCAAATTGTTAACTTCATGGGGGAGTAGCTGTAGAGGAATGGTACAATGCTACTCATGGTGGCTTGCTTGGCTTTGATGTTGTTTGTTGGCTCAAATATGACATTGTTCAGCTTATGGTGGCATGATTCTTAGGCTTGTTGTTATCTTGCTGGATCGGGGTAATGTGTTTGGGCCATGATGGTTTCTTTCCAAGTTTTTCGAAAGTCCTTGTTGGTTGATCGAATTAGGTTTAGTGCTGTCGTACTTGCAGTTTTGTGTAGGTCGAGTAGCTGGTGAGATTGCAAAATGTATTTTGTGTAGTTTTATCTTAGGTACATTGGTGATCGGCCCCACTTGGTGTGCGTTGTAAAATTTTAAGAAATTAATAAAATACACCTTTCAATACAAAAAGAAACATACATAGAGAGAAAGATTATAAGAACACATAGGTGAAACCAATAATTGTATTGATTTTCATAAGTTCTTAACATTTTGAGACATCTATACTATATTCAAAGAAGTAATGCTTGATTCAAATATACTCAGTGGGATTCCATGCCACTACGGTCCCAACATCATATGGGTAGTCAGAGCTTTGATTTTAGAGAGTCCTACTTGAGATTTGAACTACAGGTAGGGGACCCTAAAGATCGCCTTAATGTTTTATGAATCCCCACACTACATTTTGTACGCCCTAGATGGATAATTATGTTTCCTTATTATCTCAGGGAGCAATCAAATCTCTTTATATGATGCTTGACTTTATTCATGTTACTACCCAAAATAATATCGAGACACGAATATCATAAATCACGATGAAAATATGCTATCAATAAATCGTTGAGCATGGAAGAGACATAATATAAAAGGTGACTAATCACAACATTTAAAAATTGTAGTAAAATACTACTGTAATCATGAAAAGTAAACATAGAAATTATAGTGATCACATGAATGCAAATTATATATGCAAGGAAAAAGGAGAGGAGAGACTTTGGACTAGGAAGATCTAAGAGGGTAATGAATAGACAGGAATACTTGCCTCTTAGAACTACTTCGCACTTGGGTTTCCTTCCTTGACCTAGAGGATCGGCCATAAAACCTCCAAATTATAAGAATATCATGGTAAACGTGTAAGGGAGACACTCATAGTCCCCCAAAGATCTCTAAAATTCAACCCAATCTCCCTCTCTCCTCCACTCTTTGAACCCACGACTGTCTATTTATATTTTCTGAAAAATGGATCCACATGCCCTTGGCATATAGGCGTATGCTTCTGGCATGTGCCTTAACATTTGTGTCTCCAACTTTCAGACAGGTCTTCTGCCCATATCCTTTGATCAGTTGTGCACATAGGAGGGTCTTATGAGAATGTGCTTTGGGCTTGTGCATGAATCAACACATCTTTTTTGAAAATTCTAGCTCTGATATCTTCTGAAAGATTTCAGCTCAAATACCAAGTTAAAATTTCTTAGAAGTGGGAATAAGGCGTAGGGACACTTCAACCATACCAAGCTAAGCAACCAGCAACAATAGAAGGACATGAAATCTTGTATTAATCTATCTCATTACAATGCGAGACATACATAGCGATACATGATTTATCAGAATACAAGATGCAAAGAAACAAAAAACAATGAGAGATCTAACGAACAGGAAAACTGTGACCGCCAGATTGCTGAGACTGCCAAGCTGTACACCACTTCTGAGATCACGCAAATAGAATAGACTTACAACCTATACTCTGTCATACTGCCACTTCAGATCGCGTGAGCTGACTTATTGCTCTGCTGAGAAAACAACCTGTCTGCACTTCTTAATCGTCTGACCACAAGGTCGCATAATCACAGAAGCTGCCCGCAAATAGCTGAAGAACTACAACTCAGTCCGCACAGAAGAAGACCGCTGGCAAACTGGTTATTCATGGCTGGGATGAACACCAAGGAAGAAGAACACTGACTGCTGGTCGCTGACCTGTGAACACAACAAATGATCAAATCACTTCCAGACCACGCGATCTCAAATATTACACTGGCAAAAGCAACCCATGCTTAAGTTCATACAATTCTCTTCTTTTTATGATGGGCCCTGCACCACTATTTATAGGAAGACGGTTGGATGTCGTCACTGCCACAGAGAGGTACAATGATCGCCCGAAATGGACAACACAAGGGAAGATCACAAGATCACAAGATGATACCTGCTTGAGCCTTAGTAAAGACAATGACTAGATCGCTAGAGAGAGCCCGCTGAGACCGCGAGGTCTTAGCTATCTCTGTGGTCTGACTTCCTCAGAATGCCCAACCCACTTCTACTTCCATTTCAAAATTTTAATACTCCCCCTTGAAGTGGAACGTGGAAGTTAAACCAAGCAAACTCCATAACTGACCAAAAGGTCCATTCGATATTGGCTTTGTGAAGTTGTCCATGACATTATCCTCGGTCCGCACATATTCAACCATCAAAGATCCCTCCAGCACCTTCTCCCGAATGAAGTGATGCTCGATCTCGATGTGCTTGGTTCACGCATGACAAAATCCTCATGGATGTGTCCTACTGGCCTCCTAAGCAAGATGGCTTCTTGAGTTGCCACAACTAAAGCCTTGTATTCTACTTCTATAGTCGAGACAGACACCAAATCCTGCTTCTTGCTACACCACGAGATAGCTGCGGAGCCAGTCATAAAGACATACCCAGAAGTCGACTTCCGATCATCTATACCTCCTCCATAATTAGCATCTGTGTAACCATGTAGATTGAAGCTCGAGTCCCTCCCATAAAAGAGACCCATATCAGAGGTGGACTTCACATATTTCAGAATGCTCCTTTCCACCACTAGATGAGGTTTCTGCGGCTCCACTATATATCAACTTACTCGGCCCACAACATAAGCAATATTCGGCCTCGTAATCGTCAGCTAAATCAGACTTCCAACCAAAGTCCGGAACACAAAGGGATCAGAAAGAACCTTTCCCTCATCTCGTCGAAGCTTCAAACCAACATCCAGTGGAGTCGAGCTACTCTTCCCTCTCCCCTACCGAATCACTTCACGATCCATTCTGTATAGCCCTTCTGGTAAAAGAGCACACCACTATATTTCCTCTCTAGCTCAAGACTAAAAAACTAGTGGAGCTTACCCATATCCTTCATCTCAATTCTAATAGCTAGCTCAGCCACGAGCCTAGATACCTCCTCTTGAGAGTTCCCTGTGACAATCATGTCATCCACGTACAATAACACCAAGACTTGCAACTCCCCCATCTTCTTTACAAATAAGCTTGAATCAGAATCTGTAGCAAAATATCTGCAGAATTGGAGGTATTCTGCGATCTTCCCATACTATGCCCGGGACGCTTGCTTCAAGCCATAAAGAGCCTTATTGATCTTGCAGACCTGTCCTGGATGAACTTCAGAAATATATCATGTTGGTTGCATCATGAAGATATCCTTGTCAATCTTTCCGCAAAGGAAAGCATTCTTCACGTCGAGTTGATAAATCTTCCATCCTTGGCAAGCTTCCAACTCAATCACCACTCGCACTGAAGTCATCTTGGCAACAGGACGAAATGTCTCTTCATAGTCTTCCCCATACTATTAAGAGAACCCTGGAGCTACAAGGTGAGTCTTGTACCACTCAATGCTATCATCCACCTTCTTCTTCTTCTTGTAAATCCACTTGCACATCACAGGAGTAATGTCATCAACCTTGGGGAAAAGATCCTAAGTCGCATTCTTCCTGAGGGAAGCAATCTCCTCATCCATGGCATCTTCACACTCCTTGACTCTAGTGGCATTTTCAAAGCATGATGGGTCTCGATCATCCAAGGGCCTAGCAAAGAAACATGAGATGAAGCTCACTAAGTTTCCCTTGTATACCGAGCTGGTGGAATAAAAGTCCTCTTGGACATCCGCAAGGCTTTACACTGATCCACCTCTTCTGCTGCTTCTTCTGGGCAAGCTTTCCTTCTGGCATACTTGGAGCATTGCTCTCCCTGCTTCCAGAACCTGAAGTACTTGTCCCAGTGCTAGAAGCAACTTAAGCACTTGGTGAAACATGCAACTCCACCAGAACTTCTTTAGCAGTTCTTCTTGCCCTCCATCAGACTAGTTCTCTTGTAGATCCATAGATGAGCTACCCTGGTATGACATCATCTCATCGAATACCACATCCCTTGAGACCATATACCTTTGTGTCTTGGGATCCATGCATCTCCAACCCTTCTTCCGGTCATCATAACCAACGAACACTAGCTTCCTTGCTTTTTGCATCTAGCTTCGTTCTAAGAGCATCAGGAACATGCATGTAGCTGGTCGATCCGAACACTCAAAACTTTTCCACACTTGGTTTCTCCTTGAACATCAACTCATGTTGAGTCTTCATGTTGATAGGACTGAGAGTTATCTGATTGATGACGTAAGCTGCGCAAGACATTCCCTTTGCCCAAAAGGACCTAGGAAAGCTTTTTGTATAAAACCAACACTTGTAGGTCTCCGTCAGATAATGAATTTTTTGCTCTGCAACTCTATTCTATTGTGGAGTATGTGTACAAGAAAGATCCCTCTGGATGACATGCTTTCTGCAAAAGTTGAAGAACTCGCTTGAAGTGAACTGCCCAACATTGTCAGTTCTCAACTTCTTAATCCACAAATCAAGCTGGCCCTCCACAAGCTCCGTGAACTCCACAAAAATTCCAAATTCCTCAGACTTCTCCTTCACAAAGTATACCTAGGTATACGTAGTGAAATCATCAATCAAAAGTAGCACATGCCTGCTTCCTCCAAGAATGACAGTTGTAGGGGGTCCAAATAGATCACCATGAATACACTCCAATAGTGCTTTGCAGTTGGTCTATGAATTGTCAAAAGGTAGGCAATGAGCCTTACCAAACTGACATCCAGCACAAATATGACTATCACCTTAGGATAATACACTAGGCTGGCCATTCACCAGGCCTTTTGCCGCCATAGACTTCAGTTTATCCATACCAACATGCCCTAGCCTCTCATTCCAGATAACAGTGTTGTCGTTAGCAATCATCTTGTCAACATAGGAGCTTGTTGACAAAACAAACATGTCCTTGACCCTCCTCCCAACATGAGTGACCTCAGCCTCCACAGTTGAGACATTTCGAAGAATCTTCACTTCTGTTGGACCGAACAACACGTGATACCCAGCATCTACGACATTTGTCACAGAGAAGATGTTCTTCTTCATACCAAGCACATGATACACATGCCTCAAGGTGAGTGGACCTCTATCACTGCCTAAAGAAATGACACCCTCCTTCATGACTGGATGTACAATATCATCAGCAGTAATAATAGCATCATTACCTGAGTATGCCGACAGATAAGAGAACTATGACTCATCCCCAGTGAGGTGATGACCACAACTTAAGTACACAATCCAATCATCTTTGTAGTTGATAGAAGCCAAAGCACGAACGAAAGTGCCCGTCATAAAAGCACCTCCACCCCAACTACCTTCAACATTGGAATCTGCCTCTCCTTTTCATGCAGCATGCCCTGGCTGAAGATTAACTCTATAATCCCTTTTGAAGTGACTAGGCTTATTACACCCAAAGCACCTTGGCCCTTCCTTCTTCTTCCCATCATGCTTAGGATCATAACTCCTCTCCTGCTAATATGAAGTCGAAGGCCCATCGCTAGCATATGACTTCTTCTTCTTGTCCCATCTCTTCTTTTTACCTGAAGATATAACCTCACTTTCTCCCTCGGAGATAGATATCCCAGCCATCTACTTAACTAAGCTCTCATACGAAGCAAGCAAGTTTTCCAGCTCTAGCAACGATGGCTGATTGGCCCAGCCTTGCACAGAAGTAACAAAGGCCACATACTCCCTTTGCAAGCAGTAGATTATGTGTCTCTTCAACTTTGCTTCAATGATAGTCTCTTCCGGGTCCAATGTCTTTATCTCAACACATAGGTTCTTCATCTTCAGAAAGAAGAATGACAAAGACAGATCACCTTGATTTTCTTTTGCCAACTCATTCTCAAGAAATTGTAGCCGCACAACATTCTTTTAATTGAACAAGCCATCCAAGGCTGTCCAAATTTTAGCAGCAGACCGACTTCCTATAATATGGTCAAAGAACACAGGAATGATAGCTCGCTTGAGAGTGAACTCTACCATAGCATTTGTTCTCTTACAAGCCTTCAATTGCTCATCATTCCCTTCAGTAGCTACCACTGGTTGTCTCGCTTCTCCTCCGACCACCTCCCATAAATCCTCGCCAAGAAGATAGCTCTCCATGGAAGTCTTCCACTTCTTAAAGTTAGTCTGCATAAGGAGCTCAATACCAAGACCTCTTGCATAACCTCCTTCCATTGCTATACCATTGGTTAACTTGAACTTCCAAAAATCTCAAGCAAGATATTGAGGTTGGTCACTGCTCAAGCCTTCTGTCCCTTTGATACCATGTTGAAAATTCTAGCTCTGATATCTTCTGAAACATTTCAGCTTAGATACCAATTTAAAATTTCTTAGATGCGGGAATAAGATGCAGGAACACTTCAACTATACCATTCTAAGCAACCAACAACAATAGAATGATAAGAAATTTTTTAATAATCTATCTCTTTATAATGTGAGACATACATGGCGAAACATGATTTATCAGAATACAAGATGGAAAGAAATATAAAATAATTAGAGATCGAGCGGACATGAAAACTGTGACCGCCAGATTGTTGAGACTGCCAAGCTGTATGCCACTTCTGAGATCACGTGAACAAAATAGGTTGCCAATCTACACTATACTAGACTGCCACTTCAGATTTTGTGAGCTGACTATTCGCTCTACTGAGAAAACAACTTGTCTGCACTTCTTGATCGTCTGACCGCAAGGTCGCATAATCACAGAAGCAGCCCAGGAACAGTTGAAGAACTACAACTCAGTCCGTACAGAACAAGACACTAGCGAACTGGTTATTCAAAGCTAGGAAGAACACCAAGGAAGAAGATCGCTGACTGTTGACCGCTGACTTGTGAACAAAACAAATGATCAAACCACTTCCAGAAAGTGCGATCTCAAATATGAGACCGGCAAAAGCAACCCAAGCTTGAGTTCTTATAGTTCTCTTCTTTTTATGATGGGCTCTACACCTCTATTTATAGGCAGACAGACGGATGTCATCACCGCCCCAGAGAGGTACAATAACCGTCCAAATAGACCACATAAGGGAAGATCATGTGATCACAAGATGATACTTGGTTGAGCCTTAGTCAAGGCAACAACTAAATCGCTAGAGAGAGCCCGCTGAAACTGTGTGGTCTGAGCGATCTATGCGGTCTGACTTCCTCAAACTGCCTAGCCCACTTCTACTTCTACTGTAAAATTTTATTAATCTTTTCATCAACAACCATCCTGAAACTGTCCTCCATAACTTCCACATGGCCAATCCACACGAGCATATGAAAAGTCAAATTCTGACATTTTATTGGATTTTTTCCTTGATTCCTTTCTCCTTTTGGATCAACACCCAATTATAGCTCTTTTGTCCATAAAACAAAGAAATGAGTCAATAACACATGAAAAATAGTATTTTTGTGGTGAAAAGTGATGATGAACAGAGTATAAATTTAGTATAATTATGCATTCATCACACACCCCACACTTAAGTTTTCTTATTCAAGAGCAAAAAGAAGAATAAAGTGTAAAATTTACCAATCCACTCTTATGCATGTTCCTTATCCTAAAAGGTGAAATAAAACAAACTAAGTAAAAGTAGAATCTAAGGAAAAGTACTTGTGTACAAAAGAAATAAGATGAAAATACTTCGATTTTCTCGACTTCCCAATTTAAGAGAAATAAAACAAGAAATTACTAAGTTAATGCCATCCATCAAAGTTTGGTTCATACAAATTTCACTTAATTAGAGTTTTCTACAAAACCAAAACATAAATTTTTTGCATCATCTCTACCAAGTTAATCTTGACTCCATATCCTGGATCAAATAGGTCTTGCCTTAGGTTGAAATTTGGTTTAGGTGATTAGAGAAGGATATATTAAGGTATAAAATGCTAATCACAGCAAAACTTTGTTTGGGCATGTTATTTTAAGTACGTAATTTTAAGTTTGCTCCAAAATATTACACCCCCACACTTATGTTTTTTTGGAGAGTTTACTTTTAAGGTTTTCCCGCTCAAATTTTCTCTGTAAAAGAGAGATGAGTATATATATATATATATTTCTTTTATTATTTTAATAATCTTTCTCTTCATAATTTTTTTCACCAATTTTCAAATCTCATCCATTACTTATGATAATATAACAATTGATCTATTTAGTTGTGATATTTATAAGGATGGAAATTTGGGCCTTCGTGAAATTATTTTGGGGTTTCAAAAAAAATGGCATAAAGGCTCAAATGTGGGAACTAGCTGTTAAGATGTGTCAGTTAGGCTCATGGCTCAAACATAATTTCAAAGGTGGCCTAGATCATTTCCAAAATAGGAGAGTCGTTAGTAGATCAAGCTTTGAGATTGTATAGTCCAAGATTTAAAAAAATGTAAATTACAAGCATTAGTTTCAAAGAGCATAATCTTTTACTCGACTTTTGAATCACCTGAACTATTATTGAATGATCATTCTTATGAAGAGAGTAGAAGAATGCCTTTTAGGCGGGATGCACCATCCAATTTCACTAGATTGGCTAAATGCACCCCAAAAATTCAAATCTCATATAGTTCCTCTTTTTATTAGGTTAACAATGAAATCCGGATGTTACCACTCGTTCATTTTTTCCTTCCCACCCCGATCGAGCATTTCTCCTCCCTCGACTATGTGCACCATTGGTACAAGAAGAGATGTTCATGAGGGCCGATGAACACTTATTAAAGCTCATAAGTTCACAAAAAGAATAACCATTAGCAAACTTGAATCCAATTGTGATGTGGTCCATTATTCAGAGGAAGCCTGGTAGGTCGTCGCAAGATGCTAGACGAATGCAGGAGGCAGAATTGGAGGCGAAAAAATATGGTTTTTAATGACATGGTTTAAAGTATCCATGTTGTAATTGTGAGTTAAGAGGTCACAATAAAAGGAATTTCACAGTCGATTCAACAATGCCTTCAACCTCAATTTTTTTTTCAAAATTCCAGTAAGCAATAAGACATCTTGTATATTATGATAATATTTGCATAGTCATTTCATTATTATTTTAATGACAATATTTTGAAGATAAGGAGGACTACTTGAGGTTTGAAGAATATCTACATGTGTAGTATATCATGTTTGCATCTCTGGTGTATATTTTGTTATCAACCCTATGTTTTTGTTATAATGAATGTTTAATATTTCTTACAAAAATGTTTTTTAAATGTCCAGGTAGTGAAGATCAAAGGTTTTTATTTTGAACAAATTATGTATTTTTATGTGGGTGTTATGCTCAAGACATGTATTTTTTGTATTTTAAGGTGGGTTGCTTGTGGATGCTCTATGCATTTTGATTTGGGAGTACAATTTTAGTGTATGAATTATCCAATTTTAGTATTTGTTTGTGTTATCTCGATCATTAGATTAGAGTTAGATTATTAATTTCAGTTATTGATTAAATTTTATGAGTGTAAATGATTAGATTAGAGCTGGACAATGAATTTCAATGAAACATTATATTTCATGCGATAAAAAAATTGAAATTATAACAAAGAAAACAAATTTCGAATAATAATTAAATTTCATGAGTCAAAACATTTTGATTAGAGGGCAAAATTGTTCAATTAGTATGTTTCATAGGGCCTAATTGCTAAAATTAGCGCCAAAAAATTTATTTTGATCAAATGAAGCCATCCCATATGACCAAGACCAAAATACCCCAAAAAAGAGCCAGGTGTGCAAACTGCCAAGGAAAATCAAAATTCGGAGGTGCATCCCGCCATATTTAAATTTCTGGGGTGTATTCTGCCAATCATGTGAAATTGGATGGTGCATTCCGCCAAAAAGCCTAAAGGAATTAAACGTATTCATAAAATTTCATTTTAATTGCAAAGTCATTTTCAAAATTTTCTGAAGGTACAAAGTAATGAATTTTACTTCATTCCTATTGAGACAATGACACACGTGCTAAAAGTTTCTTTTCAAATAATTTACACACTTTTACTAAAAATATTTGCTCTAGAATAAGCAATAACCCGATGTTTATAAAATTGTGTACTATTAATTTTGAATATTGAACCATATGGAGAAAGAATTTTCTTTTAAATTCAAATTAGTCCAAAAAGTTGCAAAATTTTCCAAATAATATGTTACTCCCCTACACTTGCATTTAATTTCAAAAAGATTTCTATGATAAGAATAAATAATAAAGTTAGGAAAAAGAATAATATTACTGGTTTTGTGGATGTTCTGTCCATGCACTATGTGATCTTTCACAAATTTCTACTTTTGTATCATTTAGCCACAAAGTGGTTTATTCATTACCATGTGAACCTTCAATTCTTAGAAAACAAAAAGTACAAAAGGGAAGTAGAAATATAATATGCAAAATCACGAACACAAACAAAACATCAAAGCAATAAACATGACAAAATAACGATGATGTTCATTTGAGATTTGTACAAATCTAAAAAAAACTACGAAAACAACATAACGAAGGAAATCATTTTTCAATCGTCTCTTCCGCTTGATTAATCTTGTCGACAAAAATGTTTGTTCCTACTCTAAGACTCGTCTTCTTCCAACTTATCATCCATTTCCTTCCATATTTAATTCCCTTTTTATTTTCTCTCCCTCTGCTTCACCGACCCTTGAAGATCCTTCGACTCAATAAAGGTCCTTAAAAAATTCCACTCCTGAAGTTTCTTGAATTACAATTGATAAATTTTGGTCGGGAACGGTATTGGTATTATATTTCTTAAGTGTAATTAACACATGAAACTGCACAGTGTGCCTCTGAGTATTCTCTATAGGGGGGTGGGGGTGGGGGGGGGGGGGTGTTGGATCGGTCGGCGCCCTTAGAGGGGGGGTGAATAAGGGTTTTCAAAAACTTTAGATTTTATTTAGAAAAACTTTGGAATATTGCAATATTCAAAACAAGAAGTCAAGTAAAACAAAAAGAGAGACAAGCTTTATTGATATTAAATAAGTTTTACAAAACTTGATCTCAATGGCGCTAGAGATCGGAGGCGAATAATAAAAGCTCTTTTCGTTTTCTATCCCGACTCGCTACCCCACGAACCGGTGGCCCTAGCCTTCTCCTTCCCGGATTCGGCCTCAAGCCGCTCTAGCCAATCCTTCCCCGGATGTGGCCTCGAGCACCCCCTAGACCTAGCCTAGATCTAGTCGCCAACACGAGGCAAATTTCAGCCCTAAGTCCTACCCCAGACCTAGTCGGCAACACGAGGCGATTTCACTACCGTTTACAAATAAAGATAAATAAAATAATAAAACTTCCCTTAAGATGAACTTC
Source organism: Dactylorhiza incarnata (assembly GCA_033032865.1). Classification (NCBI taxonomy): domain Eukaryota; kingdom Viridiplantae; phylum Streptophyta; class Magnoliopsida; order Asparagales; family Orchidaceae; genus Dactylorhiza; species Dactylorhiza incarnata. Next base: position 2,002,199 of record JAWHQI010000224.1, read on the forward strand.
TGAAGATGGAGGCGAAGATCCGCTGTAGAATCAGCGTTTGTCGAAACGGACTTCGTTTGGATTTGGCGTGATGGAATCCTCCTTCAGAAGTTGGCAGAGCTTCGCTGGGACCTCAAATTTCGGCCAAGACAAGCCTCTGAAATTCTAACACTCTCTCTCTGAGGGGTATGCAATCAGGTGTGTCGAAAACTAGAGGAGAGGGGGTCCTTTTATAGCCAAAGCGCTACCGCCGGCACTAACGCTACCGCCGACGCTATCCCGGATTAAGTAATGTTTTGCGCGGCAGGATCTTCTATCTGCGACAACATTTTGCTCTATGCCTCTTGTGTGCCATGCTACCGCCAACGCTAGTAGCTACCGCTGGGCGCTAGCTCCTTCTAAAAATACTGCCGGAATCGCGCTAATCATCGCTAGCGCCGGGCGCTAGCGTTACTGCTGGCGCTAGTGGCCATGTTGGAATTCTGGCCTCAATTTTGGGGACAACCATCTTTGAGTCATGTGGACTTTGTTTTCCTGCACACTTAAACACACAAGATCAAATACACATAGGATTTGTTATTCTCAAACCTAGGAGATGCGAAAGACCATGTTCCAACAAACTCCCCCTTTTGATAATAAGAAATCCATTAATGATAAATCAAAGCATTAATAGATAAGCATGATGAAACTATACTTGTGTGTGTGTGAGAGTGATGACTTAGGATAATTATTGATTTTAGCATTTAGAATTGCTCCCCCTAAATACATGCTCCCCCTAAGCGAATGCTCCCCTAATATGTAAGCTATCATCTTAATTTGTCATGTTGGGTTTTTGATAGCGGGATATATTTATCATGTTAGTTCTCCCCCTTTGTTATTAGCAAAAGTGGGTAGGGAAACAAAGCACCAAAGAATTTGTAAATAGAAGAGAAGGCATGATCGAGCTTTATAAGTAAATGATAAGGAGTTTTAGAATAGATCAGAGTTATAAGCAGTACAAAATTTTCAGAGAAGGAAATCAAAGTTTTTTTAGCATAAAAAAGTAATGATTTTCCCTTTATATAAAAGTTTTAAGCATAAAAATAAGGATTTCCAAATAACCAATCTACCCAGACAATATGTCTACACCCTAGCCCCGTACTAAGTGACGGATGGGGATGAGGAGCTGCAAACATGCCGTATGTTGGGGTGTTAGTCCCATATGCAAACACTAGACAAAACTCAACCTAGCACTCTTTCCCCCTAGTGCCTCGCAAGGCCCCACTGGAACCCTCCCCGGTTAAGGACAAGACATGACTAAAGAAAAGTTTATTTAATGTCTACAACCCTACGCCCCCGCTATGGTGAGATATGAAGTCACGGATAATAGTTTTTTGAAACATGAAGCTTTTAAATCTAATGGGAAGAACTATAATTGAATTTTTTGAAATAAAACTTACTTAGCTATATTGAAATTCATGAATGTATCAGAGTTTGAGCATTGCGGAAGATTTCGAAAAAGAAACACCATAATACTAAATAAGAGTTTAAGTTAAAAAGGAGATGTTTTTTTTAGTTTCAAAACTAACTTTATAAAGATAAGAGTTGAAGCATTTTGGAAGAAAGAAACAACATCCTTTTAGCAATGTTTCACATGTGAGAAGAGCGTTTAGCATAAACGTTCATATTGAAATAAATCAGAGTTTGTTACTATAAAAATGATATGCGTGTTAGAACAACCAATATAAATTCTACCAAGCAAGTCTACCACATGTTTTTTTAAAAAAATTGAGATTTAAGACTTGATATAAGCATGAAAGTGCAAGGTAAAAGTTATATGGTGATGATGCGGAAGACTTGTAGAAATACATGAAACATCTTATTGTAATCAAGAATAATCCATAAAAAGATATATGAGTTTAATTTCAAAAAGAAGATGTTTATGTAAATCATGTTTCAATGAAAATCTTTTATGGTTGACAAAAATAACCAAGCATAATATTATCACAAAGAGATTACTACAATGTTATTTCAATTCACAATTTCAAATCATACAAAACATTGTAGAACACATGCTAGGTTATCTAGTGCATTTCATATAGAAAGAGTAATATAGAATTAGCATTAGGATCCAATACTCATGAGAAGAAGTGTTATGGAAGATAATGATATGCACAAAAGTGTATTTTTGAGTAATGTAAACAAATGTTTTAATCAAAAAAATACAAGAAATATGTAGAGTACGAGCACAATAAAACACAAATAAGATTACTTCCACACACTTTAATGCACAAAAAAATGTACAACTACCAAGGTGCTTTGCACACACAATGCTCATTAAGACTTATCAGGGTGCAAAGTAGTGCTTGGGGATCACATAATTTTATTCTTCAATATTGATTTTTTTTTATTGTGATCCGGTGTACTTAAGAATAAGTGGTTTTTATTTTGAAAGAAAGTTATGGTTTGCACAAGATACTTTACTATTATTTCCAAGGTGCTCAACCTCACAATGCTTATTAAGACATATCAGGAGGTTCAAGTAGTGCTTGGTGGAGTTATCTTTGTCACTTTATTTTATAATTTTATTTTCTACAAAGTTCTCCGAATACACTTGTTTTGCAAATCAATAGAATTTATGAAAAACATAACCACTTTGCTTAATTTTTAAGAGTGCAAAATAAGGAGTGTAGGTAAGATACTTGTGCAATTTTAATCCATTGTACTAATACAAAACATACACAAGTATTCTTAGATTAAACACATATGTAGACAATGCCAAAAAGGGTGAGTGAATAAATATCATTATCAAACATAAAACATTTACTCATACTTAGAGGCATGCTAAGCTTAGTTCTACACAACCTTTAAAATATAATTGATGCACATATTAATAGATATATCAAAGCATGATGAAAACAATGTTCAACGTAGTTTGAAAAGATAAATTGCAACATTGTAGAATTTTTAAATAATAGACTAAATCATGCTTGATTATCACAGGAAAGTCCATACAGTATTTTTGATAGTTTCAGTGTTTCATATTTTTGTATTTGATTTTTGCAAACAAATAAAAGCATATTTTTGTAATTTTGGCTTTTGTATTTTTGTATTTGATTTTTGCATACAAAAATGACAAACAAAAAGAAAAGGAAAAACATATTTTTTGTAATTTGGTTTTTGTAGTTTTGTATTTGATTTTTCAAAAAATAAAGAAACACAGAAGTTTAAAACTAAGTAGAAAGTATAGATTAATAAATTTTTAGAAATTTTTCAAAATTTTAAAATCACAGAAAAATGAACATGGACGCTAGTGCCTGCGGTAGCGCTAGCGCGGGAGACAGTAAGTGATTTTTGAGGATTTTGAAATTGTTGATTCTTGATCTTGATTAGGTGTCCCAATAGTAGTTTCATGCTGAAATTGCAGAATTTAAGGAGATGTTTTTGATGGTTAAACACCAAAAATTGCATTTTTGAATTTGTGTTAATTTGAAAGATCTAGGACACCTAATACAAGTCAAAATAAACTAAATCTTGCATCACCACTTAGTACATATAGTAGGGAATAAATTCAGGTATTTAATGGAATTTTGTTTTATTTAAAACTCAAAAGCGTTCGATACCGCTGGCGTTAGCGCTAGCGCTGGCTCTATCGAGGCTTTTATTAAAATCGAGTTCTTCTTTTAGATCCGCCATTATCTTTCATTTCCTCCTAAAAAACCCTAGAAGACGACTCATTCTACGCGCAGATCTGAGGTAATTCTTCATCCTTTCTTACGATTTTTATTTTAAAGCTTGATTGTGATGTTAGAGATGAAGATATTTGAAGTTTTTAGGTATATTTAGGAACTAGATCTACACCGTTAGGTTTTCTCTAATGTTTATGGTTTTGATGAGGTTTTTGGTTTTGAATATGTGGATTTCTTGGTTTTAAGTTAGCATATGAACGTATTTTAATTTTAAGGAGATATAAAAAATTTTTTTTTAGATGAGGATTTTATTTTCTTGTTTTAATAATTTTTTGTAATGTTGTAGATGGCACCGGGTTATAAGGGAAAGAAGAGTACTGAGTTGGCCGTAGAGGCAGCTACAGTGGGAGTGCCATATGCCGTGGAGTTCGACTTGCCGTGACACCACCACATTATGGAGCTATTTGCTGCCGCAGAGGTGTTGAGCTTGTTCATTCCTGACGGATTTTCTTCCGAGTTAGTGCGCAATTTTTACATGCACTTGGAAGATCCATCAATGAAAGAGCTGGATGGAGGAGTCCAGTCACAAGTGCAGGGGCAGATGGTTACTATTACACATGAACAGTTGAGGATCGTGTTCGAATTGACTCACCATCCACATAGATTGAAAATTGTTGAGACGTTCAGGGCAGACAGAGATTGGACTCAAGTGAACATGGCGCTGCATAACAAGGAGTGCAGGAGTCTGATCTCTACCATTTCGACTCTCACCGTGGATTCCTTGGTCGTGCAAATTGTGTTGCGCCATACAATCCTACTGAAGTTGGGTGATACTGCCAAGGCATAGCGCAACTGAGTTATGTTACCTATTTTATTTTAGAGAAGGAGAGGTTTGATGTGGCGGATTTGTTACTCTCCTTGATCCATTATTCCTACAAGTTGCGGCAACCATCCCGTCAGAGATTCAACAACCTGCCCTTGGGTGGCATCATTCAGCGAGTTATTCAGGTTTTGTATCCTACTATTGACTTAGGTTTCTTTTTAGTAGATTGCTATCCTCCTATTTATAGTACCTCGCATTTGCGAGCATCCTTCGTCTCGGATGAGCCATACTCATCAACTCAACCACCACTCCGGAGAGGAGCGTCTTCTCGAGGGGCTCGAGATGCTCCATATGGGTCCTTTCGAGAGGAGATGGGTGAGCGGATGACACAGGTGGAGGAGGATGTTTCTGTGATAAGGAAGGATGTCTCAGGGATCAAAAAAATGATGAAGTTTATGATGAAAGCTTTAAAGTTAAACCCATCTACACCAGAGCGGAGGGAGTGGGGAGTGCAGTTTCAGATCCGCCCCGCCACTCAATCCGGAGGATTCGCAGGAGACGCTCCCCGAGTCCTAGTGTGGAGGACATAGATGAGGAGGAGTAGTTGTGAGAGGAACAATTCTTATGTAATAATTCAGGAATTTGAACTTATGTCTTGGATGTTGTTGTTCTTTGAATTATGTTTATTTTGTTATCTTTTGGATGTTTGACTAGAATGTTTCATTTATTATTTGATGTTGTGAAGTGGTGATATTTAGGAAAAAATTTTATGTGGTATACCTTTTTGAAATCTTAAATATTTTACCACCACATAGAAGATTTTGAATTTAATTGTTGATAAATATATGTATAATGAATAAATGAATAATAAGCAGGTCATCTTAATAAGATTTTGAGTTTTGATTAATGTTATAGGCTCATTAAAATTTTTGATCATGTTTCCTATACAAGATGACCATAACATGATAATTTCAAAGAAATACGAAAACAAAGAAAATTGAAAGACATTAAAGCACATCATGAAGTAGAAAAATTGTATATTTCCCTTTTGGAAATATTCTACTTCATGCATTTGGTGGTACCTAATGAAAGAGAGATTTAGGTATCCAAAGAGGACCGGGTGTGATGGTTCCTTTGGGTACCCAAATACAACATATTTGCTTTTGGGGAGATGGAAATGAATGGGCCACTTTTTGTGGTGTTTTTCTTTCATCTTTGGTTTTGGGTCTCCATTCAAATTGTGGTTTAATATTATTATTATGAGTCAAATTTCTATTGTGATAATCTTTATCTTTAGGATAATAATTGTAGTGATTATAGAAAGCATTTTTCATAGGAAATTTGTGAAGTTTTATGTTGGGAGAAGTTTGATGATAATAATAATTGTACTTTGGAATTTCATTTTTAATTTGTTGATGTCTTTTATTTCCATTGCTTGATTTATTAATATTTTGAGAATTTATATTTAACTTGCTTTTAGATATATCTTGGTATTGTGAATGAGTGTTTTTCTTTATGATTTCCTTGAGCAAGTTGATTTTAGCATTTAATTCATCATAGTTTGTAATTTGTGCCTGGCTTTATTGTAAGCGATTGTGCTATTTTTAAGAGTGGTAGCAATTGATTCAATATGTTTTTCATATTCATCCCTATATTCATCAAATGTTTCGTCCATCTCTTTAATTTCAATCTCGTAGTTTTTACATTTAGCACAATCATTCTTTCACGATGAATTTTCTAAACATAATTTTTCATTATGTTCTTTCACACAAATAATTTCTTTTTTAAGTTCTTTGACTTTTTCTTTAATATTATTACAATCAAAACAAGATTTTGTATTTTCAAGTAAAAAACAAGATGATGAAGACACATCACAATTTGATTCATTAGCCTTTAGCCTCTTATTTTCTAAACGTAAATTTTTATTAGCAATTTTCAATTTTTTGATCTTTCGTTTAGCTATTTTTAATATGTTGAAACTAGAGATAGAGGTTATTACACAAGACGAAGATTTAGTTTTTCTTACAGCGCTTTTGGAGGAGGCAAAATATGAGCATGAAGTTCCTTCGTCATCTTTTAGTCCTTCCTCGATCACATATGAGTTTTCATCTTCTTTTGATGTATTGTTCTCTTTCTCTATTTCAATATTCTCCATGGCTTTGCTCCGAGAGCGATCTTCTTGAATGATAATGGATGCTTGTACTTTCTTTTCCTCCTGTGTTTGTTCCACACCTGCGAGAGGAAGATCATATATTTCTTCAAGAAAGTGCCATATTTTGTATGCACTAGAAAAGCAATATATGAATTTGAAAATTTCATTAGATAGTGCACAAAATAGATAGTGTTTGGCTTTGGCATTTAGCTGACATTCTTTTTTATTTGATTCATCCGCAGGTCTTATAATTGCTAAGTTCCATACTTCGATGTCTAAAGTTTTAATAAATTTTTCAATTAAGATTTTCCATCCTTTATAATTTGTTCCTTCAAACAAGGGTGGTTTATGTGATATTTCATCTTCACAGAAATTTGCCCCACTAGTTGAAGCGAGATCATGAGACGCCATTATTCCCGGTTGTTAAGCCGATTGGAATAAAACTGCTCTGATACCACTTGTTGGATCGGTCGGCGCCCTTAGAGGGGGGGTGAATAAGGGTTTTCAAAAACTTTAGATTTTATTTAGAAAAACTTTGGAATATTGCAATATTTAAAACAAGAAGTCAAGTAAAACAAAAAGAGAGACAAGCTTTATTGATATTAAATAAGTTTTACAAAACTTGATCTCAATGGCGCTAGAGATCGGAGGCGAATAATAAAAGCTCTTTTCATTTTCTATCCCGACTCGCTTCCCCACGAACCGGTGGCCCTAGCCTTCTCCTTCCCGGATTCGGCCTCAAGCCGCTCTAGCCAATCCTTCCCCGGATGTGGCATCAAGCACCCCCTAGACCTAGCCTAGATCTAGTCGCCAACACGAGGCAAATTTCAGCCCTAAGTCCTACCCCAGACCTAGTCGCCAACACGAGGCGATTTCACTACCGTTTACAAAGAAAGATAAATAAAATAATAAAACTTCCCTTAAGATGAACTTCTGAAGACGGAGGCGAAGATCCGCTGTAGAATCAGTGTTTATCGAAGCGGACTTTGTTTGGATTTGGCGTGATGGTATCCTCCTTCAGAAGTTGGCAGAGCTTCGCTGGGACCTCAAATTTCGGCAAAGACAAGCCTCTGGAATTTTTGCACTCTCTCTCTGAGGGCTATGCAATCAGGTATGTCGAAAACAAGAGGAGAGGGGGTCCTTTTATAGCCAAAGCGCTACCGCCGGCGCTAGCGCTATCGCCGGCGCTAGCCCGGATTAAGTAATGTTTTGCGCGGCAGGATCTTCTATCCGCGGCAACATTTTGCTCTATGCCTCTTGTGCGCCATGCTACCGCCAGCGCTAGTAGCTACCGCTGGGCGCTAGCTCCTTCTAAAAATACTGCCGGAATCGCGCTAATCATCGCTAGCGCCGGGCGCTATCGTTACCGCTGGCGCTAGTTGCCATGTTGGAATGCTGGCCTACACAGGAGATGCGGAAGACCATGTTCCAACCGGGGGGGGGGGGGGGGGGGGGTCAAAAGAGATTTAAATATTTTTTACCATAATTTATTATGCAATCAACAATCTAAAGACAAAACAAAGTAAACATAGATTGCTGGAAAAATAAACACAGAAAACTGAAAAGTATGGGCAGCATAGAAAATCAACACACAGATGACACAGAAATTTTTATAGAGTTTCCCCAAAATGTTGGTACTCCTCTCTTCTACCTCCCTAGTAGGATTGCACAACCTATGCCTGAGACTTTTGATAAGGAGACTCTTAGAACCACTAACTCTTTTGATAAGGAGACACTTAGAACTACTGAGTCTTTTGATAAAGAGACTCTTAGAACCCCTGAATCCTTTGAAAGAGGGATTAATAAAACACTTTTATAGTATGAAGAATAAGGGGGAAGAAAGTAAGAAGAGGGAGAAAAGAATTTTATTCTGAGAATTCTTCAGAAGCTATTTCTCAAGAACAATAGGTTCTGATTTTCACTGGATCTGTATATGATGAACCCTTGCTTATGATTGTGATGATTTGCAAGGGTTTTTTGCTTGATCCTTTTCTTTGATCACTTCTTGTAATATAGCTGCTATATGATGAAGAAGAAGAAGCATCTATTTTATATTTCCTGTGCAGAGAGAGCACTTGTATTTCTGTCTTAGGGTTGAAGGAGGAAGGAGGAAGAAAAAGGAGAACACTATTTGACAGAATGATAATAATAATCAATGCCCTAGTTTTCTTCTCCTCTTCAGCATACTAATTCTGTATGATTGGTATTTGAATTTCTTTCACCTTTTAGGCCGTCCTGAAAAGGAATCCTCATTGGACATTTGATTTCCCTTTCTTCTTTGGGTCTTGACCCTTCCATTTGTTTTGAATACCTTCCAAGAATATTTTAGCTGTGTCCTGGAATACTCTATTCCATTCTTGACAATAAATGAACCGTTGGAGAACTGTGCCTAGCCTTGTGGTCCTTCTGGAAAGGTGTTAAAAGGACAACAAAAGAAAGCTTCCTTTTCAAACTATAATCGACGCTGCATCGAATTGAACTTCTTTCTTATTGACGCAACTCTAAGTTCTTGTAAGAGTAGCTTCAAAATCCTTCTTAGCTCTGACTGAACTCAGATGTCGATGTAGCGTTGAATTGACTTCCTTCTTATCGACGCACCTCTGAGTTCTTATTGAAGTGGCTTCTAAATAGTTCTCAGTTATGAATGAACCCTGATGTCAATGTTAAATCGAATACTTCTTGATGTATCCGGCGAGTTAAAGGCTTGATCTTGGACTTCATCTTCTGCGTCGAGTTGAGGTGGAATTTGCACCGACTTCACTGATGGCATCGACAAGCTCTTCCTTCTACGTTGAGTCCGTTTCGACGTTGCGTCGACTTGACTTACACTTTGAAGGGCTGATTAAGTTGCTTGGACTTCTAGTCAGAGTTGCATCGACATCAAGTCGAAGTTGCATCGACTTTCATTCGACGCAAGTCTTAACTTAACTGACTTTGTGATTCTCTTGACTTGACCTTGACACTTTAGGATGAGTGTGACATCCTAAGACATCTAATGACCATTTTACCCATTGTATACAATATGGGTAATAATCCTAGGGAGTAAAATCACATATAAATAATTTTTAAAGTTAAATCAAAAGGAGTTTTCCCAACAATCTCCCCCTATTTATCTTAACAAATTTTACAGATTGTTTAAACTGATTTTACACTTACTTTGACATAATTCTTAATACAAACAAGCATACATATATAATATAGACATTATTAAATAACAACATAGATCATATAGTAAACTTCAAAGTAATCACACTATTCTGAATTACTGTATCCATTTGATAATGAGAATTGTTTCACATGTATACAGAATACCTGAACATCACTGAGGAGTATCATGAGTTTTCCTCTTCCTTGTAAATACTTGTCGTATCACATTTCTTGGAGCAAATACAAGAGTCTCATTCGCCTCTTCATCAGTCTTGTTGGCTTCTTGATGAGTGTGATCTTCTTTGGGAGGCTCGCCTTGAGATTGTGCATTCTGTTCAGCATTCAGAGCAGCTTCCTGAGCAATCTTTGATACTTCATCTAACAGTTGATCATCATCTAGGAGCTCCCACTGAGTTGATGGAAGATCCCCTTGGATTAATGCAGGAACATCTACAACTGGTTCCTGAGCTGATGGAAGCTCCCCCTGGATTACTGCAAGAACTTCTGCAACTGGTTCCTAAGCTATTGTAAGAAGCTCCCCCTAATTTTGTACAAGATTCTCTTGAGGGATTGTAAGAGGCTCCCCCCTGAATATTTGCATCTAGAATTTCTAGTATTACTGTTTGGAATTCAGTAAGTTTATCATGATCAACAACATTGTCCTTCTCCTGGCCATTCTTTTCTAGATTAGACCTTTCCTCCTCCTGAATTTTCTACCACTTCAGAACCTTACTGACAAGGGATGTTACAAAATCTTTTGTTACCAAGGAGGAGGACACAAATTCTTTGAGAGCCAGGAGGGACCCTTTTGAATCAAACACTTCACTCTCCATCTGAGAGTACTTTTTATTGAACCTTCTAGCTTGAGTGGCCAGTAGGTCAGCAAAGGTGTCAGTAGCCAGTCCTACTGCTTTTGCCATTGCTTGCTCAACATCAAATGGGGGTGTAGAATGGGACGTAGAGGCAAGTGGATGTGTGAATTGGATAATTGGAGGGATTGCTGGGAGGTACTCATTGAAATTCGGAAGATCTTGGTGAACAGGAGAAAGGGATTGATACACCTCTAAAGAGATATGGTATGGTGGTAGGGGAGTATATTGATTGTCTGTGTTTATGCTGGATGGTTGTTACTGAGGTAGGAGAGTAACCTGAGGTGCAGGTTCTATGTCAGGGATGGATGGACTGGTGTGGTTGTACTGGGTTGGATCAACAACTGGATCAGCCTCTTGATTAACATCTTATTGAGTTGCTGGGGTTCCCTGTGGAAGAGAATTATCCCTTGGGGGATCTGGTAGATTTGGCTCTATGTCTTGTGGAGGTGGAGAAGGAGGAGGTGAAGGTGTAGATTGACCAGGCTTCAGAATCTGCCTGGTCCATTTGGAGAAAATTCCAATTTTCATACTTTTCCCTAGTGGAATTTGCACCCATTTTGATTTGTAGACCATGGGGTAATGATGAAACATTACCTGGCTCATTATTCTCATATATGCATTTTCTTTATGAGAGTACTTGTGCCCAATCAAACTTAGAAGGGACCTTCCTTAGTTTATCTTCTTTTTCAGGACAAGAACTCCCATTATTTAAAGTTGCTGCTTGGGAATAGCATCATGTGCTGAAATCTTACACAACAACACCTTCCCTACAATGTCAGCTAGAAATCTGTATTCTTCTGCCACATCATTCTTTTCCAGGTGAATGGGATTTTCCTTCTTGAACTGCATTATTTGCAAAGTCTTGCTGGTCTCTTCCCTTGTAATTTCATCTGAATCATTACCAGTGGGTAGATCATATGTTTGAGATAACATTTCCTCTGTTATACTGATATCATGACCAGAAATTTTCCCATGGAGGGTGCCAACAGTTCCTATGTGAATATTGTCCTTTAGCTCTGATAGCTCTACATAAATTTTTTTGCATCTGGTGGAGATCAACTTTGTTAGCCCAGCTTTATGGAATAAGCCGAGAATGGCTTTGAATCTCTCGGCAACAACATTGAATGAGTCAACATCCACGTCAAAACCAGAATTTATCTTTGGAGGAGCTATTGATTTTGAAGTACCTGCAAAAAGAAACAAGAGAGAGAGAAAGAGACGAGAGAATGATGCAGGAGAGTGGGGGAGAGGAAGATCACGAGAGCAGGAAAGAGAGAATTCAAAAGCGTAATGAATTCAACGCCAATGGTGCTTAAAAGAAGACGATTTGTCACACCTTAGGGTTTTATTCGAAGAACCATCGACAAAGATTAATAGGCAGCACGCCAAAATGTGTCGAAGCATCTTCTTGAAGTGAAACTGTGCGCGCTTGTTATGTCGACGTTGCGTCGATTAGAACTCTACGCACCTTCGAATTTCAAGAGCAAATATTAAATTGGCGTATCCGTCTATATGAAGTCGATATTGCGTCGAATGCTATTCGAATTATCAAATTTAGACGGCTCTCGAAGTTGGCGTCGAATAGAATTAGACAATGCGTCAATTTCTATTCGACGCAACTCGAATTATTTGTTGTATATTACTTTCGAAGCAGACGTTGAGTAGAATTAGATGGTTTGTCGAATTCTATTCGACGCAACTCTGAATGAACATTTCTATATTTTTAGAAAGTTCTTGCTATTTTTCCCATCAATGATTTGTATTAAAAAATAATATTTATACTTATCATTTTATGAAATAAAGAAGATAACAAGAGGATTTAGAGAAGAAATAACTCCCTTGTTGGATTTGGTTCTTTATTAAGCTATAATTCTTCCTTCCCCTTCCATTATCTCCTAGGAGGGATCCTACCTAATCCTGCACAAGTAGCTCAAATATTAGAAAGAACCCAAGTTACCTTGGGCCCTTTGCTTTTACCATTATAAGGTTCTATGAAAGAGTAGAAGGGTCTTTCATGACACTACACGAAAACAGATTTTTGGCCAGGGCAATTTGCCCTGGCAAAAGGTCTAAAACCGTGGCTAAAGATCTTTTGCCACGGTCTAGCCACGGAAATATTTTGTGGCTAAAGGTCACGTGGAGAAATGTTTAAGCCACGGATTGGCCGTGGCAGATAGTATTAGCCACGAAAAAAATTGCCGTGGCTAATACCTTGAGCTTTTGCGACGATTTTAGGCCCTGGCAAAAAGGTTTCTGTAATGTAAAGAATAGACTATTTGCCACGGCTTTCTGCCGTGGCAAATAATCTGACTATTAGCCAAGGTTTTTAGCCGTGACTAATAGCAAATTTAATGTTTTTAAAAAAGTATTTGCCATGGTTTTAAACCGTGGCAAATACTAAATTTTGTATTTTTTACAAAAACTAGAGCATAAATCTTAATTTCTCCTCACATCTCGCAGGCAAATGCGCATCTATAGATACGTAGGTATATCTACAACTTTAACATTAATTAATCATACATAAATTAAATGGTAATAAGCACATTCATACTTAGGAAGAAAATAGAAGTCAATAAATGATCAATTCCATCCAAGATACTCTCTCTGCTAATTATAAAACCAAAAATACACAGTAACTAATACTATCTACAACATGAAAATGATCATATATCTGTTCGCTTTTGTGATGTACCGAACCCATTCCACCGTATTGTATCCGCTCTTTTCCCAACCTACGTAACATTCCCAATCACATCATATCAAATTTGATGAATTTGTTTAGCTTTGGTTCCACTTTGTTCCTTATAAATGTTTATGGAGCGAAAATCAAGAAGAAATCAAAGTTGGACAGTAAACACAAAAGCTAAGACTATGTGTGGGACTAACTACATAGTATTTCTAACGTAACATATATAAATCGCTCAATCAATACAGGACAAAACTAATGCTCTGGGATCCATCAAAATCGCTAGCTCACATGAGAGCTTCACATCGGTCACTAGTCTCCAAAAGAGTTTTTTTCACTATTATCAAGTTATCACGAGCGAGAGTACACTCAGCCATCCAGATTTAAACGATATGTAATTTCTATTGAAACTTTAAATGTTTCAATAGAAATTATGGTAGCAGAAAGGCATGTTGATGTTGGTATAACCTCAAATTCCCTAGGAGGACAATGCTTCGGAGAAGCAACTGTTAGCCTAAATGTTCTGCCATGTATTTTAATCAAAGACATCTGACATGTGCTCATACAGTGTATCTTCACTATTCCATGAGTAAGATCATTCCTCCAAAACACCTTCACTTTGTTCTGGTCAGAGAAGGACAAGCTGACCATTATGAGATAACCCACATCATCCTCATATATTGTCTTTGCAGCAGCCACATGATTGTACACATGCCTCATCACTCAGCTAAAATCATTGATCCATGATGGCTCCATTGGATGAATCTCCATATCCTGAGCCTTGTCTGAATTAGAGAGCAAACAACAATCCTCCTCCATTTTATTCGGACTCGAATCCTTCATGTGCTTGCTGCAATGCACATGTAGTTCTACGACATCGTCATCATGATTCAATCTATTAGGAGAAACAAAATATGTACCTGGAAGTTTTCTCCATGAGACAAAATCACTAGCATGGATTCATCCTTCTATATAAAGAGGGCTAGGAGTAGTTGAAATGATATCTTATTTAAGGCATTGATTAAATGGAAGGATGCAGAAAAAAATAGACATACAAATAAAGACGAGCAAGTTTTCTAATTAAGAGCACTCTAAGAAGTCTCAATTGCATTTACCCATTTGAGTATCATAAGTATAAGCCTCAAAACAAATTTTTAAATTTAAATAGCATTCATCCAATGGAGCCAAGAATGCACGGTGACTTCATCAGTCTAAGAAAACTTTCCATCAAATAATGAAGAGTCATCCTTACTAGAACATTGGGTTGCTCGACATGGATGAAGAGCCAAAGAATGCAAAAGACCAGAGAAAGCTAGAAAATAATTCATAAATAAGAGAATACAGTAATTTTTTGTTAGCTTTATTTGAAGGAAGAAAGGATAAAGATGAATTGTTTGCATAACTCTCATACAAGCATAACTCTCACAAAGATCCAGTAGATGAACATAAAATGGAAACATCAACACATGTATGTGGACAGGTAAACACAAACGCATTTATTTACTCATTTAAGCAAAAATTTAGATATGATATGCACATGGAATAAGAATAGTGAAACACATAATTCCATGAGTGCAAAAAAATTCTAGGCTTAAAATTACATAGTAATACCTGGTCCAAAACATTTTTAGTTGTTTCTTAAATAAGTGGTCAGTAATCACCAAGATAAAACTTTGAACCAATTAAAAATATTATTAATGCTAGCAAGAACTGCTAATGGGAAAGCATACTAAAATAGAGTTAGACATCAAAGCTAGTAACAAAGGACAAACTGGCACTTACCTGATCATATTGTGCATCATCTTGGGACTCTCCATGTCCAATAGATATTACAAATATTTGGCCTACCTCGCCAAAAAGAATTTGATGTCCCTAATTTACATGTAAATGAAAAAAACTAAAACCCACTATCCACTTAGCAATGAATGAAAAGGCATGTTATTTTATAAGTTTTAACTTGGCAAATAAAGTGCAACCAGTATTTGAATATGAAACCATGTAGATAAAAGAAGGTTAAGTTGCAAACTCTCCATGACTAACCTTCAGAACCAGTCTTCAACAAAAGTCCATTTTGGATTGGCCCTTTCCAATCCTTTCTTATCCTGCAAAATTCCTCCTCTGTTCCTTCCCACCAGTACATTCTCGCCACCCGTCTCCCATCACAGGCATTCTCATTGCCCTTCTCTGGCCGACTGGTTATAACTAGAAACATGTTGAAAAGATTTTTGGTTTTCGATCATGTTTAAAAACCTCTTTTTACTAAAAAAAATTGGAAATACATCATCTAAAAAGTTAATTGACGATCAGTACCGCCCGAGTTTCCTCACAGATCCTTTGCACTGATGAGTATTTCTGTTCAAAGGATCTGTGATGAGTATTTCATGATTAGTTTTAACCATGTAAAAGTCAAGGGGAAAAATCCCACTTAATTTTATTTAGTTGAAGGTTCGGTTGGGGCGATCCTAGGTGCCATTGTCATTTTGTAGAATTGTTAAAAGATATTCATTAAGAATTATGAAGTTCATTAGAGCATAAATCAATACTATTAATAAAAAATAACAAATTAAGCTATTAGATGTGTAGTAAAAATACAAATTTAATGGAGTAATGCTGGTAAAGAAAATTAGGCTCTCAATCTAAAATCAGATAGGGGCATCGACTAAACATATAAATTAAGATCTCACACAAGACTGAAAATATGTAACAATCCAATGGAAACCATGAACTCAAATAATTTCCATAAAGCTAGTAATTGTTCACCTCCACTGGAATCGGTACCCAAAACCTTGTCCAAATCAGTTATGGGCTGAAAACTTTTCCTCGCCATACCCCAATCATCCCTCGTTTCCATTAACATATTCATGTCTGGCGGATTGTTGGAGTGCTCCACCCTTCCAACATCAAGTAGGAATGCCTGCTGGTTCACTGTCAAAGTATTAGTAGGAGAAGTTGAATGACCCTGAACCATCAATGGAGAGACATTCTCTAGTCCAGCACTAGAAGGAGTGCTATATGTAAAAAAAATAAGAGATCGGAAAATGGAGATGATACAGACGATCAAGAGTTCTATCATCAAGGACATCGTGAGCATACTCATGCCAGAAGAGTCGATGATGATCAAGGTGTTACTCTTTAGTTACCATGCTTGCATGCACGCTGCTTGAGGTGAAGACGGTGACCCTGCTCCACTTCTCTGTTGCTCCGCTTCACCGTTGCTCCAATTCTCTGTTGCTCTGCTCCTCCTTATCTCAGCACATCGTTCTCGTGCCCTAATTGCTCTGGAGGAGAAGACGGGAACGGGATAGAGTAAGGCTCTCATGGCTCGCTAAAGGGGGGGGGGGGGGGGGGGAAATAGCCTCTTATTACGTGAAAATGTTGGCTTAGGGTTCGGCCGTGGCACATGTTTTTTCATGCCATGGCTATTACCTACACCATTAACCTTAACTTTTTATTGTCATGGCTAATGCATAAGTATTAGCCACACTTTTTTGCAGTCATGGCTAAAACCAAATTATTAGCCACGGTTTTGCAATCATGGCTAATATTATTGCATTAGCCACGATTTTTAACCCTGGCAAAAAAAAAGTGTAGCTAATACTCATTTTTCTAGTAGTGTGATATCCTTTTGGATGACAGAGAATGAGTTTATCAAACCTTGATTTATTATTTTGGTAATTCAAATGTGTATAAAATGTATCTAAATATAATAAATCAGCAGAGTGTTTAATTATTCAACTTTTGGTTTAACCTTTTGATTGTTGTTGGTTTAATTCTATGCATTACTCTTGCCTAGAGATTTCTTTTCATTGTTTAGATTTACTTTATGAAGCACAGTTATTTTATTTTGATTATTAATATCCTTATCCTTAGTTAGTGCACCCCTCTCACTTGTTTGAAAATCACTAGGTCTAATAAATCTAAATAGATTTTTCCAGGCTGGTATGCTAGTGATTTCTATGCTAGTGCAAGGGTCTGCTCCTAGACCTAGGTGTTTAAATCTCATTGAGAGGTTTTGTGTGATATCTTTGAGCTTTTGACTCCTCCCATTGAGAGAGTCCTCAAAGACTTTTGCCTTTGTTAGCTCTTCTTTTAATTTTAGATTTTCATTTCTAATTTCTATCAATTCTGTTTCTTTACCCTGAATTTTATTTCTCAAATCATTATTTAATGAATATAATTCATCTTTCTTAATATTTTCTAATTCTTCCCTACTTGTTTCTAATTCTTTTTGTATTTTGAGGAAATCATTGCAAAATTCTTTAAAGCAATTTTTAAAATCATCTAAATTGAAATCAAAATCATCAAACAGAGACACCTGTTGTTCTTCATCATCTAAAGACATCCCTAATGCCATAATGCAGGCTGCTTCAACATTTTTTTCTTCATCACTCTCCGATGAAGAGGAGTTTGACTCTGCTTCAGAGTCACTCTAGGTTTCAGCAATGAAACCGTTGCCATTCTTCTTGTCTTTCCTCCTGAAAGACTTCTTCTTCTGCTCATCTTTGTTGCTTCTCCCGTCTCTTTGTTCCTGAGGGAAATCATGGGCTATGTTCCCTGGCTTGTTGTAGGAGAAGCAAATCACCTCCTTCTTTGGAGTCTTATCAAATTTAGGCCTTGAGCTCCTCTCTCTTCTCCTTGTGTTTTCTATCTTGAACCACTTTCTGTATCTCCTTGCTAGGATACTGAACATTTCATCTTAAGGAGTGGATGACACTCCTTTAATAACTTTCAAGGCATGGCTCCTCTGGATGGGAGTTGAGGGTGTCGCCATTGCATCTGAATCATCTCTGTTTTTCAGTAGCATCTCATATGATTTAAGCTTTACTAGCACAACATCAGTAGAGAGTTCTCTAAGGCATCTGGACTCTCTGATGGCCAAGATCCTTGAGTCCCATGAGCTTGGGAAGAACATGAGGATCTTATCATTGATCTATGTCAAGGATATTTCCTTGTCCAAACTCTTTAGCTCATTGATAATGATGCTGAATCTGTCATACATTTCAACAATACTTTCCTCAGCTCTCTTTTGAAAGTTCTCATATTGGGATATGAGAAGGGACCTCCTATCCTTTCTTTCATCAGAACTCCCTTCTACCATTCTGGAAAGGGATTCCCAGATGTCTTTTGCTGATTGGTAGTCAGCTACTTTCTCGAAAATGTCATATGACATTATGGAAACCAAAATGTTCATAGCCTTAGCATCACATGCCTTCTGCTTCTTCTCAGCCTCTGTCCACTCATTCCTTGGGATAGCTTCTAGTGTTAAAGATCCACTACCATCTTGTCTTACTGAAGTTGGGGGACCTAAAATTATAACATCAAAAATGACTTCATCAATAGAGTTCATGTAAAGCTTTATTCTGGCCTTCCAGAGTGTAAACTTATTTAGGTTACACACTGGTGGTATTGTTGATGCATAATGCTTAGAACTCATTTTCTTAAAAAATAGTTTTAACTAATTTAAAATAAGGAAATGAGAGCGAGGAGATCTTTTGATCAAGGCGTTAACCTTTTAAGGATCAACCTCTCTCTCATATTTAAAAGTGTATAGTGTGCCTCTGAGTATTCTCTAGAGGGGGTGAATAGAGTTTTATATATTTTCTACCCTAATTATGCACACACAGTAAAAACACTAAGTATTATGCAATCAACAATCCAAAGACAGAATAATGTAAACATAGATTGCTGGAAAAATAAACGCAAAAAACAGAAAGTATGGACATCATAGAAAATCAACACACAGATGATACAGGAAATTTTATAGAGGTTCCCCAAAATGTGGGTACTCCTCTCTTCTACCTCCCTGGTAGGATTGCACAACCTGTGCCTGAGTCTTTTGATAAGGAGACTCTTAGAACCACTGAGTCTTTTGATAAGGAGACTCTTAGAACCACCGAGTCTTTTGATAAGGAGACTCTTAGAACCAATCAATCCTTTGAAAGAGGGATTAATAAAACTCTTTAATAGTATGAAGAATAAGGTGGAAGAATGTAAGAAGGGGGAGAAAAGAATTCTATTCTCAGAATTCTTCAGAAGCTATTTCTCAAGAACATCAGCTTCTGATTTTCACTAGATATGTATATGATGAACTCTTGCTTATGATTGTGACGATTTACAAGGGTTATTTGCTTGATCCTTTTCTCTGAGCACTTCTTGTAATATACATGTTATATGATGAAGAAGAAGAAGCAGTTGTTTTATATTTCCTCTGCAGAGAGAGCACTTATATTTCTATCTTATGGTTGAATGAGGAAGGAGGACAAAAAAGGAGAACTCTATTCGACAGAATGATAATAATCAAAGCCATAGTTTTCTTCTCCTCTTCAACATACTTATTCTGCATGATTGGTATTTGAATTTCTTTCCCCTTTTAGGCTGTCCTGAAAAGGAATCCTTATTGGACATTTGATTTGCCTTTTTTTTTTGGTCCTGACCCATTCATTTATTTTGAATACCTTCCAATAATGTTTTAGCTATGTACTGGAATACTCCATTTCATTATTGGCATTAAACGAGCCGTTGGAGAACTGTCTCCAGCCTTGTGGTCCTTCTGAAAAGGTGTTAAAAGGACAACAGAAGAAAGCTTCCTTTTTAGACTGTATTCGACGCTGCGTCGAATTGAACTTCTTTCTTATCGACAGACCTCTGAGTTCTTATTAGAGTAGCTTCAAAATCCATTTTAGCTCTGACTGAACTCAAATGTCGACGTAGTGTCAAATTGACTTCCTTCTTATCGATGCACCTCTGAGTTCTTATTGAAGTGCCTTCAAAATAGTTCTCAACTCTGAATGAACACAGATGCCAACGTTAGGTCAAATACTTCTCGACGTATCCGTCGAGTTGAAGGCTTGAACTTGGACTTCATCTTCTGCGTCGAGTTGCAGTGGAAGGTACGTCGACTTCACTGATGGCTTCGACAAGCTCTTCCTTCTACGTCGAGTCCCTTTCGATGTTTCGTCGACTTGACTTAAACTTCGACAGGCTGATTAAGTTGCTTGGACTTCTAGTCAGAGTTGTGTCAACATAAAGTCGATGTTGCGTCTACTTTCATTCGACGCAAGTCTTAACATAACTAACTTTTTAATTATCTTGACTTGACCTTGACACTCTAAGATGAGTGTGACATCCTAAGACATCTAATGACCATTTTACCCTTTTTATACAATATGGGTAATAATCCTAGGGAGTAAAATCACCAATAGATAATTTATTAAGTTAAATCAAAATGAGTTTTTCCCAGCAACACATTCTTGACACATAAAGGGATTGTTCCTTCTTCCATGTTTATAATAGCTCTAGCAATGTCTAGGAAGGGATTAACAAAATGAGTGGTGATTCCATATTGTCTTCAATTTTAAGCACCATAAAATCAAGAGGGAAAATAAATGGTCCTTATTTGACTAGAATGTTCTCAACTATGCCTGAAGGATAATGAGTTGATTTATCGGCAAGTTGAAGTGAAATATTTGTTGGTTTTAGCTCTTCAATCCCAAGACATTTAAAAATAGAGTGGGGAAATCATATTAATCAAAACTCCAAAATCATAGAGTGCATTTCAAGTTAAATTAGAAATAAAATAAGAAAGCATGAAACTCCCCAGATCCTTAATCTTAGGCAGACTATTATTTTGACATATCATTGTTTATACTTCCATAACCTTTATAGTGCCGAATTCTTCCAATTTTCTCTATCGAGATAATAGTTCTTGTAAGAATTTAGTATAACTCAACATTTGAGTTAATGTATCAAGTAATGGAACATTAATATTCACCTTTTTAATCATCTCCAAAATTAATTTAATTTTTTCCCGTTACTCTCTCTTTTTGTACCCTTTGGGTAAGGGATAGCTGGAGTACTCAGATTTAATATCCCCTTTAGATTTTTTTCAGAAATAATTTGAATAAAATTCTTCTCTTCTCTTAAATCCATAGTAATCCTAGGAAGGACTATTTCAATTCTAAGAAATATGGCGTTAATATGCTCCTTCAGGTTAAATTCAGTGTTTCCGAGTAGAGTTCCATGTGATCTCTCGAAAATCACCTAAAATAATTAGCCGTTTTACTGTTCAAGATTATAGATGGAACCTTCTTGATTGCGTAGAGATCCTTCGAGTGATAGGATTCTCTTATCTAAATTTACTGTGAACTTCCCCATAAGTTACTCGAGATTAGGTATCCCATATTCCTAGGCATTACCAAATGTATTATTGTTTTGTGGTCTCTAAGCATTATTTTGGGTTGCTCTAGGAAAAATTAGGATGATTGCACCACACAAAATTATAAGTTGTAGAATACGGGTTGTTCTTGTGGATTACATACTGGCCCAGGGTTATTATTATTAATATTAACCACATATGCAAAATACTCCATTTCTTGAGGGGTGAACATGGCAACGCTCAGAATGTTCTTATAGTGTGAGATCTTACTGTTCTTATAGTATGAGGTCTTATTGTGATGGCCGAGTAAGGCTATTTATCTTCTTCAACAAGTTTCAACTTATAGTGCTAGGGATGTCATAGTATTAATGTTGTAGACACCTACTTATTTTCCTATCATGGCCATAATAGTGGTCCATTGATAATTATTGATGGTCATATCATCAATTAATTCTTTACAACCATAGGTGTCTTATTATTCAATGTTCCTCATGCAGTGGAATCAGTCATTTATTTGGTACCAAGGTTGAGGCCATTATAGAATATTTGCATCAGAATCCAAAGCAGTAAAGTGTGGTGGGGAAAACATCTTAATAAATCCTTAAATCTCTACCAAGCATCATATAATGATTCAAATTCTAATTTAACATTGTTTGGCAATTTTTACAGGTGGAAAATATTTTGATAAAAACTTCTCTATCGTTAGATCCCAAGTTATGATCGAACCTCTCAAAAGAGAGTTCAACCATTGCTTGGCTTTACTTTTTAAGGGGAAGTGGAATAAATGAAGTCGTATGACATCATTAGTGGCAATATTTATCTTAAATATAGCTCAGATTTTAAGGAAATTCATGATACGACTATTGGGGTCTTCATCTTGTAGTACGTCAAATTTTACAATCTATTGCACCATATGGTTGATTCTTGATTTGAGTTCAAAATTATTAATGAATGCTACTAGATGTACAATACTAGATCACATGCCTTCAAGAATTGGTTGATCATAGTTGGACATAGTCTGTATGTGTTCATCATTATCTTCTTTCGTGTTATCAGCCATAGTGTTATGATGTAAAATGATGGTTGTTTCTAAATGTTTGGATATCACTTTCCTTTCCTTTAGTAGGCCTAAACTTTTTCTCAGCAAACACATCAGATTTTTGAATATACTTGATCAAAATCCGTGATAGTTATCCTATTAAATTAATGATAATGCTTTATTAAGAAAGGGGAATTAATATGGAACAAATTTTAAGCGGAAAAATAGGACTTAAAAATAAACTTTTGAAAACAAATCAAATTGAAAGTAATTGTTTTGGTATTTCTGGGTGCAAAGCGATATGCAAAAACAACTTACTATTGTATAAGATTAACAAGAAAAATAGGTTTTCAATTAGCAAGAAATTTTTTGGATATAAATTTGACATCCGTGTCCCTGACAATGGAGCCAGAAACTTGATATGTTCCATTCACATCCATATTAGCAATAGATTTATATACATTTTAGGCAAACGGTGCGCCTATCATTATTGTATTGGAGTTCTTAATATATCAAGGTTCACATTTATAATTTTCCCGGGATCATCTCTTACGTAAACCACTTCTATTCTCTCTTGTTATCTTACTAATTTCATATTTGGAAAATAGTTTTTTAATAATAAGATACTAGAACTAATATTGGATAACTAAAACTCTTGATATTTGGGGTTATATGGCTATATAAAATCACTACAAGATAAAGGTCTTTTAAAGAATTTAAGATTAGGTTCAAAGATGTAATATTTGATTCAAATCTACTCCAAGAGATTCCATGCTACTCCGGTCCCAACATCATATGGGTATTCAGAGCCCTTATTTTAGAGAGGCCTAACTGAGATTTGAACTATGGGTAGGATCCCCTAAAGATAGCCTTAATGTTTTGTGAATCTAATTACTAGGTTTTGCATGCCCTAGACGAGAGAATTATGTTTCCCAATTCTTTTAGTGAGCAATCGGCTCTCTTTATTCAATGCTTGACTTTATTCATGTTACTACCCAAAATCATATGGATACACGAATATTATAAATCATGATGAAAATACACTAGTAATAAATCATCGAGCATGGAAGAGATATAGTAGAAAAGAAGACTAATCACAACATTTAAAAATAGTACTAAAATTATTCATTAAATATGAAAAGTAAACCATTGAAATTGTATTGATCACATGAATACAAAAAACATATGCAAGGGAAAAGGAGGTGAGAGACTTTGAACTAGGAAGATCAAAAAGAGTAATGAGTATACATGAATACGTTCCTCTTAGAACTCCTTCGCCCTCGAGATTCCTTCCTTGCCCTAGAGTACTGTCCATAAAACGTCCAAATTACAAGAATACCTTGGAAAGAATTGTTAGGGAGATACTCTCAGTCCTTCAAAGATCATTGGAATTCCTCCATCTCCATCTTTCCTCCTCTCTCTGAAACCATGACTGTCTATTTATAGTTTCTATAAAAATGTATCCACACGCCTTTGCCATACGGGGGCATGCCTCAATAGTTGTGTCCCCCAAATCCAAACATTTCTACCATCCATATCCACTGATCAGTTGTGCACATGGGTGGGTAACATGTGTGTGTGCCTAAATTGATGCACCTTTTCATCATTAATCGCCTTGATACCATACTCCATAACATCTACACCGCCAATCTGTAGGATATGTGTCTCAAGGAGTGTGAAAAGTCAAATCCCGCCATTTTATTGGAATTTTCATCTTGATTCCTTTCTCCTTTTGGATCAACGCTCAATTCTTGCTCTTTTGTCCTGAAAACATAAAGCAACTCAATAAGACATGAAAGATAGTATTTTAGTGGTGAAAAGTGATGATGAAAAGAGAATAAATTTAGTATAATTATGTGTTCATCAATATTTTATTAGGAACTTCACCCTATAAATTGAACCTCTTAGAGACCTTTGATTTAAAAATATTAAAAACCAAAGTTGTAGTCCAATATTTAGTCGAGAACTTTGGTATTCAAAGCTTTTCTATTAGAAGCCTCTGTGGACCTCAAAAACCAAGCACAAGTTGACTAAAAATTCACTCAAAATCCATTTTCAAAAAAATGATGCTCTAGAAATTTCTTGAAACTTCATACTTAATTTTGAGTACCTTAGAGGATAAACTAGAAAATTTTCATTAAGGTCAAGTTCTATAAAAAAAATGAAATCTACAACATTGCAAAAGAGACTAACCCAACTAGAAGCTTCTAGTGTGGTCAAATGAGGATCTAAACATGACAACCAATTATTCTAAAACTTAAATTAGTTTTTATAAATAATTTATAACTTTAGGTTTATTTTTGGAACACATGCATTACTCAAACAAAAGAACCATGAATACCAAACTTGTAGGCCTATGTATCTACAAGAAATGTGGCTTTCAATGCTTCCATATTTGAGGTTATTTGATTACGCCAAATGGTTCCCCAAGTTGATCATAATTTAGAGAAGTACAATATAAAATGTTGACTATGGTGATAAAATCTAGAAAATTCATGTCAAGATGAACTTCTGAAAAATGGGTGGACATATACTCTTATCGTGGAACTTCACCACCCATAGAACTTTAAATGGAACAAGAAATGAGTCAGATAAATGATGATCATGATTATGAATAAGCACTAAATAGATTCACCCATTTCTTTATTTAAACTAATCTTACACATGCATGCATAATGGGTGGGATGGGTGTAAAGATGTGTTGGGTATGCAGGCTCTCGGGGTAGGTCACACTAATGGGTGATTATGTAGAAAAAATCTGGATGACTTAGAGCAAGGGATACCATAGGATAGGTACCTATCATCTGGGTTGGAACTCCTCTCTTTATGTGATATGATTCTGCTAAGATGGAGATGTAGATGAGTGTGTGTCCTCATCATAGTACTAAGGTACTATACCTAGGCTCGTGTTGTGGCTATGCCCTGGAAGAGGGAATGACCAACCCACTATACTTATATGTCCACAATGGGGAGGTCAGACGAATATCACAAAACTGGTTACTATGAAGACATTGGGGTAAAAGCATATGGAATTACATATCGAACATCATTGCATAATTTATTACTCATGATGATATATCTGCTTACTTATTTCTCACCCTTCTTCATATTATATGCTTCAACTATTATGATAATCGTGTTTGTAGGATTTGTATGCCCCGAGCATTAAGATGGGGCAGGCGAGGATGAAGGGGTTCATTTATTCAAATTTAATAAATTCTTTGTTGTTTCCCCAAGATTCGACAGAGTTAGACATGGTGATGGGGCATATGGTGAAGCCTGACAGACAAGAGTAGGACCAGGTGTAGGAGATCCATAAAATGAGCTTAACATGCAATAAATATGGGGTAACTAGAATGTTATACATATATTTCTGGTTCATAATGGATAATCTATGTATATATTTTGTGTGACACTGCCGCCTTTATCTAGATATTATCCCATGACTTTTATTATAATATTCTTCCGCTATTTTGATGTGATTGTAAAAGATGTGTTTTCTTTGCAAGATGATGGTTTCAGGATGAAGGAGATGGATTGGATTGATGGGGGGCCCTCTACTTTGAAGTGTCTCCCTACTCTAGACATTCTACATGGGAATATGGTCCTCTTTAGATATGTACGTGGGATGAGACCTTAGATGACCCACCAAGGAGGATTGATTGGTCAACCCCATTTAATATGTCAGGCTTGTCCCAATTAATACCCATTAATCCCTTATAACTCATAACCGCCCAATACCCACTCACTATTTTCATCTCCACACTACTATCCAAGAGTTGACACCCCGATACAACATTAATGAATCTCCGACAAGGTGCCCCCCTTAGATGGTAGCCAGAGTAAAAAATATCTCTATTATGAGGTGGATGGGGTTATGTGGCAACCAAGTTATCATATAAAAGTACATCAAGACCCTTGAATCTTCTACATAGATCATTGCGACTACAAAAATGAGATAGCTCATTTATACTCACTATCGGTGCCTCCCTAGCTCTCTCCAACAACTCCTCCTTCCTGATCTCCATTGAAGCCTCCTTGAGCTCAAAATGCTCATTGATTGACAACCATCACATGTTCATCACTCCCATCTATAGACATTCACCACACTTTCCATGGGAGTTCCGTACATTGAAGCACTAAATTTCATTACTAGAAAAATGACTTTTAGCCACACTTTTTTTTGCCACGGGTCCAAAATCATGGCTAATAATGAAGTATTAGCCATGACCCATAATTCGTGGCTAATACGCAAGCATTAGCCATGGATGGCTAATTCGTGGTGAAAAAGAAAGCATTAGACAAAGTTTGTTTAATTCATGGCTAATAAGATAGTATTAGCCATGATTTCCTAACTCGTGGCTAATATTTGTATCACATTTCGTAATTCATGACTAAAAAGTAAAGCTAAAATTTTGGGTCATGATAAAAAATAGCTATGAGATAATTGATTACATTTTTGCTACTTCTATTAATAACATTCTTAAGTAATTTAATATTAATTTAAACATTACTTCTTATAATTAATTAATTTTTTCACATTTAATTTGATCACATCACATGTTATGACCGCCTAATTCACGGCTAAATGTTGTATTTGTCGATGCACTTTAGGCTATAATTTTAATGTGTTGTCCAGCCAAAAAAAATTTAGTTCCCTCCTATTAATTTGACACCCCCCCAAAAAATTAGAAAAATAAAACTGCTAATGTGATAGTTATTCCCTCGGCTTGGTTAGGGTTATCTACAACAAGTGATTACCTGATCAACCAGATGTCACTTCCTCTTCACTACTTCTCATGACTCTGATGTCCTCTACATCTCGCATTATCGCCGATTGACAAAGTTCCCGACCTACCCTGACCAAGGTCTAACAGATTAAACTTCAATGTGATCAACGCGTCTAGCGTAGGGGTGAAAATTGAGTTGAGCCAGCTCGACGAGCTGGCTCAAAAAAACTTGAGCTCGGGCTCGAGCCTGTCTAGCTCGAGCTTTATTTCAACCCAAGCTCGAGCCTAATATGTCTTGTTTGTAAGCTAGCAAGTTTTTTTAAAAAAAATATTTATTATATGTATTATAAAAATACATAATACCAATATAAAATATATTATTAAATAAAAGTGATTTAGAATTAAAGTATTTTAATAAATTTTAAATGAAATGACTTCACGCGAGCCCTACAGCAACTCCCGATCATTTCTGCCACTAACCCTTCATTCCTCTGTTGGCGAATTCATGAGTCCACGTTCGACAACAAATGAAGTGGCAGCGAACATTGGAGCTCCTGTGTGGCAGCGAATAACCTTATATTCCTCTCTCGGCGAAGCCATTTCCGACAACCATGTGCTTACTATCCACCACGAGAATCCTTCTTGCGCACTCCTCCTTGCTCGCTGACCGTCGGATCTGCCAGATTTTGCTAGTCGATGCCTTCTTGCTCGCCGGCCACAGTGAGATTACCAATTTAGGGGTTCTTCTTTTCTTGGGTAACATTCTCCTCCATCCTCCTCACATTCAAGCTTATATTTACAATGGATTGGTATGTCTACTCCTTTCTTATATGCTGACCGAGTGTTTTTCCTTGCCAAAATAGGGATTCTCCTTGCTTGCATTTGTAGTTGCATCATATATTAGGGTTTGCATATGTATGGTAGGGTACGCCCATTGTTCATTGATTCATAGAGTCAATATATTATTTCAGATATCAATGTATTATTCTAGATAAAAATTACAATTATTTTGTGAGGAAGGAAATTGAATAAAAACTATAACCGAATAGAGTATAACATTGTATTTTTTTTCTATTTAAACTCATAATAAATGTTGTTATGAATGAAGTATCACATCTTTTCTATAGGTACTACTCTACTTATAGTCATGTTGAGAGGCTTGCTTACATTTCCCTTAACAACTAAATAATTAGAGATCCATAAAATTGTTATAGCATCGATCTTTGAGAAACTTAATGTTTTCAATTAAATAAAATTTTCTCAAAATTTCTTTGCTCATATGGATGAGGCTCATGATCTATGCACTGCAGATTTTAAAATATCCAAAGTTGCCTATGTTAATTCATTTAGTGCTAGAATTTTTACTTGAATGCCTTCTAAATTTTTTTTAGAAATGGATTTAATACACTTACAATCAATTTATATACCAGCCTTTGTATTAAGCAATATGTTTATGACATCTATGTTCATTGAGTGTTGAAATAAATTTGTGAAACCCTAAATTTCTGATTAGAGTTAGGTTCACTAAACTTGGCCGGCAGTTCAGTGGCTATAACCATGGGTAGCACTTATATTCAACAAACTCAATGGCTATTAAAATAGGCACCATCTAAATTCATCGAACTTGGTCATCTGGGACTGTTGCTTAGATCATATTGCCTTGCAGCCATGTTCACTGAAAGTTCTTAGAAAGGGTATGCTTTTAATTAAAATTTGGAAAAAATGGGCTTCTTATAAGATAGCATGCTTACACTACCTAAGTTAAATATATAATAATTATAACACGCCTTTGTCCATACATTTATGCTAGTCTAGATAACTCCTAGCTATTATTAGTTTTTTAAACAGGGTACATGAAGACTATAATTGATAGTGGAACAACCATGGCTTACCTACCTAAAGAAGTTTTTAGCAATCGTTGAATATGGTATCTATCATTTCTTTGTGCTGGTAGATTGGTGAACTGGGAATGCGTACTTAATATTGTAATGGTTTCCCTTTTAGATGTTTACTTATAAGCCTGATCTGAACTTCTAGACCATTCAGAACTTTCTCTGCTTCAAATTTTTTGGAAGGTATGCCATTCTAACAACTAGGACTTTGTTATCCAAACTCATTAGTGATGTATTGTAGTATCATCAGAAAGTAGTTTTTATGTAGTTTTTCATTGGTTTGAGTTTTTTCATGAAAACCTAATTTGGGAGAGGAAAAACACTTCTTACCTCAATGAGAGGCAAGAAGTGTTATTTACATTATTTATTTTAGTCCCTATACATTATTAGAAAATATAATATTTGGAGTAAACTCACTTTTACTGTTCTTCTAACAATCATTTCTTCATTTAACTTTTTCTAGTTTACCACACATCCAATTTTAGGTCCTTCCATATATTCTATTTCTAATTTGTTTCACTAATGGTTATTTTCTTCTTCATTGTAATAATCCAGCTTCCCCATTTAAACGAACCTAGATGATACCTGACTCTTATACATGCATCCACTTTATCATTTCCTGAGCTTCTGTCAACACTTCCACAAATTGGGCTTCAAGGATTAAAATAGGGATCCATACCAGCAAAAATTGAAAAGTTTCTAGCTAGGTTCACATTTTTCTATTTATTTGAAACTCTTGAATAACTTTGACATTCAATGGCTCATTTAATATTTGACAGCCAAGGATTGCGAGCTGGCATCTTTGAAGCTAGCAAGCACCTGGTAACAAATGTTGCTTCTACCCTTCCAAAGTTTCATGTAGGTATTTCTTATCCATTTGTAATTTCAAAATGTTACCAATCTGTGTTAACCAATTTTCATGCCTAAACAATAACATGTCACATGTTTTGTAATACTATGTTTAATTTAATTTCCATCACAAAATATTTCATTTTGTGGTTTTCCATATGCTAATTACCTATGATTATATTAATGGAAACTAGTATTCTGTCTTTTTTCTATAGCTTTGTCGGAAACTCAATTGTAGATGTTAGCATGATCAATGCACAAATAACTAAGAATTTAAACACCGCAAGGAGACACCAAGATTATTTAAAGAAGTGAAATAAGGGTTTGGAGCAAACTGTAGTACTACAATCGAACTTCAGCCAAACAGATGAACATTATAAATTTTGGTAAAATTTACCGATTATATGTACTATATTAGCATTATGAAATGTTGGTGTTGTAGTATTGAACCTAATATAAAATTTGATTTTTGTGTGTCAATAACATGATGTGCAAATATAATTATTTGGGTTGTGAATATAATTTGACTATGAATAGTTGGTAGCAGTGTGCTTATAACATTAACTTTCTTTTGTTTATTGAATTATTTGTCACGACTTCAAATCATGGCAAATAGTTTCTTAAATAACTCAGGCAAGTATTTGCCACGGCTTCAAACCGTGGCATATTTTTTTTTAAATCAGTTGAGTATTTTCCACGGTTTCAAACCGTGGCAAATACTTTTTTTAATAAATTGAGCAAGTATTTTTCCACGGTTTAGTACCGTGGAAAATTATAAACTTGTAGCCATGGCAGAGAAACCGTGGCAAAAAGCTGCTGAAATAAAGAATTTTCGCCATGGTTTAAAGTCATGGTTAAAAGTCATGGTTAAAAGTCATGGTTAAAAGTCATGGTTAAAAGTCATGGTTAAAAGTCATGGTTAAAAGTCATGGTTAAAAGTCATGGTTAAAAGTCATGGTTAAAAGTCATGGTTAAAAGTCATGGTTAAAAATCGTGGCAGAAGGGTATTTTCCACTGAACGGGCATGGCAATAACTTTTTGCAATGCTTGCATTGCCAACGCCATTTTGCCACGGGCAGGTCGTGGCAAAAGACCTTTTGCCACAGTTTTGGACTTCTTGCTACGACAATTTGTCGTGGCAAAATGTCTATTTTCTGGTAGTGAAGCAATTTGACCCTCATATTCCCTTAAGCAATACAGATGGAAGAGACTTCCCATGTCATTCTGGTAACACCCCCAAATTTCATGTTGATTGAGACCACAAGGGACCTAAGAAGCTTAGGGAAGCCTCTTGAAGGTTGAAGGCTGCTTGGGGAGATTTTGGAGGTCATTTTTTATAGCTTCTTGCTCTACAGGGCCTAACACGTGGATGTTACCAAGCACTAAGAATGACAAATGTTCCTAAACCGTACATGACTTAGAGCACAATTGAATTCAACCATGTACCACTATCATGTAATTCTACACGATATTGGAAACCACATGACTAAGTTGTGTCACAAGCCATGTATTGCCTCATGAAACGAAACTGCGTCCCCTAGCTTTATATGGATGAACATGTCAAGGTACTCATCCAGATAAGAGGTCGTTTACATGGCCATAAACAATTTTTAAGACCTAATTTTGTGCAATTTGATTTGGGATATTTAAATCCATTGGCCAAGGTTATTTCCTTAACTCATAAGCTCAAGGTTGAGAGTTTAAAGGGCTCATTTTCACCCTTGCACTCTCTCATATATGTTTGGAAAGAAGAGAGGAGGAGGAGAGCTTGAAGGAAGAAGAAGAGTAATTTGGCAGAGCTTCGTGACTCCAAACGATGAACCATCACCGATATTAGATTGATAAGACTTCCACGTTCCTTCTCCACACTCTCTTTCAAGGATTCCATGGTTGGAAGAAAATCACGGAAGGTAACAATCCCTCTCTTCCCGAGTTTTAGGATGCATGCTTGTATTCTTTTTTTATTAATTTCAATATTGGTATTTATGGAACCCGATGCCTCTAATTAGAGGTCTTGGGGTTGACACAGTTAATTATAAACCACTGGGGCTGGGTAATGTCACCTCGACATGAATACATTTATTTCCTATGGCAATTCTCAGATTAGGCATTGTGGGTGAAGCCAAATCACGGTCGGTGGCCCAATTTGATGATGTTGCTTAAGGTTCCATATATGAATCTTATTAGGAGTATGACTGTAGCCATAGGACCCTTATAATGCACAATATTCATAAGGGTCCACGATATTGGATTTAGGGCATGTGATGTATATAAGACTTCTATTGGGACACGCGCTATACATCTCTTGGTTTGAGAATAACAAATCCTATTATTTATTTTAGCAAGCTTGTTTTGTCTTTATAGTGTGCAAGAAATACATGCACAATACCATACTAATTGCGTACAATTAAATGCGATGCAAAATAAACATGATGCTCTGAATTATATTCTACCATGGGGCAGTGGCAATCATGATAGCGGGACAACTGCACAACACATTCAAATGGATTCATTGGCGGGAGCAGTAAAGCGAATTTGTAAATAATATAACACGCAACATTAACTCTAATGCACATTGATAACTGAAAGGAAATCCCAGCAATCATCTGCTAATTGAGGAGCCAAATGGAGCATGTGATCCATCTGATGGTAGGAGTATATATTGAGCTAATGTGTCACGGTAACTCGAGCACGGTGTGGTAGCGGTTTCCTAAAATATGAAACACGGATACCATTTCTGGATGACTGTCGAGTTAATCTCTTACAATTATGGGTATCGCGGGGCGGTAATACCTACCATTGACACTAGATCACAATTCAATTTAAAAGGTTGCTCGACACTTTCATTAAAATGAACGATGAATACACAACTACGAACTATTTAGTATGAGCCCTCATCCCAGACATCCAGAGCCCTCCCTACAACAATATTAAAGATCCAAAGGAGAACTTGAAGGCGGAATCCATCAACGCTCATTCTACAAGATGGAAGAATGTGGCTATAACTCTGATCTTTCGCGTGTCTTCATCATCGCCTTTAGATTTTCTCTATAAGGAGTCTAACTACAAAAATTTTATTTCTCTATCTTCTATGTTCTCTTTTCTTTTTGTGACTACTTGTGTGTAACGATAGTGGAATTCTCTCGTATTGGCGACTAGTTCTGTGTGAGGCTTAATGATGAATTCTTATTAAGAGTAGGTAACTAGATCAAGGGAGTAGGTGTAGGGGGCATGAGTCCTATCTAGGGAGAGATATGATATGTCTAATCACTCATTAGGGAGAGGGGTCGTTATAGAAAACCCAAGAGTAAAAATCATCGCTTTGATTTCTAGCGATATTGAAATCACAATTTTGTAATCATTTTGATGTAATAAAAATTATATCTTTTTGTTTTCAATTATCAAACTATTATTTTTAAATTTTGTTATAAAGTAATTTCATATTTTGCAAAAGATAATTATTTACAAAAATTTTTTTATAACACCCTTATTCACCCCCACCTCTATGGGCCCCTAACGATCCAACAAGTGGCATCAAATCTACATTATTCCAAAAAGGTTTCACCACCTAGAATGATGGCGTATCATGATCTCACCTCATCAAGATGGGAGGAATCTTCAAATATTGATTTTTCCTAGCGCCATTGTTATTCATCGGAGAAAATTATAATTCTTGAAAAAGCACTAATAAATAGTTTCTTATTACATTAGACGTAGATGCTTGGAATATAACTATAACAAACTATAAGTTTAGGGATGTCTAATCATCTATAGGGGGTGAATATGTGTTTGAGTGCTTTTCAATTATTAAAAATCTAGGTAGATAAATCACAGAAAAGTTAACACATCACAAATTGCACATTTGTTTATAGTGGATCCCTGAGTTGGGTACGCCCACTTTCTGTTGAAATTGTTGAAGTGGAAGTTTGGAGGGCCTTTGGACCTGGGAGGTCTGGGAGGAGGTCGGGCGGTCTGGTGTGACCGCACCACCTGGCAGTCTGCCTCTACGGTCTGGCTGGTCTTAGCCTAGCTGCGGTCTCCTGGCTTGATCACCGGTTTGGGTCCAAGGCGGCTGAAGGTGAAGGCCGCGCGGTCTGTCTTTTATCGCGTGGCGGGCTGTTCGTCTTCAGGTGTGCGCGGTCTGTGTTTGATCGCGTGGCGTGCTGTCCTCTTCAAGGCTGTGGCGGTCTGGTGTGACCGCACAGCTTGATCCAGGTTTTCTCCAGAATGCGGTCTGGTGGCTGACCGGGCTTTCTGGTGGTATTCACGAACTAAGGGTCTTAGTCACGCGGTCTCAGTTCGCGGTCTCAGGAGGAGACTGGTATGCGAGCTGGTCGCTGTTCGCGGTCTCAGGAGGAGACCGGCATGCGGACAAGAGTTCGCGGTCTGTTAGCGAACTGGCTGTGTTCGTGGTCTCGGACGAACACAGGAGGTGAACAGCTTTGGGCAATCTGGCGATCTTCTTTGGAGTCGCGATCTGCTGTGAGAGTGGCAGTCTCTCATAGTCGATGTTGAAGCTGGCGGGTTCACCAAGAATAAAGCAGGAGTACTGTTGCTGATCGCGAGGTATGACCGGTCAGGTCGCGCGGTCTGGAGGGTGGTTATCCTATCTCATAGGGTGGTGACTGGATCAGGTCTCATGCCTATAAATAGGACCCATCGGCAGCAATAATTAACACACACCAAGTGTATGCTGAACTTTCTTCTTTCCTGCGGTCTGAGATTATCTGACCGGGCGGTCTGCTGATTGAACTCTTCTTGTGCAGCTTCTGCGGATAGTGCGGGCAGCAGCGATCACCTCTTCCTCTGAAAGTGTTCGGGCGGTTTGCGGCTTGGAGTTGTGGTGCTGGAGTTCGGGAGAATCAGGAGTTCGAAAGGAAGGGTGCGGACTGATCAGCGGTCTGGTGTTGTTCTGAGGTCGACTGCGGTCTGCGGGTTGGCAAGTTGCTGAGGTCGCAAGGGGAGACTGCGCGGTCTCGTGTTATCTTCAACTTTGTATTTTTCTCTTTGGTGTTTGTGCTGGCGAAATCATGTCTCGCCAAGCATGCCTTGCCTTGTAATTTGAAGTTGCTTTCAATAAAGATCAGTTGTTTGCCTCCATTTGCTTCTGGTTGTTTGGCTTGTAACTCTAAGTTGACTAACTCCTGCTCACTTCATAAAGATTCGAAAAATTTCACATGGTATCAGAGCCAGGTTGGAGTGGTTGAGCAGTGAGTGACTTAGAGTAGCCATCGCCTTTGTGAAGAAGGAACCAGTGGTAGAGCAATGGAAGCGAGGGGTCTTGGAATTGAAATGCTTACATCGACTAACTTCAAGAAGTGGAAGTCATCTATGCAGAGCTATCTTCTAGGTGAGGACCTTTGGGAGGTAATTGGAGGAGATCAGACGCAGGAAGTTGTCCCAGAAGGAGATAATGGGACTGAGGTGAGAACTTGGAGGAGGACGAATGCGAAGGCAGAGTTCTCTCTGAAGAGGGCAATCTCACCTGATCTGTTTGATCACATTCTGGGATGTGGATCGGCTGCAGAGATCTGGAGAGCCCTGGATGGGCTGTTTAACAAGAAGAATGTAGCAAGGCTACAGTTCTTGGAGAATGAGCTGGCAAGGTCAGCTCAGGGAGATCTTTCTATCTCCACTTTCTTTCTGAAGATGAAGAACTTGTGCGCTGAAATCTCCGCATTAGATCCTGATGAGCCTATCTCTGAGGCGAAGCTGAAGAGGCACATCATCTGCGGCTTGCGGAAGGAATATGTTGCCTTTGTGATGTCGGTGCAGGGGTGGGCAAATCAGCCATCTCTGTTGGAGCTGGAGAACTTGCTTGCATCGCAAGAAAGTTTGGCAAGGCAGATGGCGGGGATGTCGGTGGCTGGGGGAAATGGCGAAGTGCTCTTCTCAGGGAAGAAGAAGAAGCGGGATAAGAAGAAGAAGACCGCTGGAGGAGGCTATGGGCCTTCAACTTCTGGGCAGCAGGAAAGGGGGTATGCTCCCAAGGCTGACGGGAAGAAGAAGGGGGAAGGTCCGAAATGCTTCAAGTGTGGCAAGTATGGCCACATCAAGAAGGATTGCAAGATGGTCACCCAAGCTGGGCATACTGCGGAGAAGGAGGAAGTTGAGGCCAGACACTTTGAAGGAGGTTAGGGAGGAGCCTTCTCGGCTTCTGTTGGAGCTTCTGCTCCTATCAACTATCTGGAAGACTGGATCGTGGACATGGGGTGTGGTCATCACCTTACCGGAGACGAGACCAAGCTTTCTTCTGCACAGCCCTATACAGGTAACAATGCAATCATTACTGCTGATAATACTGTGCATCCAGTAGAGAAGGTGGGGGTTGTTTCCTTGGGCAGTGATAGATGGCCACTTACTTTGAAGAGTGTCTATCACGTGCCTGGTATGAGGAAAAACCTCTTCTCCATGACCAACGCTGTAGATGCTGGGTATCACGTTCTGTTCGGCCCAACAGAAGTAAAGTTTCTACGAAATTTTGAGGCTGTAAAGGCCGAGGTCGTCCATGTCGGGAGACGCGCAAAGGACTTGTTTGTTTTATCAACAAGTTCCTACGTCGACAAGATGAAGACGAATGATGGTGCTGTTATATGGCATGACAGGTTGGGGCACGTAGGGATGGACAAGCTGAAATCTATGGCGGTGAGAGGTCTGGTCAAGGGCCTGCCAAGTCAATCTTCCTACGGTGAAGGTCATGTTTGCGCGGGATGTTAGTTCGGCAAGTCTCATCGGCTACCGTTTGACAAGTCGCAGACAAGGAGTAGTGTGCCGTTGGAGTGCATCCACAGTGACTTGATGGGACCAACTGCTACCCCAAGCCTCGGAGGCAGCAGATATATGCTGGTGTTAATCGATGATTACACCAGATTTGTCTGGGTTTATTTCCTGAAGGAGAAGGCAGAGGCGTTTGCCAAGTTTGTGGAGTTCAAGGAGCTCGTGGAGGGTCGGCTAAGACTGCGGGTGAAGAATCTAAGGACTGATAACGGAGGGGAGTTCACCTCCAGTGAGTTCTCTACTTTTTGGAGGAAGGCGGGCATCCGGAGGGAGCTCACTTGTGACATACTCCACAGCAGAACGGGTTTGCAGAGCGGAAGATCCGTCATCTGACGGAGACCTGCAAGTGTTGGCTGCATGCCAAGAGTATCCCAAAGTCCTTCTAGGCGGAGGGAATGTCTTGTGCCGCCTACGTCATCAACAGGATGCCTCTGAGTCCCATCAACATGTTGACTCCGCATGAGATGATGTTCAAAGAGAAGCCAAGTGTGGCATATCTTAGGGTGTTTGGATCCACCTGCTACGTGCATGTTCCCGATGCTCTTCAGACGAAGCTAGATACGAAAGCAAGGAAGCTAGTCTTCGTGGGATACGATGAGCGGAAGAAAGGATGGAAGTGCATGGACCCGGAGACGCGGAGGTTTGTTCTATCTCGTGATGTCATGTTCGATGAGGTGACATCTTACAAGGGGTCTTCTGATGTGGAGCTACCAGAAAGCAGGATGGAAGTGCCAGAGAAAGCTGTGGAGGATCTTCAGGTGGAGCTACCTGTGTCACCAGGTGGACCATCTCGTTCTAGTTCCGAGACGGGGGCTTCTAGTTCATGGAGCAGGGGGAGCGATGCTCCTAGCATGTCTAGAAGAGGAGCTAGAGAAGAAGCAGTTGGAGATAATGCGGTTCGGGGGAAGGACCTGAGGAGGTCGAAGCGAGCGATCGTCGCCCCTGATCGCTATACAGGAGGAAACGCAGTGAGCTTCGTCTCATGTTTCTTCGCTGGTCCCTTGGATGAGAGGGAGCCGTCGAGCTTTGAGAAGGCCAGAGGCGTGAAGGAGTGGGACGTTGCAATGCAAGAAGAGATGGCAGCTCTTGAGAAGAATGAGACCTGGTCTCTTGTGCCCAAGCCCAAGGGCACCACTCCTGTTACATGCAAATGGGTCTACAAGCTTAAGAAGAAGGCTGACGACAGCATCGAGCGGTACAAGGCTCGCCTTGTAGCTCGAGGGTTCTCGCAGCAGTACGGTGAAGACTACGAGGAGACTTTCAGTCCGGTGGAAAAAATGACTTCAGTTCGATTCATCATTGCCTTGACGGCTTTCAGTGGATGGGAGATTTGGCAGCTCGACGTCAAGAACACTTTCTTGTACGGTGAGATTGACATGGACATCTTCATGGTCCAGCCACCAGGCTTTGTGTCTGAAGATTTTTTGGAGCATGTCTGCAAGCTGAAGAAGGCCCTGTATGGGTTGAAGTAAGCGTCGAGGGCGTGGTGCGGGAAGATCGCATAATATCTCCTATTATGTGGATTTGTTGCTTCAGACTCAGACTCAACCTGGTTCGTCAAGAAGAGCGGGGAGCTTCAATTCATCGTGCTGCTATACGTCGACGATATGATCGTGACGGGGAACTCGAAGGAGGAGGTAGCACAGCTTCGGGCCGAGCTGTCTATCAGGTTCGAGATGAAGGACTTAGGTGAGCTTCACCACTTCCTTGGACTCGAGGTGCAGAGGAAGGAAGGTGGAGTGCTGGTGACCCAGGCCGGTTATGCGGATCGGATCGTGGAGCGATTCGGCATGAAGGAAGGGAAGTGCACCTCCACACCGCTGGAGAAGGCTATGAAGCTTCAGAAGGATGAGGGGAGGATTATGCAAGATCCGTTGTTGTTCCGAGCTCTGGTTGGGAGCTTGATCTATCTGACGATCACGAGGTCGAATATTGCTTATGCAGTTGGCAGAGTGAGTCGATATATGGCGGAGCCACGGGTACCTCATCTGCTAGCGGCCAAGAACATTTTGAAGTATGTCAAGGCGACCTCGGACATGGGTCTCCTATACAGGAGGGATACGAGCTTCGAGGTGCACGGGTTCATGGATGCTGATTACAGGGGAGATTCGGATGATCGGAAGTCGACGTCTGGATTTGTCTTCATGGCGGGCCATACAGCTATATCATGGTGCAGCAAGAAGCAGGATTCCGTGTCGGTCTACACCACGGAAGCAGAATACAAGGCTTCGGCCTTGGCAGCTTAGGAAGCCATCTAGCTTAGGAGTTTGGTGGGAGACGTCCACAAGGAGGTTTGGGAGTCGACTCTGCTACGCGATGACAACGAGAGTGCACTCAAACTGGTTACCAATCCAGTTTATCACGCGAGGACCAAGCATATCGAGATCGAGCACCACTTCATTCGGGAGAAGGTGCTGGAGGGATCTCTTTCGGTCGGGCATGTGCGGAGTGCGGACAATGTCGCAGACATCTTCACAAAGGCGGTGGCAAAGGGGCCGTTCACACGGCTAAGGAGCTTACTAGGGCTAGTTTCAACTTCCCACTTCAAGGGGGAGTGTTGAAATTGTTGAAGTGGAAGTTTGGAGGGCCTTTGGACCTGGGCGGTCTGGGAGGAGGTCGGGCGGTCTGGTGTGACCGCACGACCTGGCTGTCTGCCGCTGCGGTCTGGCTGGTCTTAGCTTAGCTGCGGTCTCCTGGCTTGATCGCTGGTTTGGGTCTAAGGCGGCTGAAGGTGAAGGTCGCGCGGTCTGTCTCTGATCGCGTGGCGGGCTGTTTGTCTTCAGGTGTGCGCGGTCTGTGTTTGATCGCGTGGCATGCTGTCCTCTTCAAGGCTGTGGCGGTCTGGTGTGACCGCACAGCTTGATCTAGGTTTTCTCCAGAATGCGGTCTGGTGGCTGACCGGGCTTTCTGGTGGTATTCGCGGACTAAGGGTCTTAGTCGCGCGGTCTCAGTTCGCGGTCTCAGGAGGAGACTGGTATGTGAGCTGGTCGCTGTTCGCGGTCTCAGGAGGAGACCGGCATGCGGACAAGAGTTCGCGGTCTGTTAGCGAACTGGCTGTGTTCATGGTCTCGGACGAACACAGGAGGTGAACAGCTTTGGGCGATCTGGCGATCTTATTTGGAGTCGCGATCTGCTGTGAGGGTGGCGGTCTCTCATAGTCGATGTTGAAGCTGGCGGGTTCACCAATAATGAAGCAGGAGTACTGTTGCTGATCGCGAGGTGTGACCGGTCAGGTCGCGCGGTCTGGAGGGTGGTGATCCTATCTCATAGGGTGGTGACTGGATCAGGTCTCACGCCTATAAATAGGACTCATCGGCAGCAATAATTAACACACACCAAGTGTAAGCTGAACTTTCTTCTTTCCTGCGGTCTGAGATTATCTGACCGGGCGGTCTGCTGATTAAACTCTTCTTGTGCAGCTTCTGCGGATAGTGCAGGCAGTAGCGATCACCTCTTCCTCTGAAAGTGTTCGGGCGGTCTGCGGCCTGGAGTTGTGGTGCTGGAGTTCGGGAGAATCAGGAGTTCGAAAGGAAGGGTGCGGACTGATCAGCAGTCTGTTGTTGTTCTGATGTCGACTACGGTCTGCGGGTTGGCGAGTTGATGAGGTCGCAAGTGGAGACCGCGCGGTCTCGTGTTATCTTCAACTTTGTATTTTTCTCTTTGGTGTTTGTGCTGGCGAAATCATGTCTCGCCAAGCATGCCTTACCTTGTAATTTGAAGTTGCTTTCAATAAAGATCAGTTGTTTTGCCTCCATTTGCTTCTGGTTGTTTGCCTTGTAACTCTAAGTTGACTAACTCCTGCTCACTTCATAAAGATTCGAAAAATTTCACACTTTCTCCCTTCACCTATCTAGCAGTGTATTAGACTCGGCTAACTCCTCCAAATACTTAGATCTTACAACTCATAGTACATGACACCTACAGCTCAAGAATAACAGTCTATTCCCTACCTCAGATCCAATCACTGGATCCTATAACTCAGAATCACTCATGAATCATACCTCAAGAACTGTGCATAGTCCCCTACCTAAGATCATTAGCAAGCATCCTACAACTTAGGTTTAAGAGACCCTACACTCAAATTTCCTCAGAAATTCTATAGAAGAATATGTAAAGCAATATTTTATAAATTAATCTTAGACTCAGAAAATGTATCTTGTATAGCCTGAGTTTTCTTGAAGCCTGTAACGAAAATGGTTTCTTTTAAAATCTTTCTTGCAATAGATGTTGAATATTTTAATCGGCAAGATGATTGAATCTTTCTTCAGAAGAATAGAGGGATTTGCTTCAATGAACTTCTTCTTTTTACTTGAGCTCTGAAAGTGAAATGCATGTTTTCGGTGGCGAGCTCTTTCTTCATAAATAATTAAGGAAATGATTATGAATCTTGAGATTAGGGTTTGCTAAAATTCATCTCTTCCTTTTTTATATGGACATTTGGTAACAGTATATTCCTCGGACGCCTTTTATGTCAGATATTAGCTTTCCATAAAGCTCAGCTTTGATTGGCTCAATCTGCGGCGACAATAAATGATGTGATGCCAAAATCACGCTTCAATTTGAATTCTGGGTTTTTCTCTATTTGACTAGTTGTATGGTCGAATGTAGTTCTTCTGGTTGAATCTGAACTTTGTATAACTTTAGTTCAGAACTTCTGCACGAATCATCTTTGTGACTTTGGTAATCTTCATGATGATATTTCATTGTTCAATATTCTAGTCGAATTGTTTACACAAATCATCTTGATGGCCTCTTTATGGTTCACAAGATGATATTTTACTGCTTCAGCCTTCTAGTTGAATTGTCTGCATGAATCATCTTGATGACCCTCTGTGGTTCACAAGACGACATTTCACTACTTCAACCTTCTAGTCAAATTTCCTACACGAATCGTCTTGAAGACCCTATGTGGTTCACAAGATGATATTTCACTGCCTCAGCCTTCTAGTTGAATTTTCTACAAAAATCGACTTGATATCTCTTTATAGTCTTCAAGATGATATTTGAGCTCTTCTATCTTCTAACCAAGTGACAAACCTATCTGGTTGATCTTGAACAGATACTTATGAAATATCGTGATGTTTCCTCGATGACATTTCAAGTGACCTCGATGATATTTGAGATCACCTCGATGATAAATTCCTTAGGCAAATTCTTCCTTCATATAAGTGCTTCCAGATATCTGTTGTATTCTTCCAACATGATATGAAAGCAAATTAACCTTGTCAAGATGATATCATTTTGGAAAGTAATTTACCAAGTTGATATTTGGAGATAGATCTTCTTCTACTCAACAAGACGATATTAGTGTAGTTGTGAGTTCACAAGACGATATCATATTGGAGCTTAAGGTATTCAAAATGATATCGAGACCTTCACTCGATGAGATTTAGGCTTTCCAAGACTAAAATTTTCCTTAGAGAATTTTTAATCTTCTCAACTCAAATCCTTTGATTTAGCTCACTTGATAGACCTTTATTCGTGATGATAATGAGTTAGTGACAAGTCTAATATAGTATAGATCATTGTACGACATGGTGTTTTGAACAATGAAGGCTTGCATTGGCAAAACTATGTCAGATGACACTAAGTTTAGCACTATGTTAGATTTGCACTGTCTAGTAACTGAAAGTAATATTATAAAGCAAATGTGTCAAATACAAAATGTATTTATCTTTGAGTTGATGGTTTTTCAAATCAGGAACATTGTAGGTAAGGATCCCAACAAAAATCTCTAGTGAATTAAATACGAACGAATGCATTGTGAATGCTAAATCCATGAACTGTTTATGTTGCGCAAATTCAAGAGATATTTATAACTTAATATCTTTGTTTCCTACTACTTATAAAATTTGGAAATTTCTTCAGAAAACTTATAGTGTTCCCTCTGCAGATGATGAACAATATCAAATAGTTATACCAGAACAATTTCATATGGATCCAAGAGAAGAAACCAATGATGACTCGTGATCGGAGGATGACTTTTCAAACTCATTAAAAGGGAGCAACACAACACCACAATTTCATGCTCAGATGTCGACATGGCAAGCACATCAAACACGGGAGAATATGATAAAGGACCTAATATTCAAATCTAAAATCCAAATTTGAAAGCACTATAACTTCTCTTATTCCTTCCAATGAAAGTTATAATTCCACGTCTATCACACGAAGCGAAGCACAAGCTAAAATTGACGCTTTAGAAAAAGAGAATGACAAATTATTTTTAGAAAATTTATCTTTAAACATGATTGTTTTAAGTATCAAAATCTTAAACGTAAAATAAATAAATGAATAATACTTTTGAAGGTTTAAGAGTTGATTATAAAAATCATATTAACTCAATTTTCACTACTCTCAAAAATAGCTCTCACTCTTACTCTAAAGCAAGACATAATCCTAAATTAAGAAACAATGAGTTAGAGGCCAAAATTATGTATCTCACACAACTCACTAACCAAAACTCTCAAAATAATACTCAAATGCATGTAAAAACAACATTCAACTAAGATATGAATGGAAACCCATGGTTAAAAATAACACACCAATTTCACTTGTATGAGGTCATTCTTCCGTGTTTCATAATAAAATGTCTCACTATATATTGGTGTACAAAGGAACCATCAGACATGGATCTCTTTGGCTACCCAAAACAATCACTCATTATTCATGAATAAAAGTGCATAAGTAGGATGAAATCAAAATGAAAGATACACTAAACATCTACTTCATGATGCGCTGAATCATAACTAAGAATATAAAAATGCACTAAAAATATAAATAAAATGACACAAAGATATGATACGTAACCACACTCAGCTGAGTTGTAACCTTCTTTGTATCCCCTAACTTGAACATAAAAGACTGACGATGGATATCCTAAATGACACAAGAATTTAGAGTAAGGGAAGAAATGGTATTAATAAGATCCTTATAATCTTCCTAACCATGTAATACCCTGTTGAGACCTGACCAGACCCTATGAGTCCAATATTTCTCCATGATATCATGCATATTGCTACTCTTGAGAAAACTATACTCATCATGCAACTCATAATAGAGAATGGTTACCGCATGAACTTGAAGGAAAGACTGAACTCTACCATCAAGATTATCATGACCGGGGTCTCTTAGATTATTGAAGAACTCTCATACCCGTGCCAATGAGAAAACATCCTCAGAGATGATTAAGAACATCACCCACGCTTCAAAAAATAAAGTGTATATATGTGCATGCCTTTTCATATCCATGTGTACTGTCATCACTACTAGAAAAATAATTTTTAGCTACGCATTTTTTACCAGGGTTTGAAAACTGTGGCTAATACATTAGTTTTAGGCAGGGTTACAAAACCGTGGCTAATACTTAAGTATTAGCCACAGCAAGAAAAAATCATGGCTAATACTTAAGTATTAGCCACGATAAGGAAAATCGTGGCTAATACTTAAGTATTAGCCACGACAAGCAAAAATTGTGGCTAATACTTAAGTATTAGCCACGACCGGCCGCATACGTATTCGCAATCTACTCGTGCATTTGCATTGTGCCCTAATCGTGCTGTCGCTCCACCCGCAAGCTTCTCCCGTGAGCAACTTGGACTCTTCTCCAGTGAGCAACTTCAACCTCGATGACCTCCGATGATCTACTACGACTTCAACTCTTCTCCCTCCCGTGACCTTGATCTTTAGCGATTTACCTCCATCGATCTTCAGCGACTTCGAAACTTCTCCCTCCCGTGACCTCACCTCGACTTCGACTCTACCTACAGCTGGAGATCCCACCCTGCCTCGAGGTATCACATAATATGTAAGTTTGTATGATATTAATTTCATCTTTCACTATGTATGTTTGTGTGTGTGTGTGTGTGTGTTTGTGTGTATTTGTTTTTGTGTTTGTGTGTTTATATGTGTTAATTTTGTGTATATGTGTGTTTATGTGTGTGTATTTTGTGTGTGTGTGTGTGTGTATTTTGTGTGTGTTTATGTGTGTGTATTTTGT
Organism: Dactylorhiza incarnata; assembly: GCA_033032865.1. Lineage (NCBI taxonomy): Eukaryota > Viridiplantae > Streptophyta > Magnoliopsida > Asparagales > Orchidaceae > Dactylorhiza > Dactylorhiza incarnata. Next base: position 2,046,967 of record JAWHQI010000224.1, read on the forward strand.
GTGTATGTGTGTGTATTTTGTGTGTGTGTGTGTGTGTGTGTGTATTTTTATGTGTGTAGGTGTGTATGTGTGTGTATTTTTGTATGCGTGTGCATTTGTTTATTTGTGTATGTGTGTGTATTTGTTTATGTGTGTGTGTGTAATTGTTTATGTGTGTGTGTGTGTAATTGTTTATGTGTGTATGTATGTGTATTGGTGTATGTTTGTTTGTGTTTGTATGTGTGTGTGCATGTGTGGTTGTATGTGTGTAATTGTGTGTTTATGTTTGTGTGTTTGTATATGTGTGTATGTGTATATTTATGTGTGTGTATGAAAATGTGCGGTTGTATGTGTGTAAGTGTGTTTATGTTATGTGTGTGTGTATGTGTGTTTATGTATGAGTGGTTGTATGTGTATATTTATGTGTGTGTTTATGTTTGTGTGTTTGTATGTAAGTGTGTGTTTATGTATGTTTGTGTGTTTGTATGTAAGTGTGTGTTTATGTATGTTTGTGTGTTTGTATGAATGTGTGTGTTTGTATGTAAGTGTGTGTATATGTATGTGTGGTTGTATGTGTGTAAGTGTGTGTTTATATTTGTGTGTTTGTATGTAAATGTGTGTTTATATATGTTTGTGTGTTTGTATGTAAGTGTGTGTACATGTATGTGTGGTTGTTTGTGTGTAAGTGTGTGTTTATGTGTGTGTATTTAGTGTGTGTGTGTGAGTGTGTGTTTGTGTGTGTGTGTGTGTTTATGTGTGTGTATTTTTTGTGTAGGTGTGTAGGTGTGTATTTGTTTATGTGTGTAGGTGCATTTGTGTGTGTATTTATGTATGTGTGTGCATTTGTTTTTTTGTGTATGTGTGTGCCTTTGTTTTTTTGTGTATGTGTGTGTGTATTTGTTTATGTGTGTATTGGTGTATGTGTGTATGTGTGTATGTGTTTGTATGTGTGTGCATGTGTGGTTGCATGTGTGTGTTTATGTTTGTGTGTTTGTATGTGTGTGTATGTGTATATTTATGTGTGCGTATGAAAATGTGCGGTTATATGTGTGTAAGTGTGTTTATGTTATGTGTGTGTGTGTTTGTGTGTGTATGAGTGGTTGTATGTGTATATTTATGTCCGTATTTATGTTTGTTTGTATGTAAGTGTGTGTAGTTTATGTATGTTTGTGAGTTTGTATGTAAGTGTGTGTTTGTATGTAAGTGAGTGTACAGGTATATGTGGTTGTATGTGTGCAAGTGTGTGTGTGTATTTTGTGTTTGTGTGTGTGTGTGTGTGTGTGTGTGTGTGTGTGTGTGTGTTTATGTGTGTTTGGTTGTATGTGTGTAAATGTGTGTTTATGTGTGTGTATTTTTTTTTGTGTGTGTGTGTGTATTTTATGTGTATGTGTGTGTGTGTCTGTATGTGTGTAGGTGTGTATTTGTCTATGTGTGTAGGTGTGTATGTGTGTGTATTTGTGTATGTGTGTGCATTTGTTTATTTGTGTATGTGTGTGCATTTGTTTATTTGTGTATGTGGTGTGTATTTGTTTATGTGTGTATGTGTGTGTATTGGTGTATGTGTGTATGTGTTTGTATGTGTGTGTGCATGTGTGGTTGTATGTGTGTGTTTATGTTTGTGTGTTTGTGTGTGTATGTGTATATTTATGTGTGTGTATGAAAATGTGTGGTTATATGTGTGTAGGTGTGTTTATGTTATGTTATGTGTGTGTGTGTGTGTGTGTGTTTATGTATGCGTGGTTGTATGTGTATATTTATGTCTGTGCTTATGTTTTTTGATTGTACGTAAGTGTGCGTTTATGTATGTTTGTGTGTTTGTATGAAAGTGTGTGTTTGTATGTAAGTGTGTGTACATGTATGTGTGGTTGTATGTGTTTAAGTGTGTGTTTATGTGTGTGTATTGTGTGTGTGTGTGTGTGTGTGTGTGTGTTTATGTGTGTGTTTATGTATGAGTGGTTGTACGTGTATATTTATGTGTGTGTTTATTTCTGTGTGTTTGTATGTAAGTGTGTGTTTATGTATGTTTGTGTGTTTGTATGTAAGTGTGTGTTTAGGTATGTTTGTGTGTTTGTATGTAAGTGTGTGTTTGTATGTAAGTGTGTGTTTATATGATTTTTGTTCTTGCCGACTTTCTTTATCCCCTTTCTATTTTCTCTATTCTACATATTCGCTGGAGTTTTTGCCACTCCAAGGAGTAATAAATACTTCAAATGAGTTTTTTCTTCTTTAATGCAAAACTTTTATGTATCATATGTTATTTTAGTTCAAATTTCTTCTCATTTGCATTATATGGAGCACAACCTTATATCATATCTTTATTTATGACTGAACAAGAATGCTTTTGTATATGCCAACATACAATAATAATTATATTTTCTTGAATAGGTGGAATAACTGGTGTAAAATTACAATCATTTTGATATAGCTGGAGTTCAGATTAGCAGCATACAATTAGTTCTGGTGTACCTGACCTAGAAGATCCTATTTATTGGAACTTTAAGTGAGTATTTTTCTTTGTTCCTAAATTTGAAAGATTTAACCTATTTGTGCTTTTGAAACTTTGGTTGTTCCTTTTCTTGGAGTAGTATAGCCACGCATCTTCTTAGTGATTCATTCTTATTAAAAGGTTTGCTTCGATAATTGCTAGACCAAGGTATTTATATTCATGTTTAATGATTATGACCGTGCAAAACATTTTTCCCACCTCATTTTGTGGAATGTTATTTGCTTAATTTGTGGATATAATTTGGTGTTCGTCTTAACTATTAACTTAGTATTCAAATAAATTTAGTTGCACAAGATTTTGCATTGCTCAACATTTTCCTCTGCTTCACACACAGCCTTTGGGTAGTAAACATCGGCTCCCAATGCGCCCTTTTTCTCTTCTGCTAATAGTAAGAATGAACTAAAAATGGATATGGAGGAAGAACAGGTATGTCCTTCACTAATCTTGCAAAATCAGAGAATGCACCCTGCTATTCATAGTCTCAATTTCAGATCTGAAATTAACTCAAATATCTACAGTTTTATGGCTGTAATTAAACTAAAAATAATACATGAATCAATATTACTTGAATGTCTTTTACAAAATCGATGCAGGTTGGACCCAAAATGATTTCTTTTGCAAGACTGTGCATCAGCTCTCTCTAGGAAGTAATCGATCAACTTGATCTAGTCAAATTTTGATTGTTTCAGGAAACATTTCTTTTGCATCTAGCCGGGGCATGCATGGTGTTAGAGATCTTTGCATATTTCCTGGAAGTCTTCCACTAATTGCATCATTAGGAAAAAATATCAGTTTTGAGGTTCTGCATATTCTTTGGATGTGATTATGCACATATTCGTGTATTACAATTTTAATATGATTAGTACTTTCTTAACTGCCAATTCATTTCTTATTCAGCATATACATTTAGGTTTTAGATTATAGCAGTTGGCTTCTGGATGTGATAGTAGTTGGATGTGATAGCAGTTGGCTTAACTGCCAATTTTAATATGAATAAACTACAACTTCTGGATGTGATAGCATTTAGGTTTCTTAACTGCCAATTCATTTTCTTTTGCACATTTTCTGGATGTGATAGCAGTTGGCTTCAGATTATTTTATTTCTAGCTGTCTATGAGGTGATATTTGTAATGTGAATATATAAATGAAATGTTTCATATTCAGCGAGGCCTCTAGTGACCCAGAGACGTACAGGTATGCAAGTATTATTTATGGTGCTTTTAATTAGATTTTTGATCCATTCTCGTCTTTTATCTGGAGCTGAAATATTCAAGTTTCACGATTTTCTTCATCTTATGTAGACAAAACCATCTGTTTATATGTTAAAACACTTGACCGTGTGCAGGTAAACTATAAGGTCATTGTTAATTTAGCAAGTGTTTGGTGTGAATGGGCTGAGATGGAGCTGAGGCACAAGAATTTAGTAAGTGTTTGGTATAATTATATATAACCCATGAGCATTTATTGTGTGTACATAAGGATAGTTTCTTTTCCTTGTAACATGTAAGCTTGAATACTTCAATTTTCAATTTTATTCTTTCGGTCAAGTGCATCAACCTTTTGTACATTTGTAAATTTCCTAGAGCATAAATCTACTTCCTACATTTGTAAATTTCCTGGAGCATAAATCCACTTGCTACTCTCTACTTTAATAATTTCATGTTTGATGCGCAAATCAAGCACACCGCTATAGGCGATAGCAAGACTGTAGCACGAAACGGCAGTGTACCAATCGTTCAAGTAATATAAAATGCGAATGAATCCCCAAGTATCGATCTCAAAGGAACACGGTAAGGTGGAGCTATCTATCGAGGAAGAACTTGAGATTGAAGTCCTTTAAGTTGGATGGATGCGGAAGGGGGTGATTTGGTTTGTGGAAAATAAAGGAAAATAACTAAAACTACTCCTATGCAATGCCGCTATGCAATGCTTCGCTTGGCGGGATGGAGACTAGGCAGGCCTTGAGCGCACTGCTTCGCAAGGGCGGATGGACGAGCAGGCAAGCAAAATTGAACTGTGCAGGCCTTGAGCGCGCTGCTTCGTTAGGCGAATGGATTACACCGGCCGCTATGCCACGCTACGCTAGGCGAATGGATGAGTAGGCAGCCGGATGGAATGGTTCGCACAGGCAGAGTCAGAATGGATTACACGAGCTGCTATGCCACGCTTCGCTAGGCGGATGGAAGAGTAGGCATACGGATGAGGGTCGCAAGCACCTCGTCGACAAGCACGCCACTAGCAATTGCTAGTGCGGCACATGAATGTGACGGTGGGATGGAGGATGGAATGGGTCTCACCTCAAGCAACTCAAACAATAAAGCATTTCACATAGACATGAAATATATAAAAATACAAACTAGTTTAAGTGCTACTTCATCATAATAATAAAGATCTACAACATATACACATCAATAAGAGAAGAACAAGGCAAGAAATCGACCGAATCCGAAGGCTCGTTGTAGATTCACGGTTGGAATCGCCTGGTTGTCAATCCGCGTCCAAGCTCGGTCCGCAACTACGTCCGGGGTAGAGAGAGCTATCACGATGCTCCAATGAGCCCATCTTCTTCGTCTCACGATCCGGTAAAGGTTGCAAACTTGCCCTTGCTTGATGGCAATGGCGGCTAAATCTTCCTTTGAAGCTATAGGATGAAGGAGGAGGCTGAGATGATCTCCGGGCTCAAGATAGGCGTGAAGAATAATCCCGGAGCACCTCCTGGTGGTGGAAGATGATGCTGGGGGCAGAAGAGGCGAACAGGGCTCGAAAACGGCGGAGGAAAACGATTGTCCAACCTAATTTCGCGGGCTGTATATTTATAGAAAACAGGGCGCACGATCAGTGGCGCACGACCAGTGGTCGTGCGCACTGAAAGTTTGTGATCGTGCGCGGTGTGCCCGAAAACCTGCAAAACAAAACTACAAAAAATAATAAAACACACGATCGAACGCACGACCGTGCGTAAAAACGCACGACCGTGCGTAAAAACGCACGACCAAATTCAGAAAGCAACTTTGGGCTTCAATTGAACACGCACGATCTGGTCGTGCGCAGTAGAACCAGTGATCGTGCGGAGTGTTCCTGTACAGATTTGTACCGGGAACACCTGCACGACCCCTGTTCCAGCATAAACATTAATCAAAACCACTGAAAGTGGCACAGAACACAGCATAAGAATGATAAACATTAAAATACACAAAAACGGGCCTAGAAGTGCACTTAGCATGGAATATCAAATATGAACGAAAACATGCCTAAAGTGTAGTGCATAGACTAGATAATCGGCCCAGATGAGTCCATAAATGTGTATATAATTGGGACTCATCACACCCCCAAACTTACCTGTTTGCGCGTCCCGAGCAAACTATCTCCCATGTGAAGTAGAAAAATCATAAGCTGGCAAAGTAATTGAATATGCAAAGTACAATGCGAAGTTGCTTACACGTGCGCGTTAAAATTTCAGTAGAAAAACCTTTTAAACATGCGAAATAGATTAGAATTTTATGGATTGCGTTTCTACTTATTATTGGTACTCATAATTTGAATCGTGGTGAATCCTTCAATCACGCGTAGGGTGAAAGTAGCTCGATCACTAAGTGGAATATTGCCAGAGATCGAGGATCGGGATAAACTTCAAAGAAATCCATCAATGACGATGGCCATAAGCTTGCCCGTTCACACTCTCTCCACGGCACTAGTTATATTTAGAGTGTGAATCAATAAGACTTTTAGGTTATGATTTAGGCTTAGGCTACGGTGCGGTAGATAATGATAAACGTTGGGGCTTAGCACACCTAACCCAAATGAGCTCGCAATAAAAACACTATCTGGCAATAATGAAAAATGTGTACACCACACCCCCAGACTTAAACATGAAACTATGGGGTGTGTACACCACCTATTCCCAAATACATTGCTTTACACTTTTTTTCGTTTCTTTTCACATTTTTTTTCTTTTCTCTTTTTTTTTTTATAACTTTGCACAAATAATAACAAACACAACTATATTTTCAATAACGCATTCCCACCACAACCACAAATATACACAGCCTCAACACCCAACTTTTAAATGCACAAATGGCTTGAGCTCAGAATTTGGTGTGCGATTAGGATAGTCATTTTGGCTTTGGTGAATTGAGGTGGAGCTGAATCAAATGGTAGGGATTAGGCACAAAGGGGCTAAGCAAGGATAGAGCATTTAGGAATGGTGCAAAGGCTCAACCGGGTCAAAGAATGGCATATATCACACTCGCACAAATGAAATAACCTATACCCATGCTTCGAGAGTCACTAGGGGCAAGTTCTTAGCCACCGAGAAAGAATATCCTTCCTCCTGACTCGAGCAATACATCACTAGCGATCGTCTACACACGCACCTACACTATCGTCGGATTCAACTGGATTCACGAAATACGAGTAGAATAAACAGTATTCACGCAATTGGAAAATTATAAAACTAAATGCATGAGAAAAAGCTAATTATACAAGAATTTCAACACGAGACGTGAGCACTCGACTAGGAGCACTGCAAGAGACAACATGTTACTCCGCCACTCAATCCTATGCCAGCATCATGATCTTTCAATCACACAGAAAAATAATATTTACCCGAGACGCATAGACAAATAAGCGCGTGCTCAAGTGGGTGTTGTGATGTGCTGTGAAGATGAAAAATACTAAATAAATGAGATTAATATACTTCTAGTATGCAAATGATATGTGCACGTGCAGTGGGTAACACATAGCGGCTCTCCCCTAGACTTAATCTAAGCAATTGACACAAATGATGTAACCATGAAAATTAAATAAAAGACTAGGGGAAGAAACGTTACCCATGCTCAGAAATGAGCATACCAGAAGATTGGTGTTAGCACAAAGAATCCACTCCCATATCCGCTAAACAAGAAAATTGCCACACACATGTAGGAAAAAGACTCCACGCAAAAATATATATAAAACTAAACTATTGGCATGTTAGAGAAAACTAAAAGCACAAAAACTTGGGTTGTCTCCCAGCAGCGCCTTTGTTTACCGTCCATAAGCTGGACTTAATACCTGTATTATGCAGTTTTATAGGATTGTCTAATCATAAAAGAAACAGTTAATAAAGTCTACTAATTATTATTACACAACCAGCAGAGAAATCAACTATATGTTGATTTAATGTGATAACTAGAAATGAAAGAAACGGGTCCGAAGACCCAGCAGTAGGGGTAGAAAGAAGGATTTATCCTCCATCCCCAAATCTCTTACTTTTTCTCCTTCTTCTTCTCTTCCGACATTAGCTCGGGATATGAATATCTTTTGCCTCCCTGCAGCCAATCCTTCAAGGGAAACATCATCATTGCACTGTATTTCCCCTGCCAGTATTGGTTTTCGTCATTACCCAAAAATGGGTCAACATACTCAAAATCCTACATGGATGGAAAAGAATAAGCATTAAAAATATCAGGAAGAGGAGATAGAGGTGGATCAGCAGTGGAGGGCATTTCAGATTCGGCTTCCAAAAGATTTACAACTATTGAATCCCCCTGCATGTGTTCAGGCCAAGAAGGATGTTCAGGAAACAAAATAGAAGAAAGACATAAATAATCTGTAATTATGGGAGTGATCCCGGTTTCACTCCCGGCAGGATCCAAGGATAGATCACTATCATCATCATAAATATCATAGCAAGGGGAACTTGAGAACTCAGGGGCCTCAATGGTGGTTTGGACGTCCTCGTCCCATGAAGAAGTGCAAACCTCCTCATCAGAGAGATTATCCTCCTCATCCCACCGAGGTGCGCCATCGTGTTCAAAGTATTCACTCTCCCCTTCAGGGAAAATGACATCCTCATCCCACTTTGGAGCACCCTCCAAGTTAGAAGCATCACCCCACTCCTTTACTTCGATAGGATCATAAAAAATGTGTGTGGAAAAATCTTGCAAAGAAACTGGAGGAACAAAAAGATTTGGTTCCTCCGCAAAAAGATCTGCTAATGCCTCCCCGATGGAAAGAATACTTTCCTCATCACACTCAGGTGCATCTAGGAGCTCCCATTCCTCTCCTTGTTGGCCAACAGATGAGTGATCATCATCACTAGGAGTGAAGCCATACACAGGGAGTGAGGAGTCCATGCACGAGATAGACTCAGGGATAGAGGGCACGATTGCCTCCATGGGTAAGAATGAGTGATAGGGACAATGTTGTCATGAGGGGAGGAGCAGCAGTCAGGATTGAAAAGACTAGGACAGTCTTTCAATTCATGACCCTCTCCTCGACACAACACGCAAAAAGGGGTTCCTACACTGCCTAGCATTTAACTCCTTCATTCGGTCTATATAATAGACCATCTTGTCGTAAGTGCTAGGAGAAATATCCCATGAAGACATTTTAAACAATAAAAGCAGATATAATGAAACTGAAATTCTTTGCAAGGAAGTCTGCACAAACTAATAAAACTCCTTGGATTAAACTTGCTTAAAACTCTAAAATAGGAGAGAGAAATAATAACAAACAATATATGATTAAAAAGCAAATAAAAATAACAAAGCGGCTATACACAATGGAAGAACTACTATCTCTCAGCTCTCCCTCTCAAGAAAAACTTACACGACTGTGTTCCCCGGCAACGGCGCAAAAAACTTGATGCGCAAATCAAGCACACACCGCTATAGTCAGTAGCAAGACTGCGGCACAAAACGGTAGTGTACCGATCGTTCAAGTAATATAAAATGGGAATGAATCCCCAAGTATCGATCTCAAAGGAACACGGTAAGGTGGAGCTATCTATCAAGGAAGGGCTTGAGATTGAAGTCCTTTAAGTCCGATGGATGCGGAAGGGGGTGATTTGGTTTGTGGAAAATAATGGAAAATAACTAAAACTACTCCTATGCAATGCCGCTATGCAATGCTTCGCTTGGCGGGATGGAGACAAGGAAGGCCTTGAGCGCACTGCGTCGCAAGGGCGGATGGACGAGTAGGCAAGCAGAATCGAACTGTGCAGTCCTTGAGCGCGCTGCTTTGTTAGGCGAATGGATTATATGGGCCGCTATGCCACGCTTCGCTAGGCGGATGGACGAGTAGGCAAGCGGATGGAATGGTTCGCACCGGCGGAGTCGAAATGGATTACACCGGCCGCTATGCCACGCTTCGCTAGGCGGATGGAAGAGTAGGCATACGGATGAGGGTCGCAAGCACCTCGTCGACAAGCACGCCACTAGCAATTGCTAGTGCGGCACACGAACGTGACGGTGGGATGGAGGATGGAATGGGGCGCACCTTAAGCAACTCAAACAATAAAGCATTTCACATAGACATGAAATATATAGAAATACAAACTAGTTTAAGTGCTACTTCATCATAATAATAAAGATCTACAACATATACACATCAATCAGAGAAGAACAAGGCAAGAAATCGACCGAATCCGAAGGCTCGTTGTAGATTCACGGTTGGAATCGCCGTGTTGTCAATCCGCGTCCAATCTCGGTCCGCAACTATGTCCGAGGTAGAGAGAGCTGTCACGACTCTCCAATGAGCCCGTCTTCTTCGTCTCACGATCCGGTAAAGGTTGCAAACTTTCCCTTGCTTGATGGCAATGGCGGCTAAATCTTCCTTTGAAGCTATAGGATGAAGGAGGAGGCCGAGATGATCTCCGGGCTCAAGATAGGCGTGAAGAATAGTCCCGGAGCACCTCCTGGTGGTGGAAGATGATGTTGGGGGCGGAAGAGGCGAAGAGGGCTCGAAAACGGTGGAGGAAAATGATCGTCCAACCTAATTTCGCGGGCTGTATATTTATAAAAAATAGGGCGCACGATCAGTGGCGCACGACCAGTGTTCGTGCGCACTGAAAGTTTGTGAACGTGCGCGCTGTGCCCGAAAACCTGCAAAACAAAACTACAGAAAATAATAAAACACACGATCGAACGCACGACCGTGCGTAAAAATGCACGACCAAATTCAGAAAGCAACTTTGGGCTACAATTGAACGCGCACGATCGGCGGCGCACGACCAGTGGTCATGCGCAGTAAAACCAGTGATCGTGCGCAGTGTTCCTGTACAGATTTGTACCGGGAACACATGCACGACCCCTGTTCCAGCATAAACATTAATCAAAACAACTGAAAGTGGCACAGAACACAGCATAAGAATGATAAACATTAAAATACGCAAAAACGGGCCTAGAAGTGCACTTAGCATGGAATATCAAATAAGAATGAAAACATGCCTAAATTGTAGTGCATAGACTAGATAATCGGCCCAGATGAGTCCATAAATGTGTATATAATTGGGACTCATCAATGTTGATTATAGAACCTGCTAATAGACTTGACTTGATCAAAAATATTTTATTTTCTATCATTTTCAAAGAATTTTCATAGGAACCATTAAAATATGTCCATTTCCTATTGGGTTTGACATAGGGGATTTTTCCAGGGATGGTCCAAATAATGTTGAGGGCATGGATGCTTTAGCTACCCATGTTCCAAAAATTCTGTCAAGTTAACCTACTAACAGTAAGAGGAAGCATATTAAGTTAGAGGAAGCATATTAAGTTATGATTTCATACTTTGTACATACACCTGTGTTGCGATTCACTGATGTAGCATTAATGTTCATTATTAGAAGCTTAGAAATATGGAGATGGGAGAATGGTGGAGAGGAATTGCGAGGGGAGACAAGTTGGTGTTGTTGTTCTTCAGTTGAGCTGGGAAGTTGTACATTTGAACTAAACCAATGAATAAAATCATTTTTTATGCTTATGAGTTCATTTGGCACCTTTGAAGTTCTATGATATTCACTGTTATATTAGCCACGGATTTCTAGTTTTTTTTTTAAATCATAATTTATTATTTGCCACGGTTTAAAACTGTGGCAAATAGATTTTTTTAAAAAAAATTAAAATTACCGTTAGCCATGGTTTCAAACCGTGGCTAATAGGCAGCTTATTTGCCATGGCAAAATGCTGTGACAAATAGTCCATTTAACGTAATTGAAACGCTTTTGCCAAGGGGAAAAACTGTGGCTAAAAGTCCAGGTATTAGCCGCGACATTATTTCTTCGTGGCTAATACTATTTGCCACGGCTAATCCGTGGCTAAAAACCTTTCTCCACGCGACCATTAGCCACAAACTTTTTCTGTGGCTAGACCATGGCAAAAACTCTTTAGGCACATTTTTGGACTTTTTGCCAAGGAAATTTGCCCTGGCCAAAAGCCTGTTTTCTTGTAGTGGCACTAATCAAAGCACTCTAAATATCATGATAACATTGTGTAATAACATGCAGATGCTTTGTGAAGCTTCAACTTGGTTAAGAACTAGATGTGACCATAATCTAAAAAATGAACACTAATTAGAACAATACTCATACAAATATGAAAACTTGTGTACTAGAAATATCAACGTCTAAGCTACCGAGCTACCGCAATAAGGCAGCTTTACCATAGCGTAGTAACTAACAGGAATACACCATCTCCTTTCCCTTTATGAAATCCACACACTTATCTCAATACATCTAATAAGGATCATACACGAGCATCATACATTCATTATATGTGAAATGATAAGAAGATTTAGTAATCAAAACCTAAACTCAAAATGAAAACTCCAAACAAACCCAACGGCACACAAAGAGATTCATAAATTAACTCTAAACATCAATTGTGATCTCATAAATCATAAATAAAAAAACAAAATTAGGATCTATGAAAGAAATAATCATTCTTACCTATGGTTATCGAGTGGCCGAAGAAGCAAACTCCTAAACCAAATGACCTATAAATGAAAATGAAGTTGGGTTTGTAGTTTCAAGTGAATGGGAGTTACCGTGGCGCATTTGGTTTAATGTCATGTGAAAGCAATAATAAATTGGGTAATTAGGTTAAATTTTTGAAAAATCAAAGAGCACTAAGAATGCACTAAGAATGAGTAATTCGTGATTGAAGATACTTCTCATAGGCCTAAGCACAAATTATTTTAAGGCCTAATGTCAAAAATTCACACTATGCCTATTACAATCTCAAAATTAATAAAATCTTGAATAGCCATGTACACATCAAATATGCCAATCATCAGTAGTAGGACATGATTACATAACTTCACCACGTTGCAAAATTGAATATATATGAATTGGATCATTAAGGATTTCTAAATGCATAGGCTAACATTTTTAGATCCGTAATTTTTTTATTATGTTTCAAAACTCTTTGATGTCGTCGGTGTCCCTTATCATGGAAAACACTAATCAATAAAAATCGAAACCAAAATATATCAAAATCCATGATTTTTAAATGAAATATCAAAACTCTATCTGATACTGCCTGACGGTAACAGTTACCACTGGTGGTAGCTCTGAATTTCTTGTAATGCTTTTTTTGTAAAATTTTATTTTTTTTCTGGCATAGAGGATTATTCTTCTGACTTACTCGATTATGAATTTTGTGTTTTCAGTAAACTAATTTCAATATTTCTTATTTTCTTAATTTTCTTACTTACAAAAATCAAAAGAGAAAATTGCTTTGATAATAAATAACAAGGAAAACTCTACCAAGCACCTTGGAAAGAATTATGAAGTGCCTTATGCAAACAATTTACAAATACACCACATAGCTTTACTTCTCTTTAATACACTGAATCACTAATAAAATTTAGATTAATACTATATGATCCCCCAAGCACTACTTCGCTCCCTGATAAGTATTTATGAGAATTGTGTGTGCATGAAGCACCTTGGTAGTTGTACTATTACTTATTGTGCATTGAAATAAGTGGAAGTAATTTTACTTTGCATTTTTTTATGATATTATGTTTATTCAATTACATATCTCAAGTGTCTTGATTATTGCACGTGTATACATTATCAAAATACTATTTATGCACATCATTATGTTACATAAATCTTCCACTCATGAGAAGCGGACCATAATGCACAAATACAATATTCTCTTCAAACATTAAGTAAATGTACTAGATAACCAAGCATGATCGCTATAATGTTTTTTAATATTTTAATTGCAAATCAATTTACATTGTAGATTGTTATCTCTTCTTGATATTCCCATCATGATTGATTTTTCTCAATAAGTAGATTAACATCCTATATATCTCAAACAATTAATGAAAAGACATCTCTTGCGCAATAACTCAAATATGTATATATATATCATTATTTTCAACAAATCATCTCATTCATCAAGCTCATAAATCTTTATGTTTTGTGCTCTTATATTTGAATTGCAAATCACTCTAGTTTGTTCACTTGAGGAAGGCGGTTTGAATTGCAAATCATATATCAATATTGTTACCTCTAGTTTGTTCACCTGAGGAAGGCGGTTTGAATTGCAAATCATATATCAATATTGTTACCTCTAGTTTGTTCACCTGAGGAAGTGGTGAACAAACTATAGGTAGTGACACCGCCAAAGGCTGGTCAGTCGGTTGTGGAGGAGTACCAAAAGCCTCAGATTACAACCAATGTATAACTACCATTGGATCTTATGATCTCCAGTATTCCAAATCTCCTTAACTTTTCCAAATTAAGCATTGACACCATAGTAGATCACACACTTTATCAACTGTGGAGGCCACTATATTAATTCAATTCAGCGCAATCTTACATGCAAAGGATGCACCAAGGTTTGTGCCAAGATAAAATTTATTCATCTTGGGATAGAAATACCAAGTTTTTAATTTCATTATTTTGGGGGGACATTTGAGAGAATTATTGGTAACCAAATTTGACTAGAAAAAATAACTATAATAAAGTCAAGCTTCTTAGACAGTGGGTGGTGGGCACCAAATTAATATAAAATTTGTTCATCTTAAGACAAGAAAATAAATTTTAAATTTCAACACAATCAAAGTTAAATTGTGGATTTATGACAATTATCATAAAGCAAAATAATTGTCAATAACCCTTATAATTTTATCATTCTATTGAACAATATATGATTACGAAACATGTGAAATAAGAAGTTCCATATAATGAATTATAAGTTATTGTTATATTTTGTCACATTCATTAATCACACATGATGTAATAATCATGAATGACTTAATAACACAGACTAATTTTTCCCGAGATTGTCTTTATAGCATTGGAGCAAAATATTTATACTTGATGGACTACAACTCACACATACACAATTAAATAAGTAACTATGGTTAGAAGTTCTATACTAATATCATTGTGCATGATATCCTCACTAGACATGCACTTCCATAGTGTTGTACTAATGTCCTAATGATTATTTATTAGTATGATAGATGTGTGTTTGATGTGTCAGGTTAGTCTCTCTCTGTCTCTCAGACGGGTAGTAATGACATAAATGTTTTGATGAATCATTGGCCTAGTGAAATGGTCCACATAGATTGCCCTAGATTAGGTCATGCTCTTAAATTTTAGCATATTGTTAGGGGTATACTCTGCGAGTAAGATGGTTATTTTTATATCGCTAGCAAGGCAGGAGTGTCACCTACATCCAAGAGTACGAGGTGACATACAAAAGGGCCTGTATTCCTAGTGCAAAATCAACTTTGGAGTGGTAATGATAGTCCCATTGTTACTATCTAAGTGAGTTTAGCGGGTTAGCTTCTCACTTGAAGCAAATGTCAAAATATGTCAACACAAGGTGTTTCTATGGGTTATGGCAGCCCTTAATACATCTGATTATTTATTTATATTCACATATCTATAGTATATTAGAATTTTTGCAAGATCTCAATCACATAAATTCATATGCGTGTTGTTATATAATTGATTACTTAATTATTTTATTGTTATATTTGTATACATATTGCACTCCGCCTATATAAATTTCAATACAGTTGATTATCATGTCTTCCTTTGAGCATATAAGATTCTTTGGGGATTAAGGAAAGATTTTAGTTAGTCTATATAACTAATTTGCTCATTGACTCCATTGTTAGGAGCTACACCCTATCGATGAAACAACAAAGCTAGATGATATTCCATTTTTGCAGTAGATCCTGGTGATATATGTTACTACTTTACCACCAGCGCTTAAAAATGTGAACATCATTGATTCTTCACTAACTTACTTTTCTTTGTTATATCCTTATTATATCCAATTTTATGGTCGCTTGTACTACCTCTGATATCTTTATATAACTCATGGCTACGACCTTATTTATGCAACGGCTTTTAATTATATACAATATGAATAAAATATTTAATTTTTAACTAAATAAATGTGTTTGCAATTTTGACATTGATTTTGCTCAAGGGTGATTGTCCCATGGTGGGTTTTGTGCCTACCATACTACCAAATTGATTTCATCCTGAGCATAAGGTCCCCTGGCCCTAGGTACATTGGGGGCTTACCATTTGACATTAGAGAAAATAGCGATCTATTTGTGTTGGAAGTCACAAAATTTTCTTGCCTCACTGAGTTTGCTAATTTGTTAGGGATGAACCATGCAACAAAAATTGGCGAGCCGAAGATAGATAATTCCATAAATGTTAATGCAGATCATGTAACACCCTATTTTCATTTCAATTATGTCTTTAAGGTTCCCTTGAGGATTGGACTATGTTAGTTCAAGTTCTTGTCACTTATGGGGCATTTTTAGCTCATTTGGAGGGGTTTCTCGCTCTACACAGGTAGACACATTATTATGTACAATCCCTTGATCTGAATCTATTCAAAAATCATCACGAGCTTGACACAGCCTGAAGGAGTTCATGCTAGTGGACGCAGCCCAGAGGAAGCAATGTCATTGGCCATGTTAGTGGACATGGCTCAATAAATGGTGTGTCCAAACCTTGTGATAGGGCCTGTCTAGGTCCAAATAGTCTATTTGAGTAGTTTTTTGAATTATGGAGCACATCTATGTATACGACCAAGTGGGAGGCCATGTATAGTGCCATGAACATTTATTTTGGCTCATTTCAGCCATCGGATGAGGGGGGGGGGGGGGGGGGGGGGGGGGGGGGGGGGGGGGTTTATGATCTAATGTCTTATGATCAACCTTAACTTGATTTTGATTAGTTTTGGTTTGAAACTAGGGCTCATTTGAAATTGGATACACACTCTCTCTCTCCAAGGTTTAGAAAAAGAGGAGAGAAAAAGAGCATGAAGGAGGAAGAAGATGTTGGAACATGGGTTCAACATCTCTTGGTTTGAGAATAACAAATCCTAATCTATATTTAATCTACTTTGCCTGTGTTTATAGTGTGCAGGTTCTACATGTAAAATAGAGAGAAGTACATGGGAGATATGGATTGAATTATATATTACCACGGGTGATAAGTACTACCATCAGTGATAACTATCATTCAAGAAGGACATCTGGCAAAGAGCATTTCAAAAGGGACTTGGAGGGAGCAAAGAGCTTAATATGCAAAGCTTTAAAATGTCATGATAACACTATTGTATGATGATTAACATTAGGAAACCAAGATCTCACAAAATGATTTAGGATCCAAATTACGGAGATCACATTTTGGTGGTAAAAAATATCAGACTACCGCGCGGTGAAAGGTCTACTATGGCACCATAAAACATTGCTTGAGATAGCAGCTTTGCTTCCAAATTAGGCTCTCTAGAGCATGAAAATTCAATTAATAAGTTATTGCTGGCTATAGGTATTACCACAGGTGATAACAAATAATATTCTATTTAAAGGACATTTTGCTCTGTATCTCTTGCTCGAAACAAATTATCTTCGAGGGAGCCTTTATGCCAGAGGATGAGATGATAACAAAGAATTCCTTACAATAATCAAAAGAAGCTTCAAAGGTAGAGAACATCAACTCATATTTTATATGAAGAGTGATTGCATCTATAACGATAATCTCAAGCGTTCCTTCATGACCTCCTTTAGAAGTTCTTTAGGGAGTCTTCATTCCAGAAATATTTTATATTCACTATCCTTATTTTTTATCTTTTATTTTTTTACGTCTTTGTAGTACGTTGAGAAATTTTCCCATGTGTTGGCGACTAGGTCTTTGTAGGGCTTATGGGGAGAATTCTCCCTTATGTTGATGATTAGGTCTTTGTATGACTTAGGAGGAATTCACCTTATGAGTTAGGTGACTAGACTGTGGTTTAGGTCTAGGGGCAGATTGAGGCCTATCTAGGTAGAAATAGACTATGGCCAACCAGTTAGAGGTGCGAGTTGGTATAAAAAACAAAAAAAGATTTTAATTTACCACCTCGATCTTCAGCATTATGAAGATTCAATTTTATAATTGTTTTAAATATAAATATATCATGCCTTTCACTTTGTGTTTATAATTGTTTCATTAATGAATTTCAAGATGCAAGACCCAAAGTTTAATTATTTAAAAATGATCATTAATAATTATAAAGATTTATCGAAAATTAACAATCCCTTATTCACCCCACCTCTAAGGGCGCTTCACGATCCAACAAGTGGTATCATATGAAGGTTACTCTCAATAGGCTTAACAACCTAGAGTATTAGATGGTGAACCTTAGAGATCTGATGAATAGTGTCGATAAGTTTATATTACCTCCTCCATTATTCATTTGAAGTTACTATGATACATGGAAAGAATTAATGAAAAATGTTTGTATGTCTATTGATATTGATGTGTGGAAAATGACTATTAATAAGTATATTACACTATCTATTTTAAAGAACAAAATTGAAATTCCCAAGCCAAGAATTGATTTTAATGAAATTGATAAAAATGAATGTATTTTAAATGTTAAAGCTATGAATTACTTATTTTGTGCCCTGGACAAAAATATATTTAAACTTTTTTCATTCATTTTGAACTGCTTTTAAAAATTGGATATTTCTTGAAAATAATTTTGATTTTGTTTCCATAGGTGCTAACAGAATTTAAGAATCAAAGAATCTATAAGATAAAGAAAATGTGCACACATGCTTCACCTCTCAAAAGGACTCTTGTTCGGACAAATCTATGACAAGCACATCAAGTGGAAGGGAAAATTCTATTGAATCTTATTATTTAAGTGGCGTTTCATCAGATAGCAGTGTAAACACAAAGAACTTCATTCTTGAATCTAAGTCATCACTTAAATCTCATGCGCTTGATATTGCTAAACACAAAATTGAAAATTTGATAAATATTAATTCTATAATGCGCTTAGAAAATAAAAATTTAAAAGAAAAACTTCATGTAATATCAAATGTTGATTTTCCTATTGTTGATTCGCTTTCATGTTCTTTAGTTGATAATTATATACCTTTATTGATTGTAATGAACTTAAAGGAAAAAATAAAGGTTTTTGAAAAAGAGTTTTTTTATCGCAAAAGAGCATATTGAACTATTGATAAATGAAAATAATGCTCTCACAAATAAGCTAGATCACTAAATCATTTTGTTCAAAAAATTTCAAATGATAAAAAATCTTTTATATCTAGTTTAACTAGTGATTTTTGTAAGGTCTCTACTAGTATTACAAAACACCTAATACAATGTACACCTAGTAGAACATTTGGTCATGTAGTCACACCATACATTAAGTGCTCTATATGTTCCAAATTTATACATACATCATCTTATTGTAAGAGTAAATTTAATACTTGCACATCTCCCCAAATTTGGATTCCCAAAATCTCATTTTCCAAACATTTGGATCCATATGGGTTCCCAAATCTTGTCTTCATGTACCTTGAGCCTGGTGATTGACTAGGGATATCCTCGTCATAATATTTTTTGATTGGATCAAAATGAGTACTATTTTATCAAACCTACTTCCCTCCCAAGTTAAAAATAATAATAATAATGGTTATTTTCTTTCTTATATTGTGTTTATGTTTTGTTTTTTTGTTTTAATTAAGCTTTCTTGTATATTCGTCTATGCTAAAATCTGCATATGGGGACACATATTATATGTATTTTAACTCGCACATTTTGACTACGTATTGATGTGATTGGAGTTCTATTATGCACTGATATCGCTTGATGATAGTCCCTTGAAACAACCAATCTACTTTATGTGTCTCATTATTATTGTAGTTCCTATTGTTGAGCAAACATGGTTATCTACATATTTGATGTATGCTATTTTATGACACTTTCACCTTTCAAAATCTTGCATCAAAACTAACTGAGAAGAGCAAATATGATTGATCACGTATTACACCACATATATCATTGTAGGTTATCAATAATATTTTTATGAATGCTTGATATCTTATTTTCGCATACAATACTAGAAAATTAACTTTTCATAACGTAAATTTTCATCATTAAATGTTGAGTTGTGGTCACTAAGAATATTTAATGACCAAATTTAGTTTGTCACATTATTTAGTTTGTCACTAGAATATATTGTCACTAAATATGCGATGGAGAGGATCGATTGTGAGCGATCTGGAGGAAGATGGTCATCTTGCGAGGTAGATGGATGCAGGATCAATGAAAGAGGAGGAAAAATGAACTTAGGGCACGTCTTGATGGTTTATTAATTTATGTTTTGTTTATCAAATAATTATGAGTGAACTGGAAAACAAGTTAACTCTTTCCTAGAGATAATTAATGACAAATTATATTTGTCACTAATTACGCTATTTAATGCCAAAATCAATTTTCACTAAACTTTAAATTCTAGTGAAAAAATTTTTATTTAATCACTAAATATAATAATTTAGTGACTAAATATTCATTTTAAACACTAATTAATTCAATAATGTTATTTAATAACCAACATCTAATTTTATCACAAAACTTAAACTAATTAGATGTTTACATATAATAATTAAAATGAGAAGGTCAGGGTGCGCTGTGAGTTTCTGGAAAAGGTGGGAGTGCTAACATTCATGAGGGAAGGTTCAATTGGTTGGTGATTAGTGACTAATATTTCTTGGTCATTAAATATTTTGTATGTTTTATTATTTGCGACCAAAAATATCTTGGTCACTAAATAGAATAATTTTGTGTAAAAAATTTCTCTAGTCACTAAATAATAACTTTGTGACAAATTTTTTTCGATCGTTAAATAATTATATTTAGGGACGTAAAAATATTTTTGACATTGACCGCACGCATCGAGCAGCCATTGGGTAGCATCACATCTAATCGTTCTTTTCTTAATGACGAAGGCACTCCATGTTGCTGTATGAAGGACTCCGATAGAAATGAATGTGAAGCACCTGTATCAAACAATGCTCTCGTCGGAGAGTTAAAGATTAGGACAAAGCATAATACACAAACGATTACAAGCAATGCACAAGGTATGAGTATAAAAAGCAACAAAAGCTGTATACTAACGCATACCTGCCACCACATCGCTTTGTTTGATGGCCTCCTGCTGGCCAAGATTGTACACTCTAGGCTGGGCTGGAGCAGCATGGAATGTGGGTGACTCCGCTGCCTTCCCTTTCTCTGCCGCATAATCCACAGCCGCCTTCTTGCCTCCACGACATTCTCGGGCTATATGACCCGGCTTACCACAATTATAACAAGTGAATGGGCTTCGCCCAGTTGTCATACGCGAGGCCGCAGATTGAGCTGACCCAGAAGGTCGCGCTTTGTTCTTCCACTTGCCTCTCCCAGACTTCGCAGAGCTCGGTACTTTGAACTCTGGCTTTACAACTGCTAGCTCCTTCCTGGTCTGGGACCGCTTCATATCCTTTTCTAAGGAACGAGCCGTATTAACCAGGGCCATAAACCCCTGTGTCATTGCCCCCGACAGAAGGAACCGCAACTCTTCTCGCAGACCTTCATAGAACCGATTTGTCTTCCGAGCTTCATCGGCAAAGTTCGCTCCTGCGTATCTCCCCAACCGTGTAAACTCATGGAGGTAATCATCGATCATGCGATCACCTTGAGTCAGGCGGTTGAACTGTTTCTCCATCTCGATTTGCTGAGCAAGTGGGAGATACCTCGCTAAGAACAATATTGAAAATTCGTCAAACGAGATGTCCTCCAGCTGCCTTCCTTCCAAGTGATGTAGCTCTATCTCATCCCACCATAACTGCGCCTCCCCATCTAGTAGGAAGGTTGCTAAGGTAACCTTCTGGCCTTCCTCCGTGGCAGTGTCTTTCAAGGTCTTGCGCACCTTTGATAGCCAATCTTCAGCTTGCGTCGGGGTTCCTGCCCCCGTGAAAGTAGGAGGATGGAAACTCAGAAAATACTGCAGTTGTTGGTCTGGAGCTCTTCGTGCCCGCACCGGCACTGGCCTTTCAACCGCAGGTTCAGCTACCGCAACCGGCACTGGAGCCACTCCAGGAGTAGGAGGCTGTACAGGGACATGCCCTCCAGGTTGCGCAGTGAACATTTCAAACACTGCTTCGGCTATCATCCTTACTGTCTCAGTAGAAGGAGGAGTCGGCACCGCAGTTGGTGCACTACTGGAAGTCTAACACAGGGGTCGAGATGGCCCCGCTCCACTCCCAGTCACCTATATATGTGCCCAAAACACAATTAGCGACTAAGAGATAGCATGGATCCCTAGAGGAACACAAAAGTTCCATCCCAATGCTACACACCTACATGTAATTCATTCCTAAAGTGGACAATTACTGGTTATTTACATGAGTTAACAGCGACGCACACACGTGCTCACCACCCCTCAAAAGAATTCGACCATGAATTCAGACGGAATGGGAACGAGACCCGTAGCTGATACCAATTTGTAACACCCTTCCTGTTATATAGAATATAACAGTAGGTCCGGCCGGGACCCCACGCCATATTAAACGAACAAAAGAGCGCGTTACTTAATTAGCGTTAAACAGTTAATACCAACCATCTCAGCACACAGAGTCACACAACGGAAGCATTTTGTTATAATTTAAAACCAGTATACACATTGTCCACACTAGCCACTAGGAATGAAAGACATAATAGGTTCTTTACAATGTTTGTTTACATAATAAGAGTGGTTTCCAAATATCGGCACGCAGGTCGGCCACACATGAACACTGTAAACAAAAGCTTTGGCCTTCAAGGACCAGCACATCACTGCAGCAGGGGCTTCAGCCCGCTATTTCCCGCTAGTCTCGCCAGGACCTGTATAAACAAATCCACCAAGTAGTGGGCAAAACATGTAACCGGTCAGCTTTAGCTGACCAAGATTTATAACGACCCCACCCCATGCTCGGGGCGGCGGTGCTCCTTCCCTGCAGGCAAGCAATAACAGTATATACATCACAGGTGCGTCTAAGCACCGCATAGAAGCATTCATTTTCATTGAGGTCGATGCGTTTATCTACAAGTACTTTTTCAACTCGGATATAGGCTTACCCGCTTTGGGCACTCACGGCACGCAATCAACGAGTCCTTTTTCAACTAGGATTCTCACTATGAGCTGACTCTCATCAAGGATGGCCGGCCTTGATGAGTCTAGTCCCAAACAGCATATCGTGACCCGAGGTTGCAATCCTCCTCACAATAGTTAAGGGTGGTGTTTCGGTTCCGCCAGATGCCCGCGCTCAAAATATTAGGGATAACATCAACCTAAAATAGGTACGGCTTTCGCTAGCCCGCTCTTGACTCATAAGGTCAATGAAGCAAGGTAAATGGTCCTTTAGCTTCTGCTGTTCAACCCAGTTCATGCGCATAGGCTTCACAGGCTTTCACACGGCTCACTGGGAGCTACCGCCGGCGTTAGCGCTAACGCCCGGAGCTAGTGACAGAACTCAGTTCTGCTACTCTTTTCCGGGTATTTCTGGGAAACACCTCCAGATCTCTTTTGCAGTACGAAACAGTACATAACATCTGAAAAACACAGCATAGATCACGGAGTCTTCTCCGGAGTGCAATAGCATATCAACATCACCAATCCAGACCAACCTGTCCAGATGGGCTTCACACAGCATGCCTATGCCCGTACTTCGATTCCAGGCTCTATATGCAATTTCTACGGGGATAACATCGACCCGTCGGCAGAAATCCGCACGCATCGAGCAACCATTGGGTAGCATCACATCTAATCGTTCTTTTCTTAATGACGAAGGCACTCCAAGTTGCTGTAAGAAGGACTCCGATAGAATTGAATGTGAAGCACCCGTATCAAACAGTGCTCTCGCCGGAGAGTTAAAGATTAGGACAAAGCATAATACACAAACGATTACAAGCAATGCACAAGGTATGAGTATAAAAAGCAACAAAAGTTGTATACTAATGCATACCTGTCACCACATCGCTTTGTTTGATGGCCTCCTGCTGGCCAAGATTGTACACTCTAGGCTGGGCTGGAGCAGCATGGGATGTGGGTGACTCCGCTGCCTTCCCTTTCTCTGCCGCATAAGCCACAACCGCCTTCTTGCCTCCACGACATTCTCGGGCTATATGACCTGGCTTACCATAGTTATAACAAGTGAATGGACTTTGCCCAGTTGTCATACCCGAGGCCGCAGATTGAGATGACCTAGAAGGTCGCGCTTTGTTCTTCCACTTGCCTCTCCCAGACTTCGCAGAGCTCGGTACTTTGAACTCTGGCTTTACAACTGCTAGCTCCTTCCTGGTCTGGGACCGCTTCATATCCTTTTCTAAGGAACGAGCAGTATTAACCAGGGTCATTCAACTCTGAATTGAAGTGATAACTAGAAATGAAAGAAAAAGGTCTGGAGACCAAGTAGTGGGTGTGGATAGGGGATAGTAATCCTCCATACCTGGTTAATACGGCTCGTTCCTTAGAAAAGGATATGAAGCGGTCCCAGACTAGGAAGGAGCTAGCAGTTGTAAAGCCAGAGTTCAAAGTACCGAGCTCTGTGAGTCTGGGAGAGGCAAGTGGAAGAACAAAGCACGACCTTCTGGGTCAGCTCAATATGCGGCCTCGGGTATGACAACTGGGCGAAGCCCATTCACTTGTTATAACTGTGGTAAGCCGGGTCATATAGCCCGAGAATGTCGTGGAGGCAAGAAGGCGGCTGTGGCTTATGCGGCAGAGAAAGGGAAGGCAGCGGAGTCACCCGCATCCCATGCTGCTCCAGCCCAGCCTAGAGTGTACAATCTTGGCCAGCAGGAGGCCATCAAACAAAGCGATGTGGTGACAGGTATGCGTTAGTATACAGCTTTTGTTGCTTTTTATACTCATACCTTGTGCATTGCTTGTAATTGTTTGTGTATTATGCTTTGTCCTAATCTTTAACTCTCCGACGAGAGCACTGTTTGATACGGGTGCTTCACAGTCATTTCTATTGGAGTCCTTCATACAGCAACTTGGAGTGCCTTCGTCATTAAGAAAAGAACGATTAGATATGATGCTACCCAATGGCTGCTCGATGCGTGCGGATCGAGGCTGTGTTGTAAAGATTTTGATTTGGATGCATTGATACTACCACTTTCGGAGTTCGATGTGATCTTTGGTATGGACTGGCTGTTAGCGCAGCAGGCCTACATTGATTGCACTTCTAAGGAGGTCACACTAGGGTGGAATACCGAACGTGCAACAACGTTTGCCGGTTTGCGTGGGTCGAGCAAGTCGCTGATGTCTGCTATCCAAGTCATCAAGGTCGTTCGGCAAGGCGCAGAATTGTGTGTTGTGCTAGTTGGGGTTGCAAAGCCTCAGCCCAGTCTGAGTGACGTTACTGTTGTCTCGGCGTATCCTGATGTGTTTCCTAAAGATCTTCCTAGGGCTCCACCTCAGCGAGAGATAGACTTCACTATAGAGCTGGTGTCAGGTGCCAAACCTGTGTCCCGCTCTCTGTACCGAATTGCGCCAAAGGAAATGGCAGAGTTGAAGGTTCAGTTACAGGAGTTTCTAGAGCAAGGCTATATACGCCCAAGTTCATCACCTTGGGGTGCTCCGGTCCTTTTTGTGAAGAAGAAGGACGGAAGCCTACGTCTCTGTATTGACTACGGTGAATTGAACAAGCTGACCGAGAAGAACAAGTATCTGATCCCTCGAATTGATGACTTGTTTGATCAGCTAGTAGGTTCGTCGGTGTATTCAAAATTGGATCTTAAGTCTGGCTACTACCAGTTGCAAATTCGGGATTGTGATATCCCCAAGACGGCATTTAGTACCCGCTATGGGCACTATGAGTTTACAGTCATGCCATTTGGACTAATGAATGCGTCGTCAGTGTTTATGGATCTGATGAATAGGACCTTTCGAGAGTACCTGGATCGATTTGTTATCGTCTTCATTGACGATATCTTGGTGTACTCTCAATCTGACGAAGAACAAGCAATTCATTTGCGCGATGTTTTGGAGACCCTGCGACGGAGTCAGCTGTATGCCAAGTTCTCCAAGTGCGAGTTTTGGCTAACTACAGTAGCATTCCTTGGTCATGTTGTTAGTGGCAAGGGTATCGCGGTGGATCCGGCAAATATCGATGCAATCCAGAAGTGGCCCGTTTTTGCAACAGTAGCGGAAGTCAGGAGTTTCCTTGAACTTGCCGGCTACTATCGGCGCTTCGTGGAGAACTTTTCGCGGATCGCTCTACCTCTCACCACCTTGACAAGGAAGGATCAGAAGTTCGTTTGGTCACCAGCGTGTGCACGAGCTTTTGATGAATTAAAGAGTCGTCTGACCACGGCACCGATTTTGTGTTTTCCATGTGGTACGGAAGGCTATGAAATATACAGCGATGCGTCAGGGAGCGGCTTAGGCTGCGTACTTCTTCAGCATGGTCAAGTAATAGCTTATGGCTCTCGCCAGTTGAAAGTGCATGAGCGGAATTACCCGGTCCACGACTTGGAGTTGGCGGCCGTGATCTTCGCTCTGAAATTGTGGCGACACTACTTGTATGGCGTGAAGGTTGATATCTTTACGGACCATAAGAGCCTAAAATATCTGCTAAATCAGAAAGAGCTCAACATGCGACAGCGAAGGTGGATGGAGTTCCTGGGGGACTACACTTTAGAAATACACTATACTCCCGGAGAGGGAAATGTAGTCGCGGATGCTTTGAGCCGGAGGTCTTCTACGCAGGTCAACTAGATTCAGATGTATGATCCACGTCTGATCAGTGACTTGGAAGCCTTAGAGATCTCCTGTGTGGAGAGGAGTTCTAGTGCAAGTGCGTGCTTGAACTGGACGGAGGTGCAATACGACCTCGCAGACAGAATACGACAGGCCTTAGAACTTGATTCGAGCATGCAACGCTATTTGGCAGAGTCTGAAGTTGGGACTGCTGCAGAGTTTGTGTTAGACGGCGGTCTAATGTGGAAAGACGGTCGATTGTGCGTCTCAAATGTGGGTAAATTACGGGAAGAATTGATGTACTAAGCACACTTTACAAAGTACTCAATTCACCCAGGGAGCACAAAGATGTACCAAGACATGAAAAAGCTGTTTTGGTGGCCAGGACTGAAGAAAGACATCGCCTTATACGTGGCAAAATGCAAAACTTGTGCACTTGTGAAGGCGTAATGTCAGAAACCTGGAGGTTTCCTGAAGTCGTTGCCAGTACTGGAATGGAAATTTGACGATATTTCTATGGATTTTGTGCACGGTTTGCCGAGATCATAGAGTGGGAGTGATGCTATTTGGGTAATCGTGGATCGCTTGACGAAAGTAGCCCACTTTATTCTGAACCGACGGGACGATTCAGTAGAAAAGTTGGCAAAAGTTTATGTTGATAGCATTGTACGATTGCACGGTGTGCCCCGTAGCATCGTCAGTGACCGAGATGGGCGCTTCACTTCGAAAGATTGGAGGCTAATCCACCAGTTGTTGGGGACAAAGTTGAAGTTTAGTACTGCCTTCCACCCTCAAACGGATGGGCAGACTGAACGTACAAACAGAACACTGGAGGATATGCTCCGTATGTGCGTCCTAGATTTCGATAAGAAGTGGGAAGATCATCTTTTCATGATCAAGTTCGCTTATAATAACAGCTACCAGACAAGTATAAAGATGGCGCCCTTCGAGGACCTCTTTGGTAGAGCTTGTCGCACTCCATTAGCTTGGGCAGAGACAGGCGAGACGAGACTGTTTAAGCGAAAGGAAGTCGAAGATGCAAATTCGGCCATTCAAACAATCTGGGAGAGATTGTTGATTGCACAAGATAGGCAGGCGAAATACTACAATGCCAAGCACAAAAACGTCGAGTTCTCCGTGGGTGAATGGGTTTATCTAAAGATCAAACCTTTCAAGGGTGTGTCCAGGATTCGGCGCTTGAAAAAGCTGAGTCCGAGGTACCTTGGACCGTTTGAGATTCTGGATCGTGTTGGTGAAGCTGCCTATCGGCTCGCTCTTTCAACAGAGCTGAGCGGACTGCATGATGTGTTCCACATATCTGCGCTACGGAAAGCTGTGCCAGAGCCTAGCCAGGTCCTGGTAAAGAATCAAGTGTCAGTCGATGATGAGCTAAAGACGTTAGTCACGCCTGTTTGCATCGAAGACACTGATGTCAGGAAGTTGCGGAACAAAATGATCCGAATGGTCAAAGTCCGCTGGAACAATTGCGGTCGTGAGGAGCTTTAGTGGGAACGGGAGCAAACCATGCAAGATGAGTTCCCCGAACTATTCCGTTAAGGTACAAATTCTGTTTTGTTTCTTGTTGTTCTTTGCACTGTTTAAAATTTCGGGACGAAATTTCAATAAAGAGGGGAGAATTGTAAATCCCCAAGTTTTGTGTGCAAAGAAAGTGGAAATGTGCAGAAGCTAAAGAGCTAGCACCTGGCTCTAGCGATAGCGCCGGCGGTAGTGCATTTCCCGCTAAACCTGTTTAGTTCTCGAGGTACAAGTGCATTTCCCGAGAAATGAAGCATGCTGAAATAGATGAGCTAACGCCAGTGTTAATGCTAACGCCTGACGCTAGCCCAACTTCGTCGAACACAGCTCGCCGTTCGTCGAACGCAGCCAGAAGCCTTAAGCGACTGAGGATAAGCTCAGCCACCGCCTTAGAGCTAACGCCAGGCGCTAGCGATAGCGCCGGCGGTAGTGTTTTTCCGAGAAGTGTGTTCTTTCTCGAGGAGCGTGGCATTTCGCGAGAAGTTTGTCAAATAAAGATAGTGCAGACGGTAGCGCTAGCGCTAGCAGTAGCAATTTCTCACAAAATCCTTAAGCGATTGAGCGGTACCGACTCTGAGATAGCGTCAGGCGCTAGTGGCTAGCGCCGGCGGTAGCGGAAAATTATATAAACACTCAACTTCGACTTTCCTTCTCATTTTCTATGAATCTTCTGCCATTCTAAGAGCACTGAGCAGAGAAGGAAGTCCGTTGAAGGTTGTTGTGCCAAGGACAAATCCGCGAAGTAGTTCTTGGGCGCTTGTGCCATCGTCAATTTATTGAAGAGGAAGCTATTTCAAGGGATTCCAACTGATTCCCTCTCAGTTCTATGGCACCAAAACGAGCGCCAAGGGTAACGATTCTCCTCCCTCATCTTTGGACACGTTCGTCCTTTGATTTGCATAGTAGTAGGTAGATTTCCACTACCAAGTGGATAGATTTCTGCCGACGGGTCGATGTTATCCCCGTAGAAATTGCATATAGAGCCTGGAATCGAAGTATGGGCATAGGCATGCTGTGTGAAGCCCATCTGGACAGGTTGGTCTGGATTGGTGATGTTGATATGCTATTGCACTCCGGAGAAGACTCCGTGATCTATGCTGTGTTTTTCGGGTGTTATGTATTGTTTCGTACTGCAAAAGAGATCTGGAGGTGTTTTCCAGAAATACCCGGAAAAGAGTAGCAGAACTGAGTTCTGTCACTAGCACCGGGCGTTAGCGCTAACGCCGGCGGTAGCTCCCAGTGAGCCATGTGAAAGCCTGTGAAGCCTATGCGCATGAACTGGGTTGAGCAGCAGAAGCTGAATGACCACGTACCTTGCTTCATTGACCTTACGAGTCAAGAGCGGGCTAGGGAAAGCCGTACCCATTTTAGGTTGATGTTATCCCTAATATTATGAGCGCTGGCATCTGGCGGAACCGAAACCCCACCCTTAGCTATTGTGAAGAGGATTGCAACCTCGGGTCACGATATGTCGTTTGGGACTAGACTCATCAAGGCCGGCCATCCTTGATGAGAGTCAGCTCATAGTGAGAATCCGAGTTGAAAAAGGACTCGTCGATTGCGTGTCGTGAGTGCCCAAAGCGGGTAAGCCTATATCAGAGTTGAAAAAGTACTTGTCGATAAACGCATCCCTCTCAATGAAAATGAATGCTTCTATGCTGTGCTTAGACGCACCTGTGATATATATACTGTTATTGCTTGCCTGCGGGGAAGGAGCACCGCCGCCCCGAGCATGGGGTGGGGTCGTTATAAATTTTGGTCAGCTAAAGCTGACCGGTTACTTGTTTTGCCCACCGCTTGGTGGATTTGTTTGTACAGGTCCTGGCGAGACTAGCGGGAAATAGCGGGCTGAAGCCCCTGCTGCAGAGATGTGCTGGTCCTTGAAGGCCAAAGCTTTTGTTTACTGTGTTCATGTGTGGACAGCCTGCGTGCCGATGTTTGGAAACCACTCTTATTATGTAAACAAACATTGTAAAGAACTTATTATGTCTTTCATTCCTAGTGGCTAGTGTGGACAATGTGTATACTGAGTTTTAATTATAACAAAATGCTTCTGTTGTGTGACTCTGTGTGCTGAGATGGTTGGTATTAACTGTTTAACGCTAATTAAGTAACGCGCTCTTTTGTTTGTTTAATATGGCGTGGGGTCCCGTCCGGACCTACTGCTATATTATATGTAACAGGAAGGGTGTTACACAACTACCAAGGTGCTTCGCCCACACAATGCTCATTAAGACTTATCAGGGAGCAAAGTATTACTTGGGGGATCTGATGCGATTTTGGCAAGTGCATCGGTGGCTGTCAAGTAATAATGGGAATAGCTTCCCCGAATGTCGATCTCTTGAGGAATGCAGGTTGTGGTGATGTGAGTCGTGTCGTGAATGAAGGTTACAGGAAGCGAAATAAGTAAAACAGAGTGGTTTTGGTTGGTTGGTCTAAACTAACAAACAAGAAAATAAAGATGCGGGTCAAAATCCCCGCTTCACTTGGCTAGATGAATGCGTCGGCCGCAATGTCGGGCTTCGTTAGGTAAGTGGACGGAAAGCACGTATGGAATGTGAGGGTCACAATCACCTCTTCGCCAATCACTGTTAGCCTTTCCAACGTGAATCTCAAGTGCATGAATGGAGTGGATGCGGGTGAGTGGTTATGAAGCGCAGCACAACACACATTCCTAGGTTAAGAAAAGCAAGAAGTACTTTCATTCATAGACAAATGAGAGTAATCAAGTTCATTACAAACTAATACATCCACAAAAGACAGACGGGTAGAATAAACCAATAGAGAAGATTAGCCATCGATCACGACCGAAATAGTGGGTTGTCAAACCACTTTCGGGCTCGGTTGATGTATGCTTCCGGGACCAAGAGATTGTCACTATCTCTGATCTTACTCCATCGTCTTCATTCGTCAGGTCTTCTTCTTTCTTCTTTCAAGCTAAGGATGCACAACTCGGCAATGGTGTTGTTGATGGCTGGGAATGCTTCCAAACTCTTGGAATCTGCTAGGGTTTCACCGGAGAATGGTTCCCGGATGAAGGAGATGAGTGGAGATGGAGGTGGAGAAAAAACAGCATTGGTGGAGCTTGAAATCCCGACCTAGAAGTCCTTCCTCCCGTCACACCCTCTAAGCCGCAGATGGCTTATAAACAAAAACTACAGAAATTAAGTCACGCACGGTCGAACGCACGACCGTGTATAGACCATACAAAATTAGCGAAGGCGCAGTGGCTTGCAGAAGAAGCAGCAGCGCCCGTGCATTTTACTCACGCACGGTCGAAGCCTACCGTGCGTAACAACGCACGGGGAAAATCCGAAAGCATAAAAATAGGCCAACAGAGGGGCTCGTGTGATTTTACTCACACACGATCGAAACCAATCGTGTGTGAACAAAACGCACAGGCAAATCCAGATCACCATTTTAGGCCAGAGATGCATGCGCGCGGTCGGAGCGATCATGCGTCAAGGAAACGCACGACCATGCGATTCCTGCAGACATGAGTTCTGGGCAAAATGGAGATCTGCCCACATGTACAGCCAAATCAAACGATGGGAGCACACCTCCATCACAAGCATAATAGTAGAAATAAAGTGGGGAGCACAATGTGCTTACCCCCATCAAAATAGTGCGTGATAGCATACCACAATGGGCCTAAACAGTGCACTAATAGTGAAAGTGTGTCCAAGTGAGATATAAGCAATTCAGGACTAAAAGTGTAGTGCAAAAGCAAGAAAACAAGCCCAGATGAGTCTGAATAAGTGTATATAAATGAGACTCATCACACCCCTAGACTTACCTGTTTGCACGTACCGAGCAAACAAATCTGGTGGGAAGTGAAAATGGTAGTTAGCGAAGAGAATTACAAAGAAAGAGTAAGATGCGAAGTATCATACTCATGCAAATAGAAATTTAGTAAAAGAAAAGTCTAACTATACTAAAAGTGAGGTATTAGATCTTAGATTTACTCTAGAGGGGGTGAATAGAGTATTAAAAGTTTTAACTTATTTTATAGCGGAATTAAAATAATGTTATATATATATATGTGTGTGTGTGTGTATAATGGAGTGAGTAGAAAAACAAAATAATAAACACAACAAAGTATAGAAAATAACACAAACATAACAAAGACACAAGAATCTATAGTAGTTCCCCAGTCAACCTGGGTAATCCACACTTCTACTACCCTTGGTAGGATTCCACTTAGGTTTTTAATTAGGTACCCTATCACCACTGAGCTCTTGATCAGGTGCTCAAACCAAACCACATGATTTTTATCAGGTGCCCTGCCACCAAAGGTTAACTATTGAAGGGAGTTAAAACCATGTACAAGGTGGGGTAAAAAGAACGAACTAAAAAGAGGTTATGAAGTTCTTCTCTCTCAATAAGATCTGAGAGAAGAGTAGTGGATTGCTGTTGTTGTAAAGCTCCCCCTGTCTGATAGAGTTTGTTGACAGTTGGTGAAGCTTTCTCTTGGGTGTAGAAGACTACGAATCAGCAGATGCTTCTGAGAGAAGATTTTAGATATTCTCAGAGAATGAATATGTTGATGTAGATAAAGATTTCAGTATGTCTCTTGTCTGTCTGAGTATTTCACACGTATATCTTCTATATCTGTATATCCTCTTATATATATCTTATATACAGATTCATCCTTTTTCCTTAGACATATAATCTTATTTGAAAATTCAAATCTTCTGATAAGGAATAGAATACACTGAGATAAATCTTTTTTGGTACTGCAATTGCAACTTTCTGATTCTGCAAAATACTTTAATTCCTTTTCTATGAAAGTTTCCTTTTCCAATATATGTCAACAGCTAGATTCTAGAAAGAAGAGAATAGAATGGATATATAAAAAGTAAAGATGAAATCTTGACTTATCTGAATATGAATAAATCCAAATATTTGAATAAATCCTTTGCTGAATAGTCGATCTGAGTTTAGAGAAAGAGATAATTGATTGTTCAGGATTTGTCAAGCTCAAAAAGAATTTTGTCGAACAGAAAGTTGAGTTCGTCGATCTCAATCAGGAGTTCGTCGAACTGCACACTGAGTTACTCATTCTTCGATCAGAACACTGAGTTGGTCGATCTAAATCAGGAGTTCATCGAACTGAGATATAAAATATGTTGAACTGGTTTGGAAAACTAATTTCGTCGAGCTGGAGATCAAGTTCGTCGAATTGATACAAGACGTTCGTCGAACATAGGAAGAAGCTCGTTGAACACAGAAAAGTTGGAATTTTCCTAAGTTTCAGCTAACTTGGACAGGCTTAGACTTTGACCCTAAGACTATACATTGGGGTCAACTTGAGTCCTAACCACTGATAGTGATCCTAGCCCAAATTAGTAATAGGGTTGTTCCAACAATCTCCCCCTATTTGGGTTAGGATACTATTTGACAATACAAATAATAAAATAAACAACAATAAACACAGAGCATGAATATCTGACAGAATTTAAAAATTCATTTCAGCAGATAAAAATATAGTACTCTGAGTTTAGAAAGTTTTACATTGTAATCAGAATTTAGTAAAACCAAACAATCAGAAGTCTTTCTCTTTCTTTGAAGAAGGTTTGAATATGATTTCTCTGTTGGGATTTTCAGATTCTCTCTTGTCATATAAAGGTCATTTGCTCCCAGCAAGGTTTGAGATGAAGCATGAGGAACAACTACAGCTGGGTGCAACTTCAGATAGTCTTCAGCATTGAAGAGATATCTTGAGCTATATCTTTCAAACTCTTTTCTTCTGAATTCTGACATAGTTGTAAACTGGGAATAATCTTTTCCTTCAGCTTTGGCTTTATTAATTTGAGCAGTAGCAATTGTTTCTCTATATTTTGCCATGTGAGCATTCTTTTCTAAATCTGGATTAATGGGAGATGAAGGTCTTTCATCATGATCACTAGACTGATATGAAGATTGTTGATCTTGAGAATTTCTTTTCATGTGCATAGATCCATCAGAGATATGATATTTGTAAACTGAAGATGGAGCTCTAGCAGATACTGAGGGTGGAGCTCTGGCTGATCTTGAACTGTAAGAGCCATTGGAACTTCTATGACTCTCCCCTGATCTTCTTGAGTGCTGAGGGGAAGGTTTCTGAGATGAAGAGGACATGCCTGCAGATCCAGCTGCTGGAGGAGTAGGAGGAGGATTAAACTTGACTGGCTTGTCAGAATAGAATCCTATTTTCTTCATTTTCTTTCTCCTATTATTCTCATTCCTTGAGAATCTTTGGTGAGAGTGATGTTTTTCAAAATGTAGTAGGGAATGTCATTGGTAGAAGATTGAGGTTTGGGAGTAGCCTTAGCTTTGCTTCTAGATTTCCTTTTCTTTGAAGATGAATCATCAGAATCATCATCTTCATCAGAAGGCTGTGCAGGATCATTATACAAGTCATCAAGTTCTTGAAGAGCATTATCAACATCTTGCTCAATATCCTCTGGTAGAATGGAATCATCATAAACAAATGTTGGAGGTGAATTCACCAAGCCAACTTCCTCTGTAACTGCAACTGGAACTGAAATGCTTTTGATGATTTGATCTAATAAAACTGTATCTATTGGAGCTGAATAAGGAATTATAGCCTTTGAAATATCTTGAGGCTTAGGAAGACAACTGAAAACCAAATTGAATTTTTATAATAAAGAGAGAATATCTATTGAAGGATTAATAGAGATATTATTCACTGAATCTATAACTGGAATAGTTATTTCTGAAGCTGCAACTGAATCTAAATTAACTGTATCAATAACCATATCTGATAACCATACTGAATTTGTATCAGCTGGAGTTCTTCATTGAGCATCTCCCCCTGCCTAAGTTCAGGGAGACCTGAATCTAGGCCCCTAGAAGAAGGGACAAGTGATGAGGAGGAGGGGATGGAGGCAAGTTTGGAAGAGAGTTCTGAGATGGCTTTGAGAACTAGAGCTAGCTTCTCATCTGGAAGAGATGTCAGTCTTGGAGAGATATGATTGAAAATTTGATCAGCAATGGAGGAAAAATCAACCTACACATAGTCAGATGTATGCTGAGAGGATGTGGATGCTGGAATGGAAGAAGAGGGAAAAGAGGTGTGAGCCTGGTTGGTACACACAGAGGAGGGTAGGAATATGTTTGTAGCATCTAAGATGGGTTGAATGGAAGTGTTTGAGGGAATTGTTAGATGATTATCTTCATGGATGGGTGATTGAGGTGGAGCATGTTGAGGACACAAAAGGTCAAATGAAGGAGGTGGGATTAATGGGGGAAGATAATCATCATCTGAAATGGATGAGGATGGAAACTCTGCAGACTGATTAGCCTATAGAGGAGGAGAAGAAGGTATTGAGTAAGGTGTGTCTATGGGAGAGTTGGAAGGAGGAACTTCTTCAGTAGTAGTGTTCTGAAGAGGTTGAGAAGGGATAAGAGTTGAAGATTCAGAGGGAGGAACTTCCTATAGGGTTGAGGGAGTGACTGTGTCAGTCCTTGTGCTCTCAGAAGCTTTCTTGGATGTTTCTGTTGGAGTTTCTGAGGTGATCTCAAAGCAATCAATAGTTAGTCTTGCTGCCAACGCAATATGAGCCTATAGGGTCGCACATAAAAGCGTTTGGAGAAATTGGAGAAAGGATTGTGTTGGCCTTACTCATATTGGATATGAGTGAAGGACCAATCCTGTGATTGCTTGGAATCAAGTTGAGAATGTCTCAAAAGGGAAATCGTTTAAAGTGTTTAAAAAATGGATTTAAACTAGATAATTTGGCTAAAGGCATTAACCGAATTCGGCTAAAGGGTTTAGACGAATTCGGCTAATGGCAAATTCGGCTAATGGCAAATTCGACTAAAGGGTTTCGCCGAATTTATATAGCCGAATTTATATATATAGTCGAATTTGTCGAAATGGTTTCGCCGAATTCTGTTATAGTGAATTGCCGAATTTATATATAGTCGAATTCATCGAAATGGTTTCGCCGAATTCGGTTATAGTGATTAGTCGAATTCGGTTAATGTGATTAGTCGAATTCGGCGAATGTAAATCTGGACCGATTTTCTTTTGGTCTGCGGATAGCCTTTCCTATACCTTGCGTATATAAAGGCATGCGATTAGGTCTTCGATATACATGGTTATAGAATTAGTCCTTTTCGCGATTCAGAAGAACTGCCGACCGGAACTGTTCCGCGCGAGGGCACGTTCTTCCCGTCCGCAGATCATGTTTCGTTGCCGCTTGTCGCCGCCGTCGGTCGCCGCCTCCCCTGGATCGGATCTAGCAGTCCGTGGGGACGTTGAGAGCATCCTTCTCCGACCTAGTTCTTGTGTGACAAGAAGCTAGGGTTCTCCATCGTTCGCGTGGACTTCTGTAGAGGGATCAATCCATTTCGATTCTTGAAGAACTCAAAGACAGAAATTCAGATTTCTCTTTGGAGCACCTTGGTTGAGTATTGACTCAATCCCGCGAAGGTATATATTGTATTTGCTTTCTTATTCTCTTGAATCATGAAAACCGCATGATCCATTGATCTCTTTTTGGGTTGTTCTTGTTCATTTCCGCTGCGCATATTTGATATGTCATCCCTTATGAAGTGGTATAGAAAACCCAACAGTGGTATCAGAGGGAGGTTGCGGTCAAGTGCGTGTAAATTGGGACATGTAGAAGCTTTCTAAATGCCCTAATTTCTTCTTGGAATATAACATTTGATTTTGTGTGGTTTCTGGTGGTGGGATTTCAAAAATTTGGTCGGGGCTCTGCCCCGCACCCCACAAGGGCTCTACCCCTAAGACCCCGCCAGGGGCGCGGCCCCTTGGAACCCCGCCAGGAACGCATGTGATTGCGTTGCGATTTTCATGTTTCAGAGGTTGTTTCTCTTATGCAGTAACCGTCCCTGAAAATGGTTTGTGAAACCAAATGTTTAGATTATTGAATCTGACATGAGAGACGAGCTTGTCTACTGCACTTGTGGAGTTGTTGTTCCTATGTCCAATGCATATAAATCTGGAGATATAGAAGTGTTCTAAATGCTCAGATTTATCCCTGTATTGTCAAAGTGTTGATAGACTGTTTTTGTGCACATCTGGGATGTATCTGGAATGTGAATGTTGTAATTTTTATTTTCTGATTGTGCACTATGATTAAATGTTAATCATGATTAAATGTTAATCACTTGAAATAAAAATTCCCTTATCTAATATTAAGTATTCAGATGCCTTCCGATGGATGACACTCTTCCTGCCTCGATCGATGAAGTGTGGGTTTGCCAAAGCAAGGTGCATTAATCTATCTTGGTAAGGGTGCGAGCGGATAATTGTGATATCCCACTGTCGACATCGGGTCAAACATAACTAGGTGACCTCAAAGGTTGAGTGCCTAGAGGCATAGGGTTTGCATGCTCCATATGATGGATGCGAATAAAGAGTTATTCACCAACTATACAAGAGTTGCATAGTGAAGCAATTGACAAGTGTTGTCTACCTAAATAACCGCATTATGAGAGGAACGCCAAATCGGACTCATGGTGTTGGTGAAATACGGATCTTGTGCACTAAGAGAGTAGCTCGCATAAACTCTCTGAATCGATATCAAGGGTTGTTGATTTGATTAAAATAGTGGGAGCTTTTTAATAAAAGTCCTTATTAAAATATATAGAATGTATTTTGAAATATAGTACTAAAATTTTCCTTTGCAAAATTCCTTGTAGAATATCCATGGCAAGTGGATCTCACTCCGCCTTATCCCTAAGAGCGATCCTTGAGAAGGATAAGCTAAATGGGACAAATTTCCTTGACTGGTATAGAAACCTGAGAATTGTTCTCAGGCAAGAGCGCAAGCTCTATGTCTTGGAAGAAGATCCCCCTGAAGAGCCAACCTCTAATGCACCACGTGCAGATAAAGATACTTATAAGAAGTATGGAGATGACTCCTTGGGTGTTGAATGCCCTATGCTCGCGACTATGAACTCTGAGCTTCAGAAGCAACAAAAGAACATGAGTTGTTATGAGATGGTTGAGCACCTGAAGAAAATGTTTCAAGGGCAAGCTCGCCAAGAGAGGTTCGATATATCCAGGGCGTTATTTCAGTGTAAGATGGGAGCTCGAGACCCAGTAGGAACTCACGTACTCAAGATGATTGGGTATATAGAGAGCCTTGAAAGACTGGGGTTTCCTTTGAGCCAAAAGTTGGCCACTGATCTGATCCTGCAATCGTTGCCGGACATTTACGAGCAGTTTGTCTAAAATTACAATATGAATGAAATTGACAAGACACTGCCCGAGCTCCTAGGCATGTTAAGAACTGCCGAGATCAACATGAAGAAGAGCAAGCCTGCTAGCCCCATACTGATGGTGCATAAAGGCAAGGGCAAGGTCAAGGGAACCAAGAAGACTAAGGTAGGACCTAAGTCACATCTTGATCCCAAGTCTTCAGCACTGAAAAGGAAAGGTTTGGCTAAGGAAGGGAAGTGCCACCATTGTGGTAAGGCAGGGCACTGAAGGAGGAACTGTCCTTAGTATCTAGAAGATCTGCAGAAGAAGAAGGGAAGTATGACTTCCACTTCACGTATTTTCGTTATAGAAATAAACCTTTCTGCTCCTTCATCCTGGGTATTGGATACCGGATGTGGTTCTCACATTTGTATAAATGTGCAGGAACTGAGAAGGAGAAGAATGCTGGGTAAAGGGGAGGTAGACCTGCGCGTTGGGAATGGAGCAAGAGTTGCTGTCATCGCCGTTGGTGTTTACTGTCTTTCTTTGCCCACAGGGCTTGTAATATAACTAGATAATTGTTATTATGTTCCCGCCATAACTAGAAACATTATTTCTATTTCATGTTTGGACATGATTGGTTTTTCTTTCGTAATTAAGAACAATTGTTGTTCTATTTATAAGAATGATGTTTGTTATGGCGTTGCCCAAATGTTTAATGGTTTATATGTTTTGAACTTAGACCATCCGATCTATAACATAGAAAATACTAAAAGACTAAAAACAAATGATTCGAATCCTACGTACCTTTGGCATTGTCGTTTAGGCCATATAAATGAGAAACGCATATCCAAGCTCCATAAAGATGGACTACTGGACTCATTTGATTATGAATCATTTGAGAGATGCGAGTCATGTTTGTTGGGCAAGATGACGAAAGCTCCTTTCACTAGTTGTAATGAGAGGGCTGATGATCTCTTGGGTATAATACATAGTGATGTATGCAGACCCATGAGTTCTATGGCTAGAGGTGCGTTCTACTACTTCGTTACATTTACTAATGATTTTAGTAGATACGGATACGTGTTTCTTATGAAGAACAAATCCGAGACCTTTGAAAAGTTCAAAGTGTGTAAAAATGAAGTAGAGAACCAACTGGGAAAAAGGATAAAAGCACTCCGATCTGATCGAGGTGGCGAATATCTGAGTCATGAGTTTCGTGATCATCTGAAAGAGTGTGGTATTGTATCACAGCTCACTCCGCCCGGAACACCTCAACATAATGGTGTTTCTGAGAGGAGGAATCGTACCTTGTTAGACATGGTGCGATCGATGATGAGTCATGCAGATTTGCCTGTTTCCTTTTGGGGATTTGCTTTAGATACTGCTGCTTTCACACTAAATCGAGTTCCAACGAAAACGGTTCTAAAGACACCATATGAGATATGGACTGGGAAGCGTCCTAGTATGTCGTTCATCAAGATTTGGGGCTGTGAGACATACGTGCGACGTAAAATGCCTGACAAGCTGGAACCCAAATCGGATAAATGTTATCTAGTGGGGTATCCTAAGGAAACCAAAGGATACTACTTCTACTTACCGTCCGAGGGCAAAGTGTTTGACGCAAGGACTGGTGTCTTTTTGGAGAAAAAGTTCTTATCCAGAAAGACTGCAAAGGTAGAACTTGAAGAAGTTCAAGAGCCACAAACAATGAATGAACCAGATTTGGAACCTGAGCAAGGACTACAAGATGTTATAGCTGGAGAGCCTGCTCAAGAAACACAAGTCCTACGTTGATCTGGTAGACCAAGATTTGAACCTGCGAGATATGGATTTCTCATGACTCAAATAGGAAATGTGTTGCTTATGGATCATGATGATGAGCCTGCAACCTACCAAGAGGCTATGAATGGACCCGACTCCGAGAAGTGGCTTGAGGCCATGAAATCTGAAATGGACTCCATGTACGCAAACCAAGTTTGGAACTTGGTGGAACCACCTAAAGGGGTACGACCCAGAGGTTGCAAGTGGGTCTTCAAGAAGAAGACCGACATGGATGGGAATGTACAGACATTTAAAGGCCGGCTGGTGGCTAAAGGTTTCAGGCAAATTCATGGTGTTGACTATGTTGAAACCTTTTCCCCTGTAGCTATGGTCAAGTCCATCAGGATTCTACTTGCTATTGCTGCGTATTATGACTACGAGATCTGGCAAATGGATGTCAAAACGGCTTTCCTTAATGGAAACCTCGTCGAGGAAGTGTACATGACACAACCCGAGGGTTTTGTATCTCCATATGAAGCCACTAAAATATGCAAGTTGGATCGATCCATTTATGGATTGAAACAAACTTCAAGAAGTTGGAATCTGCGTTTTGATGAGAAGATCAAAGAGTTTGGTTTCATCAAGAACGAAGATGAGCCTTGTGTTTACAAGAAGATTAGTGGGAGCATTGTTGTCTTCCTGATATTGTATGTAGATGACATACTGTTGACCGGGAATGACATTCCGACCCTGCAAGTTGTTAAGAACAACCTAGGGAAGTGCTTTTCTATGAAAGACTTGGGTGAAGCGACTTACATACTTGGTATTAAGATCTATAGAGATAGATTGAAGAAGTTGCTGGGTTTGACCCAGAGTACATACATTGACAAGGTGTTGAAATGGTTCAACAAGCTTAAGTCCAAGAAAGGATTCTTACCCATGTCACATGGTGTGAGTCTCTCTAAGGACCAGTGTCCTAAATCTTTGGAAGATAAGGACCGCATGAAGTTGATTCCATATGCTTCGGTAATTGGATCAATCATATACGTAATGTTATGTACTCGACCCGATGTCTCATATGCTTTAAGCATGACTAGCAGGTATCAGTCTGATCCTGGTGATGGTCACTGGATAGCTGTCAAGAATATCCTAA
Source organism: Dactylorhiza incarnata (assembly GCA_033032865.1). NCBI lineage: Eukaryota > Viridiplantae > Streptophyta > Magnoliopsida > Asparagales > Orchidaceae > Dactylorhiza > Dactylorhiza incarnata. Next base: position 2,087,898 of record JAWHQI010000224.1, read on the forward strand.
AGTACTTGAGAAGGACTAAGGATACATTCTTGGTGTTTGGTGGAGAGGAAGAGCTCCTTGTAAAGGGTTACACGGATGCAAGCTTCCAGACTGACAGAGATGACTCAAAGTCATAGTCAGGTTTTGTGTTTTGCCTTAATGGAGGAGCTGTAAGCTGGAAGAGTTCCAAGCAAGAGACAGTTGCTGATTCTACGACTGAGGCCGAGTATATCGCTGCAGCGAATGCGGCGAAGGAAGCTGTATGGATTAGGAAATTCATCAGCGAGCTTGATGTAGTTCCTAGCTTTGTTGATCACGTAGTTCTCTACTGTGACAATAACGGTGCAATTGCACAAGCTAAGGAACCTAGATCTCATCAGCGCTCCAAGCACATACTTCGGCGCTTCCATCTTATTCGAGAGATTGTTGATCGAGGAGATGTGAGCATATGCAGAGTACCAACTGAAGAAAATATAGCGGATCTACTGACAATGCCTCTTGCGCAAAAGAAGCATGATGGTCATGTTAGATCAATGGGTATTAGATACCTGAATGATTATCTTTAGTGGGAGCCTTGTGGATTGCATATTTGTTGGTTATTTATTCATTGGATGAATTGTAATATGTACTATGTATTATATTTTATATATATGGCAAGTTCTTTTATTATGTCATTTATATCTGTCTGATAAGATTAATTAGCATAATAAATGCCCTTAGAGTGTTTGCTTTCATAGGAATTCAAGTACGTGACTTGAGTTTGAGAGCCTATGTTTATAAGAAGCTTCATTCTTAAATGGTCCCTGGTCGAGGTATCATCCTAGAAATTTAGGGCGAGGATGAGACCATAAGACTAGCATGTGCGTTGACTGATGACCGGTTCTCACAGGTCATGATATTGTGATATCAAGTCATCACATGGGTACTTGTTAAGAACAAGTTGTACTGGACAGACCCCGTGAGACTACTTTGTGGATTGTTATATGAACGTGTCACAAGTAGGTTTCAAGTGACAATGGTGTTTGTGGTCCTTTGACATGAAGTCATAGCATTCATCAGGTGAGGAAGAGCGTACTTTGATGCCATCTAAAGTTTTCTCTTGAGAAAGGTTGACGATAAAGGTGGTTGTTGGGTATGTTACGAATCATTTGGATGTTTGTGTGTGAGCAGAAATGGGATTTGTCCTCCTGTATGACAGGAGTTACATCCATGGGCCCCTTGATGGAATGAGACTGAGAAATGCATGGCCATGCTTGGTTGAGTCAATATATAATATTGAGCTCACCAATTTCAGACAGTCTATTCTAGATCAGGAAATTGGGATTGAACAATTATGAGTGTGACACGGTCCATGCCTCTAGTTCTATCCGGATGTAAAGGACAAAGGGACATGACAACACTGATACATTGGTCATGACAGGCTTGTTGAGTTATGAACTCTTATTGCTTGGGTAGCAATGATGTATTGCTAGATGCCGCTCATTGTTTGTGAGACTTTTGTTGATACTTTGTGATCAAGTGGGAGACTGTTGGAGTTTCTGAGGTGATCTCAAAGCAATCAATAGTTAGTCTTGCTGCCAACGCAATATGAGCCTATAAGGTCGCACATAAAAGCGTTGGAGAAATTGGAGAAATTGGAGAAAGGATTGTGTTGGCCTTACTCATATTGGATATGAGTCAAGGACCAATCCTGTGATTGCTTGGAATCAAGTTGAGAATGTCTCACAAGGAAAATCTTTTAAAGTGTTTAAACGAACGGATTTACACTAGATAATTCGGCTAAAGGCATTAACCGAATTCGGCTAAAGGGTTTAGACGAATTTGGCTAATGGCAAATTCGGCTAATGGCAAATTCGGGTAAAGGGTTTCGCCGAATTTATATAGTCGAATTTATATATATAGTCGAATTCGTCGAAATGGTTTCGCCAAATTCGGTTATAGTGAATAGCCGAATTTATATATAATCGAATTCGTCGAAATGGTTTCGCCGAATTCGGTTATAGTGATTAGTCGAATTCGGTTAATGTGATTAGTCGAATTCGGCGAATGTAAATCTGGACGGATTTTCTTTTGGTCTGCGGATAGCCTTTCTTATACCTTGCATATATAAAGGCATGCGATTAGGTCTTCGATATACATGATTTTAGACTTAGTCCTTTTCACGATTCAGAAGAACTGCCGACCAGAACTGTTCCGCGCGAGGGCACATTCTTCCCGTCCACCGATCGTGTTTCGTTGCTGCTTATCACCGTCGTCGGTCGCCGCCTCCCCTGGATCGGATCTAGCAGTCCGTGGTGACGTTGAGAGCATCCTTCTCCGACCTAGTTCTTGTGCGACAAGAAGCTAGGGTTCTCCATCGTTCGTGTGGACTTCTGTAGAGGGATCGATCCATTTCGATTCTTGAAGAACTCAAAGACAGAAATTAGGATTTCTCTTGGGAGCAACTTGGTTGAGTATTGACTCAATCCCGCGAAGGTATATATTGTATTTGCTTTCTTATTCTCTTGAATCATGAAAACCGCAAGATCCGTTGATCTCTTTTTGGGTTGTTCTTGTTCATTTCCGCTGCGCATATTCGATATGTCATCCCTTATGAAGGGGTATAGAAAACCCAATAGTTTTTGACCTTGGAGTCCTTTTGGGTATTACTCTGTCCCATTTTCCAAAGAGTGCTGAAGTTAGCCTCTTACTTGCATTGATAAAAACTGTTGGTGACATTAGCAGCTCTATGCATTTCTCTTGAAGAACAATTCCTAAAACCCTGCCATAACAAACACTCATTTTGCTTTGCTTCTTCTTGATAGATTCAAAAAGAATCAATCCCCAGTTAACCTGCTTCTTTTCCACTAATGCCACCATCAACAGAAATTGGTGCCTTGTAATATAATCTTGTGCAGAGGTTTTTCCCAGCAAAACCTTGCCAACAACATCAGCTAAGAATTTGTATTCAGCAGACAAATTCTTCTTTAGAAGATGGTTAGGGTTTCCACTGGAGTGACCCATTTTATCCAATTCAAAATTAAATTCATCAGAAGTGATGTCCAGATCATCTTCACCATTTATCAATCCAAAAATCTCTGTTAAAATTTCTGGGGAAAAAGGAACCTGATTTCCTGAAATAGTTCCTGAGATAGATGTCGCATTCAGTGTCTGAAGAGTGTGTACCAATTCCATAATCTCAGCAACTGGAAGCTTTATCCTTGTTTTCGTAAACTTCTTCAACTACTGTTCTTCAAAGAGTTGAAGAATATCCTAGAAAATCAGATCTGAATGAGCAAAAGATTCCATGTCTATACCAAATCCGGCATCGAACTTCATTGAAGAGAGCACTGACTGAGAGATTGCCATGAGAACCTGCAAGAGAAAAATAATCAAGTGCAAAGGAACTGGTGGGAGGCAAGAGCAACTTCTAAAGGCGCAAAAATGAAATGGAATCAAAATTTGATTATAAAGAAGGGGTTCGGAGAAGGCGCAAGCTTTCGTTGAACGGGGTTCGGCTAAACCTAATAAAAATAGAAGTCAAAGAGTCTTGGGATTTGTCAAACTACGTTCGACGAAAGATAAATTTTCATCGATCTCTGTTCGACTAACGAGCTGGCTTCGTCGATCTCAGGATCTAATAGGTTTCGTCGATCACCATTCGACGAACGACTAATTTTCGTCGATCTCTGTTCGACGAAAAGAGGGGATAAGTAAAAAAAATTAAATTATTGAATCTCCATCTATTATTCCTAGCTGATTTATAAAGAAGATCTATTATTCCCATCTATTATATCTGTCCAATGGTTTGGTGAAAATATCAGCTCTTTGTAAGTCAGTAGGAATAAATTGTAGGCAAATTTTGTTTTATCCACATTATCTCTAATAAAGTGGTGCCTAATTTCTATGTATTTAGTCCTACTATGGAGTACAGGATTTTGTGCAATAGATATTGCACTAGTATTTGTTGGAACAAGGTCTTCCGCATCTCCTATGCTTGAGAATAACAAAACCTATTTGTATTTGATCTTGTGTGCTTAAAGTGTGCAGGAAACAAAGTCCATATGACTCAAGGATGACATAAGAAGGTTGCCACCAAATTTGAGCCATCAAATCCAACATTCACACTAGCGCCGGCGGTATCACATAGCGCCCGGCGCTAGCGATGATTAGCGCAATTCTGGGAGCACATATAGAAGGAGCTAGCACCTGGCGGTAGCCGATAGCGCATGCGGTAGCGCGGAGCACAGAAGGCAAGAGCGAAATGTTTCCTCAGATTGAAGATTCTGCAGCGCAGAATATGTCCTAATATGGGATAGCGCTGGCGGTAGCACTGGCGCAGGCGGTAGCGCTGAGGATATAAATAGGAACCCTCTTCTCTCGTTTCAGATAGACATCAGAGAGAGAGATTGAGTGCTAGAATTCCAGAGGCTGCCTTGGCCGAAAATCGATGTCCTACCAAAGTTCTGCGAATTTCTGAAGGAGAATCTCTTCACACCGGATCCAAATGACATCCGCTTCTACACCGCTTATTCTACAGCGGATCTTTGTCTCCAACTTCAGAAGTTCTTTAAGAGGGAGTTTTTATTATTATCATTTCATATTTCTTGTAAATGGTTAGAGAATTCGCCTCGTGTTGGCGACTAGGTCTGGGTAGGACTTAGGGCAGAAATTTGCCTCGTATTGGCGACTAGATCTAGGTTAGGTCTATGGGGTGCCCAAGTCCATATCTAGGGTTGGATTGTCTAGAGCGGCTTGAGGCCGAATCTGGGAAGGATATGCTAGGGCCACCGGTTCGTGGGGATGCGAGTCAGGATAGAAAACAAAAAGAGTTTACTATTATTCGCCACAGATTTCTAGCGTTATAGAAATCAACTTTTGTAAAACCTTATTTCATATTAATAAAACATGTCTCTACTTTATTTCAATTGTTTTACTTGATTTCTCATCTTCTTAATCCTACATTATTTCAAAGATAAACAACATATAACATAAGTTTTAAAAACCCTTATTCACCCCCCCCCTCTAAGTGCGCCTACCGATCCAACAAGTGGTATCAGAGCTAGGTTTTATTCCAATCGGCTTAACAACCAGGAATAATGGTGTCTCATGATCTCGTTTTTTTAGAGGGTAAAGGATTTAGTCGACCACCTCTCTTTTCTGGGTCAGATTTCAACTACTGGAAAAATCGAATGATGTGTTTTCTTATGACCATGGATGTAGAAGTATGGAACATGGTAGAAGTTCGGTACTCTCCTCCTACAACTGTAGTGGGAGAGGCGACATTACTAAAACCTAAAGATAAATGGGATGATAACGATAAACTAAGGTGTAAAAATAATGCTAAAGCAATGAACGCTTTATATTGCGCCTTAAGTAGGACTGAGTTTAATAGAATTTCTGCATGCATAACTGCTTATGATATTTGGAATCAATTGGAAGTTACTCATGAAGGTACATCGTAGGTGAAAGATGCAAAGCTATTCCAACTGGAATTCGAATATGAAAAATTCAGGATGGATACCGAAGAGGACATCAACTCGATGTAAACTCGCTTCACCAAGATCGCCAACGCTTCAAAGGCACTTGGAAAGATCTTCTCAGACGGGGACTTGGTGAGGAAAATTCTTTTCTCTTTACCTCCAAGGTTCAATCCAAAGGTGACAGCCATCTCGGAGTCGCACAACTTAAGAACACTCCAGATCTAGAACCTTATTGGGAATCTCAAAACCCATGAGGTAGAACTCCAGATTCAACACGATGAATACAACAAAGAGCCAAAGAAAAAGGTGCTAGCACTAAAATTAAAGAAGGAGAGCATAGAAAATGAAGAAGAAAGAAGGAACACATTCCGGAAATACTTCTAAAAGGATGCTCGACGAAAGGGATCTTCCTCTTCATCAAGGAAAGGAAAAGAAAGCGAAGATGAAGAAGAAAGACCACCACCGGAGTGCTACCACTGCAGAAAGACCGGGCACATTCGCAGCCAGTGCCCGAAGTATCGAAAGGAGCAAAAAGAACAATACAAAGCAAAAGAGAATAGAATGTATTGAAAGTCTCAACTTGGGATGAATATTCTTCCTCTAAAGATTCAAACGAGTCTGAGTCAAGTAGCGAGGAGGAAGCAAACTTATGCTTAATGGTTAAAAGCAATGATGACGACACCAGTGTTCTTAGCGACACTGAGGTAACTCCTACCTTCGAAGACCTCTATGATGAATTTGTTCAAACTTGCAAATCCTATGATCAAAGTATAAAAGATAATATTATATTAAATCGTGAAAATGAATCTATCATCAAAGAAAATCATAAGCTCACAAAAAAATTGATTTCCCTTGAAAAGAGAAAGGTTTCATGCCAAGAGTATGAGCACTCTTTATGTAAGACAAAAGAACTTGAAGTTTCTCTTTCTAAGGCCCTCTCACAAAACAAAACTATTGCAAAAGAAAAGGGGGACTTAGAGAGAAAACTAAAAACCTCTCTTTTACAAATTGAAAATAACAAAAAGAGCTTTGAAAATAAATGAGTTATGATTGTACAAGAAAATACATTTCTTAAAAAACAAAATCATGACCTCAATATAGCCATAAAAAAATTCCGGATTGGTCAAAAATCCTTGGATATGATTTTGGGAAACCAATGTTATGGTTTTGGAAATTTTGGGGTCGGATATCAAAGTGAACCCTACCGCCCGGCGCTAGCCACTAATGCCAGCGGTAGCTCAACAGTTAAAAAACCTCCTGTTTTTTCTAAAGTTCAAACATCATCTAGCAACAGCAATGTAGAAATTCAGAAAAGAGTCTCAACCCCCTTTATTTCGTGTGCAAATTGTCTTAAGTTTGGACACACGTCTAGCTCTTGCAGGAATATAAAACAACAATCGTTAAAACAAATCTGGGTACCTAAGAAATCCACTTACTCTATGGGTGGTACCTCTTGGGTATCTGGATCTTTACTCTCATCTTCTCTCTAGATTTGCAAGAAGGCTAAGGAAACGGAGGACTTGTGGTACTTGGACTCGGGCTGCTCCAAGCACATGACGGGAAACAAAGCAAAATTCCTTAGCCTAGAAAAGAAGAAAGGAGGGATCGTAACGTTTGGTGATAACGGTAAAGGAAGGATCATAGGAGTAGGAACTGTGGGTAACGAATCCTTTCTTATCTCAAATGTTCTTTATGTAAAAGGATTAAAACATAACTTAATATCTATAAGTCAACTGTGTGATAAAGGATTAGATGTATTATTTGAATTATCCACTAATCTTTGCAAAATATTTAATCCTAAAACAAAACATGTGTTACTAACTGCACCTAGAATTCGCAATGTTTACATAGTTTCGTTTCATGATCTTTCCAAATCATCTATAAAATGTTTTATAACCAAAAATATTGAATTAGAACTATGGCATAGACGTTTAGGTCACGCTAGTACAAAGAACATTTTAAAACTAGCAAAAAAGGAATTGATTAGAGGATTGCCTAAATTGAATGGAAATTTATCTTCACTATGTTCTCCATGCCAAAAAGGAAAATTTACAAAATCATCTTTTAACAGCAAAAAACAAAATTTCTACTTCAAAACCATTGCAATTAATTCATATGAATCTCTTTGGTCCCGTTAACACCGCAAGTCTTGGTGGTAGAATATATACTTTCGTTATAATAGATGATTTCTCAAGATATTGTTGGACTTTATTTCTCTCTTCCAAATCTGATGCGTTTTGCGAATTCTCAAAATTATGTACTCGTATTCAAAATGAACTAGATTTAAAAATAAAATGCATTCGCTCAGATCATGGAGGTGAATTTGAAAATGAAATTTTTAAATCTTTTTGTGAAATGTTAGGTATTAAGCATGAGTTCTCCGCTCCACGCACACCTCAACAAAATGGGTGTGTAGAAAGGAAAAATAGGACAATCCAAGAACTAGCACGCACCATGTTATCTGAATATAAATTACCTAAGTCTTTTTGTGCCGAAGCCATAAGCACATCATGATATGTAATGAATAGAATCATGCTTCGCCCATCACTAAATCTCACACCGTATGAACTATATTTTCAAAAGAAACCTAACGTATCATATTTTAAAGTATTTGGTTGTAAATGTTTTATTCTTAATACAAAAGATTCTTTAGGAAAATTTGATGAAAAATGTGATGAAGGAATATTTCTTGGATATTCTTCAACCAGTAAAGCCTATAGAATATTTAACAAAAGATCGAGCAAGGTTGAAGAGTCTATTAATGTTAAATTTGATGAATTTATTCCGTGTACAGAAAGGCTTCCTACAGGTACAAATGATGAACCTTTGCCATCTTTGGAGCACGACGAAGAGGAACCTTCCAAAGAAGAGGAGGAGAAGTCCAAGGAAGATGAATATGCACCTCCAAGCATTTTGAACTTCTCAAAAAATCATCCAAAAGAGCTAGTCATTGGGGAACCTTCTACTGGGGTAAGAACTCGATCTTCTCTTCATGAAGCGTTTTCAAATATTTGCTTTGTTTCCGAAATCGAACCTAAAAATGTTTCCACCGCTTTAAATGACGAATTTTGGTTTTTGGCTATGAATGAAGAGTTAGATCAATTTGAAAGAAATTATGTTTGGAATTTAGTAGATAGACCATCTAATCATCCAGTTATCGGCGTAAAATGGATCTTTAAAAATAAATTAGATGGTGAATCTAGGATTATAAGAAATAAAGCATGCTTAGTTGCTCAAGGTTATTCTCAAATCGAGGGGGTAGATTTTGAAGAAACTTTTGCACTCGTTGCTCGCTTAGAATCTATACGAATATTTTTGGCATTTGCGAGTTTTAAAAGGATAAAATTATTTCAAATGGATGTTAAAAGTGCCTTTTTAAACGGTTTTATAAAAGAAGAAGTTTATGTAGAACAACCCCCCGGTTTTATAAATGAAAAATTTCCTAATCATGTTTACAAATTAGAAAAAGCGCTTTATGGTTTAAAACAAGCGCCCCGTGCATGGTATGATAGACTTACATTGTTTTTGTTAAAGCACGGTTATGTTATTGGAAGTGCCAACAACACACTCTTCATTAAGCATAATAATAATGATCTAATTATTTTACAAATATATGTTGATGATATCATTTTTGGAGACACTGATGAAGAGTTGTGTAATGAAGTAGTCTTAGTAATGAAAAATGAATTTGAAATGAGTCTTGTAGGAGAACTATCATATTTTCTTGGTTTTCAAATCTCACAACGAACTGATGGTATCTTTATTTGCCAAACAAAATATGTTCACGATATGCTAAAAAGATTTGGATTTGAAAATCTTAAACAAGCTTCTACTCCTATGAGTGCTTCTTTAAAACTAGGAAAAGATGAATCTGGAATTTCCATTGATCAAACGTTATATAGAGGAATGATAGGATCTCTTCTTTACTTAAGTGCATCTAGACCAGATATAATGTTTGTCGTTTGTTGATGTGCTCGCTTTCAAGCCAATCCATAAGAATCTCATTTAAAAGCGGTAAAACGTATTTTTCGTTATCTATTAGGGTCATCTAAATTAGGATTATGGTACCCACACAATGATTCATTCACACTCCACGGCTATTCCGATTCAGATTACGCTGGTTGTTCACTAGATCGAAAAAGCACTATCAGTACTTGTCACTTTTTAGGACCCTCATTAGTTGCTTGGTCTAGTAGGAAACAATCTTCGGTTGCACTCTGCCCGGTGGAGGCCGAATACATCGCATTTGGTAGTTGTTGTGCACAAGCATTATGGATGAGCCAAACTCTAGAGGATTTTGGATTTCATCTCAAAAACATAGATCTTAAATGTGACAACAAAAGTGCAATGGACCTCACATATAATCCAGTATACCACTCTAGATCCAAACACATCGATGTTCGTCATCATTTCATTAGGGATCACATTAAGAAAGAGCATGTAAAAGTAAGTTTCATTGGCACAGACTCTCAACTCGCTGACATATTTACTAAACCTCTTCCCGATGCAAGATTTCGATTATTACGACTTGAGTTAGGTTCCTAGATCTTTCAAGTTAAAACACATTCATAAACGCAATTTTACAATTTTTAACCATCTAAAATGTTGGAGTTGGGGAACACTTCTGTTTAGGGTTTGTCGAACGGCATTCGACGGACAGAGAAGGGTTCGTCGAACTCCGCCTGCATTCGTCGAATGGGTCCTTAAGTAATGCTTTCTCAGCGGATGTTGCTGAACTGTCTCAGCGGATATACATGCCGTCTCAGCGGATGTTGTTGAACTGTCTTAGCGGATGTTGTTCTGAGCCCGGTTTGGCGCCCTATTTAAAGGGTGCATAACCCTGGTTTAGGGTTAAGATAGAAACACATCGAAGTGAGTGCAACAGTGTTTCTGGCGGCGGTTCCTCTGTTCATGTCTAAAGAGGGTTGAGTGAGGTAGGATCGGTTTCTTGATCCTTGTAACCTTGTAAGCTGTAATCCGATTTGGTGAATAGAACAACGTGAAGAGGAAGGGGAGAGGGGGCGTAGCCCGGATTGGGGTGAACCTCTAAAAATCGTGTGCCTTCTGTGATTGATCTGTGTTCTTTGTGAATTATTTTCTTTCGAATTTCTCGTCTCGGCACTCCCTGTTTCTTTACATAAACCATCTCCTAAAATTCTGAAATTTCTGCATGAAACTACTATTTGGACACTTAATCAAGATCAACAATTAAAAAATTCAAAATCATCAAAAATCATGTACTATTTCCCGCGCTAGCGCTAACGCCGGCGCTATCGCAACCATTTGTTTTGCTGTATTTTTAAAATTTTGAAAAATTCTTAAAAATATATTAATCTATATGTACTATTTATTTTTGCACTTCTGATTTTATTTCATTTTTAAAAAATCAAATACAAAAATATAAAAGCCAAATTACAAAAAAAATATGTTTTGCCTTTTTGTTTTTGTCATTTGTTTAAATTCTATTTCTAAATGCAAAAATCAAATACAAAAATATAAAATAACAAAACTAACAAAAAAACTGTATGGAATTTATTGTGATAATCAAGCATGTTTTTAAACTATCTTTAGAACTTCAACAATGTTCCAATTTATCTTATCAAACTACTTTGAACATTGTTTTCATCATGCTTTGATATATCTATTAATATGTGCATCAATTATATTGTAAAGGTAGTGTAGAACCTAAGCTTAGCATGCCTCTAAGTATGAGTAAATTTTTATGACTAATAATGAGATTTCTTCACTCACTCTTTGGCTAAGTCTACTTATGTTTTTAATCTACATATGCTTGCTAGTGTATTGTAATTGTACAATAAATTAAAGTTACACAAGTATCTTACCTACACTACACTTATTTGCACTATTAAACATTAAGAAAAGTGGTTGTAATTTCATAATTTAAATAGTTTGCAAAACAAGTGTAATCGGAGAACTTTGTACAAAAAAAATCATGAAATAAATTGACAAAGATAACTCCACCAAGCACTACTTGAACCTCCTGATAAGTCTCAATAAGCGTTGTGAGGTTGAGCACCTTGATGATTAGTAAAGTGACTTGTGCAAACTTTTCATTTTTAAAATAAAACCACTTATTCTTAAGTACACCGGATCACAAACAAAAATCAATATTGAAGAATAAAATTATGTGATCCCCCAAGCACTACTTTGCACCCTGATAAGTCTTAATGAGCATTGTGCGGGCAAAGCACCTTGGTAGTTGTACATTTTTCTTTGTGCTTAAAAGTGTGTGGAAGTAAAATTATTTGTGTTTTATTGTGCACTTTACTTTACACATGTCTTGTATTTTTTATTAAATCATTTGTTTACTCTCTTCAAAATACAGTTATGTGCACATTATTATCTTCCATAACACTTCTTCTCATAAGTATTGGATTCTAATGCTAATTTTTATACTCTCTTTATATCTAAAATGCGCTAGATAACCTAGCATGCTTTCTACAATGATTGGTGTGTTTTGACTTTATGAATTAGAATAACATTGTAGTAGTCTCTCTTTCATACATCTCTTTCATGCTTGGTTACTTCATGATAATTTTTTAAAAAGGAAAATAATTTACAAAAAAAAAAACATCTTGTTTCATTTTATGAATCATCATGTCTTACAGAAGATGTTTGGTTGTATTTTTTATATAAGTCTTCCGCAACTTTACATTTACCTTGTATTCTTTTTATGCTTAAAACTCTTATATATCGGAGAGAACTAACAAGATAATATTGATTACTTGGCAAATGTTATATTATTCATCTTTATGCTCAAAACTCTGATCTATTTCAATGAAAAGTATTCTAAAACTCCTTATCATTTCCTTCTCTCTAAAAAGCTCGATCATGCCTTTATCTTCTTATCAAAACTTTTAGGTGGTGCCTCCTTACCCACTTTTTGCTAATAACAAAAGGGGGAGAACTAACATGATAAATAAGATCCGCTATCCAAATGAAAATTAACATGATTAATTAAGATAATAGCTTAATATGATAACTTACATATTAGGGGAGCATTCACTCAGGGGGAGCATGTATTTAGGGGGAGCAATTTTAAATACTAAAATCGATAATTATCCTAAGTCATCACTCTCACACACACACAAGTAGTTCATCATGTTTATATGTATTAATGCTCTGATTTATCATTAATGGTTTTGTTATTATCAAAAGTGAGAGTTTGTTGGAACAAGGTCTTTCGCATCTCCTATGTTTGAGAATAACAAAACCTATTTGTATTTGATCTTGTGTGTATAAAGTGTGCAGGAAACAAAGTCCATATGACTCAAGGATGGCATAAGAAGGTTGCCACCAAAATTTGAGCCATCAAATCCAACATTCCCACTAGCGCCGGCGATAACACATAGCGCCCGGCGCTAGCGATGATTAGCACAATTCTGGGAGGACATAGAGAAGGAGCTAGCGCCTGGTGGTAGCTGATAGCGCAAGCGGTAGCGCAGAGCACAGAAGGCAAGAGCGAAATGTTTCCTCAGATTGAAGATTCTGCCGTGCAGAATATGTCTTAATATGGGATAGCGCCGGTGGTAGCACTAGCGCTGAGGATATAAATAGGACCCCTCTTCTCTCGTTTCAGATAGACATCAGAGAAAGAGATTGAGTGCTAGAATTCCATAGGCTGCCTTGGCCGAAAGTTGATGCCCTACCAAAGTTCTGCGAATTTCGGAAGGAGAATCTCTTCACGCCGGATCCAAATGACGCCCGCTTCTACAACGCTTATGCTACAGCGGATCTTCATCTCCAACTTCAGAAGTTCTTTAAGAGGGAGTTTTTATTATTATCATTTAATATTTCTTGTAAACGGTTAGAGAATTCGCCTCGTGTTGGCGACTAGGTTTGGGTAGGACTTAGGGCAGAAATTCGCCTCGTGTTGGCGACTAGATCTAGGTTAGGTCTAGGGGGTGCTCAAGGCCATATCCGGGGTTGGATTGGCTAGAGCGGCTTGAGGCCGAATCCGGGAAGGATAGGCTAGGGCCACCGGTTCATGGGGATGCGAGTCGGAATAGAAAACAAAAAGAGTTTACTATTATTTGCCACAGATTTCTAGCGTTATATTAATCAACTTTTGTAAAACCTTATTTCATATTAATAAAACATGTCTCTACATTATTTCAATTGTTTTACTTGATTTCTCATCTTCTTAATCACGCTTTATTTCAAAGATAATCAACATATAACATAAGTTTTAAAAACCCTTATTCACCCCGCTCTAAGGGCGCCTACTGATCCAATAGTATTGTCACAAAATATAATTGATTTATTTAAGTTGATACCATAATCTAAGAGTTAATTTTATATCCACAAAATCTGTGAGCAACAACTGTCAGCAACAATATATTCTGCTTCAGCTGTTGATGTAGACACAGATGTCTGTTTCTTACAAAACCAAGACATAAGCTTATCACCAAGGAACTGGCAAGTTCTTGATGTGCTTTTCCTGTCTACTCTGTATCCAGCATAAACAGAATCTGAGAATCCAGTTAATTCAAATTCTGATGCAGTTGGATACCAAAGTCCTAGATTTGGACAACCCTTTATATATCTCAAAATTCTTTTTAATAAAATAAGGTGAGATTCTTTGGGGTTAACTTGGAACCTAACACAAATGCATGTAGCAAACATTATGTCTGGTCTACTAACTGTTAAGTAAAGTAAAGAGCCAACAATTGCTCTATACACTTTTTGATCAACAGGTTTCCGTGACTCATCATTGTCTACAACAGCATTGGAGGGCATGGGTGTTTTCATAGAAGAGGCACTAGACATACCAAATCTTTTCACTAATTCCTTAGCATACTTGGATTGTGATATGAATATGCTATTAGGAGTTTGCTTCACTTGAAGGCCAAGGAAGTAAGATACTCACCCATACTACTCATTTCAAATTTCGATTGCATTAGGTCAAAAAACCTTTTGCATAAATTTGAATCAGTAGAGCCAAATATAATATCATCTACATAAATTTGAACTAGTAAAGTTTGATATTTATGTATTCTGAAAATTAAAGTTATATCAACATTGCCTCTACAGAATTTGTTCTCTAAAAGAAAATTAGCTAGGGTCTCATACCATGCTCTGGGAGCTTGCTTGAGACAATAGAGAGCTTTATTAAGCTTAAACACATAGGAAGAGTGAGTTGGAGAGATAAAACCTGGTGGTTGTTCCACATATACTTCTTATTTGATATCTCCATTAAGAAATGCACTCTTCACATCCATGTGATAGACTTTAAACTTCTTGAAAAAAGCAAATGCAAGAAATATCCTGATAGCTTCAAGTCTTGCAACAGGAGCAAAGATTTGATCATAATCAATCCCTACTTCCTGAGAGTATCCTTGAGCTACCAATCTGGCTTTATTTATGATTATCAAGCCTTGATCATCTAGCTTGTTCCTAAAGACCCATTTGGTGCCAATGACTGGATAGTCCTTTGGTCATGGAACCAAATCCCAGACTTTGTTCCTTTCAAATTGAGTGAGTTCCTCTTGCATTGCAAGAATCCAGTTTGGATCTTGTTCTGCATCTTTTAGGGATTGAGGTTCAATTTGTGATAGGAAATAAGTATGCATCTGATTTTTGTTGAGTTGATGCCTTGTTTGAACACCTACTGAGATGTCCCTAATAACTTGGGATATTGGATGATTTCTAACTGTGATGTGATCAACAGTTGGAATGGGTTCAGCAAGAGCATCCTCTTGAGAGATTTGATCAGCTGTCACTTGATTAGAATTATCAGCAAGATCTTCTGGATTATCTTCTTCTTTACTGTCTTCAATAATTTGAGTTGATGGGAGTAGAGAGTCTTTATTCTATAGATCCAATCCATTAAGCTCTTCACATAGAGCTGGTGCCTGCAAAATATCTTTGGTAGAGGTTGTACTCCTCTCCTCATTTAACATGTTAGTTTCATCAAAATAAACATGCATGGACTCTTCTATCTTAAGAGTTGATTTGTTATAAATTCTATATGCTTTACCTAAAAAGAGAGTATCCAAGGAATATACCTTCAGCAACCTTTGCTTCAAATTTCCTTAGATATTTCTTATCATTGTTATGCATATAGCATTTACAACCAAAAATCTTAAAATAGTTAACCTTAGGCTTTTTATTCTTAAGCAATTCATTGGGTGTTTTACCCTTAAGTTTGTGTATCAGACTCCTGTTTAGCACATAATTTGCTGTGTTCACTGCCTCTGCCCAAAAAGAGAGTGGAAAGTGAGCATCAGCAAGCAATGTAGTTGCTGATTCAAGTAATGTTCTATTTTTCCTTTCAGCTACCCCATTTTGTTGAGGAGTTCTAGAAGCAGATAAACATTGTCTGATCCCTTCTTTTCCACAGAATTCTCTCATCAGAAGAGATTCAAACTCAGTTCCATGATAACTTCTGATCAATGCAACTAAAGTAGAGTACTCAATCTTGATGGACCTGAGAAAGTTTGTCAGAACACTGAAGGTGTCAGACTTATTCCTGAGAAAGAACACCCAAGTGAATCTAGAGGAGTCGTCTACAATAACTAAAGTGTAATGTTTATCTCCTAAACTCTGTATTGCAGTGGGTCCAAAGAGATCCAAATGCATCAAGTACAGAATCCTAGGAGAATCACTCTTGGATAAAGATTTGAAACTACTCTTGGTCTGCTTTCCTAGTTGACAAGCCCTGCAGAGTCCTTCCTTCTTGTATGAACCAGAACGCAGTCCTCTTACCAGATTGTCCTTGGAGAGCTTAGAGATAGTTCTAAGGTTAATATGTCCTAGCCTTTTATGCCATAACTCATTTGTTTTACTTATTGAATTAAATAAACAAATGTATGAATTGGCAGAATCAAAATTGACTAAATATATAATTCCTTGTCTAATACCAGATAACACATTGATGTTCTTATTATTGGTAATAAGACATAAGGAATGATCAAAAGTTACATGATAACCTTCATCACATAACTGGCTTATGTTGATGAGGTTATGCTTGAGACCCTTGACATATGCTACATCTTTGAAGGTAACTGTTCCAACTCTGATTTTTCCATATCCCTTAGTCTGTCCATAGTTGGAATCTCCAAAAATTACTTTGGGTCCAAGCTTTGCCTTGTATTTACTTAGATTGGACTTGTTTCCTATCATGTGCTTAGAGTAGCCACTATCCAAATACCAATGTTCCTATATGTTTGGATAGTTTTGTACCTACAAAACAGAAAATGGACTAGTTGTTCATGACCCAGGCTATCTTGGGTCCTTTTGTCTTACCACAAAATTTTGAAATGTAAGAGATCTCAGGCTGATCCTTATAGCCTTGTGGATGATATCTACTTAGAGGAGTAGTCCACTCAGTGAAGGGATTCTTAGTATGTTGAGAATGAGAATTCTTTAGAAATGCAGTACATTTTTCGTTCGACGAACTTGGCTGAGTTCGCTGATCACCGTTCGACGAATTGAAGTTATTTCGTCGAGCATCGCTCGAAGGATAGCTATACTGAAAATATGTATTCAGCGTTCATCGACCATCGTTTGACGAATTCATGTGATTTTGTCAAACGCCATTCGATGTGTGCTTTTGAAATCCTTTGTTCTTAACAGCCTTGCTTGAGATGTTCTTACCTACTTCTACTGCCTCTTTGCCTTTGGCAGAAATGAATTTCACTGGAGTAGATAGAGTGTCTTTCTTAAGAAGGTATGGATGACTGGATGATGCACCCAATCCCAGTTTTCCATTGAGTCTAGCATTTACAGTGCTTGTGATGTCCATCAGTTTGATGCTTCTCCCATTGAGGGATTCTTCAAACTTTTTGGCCTCAGATAATTTGTTCTCCATGAGAACAATATGTTCTTTGGAGGCAGCCAGTTCGTCCTTAAGATTGGTATTATCTACAGTCAGCTGGTTCATTTCAAGCAACTTACTTCTGAGGAAAATTATCTCCTTCTCAGATTTAATCAAATCTAAACAAAGAGTCTTAAATTCATTTTTAAAATCATTTGAGGTAAAATCAAAAGTAGAAATTACCTGATCACCATCAGTGTTAGATTTTGATTCATCAGAATTATTTGCAGAGGCATTGATAGACATCATGCAAAAACTTCTTTCATCTGCATCATCTTCATCATCACTTGAGCTGGATGATGATGCATGTTTTGAATCACTGCTTGAGTCATGGATAGCCATCATGCATAGATCCTTTTCATTTGAATCAACTTCATCTTCAGAGGAGCTAGATGATGACTCTAATTCTGTCTCACTCCATGTCTCAGCCATAAATCCCTTTCCCTTGTATTTATGTTTGTGGGAGGATGGCTTGCTGGAGTATTTCTTTTCTTCCTTTTCTTTTCTTCTGTCCTTCTTTTGATTTTCTGGACACTCAGGTAGGATGTGTCCAGGCTTCCTGCAACCAAAACAAATAATTTCTTTAGAATGTGTTTTGTCATTCCTTAGTTTCTCCTTGGATCTGAAGTCCTTCTTTCTGAGGTCCTTTCTAGCCATTTTGTAGAATCTTCTAGCTAGGAGGCTCATGAACTTCATATCTCCTGGAGCTTTGTCTTCCTCTTATGTTGCCTGAAAAGCAATGCTTCTTTCCTTTTTGGTAGCTGGTGAGGAGGAAGACTGTTCAGCTTCTCTTGATTTGATAAGCTGCTCATAGGATTTTAGTTTGCATAATAAGGTCTCAGTGGAGATCTCATTTAGGCTTCTAGCTTGCTTGATAGGCCAGATCCTTGAGTCCCATGTGCTGGGGAAGCACAATAGGATCTTATCATTTATTTCAGTGATTGTGATCACTTTTTCTAAAGACTTCAGCTCATTGATGATGAGACTGAGTCTGTTATACATATCTACAACCATTTTAGTATCTCCCTTCTAGAAGTTCTTATATTGGGAGATGAGGCGGGATCTCCTATCGTTTCTCTCATCTGCTGATCCATTAACCATGTTGTTGAGTGAGTTCCAAATATCCCTGGCTGAGGTGCAGTCCACAACCTTCTGGAATATGTCATCAGACATGGTCTGTGCCAATATGTTCTTAGCTTTGGCATCAGCATTCCTCTGTTTCTTCTGAGCATCTGTCCACTCAAG
This sequence comes from Dactylorhiza incarnata, assembly GCA_033032865.1. Lineage (NCBI taxonomy): Eukaryota > Viridiplantae > Streptophyta > Magnoliopsida > Asparagales > Orchidaceae > Dactylorhiza > Dactylorhiza incarnata. The sequence goes on from JAWHQI010000224.1 coordinate 2,106,423, forward strand.
AGGTGGAACATCATTAGTATTGGTTGTTGTTTCAATGCTTGTTGCTGCTGATGGAGTAGAAGGTCCTGTCAAAATAGAGTTAAAAATGCCTTCATCAATAGAGTTTATATAAAGCTTGATCCTTGCTTTCCATAATGCAAACTTGTTACGATTGCACATAGGAGGTCTTGTGCTTGAGTAATCTTTGTTCTGTGCCATGAGTTTTTCTTTATTTTAGAAAAAGAAAACTCTAGAATAAGTTAAGATCTAGTTGATCTTTAGATTCAAGTGTTAGCCTGTGTAACCAATTAACCAACCTCTGATACCAATTGAAAGTGAGGTATTAGATCTTAGATTTAGTCTAGAGGGGGGTGAATAGAGTATTAAAAGTTTTAACTTATTTTATAGTGGAATTAAAATAATGATATATATATGTGTGTAATGGAGTGAGTAGAAAAACAAAATAATAAACACAGCACAGTACAGAAAATAACACAAACACAGCAAAGACACAAGAATCTATAGTGGCTCCCCAATCAACCTGTGTAATCCACTCTTCTACCACCCTTGGTAGGAATCCACTTAGGTTTTTGATCAGGTGCCCTATCACTACTGAGATTTTGATCAGGTGCTCAAACCAAACCACAGGTTTTTGATCAGGTGCCCTGCCACCAAAGGTTAAGTTTTGAAGGGAGTTAAAACCCTGTACAAGGTGTGGTAAAATATATGAACTAAAAAGAGGTTATGAAGTTCTTCTCTCCCAATAAGATGAGAGAAGACTAGTGGATTGCTGTTGTTGTAAAGCTCCCCCTGTCTGATAGAGTTTGTTGACAGTTGGTGAAGCTTTCTCTTGGGTGTAGAAGACTAAGAATCAACAGATGCTTCTGAGAGAAGATTTTAGTTATTCTCAGAGAATGAATATGCTGTTGTATATGAAGATTTTTGTATGCCTCTTGTCTGTCTGAGTATTTCACATGTATATCTTCTATATCTGTATATCCTCTTATATATATATCTTATATGCAAATTCATCCTTTTTCCTTTGACATATAATCTGATTTGAAAATTCAAATCTTGTGATAAGGAATAGAATAAACTGAGATAAATCTTTCTTGGGACTGTAATAGCAACTTTCTGATTCTGCAAAATACTTTAATTCCTTTTCTATGAAAGTTTCCTTTTCCAATACATGTCAACGGCTAGATTCTCGAAAGAAGAGAATAGAATGGATATATACAAAAAAAGATGAAATCTTGACTTATCTTAATATGAATAAATCCAAATATTTGAATAGATCCGTTGCTGAATAGTCGATCTGAGTTCGGAGAAAGAGATAATTAATTCTTCATGATTTGTCAAGCTCAAAAGGAATTTCGTGGAACAGAAAGTTGAGTTCATCGATCTCAATCAGGAGTTCGTTGAACTGCACACTGAGTTACTCATTCGTCGAGCAGAACACTGAGTTCGTCGATCTCAATAAGGAGTTCGTCGAACTGAGATATAAAATATGTTGAACTGGCTTGGAAGACTGATTTCGTCGAGCTGGAGATCAAGTTTGTCGAACTGATAGATGACATTCGTCGAACACAGGAAGACGATCGTCGAACGCAGAAAACTTGGAATTTTCCTAAGTTTCAGCTAACATAGACAGGCTTAGACTTTGACCCTAAGACTATATATTGGGGTCAACTTGAGTCCTAACCACAGATTGTGATCCTATCCCAAATTAGTAATAGGGTTGTTCCAATATATACTAATTACTTTACAATAGTATAAATGCGTAAGTAGAAATTTAAGTTCACTCAGAAGGTGAATCATGGTGAATTTTGCCGTCGTGCACCGGTGTGAAAGTAAACAAGCCACTAAGGAGGGGGTTGCCAAACACTGGAATTCAGGGGTAACTCCGCTAAAATCCATCAACGTCGTGAGCCATAAGCATGCCCGATCACACTCTCTCTGCGGTGCTAGCAAACTCATAAGGTGAATCAGTAGGGCTTTCGGGTTTTTATGAGGCTTAGGTTACGGAATGATATACAAAGATAAACTTGAAGGCTACGCAACCCAAATGAGTGACAACGATATGCTTACCCGAAACAACCCCACAACAGCGTTAGTGTGATACACCCACAAACTTGGCTTGAAAGCTGGGTGCACTGATGCGTGTCGGCAAGTGCATCGGTCGCTGTCAAGTAATAAATGTGGAGAGTGGAATCCCCGAGTGTCGGTCTCTTGAGGAATGCAGATTGGGTGAACGAAACGCGTTTTATGACTCTTGTTACACAAGCGCAACACACATAAAAAAAGGGGTTTTTTGGTTGGTTGTTCCTAATCTTAACAACAATAAAAGAAATGCGGGTCGAAAGCACCGCTTCGCGAGGCGAGATGGATGCAACGGCCGCGATGCCGTGCTTCGTGAGGTGGATGGTGTGTGCTCTAGTGCGAGAAGGTGAGGGTTGCAAACACCTCTTCACAACCGCCGTTAGCTCTTGCCAACGCGGATCAAACACCTTAAGGGAGTGAGTGAGAGAGTGGAAACGGAGTGATTCACAAGCACGCTCTGAAGAAGGGCAAAGAAACATTCATTGCAAACAAACCAAACATCACAATATTCCAGTTTACACAATTCAACGAGTACAATGAAGGAAAGAAGAAAGAGATAACCGATAGGTGAAGACTAGCGGCTGTTCACGGCCGGAATGGTAGGTTGTCGGGCTACCTCCGGACTCGGGCGGACGATGCTTCCGGCGCAAAGATCTGTCACGATCTCTCTACGTAGCTCCGTCGTCTTCGACTTCAGATTTCCTCTTCTTCTCAACGGGCCGGAGTGCGAAAATAGCTGCTTGGAGGCTTGCGGATGGTGGAGAACGCTCCCGGACAATGGAGGAAGGCTTGGAATGGATGGAGAAGACTTCCCCCTTGCGTAGGAGATGAAGTGGAGGCGTCCCAAGATGGTGGTCGGTGGCGTACGGATCAGGAAATCCGCTCCCCCAGGCTGAACCTGACCTAAAATTGGAACAGGCATTTATATAGGCGCTGGAATTAATACTGCGCACGGTCATTGGCGCACGACCAGTGGTTGTGCGTACTAGAATCCTGTGATCGTGCGTCCGACTGGACGGAGCCTGCAAGAAAAGCAATTTATAAAATATAATGTTCGCACGACCAGTGGCGCACGACCGGTGGTCGTGCGCACTATCGTCGGTGGTCGTGCGCACTGGTCGAGACAGAACTCATAAAATTAATGATAAGTGCGCACGAACAGTGGCGCACGACTGGTGGTCGTGCGCACTATCGTAGGTGGTCGTGCGCACTGCACCAAACAGAACTCATGAAAAAAGTGTTAAGTGCACACGATCAGTGGCGCACGACCAGTGGTCGTGCGCAATAGAACTGGTGATCGTGGGTAGTGTTCCTGTGCAGAATTGCACCGGGAACACCTGCACGACTCCAATTCCAGCACAACCACGAATCCAGCCACTGAAAGTGGCACCTAACAGCGCATGAAAACTACTAATGAAGAAAAGCAATGAAATCACACCAAAATGGGCCTAGAAGTGCACCTAGCATGGAATATCAAATATAAACTATAACAAGGCTAACATGCGGTGAAATGACTGAATAAAGGCCCAGATGAGTCCATAAAAGTGTATATGATCAGGACTCATCATGCACATAGCCTACTCCAACTGATTTTCTCAAATACACACAGGGGAATTTCTTTTCATTTTCTATTCTTCCTGAGTTTTTTTCTTTTCATTTTCTTCTGCTTTCATTTTATTTGAATCCCCCAATTGGTCCACCAATATCATTAGCAATAGTTTCTCATCATCACGAAATTTTCACATCGCACACCCAATGATTATCATATTTTTGGTTAGCTCAAATACTTGGTTGTGAAAGTGGGATAAGCTTCAGGGTTTGGTGATTGATGGAAAAGCTGAAACAAAGGATGGGGAGGCACAAATTGGCTTGCAAAGGTAAGCGCGTAAGTTACAGAAATAAAAGCTCAAACTAGCCAACAAGATGGCCTACGTCACGCTCAACTTATTGAGTCGCTCTCAACCATGCTTCAAGAGTCGCTTGGGGCAAGTTCTTAGCCCACGAGAAAATTAAATCTTCCTTCCAACTTGAGCAACACACAACTAGCGCTCTCTTACACACAACACCGTGCTACTGCAAATTTCAGCCACATTCACCAAATGAGTAAAATAAATCAAAAACTACACAAAAATACTAATTGTAAATTAAAAGCATAGAGATAATCTAATTTTACTCAAATTCCTATGGGAGCATGCAGATGTGACTAAAGCACTACCAGAGTCAACATCGCACTCTGATTTGCAATTCCTAAACTAACATCCTATTTCAGAATCCAAACCACGATAAGCATGAATGGAGACACACAAACAAGTGAGTGTGCGCTTATGCATGTGAGTTGGTGCATGATATGGTATGTCATAAATGAAAATATACTTCTGGTATGCTAAAACGTGTACTTGTGTAGTGAATACTCGGCACACTCTCCCCCCAGACTTGAATTGGAACAAACACCAAAAGTTTTGACAATGAAAATAAAAGAAAGCTAGGGAAGAGGGTACCTATGCTCAGAAATGATCATACCAGAAGATTGGCGCTAGTCCTTGGAAATCCAGGTTCGCTGCCTAAAGAAAAATCACTGCTCCTGCAAATAAATCACACCAACAACAAAAATAGAAAGAAAATAGAAGCAAAGCAGAATACGCCAAAAATTTGGGAACTGAAGGGTCCCCTAGTGGGTTGTCTCCTAAGAGCCCTTTTGTTTACCGTCCTTAAGGTGGACCAAATACCTGTATTAAGCAGTTTAAAGAGTTTAAGAGATTAAAACAAGTTCATAAATAAACAATCAACCAAAGTTCACAGTCACACATTCACAGATCAAGGAAAAATAAAATTACGCTCAGCTATATGCAAATAAATATTCAACCAAATCACAAACCAACATTGGCATTCAACCTTTTGTTATTAGTTTCTTGAACTCTACAAACATGTTCGCAAACAAGCATTCAACCAACACAGGATAACATCATTTATTCCTGCCTTGGATCTACAAGAATTAAACTTTGGCATTCATCGACGATTTGCCTGCTATCGTATATCTTCAGACGATGCCCATTAACCTTGAAGCTATCCCCATTCTTCCCAACTACTTTAATAACACCGAAAGGAGAGACTCCTATGACAACAATGTGGCCACTCCAATGCGACTTCAATTTCCTTGGAAATAGACGGATGCGGGAGTTATAGAGTAGTACTTGGTCGCCAGGCTTGAATTCCTTTGGGATGATATGCCGGTCATGCCATTGCTTGGTTTTTTCCTTATAGATGCATGCATTTTCATAAGCGAAGTGCCTAAGTTCATCTAACTCATTTAATTGTGTATGGCGTTTATCAACAATGGACTCATGATCCATGTTCAGCATTTTGGTCGCCCAGAGTGCCTTGTGCTCAAGCTCCACGGGTAAATGGCAAGCTTTCCCATAAACTAATTGGAAAGGTGTCATGCCGATGGGTGTTTTGTTGGCAGTACGATATGCCCATAAAGCCTCGTCAACCTTTTTGGCCCACTACTTCCTAATTGAATATATAGATTTTTCGATTATTCTTTTGAGTTCGTGGTTAGACACTTCCACTTGCCCGCATGTTTGCGGGTGATAAGCTAAAGACACCTTGTGGATGACCCCAAATTTCTTCATCAACTGCTTGAACTGCTTATTACAGAAGTGGCTACCTCCATCACTAGTTACAGTCCGCGGTGCCCCGAACCTTCAGAAGATATTTTTGTGAACGAAGTTTAGAACTTTGTACGCATCATTAGCAGCAACTGCATCTGCTTCCACCCACTTTGACACATAATCCACAGCTACAATGATATATTTCTTACCATGCTACATTGGAATAGGACCCATAAAGTCTATTCCACAAACATCGAATGGTTCGCACACCAACATATTATTAAGAGGCATCTCATTGCTCCGTGATATATTCCAAGTTCTTTGACACTCGTTACACTTGGAGATATGGGCGTGAGCATCCCTGAAGAGAATGGGCCAATAAAACCCACATTGCAATACCTTTCGTGCTATCCTATTAGCTCTAAAATGCCCACCGGCTTCCTTGTCATGGCAATGTTGCAGAATAGATTGAAACTCAGCCTCTGGGACGCAACGTCTAATAATCCTGTCACTGCATATGCGAAACAAGAGCGGATCTTCCCAAAAATAGTATTTCGAGTCAGAAGACAAATTCCTTCTCTGCTGAGGGGAATGGTCAGGCAAGAATTTTTTGCACGCGAGATAATTTGCAATATCAGCATACCATGGGGTTGTTGGAGCACGTGCAGAGATTGTGAATAGCTTCTCACCCAGAAAATAATCAATCATTTCCTCCCCTTTGCTGTTGGAGATTTCCGCCAACTTGTCATGCTCCAATCGCGAAAAGTGATCGGCTATTACATTCTCCACCCCCTTCTTATCTCTGATTTCCAGCTCATACTCTTGTACAAGGAGAATCCATCGGATTAAACGTGGTTACGCCTCTTTCTTCTTGAGCAAGTACTTAAGTGCGGCATGGTCCATGTATACTATTACCTTTGATAACACCAAGTACAAGTGGAATTTCTCGAAGGCAAAAATCACGGCTAGTAATTCTTTCTCCGTGGTTGTGTAATTTGCTTGGGCATTTTTAAGAGTCCGACTGGCATAAGATATTGTGTAGAAGATTTTATTATTCTTTTGACTGAGCACTGCTCCCACGGCCACATCACTTGCATCGCACATGATAACGAATGGCAAACTCCAATCAGGTGCCACCAAGATCGGGGCGGAGACAAGTTGTTCCTTTAAGATCTCAAAGGATCGCGAACACGCTTCATCGAAGTTGAAATGGACATACTTGGATAGCAAGTAAGAAAGAGGTTTCGAAATGAATGAAAAATCCTTAATAAACCTCTGATAAAATCCCACGTGTCCCAGAAAACTGCGGATACCCTTGATAGACGACGACGAAGGGAAGTTCTTGATAACACTCACCTTTGTTTGGTCCACTTAGAACCCCTTGCGGGAAACCTTATGCCCCAGCACGATTCCCTCGCGTACCATAAAATGACATTTTTCCCAATTCAAGATGAGATTGGTATCCTCACACCGCTTCAAGGTTTTGGCTAAATTGGCGAGGCACGAATCGAAGCTGCTGCCAAATAAAGTGAAATCATCCATGAAAACTTTGAGGAAATCTCCCACCATGTCGGCGAAGATCGCGAGCATGCATCTTTGGAAAGTTGCAGGGGCATTGCAAAGTCCAAACGACATTCTCTTAAACGTGAAGGTGCCTGGAGGGCAGGTAAATGTCGTTTTGTCTTGATCTTCAGGGTCGATTAGGATTTGATTGTACCCGGAGTATCCAACCAGAAAATAGTAATAGTCTTGCCCTGCCAACTTTTCTAGCATCTGATCAATGAAATGGAGCGGGAAATGGTCCTTGCGTGTTGCATCATTTAGTTTGTGGTAGTAAATAAAAACTCTCCACCCGGTGATCATTCGAGTGGGTAGCAACTCATTCTTCTCATTGGCGACAACAATTATCCCTCCCTTCTTTGGCACCACCTAAACTGGGCTGACCCAATTGCTGTCGCTGATAAGGTAGATAATGCCAGCATCCAACAGCTTTATCACCTCTATCTTTACTACATCTTGCATCTTCGGGTTAAGCCGCCTTTGGGGTTGTACCGTAGGTTTGTACTGATCTTCGAGAAGGATCTTATGCATGCAGATAGTGGGGCCGATTCCCTTAATATCTGCGAGGGAGCGTCCAAAAATTCTTTGGTTTTTCTTAGCACACCTACCAACGCAGTTTCATTGGCTACTGACAGGGTTGCAGAAATAATGACAGGGTGCATAGTATTTTCTCCTAGAAAGACGTATTTCAGAGAATCAGGCAATTGCTTGAGGGCTGGCGAGGTGTCCATATCTGCTGACACAATGGGTGATTCTCCAATCATATGCGGACCTTCGGACACATCCGAATGTATACCTTCACCGTTCATGCCTTCTTGCTGTCATTATGCCTCGCTATCATCTAGAGCTAAATCAAGCTGACCATCAAATTCATCAGCTGGTTCCCCCATTTCGCAGACAGTGATTTCAAAACTTTGTGGTGGATCGTGAACATTGAAGGATATAGCATCCTGTCCCAATCTGAGTGTGAGCTCCCCTTGCTCCACATTAATGATGGTGCGAGCCGTAGCAAGAAAGAGGCGCCCCAAGATAATAGGGACCATAACATCAGCCTTCATGTCGAGGATGACAAAATCAGCTGGGAAGGCAAGGTCATTAACCACTATGGTAAGGTCTTCCACCATCCCTGTTGGTTTCTTGATCGATCTGTCAGACAGCTGTAGCATCACCGGTCTAGGCTTCAAAGTCCCTGCGCCTAGCTCTCGAAGATGGAAAGCGGCATTAAGTTGATTGAGGCTCCCAGATCACAGAGCGCCTAACTTAATTGGTGATGACCAATTCTGCAAGGATTAGTAAAGCTGCCAGGGTCCTTGCACTTTACCGGAACATAGTTGGTAATCAGGCCGGAGCATTCCTCAGTCAGCTCAACGGTTTTGAGGTCCTCCAACAATTTGCTCTTTGAAATCAGGTTTTTCAAAAAATTGGAGTAACCCTGTATCTGGGTGATGGCCTCAATCAGCAGTATACTTACTTGAACTCCCCTAATCATTTCCAGGAATTTATAAAATTGCTTCTCGGCCTTCTCATTCCAAAACCTGTGGGGGAATGGTGGTTTTACAATACTCTTCAAGGGTTGTTTCACACTAACAGAATCCGGCTCAGCTGGGGTAGGTGTCGGTTCTTCTGCCGCATCTGCATTAAGCTTGTCTGTAGGATTCGCAGGTTGTTATTGTCGTGGATAATTTACTACACTTCTGCCACTTCTTAACCTCATAGTGTTCACAGACTCTAGTTGCTGATCCACACTATCGAAAATGACGTCTGTGAGAATCCTTATGGTTGAGTGAAGCTGCTGAATTGCTGCGGACTGGTCATTCATTGTCTGAAGCATACCGACCACACAAGTTAAAAACTGCTCCGTCTACTGTGACGACAGATATTTCACTGCTCCATTGAGTGTTATAGTGTTGACTTCGGTTGCGTGGGAGGGGTGAATAGAATGACTCCAATGCTGACTAGTCTGAGGTATATTCACGACTATTTCCCAGGCATCCTTCCCTGATTTATTAAACAAAGCGCCTCCAACTGCTACATCAAATAGCGGTCGAAATCTTTCCCACACACCAAAATAAAAACTCTAAATTAGGAAGATTTCTGACAAGTCTTCTCGGTAACATTCCTTGTGCAGGGATTGAAAGCGCTCCCATGCGTCAACTAACGTCTCCTCCTTTCCCTAAGCGAAGGTAATAAGTTCCTTGTACTTATCCTTAATTTGAACACGGTGCTGAAAGTCATACAGGAATCCCCTCTTGAACTGCCTCCATGAAGTCGTCTCTCTCTTCTGCATAGTCCAGTACCAACTTTTGGCCTTATCGTGCAGAGAGAATGGGAACGCCTGGATTTTTTTGGTCATTTTCGACTCCGTTGAATATACACATGTAATATATTTCTAAGAATTCCTACACGTGGTGCACTGCTTCTTCATATCCAACCCCACTGAACTTGCAATTCTCAGATATATACTCAATGATGTCGGTGGGAATCTCAGAATCATGATTATTCCTTCTCGCCTGAAGCCTGAGATCATTCAAACTTCCCTGGTAGATATGTTGTGGAATAGAAGTCATGATAAACTTGCTTGCAAAACAATGGATTAGCACACAATTAAAAGAATGCAAGCAGCTAGATGTGTGTATCCGACAAAATAGGAAGATAACAGAGGTAAACAATGAGAATAGAGACAAAAGCTCTTGCAACGATTTTTCACAGAGAAAAATCCATCAGGTATACAGTCCCCGACAACGACGCCAAAACTTGATGCGAATTCGGCAAGTGCATCGGTCGCTGTCGAGTAATAATGGGAATAGCTTCCCCGAATGTCAATCTCTGGAGGAATGCAGGTTGTGGTGACGTGAGTCGTGTCGTGAATGAAGGTTATAGCGAGCAAAATAAGTGAAACAGAGGGGTTTTGGTTGGTTGGTCTAAACTAACAAATAAGAAAATAAAGATGCGGGTCAAAATCACCACTTCGCTTGGCAAGATGAATGCGTCAGCCTCTATGCCGGGCTTCGTTAGGTGAGTGGACGGAAATCACATGTGGAATGTGAGGGTCGCAATCACCTATTCGCTAATCACCGTTAGCCTTTGCTAACGTGAATCTCAAGTGCATGAATGGAGTGGATGCGGGTGAGTGGTTATGAAGCGCAACACAACACACATTTTTAGGTTAAGAAAAGCAAGAAGTACTTTCATTCATAGACAAATGAGAGTAATCAAGTTCATTACAAACTAATACATCCATAAAAGGCAGAAAGGTAAAATAAACCAATAGAGAAGACTAGACGTCGATCACGGTCGGAATAGTGGGTTGTCAAACCACTTTTGGGCATAGTCGATGTATGTTTCGGGCACCGAGAGACTGTCACTATCTCTGATCTTGCTCCGTCGTCTTCATTCTTCAGGTCTTCTTCTTTCTTCGTTCAAGCTGAGGATGAACAACTCGACAATGGTGTTATTGATGGCCGGGAATGCTTCCAAACTCTTGGAATCTGCTAGGGTTTCACCATAGAATGGTTCCCGGATGAAGGAGATGAGTGGAGATGGAGGTGGAGAGAAAATGGCGCAGGTGGAGCTTGAAATCCCGACCTAGAAGTCCTTCCTCCCGTCACACCCTCTAAGCCGCAGATTTCCTAGTGGAAGATTAAGTCACGCATGGTCGAACGCATGACCGTGCATAGACCAGGAAATATTAGCAAAGGCGCAGTGGCTTGCGGAATAAGCAGCAGCGCCCGTGCATTTTACTCACGCACGGTCGAAGCCGACTGTGCGTAACAACGCACGGGCGAATTCTGAAAGCATAAAAATAGGCCAACAGAGGGGCTCGTGAAATTTTACTCACGCATGATCAAAACCAATCATGCATGAACAAAACGCATGGGCAAATCCAGATCACCATTTTAGGCCAGAGATGCATGCGCACGGTCGGAGCAATCGTTCGCCAAGGAAATGCACGACCGTGCGATTCCTGCAGACTTGAGTTCTGGGCAAAATGGAGATTTTCCCACATGCACAGCCAAATCAAACGCTGGGAGCACACCTCCAGCACAAGCATAAGAGTAGAAATAAAGTGGGGAGCACAATGTGCTTACCCCCATCAAAATAGTGCGCGATTGCATACCACAATGGGCCTAAATAGTGCACTAAGAGTGAAAGTGTGTCCAATTGAGATATAAGCAATTCAGTACTAAAAGTGTAGTGCAAAAGAAAGAAAACAAACTCAGATTAGTCTGAAAAAGTTTATATAAATGGGACTCATCGGGATCACATAAGCAATTTTATTAATTTTTATTTTTAGTGATCTAGTGTACAAATAGAAGTGAAAAAAATGTGTTTGAACAAGACACTTTATAATTCTTTCCAAGGTTCTCTACCTCGCAATGCTCATTAAGACTTATCAGGAGGGTGAGTTGTGCTTGGTGGAGTTATCTTTGGATTTTTATGTCATATTTTGTAGTTTTGGGCCAAAGGTCTCCAAATTCACTTGTTTTTAAAAACACTAACAATATTGAACTAACACGTCTATGTGTGTAAGAAATTTATTGTTTGAATGATGGTGTAGGTAATTCAGACATACAACTTAATATTTTAAAAGCTATTACACTACCCAATCATGCAAGACTAAGATTATGAGCACATGTAGATTACCAAAATAGTGAGTGAATGCTTCATTGATTAACATAAAACATTACTCATACTAAGAGGCATGCTAGGCAATCATACACAATTTTCTATAGACTATTTCATTGAACATAAACAGATTAAGGTCAAGGCATGACAAGATAAAACAATGTTTAGGAAATTTGAAATTAAAATTAGACATTGAAGAAAATCTTTAAGTGTATGCCTAAATCAATTTTGACCATTTGAAGCAAAATAACTAAGAAGTTTGCTTTTGTGAAGTATTATAGTCAAACCATAATTTTGTAAATATTTAAAGCAAACAAATAACAAAAACATATTTTTGATTACTTTGTATTATTTGAAAAAAAAAATTATTTTGGGATAAAATTAACAAATTAAGAACAGAATAATTTGAAATAAAAAAAAAATAAACTGAGAAAATTTATTAGAAAAATACCAGAAATATTATAGAAAAAATAGAATTTCAATAAGACAAAAGAGCTAATGCCTGACGTTAACTACTTAACGCCCAAACAGGACACTATTTTTTTAGATTTTTGAAAAAAATTTGGATTAGGGAGTATGTATATTTACCTTCTCAGTGTAGAGATTTCAGAGAATTTGGAGAGGATTAGAAGGCTATTTAAGTATATTTTTGGTAGTTTTGAAATGGTTTTTATATTTCATATTTATTTTTTATTTTTTTGGTAATGAAAAAGTAATTAAGATGTAAACATAGATATATAATGATATACAAATAGATAGGCAGGAAATTTTAAATTAAAGAGAGAAAATGCTAACGCAGGGCATTATTGATAACTCCAAACGTTAGTGCTTTTCAATTCAATTTTGATGATGGTGATGCAGATAGATTCATGTTGTAAGATATATGATAATTTCCTTTTTAGTTATTTCAGGAGAATGTCTGAGTTTTTAATTACTTTTGATCTTTGTGAGACTTTAGTTGGACTTAGCAATTTAAAGTGGATCTTGGACTTCCCGAGGTCTACCCAATGAAGGGTTTACACCGGTACTAGGAGATATGATGGGGTGACATCCCAAACCTCCCATTCTCAAGATATTTATGTGTTTATTGGTTTCTACCCAAACTAAAAATTTATAGACTTAATTTGATATATCTAAGACTCCCAATTCTTGTCTAAGCATGTTGAACCGAGCATCAGGGAGAGGTTTTGTGAATATGTCTACAAGTTGGGATTCTGTGCCTATGAAGCTAACTCTCACATGTTCTTTCTTAATATGATCCCTAATGAAATGATGACGCACATCTATGTGTTTGGATCGTGAATGATGAATGGGATTGTTTGTTAGATCAATTGCACTTTTGTTGCCACATTTTAATTCAATATTATTTAGATGCACCCCAAAGTCTTCTAGTGTTTGACTCATCCAAAGGGCTTGTGCACAACAACTTCCTAATGCGCATATTCGGCCTCGGTGGTGGAGAAGGCAACAAAATTCTATTTTCTACTCGACCAAGCAACTAGTGAGGGACCTAAGAAGTGACATGTGTCACTTGTGCTTTTATGATCTAGTCAACACTCAGCTTAATCAGAGTTGGAATATCCATGTAAAAAAAATGAATCATTATAAGGATACCATAGGCCTAGATTAGATGATCCGATTAAATATCTGAAAATTCATTTGACCGCTTTTAAATGAGATTCTTTAGGATTAGCTTAAAATCTAGCACATAAGCAAATGACAAACATTATATCTGGTCTAGATGCACTTAAGTAAAGAAGAGATCCAATCATACCTCTATATAAAGTTTGATCGATAGAAATTCTAAATTCGTCTTTTCATAATTTTAAAGAAGCACCCATTGGTGTAGAAGCTTGTTTAAGATTTTCAAATCCAAAACGTTTAAGCATATCGTGAACATATTTTGTTTGGCTAATAAAGATACCATCATTTCATTGTGAGATTTGAAAACCAAGAAAGTAAGAATGTTCTCTTACAAAGCTCATTTCAAATTCATTTTTCATTACTAAGACTACTTCATTATACAACTCTTCATTAGTGGCTCCAAAAATGATATCATCAACATATATTTGTAAAATATTTAAATCGTTATTTTTATGCTTAATGAAGAGTGTGTTGTCAGCACTTCCCATGACATAACTGTGCTTTAACAAAAATGATGTAAGTCTATCATACCATGCACGGGTCGCTTGTTTTAAACCATAAAGCGCTTTTTCTAATTTATAAACAAGATTTGGAAAATTTTCATTTATATAATCGGGGGGTTGTTCTACATAAACTTCTTCTTTTATAAACTCGTTTAAAAAAACACTTTTGATATCCATTTGGAATAATTTTATCCTTTTAAAACTCGCAAAGGCCAAAAATATTAGTATGGATTCTAAGAGAGCAACGGGTGCAAAAGTTTCTTCAAAATCTACCCCCTCGATTTGAGAGAAGCCTCAACTAAGCGAGCTTTATTTTTTGTAATCATAGATTCACCATCTAATTTATTTTAAAAAATCCATTTTGTGCCAACAACGGGATGATTAGATGGTCATTCTGCTAGGTTCCACACTTTATTTCTTTCAAATTGATCTAACTCTTCATTCAAAGCCAAAAACCAAAATTCATTATGTAAAGCGATTAAAACATTTTTAGGTTCAATTTCAAAAACAAAGTAAAGGTTTGAAAATGTTTTATGAAGAGAAGATCGAATTCTTACCCCAATAGATGGTTTTCCAATGACAAGTTCCCTTGGATGATCTTTTATGAATCTAAGCACACTTGGCGGCACAAACTCTTCTTGTACCGTATCCATTTCTTTGGCACCTCCATGTAGTTCAATATTATCATCCTCTAAGAGTAAAGATGGTTCATCTTCCTTTCCTGCACTGTTAGAATCTACACAAGGAACAAATTCATCAAACTTCATATGAATGGACTCTTCAACCTTTTTAGACCCTTTATTGTATATCCTATATGCTTTACTAGTTTGTTGGGAAAATGATTTCTCTTAACCCCTAGAAATGAGTTAAAGAAAGAGTTTTATGAATGAATAACAAAAGACCAAGTAAATATGCGTCGAATGGTATTCGACGCTACGTCGAAATATAGTCGACGTTTTCTTCAGAATATGTCGAAGTAACTCTAGGAAGATTTCGACGTATGTCTTATCGACGCTACTCTGATTTCTAGTCGACGCATACAGAGAAGTCGACGCACCTTTGTCGACGCACATTCCTCATATCTCTCTCGACGTCGGGCTAAGATGAATTCGACGCTTACGTCGAATAGTAATCGACGCACGTCGATCTTTATGACAGATTTATTATTGCGCCAGATCTCTTTCCTTCTTTTCTGAAGATCTGATTTATATAGAATGATGTTAATATTTTATAGCCGTTCTGAATCATTCTTTCCTTCTATTTGATTCTTGGCTAAATCTGATTAACTCTATTTTGGATATTATTTGAAATCTGAGTTAACATTTTCCATTTATGCTATAACTGCTATGGAAATATTTCTCTCTTCCTAAATCTCTGGCTGCTAATTGATTCCTCTCCTATAGTGCTATCTTATTACACAGAGCTATAAAATAAAGAGGAAGTCGGCAGGAAATGAACAAGAGTGATTTACCACACATATATGATACAGAGGAAAAAGCTCCCAAAAAGAAAAGAGAGATATTGAGAAAAAGCTCTGCAGCAACATCCATCCATTTCTACTTCTGCTCACTGCTCACTGCTGCAAAATCTGATTGCTCTCACTAAAAAGAGAGAAAGGCTACAAATCTTCTTCTCTCTATAGAAGAAAGATTTAATTCATAACTTGTGCTTCAAATCTTCTTGCTAGGAAGAAGATTCATTATTGTCTTTATCTCTTTCTCCTTCTTTATTCTTATTCACTATTGTAAAAGAGTTTTTAGAATCTCTCTTCAAAAAATTCAGTGTACTGGTTCTAAGAGTCTCCTTTTCAAAAGACTCAGTTGGTTCTAAGAGTCTCCTTATCAAAAGACTCAGGGTGGTTCTAAGAGTCTCCTTATCAAAAGACTCAGTGCAAGTTAGTGAATTCCTACCAAGGGGGTAGAAGAGTGGACTACCCAAAGTTTGGGGAACCACTATATTTTCTTGTGTTGTGCTGTGAAATTTCTTTCTTGCATTTACTTAATTGCTTGTCTAATTCTTGTTGGTGTGTGTGGGAAGCTCTAATCTGTGATCATACATATATATATATTAACTTTGCACAAGATATTTTAAATCTCTATTCACCCCCCCTCTAGAGAATTCTAGTGAGGTTAACTGTGCACTTTCAATTGGTATCAGAGCGAGGTTGATCTAAAAAGGATAACTCCTTGATCAAAAAGATCCTACCTTATATATATATATATATTTTTTTTATTTTTTTTCATGGCACAAATCAAAGATTATGCTTCCACCAGACCACCAATGTGCAACCTTGAAAAGTTTGCAGTTTGGAAAACAAGAATCAGAATCTATATGAATTCTATTGATGCTGACTTGTTCAATATTACTGTAACAGGTCCACCAAAGCCCTATAGAAAGGATGCAAATGGAAACATCACACAAACACTTGTTCCAAGATCTGAATGGACAGAAGATGAGAAGAAGGCAAGAACTCATGATCTAAAGGCCATGAACATACTTGTCTCAACTCTCTCAGATGACATCTTTCAAAAGGTTGTTGACTGTGAATCATCCAAGGAAATTTGGGATGCCCTCACAAAGATGGTGGAAGGAAGTGCTGATGAAAAGAAAGACAAGAAGGCCCTATTGATCTCTCAATATGAGAACTTTCAAAAGAAGGCTGAAGAAGGCATCTCTGAAATGTATGACAGATTCAGTCTGATCATCAATCAACTAAGAGACTTGGATAGAGAAATCTCTCCCACTGAGATAAATGACAAATTACTAATGAGTCTCCCTAGTTCATGGGACTCAAGAATTTGGGCAATAAAAGACACAAGAGGACAAAAAGAGATCTCAACAGATGCTCTCTTAGGAAAACTCAGATCCTATGAGCAGTTGCTGAAAACTAGAGAGGAGAAGGAAAGAAGAGAAATCGCCCCAAGTCCCTCAAAAAGCAGGAACATTGCTCTAAAGGCAACAGAAGAAGAAACTTCTGTCACTGAAGAAGAATTATTCAGTTTCTTGGCCAGAAGATTTAGGAAATGGGTCAAGAAAGATGGATCAAAAAGGAGGGAGTCAAGACCAAGGTATGACAAAACACCCACTAAAGAAATAATTTGCTATTCTTGCAGAAAACCGGGACACATTGCCCCAGAATGTCCAGAGAATGCTGAAACAGAGAAGGATCTGAAAAAGAAAGATCTGAAGAAAAAGGGGAAGAAGAAAGAAAAAGGCTTCATTGCTGAAGTCTGGAGTGAAACTAACTCTGAGGATAGTTCATCCTCTAAGAGTGACAAAGAAGAATCTAGACAAGAAGACATATGCTTGATGGCCTTTGAAGATACAAAGAATGATGATAAACCATGGAGTGAAACAGGATCAGAAGAAGATCTATCCTCAGATGATGAAAAAGAAGAGAACCTCATTCTCATTGAGGAATCTGAGAATGAGGATGAGGTAAGTATGTTTGATGACATTGATTTTCAAAGTGATAGCTTTAGAAATGATTTTATAAAAATGTACCTAGATCACCTAAAAACAAATCAAGAAATTGAGGACCTAAAAGAACAAATCAATGTAGCTAAAAATCAGAGAAACATAGAAATTAACTCCTCTAAAGATTATGAATCAATAGCTAGCAGAATAAAGAAGGAAACAGAAAGGGCCAATATAGAAAATCAGTTCCTTAAGAACAAAGTAACCCAGGCAAAAGCCTTTGAAGAATCAATAAAAATAAGAAGCCAAAATCTTAAGGAAATCACTGACAAACAAACAATAAGACCCAAACATCTTGGGCTAGGGGCTGATCCCTCAATCAGCCTAACTTCATCTAACAAACCTGCTTGGATGAGCCCTATAAAATTCACTAAACCTGTTAATTTGTTAAACCAAGAAAAAGATAAGGGAGAAAAAGAAACCAAGGAATTTGATGAAACATCTTATTATTCAGCTGATGATTCACATACTTCATCTGAAGAAACAATCAATCCAAGAAGAACAACACATAAAGGAGTAAAAACAGAGAAAGGCAAAATGAAAATTTGTGAAGACACAGATGCGTCGACTTCATATCGACGCATGCACAATAGTGCGTCGACTTATTCTCGACGCAACCTCTCAGATGCCTCGACCTCTACTCGACGCTTGAATAAAGATACGTCGACATCAATTCGACGCAACTTTCCTCATGCGTCGACACCAGATCAACGCAATCTGAGGAATGCGTCGATAACAAATCAACGCAATTATCAACATACGTCGAATAGATATCGACGCACAAATGTTCAGAACAACTTAAACACATTCTCTCCAAAAGTCTTTTATCCTAACCCTCATTCAGGAACCAGTCATCCTAATCATGAATTTTATCCAAATAAACACTTCAATCCCAAACAAAATGTTTATCTTAACCAAAAATCCCATCTTAATCAAAACCTGTATTCAAACCAACACTCTTATCCTAATCAATACTTTTATCCTACTCTAAACTCAAATTCCCTTAATACTAGGATAATCAAGTGCTATATATGTAACAAAGCTGGCCATACTACCAAGCAATGTTGGTACAATCAATCAAACTATCTGTAAAATCTAGTTCAAAACTGACTTAGAAAACATCAGGACTAGAAAGAAATAATGAGAAATAAAAATTTAAAATTCTTTTTAAAAAAAAAAAAAAAAAAAAAGGTCACTTCTTGTCGACGCACCGTCGATAACCAACACAATAAATCGACGCATGCGTCGACCAAAATCGACGCATACGTCGATAGAAAACCCTATCCATCTCCTCCTACCTCTCCTGCTCATCCTCCTCCTCCTCCTCAAACAAGTCTCTCTACTCTCCCCTCATCATCCTCTCCAATACCTCCTCAATCACTTGCTCAACCTTCTTCTAGTACTCCACCTCCTCCATCAACTATACCTCCTCCAGATGATAGAATCACCTCTCCACACTCATTCTCTACTCCTCCTCCATCTCCTTCACACCTTTCACACCAAGAATCATCCACATCCACTGAGGCTCTCATCACTCAGTGCATAAAATCAGCAGCTGAAAAATTCCAAGCAATGCTAGATGAGCACTGTTCCCAACTTCATTCCTCCATCCTCCACATGCACACCCAAATAGATGGGGTCAGTGCCTCTGTGCAAGTTCTAAAGTCATCTCTCTCTTCCTCTAGAGTGACTAAGTCTTTCTTAACCTCCCTAGCCAAGAAGGTCAAGAAGGGGGAGAATCTAGATGAAGAGCAACCCTCCAATCCTAAATCTCTCTCTCACAAGTCCTCTCCTCAAAATTCTGATAAGATCCTTGGGAATGAGACAGTACCTGAGCCTCTTAATTATGAACAAACAATAGAGGTACTCAGCATAGCAAGAGAGGTTGCAGAACAAGTGATAATACTCCAAGGGGAGGACAACAGAGTAGAAAATGAGGCTGCAAGGAAAGATGGTGAACTTCAGGGGGAGCTGGAAGCTATACTAACTGATGAACAAACTAAGGAACTGGAAGCTGAGTCTGTGAATACAGCTGCAAATGAAAAAGAGCAGCAAGAAGTTGTGTTAACTGAAGCTGGGACTCAGGGGGAGCCAACTGCTGTGACTCAGGGGGAGCTAAGAATACTAACAGAGCAACCCACCAAGGTCTTCAAAAGAAAAAGAAAGACTCCTCCTACACCACCTGAGTAGTATTTGAGAACAATGCTGATATATTTTATTTTATAGTTGAAAATGAACTGGTATAAATATGAAACTTGTTTATATAATTCTGGAATATCTGCTTATATGATCTCCCTCTCTAAATCTCACTTTTGATTAAGTGACATACTTCTTATCTTTTCAAATTATATGCTGAGTTGATTTTATGCTAAGACAATCTCTCCTTAAAAAGGGTTAAGACAAATAGGGGGAGATTGTTGGGAAAATGATTTCTCTTAACCCCTAGAAATGAGTTAAAGAAAGAGTTTTATGAATGAATAACAAAAGACCAAGTAAATATGCGTCGAATGGTATTCGACGCTACGTCGAAATATAGTCGACGTTTTCTTCAGAATATGTCGAAGTAACTCTAGGAAGATTTCGACGTATGTCTTATCGACGCTACTCTGATTTCTAGTCGACGCATACAGAGAAGTCGACGCACCTTTGTCAACGCACATTCCTCATATCTCTCTCGACGTCGGGCTAAGATGAATTCGACGCTTACGTCGAATAGTAATCGACGCACGTCGATCTTTATGACAGATTTATTATTGCGCCAGATCTCTTTCCTTCTTTTCTGAAGATCTGATTTATATAGAATGATGTTAATATTTTATAGCCGTTCTGAATCATTCTTTCCTTCTATTTGATTCTTGGCTAAATCTGATTAACTCTATTTTGGATATTATTTGAAATCTGAGTTAACATTTTCCATTTATGCTATAACTGCTATGGAAATATTTCTCTCTTCCTAAATCTCTGGCTGCTAATTGATTCCTCTCCTATAGTGCTATCTTATTACACAGAGCTATAAAATAAAGAGGAAGTCGGCAGGAAATGAACAAGAGTGATTTACCACGCATATATGATACAGAGGAAAAAGCTCCCAAAAAGAAAAGAGAGATATTGAGAAAAAGCTCTGCAGCAACATCCATCCATTTCTACTTCTGCTCACTGCTCACTGCTGCAAAATCTGATTGCTCTCACTAAAAAGAGAGAAAGGCTACAAATCTTCTTCTCTCTATAGAAGAAAGATTTAATTCATAACTTGTGCTTCAAATCTTCTTGCTAGGAAGAAGATTCATTATTGTCTTTATCTCTTTCTCCTTCTTTATTCTTATTCACTATTGTAAAAGAGTTTTTAGAATCTCTCTTCAAAAAATTCAGTGTACTGGTTCTAAGAGTCTCCTTTTCAAAAGACTCAGTTGGTTCTAAGAGTCTCCTTATCAAAAGACTCAGGGTGGTTCTAAGAGTCTCCTTATCAAAAGACTCAGTGCAAGTTAGTGAATTCCTACCAAGGGGGTAGAAGAGTGGACTACCCAAAGTTTGGGGAACCACTATATTTTCTTGTGTTGTGCTGTGAAATTTCTTTCTTGCATTTACTTAATTGCTTGTCTAATTCTTGTTGGTGTGTGTGGGAAGCTCTAATCTGTGATCATACATATATATATATATTAACTTTGCACAAGATATTTTAAATCTCTATTCACCCCCCCTCTAGAGAATTCTAGTGAGGTTAACTGTGCACTTTCATAGTTGAAGAGTAACCAAGAAAAATTCGTTCATCACATTTTTCATAATATTTTGCTAAAGCATCTTTAGTGTTTAAGATAAAACATTGACATCCAAAAATATGAAAGTACGATACATTAGTTTTTTTTGTAATATAATTCATATGGAGTTAATTTTAGGATTGCCCAAAGCATGACTTGATTTATGACATAACAAGATGTATTTACAGCTTTGGCCCAAAAGGATCTAGGCAACCCATACTCGGATAGCATAGTGCGTGCGAGTTCCTGGTGGGTTCTATTTTTCCTCGCCACCACATTATTTTGTTGGGGGGTGTGGAGCGGAAAATTTGTGTTTAATACTTAGATTATTACAGAAAGTGAAGAAACTATCATTTTCAAATTCCCCTCCATAATCTGATATAATGCACTTAATTTTTAATTCTAATTCATTTTGAATGTGATTGCATAGTTTAGTAAATTCAGAAAAAACATAGAATTTGGTGGTAAGAAATAAAGTCCAAGTAAATCTAGAAAAATCATGAATTAAAACAAATGTGTACTTTTTACCACCTAGACTACAAGTTTTAATTGGCCCAAATAGGTCTATGTGAATTAGTTGTAGAGGTCTAGTGGTGGACATTTCATTTTTGTTTTTAACA
Source organism: Dactylorhiza incarnata (assembly GCA_033032865.1). Taxonomy (NCBI): domain Eukaryota; kingdom Viridiplantae; phylum Streptophyta; class Magnoliopsida; order Asparagales; family Orchidaceae; genus Dactylorhiza; species Dactylorhiza incarnata. Next base: position 2,128,298 of record JAWHQI010000224.1, read on the forward strand.
GATGTTTTAGAAAATTTTCCCTTTTGGCATGGCGGGCATATAGTGGATTGATTTCTATTAAGCATTGGTAAACCCCTTATTATTTTATTTTTTGACAATTTTAAGATCAACTTGGTGCTAATGTGACCAAGACGCTGATAAATAGAAAAATATACTTATTTTCTATATATTTTTCTATACTTTTATTAAAAATTTATAATATTTCTTGTTAAATATTGAATAAATGAATTGTTTTTATATATTTATATTTATATGTAAAATGAATTAATTAAGTATATATTAAAACTATATAATAAGTATGTAAATATTTATGTAAGTAATTATGTAAATATATACTATTTAAGTAGTATATATATATTAAATATAAGCATATAGTAATAATAATGAATATATTAAATATAATGAAATATATATGTATATATATATGTATATATAATAAATAATAATAATATATATAAAGTCTGCAGGCGCTCAACGAAAGGCCCTGCGTTCGACGAATTTTCCAGGCCCTGCGTTTGACGAATTTTCCAGGCCCTACGTTCGACGAATTTTCCAGGCCCTGCGTTCGACGAATTTTCCAGGCCCTGCGTTCGACAAATTTTACCAGCCCTGCGTTCGACGAACACCATGCTGAGTTCAACGAACAGAACATCGCGGTGCGTTTGACAAACACTTCACTGTGCTGCGTTCGACGAACACCGCGCTGAGTTCGACTAACAGAACACCGCGCTGCGTTCGACGAACACTTCCCCGCGCTGCGTTCGACGAACACTTCCCCGAGCTGCGTTCGACGAACACCGCACTGCATTCGACAAACACTTCCTAGAGCGGCGTTCAACGAACTCCCTGCTGAATTCGATGAACTCCCTACTGCTTTCGATGAACTATATATATATTTATAACATATATAAACATATAACTAACTATATAATATATATGTCTGCAGGCGTTTGACAAAAGGCTCCCGGCGTTCCACGAACTCACCCCAAGCGGCATTCGACGAAACCCTCTCCACTGCGTTCGACGAATCCCTCTCCACTGCGCTCGACGAACAACCCGCTGAGACAAGTTCTGCTACTGAGACCAGCCCAAACAGCATAGGCGAACCAAACCGCTGAGATGAACTGCGTGCTGAGACCCAACCCGCCAGCTGCCAAGCTCTATTTGCACCGCCTTCCAGCTCACTCCAACCCGCCAGCACTCCTTCTAGAATCAACCAGCTGCTATCCGCACCCCAGAGCTCTCAACTCAAAATTGGCTTCTCTAGTAAAACCGCCAGCTGCTATTTCTTTTTTTGCTAAGTGCATCCCAATTTTGTCTATAAATAGAGGCTGACCCCCTCTTCAATCCCCCCTCTTGGATTGCCCTTTTGGGTGATCTTCCACCAATCCTTTTACACCTTAGTTTTTTTCTTTTTGTATTTTCTTTTTAATTGTTGTAATGTTTTTTTATTTCTTATAATTTTATTTCTTGTAGTATATTATTATGGTAATACATAAAATTAGTTTTTATTTCGTGTAATTTCAATTATGCAATTTCATTTCAGTCCTGCAATTTTCATTCTTAGCTTACTTTTATTTCGTGCAATTTCAATTATGTCCTGTAATTTTAATTCATAACTTAGCTTTAAATTCCGCAATTCAAATTCCTGCATTTTTCTTTTCTTTATCTATGTTTATTTATTGTCGTAATAATATTGTTTTTTTTTCGCTTATATTCGAATTTACTCGCCGTCATATTTTTTGTTCTCTTTCTTCCATAACGCGGTAGAGATTAGAGCCGAAGATTATGTTTTCGTTTATTTTCGTTTCAAAGCAACTTTCGCTCTCGCAATTTTTGTTCCGTTATTTTTGTTTCGCTAATTTCTATTTTCATCATTTTTCATTTCCGTTATTTTTCTTTTTGTTGTTTTATGTTTTCGTTCTTTTTCTTTCTAGTTCTATTAATAGCTTATGAAATTTCTTTTCGTAGCGTAGTTTTTTATCGCAATGCATTTATTTCCCGTCTACCCATTTGGGTAGAACTTGCACCGCATTTATTTCCCGTCTACCCGTTTGGGTAAAACTCGCTCACGCATTTATTTCCCCTCAACCTATTTGGGTAGAGATTGCATTTCTGTATTTCAATTTCTGTCTTTTAAATTCTGTAATTTCAATTTCTTTTAAATCATGCAATCGATCGATAAAACAATATCGTGTTTTCTCAAAGTAGAAGTACTTAATAGACCCGGATCTAAATACGACCGCGATATCATTTTCTAAAAAATTTATATCCTGTACTATACACGATAAGGTGCACTTGCCTTTATCGCAAGATAAGTTGGATAAATTACTTTCAAAAACTCTGCGAAAGACTTTTTTTATAAAAATTAACTAACCAAAAAAAGAATTTCAGCCCCGTCACCGCGGTGCTACCCCCGATAATCCAAAAGCAGGAGTGACCGTTACTTCCATCTCCTCGACAGGTGGGATAAAGGTTTAGCTCCTCGAAGTACGCCCGGACTCCTCGAAAATGCCCGCCGGAATCTAACGGAACCCAGGCTCCGCAGGAATTTAATTTTTACCCATCAGATGCCTATGCCATAATTCAAGTTCTTCATTTTTTTAATTAGACATTTTAGTGACACACATGATAGATCATGAAAAGAAACTAAATAGACATTATGATTTTGCACAAATTAGAAGAAGACTCAAATAACACATTCAGGCCTTTATCGCATAGTTGACTAATAGAAATTAAGTTGTGTTTTAAGTCTTCTACATATAAGACGTTTGTAAGAGAGAAAGAGTCTTTACCCATTGTACCGGTGCCTAAGATTCTTCCTTTTTTGTAGTCACTGAATGTCACCAATCCTCCTTTCTTCTTTGCGAGGCTAAGGAACTTTGCTTTATCGCCCGTCATGTGCTTGGAACAACCTGAGTCCAAGTACCACATGTCTTCCTTGCCCTTAGCCTGCCAACACACCTAAAAAGAAGATGTTAGTGAAGATCTGGATACCCAAGAGGTTCCTCCCATAATATAGGTGGTGACCTTAGGAACCCATATTTGTTTTAAAGTGCGCTTTCCCTTCTTCCTGCAAGAGTCCGTGGTGTGGCCAAACTACCAATAATTTGCACACGCAACATAAGGAGATGAGACATTATTCAGAGAATTTTGTTGACCCTTACCGGTAGACACAGAAGTGGAAGGGGTGACAGAATTATTATTATAAAAAGAATTTTTTTTTTGGAACTAGAGCTAATGCCAATGTTAGAAGCTAACGTTGGGCTGTAGCTTCCTAAACCATAACCCAACCCAAACTTTGCAGAACCATAGCACTGGTGGACCAAAATCAAGTCCAGTGATTTTTGGCCAACCCCGAATTTGTTTATTACCATATTAAGATCATCGATTAGGGCTTTTAAGGCAAAATTTTCGCTTACTAAAATTCCACACCTCTTTGCAAATAATTTCTTTTCATTTTCTATTTGAGAAAGAGAATTTTTTAAACTTGTTTCTAAGTCTCCCTTTTGTTTTGTGAGAGATTCGATATTGGAGAGATCCTTAGAAAGATCATTTTCTAGTTCTTTTGTTCTTGCTAAGTTATGATTTTTTTCTTGGCTAGATCCTATCTCTTTTCCCAAAGATTTTTTTTCCTTATTTAATTTTTGATTTTATTTTAAAAGAATTTTAATTTTAATTTTTAGAAGATCAAGATCTTGTAGATTTTACTAAAAACATTGCATGTTTTCATGTACTCAATATAAATGTCATCATACGTATTAGGAATTACCTCAACGTTGCTTTGGACACTGCAATCGTGGTCCATTGATTCATGGCTCCTCCCCATAAGGCACAGATTTGCCTCATCACTATCACTTGATGTTGAATCCTTTGAACTTTCAGATGAAGAGTCATCCCGCATTGCAGCCCTTAAAACCTTCTTCTTTTCACTTCCTTTATGCCGCTTTTATTTTTGTTCTTTCAAGTACTTTGGGCATTGGCTTCTTATATGTCCGATTTTCCTGCAATGGAAGCACTCGGAAGGAGGTCGCTCATCATCGTCGTCACTTAATTTTTCCTTTTTCTCCTTTTTGGAGGATGAGCCTTTTCAGAAGTACTTACAGAAAGTATTCCTCCTTTCTGGATTGTTCATGAACTTTGTGAATTTTTTTACAAAAAGTCTCTCCTCGTTCGCTTCCTCGTTGTCATCCTCTTTTTTTTTGACTTTAGTGCCAAGGCTTTCTTCTTTGGCTCTTTATTGTATTCTTAATCTTCGATTTTGAGTTCTACCTCATGGGTTTTGAGATTCCCAATGATGCTCTCAATCTGGAGCCGTCTTAGATCATACGATTCCAAAATAGATGTCACATTTGGATTGAACTTCGGAGGGAGAGATCGAAGGATCTTCCTCACCAAGTCACCATTCGAGAAGGTTTTTCTAAGGATCTTTGAGGCATTTACGATCTTGGTAAAACGTGTGCACATCGAGTCCACATCCTCATCTGAATCCATTCTGAATCTTTCAAACTCTGATTCCAGTTGGAAGAGCTTGGAGTCTTTAACCTGAGAGGTGCCTTCATGAGTTATTTCTAGTAAATTTCAAATGTCATAAGCAGTTTCACAAGCACAAACTCTATTAAATTCAGTCCTATTTAATGCGCAAAATAAAGCTTTCATAGATTTAGCATTTTTTTTACATTTATTTTTATCCCCATCATCCCATTTATCTTTAGGCTTTTCCATGGTTACCTCTCCAACAACATAAGTAGGAGTGGTATACGGTGTTTCGACACTAGCCCAAAAGTCTAGATCTAAATTTATTAAAAAGTAACACATTTGCGTTCTCCAATAGTTATAGTCAGTTCCGGTGAAAAGTGGAGGTCTACTTATTCCTTGCCTCTCATGGAAAGCGAGATCACGGAGCGCCATTATTCCCAGTTGTTAAGCCAATTTAGAATAACCTCACTCTGATACCACTTGTTGGATCTTGAGGCGCACTTAGAGGGGGGTGAAAAAGGGTTTTAGAAAACTTTAATATTTAATATAAAACTTTTGATATATTATTTGAATGAGAGTGAATCAAAAGTAAAGAGTAGTAAATTAATTAAAACAAATAAGCAAAGACAAGATTATCATATATAATTTTTTATTACAAAATGTGATTTCTATGACGCTAGAAATCGAAGGAGAAATATGAAATATTCTTTTTGTTTTCAATACCGACTGTTCTCACCAAGAACCGGTTGGCTTTAGTCGATCTCTCCCCTGATACGGCCTCAAGCCGCTCTAGCTCTTCTATCTTCAGAAAGCCTCGAGCACCCCCTAGATTTACTCCCTAGACCCAGTCGCCAACACGAGGTGAATTCATCCCTAAGTCCTACAAAGACCTAGTCGCCAACACAAGGCGAATTTACTCCACGATAATAATGAAAGAGTTACAAAACACAAATAAAAACTCCCTATGACGAATCCTGGAGATGGCGAAAGCTCGCTGAATATTCTAGAAGTCGAAGCGTGTGTTCTTCAAGTTGAGTAAGCGTTGATCCGATCCTCCTTGAATTCATCTCTCAAATTTGTGTGGGAGATGATGGTCTGGAAAATACGGCCGTCTTCTTAACAGTGTAATATCTTTAATTATTTAAATTCATATCCATTTTGCAATTTATCATTCTTATGCAACTTGATGCCTCAAAGATGATCATCTCAATCTTGAAATAAACTCCAAGTCTTAATTTATAAAATCACTTGATATGATATTTTTTCAAAGTATACATGCTTATTCTACTGATTTTATAAATATTATAATATATCCTTTGACCATTAATAAGTTATAAAATATTAGAAGAGGAATATAAATATTCAAAACAAATTTTAGTTTCTACTATAATTGAATTCTTGTTGGTTTGGGTGTATCTTTATCTCTGTACTTGTACATGCTTACTCATATACCCATATGAATATCATTACATTGTTGGATCGGTAGGCAAGGGTTTTAAAAAACTTATATTGTATTTTGAAATATTTGAAAATATAAGAGATTAAGATAAGAAATCAAACAAATAAAAATGAGACATCATTTTATTAATATGAAAAGAAGAGTTTACGAAACTTGATTTCTTATAACACAAGAAATCGGAGGCGAATAATAATAAAACTTTTTTTCATTTTCTATCCCGACTCATATCCCCACGAACCGGTGGCCCTAGTCTATCCTTCCCTGGATACGGCCTCAAGATGCTCTAGCCAATCCTTCCCCGGATATGGCCTCGAGCACACCCTAGACCTAACATAGATCTAGTCGCCAACATGAGGCGAATTTCTGCCCAAAGTCCTACCCAGACCTAGTCGCCAATACAAGGCAAATTCACTAAACGAATACAAGAAAATATGTGAAATTAAATGACAATAATATTAAAATCTCCCTCTTGAATAACTTCTGAAGTTGGAGACGAAGGACCACTGTAGTATAAGCATTGATGAAGTGATCTTCGGTCGGATCCAGCGTGAAGAAATCCTCCTTCAGAATTTCACGGAACTTTGGTGGGAGATCACTTTTCGGCAGAATAAGGCTCTCGAATTCTAGCACTCAACCCCTCTCAAACTTGTGTCATGAAAATGAGAGAATAGGCCTCCTTTTGTAGGAGTGAGCGCTAGCGCCTGTGCTAGCGCTACCACCGGCACTATCCTGGTATAGAATTAATCTGCGTGTACATATCTTTCATTCTAGGGAAACTCTATCTCCTTGCCTCTTGTGCTTCGCGCTACCGCCTGCGCTATCCGCTAGCGCCTGGCGCTAGCGCCTTCTAAATATGTCCCAGAATTGCGCTAATCATTGGTAGCGCCTGCGGTAGGTGCTACCACCGGCGCTAGTGGGCATGTTGGAATTCTGGGATCAAATCTGGTGGCAACCTTCATATGTTATCCTTGAGTCATATGGACTTATTTCCTGCACACTTAAGCACACAAGATCAAATACACATAGGATTTGTTATTCTCAAACCTAGGAGATGAGGAAGACCATGTTCCAACAAACTCTCCCTTTTGATAATAACAAATCGATTAATGTTAAATCAGAGCATTAATGATAATACATGCCCCCCTATGTAAATGCACCCCTAATATGTAAGATATCATCATAATTATAAGTCATGCTAGTTTTCCCATTTAATAGCGATTAATATTTATCATGTTTGATCTCCCCCTTTTGTTATTAGCAAAAGTGGACGAGGAAGCAATAGACATAAAAAGGGTTTTTTGATAAAAGATAAGGCATGATCGAGCTTTTTTAGAGGAAATGAAATTATAAGGAGTTGTAGGCATACAAAAAATTTATAGAGAGATCAAAGTTGTTTGGCATAAAGAAAATAATATAACATTTACCAAGCAAATAAAAGTAGTGTAGGTAAGATACTTGCGCAAATTTAATTCATTGTACATTTACGATACACAAGTAAGCATTCTTAGATTAAAAGCACATGCAAACTTTGCCAAAATAAGTGAGTGAAAGAGTATCATTATCAACCACAAAACATTTACTCATACTTAGAGGCATGCTAAGCTTAGTTCTACATTACTTTTTCAATACAATTTGATGCACATGAGATTAGATATGGAAAATAATGATAAAAACATTGTTCAAGATAGTTTGAAAAGATAAATTTCAACATTGAAGAAGGATTAAATGATAGATTAGACCATGCTTGATATGACCAATACAATTCATACAGTTTTTTTATATTAAAAATGTGTTGTAAAGTTTGAACTCTTATAATTGATCTTGGACTTCTCGAGGTCTACCATGTGAGGGGTTCGCCCAGTACTAGGATATGTGATGGGATGATAGCCCAAATCTCCCTTTCGTAAGATACATGTAAATAGAAAAGTTAAGTTCAAAAGATATTTTTGATAATTTTTATGTTTTAAATTTTTGTATTTGATTTTTTCATATAGGAATAGAAATCAGACACATAAACAAAGAAATGGAGTGAAACAGATATTTTTTGTAATTTGGCTTTTGTATTATTTTTTTGTTTTTATTTTTCAAAAATCAATCAAAAGCAGAAATGCAAAAATAAATATTACATATAATAGAGCATATTTTTAGGGATTTTTTAAAATTTTAAAAATACCAAAAAATAGACAGGTGCGCTAGCGCTACGCGAGAAATAATACACTAAGTTTTAGGATTTTGAAAAATCTTATTTTTGATATTGGTTAAGTGTCCAAAGTTTAGTTTTATGCAGAAATTTCAGAAGATTTGAAGATGTTTAGATATGTAAAAAGTGCAAAAAATCATTGCGTTTAAGAATGTGCTTTAACCCGAAAGATCTAGGACACCTAATTCAAGTCGTAATAATCAAAATCTTGCAAAAAATCATTGCGTTTAGTGGATATGTCAGCAAGTTGGGAGTCCATACCAATGAAACTTACTTTTACATGCTCTTTTTTAATATGATCCCTAATGAAATGATGGCGAACATCTATGTGTCTGGATCTATAGTGGTGTACGAGATTATTTGTAAGACTTATGGCACATTTGTTGTCACATTTGAGATCAATGTTTTTGAGATGGAAACCAAAATCCTCTAGAGTTTGGCTCATCCATAAAGCTTGTGCACAACAACTCCCAAGAGCGATGTATTCGGCCTCCGTGGTGGAGAGTGCAATCGAAGATTGTTTCCTACTAGACCATGCAACTAATGAGGGTCCTAAAAAGTTACAAGTACCACTAGTGCTTTTTCGATCTAGTAAATATCCGGCATAATCCAAATTGGAATAGCCGTGAAGTGTAAATGAATCATTATGTAGGTAGCATAATCCTAATTTAGATGACCTTAATAGATAACAATAAATATGTTTTACCGCTTTTAAATGAGATTCTTTTGGATTGGCTTGAAAGCGAGCACATAAACATACGACAAACATTATATCTGGTCAAGATGCACTTATGTAAAGAAGAGATCCAATCATACCTCTATATAAAGTTTGATCAATATAAATTCCAGATTCATCTTTTTCTAATTTTAAAGAAGCACTTATAGGAGAAGAAGCTTATTTAAGATTTTCAAATCCAAATAGTTTAAGAATATCGTTAACATATTTTGTTTGGCAAATAAAGATACCATCATCTCGTTGTGAAATTTGAAAACCAAGAAAATATGAGAGTTCTCCTACAAGACTCATTTCAAACTCATTTTTCATTACTAAGACTACTTCATTACACAACTCTTAATTAGTGGCTCCACAAATGATATCATCAACATATATTTGTAAGATAATTAAATCGTTGTTATTATGCTTAATGAAGAGTGTGTTGTCGGCACTTCCCAAGACATATTCGTGCTTTAACAAAAACGATGTAAGCCTATCATACCATGCACAGGGCGCTTGTTTTAAACCATAAAGAGCTTTTTCTAATTTATAAACATGATTTGGAACTTTTTCGTTTATAAATTCGGGGGGGGGGGGGGGTGTTCTACGCAAACTTCTTTTATAAACCTGTTTAAAAAAGCACTTTTAACATCCATTTGAAATAATTTTATCCTTGTAAAACTCACAAATGCCAAAAATATTCGTATGGATTCTAAGCGAGCAGCGGGTGCAAAAGTTTCTTCAAAATCTACCCCCTCGATTTGAGAAAAGCCTTGAGCGACTAAGCGAGCTTTATTTATTGTAATCCTAGATTCACCATCTACTTTATTTTTAAAGATCCATTTTACGCCAACATTGTGATTAAAATTCCGCTTGCACGAAATAAAATCCGAACTAGCAATCCGAGAAGGCAAGTATACCTATCGAACTGTAGTATAGGAACAAGTGTCGTATTAAAATTCGAGAATCGTTGATTACTTATACTCAAACGAATTACTATTATTTTATCTTAATAATTTTTTGGAAGGTTTTGTCTGCTAAGTTGAAATAAAAGCTGGATAAAAGTACGGCTAAACGATGATTAAGAAATAGCACTCGATCTTGACTTACTTCGGCTTAAGTTGATCAAAATTCAAAAGCAAACTTAAAACTTAATAAAGTAAGGGTAGCTTGACCGTGGGGGTTCCTATAGTTTGAACATGCTTCTCTCGAAGAATGCCCAACTGAGTTTAGGAAAATCTGACCGAACTCTCGTCCCGTATTCGAATACCTAAAACTCGCTTTAAGTGGTGAACCCCGCTATTGGGTTTGACTCCAATCCAGGAGATTTACGTCATTCTCTCTCGAGAAATGTGTGTAACTCTCTTTACTCTTAAGTGCTCACTTCAGACTATCGGCCTCTCGGCTAGCCAAGAATGAAAGCAAAGGTGTGGACTATACATCGATAATATAGCTCCACTTAATTTTAATTAAGAGTAAATCTAAGGCCCAAAACTTTAGAAAGTGAAAGAAGACTAAAGGATCATAACTTGATCAACTCATCCTCAGATCATCAAGATCGAGTACTATGAGGATTTAGTTACTCATGGTGGAGGGGTAAGAGAGAGAAATGATGAAGATTTTAAGAGAACAAAAACATGCAATTTTTATTAAACAAAAGTTCAACTGAGATTGCATTTGCATGGAAAGCCTACTAAGCATTAGTAATACACTATTAAAGGAAATTACAAAGGCATTACAACATTCATATGAAAACTAGAAAAGGAAATGCATTGAAATAAGAGAGAGAGAGAGAGAAAGAGAATAACATGAAAATCACTGAAAATAGAGTAGTAACACTAGTTCTCTCTGCCAAAAACTGAATGGGGAAAGCTTGGAGGTCATTTCAATTTATAGAAATTTTTCTGCCTCGGTCACGCCCTCAGTCACGCCCGTGACTAGGGGCGTGACATTGTTTAATCAATTCTGCGGCTTGGATCAGGTTCGGCACACGATTCTGATGCGATTTGATGGGTCACGCCCTAGGTCACGCCCGTGACTGAGGGCGTGACCATTTCGGTGGTTAGTCCGGTCATGGGCGCTGGCGACGATCATGGGCGCTGGCGGCTGGCTGACGTGGCAGTCACGGGCGTGACTGGAAGCACGCCCGTGTAACAGTGGCGTGACCAATTCGGTGGTCAGCTGGTCGAATCTGAGCTGTTCACAGGCTGGTCACGGGCGTGACTTGCGTGTCACGGGTGTGACTTGTGTGTCACGGGCGTGACTTGTGTGTCACGGCCGTGTACTTTGGGCGCGTCTGACCAGATCTTCTGAATTATGGTGGCAGCAGCTTAACTGGAAGCAGCAACTTACACGCCCTAGGTCACGGGCGTGACCTAGGGCGTGACTTAGGAAATTTTGCATTTTTGACCTGAAAATTCAGAAAACTTAAGTTAGCACTAAAAATAGGAAAATGAACCAAAATTGCATTTAGGTAAACAACAATAAGCAAAAAGTAAGAGTAAATAACCTAAAAATAACCTAATTAAACTAACTAGATTTAGCATTATCAAATTCTCCCAGGCTTACACTTTGCTTGTCCCCAAGCAAAGAAATATGCTTAGCTAATAAAACAAAATGACTAATCAAAAAGATTTAATTATGCTAAATACGAGTACCTTGCGAAATTCCAAGTAGGGAGAATAGTGAAAAGGAAACCTAAAATAAGTACTTTATTTAAGCTTAATTTTTATACCCTTTACTAACAGAAATTAATCATCCAAAATTTTAACTAAAAAGTTTTAAAATAAAATTGAGCAAAGTAACAAGTGAGATAGTGCATTGAATTGTTACTAAACCCTAAGAGACAAATTATAATTATATCATTCTAAGAACAAGGATCTAAATTCATACCCAAGACTTAACTATTCTACTTTTCTTCTTTACTTAGCTAAAGCAAATTTAGGAACATGAATCAAGAGGACTTTATTAGGACCGAAATGTTTGGTGTAGGCATATGATTTGGAATGGAAATCGAAGATAAAAGTGATTGCTATAATCACACTAAACCATAAACATGAGTTTTATAAAATTTTTGATATGAATGATAAGAGGCAATCCTTCATTGTAAGCATATAACATATTTTCTTTCTTTCTCTTTCATAGCCATTTTTTTTTTTGAAATTTTGGCAAAGATAACTAATACAAATATGCTTAAAATATCTTCTTTTTGAGCAAATTCTTTTCTTTGAAGCTCTCCATGCAATAAACCAATCACACTCTTTTAGAAATTTAAATAAAACTCAAAGTGTTAGTGTGATTCAAATAGGTTTGGAAATTTTGGCTTTGGTGAAAAATTTGATAAGTGGAGGTGACAATAAAACATGGGAAAAGGCTCAAAAGAGGCTAACAAAGGGTTTCTTTTTAAGGGTTGGCATGAAGGCTCAAACTTAAAAAAAAATGGCCTAAATCATTTTCATTGCTCTCTAAATTTATTTAAAGCATGAGTTTTGAAGGATTTCAAAAAGTAAGCCCTAGATATTAAATAAAGACTAATGAATTTATCCTGAAAATAAGAATAATAAGCGTCTAGGATTATTCACATTTACTACACAAATCAAAAGTTAACCTTGCAAAATATATCTAAAAATGAAGAGGAAAATAGTGGATGAAAAATTTTTACGAAAGTAAAGAAGATAAAAGAGAAAACGATAAGGAAAGTACAAGATTTTAGAAAAAACTTTTCACATTAACATGCTACCTAGAATTAGAACACTACATGAGTCAACAATTTACTTGTGAAACATAATTAAAAAGTAGGATTAGAAATTTTGAAATTAACTAAGGCTATATAAAATATTTTGGGAAAAACAAAACATAAAACAAGGGGTACTATCGATTTTACCAAAATCTAATTTAGACTACTAAAACAAAAGAAAAGAAAAGAAGACATTCTCCCCCAAGCTTACGATAGACATTGTCCTCAATTGGAAAGGAGAGTGAAGGAAGGGGTAACTAAGAAAAGAAATTAAAACTGAAAAACTAAAACAGGTACTTCCCTGGATTTATGGGCTTGAAAGGATGTGTGATGCCGCTCCCCCTTGTTGGCGCTTTGAATCTTCATGAAATATCATCTTGAATTTTTCTTGAAACCAGCAATGTTGAAGCAGGCGATCGCCAAAGTAGAGAGTATCGGAGCCGCCTAGGGCCAAAGAAAAATTAAAACAACAATTTTTAAAAACCTTGGGTTGCCTCCCAAGAGCGCCCTCTGTTTAATGTCGTTTGAGCTCGACTAAAAGAATATAGTTCAAAAGTTAATCCAAATTATTACAGTCCAGACAAAAGAAGTTTTTCATTGTCCATGTCAACATTGTCACCAGAAAAATAAAGTTTTAGACGCTGCCCATTAACCTTGAAATCACCCTTATCTGGGTGTGATATCAAAACAGTTCCATACAGATAAGCTTCCTTTACATTAAAAGGACCTGACCATCTAGATTTTAACTTTCCAGGAAATAAACGTAGACGAGAATTATAAAGTAATACTTGGTCGCCTGGTTTAAATGTTTTCGGGTGCCTTAAATTTTTATCGTGAAAGCATTTCGTTCATTCCTTATATAATTTATTATTTTCATACGCATTGGAGCGCCACTCATCGAGTACGTTGAGTTGGAATTTTCGAAGATCGGCGGTGGAGTGGGGATCAAAATTTAAAAATTTAAGGGCCCAGAAAGCACGAAGTTCTAATTCACGATTTCCCATATACTAACCGATACGGTGTACAACCGATCGCGGTCTTGTACACTGTTCGGTAAGCCCATAGAGCATCGTCTAATTTATGTGACCAGTCCTTACGTGAGGTGGAAACAATTTTTTCTAAAATACGTTTGATTTCTCTATTCACTACCTCGACCTGGCCGTTAGTTTGGGGGTGGTAAGCAGTTGAAAGCTTATGTGTAACGCCATATTTTAAAAGTGTTTTTGCAAATTGTGCGTTACAAAAGTGCGAACCCCTATCGCTAACGATGGCCCTAGGAGTACCGAATCGAGAAAATAATTTTTTTAAGAAAATAATAACGACTCGGGAGTCATTGGTAGGAAGAGCTTGGGCCTCTGCCCATCGAGACACGTAGTCTACCGCAACTAAAATGTATTTATTACCATGGCTAGAAGGAAGAGGACCTACAAAATCAATTCCCCAAAGGTCGAAAACTTCGCACTCGAGGAAATAATTTTGCAACATTTCATTTTTTTTTGAGATATTTCCGGCCCGTTGGCAGCTATCGCACCGTCTCACATTAGATTGGGCATCTTTAAAAAGGCTAGGCCAATAAAAGCCTGCACTTAGCACTTTGTGAGCAGTCCGATTGGCTTGATAGTGCCCACCAGTCGGTCCTTCGTGTAAGTGTTTGAAAATATTTTGTCCTTCTTCGAAAGAAACACATCTCCTTACTACTTGGTCTGCACAAACTCGAAACAGATACGGGTCCTCCCAAAAATAATTCTTCAGGTCAGAGAAGAATTTCTTCTTTTGCTGATAGGAAAATTCTTTTGGGAGGACTCGAGCTACTAAGTAGTTGGCAAAGTTTGCAAACCAAGGAGAAGGAGTAGTGTTGATTGATAATAACTTCTCGTCGGGAAAATAATCATTAAAAGTTTGTTCATTTAAATCTTCAATAAACGGGTTATCTAATCGTGAAAGATGGTCCGCGGCCAAATTCTCAGCCCCCTTTTTATCTCGGATTTCCAAGTCGAACTCCTGGAGGAGTAAGACCCAGCGAAGTAAGCGTGGTTTGGCATCCAGTTTAGAAAGTAAATATTTGAGGGCCGAGTGGTCCGTAAAAACAATAATTTTTGAAAGCGTAATATAAGGTCGAAATTTGTCGAATGCAAAAATAACTGCTAATAATTCTTTCTCCGTTGTGGTATAGTTCTCTTGCGCGGATGTAAGTGTTTTACTTGCGTAGAAAATAGGGTGGAATTTTTTAGATATACGTTGTCCTAAAATGGCTCCCACCGCAAAGCTACTTGCATCGCACATGATTTCGAATGGAAGGTCCCAGATTAGAGCTATCATAATTGGCGCATTTATTAGCTTATTTTTGATTTATTGAAAAGCAGATAAGCAGGTATCATCAAAAATAAATGGAGTGTCTTTTTCTAAAAGATGAGTGAGGGGTTTGGTAATTTTTGAAAAATCTTTTATAAATCGTCGGTAAAAATCGGCATGTCCTAGAAAGCTTCTTATGGCCTTAACGTTGGTTGGCGGTGGCAGTTTTTCGATCACTTCTAGTTTTGCTTCATCGACCTCAATTCCTCTTGCTGATATCTTATGACCTAAAACCAATCCCTCCCGTACCATGAAATGGCATTTTTCCCAGTTCAGGGCGAGATTGGTCTCCTCACACCGTTCTAACACTTTTTCTAAATTTTCTAAACAAAAATCAAAGGAATCACCAAACACGGAAAAGTCGTCCATAAATACCTCCATAATACTTTCTACGTACTTGTCGAAAATGGCCAACATATACCGTTGAAATGTTGCCGGCGCATTACATAAGCCAAACGGCATTCTTCGATAGGCGAAGGTGCCGAAAGGATAAGTAAACGTCGTTTTCTCCTGGTCCTCGGGCGAGATGGGAATTTGGAAGTAGCCCGAGAGACCATCGAGAAAACAATAAAAGCTATGGCCGGATAATCGTTCTAAGATTTGATCGATGAATGGCAAGGGGAAATGGTCCTTGCGGGTGGCGTCGTTCAATTTGCGATAATCAATACACATACGCCACCCAGTCACCGTCCGTGTTGGGATTAAGTCATTATTGTCATTTAACACTACCGTGATACCTCCCTTTTTAGGAACTACTTGAACGGGGCTTACCCATTTGCTATCTGAAATTGGATAGATAATTCCTCTGTCTAATAATTTCACGACCTCACCCTTTACTACTTCTTTCATGTTTGGGTTTAATCGGCGTTGAGGTTGAATAGAATTATGTGAATTATCTTCCATTAGAATTTTGTGCATGCAGAAAGATGGACTTATGCCCTTAATATCAGAAATCTGCCAAGCAATTGCTTGGCGATGCTTTTGTAAAACTTTTAGCAATTTGGCATTTTCAGATCCACTTAAATGGGCCGACACTATTACTGGTAACTTAGAGTCTTTTTCTAAAAATTCATATTTTAAATGATTGTGTAGTTCTTTAAGTTCTAATGTGGGAGGTTCCTCGTATGAAGATTTGAAAGACTTTTCTTTTTCAAAAGTAATTTCTTCAAAAAATTTTGATTTAATTTGAAAATTTGAGGGGGCGGGAGCAATGGCCATTTTCATTTCTTGTAATATTTCAGTGGAGGTGTTTGAAGATGAATAAAAAGAAGAAGAACCATTTTCAGAAATACAAAATGAAGGGTCTTCACTTAACACATCTAAGAAAAAACACGAATCGTCATTTTCTAGGGTATTTTTCATAGAGGGTGTTATGGAGAAGGTTACTTCATCATCTCCAACTCGGAGGAATAGCTTACCATTACTCACATCAATGATAGCACGGGAGGTGGCAAGGAAGGGGCGGCCAAGGATTAGGGGAACCTCGACATCCTCTTCAATGTCCAAAATGACAAAATCCACCGGGAAGATGAATTTGTCTACCTTTACGAGCACGTCCTCCACAATTCCCAGCGGATATTTTATCGTCCTATCTGCTAGTTGTATACTCATACGTGTGGGGCTAAGGGTGCCCACTCCTAACTTCTTAATCAAGGAGAATGGCATTAAGTTGATGCTTGCTCCTAAGTCGGCCAACACGTTCTTTACAAATAGATCACCAAAGAGGCATGGGATAGAAAAACTACCTAGATCGTTAGCCTTTTTCGGTAATTTATTTGTTAGGACGGCAGAACACTCAGCATTTAAAGTTACGTGCGATAAATTTTCTAGCTTTTTCTTATTAGTTAGAAGATCCTTCAGGTACTTAGCGTACTTGGGCATTTGTGATATCGCTTCATGGAAGGGCAAATTGATGTGTATTTGCTTAAACATTTCCAGGAAGCGATGATATTGATCATCTAATTTTTCCTTGTTGAGTTGAGAAGGATAAGGCGGGGCGGGGTTGTTTTTGAAAATATGAGGTAGAGTGATAAAATCTGTTTGAGTGAGTGGTGTTTTTAAAATAGGGGCGGATCTTGCCTCGGGCTCTTCGCTAACCGGACCGGATACTTGCTTCCCACTCCGAAGAGTTACAGCTTTCGCTTGCTCTCTCGGGTTGGGCTCGGTGTTAGCGGGAAGAGTCCCGGGCGGTCGCTCGGATATTATTTTGGCGAGCTGCCCGATTTGGTTTTCTAGATTTTTAACGGATCCGGCTAAGTTCCGGACGGTTGCTTCGTTCGTACTTATATATTTTGAAAACATCTCCTCCAAAGATAGAGGTTTTTGAAAGTTAACAGGGGGTGGAAGTGGTGTAAATTCATTTTGTAGAGGCGGGCGGGTTGTGTTTGCAGGATTACTCCAAGAAAAGTTTGGGTGATTACGCAGCGCAGGATTATAATTGTTCGGTAATTGAAAACCAGGTGCATGAAAATTAGAAGCAGAATAATTATTATAAGCATTTCTACTGCCTATGTAATCAGCTTGTTCGGAGGTGGCTTTTGCGAATTCCTAAACCTGAGGTGCGGAAGGAGCATTCATTTCAGATATCTTTTTGCTAAGCATTTCCACTTGTAGTGCCAGTTGGGAGACGTTATCCACTTCGTATATACCTGCAGGTTTGTTTGGGTGGGATCTTGGCACATTCCACTGATAGGTGTTCATGGCCATATCCTCAAATCGTTCAAGAGCGGCTTCCGGGGTTTTGTTATTTAAGGTACCACCGGAAGCGGCATCTATCATTTGCTTAGTATGTTGATTTAGCCCGTTATAAAACGTCTGCACTTGTAACCATACAGGCAGAGCGTGATGAGGGCAACGTCTTAAGAATTCTTTATACCTTTCCCAGGTATCATATAGCATTTCAGAATCTATTTGGCAAAAAGAAGAAATATCATTTCTAAGCTTAGCAGCTTTCGCAGGTGGAAAATACTTAGTTAGAAATTTTTCAGTTGACTGGGCCCAAGTGGTGATAGAACCTCTAGGTAGAGTTGACAACCACTGCTTAGCCTTTGTTCTTAAAGAAAATGGGAAGAGTCTTAGCCTAATTGCATCATCCGTAACACCATTTATTTTGAAGGTGTCACAGATTTCAAGGAAGCTGGCAATATGTGCATTCAGATCTTCATCTTGTAATCCGTCGAACTGCACGTATTGCTGCACCATGTGAATTATGCTTGGCTTTAGTTCGAAATTATTATTATTTATGGCAGGGCAGACTATACTAGTTTCCGTCCCTTCCAGGTTAGGCCTTGCATAATGGGACATAGTCCATTCAGGGGCCGCAACCATGTTGGGGACTTCATTTTGGTTAGGTTCGCCCATATTAACAACCGACTCCGAATCCTCAGCCAGTTCTTGGAATGTAGGATCTTGAACTTGCGATTTTCTCCGAAGAGTACGCTCAAGTTCTTGGTCCAAGTCTACAAGTTCTGACGGATTCGCTCGGGTCATAAACTAGAAAGAGAGAAGGGAAAATAAGATTGAGAAATTTGAAAAAGAAAAGGTCTCTCTTTTTTTTTTGAATTAATTTTGTTTTTCAAGAAAGAGGAGAGAAAAAGAGGTGATAAAAGTAATAGATTCGTTCTTTCAAAATATCAACAAAATGCGAGTCCCCGGCAACGGCGCCAAAAACTTGGTGATTAAAATTCCGCTTGCACGAAATAAAATCCGAACTAGCAATCCGAGAAGGCAAGTATACCTATCGAACTATAGTATAGGAACACAAGTGTCGTATTAAAATCCGAGAACCGTTGATTACTTATACTCAAACGAATTACTATTATTTTATCTTAATAATTTTTTGGAAGGTTTTGTCTGCTAAGTTGAAATAAAAGCTGGATAAAAGTACGGTAGACGATGATTAAGAAATAGCACTCGATCTTGACTTACTTCGGCTTAAGTTGATCAAAATTCAAAAGCAAACTTAAAACTTAATAAAGTAAGGGTAGCTTGACCGTGGGGGTTCCTATAGTTTGAACATGCTTCTCTCGAAGAATGCCCAACTGAGTTTAGGAAAATCCGACCGAACTCTTGTCCCGTATTCGAATACCTAAAACTCGCTTTAAGTGGTGAACCCCACTATTGGGTTTGACTCCAATCCAGGAGATTTACGTCATTCTCTCTCGAGAAATGTGTGTAACTCTCTTTACTTTTAAGTGCTCACTTCAGACTATCCGCCTCTCGGCTAGCCAAGAATGAAAGCAAAGGTGTGGACTATACATCGATAATATAGCTCCACTTATTTTTAATTAAGAGTAAATCTAAGGCCCAAAACATTAGAAAGTGAAAGAAGACTAAAGGATCATAACTTGATCAACTCATCCTCAGATCATCAAGATCGAGTACTATGAGGATTTAGTTACTCATGGTGGAGTGGTAGGAGAGAGAAATGATGAAGATTTTAAGAGAACAAAAACATGCAATTTTTATTAAACAAAAGTTCAACTGAGATTGCATTTGCATGGAAAGCCTACTAAGCATTAGTAATACACTATGAAAGGAAATTACAAAGGCATTACAACATTCATATGAAAACTAGAAAAGGAAATGCATTGAAATAAGAGAGAGAGAGAGAGAGAGAGAGAGAGAGAGAGAGAGAGAGAGAGAGAGAAAGAGAATAACATGAAAATCACTGAAAATAGAGTAGTTACACTAGTTCTCTCTGCCAAAAATTGAATGGGGAAAGCTTGGAGGTCATTTAAATTTATAGAAATTTTTCTGCCTCGGTCACGCCCTCAGTCACGCCCGTGACTAGGGGCGTGACATTGTTTAATCAATTCTGCGGCTTGGATCAGGTTCGGCGCACGATTCTGACGCAATTTGATGGGTCACGCCCTAGGTCACGCCCATGACTGAGGGCGTGACCATTTCGGTGGTTAGTCCGGTCATGGGCGCTAGCGGCTGGCTGACGTGGCAGTCACGGGCGTGACTGGAAGCACGCCCGTGTAACAGTGGCGTGACCAATTCGGTGGTCAGCTGGTCGAATCTGAGCTGTTCACGGGCTGGTCACGGGCGTGACTTGCGTGTCACGGGCGTGACTTGTGTGTCACGGGCGTGACTTGTGTGTCACGGGCGTGACTTGTGTGTCACGGCCGTGTACTTTGTGCGCGTCTGACCAGATCTTCTGAATTATGGTGGCAGCAGCTTAATTGGAAGCAGCAACTTACACGCCCTAGGTCACGGGCGTGACCTAGGGCGTGACTTAGGAAATTTTGCATTTTTGACCTGAAAATTCAGAAAACTTACATTAGCACTAAAAATAGGAAAATGAACCAAAATTGCATTTAGGTAAACAACAATAAGCAAAAAGTAAGAGTAAATAACCTAAAAATAACCTAATTAAACTAACTAGATTTAGCACTATCACAACAACGGGATGATTAGACGGACGTTCTATTAGGTTTCATACTTCATTTCTGTCAAATTGATCTAACTCTTCATTCATAGCCAAAAACCAAAATTCGTCATTTAAAGCGGTTGAAACATTTTTAGGTTCAATTTCGAAAACAAAGCAAATATTTGAAAACGTTTCATGAAGAGAAGATCGAGTTCTTACCCCAATAGATGGTTCCCCAATAACTAGCTCCTTTGGATTTTTTTTTGAAAAGTTTAAGATGCTTGGGGGGCGCATATTCATCTTCCTTAACCTCCCCCTCCTCTTCTTTGGATGGTTCCTCTTCGTCATGCTCCAAAGATGGCCAAGGTTCATCATCTGTACCTGTAGGAAGTCTTTCTACATAAGGAATAAATTCATTAACTTTTACATTAATAGACTCTTCAACCTTACTAGTTCTTTTGTTAAATATTTTATAAGCTCTACTAGTTGAAGAGTATCCAAGAAATATTCCTTCATCACATTTATCATCAAACTTTCCCAAGGCATCTTTTGTATTTAGAATAAAACATTTACAACCAAATATTTTAAAATATGATACGTTAGGTTTCTTTTGATAATATAGTTCATATGGTGTGAGATTTAAAGATGTACGAAGCATGACTCTATTCATTACATAACATGATGTGTTTACGACTTCGGCCCAAAAGGACTTAGGTAATTTATATTCAAATAGCATAGTATGTGCTAGTTCTTGGATAGTCCTATTCTTTCTTTCTACAATACCATTTTGTTGAGGTGTGTGTGGAGCGGAGAACTCATGCTTAATACCTAACATTTAACAAAAAGATTTAGAACTTTCACTTTCAAATTCTCCTCCATGATCTGAGTGAATGCATTTTATTTTTAAATCTAGTTCATTTTGAATACGAGTACATAATTTTGAAAATTCGCAAAATGCATCTGATTTGGAAGAGAGAAATAAAGACCAACAATATCTAGAGAAATCATCTATTAGAACAAAAGTATATATTCTACCACCAAGACTTGCGGTGCTACCGGGAACAAAGAGCTCCATATGAATTAATTGCAACGGTTGTGTAGTAGAAATTTCGTTTTTGATTTTAAAAGAAGATTTTGTAAGATTTTCCTTTTGGCATGGAGAACATATTGAAGATAAATTTCCATTCAATTTAGGCAATCCTCTAATCAATTCCTTTTTGGCTAGTTTTAAAATGAGCTTTGTGTGTGACCTAAACGTCTAGCCATAGTTCTAACTCGTCATTTTTAGTTAAAAACATTTTATAGATGAGTTGGAAAGATCACGAAAGGAAACTGTATAAACATTATGAATTCTAGGTGAAGTTAGTAAAACATCTTTTGTGTTAGGATTAAATATCTTGCAAAGATTTGTGGATGACTCAAATAACACATCTAATCCTTTATCACACAATTGACTAATAGATATTAAGTTTTGTTTTAATCCTTTTACATAAAAAACATTAGAGATAAGAAAGGATTCTTTACCCACTGTACCTACACCCATGATCCTTCCTTTACCGTTATATCCAAAGGTTACGATCCCTGCTTTCTTCTTTTCTCGGCAAAGGAACTTTGCTTTGTTGCCCGTCATGTGCTTGGAGTAGCCCGAGTCCAAGTACCACATGTCCTCAGTTTCCTTAGCCTTCCTGCAAATCTAAAAAGAATATGAGAGTAAAGATCTGGATACCCAAGAGGTACCACCCATAGAATAGGTGGATGTCTTAGGTACCCAGATTTTCTTTAAAGATCCTTGTATTATTTTCCTGCAAGAGCTAGACATGTGTCCAAACCCATGACAGTTTGCACACGAAATAAAGGGGGTTGAGACCCTTTTTTGAAAATCTACACTGCACTTTCTGGATGAGGTTGGATTTTTAGAAAAAATAGAAGAATTTTTAAATGATGGGCTACCGCCGACATTAGTGGCTAGCACCGGGCGGTAGTGGTCACTTTGATATCCGAGCCCAAATTTTTCAGAACCATGACATTGGTTTCCCAAAATCATGTCCAGGGATTTTTGACCAATTCCAAATTTTTTGATGGCCATATTGAGGTCATGAATTTGTTTTGTAAGAGTTGAATTTTCTTTAACAAGCATGACACATTTATTTTCATAGTCTTTTTGTTATTTTCAATTTGTAAGAGAGAGGTTTTTAGTTTTCTCTCTAAGTCCCCCTTTTCTCTTGTAATAGTTTTGATTTGTGAGAGGGCCTTAGAAAGAGAAACTTCAAGTTCTTTTGCCTTACATAAGGAGTGCTCACACACTTGACATGAAACCTTACTCTTTTCAAAGGAAATTAATTTGTTTGTAAGATTATGATTTTCTTTGATGATAGATTCATTTTCAGGATTTAAAATAATATTATCTTCTATACTTTTATCATAGGCTTTGCAAGTTAGAACAAATTCATCATAAAGTTCTTCAAAGGTGGGAGGAGTTACCTCAGTGTCACTAAGAACACTGGTGTCATCATCGTTGCTCTTTGCCATTAAATGTAAGTTTGCTTCCTCCTCGCTGCTTGATTCTGATCCGCTTGATTCTTCTGAGGATGAATCATCCCAAGTTGCGGCTTTCAACAATTTCTTTTTCTTCTTCACTTTGTATCATTCTTTTGCTCCTTTTGATACTTCGGGCACTGGCTCCGAATGTGCCTGGTCTTTCTGCAGTGATTGCACTCCGGGGGTGGTATTTCTTCATCGTCTTCACTTCCTTTTTCTTTCTTTGATGAAGAGGAAGACTGATGGAGCCGATGAGATTGATGGAGCCGAGGATGGTATCAACCCGCCGGTAAATAAAGATGCGCGCCGCAACATCAAGGCATCGTGGCATAACAAGAATAATCACCGCAACAACCACCGCTACAACCTTCGCTCGCGGCCGCGGTTGTCCTCATAATTTTATAACATGCGCGCCATTTTTATTTTATTAATTTCCTGCATTTTAACATGTTTTTATTCATATGTCTACATTATTTTAAATTTTGATGGTGGAGATTAATCCCCCACGATGGATGGTGGAGTTTTGCTTGTAAGAACTATAAATATCTTTTTTTAATTGAAGAAGCATATTCTGATTTGGACAAAAAAAACAATCGAGAGCTTTCTCCCTAGGGTTTGGTCTGGAGCATCCGCCCGTCCCTATCGCGCCTCCTTGTCGTGCGACGCTGGCGGCGGGATTCCTCATCCAGCGATGACCGCCAACTTGGAGTTGGTGGTGCACCTCCCCCTCCTCTTCCGGTGTGACTCCGGCAGAGCTCGCCCCCTATTCCGCCCGGTGTGACTCTGGTGGAACACGCTCCCATCACCGATTGTGATTGCGGTGGAATCCCGTGGTGTGTGATTCACCATAACTTTCGCTCCTTCGGTTGGGTAACAATTTTCTCCACTCTCCTTGTGCGTTTTCTTCTCTCTACGGTTCCAAAATTAGGTGGAGGATTTTGGCGTAATTTTGGAGAATGTTGGGACTTCGCCGCTTGCCCAAAACTGATTGCTTGTTACTCTAAGTCGTTTGAATTTTCTTGGAGGCACAGTATTGCTAACGCCATATTTTTGTTGGGATTATAATTGGACTAATTTGTAGATCTCCATAATTTTAATTCGGAGAAGGCATCTTGTTGGCACATGCGATTGGAAATTACGGAATATTGCTTGGTTAATTAATTTCCAATTTATTTCTGCAAATCGAACGGATTGGGTGCGTCTATTTCGCTTGATTCGTACATGGGTACCTAGCCCATGTACGATCTATAAAGGTTTAGTGACCCTTCGCTTGGCAAGTGTTTCACTCTTTCTTCGTTCAGATCGTGTGGGTCCCTTTCGCTTGATCGGACGTTGGCATATAGCCCTCGTAAGATCTCAAGAGGTGTAGAGAACCTTCATTTTTGTAAGTGTTTCTCTCTTGCCTTTTCTTTGCGATCGAGTATTAAGTTGTGCACGCTAGACTTAAATGCCTTAGGTTGTCATAGTAAAGGGCCCGATCACTACGTTCACTTAGAACCCGGTAGCGTGCATCAATTTTGGTATCAGAGCCAGGTTGGCCAATTTCCTAACTATGACACGGTCCGCTCGTGTCTAGGTCTCACGTGTGCACCAATGTTTATTTTCTACAAAAAAAAATTCTCTAAGTGCACGTCGTATGCCCACTAGATCTGGTCATGAATACCACGCTTCGTCCTCGTCAAGTATGGCTGATGAACGGCAAACGCCTCCAAACCCCACTGCTACTGATGTCCTTTGGGATGAAATGAATCAACAAATGGGAGAGCTGTGGGACTTGTTGACCCAGCTGTTGGCCAATCGAACCCCTTCAACGCCTAGGGGAAATTGTTAACCAAACCGCGTTCCCTCTCCACCTAGACGTCTTAGGCCACCCAATCGTCCCCCATGACACGATGAGGACATCCATGAGGACCTACCTCAGTATGATCGACCCCCGCCACGTCGCCCAGAACGAGAAGTTGATCTCACCCGCACCATAAAAATTAATGCCCCTACATACGATGGTTTAAGAGAACCCCAAATTTTCCTAAATTGGGTTTTAGATATGGAGTGCTCTTTCGAATGGCATCACTTAACTAACCCACAGAAGGTGCAGGTCGCTAGGATGAAACTCACAGGGAGGACCAAAATATTTTGGCTAAATGAGGAGCGTCACTTGGGAACCGTAGACGGTGTCCCTCCGATCGGTTAGGCTATAATGAAAAATCTGTTGAAGGACCAATATGTCCCCGCTTATCATCGCACCCAGATGTTTGATGATCTAGCCACCCTTCGCCAAGGCGAGCGGTCTGTCACCGATTACATGGGCGATCTGAAGGACAAGATGGTCCGGTGTGAGGTCTAGGAGATGCCCGAGGTCACCATATCTAGGTTCCATAAGGGTCTTAGTTTCGATATCCAAAGGAAGCTTCTACGTTATGGTCACACAGACCTAAACACTACATTCAACGCCGCCCTTGATATCGAGAAGCACTTCTCCTACTAGTCTAAGGCCAAGCACAGGTCCTATAAGGGCAAGGTCGCGACCATACCTCCACCTTCTCCTATTAGGATAAGGGTAAATTCAAGACCAAGGACTCATCCAACATTGTCATCACCGCTAGAGACGCTAGAAACCCGTCCGGAGAGCGCATTCCCATAGGAAAATTAGTAAAGAAAGGGCCACGTGTTATCAGTGTGGAGTACCCGGCCACTACGCCATCAAGTGCCCAACCAAAACTCGGACCTTAGCACTAGTTGATCCCTCAGATGACGGACCCGATTATGTTTATGAGGCTACGGATGAGTCTGATTTAGATGGCATACTCAGTGATTTCTCACTTGTTGGACATGCGGTGTATTCTTACTACCCCTCGCTCTTTGGATGACTGGAATAGAACTAACATATTTTCGTTAATATTTAAGAGTGGCGAGAAACTCTGTAAGTTGATTATCGACAGTGGTAGTTGCATGAATGTAGTATCTGAAAATGTGGTCTCACGTATGTCGTTAGTTACGGAGCCCCACCCTACGCCATATCAAGTAGCTTGGATAAATAAAATGTCCCTACCGATCACCAAAAGGTGTTTGGTTCCCATTTCGGTCAAGTCTTATTCGGATCAGATTTGGTGCGATGTCATCCTTATGGATGTGTGTCACGTCCTTTTGGGATGACCATGTCTTTATGATCGAGATGTTGCTCATCATGGGCGAGCCAACACATACGAGTTCAAACATAAGGGGAAGAAGGTTACTCTAAAGCCAACTCCACCTAAGGAACCGTCTAGTTCCTCGAAGGACACTACCTTTCCGGTTGAGCGGAAGACACTGAGTTTACTAGGTAGGCAGGAGTTCACGCGAGAGTCGTTTGTTGGCGGAGTTATGTACGCGTTAGTCTGCTTGTTAGCCACAAAAGAGGCTGTCAACTTGGGAGATATACTTGTAGAGTTGTTGGAAGATTATAAGGACGTCTACCCGGAGGAATTACCTTCGAAGTTACAGCCGGTTCGTGATATTCAGCACGCCATAGATTTGGTTCCGGGTTCATCACTACCGAACCTCCCTCATTACCGCCTGAACCCCGCCGCCCACTAGGAATTGCAGGCCCAGATTTCGGACCTTCTGCAGAAGGGGTTCATTAGGCATAGCATTAGCCCGTGTGCGGTCCCAGCCTTACTTGCCGACAAGAAGGACGACACATGGCGGATGAGCATTGATAGCCGTGCTATCAACAAGATCATCGTAAAGAATCGATTCCCCATACCCGGTTTAGATGATCTGTTGGACGTGTTAGCAGGGGCCTCAATTTTCTCGAAGTTAGACCTTAGAAGTGGGTATCATCAGATCTGGATTCGGGAAGGTGACGAGTGGACGACTGCCTTCAAATCAAAGGACGAGTTGTACGAATGGTTAGTCATGCCGTTTGGGTTATCCAACGCCCCTAGCATGTTCTCTCACATGATGACCCATGTTTTCAGACCCTATATGGTTAAATTCATTGTTGTGTATTTTGATGACATCCGGGTCTATAGTACGTCACCTTCTGATCACGCGTACCATTTACGTCTCGTATTCACGACCCTTCGATAAGAGATCCTGTACCTGAACCTCAAGAAGTGAACTTTTAGCGTGCGATCGGTCGAGTTTTGGGGTTATATTGTGAGCCCCGAGGGCATCCACGTAGACCCTAAAAAGGTCCAAGCTATCCGGGATTGGCCCGAGCCATCCACCATTCGAGACGTGCGTAGTTCATGGTCTAGCTACCTTCTATCGCCACTTTATTAGAGATTTCAGTAGCATCATGGATCCCATCACCGAGTGCTTAAAGAAGGGAGAGTTCGTTTGGACGAAGTCCGCATCCCATGCGTTCCATCTTGTCAAGGATAAAATGATGGAGGCAACCATTCTTTGCCTCCCCGATTTTAGTAAATTCTTTGAGCTTGCATGCAATGCGTCAGGAGTAGGTATTGGCAGGGTGTTGAGCCAAGAGGGCCATCCGGTGGGATACTTTAGTGAGAAGCTGTCTGGTTCAAAACTAAACTACTCGAATTATGATAGGGAGTTTTATGCCGTGATTCGATGCCTCCACCATTGGCACCACTACCTCCTCCCCAAGGATTTTGTCTTGTTATCGGATCATGAAGCCTTACGGTTCATAAACTCCCAAACTAAAATCAGCCCCGGGCATGCGAAATGGGTTTCTTTCTTACAAGAATACACATTTGTCCTTAAGCACCTTAAGGGCACCCAGAATCGTGTGGTCGATGCCCTTAGCCGCGTCTCCTTATTGCTGACCACGATGGAGGTGAAGGTCATAGGTTTTGAGCGCATTAAAGAGGAGTATGCGGGCTTCCGGACTTTAAGGATATCTACTTAGCCACCCACGATGAATCCCCCACCACCATTTCGGCGTATTCTCTTCGGGATGGTTACCTATTTGGCATTCTAAGCTGTGTATCCCACGTTCTTCCCTTCGCGACTTCATAGTGTTGGAGTTGCATGGCGATGACATTGGTGGTCACTTTGGGCGTGATAAGACTATTACGTTAGTTGAAGATAAATTTTATTGGCCACACCTTAAGTCTCTAGTTACTAAGGTTATTAAAAGCTGTCGCACGTGTCAACTAGCAAAAGGAAACCAAATGAATGTTGGGTTATATACCCCTCTCCCAATCCCCTCCATCCCATGGGAGGATGTTAGTATGGATTTCGTGTTAGGTCTGCCACCCACGATTCGGAGACATGATTCCATCTTCGTCATGGTAGACCGCTTTTCCAAGATGGCCTACTTTATTACCTGTAGCAAGCCTAGCGATGCTTCCCACATCGCCAATTTATTTTTCAAAGAGGTCGTTAGCCATAGGGTACTGTCGAAGACTATTGTGTCAGATCGTGACGTGCGATTTACGAGTTACTTTTGGAAGACTTTATGGAAACTCATGGGTACCAGGCTACTATTTTCTACGGCCTACAACCCCCAAACGGATGGCCAAACGGAAGTAGTCAATATGAGTTTGGGTTCTTTACTGCGCTGCCTTGTGGGCCATCACAAAAGCATGTGGGATTTGATCCTACCACATGCTTAACTAGCGTATAACAACTCTAAGAATTGCTCTATGGGATTATCACCTAATGAAATTGTGCATGGATACAAGGCTCCAGTGCCGCTTGATTTGGTACCACTTCTGCCAACTTATAAATCGAGCCACTTTGCACAAACATTCACTCAACACGTTCATGATTTGCACAAACAAATTCAAGAAAAGTTAGCCAGTCAATATGAGTCTTACCAGTCACATGCTAACTTACATAGGCATCCTTCTAATTTTAATGTTGGCGATCTTGTTATGGTCCGCTTACTCCTAGAACGGTTACCATCAGGCACCATAAAAAAATTGGCCCCTAGGCGAGCCGGTCCCTTCAAGTTTATTAAATGCTTGGGTAAAAATGTGATGATTTTGGATTTGCCGGCTGATTGGGGAGTTTCCCCTACGTTCAATGTTTCCAACTTAACGCCATATGTGTTGGGTTTTTCTACAACCATACATCGTATGTAGGCGCAGCGGAAATAAACAGAATAACCCAAAAGAATTTGGATCGGGCCATGAATATTGAATCAAGAAGTTAAGAAAATTGCTAGGTATGAAAATTACCTTTGCGGAGTTGGATCAAATCCAACCTAGATGCTCCAAGAAGATAAGAATCTTGTCGGCGGCAAAGAGAGTTCTCACGTAGAATTATGTCTACGTCTCTACAGCAGTCCACACGAGCTGGGAGAACGCCAAGTCACGTCGCACGCAACTCGGAAGGGAGAACAACTGCACCTTGCACTTCCACAGATTTGCTAGATCCGCTTCAGGAAGAACAGAACCGGCGACAATCGTCGGAGAGGAGGTCGGCGGATGCGAACGGGGCGGCGGAACTCCTTCCGTCTAGGGTTCGGGCGGAACTCTTCCGTCGATTGGATTCCTTCGTAAGTTCTTAGAACCCTAAAAGAAGGTATATTTATACCCAAAGTATAAACAGGTTTCTAGAAGAATCACTATCCGCAGACCACACATCAGAATTGGGGTTTCTGTTACAATTCGTCGGGATTCCATGGAACAGCATTCGTCGAGTTTTCACGGGACAATTCGACGAATTCCGAAGAATCACATCAGACGGCAACATTTGTCGAGTTAAGGATCTCTGTAACAATTCGTCCGGATTCCACGGAACAATCCGACGAATCCGACGAATTCCGACGAATCATATCAGACGGCAACATTTGCCGAGTTAAAGATCTCTGTACCTACTTGTGACACTTTTAAGTAACAATCCACAAAGTAGTCTCAGGTTGGGTCTGTCCAGTACAACTTGTTCACTAACAAGTACCCACGTGATGACTTGATATCACAATATCATGACCTGTGAGAACTGGTCATCAGTCAACACACATGCTAGTCTTAATGTATCATCATCACCCTTAGCTTCTACGATGATACCTCGACTAGGGACATTTTAAGAATGAAGCTTTGAAATCATAGGCTCTCACATTCAAGTCACGAACTTGATGTCCTATGGAAGCGAACTTTCTAAGGGTATTTATCACGAATTTTATTCTATCATATAGAAACAGTATATCGTAATAAAAGAACTTGCCATTAATTGTAAAAGGAAATAATTGGTACACAATTCATCATATGAATAAATATTAAACAGTCAACAGAATATATATTTTACATGAAACCCACAAGACTCCCACTAGAGTTGATCACTCAGGTATCGTATACCCATTGATCTAGTATGACCATCATGCTTTCTCTGCGCCAGAGGCTTTGTCAGTGGATCTGCAATATTCTCCTCAGTCGGCACTCTACAAATGTTCACATCTCCTCATTCGACAATCTCACGAATAAGATGGAACCGCCGAAGTATGTGCTTGTAGCGCTGATGGTTTCTAGGTTCCTTAGATTGTGCAATTGCACCACTGTTATCACAGTAGAGAACTACGGGACCAACAATGCTAGGAACTACATCTAGCTCGCAGATGAATTTCCTAATCCATATAGCCTCCTTCGCTGCATTTGCCGCAACGATATACTCAGCCTCAGTTGTAGAATCAGCAACTATCTCTTGCTTGGAACTCTTCCAGCTCACAGCTCCTCCATTCAGGCAAAACACAAAACCTGACTGAGACTTCGAATCATCCCTATCAGTTTGGAAGCTGGCATCCGTGTAACCACTTACAACGAGCTCTTGCTTTCCACCATATACCAAGAATACATCCTTAGTCCTTCTCAAGTACTTAAGGATATTCTTTACGGCTATCCAGTGACATTCACCGGGATCAGACTGATACCTGCTAGTCATGCTCAAAGCAAAAAAGACATCGGGTCGAGTACATAATATTGCATACATGATTGACCCAATTGACGAAGCATATGGAATCAACTTCATGCGGTCCTTATCTTCACAAGATTTTGGACATTGGTCCTTAGAGAGATTTACACCATGAGACATGGGCAAAACTCCTTTCTTGGACTCAAGCATGTTGAACCGCTTCAACATCTTCTCAATGTACATACTCTTGGTCAAACCCAGTAACTTCTTCGATCTATCTCTATAGATCTTAATACCGAGTATGTAAGTCGCTTCACCCAAGTCCTTCATAGAAAAGTAGTTCCCTAGGTTGTTCCTAACAACTTTCAGCGTAGGTATGTCATTCCCGATCAACAGTATGTCATCTACATACAATATCAGGAAGACAACAATGCTCCCACTGATTCGCTTGTAAACACACGGTTCATCCTCGTTCTTGACAAAACCAAACTCTTTGATCTTCTCATCAAAATGAAGATTCCAACTTCTAGAGGCCTGTTTCAATCCATAGATGGACTTATTCAGCTTGCATATTTTAGTGGCTTCATTTGGGGATACAAAACCCTCGGGTTGTGTCATGTACACTTCCTCAAGGAGGTTTCCATTTAGGAAAGCTGTTTTGACATCCATCTGCCAGATCTCGTAGTCATAATACGTAGGAATAGCAAGCAATATCCTAATGGACTTTACCATGGCAACAGGGGAAAAGGTCTCATCATAGTCAACACCATGAATTTGCTTGAAACCCTTAGCCACCAGTCGCCCTTTGAATGTCTGTACATTCCCATCCATGTCGGTCTTCTTCTTGAAGACCCACTAGCACCCTATGGGTCGTACCCCTTCAGGTGGTTCCACCAAGTTCCAAACTTGGTTTGTATACATGGAGTCCATTTCGGATTTCATAGCCTCAAGCCATTTGTCGGAGTCCGGTCCATTCATAGCCTCTTGGTAGGTCGCTGGTTCATCATCACGATCCATAAGCAACACATTACCTATTTGAGACACGAGAAATCAATATCTCTCAGGCTCAAATCTTGGTCTACCAGATCTACGTAGGACTTGTGTCTCTTGAGCAGGTTCTCTAGCTACAACATCTTGTAGTCCTGGCTCAGCAAATTCTGGTTCATTCACTACTTGTGGTTCTTGAACTTCTTCAAGTTCTACCTTTTGCATCTTTCTTGACAAGAACTCTTTCTCCAAGAAGACACGCGTCCTTGCGACAAACACTTTTCCCTCAGACGGTAGGTAAAAGTAATATCCTTTCGTTTCCTTAGGATATCCCACCAGATAACACTTATCTGATTTGGGTTCCAGCTTGTCAGGCATTTGACATCGTACGTATGCCTCACAGCCCCAAATTTTAATGAATGACATACTAGGACGCTTCCCAGTCCATATCTCATATGGTGTCTTTAGAACCGTTTTCGTCGGAGCGCGATTCAGTGTCATTGCAGCAGTCTCTAAAGCAAAACCCCAAAAGGAAACAGGCAAGTCTGCATGACTCATCATCGACCGTACCATGTCTAACAGAGTACGATTTCTCCTCTCAGACACACCATTATGCTGCGGTGTCCTAGGTGGAGTGAGCTGTGATACAATACCACACTCTTTCAGATGATCACGGAACTCATGACTCAGGTATTCGCCACCTCGATCAGATCAGAGTGCTTTAACCTTTTTACCCAATTGGTTCTCCACTTCATTCTTAAACTCTTTGAACTTTTCAAAAGTTTCGGATTTGCACTTCATAAGATACACGTATCCGTATCTACTGAAATCATTAGTAAATGTAACGAAGTAGAAATACCCACCTCTATCCATAGAACTCATGGGCCCGCATACTTCACTATGTACAACACCCAAGAGATCCTCAGCCCTCTCAGTATAACTAGTGAAAGGGGCTTTAGTCATCTTGCCTAATAAACAAGACTCGCATCGCTCAAATGATTCACAATCAAATGAGTCCAATAGTCCATCTTTATGGAGCTTGGATATGCGCTTCTTGTTTATATGGCCCAAACGACAATGCCAGAGATATGTAGGATTTGAGTCATTTGTTCTTAGTCTTTTATTATTATTTACATTATAGATCGGATGGTCCAGGTTCAAAACATAAAGACCATTAAATAATTGAGCTACAACATAACAAACATCATTCTTAAATATAGAACAACAATTGTTCTTAATTATAAAAGAAAATCCAATCATGTCTAAGCATGAAATGGATATAATGTTTCTAGTTATGGTCGGAACAAAATAACAATTATTAAGTTCTATTACAAGCCCACTTGGTAAAGAAAGACGGTAAACCCCTACGGCTACATCAGCAACTCTTGCTCCATTACCGACGCGCAGGTCCACCTCTCCTTTACTCAGCAATCTCCTCCTTCCTAGTTCCTGCACATTTGTACAAATGTGAGAACCACATCCGGTATCCAATACCTAAGATGAAGGAGCAGAAAGGTTTATCTCTATAACGTACATATTCGAAGCGGAAGTGATACCTCCCTTCATTTTCTGCAGACCCTCAATGTACGAAGGACAATTCCTCCTCCAATGACCAGCCTTGCCACAGTGGTGGCATTTCCCTTCCTTCACAGTGCTCTTCTTTTTCAGCGCAGAAGATTTGGGCTCAAGATGTGACTTAGGTCCCACCTTCGTCTTCTTGAAGCCCTTGGCCTTACCCTTGCCTTTGTGTACCATCAATATGGGACTATCAGGCTTGGCCTTCTTCATATTTATCTCGGCAGTTCGCAACATGCCTAGGAGCTCGGGCAGTGTCTTGTCTATTTCATTCATGTTGTAGTTCAAGAAGAACTGCTCATAATTATTCGGCAACGATTGCAGGATAAGATCTGTGGCCAACTCTTGACCCAGAGGAAAACCCAGTCTCTCCAGGTTCTCAATATACCCAATCATCTTGAGTACGTGAGTACCAACTGAGTCTCGAGCTCCCATTTTGCACTGAAATAAGGCCTTCGTGACATCGAACCTCTCTTGACGAGCTTGCCCTTGAAACATTTTCTTTAGGTGCTCGTCAATCTCCTTGCACCCCATGTTCTCGTGTTGCTTCTGAAGCTCAGAGTTCATGGTGGCAAGCATAAGGCACTCGACGTCTAAGGCGTCATTGGTATACTTCTTATAAGCATCCTTATCAACACTGGACGAGTTCCCGGTCGGCCCCTCGGGGGCTTCTTCTTCCAAGACGTAGAGCTTTCGCTCTTGCCTGAGAAAAATTCTCAGGTTCCTATACCAGTCCATGTAATTCGTCCCACTAAGCTTGTCCTTCTCAAGGATATCTCTTAGGGACAAGGTGGAATGTGAACCACTTGCCATGGAATTCTACAAGAATTCATGCAGAATTTAATCAGTACCAAAATTTCAAAATACAACTTATCTTAATTTGGACTTCAATTAAATACTCCTACTATTTTATTCAAATTGATAGCCCTCACTATCAATTCGGAGAGTCCATGCGAGCTACTCTCTTAGTGGACAAGATCCGTATTTCACCAACACCACGAGTCCGCTTTGGCGTTCCACTCATAATGCGGTTATTTAGGTAGGCAACGCTTGCCAATTGCATCCTCATGCAACTCTTGTATGGCTGGTGAATAACTCCTTATTCGCATCCATCATATGGTGCATGCCAACCCTATGCCTCTAGGCACTCAACCTTTGAGGTCACCTAGTTAAGTTAGACCCGATGTCGACAGTGGGATATCACAATTATCCGCTCGCACCCTTACCAAGATAGATTAACGCACCTTGCTTTGGCAAGCCCACACTTCATCGATCGAGGCAGGAAGAGTGTCATCCATCGGATGGCATCCGAACACTTAATATTTGATGAAGGGATTTTAATTTTTAATAATAGGTTAACACTTAACCATGATCAACATTTGATCAAAGTGCACATTAACGGAAAAACAATTTTCTAAAATCCACATGCATCCCTTATGTGCACAACATAAGACTATCAACCTTTGATAGACGAAAGGGCTAAATCTGGACATTGAGAACTCTTCCAAATCTTCAGATTTACATGAATTGGGCAAAGGCAAAGACAACTCGACTTAAAGCAGTAGACAAGCTCGTCTCTCATTGTTGGATTCAAAATCCAAAACAATACAAGGGTTCATTAACCACTTGAGGGACGGTTACTGCTAAGGAGACAACAATTTCTAATAATTAGAAATTACCACGAAATCCCAGACGTTCCTGGCGGGGTTCCAAGGGGGCGCGCCCTGGCGGGGTCTTAGGGGCAGAGCCCCTAACCGGGTCCAAGGGGCAGCGCATCAAATGTGATATTCCAAGAAGAAATCTTGACATTTAGAACGCTTCCAAATACCTAGATTTGCACGTACTGGAATAACCAAACTTCTGAAACAACATTCATGACCGTAACCTACCTCTGATACCACTGTTGGGTTTTTCTACAACCATACATCGTATGTAGGCGCAGCGGAAATAAACAGAATAACCCAAAAGAATTTGGATCGGGCCATGAATATTGAATCAAGAAGTTAAGAAAATTGCTAGGTATGAAAATTACCTTTGCGGAGTTGGATCAAATCCAACCTAGATGCTCCAAGAAGATAAGAATCCTGTCGGCGGCAAAGAGAGTTCTCACGTAGAATTATGTCTACGTCTCTACAGCAGTCCACACGAGCCGGGAGAACGCTAAGTCACGTCGCACGCAACTCGGAAGGGAGAACAACTGCACCTTGCACTTCCACAGATTTGCTAGATCCGCTTCAGGAAGAACAGAACAGGCGACAATCGTCTGAGAGGAGGTCGGCGGATGCGAACGGGGCGGCGAAACTCCTTCCGTCTACGGTTCGGGCGGAACTCTTCCGTCGATTGGATTCCTTCGTAAGTTCTTAGAACCCTAAAAGAAGGTCTATTTATACCCAAAGTATAAACAGGCTTCTAAAAGAATCGCTATCCGCAGACCACACAGCAGAATTGGGGTTTCTGTTACAATTCGTCGGGATTCCACGGAACAGCATTCGTCGAGTTTTCACGGGACAATTCGACGAATTCCGACGAATCACATCAGACGACAACATTTGCCGAGTTAAGGATCTCTGTAACAATTCATCGGGATTCCACGGAACAATCCGACGAATCCGACAAATTCCGACGAATCATATCAGACAGCAACATTTGGCGAGTTAAAGATCTTTGTAACAATTCGTCGGGATTCCACGGAACAATCCGACGAATCCGACGAATTCCGACAAATCATATCCGACGAATTCCGATGAATTTTATCCATGTAAACCCGATGAATTCAGACATCAACATTTGCTGGACCTCCCCCATTCTATATGGTGATTGGTAACCTTTACCAACACAGTCAATCTTCCATTTTCTACACATGCTCTTATGTGCGACCCTGTAGGCTCATATCGCGTTGGCAGTGACATTACATGTTTGACCACTTCTAGATCACAATGGTAACTCCAACAATATGTCTCTCCACTTCCAGCAAACCTCCCTTCGTCTACATCTTTTTTCCCCCTTTGTCACTTGGGATTGGGCATGAGTTGAGTCACACATCCACAGATTCTACTGTACTTAATTCGGTTAATGATCACATTGTTTTACCTGATTCTCACGTTAATCTATTACCAAGTTTTCCCCAGTCTTTTCTTGTGCCTGACAGGATTGTAGCCAATGGCGTTATTTCTACTGCTGATGGTGATCTCCTACGCTTCTGTGTCCGTTGGCATGACCGTCCACCCTCGGATGATTCTTGGGTGCCCGAGGCTGAGTTACTTCATTTGGATGCTGATCTCCTCCACCATTACCTTTCGGACAACTCATCGGTGATGAGTGTTTTGAGCAGGGGAGGATTGATGGAGCCGATGAGATTGATGGAGCCGAGGATGGTACCGACCCGTTGGTAAATAAATATGTGTGCCGCAACATCAAGACATCGTGGCGTAATGATAATAATCGCCGCAACAACCACCGCTACAACCTTCGCTCGCGGCCGCGGTTGTCCTCATAATTTTATAACATGCGCGCCATTTTTTTATTAATTTCCTGCATTTTAACATGTTTTAATTCATATGTCTACTTTATTTTTAATTTTGATGGTGGAGATTAATCCCCCATGATGGATGGTGGAGTTTTGCTTGTAAGAACTATAAATACCTTTTTTAATTGAAGAAGCATATTCTTATTTGGACAACAAAAACAATCGAGAGCTTTCTCCCTAGGGTTCGGTTCGGAGCATCCGCCCCTCCCTGTCGCGCCTCCTTGCCGTGCGACGCTGTCGGCGGGATTCCTCCTCCAGCGACAACCGCCCATTTGGAGTTGGTGGCGCACCTCCTCCTCCTCTTCCGGTGTGACTCCGGCAGAGCTCGCCCCCTATTCCACCCGGTGTGACTCCGGTGGAACACGCTCCCATCACCTTTCGTGATTCCGATGGAATCCCGTGGTGTGTGATTCACCACAACTTTCGCTCCTTCGGTTGGGTAACGATTTTCTCCACTCTCCTTGTGCGTTTTCTTCTCTCTATGGTTCCAAAATTAGGTGGAGGATTTTGGCATAATTTTGGAGAACGTTGGGACATCGCCGCTTGCCCAAAACTGATTGCTTGTTACTCTAAGTCATTTTAATTTTCTTGGAGGCACGGTATTGCCAACGCCATATTTTTGTTGGGATTATAATTGGACTAATTTGTAGATCTCCATAATTTTAATTCGGAGAAGGCATCTTGTTGGCGCATGCGTTTGAAAATTACGGAATATTGCTTGGTTAATTAATTTCCAATTTATTTCTGCAAATCGATCGGATCGGGTGGGTCCATTTCGCTTGATTCGGACATTGGCACCTAGCCCTTGTAAGATCAATAAAGGTTTAGTGATCCTTCGCTTGCCAAGTGTTTCTCTCTTGCTTCGTTCGGATCGTGTGGGTCCCTTTCGCTTGATCGGACGTTGGCATATAGCCCTCGTAAGATATCAAGAGGTGTAGCGAACCTTCGTTTTGGCAAGTGTTTGTCTCTTGCCTTTTCTTTGCGATCGAGTATTAAGTTGTACGTGCTAGACTTAAATGCCTTAGGTTGTCGTAGTAGAGGGCCCAGTCACTACGTTCACTTAGACCCGGTAGCCTGCATCAAAGACCCTTTTCGTCGAGCATCTTTCTGTAAGTTTTTCCGGAAGGTGTTCCTCTTTCTGGATTTCTAATGAACTTCCTAAATTTCTTCACCAGGAGACCTTCTTCTTCATCATCATCATCTTCGATGCTCTCCTTCTTTGATTTTAGTGCCAACATCTTTTTTGTCTCCTTATTGTATTCATCGGGTTGAATATGGAGTTCTACCTCATGGGTTTTGAGATTCCTAATAAGGTTCTTCATCTGAAGCGTTCTTAGGTTGTGTGACTCTGAGATGGCCATCACCTTTGGATTGATCCTTAGGGGTAGAGAGCGAAGAATTTTTCTGACCAAGTCCCCGTCCGAGTAGATCTTTGCAAGAACTTTTGAAGCATCTATGATCTTGGTGAAGCGTGTGTACATTGAGTTGATGTCTTCTTCCGCATCCATCCTAAATTTTTCATATTCCGATTCCAGTTGGAATAGCTTTGCATCTTTTACCTGTGATGTACCTTCATGAGTAACTTCTAATTGGTTCCAAATATCATAAGCAATTACACATGCAGAAATTCGATTAAATTCAGTTTGATTTAAAGCACAATATAAAGCGTTCATTGCTTTTGCATTATTTTTGCACCTTAGTTTATCGTTGTCGTCCCGTTTATCCTTAGGTTTTTGAATCGTAGCCTCTCATTCTATAATTGTAAGAGGAGAGTACCGAACTTCTACCATATTCCAAACCTCTACATCCATGGTCATAAGAAAATACATCATCCTATTATTCCAGTAGTTAAAATCTGACCCAGTGAAAAGAGGTGGTCTACTCGACCCTCTGGAAAAGCGAGATCATGAGACGCCATTATTCCCGATTGTTAAGACGATTGGAATAAAACCCCTTTGATACCACTTGTTGAATCGGTAGGCGCCCTTAGAGGGGGGGAATAAGGGTCTTAAAAATGTATATTATATTTTAATATAATTTGAAAATATAAGAGGTTAAGATAAGAAATCAAACAAATAAAAATGAGACATCATTTTATTAATATGAAATGAAGAGTTTACAAAACTTGATTTCTTATAACGCTAGAAATCGGAGGCGAATAATAATAAAACTCATTTTTGTTTTCTAACCTGACTGGTATCCCCATGAACCGGTGGCCCTAGCCTATCCCTCCCTGGATACGGCCTCAAGCCGCTCTAGCCAATCCTTCCCCGGA
The DNA here is from genome assembly GCA_033032865.1 of Dactylorhiza incarnata. Lineage (NCBI taxonomy): Eukaryota > Viridiplantae > Streptophyta > Magnoliopsida > Asparagales > Orchidaceae > Dactylorhiza > Dactylorhiza incarnata. The sequence continues at coordinate 2,167,314 of JAWHQI010000224.1, forward strand.
TATGGCCTCGAGCACCCCCTAGACCTAACCTAGATCTAGTCACCAACACGAGGCAAATTTCTGCCATAAGTCCTACCCAGACCTAGTCACCAACACGAGGCGAATTCACTAAACGATTATAAGAAAAGATGTGAAATTAAATGACAATAATATTAAAATCTCCCTCTTGAAGAACTTCTGAAATTAAATGATGAAGGACCGATGTAGTATAAGCATTGATGAAGAGATCTTCGGTCGGATCCGGCGTGAAGAAATCCTCCTTCAGAAATTCACGGAACATAGGTGGGAGATCACTTTTCGGCAGAATAAGGCTATGGAATTCTAGCACTCAACCCCTCTCAAACTTGTGTCATGAAAACGAGAGAAGAGGCCTCCTTTTATAGGAGTGAGCGCTAGCGCCTGCACTAGCACTACCATCGGCGCTATCCCGGTATAGAAATATTCTGCGCGTGCATATCTTTCATTCCAGGGAAACTCTGTCGCCTTGCCTCTTGTGCTCCGCGCTACCGCCTGCACTATCCGCTACCGCCTGGCGCTAGCGCCTTCTAAATATGCTCCCAGAATTATGCTAATCATCGCTAGCACCTGCGCTAGGTGCTACCACAAGCGCTAGTGGGCAAGTTGGAATTTTGGGATCAAATATGGGGGGAACCTTCATATGTTATAATTGAGTCATATGGACTTGTTTCCTGCACACTTAAGCACACAAGATCAAATACACATAAGATTTGTTATTCTCAATCCTAGGAGATGCGGAAGACCGTGTTCCAACATACATTACTAATCACATTTTTTTATTATGAGTGTTTGATTATCCTATTATGCTTCTCATGATTTTCAATGATTATCTTATGCTAGATCTTTGTTTTATCTCGCTTATCTCTTATATATTACATTTTTGCTTGTTTTCTCTTTCATGCTTATCTTCTATGCACTCTTCTTGCTGCTCATTCATGATCATTTAGTTCTAAGTTCATTGGTTTATAATGCTAATCTTTCTTATGATATACATTTATATCACAATTATCTTTTATGTTGTGATCTTATGCTAAGCATGATTATCTATATATGTTTTTCCCTTGTTATGAATTGTTTTCACTATTTGTATTTTGTTTTGTACACTCTTTACTTGATAATGATTATATTTATGACACGTGTTCACTATTTTCACAAAATATTTCACCTCCACCCTCTTTTGATAATAGCAAAACGAGGAGAATAAATTGAGAAATATAGGAGGAGAAGAATTATAAAACCACTAAGTATAAGGGGAGTACATATTTAAGGGGAACACACACTTAGGAAGAATTTATATTAGTGTACATTATCATTCTAAAACCTTGTTTTCAAGTTTATCATTTACTGCACACTTCTATAAACAAAGCTCTTATATAAATGATTGATTTCTTATTATGGGATTTGTTTTATCAAAAGAGGGAGTTTGTTGGAACATTAGATACACATATTTTGGTCTGAGAATTATAAATCCTAATTTGTATTTGATCTACTTTGCCTGTGTTTAGTGTGCAGGTTCTACAAATAAAATAAAGAGAAGCGCATGTGAGACATAGATTGAATTTACCACTAGTTGTAACTATCATTCCAGTAGGATTGTCGGCAATGAGCATTTCAAAAGGGACTTAGCGGGAGCAAAGAGGTTAATATGTATGTCCTTACCACGCCATGATAACACTATCTCATGGCGGTAACATTTAGGCAACCCTGGTCAAACACAAAATGATTAAGGATCCAATGAAGAAGGAGATCGCATTTTGGTGGGATGAATTATAGGACTACCGCTCGACGATAGGTCTATTGTGTTACAATAATAATTTTCCAGAGATAGTAGCTTTGCTTACAAATTAGGTTGGTCAGAGCGCAAAATTTTTATTAGTATGATATTGCTAGAAGTAGGTACAACTGCAGGAGATAATAGACAATGTTCTATTTAATGGACATTTTGCTTTGTGCCTCTTGCGCGAAACAAATTATGTTCGGGGGAGCCTTCATGCCAGAGGTCCAAAGGAGAATCAAGACTACCATACATCAATTGCAAGAAGCTTCGAAGGCGGAGAACATCAACGCATATTCTAGACGAAGAGCGAATGCAACTACGATGTCAATCTCAAGCGTTCCTTCGTGCCCTCCTTAAGAAGTTCTTTAGGGAGTCTTCATTCTATAAATATTTTATATTATCTATCCTTGTATTTTATCTTTTGTTTTTTACGTCTTTATGTTACATTGAAAATTCACCAGTGTGTTGGAGACTAGGTCTTTCTAGGGCTTAGGGAGAAAATACGCCCTTGTGTTGGTGACTAGGTCTTTGTACGTCTTAGGGGGAATTCGCCTTGTGAGTTAGGAAACTAGACTGAGTTTAGGTCTAGGGGGTGGATTGAGGCCTAACTAGAGAGAGATTGACTAAGGAGAATTGGTTCGAGGTGCGAGTTGGTATAGAAAACCAAAAAAAATTATTTACCACTTCAATCTTCAGCATTATGAAAATTCAGTTTTGTAATTGTTTTTAATATAAGTAAATCATGTCTTTATCTTTGTTTTTATAACTGTTTCATTGTTGAATTTCAAGATGCAAGACTTAAAGTTTAATTATTTTAAAATGATCACTAATAATTATAAAGATTTAATTGAAAATATATTATCCCTTATTAACCCCCCCCCCCCCCCCCCCCCCCCCCCCCCCACACACACACACTTTAAGGGCCCTTCACGCTCAAACAGAAGAAGGTGCCTCCATAGCTAGAAATCTCTGATTGCCAATCTGTCACCGCCAATTCATAAGGAATCACGCAGTGCTTCTCCTTCCTCCACTTTATTATGGCTTCCATGACCAAAAAGGAATGGATGAAGGGAATGATGCCTCTCCATAGTTTTTGGATATTATATGTCCATTTATCTTTTGAAATTTTGCATAGGAGAGTAACCTACACTAATCAGTGGAGGGTATGAAGTTGTTTGGTTCTCTAGAACCCTACACTATAACAAACTGCACCTGTAGTAAGCACTAAATGATAACGAAGCCAAAAAATTTACTAATAACAACATTTAGTAACGAAATTTTTCTATCGTTATAAAATATTTGTTTTTTGTAACAAGTATTTTATATTTCATTACAATAACTAAATTTTTGTTACAATAAGTGCAGGTATTGGTAACAAGACTAGTTTTATGTTACAAAGAGTAAAATGTCCTCACAATAAGTAGCAATTGTAACAACACCTTGAAAGTATTTGTAACAACGAGAATTTCCTTATAATTAGTGTTTTTTGTAACCAAAGTTTTATTACAATAAATATATTAAATTTTAAAATGAACGAAAACATGACACTATTTTTTTTAATCTAAATTCATAATAAAAATAAAGATCATATATAATAACTTTAAATTTGTTATTGATTTCTTTTCTATTTAGACATAAAATATAATAGCAAAATCGCTAACTGTCCCCAAATTAACCCAACTGCATCTACTTTCTTAGCTAGTGATACACTTATATATATATATAGACACATGCGAGTGACATGTAGTACACAGGGGGCCATGTGCCCCGCATGACAATTCACGTTCACCGCGATCGGGCGGGCGGAGACCCCTGTGTACTAAAGTAACAACATTAAATAAAAAAACATATAAACTTAAAGTATGAAAACACGTGCGTGTCAGATCTATTGCTAGAAGACATGTGGTTTAATGAAAATAGATATGAAAGTGAGTTTTAGTTCTTAATATTAAAGCTCTTGTTTAAGTTTTATTTCAAAGTAATGTTATATATACATATATGAGTGTGCTGAGTGAGTAATAAAATCAAACACCTAGAGGGCACAGCAATACAACACAAATAAGAAAGCATATAAAGAAATAAAACAAGCAAACAAGCAAGCAAGCCAGATGACACAAGATATATAGTAGTTCCCCAATCAACCTGGGTACATCTACTCTTCTACCCACTGCTAGGAATCCACTAGGAGGTTGTTGATCAGGTGCCCTAACACCAAGGTGTTTTTGATAAGGTGTCCACACACTACAGAGCTTTTGATCAGGTGCTCAAAACCAAGATGCAGGTTTTTGCTAAGGTGCCTTGTCACCGGGAGTTAACTTTTGAAGGGAATTATAACCCTTTGTACAGGAGGGGAAATAAAGAAAACAAAAAGATATGTTGTTCTTCTATTTGCTGAGAAGACTCTTGAAGATCCTGATGGGTTGTTGAGTTGGATCTTGATGATGATGTTGAAGAGAGCTCCCCCTGTCTGATTTAGATTGATGACAGCTTGTGGATGGAGCTCCTTCTCTAGAATGCAAATACTCTTCTTCTTCTTGTAGTTTAGATCCCTGAGCAATTGATATAGATTGGTGTCTCAGGATGAAGATGATCTGCAAGAAAGAGTTAGCAAAAACAAAACAAGATAGAAAAATATGTTGTTCTCTGTTTTTGTTGCTGTTCTTCTTTTTCTCTTATTCTTCCTCTTCTCTCTTCTCTGTATATGTATTCTGGAGAGCTTTCGGCTGATTTGAATTCTTGCCGACCAGAGAGGAAAGAAATAATATCACTTTAATTTCCTGGATCCTCGAGAACATAAATTGCCGTCTTTGGCTTTGCTGTAACGACTATAACATTTATTTCTTCTACCAACGGCTATATATAAATGTTAAGGCAGTAATATATAAATATAAATATTAAAATATTGCTTTAATAAATCTGACAACATATTTTAGTCGAGCAGAGAAAGGAGAACTTATATAGCTGAAGATATTTCGTCAAGCTCAGCTTCACATTCATCGACCTCATCATTTGATTCTTCGACCTGACCATTTGATTCGCCGTTCTAAGCTTCAGCTAAAGATTCATTGAACGTAGACTTGAGTTTGTCGAACGGAAGGATTCGTCGACCGCTGAGCCTGGATGATTTCATCGACCGCTGAAGTATTGAGCTATTCGTCGAACGCAGACTTGAGTTCGTCGAACGCAACTTTTCATCGAGCGCTGAGATGGGCTGGATCGTCGACCGCTGAATATTGAGATGTTCGTTGAACGCAGACTTGAGTTCGTCGAACGCAGGATTTCGTCGACCGCTGAGTCGGGGTCTGTTCATCGACCACTGAGATAATCTGTTCGTCGACCGCTGAACCGCTGAGATGGGATCGTCGAATGCTGAACCGCTGGATTTCGTCGAGCACAGAATGAATACCATTCGTCGAGCGCAGAGCGCCGTTCATCGAACGCTACTGGACGTTCGTCGAACGCAGAGAACATGTGTTATTTTTATTCTTCTCTTATTTTTCAGCCTATTTATTATGTCTGTTTTCATCCTTCTATCTAAATGGGATTTGATATAAGTTATAATATGAGTTATAATAGAAACTTAAACAATAAAGGTGGATCCTAACACAAATCAAAACTAAGGTTCCAACAACATATAAAGAAAGTCATAAATACATATCATATCGATAAATAAAACACGTGGTTCAATAATTAAGCTAACATTAAATATATTTTGAATAAGATTTTCTTTTAAGTCCAAACACAGACCAGCATGAGTATTTTCCCGCGCAGGGGATTGCGAGCTCCAGGACCGTCGTCACGCTTGGATAGTTGTACTATCGAGGCGGGGGTAATATCGTGCGAGGCATGGGCGCTTCCTATATGCACTGTCAGTTGAACGAGCGTCCGAGAGCGGGATAGTTCGCGCAAAGGTAGCGAAATCGCCGCTTCCAGGGTATTATCACAGCGCAGAGCGCGCATTGAGCACATGCGTAGCTTATATGAAGATACTCATATTTATATATATACGAGTGACAGTATACGGGGGGCCCCCTGTGCCCCGCGCGACAATACTCTAACTGCACCCGGCGGGCTTCGCCAGCACCCGTGGGCTTTGCCAGCACCTGTGGGCTTCGCCAGCACCAGCGGGCTTCGCCAGCACCTGCGGGCTTCGCCAGCACCCGCAGGCTTCGCCAGCACCCGCGGGCTTCGCCCGCACCAGGCCGCCTTCGACGGCACCCGTGGGCTTCGCCCGCACCCGGCAGCCTTCGCCGGCACCCGCGGGCTTCGCCCGCACCCGCGGGCTTAGCCCCCACCCGACGGGCTTCGAGTGATAGTGCACCTGAGCCCCCATGTCCCGCGCGACTGTACCTTGCACACACGCAGTTATATATTTTATTTTTCTTTTTTTAGAAATTTAAAAAAATAAGAAATCTGCATTTTAAGAATAAAAAAACCTAATATATATATTTTTATATATATATATATGCTCCCCAGAATAAACTGAATATGGCTATTTGCAGCCCAGATCTCCATGATTCAACGACTAAGATTAATTTTGTGGTTAAAATTTGGCTTCAATATAGGCTTGAAAGTTTTTCATTATAATATATATATATAGGAGCATCTTCGCATGGGCTACGCCCGTGCTCGATGCTCTTGGGATGGCTTCGCCCGCATCCAGGCGGGCTTTGCCCGCATCAAGGCGGGCTGCGCCCACAATATATAAATATGAGTACTCAAAATGACCGCAAAAAAATATAAATTAATATTACAATTTTTTTTTTGTAAGAAAAAATGTTTTAACCTAAAATTTTTAATTTATCTTATTGTCTCTCTCTCTCTATCCCTCCCTCTCTCCCCTTCCTCTTCTCTCTCTTCCTCGTCTCTCCTACTCACCAAAGTTCCCCTCTCTTTCCTCTATTTTTCCTCCCTCTCTCCCCCCGCTCTCTTCCTCATTCCCGCAATCCCGCCTCTCCTCTTCTCTCTCTTCCCCCTCTCTCCATCTTCTTAAATGTCGCCGCCCAACATATATTATTATATTATATAAGAATTTATAATATAAGTCCCTCTCTCTCTATCTCTACCGCCCTCACACCCTCTCTCTCCACTTTTTGTTTTCTCTCTCTTCCTCTCTTTCTCTCTCTCCATGTCCTTTAATGGCAGTAGGCTAAGGAGGTCTAGTATTTTTGTATTATTTAATCTGAAATATTTGGACGGTGGAGATTAAATGTTTGGACATTTGGGCTCCTTTGAACGGCCTAGATCTAATCAAAAGTACTTCTTTGTAGTAGTTAAAGATATATATATATATATATAATTTAGTAAATGTAAATATTAATTTCAAATTAAAATATAAAACATTAATATAAAACTTAATTGAATATTAATGTAAAACTTTATTAATGATATATTGAAATTTATTATAAAACTTTATTATAAAATTATTATATACATTACGATATATAAAAATTTAATTGATTATTAATTTTAATTTAATTAATTATAATAGTAATCAATATTAAATTTCATTTAGTTATATATATATAATTATAATTATAATTATAAATTTAGTTATATATAAACATATATAAGATTTACTAGTAATGTTATCTCATTACATCGCTATTTTTTCATCAAGGAATTAAATTATGTTTTGATCATCCAGTCATTTCCTTCTCTTCTTGTATCTCATTATTATACACACAGACACACACAGACACGAACACACACACACACACACACATAGACATATAGACACAGACCCAAACAAACAAAGAGCATATACATATATAGCTAGAGATCACACATACACACACACAAGCACAGTCGACACAAACAAATACAGAGACAGACACTAAAACTGACACACACACACAGAAACACAAATAGACACAGACATAGGCACATGACATAGACAGACACAAACACACAAACACAGACACACAGACATAGACCCAGGCACACACGTGCAAAAACACACATAAACACAAACACACGCATGCACATGCACACATAGCTAGTTAGAGATCACACAGACACACACACACAGGCACAGTTATAGACAAACACAGACATCTGCATACACATAGGCATAGACACGCATACACACTGACACACACACTGACACAGAGGCAAACACTCAAACACAAACACGTCGACACTGGCACACACACTCAGACAAAGACACAGAAAAACACTGACATAGATACATTATATGGATAGACATAGACACACAAACATAGACTCACACATACACAAACACACATAAACACAGATACAGACACACACAAGCACATCCACACATAACTAGAGATCACATAAACACACACACACATACACACATATACAGAAACATACACAGATAGACACAGACATAAATAGGCACAAACATACAAACACAAACACGAAAACACAGACACAATCACTGTTGGTGCCAAAAATGGTACCAACTCCACACTCGCTCGAGCTGAAGGATGGGGGGTGAAACTGTTGGGTGGCCGGTTACTTTGAGCTGGAGGAAAGACTATTTTATTGATATAAAGCTTGAGTTACAGCTGAGGTTACAATAGAGAAGTATGAAAGAAACAGCATAAAACATGAAGAAAAAGGGGCCTGAAGGGAGATCGGAGAGGTCTCAGCGGTCACTCAAAGTTGAGACCGCTCAAACCACTGGCTGGGACTGGAAGCTCTCCAAAAGTCCTCAAACTGGTACCCCTACCCCTCTATTTATAGATGCAGGGGCCTGCCCGAACGGGCAGATCTGGAAGTAACAGGCTTCCCGGAATTGCTGAGATCGCCTGAGACCGCTACTGAGATCGCTGAGATCGTCTGGACCTGCTGAGATCGTCATCTGAGACTGCTGAGATCGTCTGGTCCTGCTGAGATCGTCTGGCCCTGGTGAGATCATCAGCTGAGACCGCTGAGATCGTCTAGACCTGCTGCACCTGAACAGATCACACAAACAGGGATTTCAGAGGGGAGACATAATAGGGGAGATCGCCCAAGGGGCGATCTCACAGGGCGAGATCGCGCAAGGGGCGATCTTCTCCTCGCGGAGTCGAGGTCGTTCAAGGGGGAGACCTCCTCACAGGGGAGATCGCCCAAGGGGCGATATCACGGGGGGAGATCGCCCAAGGGGCGATCTCCTCACAGGGGAGATCGCCCAAGGGGCGATCTCCTCCTCGCGGAGGCGAGGTCGCCCAAGGGGGCGACCTCCTCACAGGGGAGATCGCCCAAGGGGCGATCTCACGGGGGGAGATCGCCCAATGGGCGATCTCCTCCTCGCGGAGGCGAGGTCGCCCAAAGGGGCGACCTCCTCACATGGGAGATCGCCCAAAGGGCAATTTCACGGGGGGAGATCGCCCAAGGGGCGATCTCCTCCTCGCGGAGGCGAGGTCGCCCAAGGGGGCGACCTCCTCACAGGGGAGATCGCCCAAGGGGCGATCTCACGGGGGGAGATCGCCCAAGGGGTGATCTCCTCCTCGCGGAGGCGAGGTCGCCCAAGGGGGCGACCTCCTCACAGGGGAGATCGCCCAAGGGGCGATCTCCTCCTCGCGGAGGCAAGGTCGCCCAAGGGGGAGACCTCCTCACAGGGGAGAATGCCCAAAGGGCGATCTCACAGGGGGAGATCGCCCAAGAGGCGATCTCCTCCTCGCGGAGGCGAGGTCGCACAAGGGTGCGACCTCCTCACAGGGGAGATCGCCCAAAGGGCGATCTCACGGGGGGAGATCGCCCAAGGGGCGATCTCCTCCTCGCGGAGGCGAGGTCGCCCAAGGGGGCGACCCTCCGGGGGAAAAGTCGTGCAGGGCACGAAGCTCGACCTTTATGAGGAAAGAAAAAAGCGAGACCACTCGGGCGACGGGGGACCGCCAGGGCTCGGACAGCTAATTTGAGATGATCGCCGATTTCTGGTAAACAATCACAAACACAAACACAAACACAAACACAAACACAAACACAGACACAGACCGACACAAATATAGAGACACAAAAACATACATGAACATACACACATGGACATACATACACAAACACATATAAACACAAACAGACACAGACACATAAACAAATAGACATAGACACAAACACAGACACATAGACACAGACACAAACACAAATATAGACACATACACTAACGCAGACGTGCAAACATAGATACAAACACACATATAGTTATTTCTCTCTAAACGATCTTGTTGACAAGCTGATGATCACAGATTCGGGTCGTTATCGAGCTCGAGAGGAGCTTTCTTTTGAGCTAATGTACTGACATGTTGAACTCCTAATGTGCTTCATGCATCTTCAATGAGGCCATTTATTCAGATCAATGATCGACAATCTGAGGTCTAGGGGCCTATGATTGGACCTGGGTCCATCATTAAATATGAGTTGTACATACGGAACCCCATCATTCTACCGCACGAAGGAGATCAAAACTAAAAAACTATGGGATTGGAGAACCCATTCAATCTCCATAGAGATCATTTTCGATCTTCTTGGAGAACATCCTAGATGAACCTAGGCGTGGGCATAAAATTGTGTCATATATGATAGAGAATGATCTCCTAGAAGAAAATCGAGCACGTGAGTCGAGAGATGACAAATAAATATTGTAAAATGTAAAAATATTTAATGTATATTTTAATATATTTTTTGAAAAAAAAAATATATTATTAGTAAAAGTATTTTTAATTTATTATTTCATTATATTTTTGGAAGGAAATTTCCCTCTAAAATTTTCGGAAACACTATGTCTACTACAACCTCCGCATATTTCTCCATTCCACTATTTTGTGCACATTCAGCGCACTTTTTGGATGCATGCCTTTTTCTGCCTATTGCCAGCGACTCTGGCTCCTGCAACTATGTGGCCTCAATCCTCATCTATAGCATGCGTCGTGATTTTCTGATGAATAGCCCAACAAAGCCGAATGGGTTTAGGCTGAACACTTTGAAGAAGGAGTAGATGATGAAGTCTAGCTGCAGAAGGGCCATTCCCATGGTGTCCATGTCCTTAGGACCCAAAGTGCAGGTACCAAGTGCCACGGGCCAACCTCTCTCCTGCGTCATGTTTATCAATAAATTTGGGTACCTAGTTCCCGTCATTCTCGACATGAGTGGGAACACAAACCAACCCCTCTTATTCTTCTTGCTTCTAATTCCAAGCATTAATTTCAACTTTGCCAAATGGATACCAAGACTCATCCATGTAAAGCTTATGGACATGACCTTCGCAACACTCTTCTATAATCAAGGAAGACATTGTCAAAGAGGTGGGGGTACTCTACATCTCTGATTTTGATAGTGCATCAAGAGTCTCCTATTATTGAAACCCCTCCTCGTCTGTCTTAAACTTCACACAAAGATTGCAGTTTAGGTTGGTGATCAATTAGCTTCTGCATTTGCTCTTGAACATGCGGCCAGTGAGCATTTACCATTTTTCGTACAATTACAATTTAGTTTGGTGTGCGATTTTGATCCATTATATTATAGTGTAGACTATGCAGTTCGAATTTTAGTTGCCCTAATCGATCCTTCGATTATAAATTTATAATGTTTTTATTTCCTTTGGTTTGGTAGTCATATGTGCTTTGGCCTTTGAGATTGGTTCGATGTTGATATTATTTTATCTATGTCTGTTTGCCATATTATTTTCATTGTCATATAACTATTCTTTCAACATTCTTATCTTCTAGTGAAATTTCTCTTAGAGTTGAGGTTATTCTCTAAGCAATGTTTCACACCATTAATGTGTTCGATCCAATCGATGCCCTTCTCTTTGTTTTTTATTAGCTTGATTTGTGTATTTTAGATGGTATTTGAGCATAACAACATATCAATTATATATATTTTTCAAAATTTTCTTATTCATCTCTGTGGTTTGAGGCATTATTTAGAAAATTAATTTGCTTTAAAGTTGATGTGTCTTGATTGGGTCAAACTAGCTCATCAGAAAACTCCATTCGAAACCTTCTGATTAGGAGAACAAAAATTATGGATCGGATGTTGAAAGGAGTATGATTTTTTGTAGATGGGCTTTAGTTTTGTGGTAGCTTTGTGCCACTGTCATTCTTGTGAAGTTATAGAATCTTTTTTATTCTATCAAGGTGTTCAACATAAGTTTATAATCAGAGAAAGGATTTTGGTTAAACCAAAGGAGTACTCTGACAACTTTTTCTGAACCATTTATGTAAATATATTTTGCATTTGTACAGAAATCTTCAGATTTCTTAGAGAAATCTGGACAGATTTCTTCTATAGAATTCTCTAAGAAATCTGTCCACATTTCTTAGAGAAATCTAGACAGATTTTAGGAGAAATTTGTCCAAATCTGGATAGATTTCTTAGAGAAATTGGACATATTTCTGTCCAGATATCTAAGAAATGATTTTACTTATTACTGTTTTAGTGGTAAGAGTCTATTATATTATGTGTCTTCAACTTCTAGTACCAAGATATCATTAGCTAACAAATTTATACGTTATTAATTTTTGTTGACATTTTCAGACTATATTTAGTGCATCGAGGATGAATAAAATGCAAAAGTGAGCAAGTATGACAAGAGATTGATCTACTTCCTGATGAAAATGACATTATGTTGATTTACTTATATAGTTGGAATTCCTAAATATCATGTTGTAAAATTTTAAGCATTTTAATTATTGAGAGATGTTCTAATTTTGTAAAAACTCTAGTTTCAAAATTTTTCATGAACAATGTGTATTAGAGCTAAAAGTATCATTGGATTGTATTAAGGGGTTTGGGTCATCTCCCACACTTATTTTTGTATATTAATAAATATAAAAGAAAATGTTTATATTAATGGTCATTTTTAGCAATTGGATATTATATTGTAATGAAATAATGATTGTTACAAGAAAGTTATTTGTAATGACAAATTAATATTAATAAATTGATATATAAATCAATTTATTTTTAGTGGGGAAGAAATTGAACAATTGTAACGCATTAGTCTTTACTACAACTTATCTTATTGTAAGGTAGTAATGTTTGTCACAATTAAGTTATTTGTAATGACACGCAGACATTCATTATGAGAAGTATTCGCGTCGGGCTTTAGAGGACAACCGTTACATAAAGTTTTTCATTACAAAATGTTTTTTGTAATGATTTTAGTTAGTTATTGTAGCGGACTTGGTCCTTACTAAATGTGCAATTTGTTGTGGTGTTAGGGCATGAGATGTCATCCCCAGCTTGAGATTGCATTAAAACCTGGTAATCATTGAGGATTTAGGCATTTTGTGTGAAACCTATCCATGACCGTATTCCCAGATCAAGGATGTGGATAAGACACATTGCATTTAGGGTTGACCTAGTATGCATGCCAAAGAATGACTTTGAGGTAGATTTCATATTGTATGCTCGGTTAAGTGATTTGAGGATCCTTAGCTATTCCTATCGAAAGTAGTTGGATACTGATTGTTGCTCGTCAACCATGAGTGTAACGTTATTATCTTGATGGATTGATAATCACAAAATTTGGATATCATTATGATGGTAGTTTGAGACTTTGAGGTTATTTAGCAATTCCTAATGAAAGCTCTATGGTGGCTCCCATTAATTTGGCTATTTTGGTGGATTCCATGCCACGAAAGTGATTGAAAATCAGTTGCTATTCGGTGATCATGAGAGTGGTGTTATTATGTAAATGGATTAATAATTGCATAATTTGGAGACCGGCAGAAGGGTAATTTGAGGACTTGGAAAAATTTTGTTATTCATCATGAAAGCCTTATAATGGCAACCAGTAATTTGGCCCTTTTGTGAGTTCCACAATGTGAAAGAGCTTAGGAAGTGATCATTGTTCAAAGACCACGAGTGTAACAGTATTATGTTGATAGATCCATGATTGTGTGATTGGGAAATTGTTATAATATTAATTTGGAGATTCCACGGTGCTGAGCATGTTAGATGGTAGTGCTCTCGGCCAACAATGAGTGTAGGAATGTGGATGAGGATGAACCTAGACCATTGTTGTGAATCTCATCATGGAGATGAACCTAGAACTCCTATGATGGTAATAGTGCCTATTGTCACTTTAATTGAATGATGTTTAAGGAAATATTAGACTTCTATTTGTGTTGTGTTTATGGATGAGGGTGGACCTAGACCTTTGCCACAGATCTTATCATGGAGATGAACATAGAACTCCTACAATGTGATCTAATAAGAGATGAACCTAAACCTCCTAACAAATGATGGTCCTAAGATGATCCTACACCTCTCATCACAATACTCATTGTGGAGATGACCTAGACCCACTTATCGAGTACTTGTTGTGCAAGCTATTAGAGCATGAGGTCATACGGTTATAAGTACCCATGACACCTTTATTAATTATTTGAATGAGTTCATGTGAGTAAAAGTTTGCATGACACTCTTGTAAATTATATGATTGATATGTTATCTTCATGTGATGTAATATTAGGCAGTTTCCACGAACCTTCAGTTTAACCCAACTATCATAAATTTGCATACTTAGGTTCACCATTGATATATTGTTCAACCTAGAAAATTCATTGGGTTTGATCCTTCACCTTGTATAGCTTCACTATACGTTTAGTTTTGATGCATATTGCGTGATACGTGCGTACTTGTAGGAGTGTGGTGACTCACCTTAGAGTCCGCATGGATGGATAAGGGGAGGGAATGTTGCAGAGTTTGTGTCTAGCTCATCGATGGCCCACATTTTCTCTTACTTGTGCTTGGTGCGGGTAGCTTAGCCTGCAGTGAAGCATATAGGGATAAAAAAATCTGCCTAAATAAAAGAATAACTCCATTTTCTGATTTTACTTTCTATCTATGAGCCAAGGAATAAATGTCGTATTCTTACATATTAGTAGAATTAATACTTTATTGTGATTTGGTGTGATATAAGGCCATAAGGCCTATTTGTACTTTCATTTCTATGATTAGTATGGACATTCATGTTAATAAATTATGCTTTCACTAGTGTTTGAAATCTTAGTTGCAGTGTTTCACTTATGTGCCTCTTTATTGCACTAAACTTATGTATGTAGTATATTGTCGAGGCCCGACCGGACCTATTTAATATTACGTGCACAAGTGGAATGTCACATAACACATTTCTTACCAAAATTTTGACATTTTCCTTGTTACCTCTTTTGATTCCAAAGGTATTTGACATATGGGTGGCTACATGAGCACATCCCTTTACTCCTTTCACCTTTTGTTGTACTATTTGTCGAGTCTAAGTGAAAGTGCACAGTTAACCTCACTAGAATTCTCTAGAGGGGGGTGAATAGAGATTAAAAATACTTTGTGCAATTATATATATATATATATGTAATAATCACAAATTTAAACTTCGCACGCACCAACAAGAATTAAGCAAGCAAATAAGAAAAAAATAACAAGTAGAAAATCACAGCACAACACAAGAAAATATAGTGGTTACCCAAACTTTGGGTAGTCCACTCTTCTACCCCCTTTGGTAGGAATTCACTAACTTGCACTGAGTCTTTTGATAAGGAGACTCTTAGAACCAGACTGAGTCTTTTGATAAGGATACTCTTAGAACCACGACAACTGAATTTTTTGAAGAGAGATTCTAAAAACTCTTTTACACAGTTTGAAAATGAAGTAAGAAAGAAAAGAAGAAGTAGAACAAGTAGAAGAACAAGAAACAATATATGTAAGAAGGAATCTTCTTCCTAGCAAGAAGATTAGAAGCACAAGTATAGTGAATAGGATCTCTCTTCTATAGTGAGAAGGAGATTGTAAGCTTTTTTCTCTTTTATGAGAGCTTTCAGAATTTGCAGCAGAATGACTTCAGAAGAAGGAGAAGATGAAGGCTTTTTCTTTTGCTGCAGCACACTATTTCTTTTCTCAACTTTCTCACTCTTCACTTGGGAGCTCTTCCTCTATTTCAAAATGGATGAAGTGGATCACTAGTTCTTATTCTTTGCCGACCTCCTTCTTATTTATAGCTCTATTTGAAATATAATGCTAAAGGAGAATAATCAATTAGCAGATAAAGAATTAGAAAGAGGTAAGAGTTTCCATAATTAATATTTATGTAGAAGGAAAAGAATTCATTCTGATTTCAAATAATATCCATAATAATCTGAATCAAATAAGCCAAGAATCAAATAGAAGGAAAGGCTGATTTAGAATGGCTATAAAAGAATAATATTATTCCATAAAAATAAGATCTACAGAAAGAAGGAACGAGATCTGGCGTGTTTTTGAATTATTTATAGGTATCGACGTGCGTCAATTACTATTCGACGTAAACGTCGATTTCATCCTGGCTGGACGTCGATAGGAGAATAAGGAAGGTGCGTCGACTAGGATGCGTCGACTTTATCACATGCGTTGACTGGAAGTCAGAGGTACGTCGACTAGGATTACGTCGAATTCTTCTAAGAGTTACTTCGACTCTTCTTGAGAGAAACGTCGACTATATTTCGACGTTGCGTCGAATACTATTCGACGCATATTTACTTAGCCTATTTTTTTATACTTAGAATTTATATTCTACTCAATTCTAGGGGTTAAGATAAATCATTTCCCCAACAATCTCCCCCTATTTGTCTTAACCCTATATAGAGAGAAATTGTATTAGCTTTTAATCAACAAAGCAAAGCATTTATATAGAGAAGAGATATGCTAAGAAATTATATAAACAACTTTCATGTTCAGTTGGGTAATCAGCATTTAAGCATAGACAAATGTTTAAATAGAGTATATCATCATTGTTCAGGGGTAGGAGGAGTTTTTCTTTTTCTAGTGATTACTTTTGTGGGTTGCTCCTTCTCAGCAGTAGGTGATTCCCTCAGCTCCCCCTGAGTTTCAGCAATTTGCTCCCCCTGAGTTAAAGTAGTTTGCTCCCCCTGGGATGGACCTTCCTTTGAGCCTTTTGCTTCTTCTTCAGTCTCTCTTTCATCTCCAATTTCAGGTATACCAGCATCTGGCTCCCCCTGAGCTTCACCTTCCTCTTCAGCTACAGCTTCTGCTCTACTTGCCTCCCCTTGCAATAGATCCACTTGTTGTGCAGCTTCTCTTTCTATAATCAGTACATTTGATATCTTCTCTTCAGTATGTAGCTCTGGTACTACTTCATTCCCAATTGTCTTGAGCAGAGCTAAACTGTCAGATTTTGAAGGATGAGGGGTTTTGTGAGAGGGAGTTTTGTGGCTGGAGAGCTGCTCTTCATCTAACTTCTCCCCCTTCTTGACCTTCTTAGCCAAGGAGGTGAAGAAAGACTTGGTAACCCTAGATGAAGAGATAGAGGATTTCAGGTTTTGCACAAAGGCATTGACCCCATCTATTTGGGTTTGCATGTGTATGATGGAAGAGTGAATTTAAGAGCAGTGTCCATCCAGCAAGTCCTGAAACTTTTGGGCTGCTGACTAGATACACTGGGTGATGAGGTTTCAGTGGATGGTTCAAAATGTGGTGATGTAGGAGGAGATAATGGTCGAGGTGAATGTGAGGAAGGTGGAGTGGGGACTGTATCAAGTTGATGAGGTGTATTTGATGGAGGAGGTGGAGGAATAGAAGAGGGTTGAGCAGGTGACTGAGTTGGTATTTGTGAAGGTGTGGATAATGGTGGTACACAAGAGATGTCTGTATGAGGAGGAGGAAGAGGTGAAGATGGATGATCAGGAGAGTCAGGAGGAGATGGAGTTCTTTTAGGAATGGAACCAGGCTTGGGAATTTGCCTGGTCCATTTTGAGAAGAGGGCTATTGACATCCTTTTTCCAGGAGGGATAGGGATTCCTTTTGACCTACATAGGTCAAGGAAGGAGTGGAAGAGTACTTGACTCATGATTCTCATATATGCATTCTCTTTATGAGAGTATTTGTAGCCTATCATTTTGAGCAGGAGGCTGGCCCAGTCTACTTTCTTCTTCAGCACAAGGGCCCCCATGATGTTCAATTGCTGTTTGGGTACTGCATCATGGGCAGAGATCTTGCATAGTAGAATTTTTCCTACTATATCTGCCAGTAATCTATATTCATCAGAAAAGTCAATTTTCTTCAGGTGGATTGGTCTATCTTTTGAAAACTTCATGGTGATTAACAGATTCTTAATTTCATCAGGGATGAGTTCCACAGGTTCATCACCTGATAAGGGAATGATGAAGGAGACTTATTTAGTTACTCTTTAGAAACTAATTTTCTTTCCCTATTTGAGTTGGACAAAAATAACATTGTAATGTACCTGATGGAAGATCAAAGGTAGTCCTAATGTGTTCTGCAGAGATTGAGATAGGTGTCTCATGGATTGTTCCTTGGATTTCTCCTTGTTCAGATATCTGAGCATGAGTCATGAGTTCTGTAAGTTCTATCTCCAGGAGCTTGCATCTTGTGGAGATGAGCTTGTCTAATCCAGCTTCTATAAACAGAGTTATGATGCTCTTGTAGTTTTCGGCGGCGGCTTGGAAGGATTTGAGGTCAATGTCGAATCCTGAGTTGGTCTTAGGAGCCATTTTAGGTCAGTGAGAGAGAGGAAGGAATAGTTGGAGTGAGGAGCAAGAGGGATAAGAGATGCAAAAGTCGTGAAGGTTTCTAACTGAAGAGTCTATTTTAGTCAGGTGAAACGTCGAAACGAGACACAATTCGAGGCTTATTCGGTACAACAGTGGATGTGACCAAAATATTTTGGTATTGGCGCTCGTTTTCATGAAGTCGACGTTACGTCGAGTGGAATTCGTCGTGAGCATCAATATAGTCAGGTTTGGGATGATAGGGTTTCCTATCGACGTATGCTTCGATTTATTGAATTGAGTTATCAACGGTGCGTCGATTCGAAGTCGACGTGACTTTATTTGACAGATTCTGGGTTTTCCTTGAGAAACTATTTCTTCCTATTCCTAAAGTTTTCTAAGTCAGCCTTGGGCTTAATTGTTACAGGTAGTTTGATTGATTGTGCCAACATTATTTGGCAATGTGGCCAGTTTCGTTACATATATAACATCTGACTATCTTTAGATTATTGGATTTTGAGTTTAGAAAGGGATAGTGGTAATGATTAGTACAAAAGTTATGATCAGGATAGTAATTTTGATTATGAAAAGACTTTTGATTAGGATAAAAGTTTTGATCAGGATAAAAGTTTTGGTCAGGATGAAAGGCTCCTGAATGGGGGTTAAAATGGAAAGTTTTTAGAGGAAGAAGGTGTTCTGTCTTTATGTTGCTCTGAGTTTGTATGCGTCGATATCTATTCGACGTATGTTGAGAGTTGCGTCGATATATATTCGACGCTTTCTCCAGATTGCGTTGATCTGGAATCGATGCATGGAAGAAGTTGCGTCGATTGTAAGTCGACGCAGTTTTATTCATGCGTCGATTTGAGGTCGATGCATCTGAGAGATTGCGTTGAGTAGAATTCGACGTACTGTCATTCATGCGTCGATATGAAGTCGACGCAATTATGTCTTTACAAATTTTATTTTTCCCTTTTTCTGATTTTATTTCTTTATGAGTTGTTTCTTTTGACTTAGTTGCCTTCTTAGAAGTAGTTTGAGAGTCTTCATCTGTATAGTATGATGTTTCATCAAAATGGTTTATCTCATTGAGGGAGTCTTCTTCCTTATTTTGTGAGTCTTTTTCTTGGTTTATTGATTTAGTGGGTTTAGTGAATTTAACAGGGCTCATCCAAGCAGGTTTGTTGGATGGAATTGGACTAGCTGAGGGATCAGCTCCTAGCCCAAGATTTGTAAGTCTTTTTGTTTATTTTTCTGTTATTTCTTTAAGTGTTTGGCTTCTCATTTTTATTGATTCTTCAAAAGCTTTTGCTTGGGACACCTTATTCTTAAGAAGCTGCTTTTCTATTTTAGCCCTCTCTATTTCCTTTTCTATGATATTAGCCCTTAACTCATGATTTTTAGAGCAAATATCTTCTATCTTTCTCTGGTTTTTGATGACATTAATTTGTTCTTTTAGATTATTAATTTCTTGTTTAGCTTTTAGTTGATCTAAACATAATTCTTTAAAATCCTTTTTGAAGTCATCACACAGAAAATCTATGTCAACAAAAATGCTTACCTCATCCTTATCCTCATATTCCTCTATGAGAATAAGGTTATTTTCTTTACCATCTTCAGAAAAGATGCTTCCTTCTGATTCTGTCTCACTCCAGGATTTGGCATCATGTTCTTCTTTTGAGCTTTCAAAAGCCATTAGGCATAAGTCTTCTTGCTTAGACTCTTCATTGTCACTTTTGGATGAGGTGCTGTCCTCAGAATCTGTTTCACTCCAAGCTTCTGCAATGAAGCCTCTTTCTTTCTTCTTCCCCTTTTTCTTAAGATCTTTCTTCTTCAGATCTTTCTTTTTCTCAGTATTTTCTGGACATTCTGGTGCTATGTGTCCAGGTTTCCTGCAGGAATAACAAATGATTTCTTTAGTAGGAGTTTTATCATACCTTGATTTTGATTCTCTCCTTCTAGACCCATCTGTCTTGACCCATTTATTGAATCTTGTGGCCAGGAGGCTGAACAATTCTTCTTCAGTGATATGGGTCTCTTCTTCTGTTGCTTTCAAAGCAATGTTTTTATCTTTTGAGGAGGTTGAGGTGCTTCCTCTTCTTTCCTTCTCTTCTCTGGTTTTCAGCAGCTGCTCATAGGATTTGAGTTTTCCTAAGAGAGCATCAGTTGAGATTTCCCTTTGTCCTCTTGTATCTCTTATTGCCCATATTCTTGAGTCCCAAGAACTTGGGAGACTCATTAACAGTTTATCATTGATCTATGTGAGAGAGATCTCTCTATCCAGGCTTCTTAATTGATTGATGATCAGACTGAATCTGTCATACATCTCAGATATGCTTTCTTCCTTCTTCTTTTGAAAGTTCTCATATTGGGAGATCAATAGAGCATTTCTATCTTTCCTTTCATCAGCACTCTCTTCTACCATCTTTGTTAGAGCTTCCCAGATTTCTTTGGCTGATTCACATTCAACAACCTTTTGAAAGATTTCATCTGAGAGGGTTGAGACCAGAATGTTCACAACTTTTGCATCACATGTTCCTGCCTTCTTCTCTTCAGTTGTCCACTCAGCCTTTGGGACAAGTGTTTGAGTCACTTCACCACTTGAGTCTATTCTATAGGGCTTGGGAGGACCTGTCAAGATAACATTAAACAATTCTTCATCAATAGAATTCATATAAATCCTAATTCTTGTTTTCCAAACTGCAAACTTTTCAAGATTGCACATTAGTGGTCTGGTGGAAGCATAATCTTTGATTTGTGCCATGTGAAAAGATATAGTTTTCTGAAATATATATATATATAAAAGGTAGGACCTTTTTGATCAAGGAGTTAACCTTTTTAGATCAACCTACCTCTGATACCAATTGAAAGTGCACAGTTAACCTCACTAGAATTCTCTAGAGGGAGGGTGAATAGAGATTAAAAATACTTTGTGCAATTATATATCTATACTATTCTATAAATAAAAAGACCCCTTTGGTGCAACATTGATATTGCCAATATTACCCTTCATTTTCACTACAACTAAACATCAAATTTCAAATTATTTTGAAATATATGCCCACTTCGGTAATTTTGCCTCTTTAATTTATGTGCACATGTAATAGAGCCGATCTGTTAAAAGAAAAGTAAATGCAACTGCAATTAAAAAAGTAAAAGCAACTACAATTTCCAAGAAAAGTAAACATCTCCCCCGGCCGCCCGCTCAATCAAAATGAACGGCTAGAAACATACCTACTCAATAAAAATGAACGGTTAGAAATATAAATCCGTGTGCTGTTCTCTGATTAGTTCACTAGATTCCACACCCATTAAATTCAATCCTCCCTTTCTCCATCCTTATAAAAACAGAATTTCAGTCCTGAAAACCTAGAAGGTGGTTTGTCATGGCCGGAAGTGAGAGGGCGATATTAGATCTGCAACCTCAAGGAAGTTGACGTCGATTAGCACAGCAAGGCCGGTTTCCAAATCCACGCCGGGAGTATAACCCGCCTTCTCAAGGCTTCCAACTCCGCCGAGCATGCCCGCGCCAGTGCTTCAGTCTACCTCGACGAAATTCTTGGCGAGGAAGGGTCTTTCCCCCTCCCCTTTTTCTATTGTTCCACCTCATTAAAAAAACTGTTTAGAATCGAAATAGTATTTGATTTTGCGGCTGGAATTTTCATCCAGATGTAATCCAACTTGCCCGCTGCCACCGTGAAATGCTGAGAATTGATAGATTGATATATTTTTTATAATTTTCATCCTTTCTCTGTTATTAATATATTGATACATATTTGTGATGGAGCTATTTTTATATGGAAGTAATGGTTGGACTGAGGCAGCATGGCATTCTAAATGTTCGATGAAATGATCAATGTTAGTTTTTTTGTTATTAGCACTTTCTTTTCATTTACCTCTTATGCATCATTCTATATATGACTATATGTCCTGCTTTCATCTTGCTTAATTGCTCCTGATTATTATCATTTTTTCTAGAAATATTTTAGAATGAGATCACACTTTTTTAGTCTGTTGAACTTCCCAAGTATGAAGTTTCTTTAGAAGATCTTATTATATTTTTGATTTTTTTTCTCTCTTGCTAAAGGTTGCAATGGTAGTTATTGTTGCAATCTCAACACAAAAAGCGAACATGGAAAATTTCGTACTTGAGCACAAACTTAGGCGAGCTAAAACAACTAATAAAACCACAATTTAAAATTTGAATATTTGGAATGTCGCCATGCGTTGAATGTCACCGCACGCTAAGTGTTGTTGGGGATCTGTATGTCGCCTCCACCGCCGCATGTCGCCGCCCCTGCCGCATGTCGCCGCCCCCGCCGCATGCTGCCTCCCCCGCCGCATGTCGCCGCCCCTGCCGCATGCCGCCGCCCCCGCCCTATGTCGCTGCCCCCGCCGCATGTCTCCTCCCCCATCACATGTTTCCACTCGCGCGACATGTCGCTGCTCCCGCCGCATGCCGCTGCCCTTGCTGCATGTGCCCGCCCCGGTGCGTGTCCCTGTGCACGACTATCACATTTGGTCGTAGGGGCGGAGCCCCGTGTGCGGCACATGATTCTTGGCAAAGCATAACTTTGATTAAGGCTTAATTAGTTAGTTGAAGTTTTTTTTTAAGGAAATCTGCAGCTGCTGATTAGGGAGGATTAATTTCACGTGGATCGAGCCGTGACATTTAGATGCTTCTCTCAGATGCAATGATTTTGTTTGAGACTGTATTCAACTAATTTTTTGGGTTTGATGGTAACGATTTTGTTGTATGGATGGTTTGAATTAATTTTTTTGATTTGTTGGTATGATTGTTCCATATCAACACATGATAATTAGGTTTAGCATGTCTTTGTTGGTCATAATTATCTTAGTCATTTTAAATCATCATGTTATATTTGGTCCATGCCACATCCGCAATGATTTTCCATCAACGAACTACTCCCCCCTTTCACAATCATCATTTTTATTTGATGAAGTGATGCTCCACCTAATAAACTTCATGTTCCTCATGTTAATTCAATTGACATATGTTGATAATAGATTTGCTCAAATCGACATATGTTGAGATATGCCGCCACCCCCGCATAATTTTGTCACCCTCACACAATGTCATCACCCCCCGCATAATGTTCCCGCCGCCGCCGATTTTCGCCGTCCCCGCATAATTTTGTCGCCCTCACACAATGTCGTTGCCCTCACACAAATGTCGCACCGCAAGACAAATCTTGCACTTAACATATGTTGAGATATGCCGCCACCCCCGCATAATTTTGTCACCCTCACACAATGTCATCACCCCCCGCATAATGTTCCCGCCGCCGCCGATTTTCGCCGTCCCCGCATAATTTTGTCGCCCTCACACAATGTCGTTGCCCTCACACAAATGTCGCACCGCAAGACAAATCTTGCACTTAATGACGAAGGCCGCCGTCGGTGTATATGATTTTATGTTATATATATATGTTATGGTTTGTTTATAATCTTAGTGATTAGTTGTTTATCAAATCTACTTTGATCCATAGTCAAACATTTTATTAGGAGTTGATGTATGCTCACATCTTTGCACTGAAACACACTGCATAAACATAAAATCATGAATTTTTGTTGCTTACTGTTCTATTTATTATTTTGGTATTCATTGATAGTGCTGTCGATAGCACCTATCGTCAATGATATTGTTCTATTGTAGCTACTCTATTCTGTGTCCCCTACAACTCTACTTTCTATCATTTGGCATATATGTTGAATCTCACATCAGATGCATATTGTTTCACACTCACTTTAAAAATTTATATATGTGTGATTATGCATTCCACCACTCATATCCAATGTCGCCCCTGTGCTGAATGTCGCCACCACGTCCAATGTCGCCCCTATGCCAAATGTCGCCCCGATGCCGAATGTCGCCCCCATGACGAATGTCGCACCCCACGATGAATGTCGCACCCCACGACGAATGTCGCACTCCACGACGAATGTCGCACTCCACGATGAATGTCGTTCCACACGACGAATGTCGCCCCCACGACGAATGTCGCCCCCACGACGAATGTCGCCCCCCACGACGAATGTCGAATCCCACGACGAACGTAGCCCCCCACGACAAACGTAGCCCCCCACGACGAATGTCGCCCCCATGACGAATGTCGCCCCCACGACGAATGTCGCACCCACGACGAATGTCGCCCCCCACGACGAATGTCGCCCCCCGCGACGAATGTCGCACCCACGACGAATGTCGCCCCCCACGACGAATGTCGCCTCCCGCGACGAATGTCGCCTCCCGCGACGAATGTCGCCTCCCGCGACGAATGTCGCCTCCCGCGACGAATGTCGCCCCCCCGACGAATGTCGCCCCCACGACGAATGTCGCCCCCCACGACGAATGTCGCACCCACGACGAATGTCGCCCCCCACGACGAATGTCGCCCACGACGAATGTCGCCCCCCACGACGAATGTCGCCCCCCACGACGAATGTCGCACCCACGACGAATGTCGCACCCACGACGAATCTCTCCCCCCACGACGAATGTCGCCCCCCACGACGAATGTCGCCCCCCACGACGAATGTCGCCCCCCACGACAAATGTCGCCGCCCACGACGAATGTCGCTGCCCACGACGAATGTCCCCGCCACGACGAATGTCGCCGCCCACAACAGATGCGGGCGCAGCCCGCTCGAATGCGGGCGCTGCCTGCTTAAATGCCAAGCGGGCGAAGCCCGCTTGGTTACGGGCGAAGCCCGCAGCGACGCATCGAGAACGGGCGTAGCCCGTTCGAAGATGCTAGTATATATATATGTGTGTAATAATCACAGATTTAAACTTCCCACACACCAATAAGAATTAAGCAAGCAAATAAGAAAAAAATAACAAGTAGAAAATCACACCACAACACAAGAAAATATAGTGGTTCCCCAAACTTTGGGTAGTCCACTCTTCTACCCCCTTTGGTAGGAATTCACTAACTTGCACTGAGTCTTTTGATAAGGAGACTCTTAGAACCAGACTGAGTCTTTTGATAAGGAGACTCTTAGAACCACTACAACTGAATTTTTTGAAGAGAGATTCTAAAAACTCTTTTACACAGTTTGAAAATGAAGTAAGAAAGAAAAGAACAAGTAGAACAAGTAGAACAACAAGAAACAATATATGTAAGAAGGAATCTTCTTCCTAGCAAGAAGATTAGAAGCACAAGTATAGTGAATCGGATCTCTCTTCTATAGTGAGAAGGAGATTGTAAGCTTTTCTCTCTTTTATGAGAGCTTTCAGAATTTGCAGCAGAATGACTTCAGAAGAAGGAGAAGATGAAGGCTTTTTCTTTTGCTGCAGCACACTATTTCTTCTCTCAACTTTCTCACGCTTCACTTGGGAGCTCTTCCTCTATTTCAAAATGGATGATGTGGATCACTAGTTCTTATTCTTTGCCGACCTCCTTCTTATTCATAGCTCTGTTTGAAATATAATGCTAAAGGAGAATAATCAATTAGCAGACAAAGAATTAGAAAGAGGTAAGAGTTTCCATAATTAATATTTCTGTAGAAAGAAAAGAATTCATTCTGATTTCAAATAATATCCATAATAATCTGAATCAAATAAGCCAAGAATCAAATAGAAGGAAAGGCTGATTCAGAACGGCTATAAAAGAATAATATTATTCCATAAAAAACAGATTTACCGAAAGAAGGAAAGAGATCTGGCGTGTTTTTGAATTATTTATAGATATCGACGTGCATCGATTACTATTCGACGTAAACGTCTATTTCATCCTGGCTGGACGTCGAGAGGAGAATAAGGAAGGTGCGTCGACTAGGATGCGTCGACTTTATCACATGCGTCGACTGGAAGTCAGAGGTACGTCGACTAGGATTACGTCGAATTCTTCTAAGAGTTACGTCAACTCTTCCTGAGAGAAACGTCGACTGTATTTCGACGTTGCGTCGAATACTATTCGACGCATATTTACTTAGCCTAATTTTTTATACTTAGAATTTATATTCTACTCAATTCTAGGGGTTAAGATAAATCATTTCCCCAACACTAAGCTTGGACAAACCCTTTATGCCCTTCTCATTACCTTCCAGTATTCCATAACACATTGACATCACATATTGGTTCCAAGGACAGACATGATGAGCATCTTTTGAGGCATGAAACCACTGGCTTACTGGGACACGAAGACATTGATGCAGACAAAGGAATGACTTGAGAAGTTTAAAGAATTTCTCACGGGGATGAGATGTCCCATTTATTCAATAGTCCCACTCATCGTCACCTTTTTGGGGCTCGAGATTGATGGTGGATGGACAACCAATTAAAAAGTTTAATCCACCACAATAATTAAAAATATTTAGACAGAGTGTGTATTTGAGGGCAAACAAACCTATCATATGTAGTAGTTGATTCGCTATATCAAGATCATATTCCACAGGTCTTTTGTAAATACCGCACTTCATCTCTCCTTCTATTATCATGTCTAATTTATATGCAGACATGTTATTAATCTAGGATATGAGTGTCCATTATGATAGGTTTTAATCCATTGATTTGGCCACAAAATATGAAAACTGAGATTTAGGGTTATTTTTTTATAGTTTAATAGTTTTGCTCTGTGAAAAGTAGTTACTTTTATGTTGTAATAAAATATAGATTTCTTTGTTGTAATTTAAATTTATCTTTTCCCTTTCACCCTCTTTACTAGACCAATGGGGTTCCATGATCATTTTGGATTCCTACGGGCGGGACAACTAGAGCTCAAATTTTAGAGTGGCCTACCTGAGATTTCAACTATGAGTAGGGCTTTAAATATCACCATACTATTCCGTGAACCCCATCACTAGGTTTTGCAATGTCCTAGATGGAAGAATAAGGTTTCCTATTCTTTTACAAAATCAACCTACCCTTTTTATCCAATTCATGTTGTTCACAAAGCTACAATACCAAAAATCATATGGCTTGAATTACTTGTAACTGTTATGAAGAAGATAGCTATAGAATAACACATCCTTCTATTATAAACATGAAGAAATCTTAGCAAGAGTCAAACAAGAAGAAAAATATTGTATGATTAAAACAAAGTAGAGTTTACAACACAAAGAAAAAAAGACGGGTTATGATTACATAAACAAACTACAACAAGATGTAAGAAGTAGAGAGGAGGGAAGAAGAGTAAGAACTTATGGAAACATCCATGAAGGACGTCCACTCTCCAAGTCTTCTTCTCCTTCTCCTCTTTCCTCCATTGGATTTACAACTCTTGGAGTTTTTCTGGACCTTCGGGGCTGAATCAAGCACAAGTTCTTCAGAGAAGTCTGCTATTTATAGATACAGTCTATTTGGAGAAATTAACATCTCACACGCCCTTAGCATATGGGTGTATGTCATGACCATGTTCATCAAAGATCGCACCACTTCACTCCTGACCATGTTCCACAAAGATCGCACCACTTCACTCCTAGCAAAGTGTCATATGACTCTCTTCTTTACATACTAGATGAAACTAGCCTGATACTCAAATCACTATAACATAGATTTTATTCGTAAAATTAAGTGCATCATAAATGGACTAAAAATTAATTTTACTACCTTCTTTTTGTATCCTTAACTCATATGTAGTCGTATCTCCATATCATGCTTTGATAGGATCACATAAACATACTTTATATATAATCTATATTTTTTATTAGTAATACTCTTTAATAAATCATATTAATCTAACAAGTTTAAGAAATAAGAGCAAGATTAAGGATCTTTAGGTCTTTAATGGGATGTAATGTGTGTTACGAAATAAGGGGGTGGGATAAGTAATGGTAACAATCATTATCACTACTAAACAAAATTTAAGCTTTGTTCTAAAGAAAGGATCACATTTCCGGCTCCATAAATGTATACACCCCCACACTTACTTTTTTATGATGGGTTTATTTATTTTCAACTCATTTTTTCTTTTTCTTATATATATATATTTCATTTTTCTTTTGAAATATCCTCATCACCCCCATACAAAAGTGAATCATTGGACCTCCAATAATATTCTTAATATTCCCTGATGAGTAGTTTATATACTCATCTTTTAGTATAGTTTTAATATAATTTTAATGTGAATTTATATAATTTATATGAACTATCCTACATAAATTGCTTCTTTTCATATTTATATACTAACTTAAGTTTATTCTCTGATTTTTAGGTTTTCTGGACTTTTGAGCAAAAAATGCATGTACACACGCCCAAGGTCATGGGCGTGACAACCTAAGATGTGTTCCAGACCTGATGTTTCCATTCTGGGCTCATTTCGAGAAGATTCGCCAAGTACACACCCTAGGTCACGGGCGTGACCAAGTGCGTGTCAGCTTAAACCACGGCTCCAACTCAGCAGGACGTGATCCATGACCATGATGCATATTTCACCAAGTACACACCCGTGACTTTGAAGTCACGCTTGTGTTCAATCATGCCGCATAAGCACAGCCCAGATCACGCCCAAGATCATACCCATAGGATGTTTCACCAAGTACATGCCCGTGTAATTCACTGGCCACGGGCGTGTAACTCTTTGCCGCCAAAATCACGCACCATCCCGCCAATGATTTCTCGCCAGCCACAGTTTAAAGAGTACACGCCCTAGGTCATGGGCGTGACCAAGGGCGTGACGTGAACATAACACCTACAATTAATCCAGAAGGCATCTCTCGCACAGCTGCTTCGAACACGCCCCATACACGCCCTTAGGCACGGGCGTGACCGAGGGTGTGTAGCCTCAACTTTTTTCCTATATAAAGGCAGCTTCTCCAGAACTCAAGAGACGAATTTTGGGAGTTCTTTTCTTCATTTCTTGTACTATTTTCCTGTTTCAAGTACTCTTGTACTTTACTTTCTTTCTTGCAATTGTAATTTTCTATTCAATAACTTGTATTTCTCTTTTGCAAAAATCAATAAAATAGTTCTTTCTTATCTCATTCTCTTCTTCTTTCATCATGTATTATTTTTTTAATCGATACCTTAATCTCAATGAGTAGCTAACATTTTACTAGTACTTGATCGAGATGATCCAAGGAATGTTATAAGTTTTGAATTAATTTAGATTTTCTTTTTCTCTTCTTTAGAATGCTTAAGATTTATCTTTGATTTTAATATGATGAGATTATATTTTTTTTATATATAATTCTTGTTCTCATATTTTAATTAGCCGAACGGCTTATAATGCATATTGATCATTCAAGGATATAGAGAGTTGCATGCAACCCTCGAGAGAGGATGACATAAATCTCCCAGATTGGAGACAAATCCAATTGAGGGGTTCACCACAATAAAGCGAGTTTTAGGACTTTCGATTCTAGAATAAAGGTTCGGTTGATCAACCAAAACTCATTTGAATGGATCATCGATAGAGGTGCGTTTAGAATTCGGGAACCTCCAAAATCGAAACAATTTTCTTAAAAGAATTAGAATTCTTATTTCTTCTATCTTATTTTCATTCCGAGGTGATTCAAGATCGATTCCTATCCTTCTAAATAATTGTGTTAATAATCATTTAATTTAATTTGCTTTTCCTACAAAACAACCAACCCAAAGTTTTAGTGATAAGATAATAGAGATTTTCTCAAAGTAAGAGTATTTAACTCGCCCAGATTTTTATACGACCTTGGTATTTCAAATATCATTTACTATATTCGATAAGGTACGCTTGCCTTTATCAATATAGGATTGGAGAATATCATTTCATTCTCTTGATTTTCATATCTCCAATCGGCTACGATAATATTTACACCAAGTTTTTGGCGTCGTTGTCGGGGACTTGAGTTGATATTTCGAAAAAAAATATCCATTAATTTTATCGTTTCTTATTCTTCATTTTAATTTTATTTTTCTTAAGGTGTAATAATATTCTTGGAAAGAGAGGTTTAGGATGTCACCCCAGCATATCTCCTAGTACCAGTGTGAGTCCTACACTGGGTAGATCTTGGGAAGTCTAAGACTAATCTTAAATCACCTAATAAAATTATAAATAAAACAAATATTTATATAATAAAAAATTCTTTTGTTTTTCCTTCTTTTTTCTTGTTATTTTTTTAATATTTTTTTCTATTTTTGGTGCATGACCCAAGGAAATTCTTTGAGTAATCCTGATTCTTATTTTGATCTAGAAATAGAGTGCACCTTACGACGACTCCTCTGATTCTGTGATCAAGAACTACCAATTATTCCCGAAGAATTTATCGGAGACACTAATATAGAAATTATGGGATAGCCAAATCTGGAAGAGGCCCCGCAACGGACCATGTCTTATTATGCGAGGTCAAACCTGGAAGTTACACAATCAACTATTGTCGCCTTACAGTGGTAAATAATAATTTTGAGATCAACTCTAGCATCATCCAAATGGTGCAACAATCGGTAACCTTTGATGGTTTGTCGGACGAAGATCCAAATTCTCATCTCTAATTTTCTTGAAATATGTGACACTTTTAATATAAATGGCATTACTGATGACAACATTCGATTGCGCTTATTTCCCTTCTCTTTGCGGTCAAAGGCTAAGCAGAGGTTGGGCTCTCTTCCTAGAGGATCCATCACTACATGGGCCAAAATAGCAGAGAAATTCTTAACGAAATATTTTCCTCTAACCAAAACTGCTAAATTGTGCACCGATATTGTATCTTTTCTACAAATTGTCTCGGAGACTCTCTACGATACATGGGAGCACATAAAAACTTTTGAGGAGATGCCCACACCATGCGCTTGCTAATTGGGAACAAGTACAAATCTTCTACAATGGATTGAATTTCCAGTGGAGGCAAATGGTTGGTTCTGCCTCCGGAGGTACATTAAATAATAAAACTCTGGAATTCGCTCAAGAGCTTTTCGAGGTAATGAACATGAACGCTTACCAGTGGAATGTGCCACGTACATGCCCTAATAACCCGACCTGACTCTATGAAGTCAAGGCCACCGCTAATCTAGCATTACAAGTAGAAAGGTTAACTAAGCAAGTGGAGGAGATGTCTTCTTCCTCCGCCACCACAAATTGGGCTAATAATAATAATAATATTTTAATTGAAGAGCAAGTGAACTATATGGGAAATTCATATCGTCATTCCTTCAACCCGCAAAATATTCCATTTAATAACACTTATAATTCGGGTGTAAGGAATCATCCTAATTTCTCATGGAGCAACAAAAATAATTTTCAGTGCCCAGAAAATATTAATCCACTTGGAATTCCGCCGCCACCTAGGAAGCCCTCTTCAATTGAAGAGGTCGTCTCTAAATATGTTGCCTCCAATGAGTCCAATATTCGGTATCTCTCCGGATCAATCAAAAGTTTGGAAAATCAAATTGGGCAGCTCGCCAAATTATTCTCCGAACGCCAACAAGGACCTCTACCGGGAAATACTGAGCCCAATCCACGGGAGAGCACCAAAGCAATAACCATCCGTAGCAAAAAGAGGTAAAATCTTCAAAATTGGCTGAACTCGAGGTAAACGTTTCAACCCCACCTCCGCATTTAATTTCTTCTGATTTAGCTCCGCGCAATATTCAAGCACTTATATTCCTTATCATTCTAAAATTCAAAATGAGCGCAACGAGGAGCAATATTAAAATTTTATAAATACTTTAAAACAAATACAAATTAACATTTCATTCTGCAAGACACTCTCTCAAATTCCTAAATACATGAAATATCTAAAAAAATTGTTGTCAAATAAAATGAAACTTGAAGATATTCTGCGCATTTCTCTTAGCGCGGAATACTCGGCGATTGTTTTAAATAAATTATCACAAAAAGTAAATTATCTGGGGAGGTTTTCCATCCCGTGTTTGTTCGGTAATTTATTAATCAAGCACACCTTAGCCGATTTAGGAGCTAATATAAATCTGATGCCATTCTCCTTATTTTTGAAGCTTTGTTTGGGCACCCCGAGCTGAACTATTATGAGCATCCAACTAGAAGACCGGTCAGTTAAGTACCAGTAGGGGTCGTAGAGGATGTGTTAGTGAGGTTGATATGTTTATCTTCCCGATAGACTTTGTCATCCTCGATGTCGAAGAGGACGCCGAAGTACACCTCATACTAGGCCGACCCTTCCTAGCCACCACTCGGGAAATAATTGGCATAAGTAACGGAAAACTTCTCCTACGAGTTGGGGATGAAGAAGTTACTTTTAGTGTAAATCAATCGATAATAAATGCACTTTCTAACGACGATTCTTGTTTTATTTTAGAATCAAATTTTGAAGAAGAATTGTCGTCTTTTGCTGAAATAATTTCTCCACTTTTTGAAAATTCGGAGTTAGAAACTCTATTTTTTTAAAGGAAATGACTCGACAGTTTAATTTTGAACAAATAAATTTAAATAATTTAAAAATTAAAACATCTTATGAAGAGCCACCGAGTATCGTATTAAAACAACTTCCGGACCATTTAAAATATATATTTTTAGAACATAATTCAAAATTGCCCATAATTGTTTCTTCTGCGCTAAATGATTCGTAAATTTTTGATTTAACAAAATTTTTAAATAATCATCGTTATGCAATTGCATGGCAAATTTCAGATATAAAGAGAATAAATCCATCATTATGTACGCATAAAATTATGCTAAAGGATAATTCCCGCAGCACCATGCAGCCTCAACGTCGTCTCCACCCTAATATGAAAGACATCGTTAAGGCTGAAATAATTAAATTATTTGATGCGGATATTATTTACCCAATTTCGGATAGCACTTTTGGTTAGCCAGTGCAAGTCGTGCCTAAGAAGGGCGGGATAACAGTAGTTTTAAATGAAAATAATGAATTAATCTCAACCCGAAATATTACGATTGGCGGATGTGCATTGATTATAGAAAATTAAATGATGTCACCAACAAAGATCACTTTCCGTTACCCTTCATTGATCAAACTTTAGAACATCTCTCCGGTCACTCTCACTATTATTTTCTTGATTGTCTTTCGAGATATTTTCAAATCTCAATCGCACCCAAAGACCAAGAGAAAACCACATTCACGTGTCCCTTTGCCACCTTCGCCTATCGGAGGATGTCGTTTGGTCATTGTAATGCGCCGGCTACATTTCAAAGATGTATGCTAGCAATTTTTAAGGAAATAGTGGAAGACATGATGGAGGTGTTCATGGACGATTTCTCTGTGTTCGGCAATTCTTGTAAAAATTGTTTAAATAATCTTGATCATGTTCTTCAATGCTACGAAGGCACGGATTTGGCACTCAATTGGGAAAAGTATCACTTTATGGTCCAAGAAGGATTAGTCCTCGGACATAAAGTTTCAAGTAAATGGATCGAGGTCGATAGAGCCAAGATCAAAGTCAAAGAAAAACTTCCCCTCCAACCAATGTTAAATCAATTATTAGTTTTCTAGGGCATGCGGGTTTTATAGGCTCTTTATTCGCAATTTTTCAAAAATTACAAAACCGCTAACACAATTATTAGAAAAAGAATCTGCGTTTATTTATGATGAAGAATGTTTAAAAGCGTTTAATAAAATTAAAAATAAACTTATCAATTCGCCAATTTTAATAGCGCCGAATTGGTCTTTACCGTTTGAAATTATGTGTGATGCAAGTGATTTTTAGTATGGGCTTTTTAGGCCAACGGGTGAATAAATATTTTCACCCAATTTTTATGCAAGTAAAATGCTCATATCCGCGCAATCTAATTATATAACAACAAAAAAGAGCTTTTGGCAATAATTTTGGCGTTTGATAAATTTCGATCATATATAACGCTTTCAAAAGTTAATATTTTTACAGATCACACAGCTCTCCGGTATTTACTAAATAAAGGAGAAGGAAAACCCCAACTGCTAAGATGGATACTCCTACTTCAAGAATTTGATTTGGAGATCCGAGACAAGAAGGGAGCAGAGAATGTAGCGGCCAACCACATCTCACGGTTGGAGAATCTGGCTGCAAGGACACTAGTTGAGGCTGAAATAAATGACAAATACCCTGAAGAGCGCCTCCTCACTATAAATAAGGTAATGACTTCTTCCACCCATTATTGCGCAGATCTTGCCAACTATTTAGTGGCACGGGTCCCAAAAGATTATAAAAGCCAACAAAAGAAGAAATTCTTTTCGGACTTAAAAAATTATTTTTGGGAGGACACATTTATATTTCGTGTCTGCACAAACCAATGGTAAGAAGGTGTATTATGGGCAAGGAAGATAAACAAATTCTGCGGCACTGCCACGAAGGACCAACCTGTGGACATTACCAAGCAAACCGGACCACTAGGAAGGTGTTAGAGGTGGGCTTCTATTGGCCCACCTTATTCAAAGATGCTGAAATTTTTGTGAGTAAATGCGATAGCTGCCAAAGGTCAGGAAATATTTCTAACCGGGTCGAAATGCCCCAAAATATAATTTTATAATGCGAAATTTTTTATTTATGGGGAAAAGATTTCGTAGGTCCTTTACCTTCTTCGTTTAATAATAAGTAAATTCTTGTTGCAGTCGATTACGTGTCGAGGTGGGCAGAAGCACAAGCCCTTCCCACCAATGATTCGAGAGTCCTCGTAAATTTTTTTAAAAAATTATTTTCACGATTTGGCACACCCCTCACACTAATTAGTGATAGGGGCACACATTTTTGTAACCGCCAACTTGCTAAAATTTTAGCAAAGTATAGAGTTACACACAAGCTTTCTACTGCCTATCACTGATGAGTCCCAGTTATATACCCTTTTATGGACTCATCCGGGCTAGTTTCATGCATATGCACTTCACTTTTAGTTCATTATTGCGTATATTTCACTTGAACACATTTCTTCACAAAGTGCACTCTTTGGGCCTGTTTTGGTGTGCAATTGCGCGCTATGTTTGTTGGGGGTAAGCATATGGTGCTTCCCAACCCTTTTTCTGTATTTGGATTGAGCTGGAAGGGTATTCCCAGCTGTGTGATTGCTGTTTGGTGCTTTGCAGGTGGGTAGATCATCCATTATGCCCAGATTTCATGTCTGCATGAATCGCACGGTCGTGTGTGT
This sequence comes from Dactylorhiza incarnata, assembly GCA_033032865.1. Classification (NCBI taxonomy): domain Eukaryota; kingdom Viridiplantae; phylum Streptophyta; class Magnoliopsida; order Asparagales; family Orchidaceae; genus Dactylorhiza; species Dactylorhiza incarnata. Next base: position 2,202,560 of record JAWHQI010000224.1, read on the forward strand.
CCTTGACGCACGATCGCTTCGACTGTTCACATTCATTTATTGCCCAAAATAGTGTTCTGGATTTGGTCGTGTGTTTTTACGCACGGTCGGCTTGGACCGTGCGTGAGTAAAATGCACGAGCTCCTCTTTTTTCTAAAAAATCATTTTGTTTTATTTTGTTCACGCACTGTCGTGCGTTTCTAAAATGTACGGTCGTGCATGAACAAAATTCTGCACTTTTTCTATTTAAGCTGTGCTTTTTAGGTTTTGAAGGGACCGAACTGATATGCAATTTCATCCGCCGGGAGGGGCGACTGATCCATTTTCTTCCTCTATTCCTCCACCTTTTGCCTGAGGCCACCTCGCATCATCCAAGCGCTTCAAGGAGATGATTCTACACTCATCTTCATCGCCAAGAAAGGAGTTCTTCACATCAGACATGGTCGGATTGTAGTTTACCGGAGAAGACGGGTCCATTGGGAGGAAGTGACAGCCCACCTCTACCCCGGACGATAGTTGGGACCGAGCTAGGTTGCGGATTGACACCCCGAAGTTTCCTACTGTGAATCTACAACAAGCCTCCGGATTCGGTTGTATCTCTTGCATTTTTCTCCTCTTGGACCATTGTTATTAGTGTAATCTTCTTTATGTTGATGATGTTGCACTCTATATTTGTTGAACTTCTTGTTATCTATTATTAAATGTTTTCCTTCTTTATGAGTGCTTGAGGTGTGCTTTCGTGGTGATTATGGTGTGAGTGTTCGGTGTTGCCGCATTAGCAATTGCTAGTGGCGTGCTTTTTGACGAGGTGCTTGCGACCCTCATTCCGCCGGTGTGACTCACCTCATCCGCTTGCCTTCTCGTCCATCCACCTTGCGAAGCAGTGCGCTCAAGGCCTGCCTAGTTTCCATCTCGCCAAGCAAAGCATTGCATAGCAGCATTGCATAGGAGTAGTTATAGTTATTTTATTTTATTTTCAAAACCAAAATCCTTTTCGTCCGCATTCAATCTGCCATAAGGACTTCAATCTCAAGTCCTTTCTCAAAAGTAAACTCCACCTTACTGTGTTCCTTCGAGATCGATACTTGGGGATCACTCTCATTTTATATTACTTTAACGATCAGTACACTGCCATTTCGTGCTGTGTTTTGCTCCCGCTTATAAGCGGTGTAGGAATTCGCGTGTCAAGTTTTTGGCGCTGTTGCTGGGGAACACAGTCGTGTGAGTTTTTTGGAGAGGGAGACGAGAGGTAGAAGTTCTTCCATTTGTAAATTACATCCTTTTTTTCGGATTCTATTTTTCCTGCTTTAAATATAGGTTGCTTTAGTAAATTATTGTCGGGTGTAGTATTTTGCACAATAGTATTTTTCTTTTGAATCTAGTTATCTTCACGCAATGTGGGCCTCATTCAATATTCGTTGTCGTTGATGTGGAGATATCTCTCATGCTAGTGATAGAAGTCCAAATGGAGATAATAGCCCTAGCACTCAAGGCCCATTATATGGAGCACCAACTTCGTCTGGTACTCCATATGGTGCGCGTAAGTCCTATGGCTATTCTTCTGTGCATTTACCGGCATACTTCTTTGCGGCTCCAGCACCTGTGGTGCCAAAGAAGCCAGTAAGGCAGTGCGTGTTTTGCCAGAGCACGAATCATGCCTTGAAGGATTGTGTTGCTTATCTTCGCAAATTGGACGAGGATGACGAGACAGATATCTGGATCGTCCCGACTCCTAACTCTGACAGCACACCTTCTACTTCTAATTACGTTTATTTGTCACCTTCAAGTTTTGAAGGGAATAATGCAGACACGCTCATCAGAGTTGTGGCAGATGTATGTTCCGACATAGCTAAGCACATCTCCCCTATGCATATATTACCGTGCGTGGAGCCGATTCTTTGTGAGGAATCAGTGCTTGAATTTTATCCAAGCACTATTCCTCCCACTTATTGTGCATACTACTACATTTGTCTCTGACGACATTATTGAGGATGTTTTGCAGGATAAGGCAGGCGATTTATATGTTGTGCCTATTCCTATGGAGGAGGATATTTTCCAAGGTGACGAGGATTATACCTCAGCACCGGTGGAGGAAGTCCAAATCATGGAGGAGGCCACAGATGATCCTACCGATCCCTGCAGTATTGTCGATGATGCCGACAGTATCCTTTTGCTTCAACCTATCGGGAGTGAGACCAGGACCACTCCCCCGATTGATGTTTATTTATGTTTTTCTTCTCTTTTATTTCCTGACCCCCTTCATCATTTGAGCCTGTGCAGGTTGAGTCTTCACAGGCACTCAAGGAGGACTTGGAGCATTTTGCTCAGGTCAATGATGAGTGTATCCTCTAATTTGAGGAGGTTGATCCCTCCTCCCTAGAGGAAGCTTCACTCATTACCTTTTCCTCCTGACGCCTCCCTGAAGATGACACCTTGCTGGGCAAGGATGTTTTTAGTGAGATTTGTGAGGAGTACTCCTCCTCTTCATAGTTTTTATTCCCTCTACCTGTGACGAGCAGGTATTATTTATATTTAGGTAGGGGAGTAACTATTTATTATCGTATTGGTACCCATTACCGACACGGATATTAGAACAGTTACCTGTGCATTTCCTTTTTCACACTCCCATTAGCTAGAACTCTTAAGGTTCTGAATAAGTCGTGCTGGGATGACAATAACCCCAGTAGTTATCTTTCTTTTCTGCAATTTCTTTTCATCTTGTCCATTTAGTTCCGCCAAACAAAAAGAAAATAGACAAAAGCAAAATACAATACAGCTAACTAAATGGACAAGATGAAAAGAAATTGCAGAAAAGAAAGATAACTACGGGGTTTTTGTCATCCCATCACGACTTATTCAGAACTTTAAGAGTTCTAGCTAATGGGAGTATGAAAAAGGAAATGCACAGGTAACATTTTTAATATCCGCGTCGGTAATGGGTACCGTTACGGTGATAAAACAGTTACTTCCCTACCTAAATATAAATAATACATGCTCGTCACAGGTAGAGGGAATAAAAAGTAAGAAGAGGAGGAGTACTACTCACAAATCTCACTAAAAACATCCTTGCCCAGCAAGGTGTCGTCATGAGGGAGGCGGCAGGAGGAAAAGGTAATGAGTGAGGCTTCCTCTAGGGAGGAGGGATCAACATCCTCACATGAGAGGATACTCTCATCATTGACCTGAGCAAAATGCTCCAAGTCCTCGTTGAGTACCTGTGAAGACTCAACCTGCACAGGATCAAATGATGAAGTGGGGTCAGGAAATAAAAGAGAAGAAAAACATAAATAAATATCAATCGGGGGAGTGGTCCTGGTCTCACTCCCGATAGGTTGAAGCAAAAGGATACTATTAAAACTAAGAAATTGGTCTCTCGAGGAGTTCGGGCCCTCAACAAGTTGAGGGGTGACCGACACTTACTCCCCCCCAAGGGAGAGATCTAGGCTAAGAGGCTAAGGAACTATGAATGAGACCAAGGGCTTAGCGAGGAGGTCCCACCACACACCCGGAAGATCTTAGAGCGCTTCCCCTCCCAAGCCAATGCTAAGATTGGGCACCTTTGGAGGCTCTCTCCACCCAACAAAGAAACATAGAAGGAGAGAAGGCCAAGAGAGATGTGATGAGTCCCATTTACGTACACATATTTGGACTCATCTGGGATTATTTTCATGCATATGCACTTCACTTTTAGTCTTTTATTGCTTATATTTCACTTGAACACATTTCTTCACAAAGTGCACTCTTTGATCCCATTTTGGTGTGCAATTGCGCGCTATGTTTGTTGGGGGTAAGCACATGGTGCTCCCCAACCCTTTTTATGTATTTGGATTGAGCTGGAAGGGTATTCCTAGCTGTGTGATTGCTATTTGGTGTTGCTGTGCAGGTGGGTAGAACATCCATTTTGCCCAAATTTCATGTCTGCATGAATCGCATGGTCGTGCGTTTTCTTGACGCACGGTCGGCTGCGATCGTGCGCGTTCATTTGCGGCCCAAAACAGCATTCTGAATTTGGTTGTGCATTTTTACGCACGGTCGTGCGTTTGGTCGTGCATGAACAAAATTCTGTAACTTCTCTATTTAAATTGCGATTTTTAGGTTTTCAGGACCCGATTCAGTTCCGCCGTTTTCACCGCAAGGAGAGCTCCAGCTCCGTTTTCCTCCACCCTTCCATGAGGGCTTTGCCCTAGGCCGCCTCCATCATCCAAGATCTTCCAAGGAGAGGGATCTAGCCCTACATCCATCATCATCCAAGAAGAAGGAAGCTTTGGTCTTGTGGTCGGATCGTGACTCGAAGAAGACGGGCCATTGGAAGGTAGTGACAGCCTTCTCTACCCCGGACGAAGTTGAGGACCGAGCGTGGACGCGGATTGACAATCCAGTGATTCCAACCGTGAATCTTCGACAAGACTTCGGATTGGGTCGATTCCTTGCTTTCTCCCCTTTTATTTTGTTGATTGTATAAGCTACATTCTTCTATCTTTTGATTATGTGCACTTTGAATCTTGCTTTGTAATGTTTAATTCATGTTATGAGTTCATATTATTCGTATGTGTGTATGAGGTGCGCCCCCATCCATTTTCCATCCACATCCGTCATCACCCTCCACTCCATTATGCTAGCCTACTCTTCCATTCCGTAAGACTACTCTTCCATCCGCCAAGCTAAGCGGTGCTAGCAGCCCATGTAATCCATTCGCCTAACGAAGCAGCGCGCTCAACGCCTGCACAGTTCGATTCCGCTTGCCTACTCGTCCATCCACCCTTGCGAAGTAGTGCGTTCAAGGCCTACGTAGTTTTCCATCCCACCTGGCGAAGCATTGCATAGCGGCATTGCATAGGAGTAGTTGTAGTATTTTTTCTTTATTTCCACAAACCAAATCACCCCCTTTCGCATCCATCCGACATAAAGGACTTCAATCTCAAGTCCTTCCTCGAAGGTTAACTCCACCTTACTGTGTTCCTTCGAGATCGATACTTGGGGATTCACTCTTACATTTTATATTACTGGAACGATCGGTACACTGCCATTTCGTGTCGCAGTCTTGCTACCGCCTATAGCGGTGTGCAAAGATTCGCGCATCAAGTTTTTGGCTCCGTTGCCGGGGAACATAGTCGTGTGAGTTTTCTGGAGAGGGAGAGCTGTGAGATTGAAGTTCTTTTCCATTTGTATATCGCATGTGTTTTAATTTCGTGTTTGTAAATTCTCTTTTTATCTGTTCTTAAGTATTTCAAAAATCAGGTTTCCGCCGTTTTAAACTTTATTACGTGCATATTGAGATCAACTTCTATTTATTTTAGTTATTAATTCTTCTTTACATTAATATGTATTCTTATCAACAATGTAGGTGGTGTAGAGCGTCTAATCACTCTAGTGATGAGTGCTATTTAGGAAGCCATAATTATAATCCATGTAGTTCATCGTATGGAGAATCTAGAACTTCATACAATGAACTTACGTATTGTAAGTATGCGTCCCCATCGCGAGCATCACCTTCACCGAGTGGTTTGGCTTTTCCACAGTTAAAACCTACCAGGAAGAGCTGCTTGTGTTGTCAGAGTTTTGATCACGCGCTGAAAGACTGTGAGCAATGGAAATTGCAATTGGGATAGGATGGTGAGCCAACACTTATCTCCATTCCACTGCCTTCCTATGCCACCGCTCCTTCCATCGCTGATGATACATACGTTAGGCCCCCAGGTCATCTTGGGAGCATAACGAATGCGTCGAACAACATCGTTGTTGATCACTACGATGACATTGTGGAGTTTTCTTCCTCCATTGTGCCATCCTTTCCTGTGGATTCTGTATATGAGGATATTTCTTCACTCCTATCGGACTCTATCTTGAGTACTATTTCTACTCAGATATTTTCTTGTATCAGTATGCATGTATCTTCTGCTCTTATTGCCGAGTTTTTAGATGTGCAGGATAAACCTATGGAGCCTGAAGCTATGCTGAGTTGCACTGAGAAGGACATTTTCCTTAGTGATGAGGTTTCTACCTCATCACCGGAGGAGAAGGTCCAACTCATCATTGAAGTTCCTAGCTACTCATATTATGCCTGCAGTGTTTCTATTGCAACCGGCAATGAGTCTTTTGTGGAACCCGCCAGAAGTGAAACCGGGATCACTCCTCCTTTATTTGATTCTTTTAGTTCTTCGTCCATTTTATTTCCTAATCAACCTTCTTATAATGCAGATATTGATAAGTTCATCCTTCCTGCTTCCCCTCCTGCTTTAATTTCTAATATTGCACATATTCCTTTGCAGGTGCATGAATTTATAGACCCATTCTTGGGTAATTTTGTGAGGCAGTCATGGAAGGGAAAGCAGATGGCAATGATGAAATTAATAACATATTCTCCCTCATCATCATTGCTTGTGTTTTCCTTGAAAAACTGGGTGCAGGGTGGTAAATGCTACTTCATCCATGACCGCCAATTGGAGGAGAGGAAGAGGATGAAGAAAGATGAAATATGGAGATGGAAAGATCCTGATCTTCTGGACTGCTGTTGCTGGGTCTTTGGACCCATTTCCTTTATTTCTAGTTACTACTTTAAATCAACATATAGTTGATTTCTCCGCTGGTTGTGTAATAATAATTAGTAGACTTATTAACTTCTGCTTTTATGCTTAGACAATCTTGTAAAATGCGTAATACAGGTATTTAGTCCAGCTTGAGGACGGTAAACAAAAGCGCTACTGGGAGACAACCCAAGTTTCTGTGCTTTTAGTTTTCTCTAACATGCTAATAGTTTAGTTTTACATATATATTTTTGCGTGGAGTCTTTTCCTGCAGGTGCGCGACGATTTTCTAGTTTGGCGGATATGGGAGTGGATTCTTTAGTACATGCCAATCTTCTGGTATGCTCACTTGCTGAGCATTGGGTACTCTCTTCCACTAGCTCTATTATCTATTTCCATCGTTACATATTGTGTTGGATTGTTTAGTTTAAGTCTGGGGGGAGCTATTTTTTGTGCCCGCTCACGTGCACTATTGCATAGCATACTAGAAGCTTCTATTTAAGTTATTGTTCATTTTCATTGCACTTCACTGCACCCACTATGCACGCACTTACTTGCGAGTGCTACCGTGCCAAATTTCCTTTTGGAATGGAGCCGGGAAGTCAATTGTGTTAGCTACGAATTGTGGTTTGGAGTACGATGTTGACTCCAGTAGTGTTCTAATCGAATACTCATGTTTTGCATAGAATTTTGGTAGAAGTTATCTCTATTTTCATGCTTTGTACCTTTATTCTTATCTAATCTAGTAATTAGAGTTTTATTTTACTCAAATCATGAACCTGTGCCGATCTACTGGTAGTGTAGGTGAGTTGGTATTGAACGCTAGATTCGTATTTCTCGAGTCGGGAGAAAGAGTTATCTTTCTCGGTGGCTAAGAACTCGCCCCTAGCGACTCTCGAAACATAGGCACCGGGTAGTTCTAACGCATTAGCATGATGTAGGCCATTTTTTGGGCCGTTTGAGCTTTGAGTCAAAACCAGAAATTCACCCTTGCTAACAAATTTTGAGCTTATCCCTTCTTTTCTATTTAGCTCCATCGCTCTCGCTTAAGCCAAGATTACCAAACCTGTATGCGCACGTGTTTCGAGCTTTATAGTATAACTGATTATTGTGTTGTGCTGTTATTTATGGAAACACATTTGGATTGCTTAAATTGAAGAAAAAAAAGTATTAGTGAGATGAAAATTGAAAAGATTAGCGCTTCAAAAGAAAACAAATAAAAATAAAAATCCGAGCTTTATATTCTAATTCAGAAATTCTGAATTGTTTGATAGGAATTACTTTATATTGGGTGTTGGCGATGAACACGTCAGCTTTATTTGTTGTCGGGGTTTACAAATTATATTGCTCAAATGTGTTAGGTGTGTTAGCCTCCGAGTTTATCATTGTATATCATACCGCAACCTAAGCCACATATTTACCCGAAAGCCCTATTGACTTGTGTGTAGTTTTACCTAATGCTGTGGAGAGAGTGTGAAAGTGAGAGCTTATGGCTCCTGACACCGATGGATTTTGGTGGAGTTAGTTCTGTATCCCTTATTTTTTGAAATACTCGTCTGTGCGCGACTCTATATTCTCCCTACACGCGACTGGTAGATCGCACTTGGTTCAGCTTTTGAGAAAACTAATCTCTTATTTACTATTTTAGATATTTGTAAATTACTTTGCATAGTATAAATTTCTTCTACGAGAGTTTTATGCACATGATTATTTGATTTCGCATATTACTCCTAGCCACAATCACCTTTCTAACCCTTGTTTTTCCCGTCCGCCAAGAGTTGTTTTCTCGGGATGTGCAAACAGGTAAGTCTGGGGGTGTGATAAGTCCCATTTACATACACATATTTGGACTCATCTTGGCTTATTTTCATGCATATGCACTTCACTTTTAGCCTTTTATTGCTTATATTTCACTTGAACACATTTCTTCACAAAGTGCACTCTTTGATCCCGTTTTGGTGTGCAATTGCGCGCTATTGCTGTTGGGGGTAAGCACATGGTGCTCCCCAACCCTTTTTCTGTATTTGGATTGAGATGGAAGGGTATTCCCAGCTGTGTTATTGCTATTTGGTGCTGTGCAGGTGGGTAGAACATCCATTTTGCCCAGCTTTCATGTCTGCATGAATCGCACGGTCGTGCATTTTCTTGACGCACGGTCGGCTGCGATCATGCGCGTTCAACTGCGGCCCAAAATAGCATTCTGAATTTGGTCATGCGTTTTTACGCACGGTCGTGCGTTTGGTCGTGCATGAACAAAATTCTGCAACTTCTCTATTTAAACTGCGATTTTTAGGTTATCAGGACCCGAATCAGTTCCGCCGTTTTCACCGCAAGGAGAGCTCCAGCTCCATTTTCCTCCACCCTTCCATGAGGGCTTTGCCCTAGGCCGCCTCCATCATCCAAGATCTTCCAAGGAGAGGGATCTAGCCCTACATCCATCATCATCCAAGGAGAAGGAAGCTTTGGTCTTGTGGTCGGATCGTGACACGAAGAAGACGGGCCATTGGAAGGTAATGACAGCCTTCTCTACCCCGGACGCAGTTGAGGACCGAGCTTGGTTGCGGATTGACAACCCAGCGATTCCAACCATGAATCTTCGATAAGGCTTCGGATTGGATCGATTCCTTGCTTTCTCCCCTTTTATTTTGATGATAGTATAAGCTACATTCTTTTATCTTTTGATTATGTGCACTATGAATCTTGCTTTGTAATGTTTAATTCATGTTTATGAGTTCATATTATTCATATGTGTGTATGAGGTGCGCCCCCATCCATTTTCCATCCACATCCGTCATCACCCTCCACTCCATTACGCTAGCCTACTCTTCCATTCTGTAAGACTACTCTTCCATCTCCCAAGCTAAGCGGTGCTAGCAGCCCGTGTAAACCATTCGCCTAACGAAGCAGCGCGCTCAAGGCCTGCACAGTTTGATTCCTCTTGCCTACTCGTCCATCCTCCCTTGTGAAGTAGTGCGTTCAAGGCCTATGTATATTTCCATCCCGCCTGGCGAAGCATTGCATAGCGGCATTGCATAGGAGTAGTTGTAGTATTTTTTCTTTATTTCGACAAACCAAATCACCCCCTTTCGCCTCCATCTGACATAAAGGACTTCAATCTCAAGTCCTTCCTCGAAAGTTAACTCCACCATACTGTGTTCCTTCGAGATTGATACTTGGGGATTCACTCCCATAATTTATATTTCTTGAACGATCGGTACACTGCTGTTTTGTGCCGCATTCTTGCTACCGCCTATAGCGGTGTGCTAAGATTCGCGCATCAAGAAGTCCCCCCAAATGGTGCGCCCTTGGTCCTATTTATAGGATTTTGAACTTGGTCTACCAATAGCCACAACCTGGCCTACGAGATTACGAAAATACCCCCGGATTTGCCTTGCGAAAAGCCAAATCCCGCTATTCTGAGCCGCTAAACGCAGTCCAGAACACCCTCCCAGGGCCGGGAAAGAGGGGGTTGAGCTCCTCCCTGTCTCACCCCCTGCTGGGGATGGTGGCAAGAGGGGGGTCGGCCCCCTCCTCCTCTCGCCCCTCTGCTTGAAATGGGGGCGAGAGGGGGGTCGGCCCCCTCGCCTCCACCCGCCCCTCTGCTTGAAATGGGGGCAAGAGGGGGGTCGGCCCCCTCCTCCTCTCGCCCCTTTGCTTAAAATGGGGGCGAGAGGGGGGTCGGCCCCCTCCTCCTCTCTCCCCTCTGCATGAAATGGGGCCAGAGGGGGGTCGGCCCCTCCTCCTCTCGCCCCTCTACTTGAGATGGTGGCGAGAGGGGGGCCGGCCCCCTCCTCCTTTCGCCCCTCTGCTTGAAATTGGAGAGAGAAGGGGGTCGCCCCCCTCCTCCTCTCGCCCCTCTGCTTGAGATGGGGGAGAGAGGGGGGTCGGCCCCCTCCTCCTCTCGCCCCTCTGCTTGAGATGGGGGCGAGAGGGGTGTCGGCCCCCTCCTCCTCTTGCCCCTCTGTTTGATATGGGGGCGAGAGGGGGGTCGGTCCCCTCCTCCCCTCGCCCCTCTGCTTGAAATGGGGGCGAGAGTGGGGTCGACCCCGTCCTCCTCTCGCCCTCTGCTTGATATGGGGGCGAGATGGGGGTCGGACCCCTCCTCCTCTCGCCCCTCTGCTTGAGATGGTGGCGAGATTGGGGTCGGCCCCCTCCTCCTCTCACCCCTCTGCTTGAAATGGGGGCGAGAGGGGGGTCGGCCACCTCCTCCTCTCGCCCCTCTGCTTGACATGGGGGCGAGTGGGGGGTCGGCCCCTCCTCCTCTCGCCCCTCTGCTTGAAATGGGGGAGAGAGGGGGGTCATCCCCCTCCTCCTCTCGCCCCTCTACTTGAGATGGGTGCGAGAGGGGGGTCGGCCCCCTCCTCATCTCGCCCCTCTGCTTGAGATGGGGGCGAGAGGGGGGTCGGCCCCCTCCTCCTCTCTCCCCTCTGCTTGAAATGGGGGCGAGAGGGGAGTCGGCCCCCTCCTCCTCTCGCCCCTCTGCTTGAGATTTGTGCGAGAGAGGGGTCGGCCCCCCTCCTCCTCTCGCCCCTCTGCTCGAAATGGGGGCGAGAGGGGGGTCGACCCCCTCCTCCTCTCTCCCCTCTGCTTGAGATGAGGGCGAGAGGGGGGTCGGCCCCCTCCTCCTCTCGCCCCTCTGCTTGAGATGGGGGCGAGAGGGGGTAGGCCCCCTCCTCCTCTCGCCCCTCTGCTTGAAATGGGGGCAAGTGGGGGGTCAGCCCCCTCCTCCTCTCCGCCCCCCCCCCCCCCCCCCCCTACTTGGTTGGGCGAGCAGGAGGCTCCCGCCTCCACCGCTCGCCTCCTCTCTTCCTCTCCTGAATCATGTAGGAAAACCATGCCTTAAAAGATCCCTTGGGCCCGGGGGCCCACTCGGCGAATACAGGGTTGTACACAATCCCCGCTCTTTTCGAGGTAGGTACACGCTCGGAAAGAAAAGTCCAACCCTGCATATTCGGCGAGTGGTGCGCAACACCCATCTAGCGGAGCCATCATAGGGAAAAACACTTAGCCTCCCTGGGAGGTCATCCTGCCCTTCCGGCTAGAAAGATCCCGGTCAGTGGAACCACCCAATGGGAAAAACACTTACCTTCCCTGGGAGGTGATGGCGCAAATCATAGCACACCGCTATAGGTGGTAGCAAGACTGCGGCAAGAAACGATAGTGTACCGATCGTTCAAGTAATATAAAACGAGGAGTAATCCCCGAGTATCGAATCTCTCAAGGAACACAGTAAGGTGGAGTTAACATTCGAGGAAGGACTTGGGTTGAAGTCCTAAGGGTCGGATGGAATGCGGAAACGGGGTGATTTGGCTTTTGGAAAATAAAAGAAAACAACTACAACTACTCCTATGCAATGCCGCTATGTAGTGCTTCGCTTGGCGGGATGGAGACTAGGCAGGCCTTGAGCGCGCAGCATCGCAAGGGCGGATGGACGAGTAGGCAAGCAGAGTCGAACTGTGCAGGCCTTGAGCACACTGCTTCGTTGGGCGAATGGATTACACGGGCCTCTATGCCACGCTTCGCTAGGCGGATGGAAGAGTAGGCAAGAGGATGGAATGGTTCGCACCGGCGGAGTCGGAATGGATTACACGGGCCGCTATGCCACGCTTCGCTAGGCGGATGGAAGAGTAGGCATACGGATGAGGGTCACAAGCACCTCGTCGACAAGCACGCCACTAGCAATTGCTAGTGCGGCACACGAACGTGACGGTGGGATGGAGGATGGATGGTGGCGCACCTCGTACACATATGAACAAAATATAACTTCACATAGACATGAAATTAAGATTACAAGCACGATTCATAGTGTTCATCATCAATACATGAGAGATCTAGCTACAAACACATCAATAAGAGAAGAACAAGGCAAGAAATCGACCGAATCCGAAGGCTCATTGGAGATTCACGGTTGGAATCACCGGGTTGTCAATCCGCGTCCAAGCTCGGTCCGCAACTACGTCCGGGGTAGAGAGAGCTATCACGACTCTCCAATGAACCCGTCTTCTTTGTCTCACGATCCGGTAAAGGTTGCAAACTTCCCCTTGCTTGATGGCGATGGCGACTAAACCATCCTTGAAGCTCTAGGATGAAAGATGAGGCCGATAGGAAGCTCCAGCTCAAGATTGGCGTGAAGAACAAGCTCGGAGCACCTCCAGATGGTGGGCGGCGATGGAGGGACGAAATCGGGGCTCTGGAGCGAGAAAACGGCGGACTGAAGCGGAAGAAATGCGGAGATCCCGACCTAAATCGCGAGCAGGAATATTTATAGGCGCTGGAATAAACAGTGCGCACGGTCATTGGCGCACGACCAGTGGTCGTGCGCACTAGAATCCCGTGATCGTGCGCCTGCCTGGGCGGAGCCTGCAATGTAAGAAATTTATAAAATAAAATGTTCGCACGACCAGTGGTCGTTCGCATTATCGTAAGTGATCGTGCGCATTGGTCGAGACAGAACTCATAAAATGGGGGTTAAGTGCGCACGATCAGCGGCGCACGACCAGTGGTCGTGCACAATAGAACCAGTGATCGTGCGCAGTGTTCCTGTACAGAATTGTACTGGGAACACCTGCACGACTCTTGTTCCAACATACAACACCAATCTAGCCACTGAAGGTGGCACTTAACAATGCATGAAAACTAATAACGAAGATAAACAAGAAATAACACCAAAACGGGCCTAGAAGTGCACATAGCATGGAATAACAAATATGAGCGAAAACATGCCTAAAATGTAGTGCATAGACTAGAAAATCGGCCCAGATGAGTCCATATATGTGTATATAATTGGGACTCATCACACCCCCAGACTTACCTGTTTGCGCGTCCCGAGCAAACAAATTCTAAGCGAACGGGGAAAGAAAAGTAGATGGCTTAAAATTACAATACAGAGTACCATGCGAAGTCGCATGCTCACGTGCATAAGAAAAATAGTAGAGAAGATTTCTGATTATATAAACAGTTTATATATTTCTAAAAGAGTAAAAGCATATTATAACTACTCAAAATGGTGAACAACGGTGAATCATTTGGTCATGCATACGGAGAAAGTAAACTAAGCGCTGAGACGAGCATTGCTCAAGATCGGGATGCGGGACAAACCCCACTGAAATCCATCAGTGTCGGTGACCATAAGCTTGCCCGGTCACATTCTCCCCACGACACTGGATTGGTTCAAGGCGTGAGTCAGTAGGACTTTCAGGTTTTAATAATTGAGGCTTGGGTTACGGTGAGGTAAACAATGATAAACAAAATGGCTTATAACACATAACCCAATTGAGCTTTAAAAATAACTACCCGCGCACCAAAATCGAATGCAAATGCACCACACCCCCAGACTTGGACTTTTGCAACATAGGTGTGTGCACCGCCTACTCCCAATACATAATTTTTCTACATGATTTTTCAATAAAACTCATTTTTCTTTTTTTCTCTTTTCCTTTTCTTTTTTTTTTCTTTCTATCTTCTTTTTCTTGTCTTTTTTTCTTTCAGCAAAATTTTCAAATGAGCATATCCACAGATTCACATAATAAACACCACAATCAACACCCCCCACAATGTAAATAAAACTACAACTAAAGCTCAGATTTGGTTGTGCGACTAGGTTAGGCTTTTAGGCTTTGGTGAGATATATGTGGAGATGAATCAAGAAAAGGGTAGGCACAAAGGGGCTAGCAAGGGTAGACGAAAGGAGTGAAATAAAGGTTCAACCGGGCCAAAATAATGGCCTACGTCATTCTCACGCACTAGAACTATCCTATGCCAATGCTTCAAGAATCGCTTGGGGCAAGTTCTAGCCACCGAGAAAGATTCTCCTTTCTCCCGACTCAAGCAATACGAGTCTAGCGATCGTTTACACACATCCCTATGCTACCGTTTGATTCCACCGGATTCACCATTTGAGTAGAGTAAACAACATTTACACTAATAGAAAAATAAAATAAAACCATAAGTATAAAGAGAAGTCTAATCTACACAAATTTCTATGCAACCGAGCACTCGACTAGGAGCACTACTGGAGTCAACATTTTACTCTGCTACATAGTCCTAAGCCATCACCTAGACTTTCCCACATAAGCAGAAGAATTAAATTCACTACAGAGCACGCATACAGACGAGTACGCACTCAAGTGGGTGCTGTGGTGTGCAATGAAAATGAACAACAATTTCCAATAAGCTAAAATAAAAGTACTTCTAGCATGCTTTACAAGAGTGCACGTGAGTGGGTACAAAAACTGCTCTCCCTCAGACTTAAACTGAACAATCCACAAAATATATGACATGAAAATCAGAAAAGGATAGGGAAAGAGAGTTCCCAGTGCTCAGAAATGAGCACACCAGAAGATTGGCGTGTAAGCTAAAATGAGCCGCAGCATCCGCCATCCAGAAAAGATACCTGCATGGGTCAGCTCTGCAGAAACAAAAGAAAATAGAAAACTGAAAAAAAATACTACTAACTAAACATGGTTAGATGAAATAAAGATGCAGAAAAGAAAGATAACTACTGGGGTTATTGTCATCCCAGCACGACTTATTCAAAAACTAAAGGTTCTAGCTAATTGGCATATGAAAAAGGAAATGAACAGGTAACTGTTCTAATACGCGTGTCGGTTGTGGGTACCGATACGGCGACAGAACAGTTACTCCTCTACCCAAATAATAATACCTACATAACGCAGGTAGAGGAAACAGAAAGCAAGAAGAGGAGGAGATATCCTCACTCAACTCACCAAACACATCCTTGCCTAGCAAGGTGTCGTCAACAGGGAGGTGGCAGGAGGAAAAGGCAATGAGTGGAGCTTCCTCTACGGAGGGGGAATCAACCTCCTCACATAAGAGGATGCTCTCATCATTGACTTGGGCAAAATGCACCAAATCCTCCTGGGGTTCCTGTGAAGACTCAACCTGCACAGGCTCAGATGAAGAGGGGGGATCGAGAAATAAACAAGACGAAGAACATAAATAATAAAAAATCGGGGGAGTGGTCCCGGTCTCACTCCCATCAGGTTGGGTAAGTAAAATAATGTTTGCATTGTCATTAATGCTACAAGGTTCGGCGGGATCAACAGTGGCCATGCCTAAGATTTAGACTTCCTCCACCGGTGCTGAGGAAAACTCCTCTTCACCTAAAAGGTTGTCCTCCTCCATAGGAGTAGGCACAATACTAAGATCAACCGCCTCCTCTTGTGACACATCATCGACAATGTCGTCAGAGACGAAAGTAGTATGCACAACAGGGGGAAGATTAGTGCTCGGATAAAAGTCGAGTATCGTTTCCTCACAAAGAATCGAATCCACAAGGGGTGGTGGATGCACCGGGAGAATAGGCTCAGCAATGTCAGTGCCCATATCAGCCACACATCTGGTGACTGTGTCAACGCCATACCCTTCAAGATGTGAAGGTGGCAAAGACACATAACCGGATGTTGAAGGTGTGCCACCAGAGTTAGGATTCGGGACGATCCGTATATCCGGCTCGTCATCCTCGTCCAATTGGCGAAGATACTCGACACAGTCCTTCAAGACATGATCAGTGCTCCGACAAAACCGGCACTGCCTAGCGGGCTTCTTTGGCACAGCGGGTGCTGAAGCCGAAAAGAAGTAAGACGGTAAAGGCTCAGCAGAGTAGCCATAAGACTTACGCACACCATATGGAGTATCAGACGAAGTCGATGCTCTATATGATGGGCGAGAAGAATTATGCCCACCATTCTCCGTAGGGCATTCATCACTAGAGTGGCAGGTAGCTCTACACCAACGGCAATGGATATTAAGATGTGCCCACATAGTGTGAAGATAAAACGATTCAAAAAGAAAAATACTATTGTGCGAAATACCACACCTAACAAAAATTACTAACGCAACCTAATTAAAAGCAAGAAACAGAATACGAGGAAATAAAACAAAGGAATGCGATTTACAAATGGAAGGGCTTCTCCCTCAGGTTCTCCCTCTCCAGAAAACTCACACGACTGTGTTCCCCAGCAACGGTGCCAAAAACTTGATGGCGCAAATCTTAGCACACCGCTATAGGCGGTAGCAAGACTGCGGCACGAAACGACAGTGTATCGATCATTCAAGTAATATAAAATGAGGAGTAATCCCCGAGTATCGAATCTCTCAAGGAACACAGTAAGGTGGAGTTAACGTTCGAGGAAGGACTTGGGATTGAAGTCCTAAGGGTCGGATGGAATGCGGAAACGGGGTGATTTGGCTTTTGGAAAATAAAAGAAAACAACTACAACTACTCCTATGCAATGCCGCTATGCAGTGCTTCGCTTGGCGGGATGGAGACTAGGCAGGCCTTGAGCGCGCTGCGTCGCAAGGGCGGATGGACGAGTAGGCAAGCGGAGTCGAACTGTGCAGGCCTTGAGCGCACTACTTCGTTGGGCGAATGGATTACACGGGCCGCTATGCCACGCTTCGCTAGGCGAATGGAAGAGTAGGCAAGCGGATGGAATGGTTCGCACCGGCGGAGTCGGAATGGATTACACGGGTCGCTATGCCACGCTTCGCTAGGCGGATGGAAGAGTAGGCATACGGATGAGGGTCACAAGCACCTCGTCGACAAGCACGCCACTAGCAATTGCTAGTGCGGCACAGGAACGTGACGGCGGGATGGAGGATGTATGGTGGCGCACCTCGTACACATATGAACAAAATATAACTTCACATAGACATGAAATTAAGATTACAAGCACGATTCATAGTGTTCATCATCAATACATGAGAGATCTAGCTACAAACACATCAATAAGAGAAGAACAAGGCAAGAAATCGACCTAATCCGAAGGCTCGTTGGAGATTGATGGTTGGAATCGCCGGTTTGTCAATCTGCGTACAAGCTCGGTCCGCAACTACGTCCAGGGTAGAGAGAGCTGTCACGACTCTCCAATGAACCCGTCTTCTTCGTCTCACGATCCGGTAAAGGTTGCAAACTTCCCCTTGCTTGATGGCGATGGCGGCTAAACCTTCCTTGAAGCTCTAGGATGAAGGAGGAGGCCGAGAGGAAGCTCCGACTCAAGATTTGGCGTGAAGAACAAGCCCGGAGCACCTCCAGATGGTGGGCGGCGATGGAGGGGCGAAATCGGGGCTCTAGAGCGAAAAAACGGTGGACTGAAGCGGAAGAAATGCGGAGATCCCGACCTAAATCGCGAGCAGGAATATTTATAGGCGCTGGAATAAACAGTGCGCACGGTCATTGGCGCACGACCAGTGGTCGTGCGCACTAGAATCCTGTGATCGTGCGCCTGCCTGGGCGGAGCCTGCAATGTAAGAAATTTATAAAATAAAATGTTCGCACGACCAGTGGCGCACGACCAGTGGTCGTGCGCATTATCGTATTTGGTCATGCGCATTGGTCGAGACAGAACTCTTAAAATGGGGGTTAAGTGCGCACGATCAGCGACGCACGACCAGTGGTCGTGCGCAATAGAACCAGTGATCGTGCGCAGTGTTCCTGTACAAAATTGTACCGGGAACACCTGCACGACTCTTGTTCCAGCATACAACACCAATCTAGCCACTGAAGGTGGCACTTAACAATGCATGAAAACTAATAACGAAGATAAACAAGAAATAACACCAAAACGGCCTAGAAGTGCACATAGCATGGAATAACAAATATGAGCGAAAACATGCCTAAAATGTAGTGCATAGACTAGAAAATCGGCCCAGATGAGCCCATATATGTGTATATAAATGGGACTCATCAGGAGGTCAACCTGCCCTGCAGGCCAGAGAGAGCCCGGTCAGCGGAACCATCCGAGGGAAAAATACTTGCCCTCCCTGTGAGGTCAACCTGCCCTGCCAGCTAGAGAGAGCCCGGTCAACGGAACCATCAGAGGGGAAAAATACTTACCCTCCCTGGGAGGTCAACCTGCCCTGCCGGCTAGAGAGAGCCCGGTCAGCGGAACTATTTGAGTGGAAAAGTACTCTGCCTCCCTGGGAGGTCAACCTGACCTGCCGGCTATAGAGAGCCCGGTCAGCGGAACCATCCGAGGAGAAAAGTACTCAGCCTCCCTGGGAGGTCAACCTGCCGTGCCGGCTAGAGAGAGCCCGGTCAGCAGAACCATCTATGGGGAAAAATACTTACCCTCCCTGGGAGGTCAACCTGCCCTGCCGGCTAGAGAGAGCCCGGTCAACGGAACCATCCGAGGGGAAAAAATACTTACCCTCCCTGGGAGGTCAACCTACCCTGTCGGCTAGAGAGAGCCCGGTCAGCGGAACCATCCGAGGGGAAAAGTACTCAGCCTCCCTGGGAGGTCAACCTGCCCTGTCGGCTAGAGAGAGCCCGGTTAGTGGAACCATCCGAGGGGAAAAGTACTCAGCCTCCCTAGGATGTCAACCTGCCCTGCCGGCTAGAGAGAGCCCGGTCAGCGGAACCATCCGAGGGGAAAAATACTTACCCTCCCTGGGAGGTCAACCTACCCTGCCGGCTAGAGAGATCCCGGTCAGCGGAACCATCCGAGGGGAAAAATACTTGCCCTCCCTGGGGGGTCAACCTGCCCTGCCGGCAAGAGAGAGCCAGGTCAGCGGAACCATCCGAGGGGAAAAATACTTGCACTCCCTGGGAGGTCAACCTGCCCTGCCGGCTAGAGAGAGCCCGGCCAACGGAACCATCCGAGGGGAAAAATACTTGCCCTCCCTGGGAGGTCAACCTGCCCTGCCTGCTAGAGGGAGCCCGGTTAGCGGAACCATCCGAGGGGAAAAGTACTCAGCCTCCCTGGGAGGTCAACCTGCCCTGCCGGCTAGAGGGAGCCCGGTCAGCGGAACCATCCGAGGGGAAAAGTACTCAGCCTCCCTGGGAGGTCAACCTGTCGTGCCAGCTAGAGAGAGCCCGGTCAGTGGAACTATATAAGGGGAAAAATACTTACCCTCCCTGGGAGGTCAACCTGCCCTGCCGGTTAGAGAGAGTCCGGTCAGCGGAACCATCCGAGGGGAAAAATACTTGCCCTCCCTGGGAGGTCAACCTGCCCTGCCGGCTAAAGAGAGCCCGGTCAGCGGAACCATCAGAGGGGAAAAATACTTGTCGTCCCTAGGAGGTCAACCTAACCTGCCGGCTAGAGGTATCCCGGTCAGCGGAACCATCCGAGGGGATAAATACTTGCCCTCCCTTTGAGGTCAACCTGCCCTGCCGGCTAGAGGGAGCCCGGTCAGCAGAACCATCCGAGGGAAAAGTATTCAGCCTCCCTGGGAGGTCAACCTGCCCTGCTGGCTAGAGAGAGTCCGATTAGCAGAACCATCTGAGGGGAAAAGTACTCAGCCTCCCTGGGAGGTCAACCTGCCCTGTCGGATAGAGAGAGCCCGGTCAGCGGAACTATCAGAGGAGAAAAATACTTACCCTCCCTAGGAGGTCAACCTGCCCTGCCGGCTAGAGAGAGTCCGGTCAGCGGAACCATCCAAGGGGAAAAATACTTACCCTCCCTGGGAGGTCAACCTGCCCTGCCGGTTAGAGAGAGCCCGGTCAGCGGAACCATTTGAGGGGAAAGTACTTAGCCTCCCTTGGAGGTCAACCTGCCCTGTCGGCTAGAGAGAGCCCGGTCAGCGGAACCATCCGAGAGGAAAAGTATTCAGCCTCCCTTGGAGATTAACCTACCCTGCCGGCTAGAGAGAGCCCGGTCTGCGGAACCATCTGAGGGGAAAAATACTTACCCTCCATGGGAGGTCAACCTACACTGCCAGCTAGAGAGAGCCCGGTCAGCGGAACCATCCGAGGGGAAAAATACTTGCCCTCCCTGGGAGGTCAACCTGCCCTGCTGGCCAGAGAGAGTCCGGTCAGCGGAACCATCCGAGGTGAAAATTACTTTCCCTCCTTTGGAGGTCAACCTACCCTGCCGGCTAGAGGGAGCCCGGTCAGCAGAACCATCCGAGGGGAAAAATACTTGCCCTCCCTGGGAGGTCAACCTTCCCTGCCGGCTAGAGGGAGCCCGGTCAGCGGAACCATCTAAGGGGAAAAGTACTCAGCCTCCCTGGGAGGTCAACCTATCCTGTCGGCCAGAGAGAGCCCAGTCAGTGGAACCATCTGAGGGGAAAAGTACTCAGCCTCATTGGGAGGTCAACCTGCCCTGCCGGTTAGAGAGAGCTCGGTCAGCGGAACCATCCGAGGGGAAAAATACTTACCCTCCCTAGGAGGTCAACCTGCCCTGCCGGCTAGAGAGAGCCCGGTCAGCGGAACCATCCGAGGGGAAAAATACTTGCCCTCCCTGGGAGGTCAACCTGCCCTGCCGACCAGAGAGAGCCCGGTCAGCTGAACCATCCGAGGGGAAAAATACTTGCCCTCCCTGGGAGGTCAACCTTCCCTGCCGGCTAGAGGGAGCCCGGTCAGCGGAACCATCCAAGGGGAAAAGTACTCTGCCTCCCTGGGAGGTCAACCTGTCCTGCCGGCTAGAGAGAGACCAGTCAGCGGAACCATCTGAGGGGAAAAGTACTCAGCCTCCCTGGGAGGTCAACCTGCCCTGCCGGTTAGAGAGAGCCCGGTCAGCGGAACCATCCGAGGGGAAAAATACTTACCCTCCCTGGGAGGTCAACCTGCCCTGCCGGCGAGAGAGAGCCCGGTCAGCAGAACCATCCGAGGGGAAAAATACTTGCCCTCCCTGGGAGGTCAACCTGCCCTGCCGACCAGAGAGAGCCCGGTCAGCGGAACCATCCGAGGGGAAAAATACTTGCCCTCCCTGGGAGGCCAAACTGCCCTGCTGGCTAGAGGGAGCCCGGTCAGCGCAACCATTCGAGGGGAAAAATACTTTCCCTCCCTGGGAGGTCAAACTACCCTGCCGGCTAGAGGGAGCCTGGTCAGCGGAACCATCCGAGGGGAAAAATACATAGCCTCCCTGGGAGATCAACCTACCCTACCGGCTAGAGAGAGCCCGGCCAGCGGAACCATCCGAGGGGGAAAATACTTGCATTCCCAGGGAGGTCAACCTGCCCTGCCGGCTAGAGAGAGCCTGGCCAGCGGAACCATCCGAGGGGAAAAATACTTACCCTCCCTAGGAGGTCAACCTGCCCTGCCGGCTAGAGAGAGACCGGCCAGCGAAACCATCCGAGGGGAAAACACATAGAAAAACTTTCATTACATTAGTCATCCGGTTACATGCAAGAAAAACTAAGTATGGAAATAAACCATCACAATACATGGATTTAAAGAAAAAGCTAAGCACGGAGACCGGGACTCGGACTTCTACTCCCAGGCATGGTCCTCCTCGACCTCCTCTGGTTGCTGACGTTGCGACTTTGGTCCCCTCGTCTCCCTCATTTCCATGAACTCGGGCAGGCAGATGTCGCGTGACCCTCCTCATCGTGGAAGTCACAGTAAGGTAACTCCGCCTGGACGCCCCCTCTTCCTCCCCTACGATTTCTTCTTCTGTGGCCAATCGCCATGGTTTGCTGTGGTTGTGGAGAGGGTGCCTTTGGTCCCTTCCTCCACCCTAGGAGGTCGGGCCCCTCTTCTTGGAAGTTGTCCTCCTCTTGGGAGCCCCTACCCTCCCCCCTGCTGCTTGCCTCCGGCTCACTTAGCTTGGCCAACCTTCTCACGAACTCTGGGTTGGCCTCCTCACTCTCAACTTCTTCCGCCACCCTTTCCATCAACTCCTCAAAAGACAAAGGAGCTCTCCTCTTGAGGTCCCTCTTGAAGAATCCCCCCTACAGCCCCACGATGAAAGTGAGCTGGAGGGTGTAGCCTGGCACCTCTTGGGTGAGGAGAACCTCCTCCTGGAACCGATCAACATAGTGAGCCAGTGACTCCCTTGGCTCTTGCTTGATCTTGAAAAGTGCTTCGGCATCTTTCTTCCTCTTCCTTGACATTGAGAAGCGTAGCAAGAAAACTCAGCGCAAATATTTGAAGGCATAGATGGATCCTGCAGGGAGCTGGTTGAACCAATCTCTAGCCTTCTCCTTCAGAGTTGTCGCGAAGAGTCGACACTTGAAAGCGTCCGACATGGGCCTGATGGAGACCATGTCCTCAAACCACTGCAGGTGCAGGACGGGGTCATCCTTTCCGGGGTAGTGAGACATCTCCAGCCTTTCGGACCCCTCTGGAATCGGGGCCGAGAGGATCAGCTCACACAAAGGACTTCCTATGCTCGCCCCCCTTTGGGGATGGGCGAGATGGGGTACGACACCTCCCCACTCACCCCCTTGGATCTGGGCGAGTGGGGGTCTGGGAGGAGGAGGGGGCCGACCCCCCTCTCGCCCCCATTTCAAGCAGAGGGGCGAGAGGAGGAGGGGGCCAAACCCCCTCTCACCCCCATCCCTAAAAGGGGAGTGAGACAGGGAGGAGGTCAGCCCCCTCTTGCCCGGCTCCAGGAGGGTGTTTTGGACTGCGTTTAGTGCCTCAGAACAGCGGGATTTGGCTATTCGCATGCCAAATCTGGGGGTATTTTCGTAATCTCGTAGGCCAGGTTGTGGCTATTGGTAGACCAAGTTCAAAATCCTAAAAATAGGACCAAGGGGGCACCATTTAGGGGGACTTCTCTCTTGGCCTTCTCTCCTCCTATGTTTCTTTTTTGGGTGGAGAGAGCCTCCAAAGGTGCCCAAGCTTAGCATTGGCTTGAGAGGGGAAGCGCTCTAAGATCTTTCGGGTGTGTGGTGGGACCTCCTCGCTAAGCCCTTGGTCTCATTCCTAGTTCCTTAACCTCTTAGCCTTGAGCTCTCCCTTGGGGGGAGTAAGTGTCGGTCACCCCTCAACTTGTTGAGGGCCCGAACTCCTCGAGAGACCAATTTCTTGGTTTCAACATTATAATGCGGTGAGCGTGGAGAGTGACCAACCCAAGAAACTCTCAAGCTAAGCTCCATGGCTGGAGGTGGAGGATCCGACCCAGGCCACTCGCAACCCCCGGTGGTTGGAGTGACGTTCGAGATGTTTGAAAGATTCAAGCGGGAGGTCCTGCAGACCTTGCAGCTAACTTTCACCACGATAGGCGAAGGCAGGAGAGGAATTGGTCCGGAGGTCTCACCTCAGCAGGTGAGCGAGAGAACTCTCGGCCAGCAATCCAGGAAGGAGGTGCCAGTGGGGGGAGTGGGGAGGCATTCGGCCCCCACTTGCCCAGTCCCCTAGGAGGGGGCAAGTGGGGAGGCCCCAGCCCCTCCCCCCTCTCGCCCCCATCTCAAGCAGAGGGGCGAGAGGAGGAGGGGGCCGACCACCCTCTCGCCCCAATTTCAAGCAGAGGGGCAAGAGGGGGGTCGGAGGGGATGGCGAGACAGGGAGGAGGTTAACACCATCTCGCCCGGCCCCGGGAGGGTGTTCTGGACTGCGTTTAGTGCCTCGGAACAGTAGGATTTGGATATTTGCAGGCCAAATCCGAGGGTATTGTCGTAATATCGTAGGCCAGGTTGTGGCTATTGGTACACCAAGTTCAAAATCCTATAAATAGGACCAAGGGGGCAACATTTGGGGGAACTTCTCTCTTGGCCTTCTCTCCTCCTATGTTTCTTTTTTGGGTGGAGAGAGCCTCCAAAGGTGCCCAAGCTTATCATTGGCTTGGGAGGAGAAGCGCTCTAAGATCTTTCGGGTGTGTGGTGGGACCTCCTCGCTAAGCCCTTGGTCTCATTCCTAGTTCCCTAGCCTCTTAGCCTAGAGCTCTCCCTTAGGGGGAGTAAGTATCGGTCACCCCATGATGCGAT
Source organism: Dactylorhiza incarnata (assembly GCA_033032865.1). Taxonomy (NCBI): domain Eukaryota; kingdom Viridiplantae; phylum Streptophyta; class Magnoliopsida; order Asparagales; family Orchidaceae; genus Dactylorhiza; species Dactylorhiza incarnata. Next base: position 2,226,676 of record JAWHQI010000224.1, read on the forward strand.
AGTTTCGGCAAGTGCACCGGTCGCGCAAGTAATAATAATGGGGAAAATCCCCGAGTGTCGGTCTCTTGAGGAACACAGTAAGGTGGAGTTAGGTTTCGAGGAAGGACTTGAGATCGAAGTCCTTAGTCGATGCTACAATGAATGGGTGGTTTGGTTTGCAAGTAATTAAATAAAATACTATGCCTACTCCTATGCAATGCCGCTATGCAATGCTTCGATTGGCGGGATGGAGACTAGGCAGGCCTTGAGCGCGCTGCGTCGAAAGGGCGGATGGGCGAGAAGGCTGACGAATTGAGGGTCGCAAACACCTCTTCAACAAGCACGCCACTAGCAATTGCTAGTGCGGCACCGGACATGGTAATGGAGCGGAAAATCGATCGGGGCGCACCTCATTAACACAAATGAACAAAATGATTTCATAATCATGAAATAAGCAATCTTAAACATCATTCATAGCGTTCATCATCGATATAAAGAGAATACAACACTATAACCACATAAGTAGAGGGAAAAGGGCGAGAGATACGACCGAATCCGGAGTCTCGTTGTAGATTCACGGTAGGAAGCACCAGGTTGTCAATCCGCGTCCTAACTCGGTCCCAACTGCGTCCGGGGTAGAGGAGGGCTGTCACACCTCCCAATGAACCCGTCTTCTCCAGCGATTTACCATCTGGCCACGTCTCAAGCGAAGAACCTCTTCATTAGCGATCAAAGTGAGTGTAGGAACCCTTCTTTCAAGCCCTTGGATGATGGAGGAGGCCTAGGGGATGAAATCCCTCTGAAAACGGCGAAAACGGCGGACGGAACGGAGCCAAATTGCGTCTCTCCGACCTAATTCGCGATCAGGTCATTATATAGGCGCTGAATTAAACAGTGCGCACGGTCAGTGGCGCACGACCAGTGGTCGTGCGCACTAGCGTCGGTGGTCGTGCGCAATAGATGAAACAGAACTCATAAAATTACTGGTGAGTGCGCACGAGCAGTGACGCACGACCGGTGGTCGTGCGCACTGGAGACGATGATCGTGCGCACTACAGCAGACAGAACTCAAGAATTTAATGGTCAATGCGCACGAGCAGTGGCGCACGACCGATGGTCGTGCGCACTGGAGTCGATGGTCGTGCGCACTGCACCAGACAAAACTCGTGAAAAAGGGTTAAGTGCGCACGATTAGTGGCGCACGACCGGTGGTCGTGCGCACTAGAACAAGTGATCGTGCGCAGTGTTCCTGTGTAGAATTGCACCGGAAACACTTGCACGCCTCCTATTCCAGCACAAACACAGATCTAGCCACTGAAAGTGGCACTTAACAACATATGAATACTACTAAAGATAATACACACGAAAACACACCAAAGTGGGCCTAAATGTGCACCTAGCATGGGTTATCAAATATAGACTATAATAAGGCTAAAGTGCGTGATATTGACAAAATAACGGCCCGGATGAGTCCATAAATGTATATATGATCAGGACTCATCACACCCCCAGACTTAACTGTTTGCGCGTCCCGAGCAAACGAATCTGGTGGAATGTGAAAACGATAGCTAACATAGAGAATTACACAAGGGAGTACGGTGCGAAGTAACGTACGCATGCGAGTAGAAATTCTAGTAGAAGAAGATTCTAATTATGCTAACTAATTTACGTAAGTATTAAAGCGTAAGTAAAGATTTAGTCCTACTCAGTTGGTGAATTATGAAGAATTTGACGATCATGCCCAGTATGAAAGTGACGAGACACTGAGGCGGGTGTTGCACAAGATCGGGGCTTAGGAATAACTCCGCTGAAATCCATCAACGTCGTGAACCATACGCTTGCCCGGTCACACTCTCACCACGGCGCTAGCAAACTCACAAATCAAATCAGTAGGACTTATAGGATTAAAACGGGGCTTAGGTTACGGTATGATATTCAAAGTTAAACACGATGGCTGCGCAACCCAAGTGAGCTATCGGAACGCTGCACCCCACAAACCACAAACTACGCTCGTGTGACACACCCCCAGACTTATCATGAAAACCAGGTGTGCACACGGCCTACTTCACAAACACCAACAGATTTTCTGTTTTTAGCTCGGGAGGACTTTTTTTTTTTAAATACTCTTTTTTTTTTCTTTTACATATTTCACTTCTTTTGTGTAACCCCCGGTTGGTTCAAAATCAGCGGATGGACATTATTTTCCCATCATAACACAATGATTCCACACTCCACACAAGTTTAGAATTATGACCGCAGTTAAAAACGTTTTGGTTGCGGGAGTAGGATAGGCTCCAGGCTTTGGTGGATGAAGAGGAGCTGAACAAAGGATTGGTAGGCACAAAATTGGCTTGCAAAGGGAATGAAATGGACATGGAATAACAAAGCTCAAACTAGCCAAAGGGTGGCCTACATCATGCTTGACTCAACGAGTAGCTCTCACCCATGCTTCGAGAGTCGCTTGGGGCAAGTTCTTAGCCCACGAGAAAGATAAACCTTCCTTCCGACTCGAGCAACACACGACTAGCAATCATGCACACACAATACCGGGTTATCGTCAATTTCATACAAATTCAGCATTTGAGTATACTAAATCTAAATTTACGCAGAAATACTAAATATAAATTAGATGCATAAAGAAAATCTAGTTCTACTCAAATTCTACCATAACATGCGACGTGACTAGTACACTACATGAGTCGACATCGTGCTCCAAATAATAATTCCTATGTTAACAAACTATTTCACATTCCAACCAAACTAATTTTAAACGGAACAACACAAAAAGACAAGCACGCACTCAAGTGGGTGAAGTGGTGTGTAAGGAATGCAACAATGATAATGATAATGAAAAATAAAAAGCAACCTTCTAGTATGCAATGCAGCTCGTGCACAGTGGATAATAACAACCGCTCCCCCAGACTTAAGCTAAACACGATATCTAGAAATTTGAAGCTGAAAGAGGGGAGGAAGTGTTACCCAATGCTCAGAAATGAGCATACCAGACGATTGGCGTTTAAGATCAAGAACAGTCCGCAACGTCCGCCATCATGAGAAACAAAGGCCACCTGAAAGTTATACACTAGAGCAACAAAAATAGTGAAAACTGAACTAAACATGTGAGAGCACAAAAAGAAAAAAAAATCAAGAAATCTAAGTTATCACCCATGGGAGTGAACTTGTTCCTGCCATTAATATTGAGCACTCGCACACAAAATAAGGGAACAGAAAAAGCTGAATAAATAAACTATGCCCAGAAGAGCATTCCACAAGCAAAATGTTATTATTACAATTAATAAAAGATAAGGAGTTCAAACGACTCAACAAAAGAAACTAAACAGAAAACAAGGCTTAGAATATCTCGCATGCAGGGGGGGAAGATCACTCGTCGTCGCTGTCGCTATCTAACACCACAACGGACGGCGACCGTCTGGAAGATGATGCGGCCCGACCCGGAGGTGGGGGAATATTTAGCCCTCCCCGCAATGCCTGCTGATAGACGAAATCCGTAAGCCAGTACTGGTTTGCCTCCAAATCGGAGAGGCGCCGATCGAAACTTGGCACCTCCGGTGCTCTAGAAGAACTACCCTCTTCCTTGGCTCTCCGCTCCTGCTGAAATGAATGCCTTCGCGGCTGCAGAAGGGCTACCTCGCGGTGAGTATTTGGCGGCTCAGCCGGCTCTCCGTGCTCCTCGTCGCCTTGCCTCTCCCTAGGCGCATCTCCCGGCATCACGACCACAAAGTGTCTACTACTCTTCTTCCCCACGACCCGTAATAGATGGAAACTCACCATGGTGGCCCGCGTGATGAATGAGGGTGCAGTCACCTGCACCATCGGAGGCAGATGACTCCAGATCCCCAAGCTTTTGGCAATGCGGGTGATATAGTAGGCACCACCAATGGCGCCTGTGAGACCGTAGGTAGCCTCGTGATGGAAGAAGAAGGCCAACATGTAGCCGAGATGCAAGGGCTGCCAAAATTCCATACTATAGAGGGAGATCAGATCCTGCCACCCCACTACATTCTGACTAAGGGCACGGGCGACAAGAGAGTGGCTAAGGACGTGCTGCAGGTATCGGAGAGCAGGCGCGACGATCCATGTGGATTTACTTTTTCTGGCCACATATTCTTCATCACGACCCGTGAGGGCACACCACGCGGCACGCGGGGTAACACCATCAGGGAAGGAGACATCCAAATCCAGAAAAGGGATCGTCGTGGCCTCGGCTTCGGTGTAAAATCCAGCGTGCACCGCCAACTCGGATAAGGAGAGAGTGAAAACCTTGCCCAAAATTCGGAAAGAGCACTTTCCCGGACGTTGACCGGAGGGCAACACTTCCCACTCAAACGTAGCAAGAAATTCCAAGGTGAGCTCCCGGTAGCCGAGGTCATTGCACTCGAACACCCTGCTCCAATGATCGAAATAATAGCGCTGGCGGACGGCCTCCCCCAACTCCCCATTGTCGCCGATAGAGTTCAACTCGTTCCAATCCACGAGACGCTGTGATAGGAATGGCTTCTCCTTAAGAGAATTGAATCGCCGCGTATGCGAATCCTTAGAAAAAGTCGCCATCCTAGCGAGGATCTGAGCAGGAGAGGCGGAAGAGCGGCCGGAGCGTTGGTAGACCTTTTGACGATCTCTGGAGCTCATGGCGGCAGGAGGGCAAAGGAAGGAGGAGAAATAGGGAAAGGGCTCACCGGAAGGGAAGGAGGCGCACGATCGGCGGCAAGCAGGCAGAAACGGCGCACGGACGTCGGCGAATGAGAACCCTAGATCGTGCGCGAAAGGCTCGGGCGGACGGGCTTTTTATAAAAATCTGGGCCGATCGCACGACCAGTGGTCGTGCGCTATAAGTAGTGCGCACGATCAGTGATCGTGCGCTTTAGGAATTTTTCAGCGGCCAAAATTTTAGTAAAAACTCCATTCACCATGCAGTTTACGCACAAACAGGAGTCAACACACGCAGCGAGACATTCATAGCCTTAACAAAAACTCAACTAAACCAAACAAAATAAAGTTTCAGGAAAAATAAGGATAACTACTGGGGTTAATGTCATCCCAGCACGACTTATTCGAAAATATAAAAGTTCTAGCTAATGGGCCTATGGAAGGAGAAGTGCACAGGTAACTGTTCTAATATGCGTGTCGGTAACGAGTACCGATACGGTGATAGAACAGTCACCCCTCTACTTAAATAAAGATACCTGCTCCTCACAGGTAGAGGGTAGAGAACGTAAGAAAAGGAGGAGGCCTGGTCCTCGCTCATCTCACGAAACACATCCTTGCCTAGCAAGGTATCGTCAACAGGGTGGTAGCAGGAGGAAAAGGCAATGAATGGAGCTTCCTCTACGGAGGGGGAATAAACCTCCTCACATGAGAGGATGCTCTTATCATTGACTTGAGCAAACAGCTCCAAGTCCTCCTGAAGCACCTGTGAAGACTCAACCTGCACCGGCTCAGATGACGAAAGGGGGTCAGGAAATAAAAGAGATGAAAGACATAAATGATCAAACATCGGGGGAGCGGTCCCGGTCTCACTCCCATCAGGTTGGGGAAGCAAAATAATGCTTGCATTGTCATCAATGCTACAAGGCTCGGCGGGATCAACGGTGGCCAAGCTTAGGATTTGGACTTCCTCCACCGGTGCTAAGGGAGACTCCTCTTCACCTAGAAGGTTGTCCTCCTCCATAGGAATAGGCACAACACTCTGATCAACCGCCTCCTCTTGTGACACCTCATCGACAATGTCGTCGGAGACGAGTGTAGTGTGCACAACAGCGGGAAGAATCGAATCCACTAGAAGTGGTGGATGCACTGGGAGAATAGACTCAGCAATGTCGGTGCCCAAATCAGCCACACATCTGGTGACTGTGTCAACGCCATACCCTTTAAGATGTGAAGGTGGCAATGACACAAAACTGGATGTTGAAGGTGTGCCGCCAGAGTTAGGATTCGGGACGATCCGGATATCCGGCTCGTCATCTTCATCCAATTGGCGACGAAAAACAGCACAATCCTTCAGGGCATGATCTGTGCTCCGACAAAACTGGCACTGCCTAGCGGGCTTCTTTGGCACAGCGGGGGCTGGAGCCGAAAAGAAGTATGACGGTAAAGGCTCAGCAGAGTAGCCATAAGACTTACGCGCACCATATGAAGTACCAGATGAAGTCGGTGCTCCATATGCTGGGCTGCAGGAACTATGCCTACTATTCTCCGTAGGGCATTCATCTCTAGAGTGAGAAGTATCTCTACACCAACGGCAACGAATATTGAGATGTGCCCACATAGTGTAAAAATAATACGATTCAAGATAAGAATGCTATTATGCAGACACTATACCAAACAGAAATTACTAAAGCAACCTAATATTAAATAAGAAAGCGGAATAAAAAGAACAGAAATAAAATTTAAAGGATGCAATTTACAAATGAAAGGGCTTCTCTCTCAGATTCTCCCTCTCCAGAAAACTCACACGACTGTGTTCCCCGGCAACGGCGCCAAAAACTTGATGCGATAGTTTCGGCAAGTGCACCGGTCGCGCAAGTAATAATAATGGGGAAAATCCCCGAGTGTCGGTCTCTTGAGGAACACAGTAAGGTGGAGTTAGGTTTCGAGGAAGGACTTGAGATCGAAGTCCTTAGTCGATGCTACAATGAATGGGTGGTTTGGTTTGCAAGTAATTAAATAAAATACTATGCCTACTCCTATGCAATGCCGCTATGCAATGCTTCGATTGGCGGGATGGAGACTAGGCAGGCCTTGAGCGCGCTGCGTCGAAAGGGCGGATGGGCGAGAAGGCTGACGAATTGAGGGTCGCAAACACCTCTTCAACAAGCACGCCACTAGCAATTGCTAGTGCGGCACCGGACATGGTAATGGAGCGGAAAATCGATCGGGGTGCACCTTATTAACACAAATGAACAAAATGATTTCATAATCATGAAATAAGCAATCTTAAACATCATTCATAGCGTTCATCATCGATATAAAGAGAATACAACACTATAACCACATAAGTAGAGGGAAAAGGGCGAGAGATACGACCGAATCCGGAGTCTCGTTGTAGATTCACGGTAGGAAGCACCAGGTTGTCAATCCGCGTCTTAACTCGGTCCCAACTGCGTCCGGGGTAGAGGAGGGCTGTCACACCTCCCAATGAACCCATCTTCTCCAGCGATTTACCATCCGGCCACATCTCAAGCGAAGAACCTCTTCATTAGCGATCAAAGTGAGTGTAGGAACCCTTCTTTCAAGCCCTTGGATGATGGAGGAGGCCTAGGGGATGAAATCCCTCTGAAAACGGCGAAAACGGTGGACGGAACGGAGCCAAATTGCGTCTCTCCGACCTAATTAGCGATCAGGTCATTATATAGGCGCTGAATTAAACAGTGCGCATGGTCAGTGGTGCACGACCAGTGTTCGTGCGCACTAGCGTCGGTGGTCGTGCGCAATAGATGAAACAGAACTCATAAAATTACTGGTGAGTGCGCACGAGCAGTGACGCACGACCGGTGGTCGTGCGCACTGGAGACGATGATCGTGCGCACTACAGCAGACAGAACTCAAGAATTTAATGGTCAATGCGCACGAGCAGTGGCGCACGACCGATGGTCGTGCGCACTGGAGTCGATGGTCGTGCGCACTGCACCAGACAGAACTCGTGAAAAAGGGTTAAGTGCACACGATTAGTGGCGCACGACCGGTGGTCGTGCGCACTAGAACAAGTGATCGTGCGCAGTGTTCCTGTGCAGAATTGCACCGGAAACACTTGCACGCCTCCTATTCCAGCACAAACACAGATCTAGCCACTGAAAGTGGCACTTAACAACATATGAATACTACTAAAGATAATACACACGAAAACACACCAAAGTGGGCCTAAATGTGCACCTAGCATGGGTTATCAAATATAGACTATAATAAGGCTAAAGTGCGTGATATTGACAAAATAACGGCCCGGATGAGTCCATAAATGTATATATGATCAGGACTCATCACCCCTCAACTTATTGAGGGCCCGAACTCCTCGAGAGACCAATTTCTTAGTTTCAACATTATGGTGCGGTGAGCGTGGAGAGTGACCAACCCAAGAAACTCTCAAGCTAAGCTCCATGGCTGGAGGTGGAGGATCCAACCCAGGCCACTCGCAGCCACCGGTGGTTGGAGTGACGTTCGAGATGTTTGAAAGTTTCAAGCGGGAGGTCCTGCAGACCTTGCAGCTAACTTTCACCACGATAGGCGAAGGCAGGAGAGGAAGTGGTCCGGAGGTCTCGCCTCAGCAGGTGAGCGAGAGCACTCTCGGCCAGTAATACAGGAAGGAGGTGTCAGTGGGTGGGAGTGGGAAGGCATTCGGCCCCCACTCGCCCAGTCCCCTAGGAGGGGGCAAGTGGGGAGGTCCCAGCCCCCCCTCTCGCCCCCATCTCAAGCAGAGGGGTGAGAGGAGGAGGGGGCCGACCACCCTCTCGCCCCAATTTCAAGCAGAGGGGCGAGAGCAGGAGGGGGCCGACCCCCCTCTCGCCCCCATCCCCAGCAGGGGGCGAGACAGGGAGGAGGTCAGCCCCATCTCGCCCAGCCCGGGGAGGGTGTTCTGGACTGCGTTTAGTGCCTCGGAATAGTAGGATTCGGATATTCGCAGGCCAAATCTGAGGGTATTATCGTAATATCGTAGGCCAGGTTGTGGCTATTGGTAACCAAGTTCAAAATCCTATAAATAGGACCAAGGGGGCAACATATGGGGGGACTTCTCTCTTGGTCTTCTCTCCTCCTATGTTTCTTTGTTGGGTGGAGAGAGCCTCCAAAGGTGCCCAAGCTTAGCATTGTCTTGGGAGGGGAAGCGCTCTAAGATCTTCCGGGTGTGTGGTGGGACCTCCTCGCTAAGCCTTGGTCTTATTCCTAGTTCCTTAGCCTCTTAGCCTAGAGCTCTCCCTTGGGGGGAGTAAGTGTCGGTCATCCCTCAACTTGTTGAGGGCCCGAACTCCTCGAGAGACCAATTTCTTGGTTTCAACAGTTAAGGTCAGCATCGTCGACAATGCTGCAGGGATCGGTAGGATAATCTGTGGCCTCCTCCATGATTTGGACTTTCTCCATCGGTCCTGAGGTAGAATCCTCATCGCCTTGGAAAATATCCTCCTCCATAGGAATAGGCACAACACATAAATCACCTGCCTTATCCTGCGAAATATCCTCAATAATGTCATCAGAGACAAATGTAGTAATATGCACAATAGGGGGAGGAATAATGCTTGGATAAAAGTCAAGCACGGATTCCTCACAAAGAATCGGCTCCACGCACGGTAATATATGCATAGGGGGATGTGCTCAGCTATGTCGGAACATACATCTACCACAACTCTGATGAGCGGGTTTGCATTATTCCCTTCAAAACTTGAAGGTGGCACAGCAATGTAATCAGAAGTAGAAGGTGTGCTGTCAGAGTTAGGAGTCCGGACGATCCGGATATCCGGCTCGTCATCCTCGTCCAATTGGCAAAGATAAGCAGCACAATCCTTTAAGGCATGATCCGTGCTCCGGCAAAACAAGCACTGCCTTGTTGGCTTCTTTGGCACCACAGGTGCTGGAGCCGCAAAGAAGTATGTCGGTAAAGGCACAGAAGAATTGCCATAGGACTTACCCTCACCATATGGAGTATCAGATGAAGTTGGTGCTCCATATACTAGGGCTTGAGTGTTAGGTCTATTATCTCCCTTAGTACATATATCACTAGCATGAGAAATATCTCCACACCAACGGCAACGAATATTGAATGAGGCCCATATTGCGTGAAGATAACTAGATTCAAAAGAAAAACACTATTGTGCAAAATACTACACCCGACAATAATTTACTAAAGCAACCAATATTTAAAGCAGGAAAAACAGAATCAAAAAAAAAGGATGTAATTTATAAATGGAAGAACTTTTACCGCTCGTCTCCCTCTCCAGAAAACTCACACGACTGTGTTCCCCGGCAACGGCGCCAAAAACTTGACGCGTGAATTCCTACACCGCTTATAGGCGGGAGCAAAACACGGCACAAAACAACAGTGTATTCATCGTTCAAGTAATATAAATTGGGAGTGATCCCCAAGTATCGATATCGAAGGAACACAGTAAGGTGGAGTTTACCTTTGAGGAAGGACTTAAGATTGAAGTCCTTGTGGCGGATGGAATGCGGATGAAAAGGATTTTGGTTTTGAAAATAAAATAAAATAACAACTACTCCTATGCAATGTCGCTATACAATGATTCGCTTGGCGAGATGGAAACTTGGCAGGCCTTGAGCGCACTACTTTGCAAGGAAGATGGACGAGAAGGCAAGCAGATAAGGTGAGTCGCACCAGCGGAATGAGGGTTGCAAGCACCTCATCAACAAGCACGCCACTAGCAATTGCTAATGCGACAACACCGAACACTAACACCACAATCACCACGAAAGAACACTTCAAGCACTCATAAAGCATGAAAACATTTAATAATAGATAACAAGAAGTTCAACAAATATAGAGTGCAACATCATCAACATAAAGAAGATTACACTAACAACAATAGTCCAAGAGGAGAAAAATGTAAGAGATGCAACCGAATCTGGAGGCTTGTTGTAGATTCACGGTAGGAATCGTCGGGGTGTCAATTCGCGTCCTAGCTCGGTCCCAACTATTGTCCGGGGTAGAGGAGGGCTTTCACTTCCTCCCAATGGACCCATCTTCTCCGGTAAACTACAATCCGTCCACGTCTGATGCAAAGAACTCCTTGCTAGGCGATGAATATGAGTGTAAAATCCTCTCCTTGAAGCGCTTGGATGATGTGAGGTGGCCTCAGGCAAACGGTGGAGGAATAGTGGAAGAAAACAGAGCAGTTGCCCCTTCCGGCGAAAGAAATCGCGTATCAGTTCGGTCCTTTCAAAACCTAAAAATCCCAGCTTAAATAGAAAAAGTGCAGAATTTTGTTCATGCATGACCGTGCATTTTATAAACGCACGACCGTGCGTGAACAAAATATAACATAATGACTTTTTAGACAAAAGTGGAGATCGTGCATTTTACTCACGCACGGTCCAAGCCAATCGTGCGTAAAAATGCACGACCAAATCTAGAACGCTATTTTGGTCCATAAATGAACACGCACGGTCGGAGCGATCATGCGTCAAGGAAACGCACGACCATGCGATTCATGCAGACATGAAATCTGGGCATAATGGATGATCTAGCCACTTGCAAAGCACCAAACAACAATCACACGGCTGGGAATACCCTTCTAGCTCAATCCAAATATAGAAAAAAGGTTGGGCAGCACCATGTGCTTACCCCCAACAAACATAGCGCTCAATTGCACACCAAAATAGACCCAAAGAGTGCACTTTGTGAAGAAATGTGTTCAAGTGAAATATACGCAATAATGAACTAAAAGTGAAGTGCATATGCATGAAAACTAGCCCGGATGAGTCCATAAAAGGGTATATAACTGGGACTCATCAATCACCCACAAGCAAATGGCCAAGTGGAGGTAGTGAACCATGAATTAAAATGAATCATAGAAAAAACTGTCTCCATTAATAGGAAAGATTGGTCGCTAAAATTAGGCGACGAGCTATTTGCTTATCAAACAGCGTACAAAACCGCCATCAGATGTACAATGTACCAATTAGTCTATGGAATTGCGTGTCACTTATCGGTGGAATTAGAACATCACACATTTTGGGTGCTTAAATTTTTAAATTTAGATTTAAACTTAGCCTCCGAATAATGAAAATTTCAATTAAATGAATTAAACGAATGGCGTGCAAAAACAAACAAATATTAATAAATTTTATAAGGAACGCACTAAGATTTATCATAATAAAAAATTTAAATTTCCAAAATCTTTTTCACCGTGAAATTTAGTCATTCTTTATAATTCTACACTTAAACTTTTTCTTGGAAAATTAAAATCCCGATGGTTCGTCCCCTTTATTGTAAAAGAGATTTGGCCATATGGGACCGTGTTAATAGAGCACCTGGAAAAAGTCTCTTTTAAGGTTAATGATGTCCGATTAAAACTATATCACCTCGGCGACCCTGCGTCCGGAAAAATTGAAACACTTAAATTTCCAAATTTTTATAAGAATTGTCATTTAGTTAAGTTATGTGACGATAAACAAAGCGCTCTTGGGAGGCACCCCAATGTTATCCTTTTTCATTATCTTTTGTTTTGTTTGTTTTTAACTTATTTTGCAGGTTTTGTTCCGGCAACCCCGACAACTAACCAGGGAAGCCCTCCTCTCCCCTCTTTTCCCTCATATTTTGATTTTCCTTTCAATTTTAACGTAAATTAGCTTATTTTATTTTTCTTTAAATTTTCTTAATCTTTTTGATACTGCATACTTAGTTTTAACCATTGTGGACAATGTTTAGTTTTAAGTATGGGGTGTAGCGTAGCTTTCTAAGTATTTTTGTTTGAAAAAGAAAATTAAATATTTATATATTATAAAAATCTAATTTCTTGGAAAGGGAGGTTTGGGATGTCACCCCAACATATCTCCTAGTACTATAGAGATCCCTTCATAGGAAACACCTCGGGAAGTCCAAGAATTAATCAATATTAATAATAATTAATAATCACTCTGTACTTGTTATTTTTAGTAGTTTCTAGAAATCTAGTTTGAAGAGTGATTATAAGCATTCTTACGTTTTTAATTTTGCTAATATTTTGTTTTATTACAATTTGTTAGATTTAAATTTGAACTAATTTATTCTTAAGAAACACTTTGTGTTTTTAATTCAATTAGATATCTTATTTAGCACTACTTCTCTTTTTAACTTTAAATGGCTCCAATTTGTAGTAAATTGACTAAACATCCTTAGATTTTTATTAAATTCTCTACTAACTTTCAGATCGTAGGAAATTTTTTACCACTAAAAAGTTGCTCTTAAAATAGTTTAATTTAAAAATTAGAAGAATTTCTTTATCCCCCACCCTTAGTTGGCAAATATAAAAGGAGTAATAAAAGATCATATGTCATGGGAATAAGAGGATTTTATTATCCCATAAATATATGCACCCAAAATCATTTAAAAGACTATATGTCATGATATAAGAGGATAAATTTCATTACTTCTAAACATATACATTTTGGGGTTTTGTTGGAAGAGAAATTTTTAAAAGATTATATGGCATGGAAAATAAGAGGATAAAATTCATCATTTTTCTAAACATATACAAATATGTTTTTATGAGAGAGGTTTCACCACCTCCAATTCAGGAACTCTACATTTTGCCATTTTGATTAAAACTCCACCTTAACCAATTTTATTGGTTCTAGTCCTAAATAAAATTATTAAGAAAGCAATATTTTAGTAGGTGTCTTCTCCTTAAGTCTCTTTTATGTTAGAGTTTCTATAATTACAATCTAATTTTGTATGACACTTTCAACTATTTCATTTACTAAATAGTCATCTTGAGAAGTCTTTAGCTAAGCATGTTTCTCTTTTTAATTAAAACCATAACTTATGACTTAATTCTTGAATTCTTAGAATTTATTTTTAACTTACTCTTGATTTAATAAAATTTTAGTTAGTTAGAAATAATATCGATGTCTTGTAGATTATCTCTCATTCTTTGCTATGGAATAGAAAAAGCTCAAGTATGGGGTGTTTGATAAGTAGTTTATATACTCATCTTTTAATATAGTTTTAATATTATTTTAATATGAATTTATATAATTAATATGAATTATCCTACATAAATTGCTTCCTTTCATATTTATTTTTTAACTTAAGTTTATTTTCTGATTTTTAGGTTTTTTGGACTTTTGAGCAAAAATTGCAAGTACACGCCCAAGGTCACAGGCTTGACCAAGGGCGCGACAGCCTAAGATGTGTTCCAGACCTACTACCGCCATTCTGGGCTTATTCCAAGAAGATTCGCCAAATACACACCCTAGGTCACGGGCGTGACCAAGGGCGTGTCAACTTAAACCATGCCTCCAGCTCAGCAGGATGTGATCTACGGCCATGACGTACATTTCGCATATTACACGCCTGTGAATTTGAAGTCACGCCCGTGTTCAATCATGATGCACACGCGCAGCCCATATCACACCCCAGATCATGCCTAGAGGATGTTTTGCCAAGTACACGCCCTTTTAATTTACTGGTCACAGGCGTGTAACTCTTTTCCCCTAAAATCACACGCCATCCTGCCAAAGATTTCCCGTTAGCAGCAGTTTAAAGATTACACGCACTAGGTCATGGGCGTGACTAAGGGCGTGACGCTCAACATAATACATGCATTATTCAAGAAGTCATCTCTCCCGTAGATGCTTCGAATATGCCCCTTACACTCCCTTGGTCACGGGCGTGACCAAGGGCGTGTAACCTCGACTTTTTTCCTATATAATGGCAGCATCTCCAGAACTCAAGGGATGAATTTTGGGAGTACTTTTATCCATTTCTTGTACTGTTTTCCTATTTCAATTAATCTTGTACTTCACTTTCTTTCTTGCAATTGTAATTTTCTATTCAATAGCTTGTATTTCTATTTTGCAAAAATCAATAAAATAGTTCTTTCTTATCTCATTCTCTTCTTCTTTCATCATGTATTCTTTTATTTTTCTCGATTCCATAATCTCAATGAGTAGCTAAATTTTTATTAGTACTCGGTCGAGATGATCCAAGGAATGATATAAGTCTTGAATTAATTTAGATTTTCTTTTTCTCTTCTTTAGAATGCTTAAGATTTATCCTTGATTTTAATAAAATTAGATTATATTTTCAATATATAATTCTCATTCTTGTTCTCATGTTTTAATTAGTCGAACGACTCATAATGAGAATTGATCAATCAAGTGTAAAGAGACTTGCATGCAACCATCGAGAGAGGATGATATAAATCTCACAGATTGGAGTCAAATCCAATAGTGGGGTTCACCACGATAAAGCGAGTATTAGAGGTTTCGATTTGAGAATGAAAGTTTTGTTGATCAACCTAAACTTAGTTGAATGTATCCTCGATAGAGGTACGTTTAGAATTCGGGAACCTCCATGGTCAAATTGATTTTCTTAAGAGAATTAGAATTCTTATTTCTTCTATCTTATTTTCATTCCGAGGTGATTCAAGATCAAGTGCTAGCCTTCTAAATCATTATGTTAATCATCATTTAATTTATTTTGCTTTTCTTACAAAACAACCAACCCAAAGTTCTAGTGATAAGATAATAGAGATTTTCTCAAAGTAAGAGAATTCAACTCGCTGGATTTTTATACGACCTTGGTATTTCAAATATCCTATACTATATTCGATAAGGTGCGCTTGCCTTTATCAATATAGGATTGGAGAACATCATTTCATTCTCTTGATTTTCATATCTCCAATCGGCTGCAATAATATTCACATTATTCCCACATATAAATGAATCATATAATTTTTCTTTTCTCCATACTTCTTATAATTTTTAAGAACAAAAGCTCTTTGGTAATGATATTTAGGATGAAGGAATTATTCTTTGGTAATTATTAGTGGAGTTGCAAAATAATAGAGATATTGGGCTCAAATGAGATTGCTAGTGGTGAAAATGTATATGTTAGGTCCAAAAGCTAAAATTAAAATTCAAAGGTGGCCTAAATCATTTCCTTACTGTAAGCCTCATCCTTAAATTTGGTTCAAAGTGTAGAAAGATTTAAATTTTAGCAAAATCAATGAAAACAATTATAAAGAGCTAACATAACCACTATCTAGCTTTTTATAAAAGAATTACTACATTTTTATAAATTAAACTTTAATATGTGATCACTTAATAGAAATTTCATACAAAACACAACTTTATTTTATTTATAAATACTTAGTTATTTGTGAGTGTGTGTGTGTGTGTGTGTGTATACAAACATAGCCTATGAAATACGGAGAGAGAACTTTTGCTTAAGATAACTAAGCTAGCAAGAAATAACATTTATGAAAAACTTTGGTCATAATAATGTTTTCTCAATTCATAGCAAGGGTCGGCAAGAAAATAGTTGAATCTTTTTTAAAAATGATTTTATTCTACAAGTCATCTTTTGAAAATTAGTTAAAAATTGGTTAAAATAGTTTTGTGTCCCCCCCCCCCCCCCCCAGACACACACTTAATTGTGACAATGTACTTATTGAATGGGAGTGTTTTATATGATGAATATAGAAATAAAATTGTGAGCAAGGTAAATAGGGAACACTAAATAGTGATGAAATGATACATTGAAAACTGGGAAACCCTATAATAGATGTCCAACATAAAATAAAATAAACATACATGTCCAGACACTAATTATGGTAACCTAGAAGAAGGGACATGAATTAAATTTTGATTTTTTTTATGGATGCAATGCATGACTTGATAAAATATATTGGAAGAATTTTAATTTGTATTAAAAAAGTCTGAAAAATATTTTTTTGTGAAAATTGTGAACACCAAAATAAACACAAAAATGAAAAAGAAAAATCAAAGAAAAACCAAAAGCACTTACATATATAGATATCACATACAAACACATACACACACACACACACACACATATATTTATATATATATATTTATATGTATATGTTTACCCCGAAGTCGACATTCACAACGTGTAATCTGGAGAGTAAAGAAAGTTAACTGTCGTGCATGTCCGAAAAGCAAAGGCGTTCAGTGTGTGCTGCTAATGCATAGGTGTTTAGCACATGACACAAACACAGAGGCGTTCGATGTGCGCCATGAATGCTGACCGCACCAAGGGAGGTGTGGCCTTTGCCATACCTAGGAGATGAGGCCTTGGCCGCACTGGGGTGGTGTGGTTGGCACCGCAATACCTCAGTGCGGTGGGCAGCATGCGGCAAGCACCCCATGGAGGGTGGTGTGCCAACTGTCGCACGACGGTTTTGATGCGGCGGTTAATCCATGTCGGTAAGTGCTATGTCAAAGTGGGCAGTTCTGAGAGGTCCCCACATCCTCCATTATGAGGGATAAGTGGCCCCACATCCTACACTATGAGCACTTCTCATTAGTTGAGGATTTTTGCTAGACGCACAACAAACTTCCTATAATTTAATGGGGTATCATCAGGTGTGATAATGCATCCCGCACAGTGATCTTTGGTACGTTACACGCACGAACAATTTTCTCTACATTAAGTCTTATTTATAGGCTTGGACTTTATTGGGTGAAAGCCATGTGTGTAACATCCCAATTCAAAATTGGGACTTAGAAGTCTAATTGGCACCCAATGGTTACACCAACTCACCTTAGAGACAAGGTAGAACACTTAAAGGTGTAGAATGTGTATTTAGCACTTTTTGACCAAACCAACCCCAATTGGCCGCATTCTTCACAATTGAGCTAACCATCTCCTTCCTCTTGACCAAAATTAACCAACCCACAAATTGGCTCCCAATGGGTCCACCAACTCACCTTAGAGACAAGGTAGAACCCTTAAAGGGGTAAAATGTGCATTTAGCACGTTTTGACTAACTCAAACTCAATTGACCCCACTCTTGACCAATTGAGCTAGCCACACTATTAATCAAGTCCAAGTCTATCTAAACATCAAAATTGGTGACTTGGTCAACCAAAATTAACCATTATCAACCTATGGATTAATCAAGGCCTAAACCCTCTTTCAAGAATCAAGCCCAAAAGCGCCTCAAGAATCAAGCCCTAAGCTTGACTCAAACCCCATCGTCAATTTCAAATAACCCCTGATTAGGCTAATTAATCAAATTTAAATAGTCAAATCTCCATTAAAAGAAATTCACCCAAAATGGAACAACTTCAAGAAGGTGAAGTTGTCGATTTCTTTAAATTTTCTAAGAACTTGGAAATAACTTAACCGTAATTAACAATAACATGCAGGAAATTGAAAAATAAAAGAATTTTTATTTCCAAAAAATCGAAATATGTTGGCACCAAAATTGTACCAAGTTCACACTTTCTCAAGCCGAAGGATGAGGGGGGAGGGGGTAACTGTTGAGTAGTCGGTTACTTTGAGCCACGAGTGAAGGAGTGAGAGAGGGAGAAAAGAGATCGCTACGAGCAAGCAGTGAGACCAGATCTACCTGTCGCGGCAAATTCCTCTATTGTGGCGGGCAATGTCAATGATATAAAACTTGTATTACTATTAATATTACATCCAGATGCATAAAAATACTACAAAGTGATGCGCAAATCTTGCACACTGCTATAGGCGGTAGCTAGACTGCGGAACAAAACGGCAGTGTACCGATTGTTCAAGTAATATAAAATGTGGGAGTGAATCCCCAAGTATCGATCTCGAAGGAACACAGTAAGGTGGAGTTAACTATTGAGGACGGACTTGAGATTGAAGTCCTTAAGCCGGATGGGTTGCGGAAATAAAGAGAAAATACAACAACTACTCCTATGCAATGCCGCTATGCAATGCTTTGCTTGGCGGGATGGAGACTAAGCAGGCCTTGAGCGCGCTGCTTCGCAAGGGCGAATGGAAGAGTAGGCTAGCGGAATCGAACTGTGCAGTCCTTGAGCGCACTGCTTCATTAGGCGAATGGATTACACAGGGCCGCTATGCCACGCTTCACTAGGCGGATGGGCGAGTAGGCATGCAGAGTGAGGGTCGCAAGCACGCCACTAGCAATTGCTAGTGCAGCACATGAACACGATAGTGGAATGGAAAATGGACGGGGGCGCTCCTCACTTGCATAAACCACAAGATAATTTCACATAGACATGAAATGTACTAAAATGCAATATAAGGGTTTTGCAATCATAGTTCATACACACACAATATTAAGATATAAAATACTACAAAATAGAGGGGGTGAGATTACAACCAAGGCACGAAGTCTTGTCGGGATTCACGGTCGGAATCAAGGGTTGTCATGCCTTGTCTTAGCTCGGTCCCCGACTGACGTCCGGGGTACGGAGAGGAACTGTCACTTCCTTCTAGTTGACCCGTCTTCTTCGTAAATCGCCTTTGGCCACGATCTCGCCGGAGAACTCCAAGGATGCAGCAAGTTGTATCTTGAAATGGAGCTTTTGAGGTGCACAGACAATGGAGGAGGCCTAGAGGATACTCCGGCTCAAGATTGGCGTGAAGAATAAGCCCGAAGCACCTCCTGAAGGTGGGCGGTGATGCAGCGGCAAAACTGGCGCACTGGAGCGGGAAAATGGCGCTGGAATCGATTCTCCGACCTATTTTCACGGGCTACTTATTTATAGAAAACAGGGCGCACGATCATAGGCGCACGACCAGTGGTCGTGCACACTGGAAGTTGGTGATCGTGCGTGCTGTGGCCGAAAACCTGCAAGGCAAAACTGCAAAAAATAATAAAGCGCACGATCGAACGCACGACCGTGCGTAAAAATGCACGACCAAATTCAGAATGCAACTTTGGGCTGCAAATGAACACGCACGATCAGCGGCGCACGATCAGTGGTCGTGCGAAGTAGAGCCAGTGATCGTGCGCATTGTTCTTGTACAGATTTGTACCGGGAACACCTGCACGACCGTTGTTCTGGCATAAACACTAATCGAAACCACTGAAAGTGGCACAAAACACAACATGAAAGACGGTAAGAATGATAACATGAAAATACACAAAAACGGGCCTAGAAGTGCACATAACATGGAATGTCAAATTGAATGAAAACATGCCTAAAGTGTAGTGCATAGACTAGATAATCGGCCCAGATGAGTCCAAAAGTGTGTATATAATATGGACTCATCACACCCCCAGACTTACCTGTTTGCGCGTCCCGAGCAAACAATCTCCCATGTGAAGTAGAAAATCATAAGCTGGCAAAGTAATTGAATATGCGAAGTACAATCAAAGTCGCTTACACGAGCGCATTGAAATTTCAGTAGAAAAACCTTTTATACATGCAAAATTGATTAGAATTTTCTAGATTGCGTTTCTACTTATTATTGCTACTCATAATTTGAATCGTGGTGAATCCTTCAATCACGCGTAGGGTGAAAGTAGCTCGATCACTAAGTGGAATATTGCCAGAGATCGAGGATCGGGAC
The DNA here is from genome assembly GCA_033032865.1 of Dactylorhiza incarnata. Taxonomy (NCBI): domain Eukaryota; kingdom Viridiplantae; phylum Streptophyta; class Magnoliopsida; order Asparagales; family Orchidaceae; genus Dactylorhiza; species Dactylorhiza incarnata. The sequence continues at coordinate 2,246,642 of JAWHQI010000224.1, forward strand.
AAACTCCAAAGAAATCCATCAATGACGATGGCCATAAGCTTGTCCGTTCACACTCTCTCCACGGCACTAGTTACGTTCAGAGTGTGAAGCAATAGGACTTTTAGGTTATGATTTAGGCTTAGGCTACGGTGCGGTAGACAATGATAAACGTGGTGGCTTAGCACACCTAACCCAAATGAGCTCGCAATAAAAACACTATCCGGCAATAATGAAAAATGTGTACACCACACCCCAGACTTAAACATGAAACTATGGGGTGTGTACACCACCTATTCCCAAATACATTGCTTTACACTTTTTTTTTCATTTCTTTTCACATATTTTTTTTCTTTTCTCTTTTTTTTTTAATTATAACTTTGCACATATAATAACAAACACAGCTATATTTTCAATAACGCTTTCCCACCACAACCACAAATATACACAGCCTCAACACCCAACTTTTAAATGCACAAATTGCTTGAGCTCAGAATTTGGTGTGCGATTAGGATAGTCATTTTGGCTTTGGTGAATTGAAGGTGGAGCTGAATCAAATGGTAGGGATTAGGCACAAAGGGGCTAAGCAAGGATAGAGCGTTTACGAATGGTGCAAAGGCTCAACCGGGTCAAAGAATGGCCTATATCACACTCGCACAAATGAAATAACCTATACCCATGCTTCGAGAGTCGCTAGGGGCAAGTTCTTAGCCACCGAGAAAGAATATCCCTCCTCCCGACTCGAGCAATACATCACTAGCGATCGTCTACACACGCACCTACACTATCGTCGGATTCAACTGGATTCACGAAATATGAGTAGAATAAACAGTATTCACGCAATTGGAAAATTATAAAACTAAATGCATGAGAAAAAGCTAATTCTACATGAATTTCAACACGAGACGCGAGCACTCGACTAGGAGCACTGCTAGAGTCAACATGTTACTCCGCCACTCAATCCTATGCCAGCATCATGATCTTTCAATCACACAGAAAGATAATATTTACCCGAGACGCATGGACAAATAAGCGCGTGCTCAAGTGGGTGTTGTGATGTGCTGTGAAGATGAACAATACAAAATAAATGAGATTAATATACTTCTAGTATGCAAATGATATGTGCACGTGCAGTGGGTAACACATAGCGGCTCTCCCCCAGACTTAATCTAAACAATCCAACAAAATATATGGCCATGAAATTCAAAATGAAGCTAAGGGAAGAGGGTACCCAATGCTCTGCAAGTGAGCATACCAGAAGACGTGTGTAAACCAAGATAAAGCTGCAGCATTCGCCATCCAGAAAAAGAACCTGCATGGGTGAGCTCCGCAAAAACAAAAGAAAATATACAAACTAAAATAAAGTAAAACAAACTAAACAAACTAGATAAACTATCATTGCAAGAAAGGTAAGATAACTACTGAGGTTATTGTCATCTCAGCACGACTTATTCAAATTTAAAGCAGTTCTAGCTAATAGGAGTATGAAAAAGGAAATGTACAGGTAACTGTTTTAATATGCGTGTCGGTAGAGGGTACTGATACGGTGATAAAACTGTTACTCCTCTACCTAAATAATAATACCTGCTTAACACAGGTAGTGGAAATAGGAAGTAAGAAGAGGAGGAAGGCTGGTCCTCACTCATCTCACCACAAAATAAATCCTAGCCCAGCAAGGTATCGTCTTCAGGGAGGCAGCAGGAGGAGAAGGCAATGAGTGGATCTTCCTCTACGGAGGGGGGATCAACCTCCTCACGTAAGAGAATGCTCTCACCATTGACTTTAGCATCATGCTCCAAGTCCTCCTGGAGTACCTGTGAAGACTCAACCTGCACCGGCTTAGATAGAGAAAGGGGATCAAGAAATAAACAAGAAGAAAAACTTAAATAAAAATCAAGCGGGGGAGTGGTCCCGGTCTCACCCCCGTCAGGTTAGGGAAGTAAAATAATTTTTGCATTGTCATCAATGCTACAAGGTTCGGCGGGATCAACAGTGGCCATGCCCAAGAGTTGGACTTCCTCCACCGGTGCTGAGGAAAGCTCCTCTTCACCTAGAAGGTTGTCCTCCTCCATAGGAGCAGGCATAAAACATAGATTGCCAGCCTCATCCTACGACACATCCTCAACAATGTCGTCAGAGACGAATGTAGTATGCACAATAAGGGGGAATAGTGCTTGGATGAATGTCAAGCACCGATTCCTCACCAAGAATTGAATCAACAGGTGGTGATATATGCATAGGGGGAGATGGGCTCAGCCATGTCAGAGCCTAGATCAGCCACACATCTGGTGACTGTGTCCACATCATACCCTTCAAAGCTTGAAGGTGAAATGGGCACATAACTAGATGTTTAAGGTGTGCTGCCAGAAGTAGGAGTCGGGATGATCCGGATATCCGTCTCGTCATCCTCGTCCAATTGGCGATGGAATGCAGCACAATCCTTCAAGGCATGACCCGTGCTCTGACAAAACAAGCACTGCCTTGCGGGCTTCTTTGGCACAGCAAGTGCTGAGGCCGAAAAGAAGTATGACGGTAAAGGCTCGGCAGAATAGCCATAGGACTTACGCGCACCATATGGAGTACCAGACGAAGTCGGTGCTCCATATGCTGGGCCTTGAGTGCTAGGGCTATAATCTCCCTTTGGACATCTATCACTAGCGTGAGAAATATCTCCACACCAACGACATCGAATATTAAATGAAGCCCACATAATGTGAAGATAAAATGATTCAAAATAAAAACACTATTGTGCAAAATACTACACCTAACAAAAATTTACTAGAGCAACCTAATATAAACATTAAAATAGGATAAGAAGAAATAAAACAAAAAGGATGCAATAAACAAATGGAAGGGCTTCTCTCTCAGATTCTCCCTCTCCAGAAAACTCACACGTCCGTGTTCCCCGGCAACAGCGAAAAAACTTGATGCGCAAATCTCGCACACCGCTATAGGTGGTAGCTAGACTACGAAATGGCAGTGTACCGATCGTTCAAGTAATATAAAATGTGTGAGTGAGTCCCCAAGTATCGATCTCGAAGGAAAATAGTAAGGTGGAGTTAACTATTGAGGATGGACTTGAGATTGATGTCCTTAAGTGGGATGGGTTGCGGATACGGGGGTATTGGTTGGTGGAAATAAAGAGAAAATACTACAACTACTCCTATTCAATGCCTCTATGCAATGCTTCGCTTGGCGGGATGGAGACTAGGCAGGCCTTGAGCGCGCTGCTTCGCAAGGGCGAATGGACGAGTAGGCTGGCGGAATCGAACTGTGTAGGCCTTGAGCGCACTGCTTCGTTAGGTGAATGGATTACACAGGCCGCTATGCCACGCTTCACTAGGCGGATGGGCGAGTAGGCATACGGAGTGAGGGTCGCAAGCACCTCGTCGACAAGCACGCCACTAGCAATTGCTAGTGCGGCACACGAACACGATAGCGGAATGGAAAATGGACGGGGGCGCTCCTCACTTGCATAAACCACAAGATAATTTCACATAGACATGAAATGTACTAAAATGCAATATAAGGGTTTTGCAATCATAGTTCATACACACATAATATTAATATATAAAATAGTACAAAATAGAGGGGGTGAGATTACAACCAAGGCACGAAGACTTGTCGGGATTCACGGTCGGAACCAAGGGTTGCCATGCCTTGTCTCAGCTCGGTCCACGACTGACGTCCGGGGTACGGAGAGGAACTGTCACTTCCTTCTAGTTGACCCGTCTTCTTCGTAAATCGCCTTTGGCCACGATCTCGCCCGAGATCTCCAAGGATGCAGCAAGTTGTATCTTGAAATGGAGCTTTTGAGGTGCAGGGACAATGGAGGAGGCCTAGAGGATACTCCGGCTCAAGATTGGCGTGAAGAATAAGCCTGGAGCACCTCCTGAAGGTGGGCGGCGATGGAGCGGCGAAACTGGCGCACTGGAGAGGGAAAACGGCGCTGGAATCGATTCTCCGACCTAATTTCGCGGGCTGCTTATTTATAGAAAATAGGGCACACGATCATAGGCGCACGACCAGTGGTCGTGCGCACTGGAAGTTGGTGATCGTGCGTGCTGTGGCCGAAAACCTGCAAGGCAAAACTGCAGAAAATAATAAAGCCCACGATCGAACGCACGACCGTGCGTAAAAATGCACGACCAAATTCAGAATGCAACTTTGGGCTGCAAATGAACGCGCACGATCGGCGACGCACGATCAGTGGTCGTGCGCAGTAGAGCCAGTGATCGTGCGCAGTGTTTCTATACAGATTTGTACCGGGAACACCTGCACGACCCATGTTCCAGCATAAACACTAATCGAAACCACTGAAAGTGGCACAAAACACAGCATGAAAGACAATAAGAATGATAAACATGAAAAATACACAAAAACGGGCCTAGAAGTGCACATAACATGGAATGTCAAATATGAACGAAAACATGCCTAAAGTGTAGTGCATAGACTAGATAATCGGCCCAGATGAGTCCAAAAGTGTGTATATAATTGGGACTCATCACACCCCCAGACTTACCTGTTTGCGTGTCCCGAGCAAACAATCTCCCATGTGAAGCAGAAAATCATAAGCTGGCAAAGTAATTGAATATGCGAAGTATAATGCGAAGTCGCTTACACGCGCGCGTTGAAATTTCAGTAGAAAAACCTTTTAAACATGCGAAATTGATTAGAATTTTCTAGATTGCGTTTCTACTTATTATTGCTACTCATAATTTGAATCGTGGTGAATCCTTCAATCACGCGTAGGGTGAAAGTAGCTCGATCACTAAGTGGAATATTGCCAGAGATCGAGGATCGGGACAAACTCCAAAGAAATCCATCAATGACGATGGCCATAAGCTTGCCCGTTCACACTCTCTCCACGGCACTAGTTACGTTCAGAGTGCGAATCAATAGGACTTTTAGGTTATGATTTAGGCTTAGGCTACGGTGCGGTAGACAATGATAAACGTGGTGGCTTAGCACACCTAACCCAAATGAGCTCGCAATAAAAACACTATCCGGCAATAATGAAAAATGTGTACACCACACCCCCAGACTTAAGCATGAAACTTTGGGGTGTGTCCACCACGTATTCCCAAATACATTGCTTTACACTTTTTTTTCATTTCTTTTCACATATTTTTTTTTCTTTTCTTTTTTTTTTAATTATAACTTTGCACATATAATAACAAACACATCTATATTATCAATAACGCTTTCCCACCACAACCACAAATATACACAGCCTCAACACCCAACTTTTAAATGCACAAATTGCTTGAGCTCAGAATTTGGTGTGCGATTAGGATAATCATTTTGGCTTTGGTGAATTGAAGGTGGAGCTGAATCAAATGGTAGGGATTAGGCACAAAGGGGCTAAGCAAGGATAGAGCATTTAGGAATGGTGCAAAGGCTCAACCGGGTCAAAGAATGGCCTATATCACACTCGCACAAATGAAATAACCTATACCCATGCTTCGAGAGTCGCTAGGGGCAAGTTCTTAGCCACCGAGAAAGAATATCCTTCCTCCCGACTCGAGCAATACATTACTAGCGATCATCTACACACGCACCTACACTATCGTCGGATTCAACTGGATTCACGAAATATGAGTAGAATAAACATTATTCACGCAATTGGAAAATTAAAAAACTAAATGCAAGAGAAAAAGCTAATTCTACATGAATTTCAACACGAGACGCGAGCACTCGAATAGGAGCACTGCTAGAGTCAACATGTTACTCTGCCACTCAATCCTATGACAGCATCATGATCTTTCAATCACACAGAAAAATATTATTTACCCGAAACGCATAGACAAATAAGCGCGTGCTCAAGTGGGTGTTGTGATGTGCTGTGAAGATGAACAATACAAAATAAATGAGATTAATATACTTCTAGTATGCAAATGATATGTGCATGTGCAGTGGGTAACATATAGCGGCTCTCCCCCAGACTTAATCTAAACAATCCAACAAAATATATGGCCATGAAATTCAAAATGAAGCTAAGGGAAGAGGGTACCCAATGCTCAGCAAGTGAGCATACCAGAAGACGTGTGTAAACCAAGATAAAGCTGCAGCATCCGCCATCCAGAAAAAGAACCTGCATGGGTGAGCTCCGCAAAAACAAAAGAAAATATACAAACTAAAATAAAGTAAAACTAACTAAACAAACTAGATAAACTATCATTACAAGAAAGGTAAGATAACTACTGAGGTTATTGTCATCCCAGCACGACTTATTCAAATTTAAAGCAGTTCTAGCTAATAGGAGTATGAAAAAGGAAATGTACAGGTAACTGTTTTAATGTGCCTGTCGGCAGCGGGTACCGATACAACGATCAAACAGTTACTCCCCTACCTAAATAATAATACCTGCTTAACACAGGTAGAGGAAATAGGAAGTAAGAAGAGGAGGAAGGCTGGTCCTCACTCGTCTCACCACAAAATAAATCCTTGCCCAGCAAGGTATCGTCTTCAGGGAGGCAGCAGGAGGAGAAGGCAATGAGTGGAGCTTCCTCTACGGAGTGGGGATCAACCTCCTCACGTAAGAGAAGGCTCTCATCATTGACTTTAGCATCATGCTCCAAGTCCTCCTGGAGTACGTGTGAAGACTCAACCTGCACAGGCTTAGATAGAGAAAGGGGATCAAGAAATAAACAAGAAGAAAAACTTAAATAAAAATCAAGCGGGGGAGTGGTCCCGGTCTCACCCCCGTCAGGTTGGGGAAGTAAAATAATGTTTGCATTGTCATCAATGCTACAAGGTTTGGCGGGATCAACAGTGGCCATGCCCAAGAGTTGGACTTCCTCCACCGGTGCTGAGGAAAACTCATCTTCACCTAGAAGGTTGTCCTCCTCCATAGGAGCAGGCATAACACATAGATCGCCAGCCTCATCCTGCGACACATCCTCAACAATGTCGTCAGAGATGAATGTAGTAAGCACAACAGGGGGGGGGGGTGGAATAGTGCTTGGATGAATGTTAAGCACCTATTCCTCACAAAGAATTGAATCAACACATGGTGATATATACACAGGGGAGATGGGTTCAGCCATGTCAGAGCCTAGAGAAGCCACACATCTGGGGACTGTGTCCACATCATACCCTTCAAAGTTTGGAGGTGAAATGGGCACATAACTAGATCTTGATGGTGTGCTGTCAGAAGTAGGAGTCGGGATGATACGGATATCCGGCTCGTCATCCTCATCCAATTGGCGATGGAATGCAGCACAATCATTCAAGGCATGATCCGTGCTCTGACAAAACAAGCACTACCTTGCGGGCTTCTTTGGCACAGCAGGTGCTGAGGCCGAAAAGAAGTATGACGGTAAAGGCTCGGCAGAATAGCCATAGGACTTACGCGCACCATATGGAGTACCAGACGAAGTCGGTGCTCCATATGATGGGCCTTGAGTGCTAGGGCTATTATCTCCCTTTGGACATCTATCACTAGCGTGAGAAATATCTCCACACCAATGGCATCGAATATTAAATGAAGCCCACATAGTGTGAAGATAAAATGATTCAAAATAAAAACACTATTGTGCAAAATACTACACCTAACAAAAATTTACTAGAGCAACCTAATATAAACAGTAAAACTGGATAAGAAGAAATAAAACAAAAAGGTTGCAAAAAAACAAATGGAAGGGCTTCTCTCTCAGATTCTCCCTCTCCAGAAAACTCACACGTCCGTGTTCCCCGGCAACGGCACCAAAAACTTGATGCGCAAATCTCGCACGCCGCTATAAGTGGTAGGTAGACTGTGGCATGAAATGGTAGTGTACCGATCGTTCAAGTAATATAAAATGTGGGAGTGAATCCCCAAGTATCGATCTCGAAGGAACACAGTAAGGTGGAGTTAACTATTGAGGACGGACTTGAGATTGAAGTCCTTAAGTCGGATGGGTTGCGGATACGGGGGTTTTGGTTGGTGGAAATAAAGATTAAATACTACAACTACTCCTATGCAATGCCTCTATGCAATGCTTCGCTTGGCTGGATGGAGACTAGGCAGGCCTTGAGCGCGCTGCTTCGCAAGGGCGAATGGACGAGTAGGCTAGCAGAATCGAACTGTGCAGGCCTTGAGCGCACTGCTTCGTTAGGTGAATGGATTACACGAGCCGCTATGCCACGCTTCACTAGGCGGATGGGCGAGTAGGCATGCGGAGTGAGGGTCGCAAGCACCTCGTCGACAAGCACGCCACTAGCAATTGCTAGTGCGGCACACGAACACGATAGCAGAATGGAAAATGGACGGGGGCGCTCCTCACTTGCATAAACCACAAGATAATTTCACATAGACATGAAATGTACTAAAATTCAATATAAGGGTTTTGCAATCATAGTTCATACACACACAATATTAAGATATAAAATACTACAAAATAGAGGGGGTGAGATTACAACCAAGGAACGAAGTCTTGTCGAGATTCATGGTCGGAATCAAGGGTTGTCATGCCTTGTCTGAGCTCGGTCCACGACTAACGTCCGGGGTACGGAGAGGAACTGTCACTTCCTTCTAGTTGACCTGTCTTCTTCGTAAATCGCCTTTGGCCACGATATCGCCGGAGAACTCCAAGGATGCAGCAAGTTGTATCTTGAAATGGAGCTTTTGAGGTGCACGGACAATGGAGGAGGCCTAGAGGATACTCCGGCTCAAGATTGGCGTGAAGAATAAGCCCGTAGCACCTCCTGAAGGTGGGCGGCGATGGAGCGGCGAAATTGGCGCACTGGAGCGGGAAAACGGCGCTGGAATCGATTCTCAGACCTAATTTCGCGGGCTGCTTATTTATAGAAAATAGGGCACACGATCATAGGCGCACGACCAGTGGTCGTGCACACTGGAAGTTGGTGATCGTGCGTGCTGTGGCCGAAAACCTGCAAGGCAAAGCTGCAGAAAATAATAAAGCGCACGATCGAGCGCACGACCGTGCGTAAAAACGCACGACCAAATTCAGAATGCAACTTTGGGTTGCAAATGAACGCGCACGATCGGCGGCGCACGATCAGTGGTCGTGCGCAGTAGAGCCAGTGATCGTGCGCAGTGTTCCTGTACAGATTTGTACTGGGAACACCTGCACGACCCCTGTTCCAGCATAAACACTAATCGAAACCACTGAAAGTGGCACAAAACACAGCATGAAGGACAGTAAGAATGATAAACCTGAAAATACACAAAAACGGGCCTAGAAGTGCACATAACATGGAATGTCAAATATGAACGAAAACAAGCCTAAAGTGTAGTGCATAGACTAGATAATCGGCCCAGATGAGTCCAAAAGTGCGTATATAATTGGGACTCATCACAAAGCTTCATGGAAAGAGCTTGCGATAAGGAAAGAGGTCATCGTGGTTGATGGAGCTGATGGAGATTGCCGGGAAGAGATGAAACCACCAAGCAGAGGTGTGATCGCCAGGTAGAGGGGAGATCACCTGTCAGAGGTGAGATCGATAAGCAGAGGCGAGATCCCCTAACAGATTGCTAGAGATTCCTAAGAGGAGGCTAAGGTTGTCGCAGTCTCAAAAATTGAGACCGCTCAGGCCACAAGCTGGAAGCTAGAATCCCACCTAGTCCCTCATGCATACCCCATAACCTCTATTTATAGATGTGAGGGTCCGCCTGTACGGGTAGGTCTAAGAGTAACGGGCTGCCCGGGATGTGTTGAGACTGCCCTGGACATATTGAGACTGCTCGGGACTTGCTGAGACTACTTAGGTCTTGCTGAGACTGCTCAGGATGTGCTGAGACTTCCTGTAATGTGCTGAGATTGCTCGGGATATGCTGAGACATCCTTGGACATGCTGAGATGGCCTGGGATGTGCTGAGATTGCCAGGGATGTGCTGAGATCACCCAGGACATGTTGAGACTGCCTAGGATGTGTGCTGAGACCGCCCGGGACTCTTTGGTCATCTTGGATAGATCACCAATTTCTGGGTAAACATGATCCCCACATTTTTTCAAGTTCAGACAAAATTCTTTGAAAAGATAGAACTTACCCATGAGAATCGAGATCCTCCTTCTTTGTCATGACATATCATGTGTAAAAAGAGTGTGAGTACCTAAAAATAACTTGCGAGCACCTGCTTATCTCTGCAAAGGAGTAGTCAATACAGGTATAAAAGAAATATATATTATGCAAGTACCTGAAGAGAACTTGCGAGCACCTGCTTATCTCGGCAAAAGAGTAGTCAAAGCAGGTATAAAAGAAACATAGTATGCGAGTACCTAAAGAGAACTCACGAGCACCTACTTATCTCTGCAAAAGAGTTGTCAAAGAAGGTATAAAAGAAACATATTATGTGAGTACCTGAAGAGAACTCGCGAACACCTATTTCTATCTGCAAAGAGATGAAGAACAGTATATGAAATATAGTAAGCGAGTACCCGAAGAAAAACTCGTGAACACCTATTTCTATCTGCAAAAGAGATGAAGAACAGGTATATGAAATATAATACGCGAGTACCTGAAGGAAAACATGCAAACACCTATTTCTATCAGCAAAAAAGATGAAGAACATGTATATGAAAAATAAAGATATGTCAGGTACATAAGACAACTTGTTGATACTTATTTTTATTCATATTTGAAGTGTATAAGAAAGAACGTCTCTTTTACAGAGGGGAATATGAACGCTTATTCACAATCACTTGCTTTGGTGTTGATGAAATAATATCTCTATGTGAAGAGATGAGGCAGTACCCATGTTCGTGGAAGGAGAAGATAATATTCTGATAATGTTGAAACCGATTTCTCGGCCTCTTGTGGAGCTCGGGGCCCTCACCGAGATGAGGGGCAGCTAGCCCTTACTTGTCCCTTGGAGAAGGTAGACTGAAGACTAGAAAGAAGACTAAGACCTTAGTCGCAGCGAGGAGGTCCCTCCACTAACCCGGAAGATCGTTGAGCGCTTCCCCTCCCAAGCCAAAGCTGGGACTCGGGCACCTTGGAGAGCTCTGGGAATGCTAACCAAAGAAAGCCTGAGGAGAGAGAAGCTGATGTGAAGTCCTCTCCAAAGGTGCCCTTGAGGTCTTATTTATAGGTTTCCTGATCTGGTCTGCAAATAGCAGGATCCTGCCTTCTGATTTTACTATCTGCACACCAAATGGGTCTGCTAACAGCCAAACTCCGCTGTTTGGAGAGGCTAAAGGCAGGCCACCAAGGGTAAAAGAGTAATTTGGCCTTATCAACTTATGGGCAAGGAACTGCGAGAACTTGACTGCTATAGTCCTCGCGAGTCCTGCTCGTGGTGCCTCTCCTGGGCGATCACCCTGCGAGGACCTCGCCGGCCAATTCTGGCGGTATCTGCCGAGGTCCGGTCTCATGAGCCTTCCTGCGAGACCGCCTCTAGACTTCGTCGAGCTCAACACACCTTTCGCCGAACGCGGGTCACTTTGCCGACTTCTGATGATTCCGTCAAACAGGGGTGTGGTCGACGAAGCCGGAGGAGTTTGATAAACACTGGAGAGTTCGTCGAACGCGCCCGCGAGTGCTCGTCTCGCTGACCCTTCTCGCTCACCCTTCAGCGAGCCCTCCGAGAGGGAAGATTTCTGGCACTATGGCCTCTCTTCCTTATTACCTCCTCCATCCCACTGCTCTCTTTAACCGCATCTCCTTGCCTGGCGAATATCGGGGTTGTACACAATCCCCGCTCTTCGCGAGGATATTTATCCTTGTGAAGAAACATCCAACCCCTCGTATTCGCCAGCCCCTTGATGATCTGTCAGGATTCTTTGGTGGGACCCACCATGTGGACTATAAATATCGTCCCGAGTTTCCAGTGGCGTGCGCCGCCACTTCTTTTCCTTTTTCTTTGCCTGATACTATAGCTGCCTGGAGATGCCTCTTTCCGAAGAAGTCGAGGCTCGCCTGAGGGCGGTGAGAGCCGGCGGACTACCCTCCAAGACCAGGGTCCCCGCCTGGATGAATCGGTCGCCCCCTGCTCAGTCGCCAAAAATTAAGAAGGCGAAGGCAGCTCGTCGAATCAGAGATGACTCCGTGCTGTTGGACTCCTCCCCGGACGATCGCCCCCGCGAGAAGGTACGAGCTACCCCTCTAGTTCACGTCAATAAATTTGCATGTGATGCATCCTGTACACCGCTATAGGCGGTAGCGAGACTGCGACCCGAACGGCAGTGAACCGGTCGTTGTCAAGTAATAATATGAGGAAGTAAATCCCCAAGTATCGAATCTCTCAAGGAACATAGTAAGGTGGAGTTAACGTTTGAGGAAGGACTTGAGATCGAAGTCCTTTGGGTCGGATGAATTGCGGACACGGGGGTTGATTTGGTTTGTGGAAAATAAAGAGAAAAAGCTACAACTACTCCTATGCAATGCCGCTATGCAATGCTTCGCTCGGCGGGATGGAAGACTACGTAGGCCTTGAACGCGCTACTTCGTAAGGGCGGATGGACGAGTAGGCAAGCGGATCGAACTATGCAGGCCTTGAGCGCACTGCTTCGTTAGGCGGGATGGAGTACGGGCCACGATGCCACGCTTCGGTAGGCGGATGGGCGAGTGGGCTAACGGAATGAGGGTTGTAAGCGCCTCTTCGCAAAGCACACCACTAACAATTGTTAGGGCGGCACAACACAACGAACAATCCACACCACGGGGCACACCTCAAAGGAAAATATAACAAGATTACTCAATCACATAGACATGATTTCATACTAATGTTAACAAGTAAAAATATACTTCATCAAAATGTTGGTTCTAGCTACATACACATCAATAAGAGAAGAATAAGGCAAGAAATCGACCGAATCCGAAGTCTCGTTGTAGATTCACGGTTGGAATCGCCGGGTTGTCAATCCGTGTCCAAGCTCGGTCCGCAACTACGTCCGGGGTAGAGAGAGTTGTCACTACTCTCCAATGAGCCCGTCTTCTTCGTGTCACGATCCGGTAGAGGTAGCAAACTTCCTCTTGCTTGATGGCGATGACGGCTAAACCATCCTTGGAGCACTTAGATGAAGGAGGAGGCCGAGAGGAAGCTCCGGCTCAAGATTGGCGTGAAGAACAAGCCCGGTGCACCTCCATATGGTGGGCGGCGGTGGAGGGGCGAAATCGGAGCCCTGGAGCGAGAAAACGGCGGAAGAAAATCGGGATCCCGACCTAATTCGCGAGCAGGTCGTTTTATAGGCGCTGGAGTAAACAGTGCGCACGGTCATTGGCGCACGACCAGTGGTCGTGCGCACTAGAATTTTGTGATCGTTGCGCTCTGCCTGGACGGAACCTGCAAAGGCAGAAATTATAAAATAACATGTTCGCACGACCAGTGGCGCACGACCGGTGGTCGTGCGCACTATCGTAGGTGGTCGTGCGCACTAGCCAAAACAGAACTCATAAAATTGATGATAAGTGCGCACGAACAGTGGCGCACGACTGGTGGTCGTGCGCACTATCGTAGATGGTCGTGCGCACTGCTCGAAACAGAACTCAGAAAAATAAGTTTAAGCGCACACGATCAGCGGCGCACGACCAGTGGTCGTGCGCAATAGAACCAGTGATCGTGCGCAGTGTTCCTGTACAGAATTGTACCGGGAATACCTGCACGACTCCTGTTCCAGCATACGACACCAGTCTAGCCACTGAAAGTGGACTTTAATCAGCACAAGAAAACTAATAACGAAGAAAGATACGAATTTACACCAAATAGGGCCTATAAGTGCACCTAGCATAGAATGACCAATATGAGCTAAAACCGGGCTAAAGTGCAGTGAAAAGACTAAATAGATGGCCCAGATGAGTCCATAAAAGTGTATATGATCAGGACTCATCACACCCCCAGACTTAACTGTTTGCGCGTCCCGAGCAAACAAATTCTAAGCGAACTAGGAAAGAACAGTAGATGGCTTAATGATTACACTACAGAGTACCATGCGAAGTCGCATGCTCACGTGCATAAGAAAAATAGTAGAAAAGATTTCTGATTATAAAAACAGTTTATATATTTCTAAAAGAGTAGAAGCATATTACAACTACTCAAAATGGTGAACAACGGTGAATCATTCGGTCATGCATACGGAGAAAGTAAACTAAACGCTGAGACGAGCATTGCTCAAGATCGGGATGCAGGACAAACTCCACTGAAACCCATCAGTGTCGGTGACCATAAGCTCACCCGGTCACATCCTCTCCACGACACTAGATTGGTCCATAGCGTGAGTCGGTAGGACTTTCAGGTTTTAATTGAGGCTTGGGTTACGGTGAGGTAAACAATGATAAACAAAATGGCTTAAAACACATAACCCAATTGAGCTTTTAAAATAACTACCCGCGCACCAAAATCGAATGCAGGTGCACCACACCCCCAGACTTGTACTTTTGCAACATAGGTGTGTGCACCGCCTACTCCCAATACATAATTTTTCAATAAAACTCATTTTTCTTTCTTCTCTTTTTTTCATTTTTCTTTCTATCTTTCTTTTTCTTATCTTTTTTTTCCTTTCAGCAAAATTTTCAAATGAGCACATCCACAGATTCACATAATAGACACCACAATCAACACCCCCCAAAATGTAAATGAAACTACAACTAAAGCTCAGATTTGGGTGTGTGACTAGGCTAGGCTTTTAGGCTTTGGTGAGATAAATGTGGAGCTGAATCAAGAAAAGGGTAGGCACAAAGGGGCTAGCAAGGGTAGACGATAGGCATGAAATAAAAAGTTCAACCGAGCCAAAATAATGGCCTACGTCATTCTCACGCACTAGAACTATCCTATGCCAATGCTTCAAGAATCGCTTGGGGCAAGTTCTAGCCACCGAGAAAGATTCTCCTTTCTCCCGACTCAAGCAATACGAGTCTAGCGATCGTTTACACACATCCCTACGCTACCGTTTGATTCACACCGGATTCACCATTTGAGTAGAGTAAACAACATTTACACTGATAGAGAAAAATATAAAACCATAGTATAAAAAGAGATCTAACCTACACAAATTTCTATGCAACCGAGCACTCGACTAGGAGCACTACGGGAGTCAACATTTTACTCTGCTACATAGTCCTAAGCCATCACCTAGACTTTCCCACATAAGCAGAAGAATTAAATTCACTACAGAGCATGCATACAGGCGAGTACGTGCTCAAGTGGGTGCAGTGGTGTGCAATGAAAATGAACAACAATTTAAATGAAATCTTCTAGTATGCAGTGCAATAGTGCACGTGAGCGGGTAAACAAAACTACTCTCCCCCAGACTTAAACTAAACAATCCACAGAATATATGACATGAAAATCAGGAAAGGCTAGGGAAAGAGAGTACCCAGTGCTCAGAAATGAGCACACCAGAAGATTGGCGTGTAAGCTAAAATGAAGCTGCAGCATCCGCCATCCAGAAAGGATACCTGCAGGGGTCAGCTCCGCAAAAACAAAAGAAAATAGAAAACTGAAAAGAAATATTACTAACTAAACATGATTAGATGAAATAAAAATGCAGAAAAGAAAGATAACTACTGGGGTTATTGTCATCCCAGCACGACTTATTTGGCATTTGTACAGTTCTAGCTAATGGGCCTATGAAAAGAAAAGTGGACAGGTAACTATTCTAATATGCGTGTAGGTAGCGGGTACCTATACGGAGAAAGAACAGTCACACCTCTACCCGAATATAAATAAAACCTGCCCATCACAGGTAGAGGGAAAAGAAAGTAAGAAGAGGAGGAGGCCTGGTCCTCACTCATCTCACCAAAACTATCCTTGCCTAGCAAGGAGTCGTCAACAGGGAGGCAGCAGGAGGCGAAGGCAATGAGTGGAGCTTCCTCTACGGAGGGAGAATAAACCTCCTCACATGAGAGGATGCTCTCATCATTGACTTGAGCAAAAAGCTCCAAGTCCTCCTGAAGTACCTGTGAAGATTCAACCTGCACAGACTCAGATGAAGGAAGGGGATCAAGAAATAAAGAAGACGAAGAACATAAATAATCTAAAATCGGGGGAGTGGTCCCGGTCTCACTCCCAGCAGGATCCAAGGATAGATCGCTATCATCATCGTAAGTATCATGGCGAGGGGAACCCAAGAACTCAAGGGCCTCGGTGGTGAGTTGGACCTCCTCGTCCCATGAGGAAGTGCAAACCTCCTCATCAGAAAGAGTATCCTCCTCAACCCACCGAGGTGCACCCTCCGAGTCAGAGGCATCACCCCACTCCTTCACTTCGATAGGATCAAATAAAATGTGGGTAGAAAAATCTTGCAAAGAAACTGGAGGAACACAAAGATTTGGTTCCTCCGCAAAAAGATCTGCTAAAGCCTCCCCGATGGAAAGAATACTTTCCTCATCATGCTCAGGTGCATCTAAGAGCTCCCATTCTTCTCCTTGTTGCCCAACAGATGAGTGATCTTCATCACTGGGAGTGAAGCCATACATAGGGAGTGAGGAGTCCATGCACGAGACAAGCTCGGGGGTAGAGGGCACAATTGCCTCCATGGGTAAAGAATGAGTGATAGGGACAATGTTGTCATGAGTGGAGGAGCGGCGGTCAGGATTGAAAAGACTAGGACAGTCCTTCAATTCATGACCCTCTCCTTGACACAACAAGCAAACAACGTTCCTACACTGCCTAGCATTTAATTCATTCATTTGGTCTAAATAATAATCCATCATGTCGTAAGTGCCAGGACAAATATCCCATGAAGACATTTTCAATAATAAAAGTAGATATAAAGAGGCTGAAATTCTTTGCAAGGAAATCTACACAAACTAATAAAACTCCTTGGATTAAACTTGCTTAAAACTTTAAAATAGGAGAGAAGAAATAATAACAAACAATATAAATTTAAAAAGCAAACAAAAATAAAAAGGCGGCTATAAACACTGGAAGAAACTTCTCTCTCTCAGCTCTCCCTCTCAAGAAAACTCACACGACTGTGTTCCCCGGCAACGGCGCCAAAAACTTGATGCGCAAATCATGTACACCGCTATAGGCGGTAGCGAGACTGCGACCCGAACGGCAGTGAACCAGTCGTTGTCAAGTAATAATATGAGGAAGTAAATCCCCAAGTATCGAATCTCTCAAGGAACACAGTAAGGTGGAGTTAACGTTCGAGGAAGGACTTGAGATCGAAGTCCTTTGGGTCGGATGAATTGCGGACACGGGGGTTGATTTGGTTTGTGGAAAATAAAGAGAAAAAGCTACAACTACTCCTATGCAATGCCGCTATGCAATGCTTCGCTCGGCGGGATGGAAGACTATGTAGGCCTTGAACGCGCTACTTCGTAAGGGCGGATGGACGAGTAGGCAAGCGGATCGAACTATGCAGGCCTTGAGCGCACTGCTTCGTTAGGCGGGATGGAGTACGGGACACGATGTCACGCTTCGGTAGGCGGATGGGCGAGTGGGCTAACGGAATGAGGGTTGTAAGCGCCTCTTCGCAAAGCACACCACTAACAATTGTTAGGGCGGCACAACACAATGAACAATCCACACCACGGGGCACACCTCAAAGGAAAATATAACAAGATTACTCAATCACATAGACATGATTTCATACTAATGTTAACAAGTAAAAATATACTTCATCAAAATGTTGGTTCTAGCTACATACACATCAATAAGAGAAGAATAAGGCAAGAAATCGACCGAATCCGAAGTCTCGTTGTAGATTCACGGTTGGAATCGCCGGGTTGTCAATCCGTGTCCAAGCTCGGTCCGCAACTACGTCCGGGGTAGAGAGAGCTATCACTACTCTCCAATGAGCCCGTCTTCTTCGTGTCACGATCCGGTAGAGGTAGCAAACTTCCTCTTGCTTGATGGCGATGACGGCTAAACCATCCTTGGAGCACTTAGATGAAGGAGGAGGCCGAGAGGAAGCTCCGGCTCAAGATTGGCGTGAAGAACAAGCCCGGAGCACCTCCATATGGTGGGCGGCGGTGGAGGGGCGAAATCGGAGCCCTGGAGCGAGAAAACGGCGGAAGAAAATCGGGATCCCGACCTAATTCGCGAGCAGGTCGTTTTATAGGCGCTGGAGTAAACAGTGCGCACGGTCATTGGCGCACGACCAGTGGTCGTGCGCACTAGAATTCGGTGATCGTGCGCTCTGCCTGGACGGAACTTGCAAAGGCAGAAATTATAAAATAACATGTTCGCACGACCAGTGGCGCACGACCGGTGGTCGTGCGCACTATCGTAGGTGGTCGTGCGCACTAGCCGAAACAGAACTCATAAAATTGATGATAAGTGCGCACGAACAGTGGTATACGACCGGTGGTCGTGCGCACTAGCGTAGATGGTCGTGCACACTGCTCGAAACAGAACTCAGAAAAATAAGTTTAAGCGCACACGATCAGCGGCGCACGACCAGTGGTCGTGCGCAATAGAACCAGTGATCGTGCGCAGTGTTCCTGTACAGAATTGTACCGGGAATACCTGCACGACTCCTGTTCTAGCATACGACACCAGTCTAGCCACTGAAAGTGGACTTTAATCAGCACAAGAAAACTAATAACGAAGAAAGATACGAATTTACACCAAATAGGGCCTATAAGTGCACCTAGCATAGAATGACCAATATGAGCTAAAACAGGGCTAAAGTGCAGTGAAAAGACTAAATAGATGGCCCAGATGAGTCCATAAAAGTGTATATGATCAGGACTCATCACTACTCGCAGGATGCTTTGCCGAACGAGAATGCTGGAGAACCCGCTGATGGGTCTCGCAAAAGCCCGCCGGCGGATACTAATCTCCCTGGGAAAAATATCACCGGTATGATCTTGATCTCGCATGCCAAAATGTTCCTTGTCAACTATCTGACCTTCTTTGCTTACTTCTTACAGTCTCGCCCCTGAAGTCTCCGGCTCGCCAGGCATCATGCCCTCCGTCTCCGCCTCCGCCTCCTCCTGACAAAATTATAGATAAGCCCGGATTCCAACTCCTGACGAGCGAGGATACCGGTGGCTCTGTGCCGCCAAAGATCCCCCCGACCAACAGCGCAGCATACCCTCCCGGCCTGGGTAAATATCTCTACCCTAACTACGGCAACGTGTTCCAGGGCCGTCCCTCGACTTCTCGCCCCCCCCCCCCCCCCCCCCCCCCCCCCCGCTGGGTAAGCATTCTGACGACCCCTTGCCCTGCGCGAACTTAAGCGCGCCATCTAACCTTTTCGTAATATCTCGCAGAGAATCCCGAAAATCCGCCTACCGATTCCGAGTTGGGCGACGATGAGATGTCCCCCCTTCCTGACCAGGTGGAGGACTTCTTAGGGGATCCGCGAGATCCTGAGATGATGAAACAACAGGCCGCGGAGTTGCTGAGTAAACACGGGCGGATGCTGATGGACCTCAACATGCAGGCGAGACGGGACAGGGAAGTCGCCGAGGATAGACACACTGTCTTGATGGAGGAATGTGCGATGCTCCAGGCCGCGAGACAACGTGATCATGATGAGAACGTCACGACGTCGGAGGCGCATATAGCGAGGATGAGGGATTACGCCTTCCTCATTGATCGTGACGGCCGCGTGGTCGAGGATTATTATAATTCTAGGGTACCGCCGCGTTCCGGGTCGCGAGGTGGGGGTAGGTGGAAATGGTTGCCCCACGACTCTCGCTAACTCTTACATTGTCGCAAACTTTTATTACCTGTTAATGAGCGCTTTTATTTTAGACGATCTCGCAATGGTCTTCGACTCATATACTAGTTTTATCTTATCTGATAATAATTGCTAGCTTTTTATTAGTTCTTGCTCGCTGCTAATATGTTGATTTCATTTTAACATTATGTTGTGTTCGCGAGGACCCTCTGTTCTCGATAAATACATCTCGCAAAAATGTTGCTCGTACTGACTCCACAGGTCTTTCTCGCCCGCGGCCTTGATGTGATGTTTTTTCTGCTATCCGCGCCCGCTGGCGCTTGGACTTCTTCCCGCCCTTTTGCTTTGGCTATAAATAGGCGGCCATAACTGAGTCAACCACCGCATTTACTGAACCTTCTTTCTCCTCCGCTTCAGAGCTCTCGCTCCTTCCCGTTCTCTCTCTACTTCTTTTCTCGCAGGTTATGAAGATGGGCGGCGATGCCAATGTGTCAGAGGGTCGGCGAAAGATTGTGAAGGCTTTCGCGGAGCACACCTTCTACCATTGCAATCTGACCGACGAGGAATATTTTAGCGTAGTTGCCGACTACGTCACTCCCCCATTCTAGGCACGCCGTCCTAGCGAGAATGACGTGATCAACGCCCCGCTTGTCAACGAGTTGGCCATACCTACCGCTCATTTCGCGGTCGGCTTGCGTCTCCCCCTATGGCCGGAAGTTCGCCAGGTAATGATCAATCTCGCTCGCTTCTTATTCTCTGTAGGTCGGGTCCCGCTCATTGTGAACTAATCCTGATCTTCTCGCTGCTCGCCAGGTGCTCAAGCACTATGGCGTGGTTTCGGGCCAGCTCACCCCTAACGCCATGGCGGTGATCACAGCCTTCGCCTTCTACCTTCGCGAGGAGCGCATCGAGTTCAGCCTCCCGGTCTTTTGGAAGTTGTTCTCGTTCCGCGCCTTCAGGGACGGGACTGCCTACTTCATGGGCTCTGGTCCTAAGGTTGACGAGACCGTCAATAAAGCCCACTTCTGGGCCCAGAAGTTCCTTCTCGTCAAGGGGAATTTCGGTAACATCCCGATCTCGCCAGTCCAACACGGCGAGACCACCTACCGACCCACTGCCATTGGAGGACACGACGCCCTCCTCCATCAGTTCTTTTGCAAGAAGAACTTTGAGGTCGTCCATCTTCGCCACAACCTTGACAAGCTGCTTCCAGTGCTCGATGGGGAAGGTAAAGATCTCGCTCTATCACTATTAACTTCTTTCTCAGTAACCCCGTAATATTGAAATTTCAACCCTTTTCTAGGCGAGCGGGATCTTCCCATCCATCCCCCTTACGCGAGCAATCGGAAAACCAACGCTACCCTGGCTCTCGCGACCATGGGGACGGAGGCTTGCCGAGGCGCCGTCACTCCAGGTGAGCCCTCCTCTCGCAAGAGACCGAGGGCTTCCGGTAGTCATGTCGTTCCTCCGAAATCTCCGCCAAAGAAAAAGAGCAAGAAGAGCGGGGTCTCGCTCACCTCCTCGAAGGGAAAGGAGCCTCGCGAGGCCGCTTTCGATGAGTTCGATCTCACCGGCCTTTCCACGGGGGGTGAGGACGATGAGCCCTGCCAGGAGGCCCCCAGAACCTCCGTCCTGCCCATCCCCGTCAACCATTACAACTTCGGCCTCGGCCAGAGGCGTCGGGATGAGACCGGCGAGCTCTTGGTCAACTGGAAACCGGAGACAAACCGGGTGGACATCTCCACCATCCTTCCCTCCTGGGTGGAGAAGGAGACCATTAGTGGTCATGCCTTCGACCTCTCGTTCTCCCTCTATGGGCGCGAGGATGCGGGATCTTATAAAGATGAGACTGCGAGAACCCTCGCTTTCGAGAGCACGAGGTCGCAGTTCCGCCCTGCTGAGTTCGCCCATATGACGGGGAGGCACTGCTTACAGCTGGAGCTTCAGAACGTGGAGCTCGCGAGGGCCTATCAGGGGCTCCTTGCTGAGAAGACGTAGCTGAAGGAGAAGTTGCTCGCCGCAGAGGGCAGTGTGGTGAGTTACCTAGACCTCGTCACCCTCCTTTCCTTCAGCCATTTCGTTTCCCTAACTTGTTTTTCCTGCAGGATGCCGAGGCAGCTGGAAGAGCCGATGCTCGTATTCAGGAATTGGAGGGCGAGGTGGATGCGCTGAAATCCCTAAAATGCGATCTCACCCATACCATCGTTCCCCCTTCCCCCCGCCGTCTGAAGGAAGAGCGGCGAGCGCGAGACGAGGACATTCGCTTGGAGTCCACCGAGTCGGCTCACTACATCTTCTTGACGATGAAGGCGGTTGGCCTCCTAGCTGCCGACGCGGATGACATGGTTCTGGAGGATATCGTCCCGGAGCTCTTCATCCCGCTTCCACCAGTGAAGAGCAGTGATGACGAGGCAGAGAACGCGAGCGACTCATGATGCTTATAGATTTTTTATTTTATTTTCTGTTTTGTTTTGGGCTGCCGAGATCGCCACCTTCTGTAATTTAACTGTGAAATGCATGGATGCATATTTTTAGTCTTGTATTGTGTTCGCCCTTTTCGCTATGTCGTTTTTTGTATTGATATCTCGTTCTTGCTTACCTCAATATTTGCCTTTGCGAAAGTTGTTCTCGCGGTGTTCGTTCTCGCATATCACGTTATCGAATAGATAGGCATAGGACATTTTTGGCCGCTCTGGCCTTTTGCCACTTCCTTTAGGATTATCACCTTTTAGGTATGCACCTGCTTCTAAGCTTCGCAGGGTACTTTCCTTTTCGGCGAGAGCTCGCCTCCGGCCCTGTGTCAGCGACTTCTCTGCCGAGCACCGGATACACCGGAGTGCTTGGGTTGGTTCTTGTCGCTCGCATACTATCGTGCGAAACCTTAATTCTTGCCGAGCGAGCAGGCTCGCCGAGCGAGAAGGCCTGGGTCAGTGCGAAAGACTCGCCAACCTGTGGCATATCATCCTGATCTTATGAAGAACTTCTCTTTGCCAACTTCCCCGGTGATCAACTTTAGGGTTTCCCATCTAGTGAGAGCCTGGGAGCGGAGAGGTCCTTATGCATTCTAGCGGCAATATTTGTTATCTTGCCAGCCTCTCCCGAGATCAACCTGAAACCCCCCGTCTAGTGAGAGCCCGGGAGCGGAATCGATCTGGGGCATTCCAGCACCACTACTTGTCACCTTGTCAGCCTCTCCAGAGATCAACCTAAACCCCCCGTCTAGTGAGAGCCCGGGAGCGGAATCGATCTGGGGCATTCCAGCACCAAAACTTGTCACCTTGCCAGCCTCTCCAGAGATCAACCTGAACCCCCCGTCTAGTGAGAGCCCGAGAGCGGAATCGATCCGGGGCATTCCAGCACCAAAACTTGTCACCTTGCCAGCCTCTCCAGAGATCAACCTGAACCCCCCGTCTAGTGAGAGCCCGGGGGCGAAATCAATCTGGGGCATTCCAGCACCAAAACTTGTCACCTTGCCAGCCTCTCCAGAGATCAACCTGAACCCCCCGTCTAGTGAGAGCCCGGGAGCGGAATCGATCTGGGGCATTCCAGCACCACTACTTGTCACCTTGCCAGCCTCTCCAGAGATCAACCTGAACCCCCCGTCTAGTGAGAGCGCGGGGGCGGAATCGATCTGGGGCATTCCAGCACCAAAACTTGTAACCTTGCCAGTCTCTCCAGAGATCAACCTGAACCCCCCATCTAGTGGGAGCCCAGGAGAAGAATCGATCTGGTGCATTCCAGCACCACTACAAGTCACCTTGCCAGCCTCTCCAGAGATCAACCTGAACCCCCCGTCTAGTGAGAGCCCGGGAGCGGAATTGATCTGGGGCATTCCAGCACCAAAACTTGTCACCTTGCCAGCCTCTCCAGAGATCAACCTGAACCCCCGTCTAGTGAGAGCCCAGGAGCGGAATCGATCTGGGGCATTACAGCATCAACATTTGTCACCTTGCCAGCCTCGCATAGCAGTTATAACTATCAAGTGGAGAAGTAAAATACACAACTAATATTGCAATAAAGCTTTTAAGGATAAAATCGTTTCAAATCGTCTCCACTTCGGGCTCGGCCGAGAGGTATCGCTTCCACATCTTGGAGGTGGTGCCCCCCTGACTTGAGCACCTCGCTTACAATGTATGGACCCTCCCAATTGGGGTTGAGCTTACCTACCGCGTCCCCTCTTCCGGCCGCGTCGACCTTCTTCAAGACCAAGTCCCCTTTTTGAAAGTGTTTTACTCGGATGTGCTTGTCAAAATATTGGGCCATTCGCCGCTTTATTTCCTCCTGCCTGATGATGGCCTGGTCCCGAAGTTCCTTCACCAGGTCTAAGGATAGCCTTTGTTCTTCCTCATTGGCCACCAGCCACTCTTCATCTCCTTCACCTGCGGCAATCACCCTGGGGGTATTTGCTTCGAACTCAATGGGAAGGACTGCTTCGGAACCATGAGAAAGTTTGAACGGGGTCTCCCCAGTGGCGGTGTTAGGGGTAGTCCTCAGGGCCCAGAGAACAGATGGCAGTTGCTCTACCTAGTTCCCTCGGAGGTTCTCCACCTTCTTCTTTAGTAAGTTGACGATTACTTTGTTTACCGCTTCCACCTGGCCGTTGCTTCTTGGGTGGTGAACTGATGCGAACCTGAGGTCGATGCCAAGCTGGGTGCAGAAGCTAACGAATTCTTCGCTAGCAAATTGCGGCCCATTGTCTGTCACTATAGCCAGGGGGAGGCCGTGCCTGCAAATTATTTCTCCCCATACAAAATTCCTCACAACTTGGGATGTTACCTTGGCGACCGCCTTCACTTCTACCCATTTGGAGAAATAATCGATCATGACCAGTAAGAACCTTCTTTGGCCGCTAGCTTGAGGGAAATGGCAAACTAGGTCCAACCCCCATATGGCGAAGGGCCGGGGAGCAGTGATGGTTCGGAGCCTCTGAGCTGGGAGGAGTTGGAGTGGAGCATAGAGCTGGCACTTTGAACACCTCCTTGCGAACTCCATCGCATCCTTGCTGAGGGTGGGCCAGAAGTAGCCTTGTCTCAACACCCTCCCTTCCACAGTTCGGCTCCTGAGTGACTCCCACACTCCCCGGATTGAATTTCTTCTAGGACTCTCGGAACCTCCTCCTCTGAAACACAACGGGCCAGGAGTCCCGAGAGAGTCTTCCTGTACAGCCCTCCTGCATGCAAAGAATAATAAGCCGACTTATACCTGAAGCGCCGCCTGTCTATGCCTCCTTCAGGGAACTTCCCTGATGATAGGAAGAAGATGAAGGGATCCATCCACGAGACCCGCTGATCCAC
Source organism: Dactylorhiza incarnata (assembly GCA_033032865.1). NCBI lineage: Eukaryota > Viridiplantae > Streptophyta > Magnoliopsida > Asparagales > Orchidaceae > Dactylorhiza > Dactylorhiza incarnata. Next base: position 2,271,432 of record JAWHQI010000224.1, read on the forward strand.
CTCCATCAGTTCTCCTTCCTCGATGGAGGGTCGGAAGAGTTCTGAAACCGTCCCTCCTGTTTGAGGACCGAACCTGGCTAGGAGGTCCGCGGGGGTGCTCTCTTCCCTTGGCACGTGTTTGATGGAGAAAGTGTGGAATTGCCCGATGACTCCCTTGACTTTCTCCAAGTACTGCAGGAGGGTCGGGTCCTTTGCCTCAAACTCTCCCTTGACTTGGCATGCTACCACCATGGAGTCCGTTGAGACCTCCATATCTTGCACTCCCAGTTCTCGAGCTAACCGCAGGCCCGCTATCACCGCCTCGTACTCCGCTTGGTTGTTGGTAATTGGAAAATAGATGTTCAAGGCTTGCTCGATCTTTGTCCCTTGGGGACTCACTAGGATGATCCCCCCCCCCTATAGGAGTGTTTTCCTGAGGCACCATCCACTAACATCCTCCATGCCACTGGGGGATGCGTTTCATGTTCCCCCACCTCGGTCGTGTAGTCGGCCATGAAGTCTGCCACCGCTTGGGCCTTGATTGATGTCCTGGGCACGAACGTAATATCGAACTCGCTCAGCTCCACGGACCACTTCGCCAATCTTCCGGAGTGCTCCACCCCTTCCATGATTTTGTGAAGCGGGTGATCTGTCACTACTTTGATTGAGTGTGCCTGAAAGTAGGGTCGGAGCCTCCGAGCCGTCACCACCAATGCGAAAGCCAACTTTTCCAAGATTGGGTATCGGAGCTCCGCCTTCTTCAGCGCTCGGCTGACATAGTAGATAGGGAATTGCTTTCTTCCTTCCTCATGGATCAATACTGAACTTACCGCTTCAAGTCCTACTCCCAGGTATAGGGATAAGTCTTCTCCCGGTCTCGGCCCTTGAAGTAGGGGGGTTTGGGCGAGTCGCCCTTTCAAAGCCTGAAAAGCTTCCTCGCACTCTGGGGTCCATTCGAATTTTTTGTTGCCCTTTAGCGCCTTAAAGAAGGGCGCACACTTCTCTCCCTCCTTGGAGAGGAACCTGCTGAGTCCGGTCAGCTTCCCTGTGAGGCTCTGAACCTCCTTCGGGTTTCTTGGCGACCCCAACTCCATTATTGCCTTAACCTTGTCTGGGTTAGGTTCCACCCCCGCCGGGGTGAGCAAGTGGCCTAGGAACATCCCTCGGCTAGCCCCGAAGACACACTTCAAGGGGTTGAGTTTCATCTTATACTTCTGCAGGGTCCCAAATGTCTCCTCAAGGTCTCGGAGGTGAGACCCAAGGTCCCGGCTCTTTACCATGAGATCATCAATATAGACCTCCAAGTTTCTTCCCCTTTGTTCACGAAAGACCCGATCCATCATCCTTTGATATGTGGCACCTGCATTCTTGAGCCCGAAGGGCATCATCTTATAACAGTAACATCCATCCCCCGTGATGAAGGAGACATCTTTGATGTCTGGGGGGTGCATGCGAATTTGGTGGTAACCTGAAAAGCATCTAAGAAAGACATTACAGAGAAACCAACGACTGAGTCAACCAGCGCGTCGATTCTAGGCAGGGGGTAGCAATCTTTCAGGCATGATTTATTAAGAAGTGAAAAGTCGATACACCTGCGCCACTTACCTCCCCCCTTCTTTACCATGACCACATTGGAAACCCAGCCTGGATACTGGATCTCCGACACAAAACCTGCTTGTATGAGCTTTCTAACCTCCTCGCGGATTGGTCCCTCTAGCTTGTCCGTCGTGGCCCTCTTCTTTTGGCGGATGGGGCGGGTGCCGGGGTCAATGTTGAGGCGGTGGCAAGCCACATCCACATCGATCCCGGGCATCTCCGCGGCGCTCCAAGCGAAGACATCCACATTCTTCTGCACGCAGGCTAAGATCTCAGCCCGCTCCTCCGAACTGAGCTCCCCGCTGACTCGGACCTTCTCCACCACCCCAAGCCGAGTGGTGACCTCAAGCTCCACGACCTCATCCACAGGATCCAGCCTGGATTGCTCCCCCCCAAGCACTTTCCTTCTCTCCGCCGCAAGCGAGTGCTTGGGCTCCTTCCCCCGTCTCTTCCTTCCCTACCATCATCAACTCCTCCACTCCTCCTTCCTTGGTACCCTCTTCTTTCTCCTCTTCTCCTCCTCTCTCCGCCCTGGGTCCTTCAATGACCCCTTCCTGGGCATGAACTTCCTCTTCCTCCATCCTCTCCTCGACTCCATTCTCTCCTCTAGCTCCTGTTGTCTCCTCCATCACATTATCAAACTCCTCCGCTTCTCCCATCTAGGTGACGGCGTTGACAGCTGTCACATAGTACTGTCTCGCCATCTTGGGGTCTCCTCGGATCCGGACCTGGACTCCACCCGCGTTGAACTTGAGGCACTGGTTGAAGGTGGAAGGGACGCATCTGAACGCGCTGATGAGAGGCCGTCCAAAGATGGCACTATAGCTTCTTGGGGCATACACTATCACGAAGCGGCAGTTCCGGGACTGCCCTCCGAGGGTCACATGTAGCCCCACTCCACCCTCTACCTCCTTCCTTTCTCCTGAAAAGCCGAATAGGGGGCCATCCGAGGCCAACACCCTCTTGGCCTCCACCTTCATTTCGTCAAACGCCTTCTTGAAGACGACGTTGACCGAGATCCCATTATCGACTAGAATCCGCGAGACGGTGAAGTTCTCGATGGTGGTCTGGATGACCAGCGCATCGCAGAACTTGTCTTCATAACTTGGCATGTCCTTCTGGGAGAAAGTAATTCTTTCCGCTGGGGGTGGAGTAGTGGATGTTGAGGCCACGCTCCGGCGATAGATGGTATGGAGGCTAGCCTTGTGGGTTGCCTCCACCCTTACCCCCCCCCCCCCCATGGATCACCCCGATCCCTCCTCTACTCCCCACATCAACTCTGTCTGTTAAAATTTTGATTTGAATCGTTTAGGAGTAAGCAGGAGATGTATCAACTGAGTTAAAGCCAAACAACCACAATGGCACACAACAACACAAGAAACTTAATTGAAACACAAACTTCATTTACAGTGCGAGGTATACATGGCGAGACATGATTCATCAGAATCACGGAGACGAGAAGAACAAAACACACCAAAAACAAATCTGGCGGCTAGACAAGCTGAGACCGCACAGACCGCTCGACTCCAGAAGTCGCCCGGCTTGACCTGAGATCGCACGAACAGAAACCGGATAGACTGCCAGCACTGCAAGACCGCACCTCAGTCCGCACGAACTGGAGCTTTATTGGAACGAAGAACTGAAGTTGTCGCCAGACCGCAACTCAGATCGCCTAACCGCTGAAGGTCGCCTGATCGCTGAGCTCGCTGCGAATAACACAAGAACGAACATAAACCAGTTCGCAGACAGACCGCTGTCAAACTGTTTATTCTAGCCGCTGGGAATCACCAAGGAAGGAGACCGTAACCTGTTGACCGCAAACCTGCGAACACAACAAACAGTCAACTCGCTTCCAAACCGCCTGACCTCAGAGTGAGACCGCACGAATTAACCCAGACTCAGTTCTTACAGTTCTCGTTAGGAATGATGGGCCCTGCACCTCTATTTATAGGCGGGTAGACAAATGTCGTCACCGCACAGGAGAGATACAATCACCACCCGTCAGATCGCCAGCGGTCTCATAAGGCAGACCGCGCGATCAGACCACTTGGACGATCATCCGACTAAGAACGCATATCAGCAGACAGATCGCGCACAGGTTGCGCGAATACGAGACCGTGCACAAGCCGTGCGGGCACAAAGGTACTCCTTCCTTAGACACCAGGAGCAAACCAGGAACCATCTGGCCTACTTAGAACAAGTCGTTAGATCGCCAAGCACAAACCGCCCGGACAAGCGGTCACACATAGGAACAGACCGCCCGGTCTTCCAACAAAGAAGACAGGCCAACCAGCACACCAACTCGGGAACAGACAGCAGCTACAAAGAACAAACCAGCAGAACCAGCAAACTGCCAGAATAGACCGGCAGAGCCAGACTGGCAGAATACAAGCACAGGCCGCGCGGTCTCGGCGGTCTCCCAAAATCAGACCGCCCAGTCTCCTCCACTTCACTTCAAAATTTCAACACTCCCCCTTGAAGTGGGAAGTGGAGACTAGCCCGAGTAAACTCCTCAACCGTGTAAATGGTCCCTTTGCCAACGTCTTTGTGAAGATGTCTGCGACATTGTCCGCACTCCGAATATGCTCGACCATAAGAGATCCTCCCAACACCTTTTCACGAATTAAATGGTGCTCAATCTCAATATGTTTGGTCCTCACGTGACAGACTCGATTGTTAACCAGCTTGAGAGCACTCTCATTGTCCCCGCGTAGCATTGTGGGACCTCGAACGTCCTCATGAACGTCCTCCACCAACCTCCTGAGCCAAACGACTTCCTGAGCTGCCAAGGCTGAAGCCTTGTATTCTGCTTCTGTGGTAGATACGGACACCGAGTCCTGCTTTTTGCTGCACCAAGAGATAGTTGTGGGGCCCGTCATAAAGACATAACCAGATGTTGATCACCGATCATCCACGTCTCCCCCGTAGTTAGCATCCATGTATCCATGCAACTCCAAGCTTGACCCTCTCCTAAATAGGAGACCAAAATCAGAGGTCGACTTCACATATTTCAGAATCCCTTATACCGCCAGAAGATGAGGCTTCCGTGGCTCCGCCATGTACCGACTTACTTTGCCAACTGCATAAGCAATATCAGGCCTCGTGATGGTCAAGTAAATCAAGCTCCCAAACAGAGCTCGGAACACCAATGGATCAGATAGAACTCTTCCCTCATCCTTCCAAAGTTTATGATGCTGTTCTAGAGGTATAGAGCTGCTCTTCCCTTCTTCCATGCCAAATTGTTGAACGATCCGCTCCGCATATCCTTCCTGATAAACGAGCACTCTGCTCTCCTGCCTCTGGACCTCGAGTCCAAGGAAATGGTGAAGCTCCCCCAGATCCTTCATCTCGAACCTGATAGCAAGCTCAGCTCTCAGCCTTACTACCGCCTCCTTCGAGTTCCCGGTGACAATCATGTCATCCACATACAGCAGCACAATAACCCGAAGCGCCCCCTCCTTCTTGACGAACAAGCTGGAATCAGAGTCTGAATCAAAGAACCCGCAGAATAAGAGATACTCCGTGATTTTTCCATACCACGCCCGAGGCGCTTGCTTCAACCCATATAAGGCCTTCTTCAATTTGCAGACGTAGTCCGGATGATCCTCCGAGATAAAACCTGGCGGCTGGATCATGAAGATATCCTTATCAATCTCTCCGTATAAGAAGACATTCTTAACATCAAGCTTCCAAATCTCCCATCCACAAGATGCCGCCAAAGCAATAACAAATCTGACCGAAGTCATCTTTGCCACTGGACTAAACGTCTCATCATAATCTTCACCATACTGTTGTGAGAACCCGCGAGCTACAAGGCGAGCCTTGTATCGCTCGATCGTGCCGTCAGCTTTCTTCTTGAGCTTGTAAACCCATTTGCATGTTACATGGGTAATGCCCTTAGGCCTGGGCACTAGAGACCAAGTCTCATTCTTCTTGAGAGCATCCATCTATTCTTGCATAGCAATATCCCACTGCTTCATGCCTTTAGCTTTCTCAAAGCTCGATGGCTCCCTTTCATCCAAGGGACCAGCGATGAAACATGAGACGAAGCTCACCATGTTTCCTCCTGTATATCGATCTGGTGGCTTGATAGTCCTCTTCGACCTCCTAAGAGGTTGCTCCTGACTAACCACCTCCTCAGCTGCTTCTTCTGTGCAAGCTCCTCTACCAGACGAACCTGGAGCATCGCTCGCCCTGCTTCCAGAACCTGAAGCCTCCATCTTAGAACTTGACACAGCTGGAGCTCCTTGTGAAACATATAACTCCACTTGAAGACTTCCTGCAGCTTTCCCTGCTTCATCAACCCTGCTCTCCGGTAGTTCAACTCCTGAACTCCCCTTGTAGGAAGTCACTTCATCGAACACCGCATCCCGAGATACTACTGATCTCCGTGTCTCAGGATTCATCCACCTCCATCCTTTCTTCCGCTCATCATAACCAACAAAGACTAGCTTCCTTGCTTTCGCATCTAGCTTTGTCCGAAGAGCATCAGGAATATGTACATAGCAGGTTGACCCGAACACCCGAAGGTGAGCAACACTCAGTTTCTCCTTGAACATCAGTTCGTGAGGGGTCTTCATGTTGATAGGACTTAGAGGAATTCTGTTGATGACGTAAGCCGCACAAGACATTCCCTCCGCCGAAAAGAACTTTGGAATACTCTTGGCATGAAGCCAGCATTTGCAGGTTTCCGTCAGATGATGGATCTTCCTCTCCGCAACGCCATTCTGTTGTGGAGTATGGGCACAAGTGAGCTCTCTCTGAACTCCACCAGCTCCTTGAACTCCACAAACTTCGCAAAGGCTTCTGACTTCTCTTTCAAAAAATACACCCAGACATATTTGGTGTAATCGTCAATCAACACCAACATATATCTATTGCCTCCAAGGCTTGGGGTGGGTGTCGGTCCCATCAAATCACCGTGGATGCACTCCAACGGTGCTTTGCACCTTATTTGCGACTTATCAAATGAAAGTCGATGAGACTTACCAAACTGACATCCAGCACAAACATGACCGTCTCCATAAGAGGACAAGCTAGGCAAGCCCTTGACAAGGCCCCTTACCACCATAGCCTTCAATTTGTCCATGCCAACATGCCCCAACCTTTCATGCCAGATAGCCGCGCTATCGTTGGTCTTCATCTTATCAACATAGGTACTTTTCGATAACACGAACAAGTCCTTCACCCTCTTTCCAACATGGATAACATCTCCCCTTATCTCCGGTTGAGTTTTAAGAAACTTCACTTCTGTTGGGCCAAACAGAACGTGATAACCGGCATCGACCGCATTGGTCACAGAGAAGAGATTCTTCCTCATACCAGGCACGTGATAAACACTCCTCAAAGTGAGTGGACCCTTATCACTGCTCAGGGAGACAACACCTTCTTGTTCGACAGCATGAACATAATTATCAGCCGTAATGATAGCATCGTTACCTGAGTAAGGCGCCAAAGAAGAGAACTTTGATTCATCCCCTGCGAGATGATGTCCACACCCTGAATCAACAATCCAATCCTCTTCGAAGTTGATGGCAGCCAAGGCCTTAACGGGCATCGCCGTCATATTATCCGCAAAGGCTCCTCCCCATCCAGCTTCATCAGACTTTGGCTTCTCCTTCTCTGCTACATGTCCCGACTGAAGATTAACCCGGCAATCTTTCTTGAAGTGGCCGGTCTTATTGCACATGAAGCACCTTGGTCCATCTCCCTTCTTCTTCCAATCAGACTTAGGAGCATAACCACTATCCTGCTGACCTGAAGTAGAGGGTCCATCATATCCCGGCTTATTCTTCTCCCACTTCTTCTTCTTCTTCCCAGAGAACAACACATCATTATCTCCCCCGGAGATAGAAGTCCCTGCCATCTGTCTTGCCAAACTTTCTTGCGAAGCAAGTAAATTCTCCAGCTCCAACAGAAATGGTTGATTTGCCCAACCTTGAACTGAAGTCACAAAGGCAAGATACTCCTTCCACAACCCGCGGATGATATGCCTCTTCAGTTTTTCCTCCGAGATGGGCTCATCCGGTTCCAATGCAGAAATCTCTGTTGTGAGGTTCTTCATTTTGAGAAAGAAGGTAGAAATAGAAAGATTGCCTTGAGAGGCCTTTGCCAACTCATTTTCAAGAAACTGTAGTCGAGCTACATTCTTTTTATTGAACAGCCCGTCCAAAGATGTCCAAATCTCAGCAGCAGATTTACATCTAATGATTTGATCAAACAGCTCCGGTGAGATAGCCCTCTTGAGAGTGAACTCTGCCTTAGCATTCGTCCTCCTCCAAAGTCTCACCTCTGCCATATTATCTCCTGCTAGAAACACCTCTTGTGTATCTTCTCCTCCAACTATATCCCATAGATCCTCGCCAAGTAAATAGCTCTCCATACATGACCTCCATTTCTTATTGTTAGTCAATGTAAGGAGTTCAATACCAAGCCCTCTTGCGAATCCGCCTTCCATGGCAATCTACGTGGTCTCTTTTTCACAAAGATGATGGCAACTCAAGTTGATCACTGCTTATCCACTCCAACAACCTAGCTCTGATACCATGTTAAAATTTTGATTTGAATCGTTTAGGAGTAAGCAGGAGTTGTATCAACTGAGTTAAAGCCAAACAACCACAATGACACACAACAACACAAGAAACTTTATTGAAACACAAACTTCATTTACAGTGCGAGGTATACATGACGAGACATGATTCATCAGAATCATGGAGAAGAGAAGAATAAAACACACCAAAAACAAATCTGGCGGCTAGACAAGCTGAGACCGCACAGACCGCTCGACTCCAGAAGTCGCCCGGCTTGACCTGAGATCGCATGAACAGAAACCGGACAGACTGCGAGAACTGCAAAACCGCACCTCAGACCACACGAACTGGAGCTTTATTGGAATGAAGAACTGAAGCTGTCGCCAGATAGCAACTCAGATCGCCTAACTGTTGTAGGTCGCCTGATCGCTGAGCTCGCTGCGAACAGCACAAGAACGAACATAAACCTGTTCGCAGACAGACCACTGCCGAACTGTTTATTCTAGCCGCTGGGAATCACCAAGGAAGGAGACCGCAACCTGCTGACCGCAAACCTGCGAACACAACAAACAGTCAACTCACTTCCAAACCGCCCGACCTCAAAGTGAGACCGCACGAATTAACCCAGGCTCAGTTCTTACAGTTCTCGTTAGGAATGATGGGTCCTGCACCTCTATTTATAGGCGGGTAGACGGATGTCATCACCGCACAGGAGAGATACAATCACCACCCATCAGATCGCCATCGGTCTCGTAAGGCAGACCGCGCGATCAGACCACTTAGACGATCATCCGACCAAGACCGCAGATCAGCAGACAGATCGCGCACAGATCGCTCGAATACGAGACCGCGCACAAGCCACGCAGGCACAAAGGTACTCCTTCCTTAGACACTAGGAGCAAACCAGGAACCATCTGGCCGACTTAGAATAAGTCGCCAGATCGCCAAGCACAAACCGCCCGGACAAGCGGTCACACATAGGAACAGACCGCTCGGTCTTCCAACAAAGAAGACAGGCCAACCAACACACCAACTCGGGAATAGACCGCAGCTACAAAGAACAAACCGGCAGAACCAGCAAACCGCTAGAATAGACCAGCAGAGCCAGACTGGCAGAATAAAAGCACAGGCCGCGCGGTCTCGGCGGTCTCCCAAAATCATACCGCCCAGTCTCCTCCACTTCACTTCAAAATTTCAACACTGTCTTCACACCTTTCTTCCTCCTCCCCTCGAGGCTCAAACTCATCAATTCTCACCTGTTTGCTGTTGCCTTGGCGCGGGAACTCGGCCCCTTTTTGTTTCCAGGAACTCTGGGCAGGTGGCTGTCGCGTGACCTTCATCATATTGGAAGTCGCAATACGACAACGTCACCTCCCCTGCCTCACCTTCCGCCACCCTATTCCTCCTCCTTCTCCCTCCCCCTGCTTCCTCTTTAGCCTCTTCTCTTCTTCCTCTTCCTCCTTGTCCCTGCCTGATCGCCATGGCTTGCTGAAGCGGGGGAGGCAATTGCATCGGACCCTGCCTCCACCCAACTGATGGGGTCTTCCTTGACCTCCATAGAAGTTACCCCTTCCCGGGCCGTAATCTCTTCCCTGACCTTGCATTCCTTCAGCACGTTGCCTCCACTCCCCCTACGGGGACCTGGGCTCTTCCCTTCTCCTTACCTCCTGCTGCCTGACCTCCGGCTCACTGAGCTTCGCTAGCCTCATGGTGAGCTCCGGGTTGGCCTCTTCACTCTCAATCACTTCCGCCACCCTCTCCATCAACTCCTCATAGGAGACGGGGGCTTTCCTCTTCAAAGCCATCTTAAAGAAACTTTCACTCAGCCCAACCGTGGAGGCGAGCTGAAGTGCAAACCCAGGCATCTCCTGAGTGAGTAGCACTTCTTCCTGGAACCGATCTGCGTAGCGAGCCAACAACTCCTTTGGCTCTTACTTCACTTTGAAGAGAGACTCGGCGTCCTTCTTACTATTCTTTGAAGTTGAGAATCGCAACAAGAAGCTCCGGCATAAATCCTCGAATGCGTAGATCGACCCTGTAGGGAGTTGATGGAACCAGTCCCTGGCCTTTTCTTTAAGAGTGACGGCGAAGTGCCGACACTTGAAAGCATCCGACATCGGCCTGATGGAGACCGAGTCCTTAAAAGACTGGAGATGTTTGACAGGGTCATCCCTGCCGTTGTAGTACACCCTATCCCACTCTCCAAACCCTGCCAGGACAGGTGCAGAAAGTACCAACTCGCAGAAGGGACTCCCCCTTCTGCTACCCTTTCTCGCTCCACCCGAACCTCAAGCTCTCTCACCAGACTCGGGCTCGCGGGGACTGCACTCGCGAGAACGGTATTCGCCTGGACCACCCCCATAGTCACTATATCCTCCAGGCACGCGCTCCCCTGCGTCGCGCTCGCCGGCATAGAGCTCGCTGGCACAGAGCTCACCGGCAGAGTACTCGTCGGGCTGGCGAACAGCACTTTCCCCTCCAAGTCTTGAACTGATCTTCCGGCGATTTCCTTTCCGGCCCTTCCACCCGGGGCATTCTCACCGACCGCTGCTGGGGGAGGGGTCTCTTGAGATGCTGGGGTCACGAACTCACTTCGCAACACCACGACCGTGAGTCCGAAGGTGTCAAGCACCTCGCTCCTGAAATCCGCGAACATCCTCGGGGTCACCACCTGCGGTGCCTTGCCGAACTCCTAGCCTCGATCCTCGCCTCCTGTCATACCTGCTCCTTGGGAATTTCTTGAACCACCCACGCTCCACGCTCACCGCACCAAAATGTTGAAACCGATTTCTCGGCCTCTTGTGGAGCTCGGGACCCTCACCGAGATGAGGGGCAGCTAGCCCTTACTGGTCCCTTGGAGAAGGTAGACTGAAGACTAGAAAGAAGACTAAGACCTTAGTCGCAGCGAGGAGGTCCCTCCACTAACCCGGAAGATCGTTGAGTGCTTCCCCTCCCAAGCCAAAGCTGAGACTCAAGCACCTTGGAGAGCTCTGGGAATGCTAACCAAAGAAAGCCTGAGGAGAGAGAAGCTGAAGTGAAGTCCTCTCCAAAGGTGCCCTTGAGGTCTTATTTATAGGTTTCCTGATCTGGCCTGCAAATAGCAGGATCCTGCCTTCTGATTTTACTATCTGCACCCCAAATGGGTCTGCTAACAGCCAAACTCAGCTGTTTGGAGAGGCTAAAGGCAGGCCACCAAGGGTAAAAGAGTAATTTGGCCTTATTAACTTATGGGCAAGTAACTGCGAGAACTTGACTGTTGTAGTCCTCGAGGGCCCTCTCGCGAGTCCTGCTCGTGGTGCCTCTCCTGGGCAATCATCCTGCGAGGACCTCGCCGGCCAATTCTGGCGGTATCTGCCGAGGTCCGGTCTCATGAGTCTTCCTGCGAAACCGCCTCTGGACTTCGTCGAGCTCAACATGCCTTTCGCCGAACGCGGGTCACTTTGCCGACTTCTAATGATTCCGTCAAAGAGGGGTGTGGTCGACGAAGCTGGGGAGTTCGGCGAAGACTGGAGAGTTCGTCGAACGCGCCCGCGAGTGCTCGTCTCGCTCGCCCTTCAGCGAGCCCTCCGAGAGGGAAGATTTCTGGCACTAAGGCCTCTCTTCCTTATTACCTCCTCCATCCCACTGCTCTCTTAAACCGCGTCTCCTTGCCTGGCGAATATCGAGGTTGTACAGATAACTTTACATTCACAAATTCTAGAATAATGAGTGTGAAGTCAATATGGCTAGATAATTTTTGACTTGCAGATAAAATGTTACTAATGATATTATGTCAACCGATGCCCAACTCAGTATATGATTTGAGAAATTCGAAGTTATAAATAAATTAACCATGAGTCCAGGAAAGAAAACTTAGGAATCCAAAAATCCAGGAATCCTGACATGATGTATATGGGATTTTATGATTCCTGAAATAATAATGATCAACAAATAATTGTCTAGCCATTTTACAGTATATTTGGATACATACTGAAGATAGTATATTTCTCTTGCAAGTAATATCACATCTACCTAACATTAGTTGCTAGTAACCTATCACAACCAATCCATTATCAAACGGGTCATTTATATTCAAGCAAAGCATGTCAATTAACTCGACAAGGTATTATGACAATTAATGACAATCATCACAGAGTAACAGATTGGGCTACCACTACACATCTTCGAATAATTCTAGCGAGATGTGGTCTTGGTGAGATTTACGACCCAAAAGAATAATCAGAGGTGACATATGTACCCTTCACATCAAATAATAGAAGTGGTAATTCCACCCTTCACCTCCACGCAGTTATAGAAATATTAATGCACAAAGCAACAAAGTAAAGTAATGAAAAAAGCTTAAGACCTAATTGGATAAATATTTGCAATGGAGGATACAGCCGTTGATATGGATATAAGGTCTGATATATCTGACGGCTGAGAAAGTCTTCGTGATGATAGTTGCTGGTAGAGCCTATATTACTAGTATACTTATTACAAGTAAAGCTAAAAAAGAAGAGATGCAGAAAACTCCAAACAAATGGGAGTTATATGAAACATAGAATAAAATGACATTCTATCTCAACTCTACTCTATGCGATTCTTTTACTGAATGAGAAATTCTTTGCTTGTAACTTTGTTTCTGTTGGAGGAAAGATCATCAGATTATTGAGCAAGATAATCCTGTATTTTTTCCACTTTCTATAGTTCATCTGCCAGCTTCCGAAGAGCTTGACAATATTTCGTGTCATGACCAATGTCTCGTTGATATTTGCAGAAGATCTCACCATGAGGATTCTTAGCTTGTGATCTCATCGGGTAAGGGATTCTAAACTCTGGCATATCTTGCATAATCAGAAGAGTTTTTCCTTAGAAACATTAGGCTGAGTATAATCTTCTTGATATTTTTTGAATTCAAGTGTTCTTGGATTGTAAGAATGAGTAGGATGGGCTTCCAGAAATTCAGGTGATGTATCTTGCAGCGAAACTTGAGTAGATGTATTCTGAGGAAAGGAGTAAGATCTGATGTCTTCATCTTGCGGAATATTTTGTGATGAAGACAGATGTTGATAATAAGAGTTCCTGCCCTTGTTGGATCATCTGATTTAGAGAAGAATCGAAGTTAGTATTTACTGCCTCTGCTTCAATAAACAGATTTGATATGCTGATAAGATGTTGTTGTTTATGGACCTATCACCTAGAGGGGGGATAATAGGTGTTGTAACTGATATAAAATTTAAGCCTGAGAGAACACAGATTAAATCACATTACAAAAAATAATCACAGAGCGCAGCACACAGAAACACTAGATTTATAGTGGTTCCTCAAAACAATGTGTCTCTCCACTATCCCTCTGCGCCTATCTAGCAGTGTGCTAGAATTAGCAAACTCTAACAAATCTAATATCACCTCCACATATCTTACACCTCAGGCACATCAGGCCCTACAACTCAAATCCACTCAGGATCCTACCTCAAGTTCCAGGAACCCTACAACTCAGGCACAACAGACCTTACAACTCAGATCTAAATCAGATCCTAACTCAAGTTCAATCAGAACCCTACAACATGATGTTGATGGCCTCTAGACCTGAAGAGAAAGCTTTAAGAAACTTTTACTAATGCACAATAGCTTCACATCTATCTTATTCTTCGATTTTGAACACAACTTATCAGTGGATGGTGTTTGACTGGGACTTAGAGAACTGAGAGCATGAGCGTATTGTTCTCAAGAATTTGTTCTTTCTACTCACAGTCATTCTGTTGTTCTTATTCTATTCTTTGTGTCTTATTAGGGCACACACTTTGTCTTTATATATGACAGGGCCTTCTAATAGGCAGAGCCCTCTTTAATATTAGAAGCCCATTCCTTAATGTCATTCACTGATTGGTCCCTAAGGTGGCGTAATTAAATGCAAACAATGCGTTTCGAAAAATCTCAGTCTGTCTCGACGATATGAGCAACATCTCGATGACAGGGCTTGCTGTCTCAATGGTCCATCTTAGACTTAAACAAATCTTCAAGTCTTCTGAAATCTTCACCTGAGATAGATATCTTGACGATATGGAATATCTCATCTACATTTGCAGTCAAGGCGACGTGAAGTCTTCTCATCAATATCGTCCAGATCATCTTGCCAACATGAGGTATTCTCATCGATATCATCGAGATCATTTTGACTACTATGAACACTTCAACTGCAAACTGTCTCCATGATCTCTAACTTGGTCTTCAAGATGATATACCTCATTTACGATGATCTATCTTCTTAGTTGGACACTTTACTTATGAATTCGTAAAACTTCAGCACGGTAGTCTTTTCAACGATACCATCATGTGATACTTGTTGTTATAACAATATCGTCGTGTTATACTTGTTATCATGATGATACCTTAACTTAGTTGTTTCTTCTTGTTCTCACACCAATATCATTATGTCTACTTTGTTGACTCAATGATATCATCGTGTTATTCATATTGTCACGACGATTATTAATTGATTTATTTTATTGTCTTCTGCGTGTAAACTAAATGATATGTATATAATATTTCAATGATATGTCCAATCATTCTCAACAATTTTAGACTTAGAGGGATTAGAGAAGTACTGGATATACTGTTTATACTCTTCTGTCTTAAGTAAGACATACCATCAAATACATAGTGCTTTTATCATTGACCTGAGCACTTCTTCAAATCAAGAACATTAATGGGCACTAGTCCCAATAATCTCCCCCTATTTGAAGAAGACATAACTCACCTCAATGATAAATGTCAAACAATAAGTAGAATCAAAATTAAGGACACCCAAGCAATATATAATGATTCAACTACCAACAACGTATAAATAAGAGATAATGTCTTACACAAAATAGTCACAGTCATTTGCCCTATTCATTTTACAGACAGACATTCTTAGAGAATTGAATCCTTTAGTTCATGTTGTTGTTTCCTCTTCCTTTCCTCCTTTGTCTTTCATATAAGCTGATTGGCTTAGGCATCCTTTTAGAAGAAGGAGGAGGACCGTGTGGAAAGAACAGGTCATGGAAAGAACAGGTTCCAAATCATGATCGATTTCTTTTTCAAACCCCGATGCAGCTGCACGCGCCCTTCCCGCATGCTACAAATGTCCCACAAATAGAAAAAATCCTAGAACAAAATGAGAGGTAGATAACCAACTTCTAGTAGAAACATAATTGACTGCATTTATCTCGGTAGCTACACCACCCACAAAATTTAAAGAACCTAAAGGAGCATGAGTTTAGTCTTTTCCAATGCGATAAAGTTACATAATGTCTATTTCTTTTTCAGAAAGGCGTATTTACATGGGTTTGCCGTGGTATCGTGTTCATACTGTTGTATTAAATGATCCCAGTCGATTGCTTTCTGTCCATATAATGCATACAGCTCTGGTTGCAAATGAAGATTCCAATCAGCATAGTAGTAAATTCATTCTGAACCATCCTGGGAATATCCAAATTCAATCCAGGCTTCTGAGATTAAGGTTCTAGAATTAGGACTCCATCTACCTGATTGAGGATCTTGCTCAATTTCCTTTAGCCTCCTTTGCGTGTACTGACTGTTCTAAGATCTCTTTCTCTTCCTTGATGTTGATGACTCACCAATTTCAATTGCATTATCATCTGATTTAGTACTTTCTGAGGGTTCTTGCATATCGAATATAGAGGATGGCTTTGGCATGGCTTGCCTTACTTGATTGACTTCCCATATGGCCTGATGGGAGCCAACATTTATTACAGCCTTCTCCCCCTTTATGACTTCTTCAACTATAAGATCATCCAAGCCAACTTTCACCAAGTGGATCCTTTCATGATGACTTTGTTTAGCCTCATCTATATTATTTCTCAGTTAGAGCAAATGATCATCTAGAGTCTGAGCATTGAAGTCCACTCTGTTACCAACATGCTGTCTGTCTTCACCAATGAAGTTTGTAACTTCTTAATAAGCTTGTTGAATATCCCCTTCCATGGTTATCTGATTTTGAATAACCTGAAGAGTTGATTTCATGGTTAGGTTCAGTTGTTCACCAAGATTATCCATTGTTGGAGTTATTATGTGTAGAAAGTTAGTATGTTGAGTGTTGAGATGGTGCAAGTCTTCTTTCACAACCCGCAGCTCACCCATTATTTCCTTCCTCATACCATCAACTATTCTCAGAATAAATACATCCACATTTTTCCTTTGGGCATTCAGCAGTGATGTTATCATTTGAAATATGGATCCTGACTGGGCACTAGAGGGTTCAGCATTGGCATCTTCAGGGGGATCTGCAAGATCATTGTCAATGAACTGAAAGCTGGGAATGTCTGTCTGCATTTTCTCTCCTTCTGTCATGACCGACTTTCCTTTAAAAAGCATCAGGTCAAGCCCAATCTTTGGTCATGCACCTTCAACCTTCTCTGTCTCATGGCATGTACTCTTCTCAGTCTCATGTCATGTAATCTTTTCAGATTCTTGCATAACCTCCTCTGAGCTCCTCCCTCAGTAGAGGTTCCAACCTCTCTAGCAATAGCATCTTCATCATGATCAACCAGAGTAGAGCACCCTAGAAGGGTCTCCACCTTAATAGCCTCAGTGTCTTGGGTAGATCTACCAAGTAGGGACTCCCCCTCAATTGGATCAGCCACCTGACCTGAGCTTCTTGTCAAGGACTCCCCCTCAACAAGTACTTCTATTTCCTGATTCCTTTTTCTTTTATAGACAGTTGGAGTGTCACCCAAATGTGCTCTCCATTCCTCAAAAACCTCTACGGTAGAAGGTTCAACACATGACTTAGGAACTATTGGAGCTTGAAATCTCTCCCCCTCTGTTAGATCAGGGTTTGGGATGGATGGGGCAACTTATTCCTCAGAACTGCTTAATGACCTGCTCTCATCTTCAGGATCGGTAGCCTGTACATCTTTCTTCTTCTTCCTTTTCAGAACTGCTTGATTATCTTTATGGGATTTGGAGATCACCCTATCTCATATTTCCAACATCTTGGAGTCCAGCTTCTTTGAATAATGCAGTGGAACTCCCATTTTCCTTTTCAGAACATCACCAAAAGAATTTAGAAGGAAAGGAGACAGAATCCTACAAAAGGATGGGGTCTTCAAATTTCCCTTTATTCTATGAAACAGAAGATCTCTCCAGTCAATTTTCTTGGAGATTATAATTCTGCATATGATCTCAAACATCTCTTTTGAAATCCTGTCATGAGAAGCAGGTTTACACATCAATACCTTCCCTACTATATCAGCCAATAATTTTCCCTTCTGGTTAAATTCAGCTATCTTTATTGATCCATAGGTCTTTCCACCATGTCCACACCAGGTATATCCTTCAGAGAAATCTTCAACAGACAAGCCCTCCTCTTCTTCTGCCTCCAGTTGGGCAGTCTCAAAGCTTTTACTAGGCTTTTGGCTGACACCTTAACCTTCCTCCCAGCCACCTCTGATTTCAGAGAGGATTCAGATTGGTTAACTCTTGCACCCTCAAAGAATTCCAGTAGTTCTCTTTCCATCAGGACACATGGCTCACACAACAAATACTCCAGCCCGACCGCCTCCAGCAACCCTATAAGTAATCTTATTTCCTCTGAGCAGGAGTTGAAGCCTCCTCGCAAAATCTCACAACCAGAGATTACTGATGCCTGTTTCTCTTACTTATCTTTCTTTGGAGCCATTGACGTAGATTGGCGAGAATGATTGAATGTCGGGAACAGAACGGGGTTTTGTCGCAGAGATGACTTAGGGCAAATGATAGTGTTATTTTGTCGTAAACATTCATCATATTTATAATAAAGGTAGATGAAGGGGAGTGTACCTTTTTATACTGTTGATATGAAAAATTAATCATCGGACGGCTCTGATTAAAAATCCAATAAAGTTTTAAGCAGCTGGGTTGTATTTCGATGATATGCATTGTGTCGTCAAAATATTTCGCTGACAAACATCCTTCCATTCGCTCCATAGATCTTTCTCAGTTTTTCCAAATCAGCCTTTGTGTCATTGAGATTCATGTAATGTCATCGAGACATCATGATATCATTGATATAACTAACTCTGTATCGTTGAGAAGTCATATGTGTCATTGAGATAACCAACATATATTTTTTTGACTTTAGTGAAACTTCATTACTTCTTGAGGGGTAACTGTAGCACTCAGCATACATGTTATCAATAACTACAAATCTATGCTAACAAATTGAAATTGAGTTAGAAATTACTCTAAGTTCAACATCCCCAATTGAAACTTGAAGAAGTTAAACTTAGCTTCATATAGTGGCTTTGTGAATATATCAGTAACTTGTTTGTCTGTGGGGACAAACTAAAGAATGATATACTCATTCTACACATGCTCCCTAATGAAGTGATATCTGATCTCAATGTGCTTAGTCCTGCTATGAGAGACATGGTTCTTAGCAATTGAGATAGCACTTGAATAGTCCCAAAACAAGGGTGTTTTGGTATTCCTCAGATTATAGTCTTGAAGCTGATGCTGGATCCACAGTAACTGAACACAACAACTCCCAGAAGATATGTATTCTGATTCTGCTGTGGATATTGCTATACTAGTTTGCTTCTTGCTGCTCCATGAAATAAGTATTCCTCCAAGGAATTGGCAAGTCTCTGAAGTGCTCTTTCTATCCGTTGAAAATGTTGAAGTGGAAGTTTTGGGAGTTGGCAGTCTGGGAGGGTGATCGCGCGGTCTGGTGAGACCGCACGTCTGGCGATCTGCTCTGCGGTCTGACTTGTCTTAGTCTAGCCGCGGTCTCCTGGCGTGACTGTTGTTCTGTGTACAAGGTGCTAGGGTAAGGCCGCGCGGTCTGGTTGTGACCGCATGGCGTGCTGTCTACCTCAGGGCTGTGCCGGTCTGGTGTGACCGCACAGGTTGATTCAGGTTTCCAGAAGCCGGTCTTATGGCTATCCAGGTTCCTGGTTGTACTCGCTGGCTAAGGCATCTTAGTCGAGCGGTCTCTGTTCGCGGTCTCAGGAGGAGGCTGGCAGGTGAACAGATTGTGTTCGATATAACGTTGGCGAACAAGTTGTGTTCGCGGTCTCATTGGCAAACATTGGTGGTGGGCGGCTTCATTGTGGGAGTGGAGATCTCCCGCGGTCTGTTCTTGAAGCAGGCGATCTCACCTAAGCAGAATGATCTGTTGCTGATCGCGCAGGTTGACCGGTTCTGGTCGCGCGATCTGGAGGGTGGTGATCCTATCTCATAGGGTGGTGACTGTATCAGGTCTCACGCCTATAAATAGGAGCCACTGTAGCAGCATTAACATCGCACCAAGTGTAAGCTGAGCTCGCGTATAATTCTTGCGGTCTCAATTCTTGTGATCGGTCGGTCTTGCTGATTGAATTTTCCTTGTGCAGCTTCTGCAGATTGTGCGGGCAGCAGTGATCACCTCTTCTTCTGAAAGTGGTCGGGCGGTCTCATGGCTTGCAGTGTGGGTTGCTGGAGTTTGGGAGAATCAGTGGAGAAGGAGGTCGCGGAAGCTCAGCGGTCAGGAGTGTTGATCGATGACCGGCAGAGTTTGTGGTCTGGCAGCTATCATAGATCGGCAAGCAGACCGCGCGATCTGCGGTCTCAGTTGTCTTTCTTTTCAGCATTGTAATTTTCCCTTTGGTTTTGTGTACTGGAGAAATCATGTCTCTCCATGTATACCTCTCCCTGTAATGAAGATTGTTGTTATCAATAAAGACCTTATTTCCTTCATGTGCTTCTGGTTGTTTGGCTTGTGAACTCAAAGTTGTATGATTCCTTCTCACTCCATAAAGATTCGGAAAATTTCACATGGTATCAAAGGAAGGTTGGAGTGGATAGAGCAGTGAAAAACTTAGTGTAGCCATCGCCTTTGTGAAGAAGGAACCAGTGGTAGAGCCATGGAAGCGAGGGGTCTTGGAATTGAGATGCTAAACTCGACCAACTTTAAGAAGTGGAGGTCTTGTATGCAGAGTTATCTTCTGGGTGAGGACCTCTGGAAGGTGGTTGGAGGAGAGAGCACGAAGGAAGTCTTTCTGGATGGAGATAACCTGTAACATCCCAGTGCGCGCTAGGCCCCTATGTTGAAAATATTAATCAGTGTAGTGTTGACCATTTTGGTTTATATTGAGGATGGTTTTTCTTTTGTATTTTGGTGATGAGATTTTCAGGAGGTGTTTAAGTTGGAAAACTGGTAAATTCCTATGATGTATTAACTCGTAGCTGGGTGAGTGTTGCGGGGTCTGAGAAATTTGGAGCAGTGACATAAATTCATGCAAGAAAATGCTGGACTGGTTAAAAGCCTTGGGCTGGATTTATATTTATACTGATACTAGACTGGTTGGTTTGGAGTTATATTTGTTACCTTAGAACATCAATGGCATGTGTGAGCTGCTAATACAATGGTGTGCTGATTATTGATGTACTAATAATAATTGCTATTAGGTCTGCTGATAACAGTTACATGGTTTAATTATAATTGGATGGTTTGGTTATAAGATTGAGATTATTTCAACACATTTGATATTTGATTTGGCTACTTCATCTTAAAGTAGCTGCTGGTATAAGCGGGTGGAAAAAAGGTATAGGCGGTGGAGGATTTTCATTCTTATGTAATGACCGACTCTCTCTCTCTCTCTCTCTCTCTCTCTCTCTCTCTCTCTCTCTCTCTCTCTCTCTCTCTCTCTCTCTTTTATTTCACGGTCTCGATTATCTTCACAGCTAGGGTTCCTCCTCTTCCTTATCTCCTCCTCGTTCTGCATATTTTGGGAAAGGATCCTTCGTTTATGTTGAGATCTGTTGAGGGGGAGGCTCTGTTTGATCTGAGCTTCGTCGGACTCGCGATTTACTTCTGCTACCCGTTTCTCCGCCCTACCTGTAAGCAATATTATTCCTCTTCTTTTTCTCTCCCTCTTTTTGCTTGATCTGGCAAGGAATCTTGTAATTTATGCTGGGAGCATGGGTTGGTAAGGCTTTATGTGAGTTTGGATTAGCTGGGTTTGCGATTTGGTACTGATTTCGTGCCTGGCTTCGTTTACCTCACTGTAGGCCTTCTCTTCCCTGTTATTATTCATCGTCTTCTCTTGTATTGGGGGGGGGGGATTCTGTTGTTGTCGTCGACTGCTGCTGTGCTGTACCTCTTGTCAATTTGGTGGCTGTACTGGTAGGAGTTTTGGGGGTTCTCATCTTGATGAACTTGACTACTTAAAGTCAATTGCTGCTGATTTTGATTGCGTTCTTTGAGTTTATTGCATGAATCTGAGTGGGAAGGAAATTCATTCATAGCATAGCAATGAGATCATATAGTATGTTGGTACATGTGCCTCATTTGACTTCATCTCACTAGAGGGTTTGTCAAATTGTAGGCAGTCCCAAATTTTACTATGTTGTTACCCTTTTATACAGTCCCAGATATGTTGTTTTATAGACTGTATGCATCCCTGTTCTACTTTGATTTCCTTGTGCAGTCCCAGATGTGCCAATTGTAGTCTCATTTTTCATTAGACAACACTTAATAAAGAGTCCAAGTCACCCTTATGTGTCAACGTCATAGCTAACTAAGATGCAACCCAGATATAAAAGACCCTAACAAATTGACCCTAAACAGATATCGTGAAGGATGGGAGTCTTTGGGAAGTTATTAATTTGTTAACTTTTCATGTTGCCTGATGTTTCCTTTCTTTTTAGTTTGGGTAATGTTGACTGATTACATGATGTATATTTTTGTGGACCAGGACTCTTTAATCAGTCTTGGCCAACTACCGCCATGCCGCGGAGGAGACAACCGCGAACGTCGTCCGGAAATCAGGTGACTTCCTCCCCTCTCCCTTGGTGCTAGCCTCTTAGATCACAATAGGAGAGATGAAGGCTCAAGATAGCTTCTCGTGGGAGCTTTAATGGAGTTTCCTTAGGAAGACCAAGCCGGAACCTCAAAATTAGGGCATCGTTCGCCGCGAGGTTCTAGGGATCATTTCTTCTCTTCAAAAGGAAGAGATGGATTTGATTTGGGGCAAACCCATGGTCGTTGTGGGAGAGTGAGGGGAATGATATTTAGGGATTTTAAAAGGGGGTGAAATGATCTTCATGTCTTGGGAAGATGATGAATAACCCTCTGCCAAATAGGGTTTCTATTTATGTATTACGTGATGTCTTCTGTTTAGTTTCCGAATTTTTGCGTAGATTCACGGATTGTTTAGAATGACTTGGTTTAGAAGTCCTGGTGTATGTAGATACACAGACTTTTTAGAAGGACTTGGTTGAGAAGTCCTGGTGTACGTAGATACACGGATTGTTTAGAAGGACTTGGTTTAGAAGTCCCGGTGCACGTAGATACACGGATTATTTAGAAGGACTTGGTTTAGAAGTCCTGGTGTACGTAGATACACATCCTGTTTAGAAGGACTTGGTTGAGAAGCCCTGGTGTACGTAGATACACAGATTGTTTAGAAGGACTTGGTTTAGAAGTCCTGGTGTATGTAGATACACAGCCTGTTTAGAAGGACTTGGTTGAGAAGTCCTGGTGTACGTAGATACACGGATTGTTTAGAAGGACTTGGTTGA
Organism: Dactylorhiza incarnata; assembly: GCA_033032865.1. Lineage (NCBI taxonomy): Eukaryota > Viridiplantae > Streptophyta > Magnoliopsida > Asparagales > Orchidaceae > Dactylorhiza > Dactylorhiza incarnata. Next base: position 2,294,063 of record JAWHQI010000224.1, read on the forward strand.
GAAGTCCTGGTGTACGTAGATACACGGATTGTTTAGAAGGACTTGGTTTAGAAGTCCCGGTGCACGTAGATACACGGATTGTTTAGAAGGACTTGGTTTAGAAGTCCTGGTGTACGTAGATACACAGCCTGTTTAGAAGGACTTGGTTGAGAAGCCCTGGTGTACGTAGATACACAGATTGTTTAGAAGGACTTGGTTTAGAAGTCCTGGTGTACGTAGATACACAGACTGTTTAGAAGGACTTGGTTGAGTAGTCCTGGTGTATGTTGATACACGAATACAAATGGACCCCGCTGTGGAGGATTACTTGTGGCGGGTCTACGGGCTTGCTAGTTGTGACACCGACAAAAGCCGGCAGTAGACTCTAGATCGGTTGGGTTGGACTCCTGGTGCTCACCTACCCAAGTCCCCTTCTGTGTCCTTGGAGGCTCCGCTGTGTGTTCTTAGCATCGAGTAGTACGCAGGGTCTCCGCTGTATGTTCTTAGCGTCGAGGCGTACAGAGGCCTAGGACTGGTAGTGTTCATACCCTCCTAGTAGTGGAGGAGCTCGTTCCACTGTCTCCGTCTGGCCACGACGGGAGATGCCTGAGCGGTTAGCTACCACTCAAAAAGCGAGAACTAATGGTCTATGTCGACATAGCAACTTTGCATGGGTGAGTCTTCATATCATAATCATTGCACTGCATTCATCCTTCATAATCATTGCATTGCAACGCATTGGATCCTCATCATATAAACTTGTATGGGCACCTTTATATGATGAGTTACCTTCATGTTCAGATCCTTAACTTATAAGCTTGTATGGGCATCCTTATAAGTTAAGTTCAATTCGGTTTATTGATAATCTGCTCATGCTCTCTGATTACTATTACTTGCTTAATCCTTTCTGCTACTAGTACGATATTGATACTCTGCTTACTTCTTTATGTTACTAGTACTTACTTGTATTTGTACCTGTTAGTTAGAGTTATTGCAAGTACTTGGGTACTTATACAACCGACATGTATATACAACCTTTCCTATCACCTGCTTGTACATATTATTGATTATATTGCAGCTTTCCTTCCTTTCCTTCCGCCCGGTGCCTTGGAGTCGTCGGGGGAGTGGATGGGAAGCCACTTAGTCTTTATGACTAACGGTTGCTACGTCCCTCTTTTTAGGAGTGTTCCTTAGAGCAGCAGTGCACGGTGCTGGAGGAGGCAAACAGGCCAGGTGTGCAGGGTTGGTGGCTATGGTACCATGGTTGCCGTTTGTGGCAGTTGTGAGCATGTTTTGAGATGTAGCCCTTGGGGCATTTAGTTCGATACTCTGATACTTTTGCAGGAGCTCTCGGAGCTCTTGTCTTTGTACTTAATTGGACTCTTACTTATGTGAATATCTTTTTATGGATCCTTGCTTTTCTTTATTGATGGGTTGGCGCTGTTCAGTTGGTTTGGCTGGCAGGATAGGCGTCTTGTGGTGGGAGGCTAGCTCATTTGCGGGCGCTCCCGCAAGGCGACTGTCCTGGGCATAAGACTCCCCTCGGCCGTGTCGTGTGTTCCGGGAGGGGGGTCTTACAAATGGTATCAGCTTGCAATGATCATGAGATAAAGAAGTCCATTAAACCACTAGGCCACCCCTGCTAGCTAAATCAGTTTGAGGACAAAGTGATGCAGCGGAAGCGGTGGTGTGCCCCTGTGTGATTCACATTAAGTATGTCTGCTTTTTCCTATAGGAAGTGCCAACCTAAGCCAAACTCGTACCCTTACGTATAGATGCTGGCTCATTCTGAGACAGTAATTGGTATTCTCATTCCAACAGTCAGAGTTGGTTTGGCATAAGATTGATGCCAACCTAACTGGGATACCATTTTGGTCGACTTAGCAGGATATGTCGTGACATACCCTAGCCTTATACCAATCTCGGGGATGATATGGACAAGCAATAAGTGACCGCAAATGATTAAGGGAAGAGTTTAACGGGAGTGTAGATGCTAGAGACTCACACCCTGAGATTTCTATCCTAGATATGGAGTAATATTATCACCATACCAAAAATATTAGGGCAATCTAAATGAGATTGGTGCCTGAAATCTATCATCAGCTTAGTAAGAGACCACCAAGCATGTCTTTTATACTGTATGATAAGAATTCGGATCCAGAGAAGGCTCATTGTGGGACGAATGTGTTATATTGGTGGTAGAAGAAACTCAGTCGAAGAGATACAGGGGCTTATCTCTTCGTTTATTGGGCTAGTTATATACCGAGTAATTGGATGTTATTTGTACATGCTCTCATTACAATGAGATGCAGCTTGGTCGTCGCCGTAAAAATTTGAATTTCTACATCATGGCTGATATATAAGTGCGTCGATACGGGGTTCTATAGGGTAAGAACTCCAAGTCGAGGAAGATATGCCCCTAAGGTTTGTGCTCATACGGGAGATGAATGTACCATATGGGCGGTGGGTGAAATTTAGTCCAAAAACGTACGGGGGCTTGTCCCTTCGTTTATTGGCCTAGCAGATGGGCCAATTGGGATTCTACCAGGAGCCGAAAATCTTTGTGGCCTGCTTCACTTAGCCTTGCTACAATGAGTTTTTCCCATTTAAGTCGTTACAAGCCGTTGATATTGGAATTAGCACTCCTTGATGAATGAGTTCATCTTAAGCAAGGGGGATGATTGAACACCGAGTTTTGGTTTACGGTGAGTTAACTCCCAGAGTAATAGAGGTGAGTACCTTAAGGATGAGCAGGTCTTCACTCTAAATGAATACTATGCAGAGACGTAAACTGTAACATAGCGTTGTAGTGTCTCTCAAGGATCAAAGGTCAATCTGACGACCGCATGACAAATTTTGGGGGACGCCTTAAAGTTTGTTAAGTGGGAATTGTATTGATTGTTAATCAAAGAGGTGTGTTTACAAGCGTCCAATTAAAGATAAAGAATGCAAAATTGTAGCACGCGTGGTGCTAAGGCATTGTTACGTGATTTGTTAAGTCGACAAATTCATACAATTGCATTATAAATACGTGTAGTACCCAGTTGGGACTTTGTTTGGAAAGGGCTCATATCTTTATATATATAAGTGTGTGTGTGCTGATAGCAAATCTTGGACCTCTCTTGCTATTGAACCATGGGCTCCTTCTTTTGGTGGGGCTGTTGGCTGGGTTCATTTTGGGCCCTTCTGATTATGTCTTGGCTAAATCATGTGCTGCCATACTCTGCCCTTTTTATTTTCTGCACTTGTCGTTGTTGGAAATATTATCGGGGTCCCGGATAGGTATTCATACCAATAATTAGAAGACGAATTGTTTGCCGGATCCTAGTTAAACAAAGGACTAATTCTGATCGACTAAAGTTTAGATAGCCCCGTTTCTACATTTTACGGCCTGGCTCAGCTCTAGATGGTTTTAATTCTGAATATATATTATACATTTGTTAAAAGGTGTGGTTGGTTTTGCGGCTAAGTTTCATGGAGCCTTGTTTGCAAATCCTTATCGTTGTGAGGAACCAGATCTTAATTCCCCGGGAATTTCGTTTCTAATTCCTGGCGAGTCGGGGGAATTAGAGGCCAAGCTCCCTGGGAATTTCCCTTGCTAGCTCTCGACGACTTGCGAGGCTAGCAAATTGTTAAATTTGAAAGATAAGTGGTTGGAATTCGGTTTTGGTTTTTTTTTTACTTGTTCCAGTAACGGGCATCATAGCTAGATCCATGATAAAATGAAATTCAACTCTTGAAATATCAGCAATATGCTAGTAGATCTCTCCAAGTTCTTGTTAACATTTATGTTGGATTATGCTAGCAGCTTTCTTCAAGTTTCTGTTAATAGTTATGTTGGATTATGCTAGCAGTTTTTCTCCAAATATTGGTTAACATCTATTTTGGGGGTGCTAGCAGTGGTCCTAGTTCCGTCTATCATCCTATTGTAGGTTATCTTGGTTATACACTGGGTTATGATTGGCTAGCTCAGGATGGTTATATGGTTGGATCACTTGGTTAGTTCTGCCTTTATACTTGGCTAATCTTGCATATTTTGGTAGCAGAAAATTTGGAGGGTTTGTAAACCTTGCGCATTTCTCTAGCTAAAGGTTTTGGTGGTTTGGCGGGCTAATCTTTCTGGAAATTTATTTTGTAATCTCTAGTTGGTTTGGGAAACATTAGACCTTAGATTCCCCGGAACGTTCGTTTCCTAATTCCTGACGGGTTTGGGAATTTGGTGCTAAATTTCCTGGGAATCTCTCTTGTTAGTTCCCGAAGTTTTGGCAAAGTTATTAGTTGTTAAACTGGGTGGTTATGTGGATTTACTTCGGTTTCGAGCTTTATAACCGCTTCAAGTCATTGGTTGCTTCGCTCTCTAGATAAGTGAACAAAAATATCTGAATGGTTCCATTCTTTCATGTTGATCCGACTAGGGGCTATGCTTCTTGTTGTTGCCTAATGTGTTATGGGCTGCTGTGCTGAAACCGGCTGCTGTTTGTTTGTTGGGAACTGCTTCTATCTCCTCTTTGTCCAGTTAAGGCTGCTGTTTTATAATCTATTTGGGGGCTGCTTGTTAGGATCTGTTGTTGGGGGCTGCTATATACATAATCAATCTAGCTTTGGGGGCTGCTATGCGCATGTAATTTCAGTTGGGGCAGCTACTCATAGTTCTATATGGATTATTTTGGGCTGCTATGCTGTGATCAGATGAGTGTTTAAATTCTCTTTTGTTGTTGATTTGGAGCTGCTCCTTTCTTTGTTGATTTGGAGTGTTGTTATGTTTTTGATTGGGGCTCCTTTCCTTGTTGAGTTGGGCTGCTGCCGTTGATTCTGTTGCTGTTGTTTGCGACTGTTGTGCTGCTGTTGTTTTGGTTGCTGTTGTATTATTAAGGGCTTCCCTACTTGTCTTCTTTTAGGGGGGGGGGGGGGGGGGGGGGGCTGCTGTTCTTGACCTTGGTTGGGTTTGCTGTTGTTTCTTTTAGATGGGGCTGTCTCTTTTGGCCCTTGGTTGAGGGGGCTGCACCTTGTTGAACTGTGGGCTGCAGGTGTGATGTTGGGGCTCTGTTTGGGGTATGCTTAAACTGCAGGAATTTCTTAAGCTCCTTTTCTTGATAATTAGGGGCTGCCTCTTATGTTTTTGTTTGGTGACTGCTTCTATTACTTGGCTAAATTTCAAAACCATTCATAGCCTCGTTAGTAGTTTAGTTTAACTGTTGAGCTCTTTATTTATTCTTGTACTAAACCACACTGCGGCTTCAAATGAGTTGGGTTAGTTTTGGTTGGCTTTAGCTTTGGTGGTTTGGAGGTGTTTAGGCCCTAAATTCCCCAAAAATTTCGCTTCCTAACTCCCGATGGCTTAGGGAATTAGGTGTTAAATTTCCAGGGAATTTCCCCTGCTAGTTCTCGGTGACTCAGCGAGGCTAGCTGTTGATCGAGAAGAGTATGTGTGGGATTCTTGTGGCTTCCTTTCAGAATTTTTTTTGGAACTTAAGACCCTCCTAACCTCAACTTAAATTTCGGGGACGAAATTGTTTCTTCGTTTATTGGATTTGTAACATCCCAGTGCGCGCTAGGCCCTTATGTTGAAAATATAAATCAGTGTAGTGTTGACCATTTCGGTTTATATTGAGGATGGTTTTCTTTTGTATTTTGGTGACGAGATTTTCCGGAGGTGTTTAAGTTGGAAAACTGGTAAATTCCTATGATGTATTAACTCGTAGCTGGGTGAGTGTTGCGGGGTCTGAGAAATTTGGAGCAGTGACATAAATTCATGCAAGAAAATGCTGGACTGGTTAAAAGCCTTGGGATGGATTTATATTTATACTGATACTAGACTGGTTGGTTTGGAGTTATATTTGTTACCTTAGAACATCAATGGCATGTTCATTTATTTATAAGTTTATGTGTGAGCTGCAAATACAATGGTGTGCTGATTATTGATGTACTAATAACAATTGCTATTGGGTCTGCTGATAACAGTTACATGGTTTAATTATAATTGGATGGTTTGGTTATAAGATTGAGATTATTTCAACACATTTGATATTTGATTTGGCTACTTCATCTTAGAGTAGCTGCTGGTATAAGCGGGTGGAAAAAAGGTATAGGCGGTGGAGGATTTTCATTCTTATGTAATGACCGACTCTCTCTCTCTCTCATTTATTTCACGGTCTCGATTATCTTCACAACTAGGGTTCCTCCTCTTCCTTTTCTCCTCCTCGTTCTGCATATTTTTGGAAAGGATCCTTCGTTTATGTTGAGATCTGTTGAGGGGGAGGCTCTGTTTGATCTGAGCTTTGTCGGACTCGTGATTTTCTTCTGCTACCCATTTCTCCGCCCTATCTGTAAGCAATATTCTTCCTCTTCTTTTTCTCTCCCTCTTTTTGCTTGATCTGGCAAGGAATCTTGTAATTTATGCTGGGAGCAAGGGTTGGTAAGGCTTAACGTGAGTTTGGCTTAGCTGGGTTTGCGATTTGGTACTAATTTCGTGTCTGGCTTCGTTTACCTCACTGTAGGCCTTCTCTTCCCTATTATTATTCATCGTCTTCTCTTGTATTGGGGGGGGGGGATTCTGTTGTTGTGGCCTACTGCTGCTGTGCTGCTCCTCTTGTCAATTTGGTGGCTGTTCTGGTAGGAGTTTTGGGGGTTCTCATCTTGATGAACTTGACTACTTAAAGCCAACTGCTGCTGATTTTGATTGTGTTCTTTGAGTTTATTGCATGAATCTGAGTGGGAAGGAAATTCATTCATAGCATAGCAATGAGATCATATAGTATGCTGGTACATGTGCCTCATTTGACTTGATCTCACTAGAGGGTTTGTCAAATTGTAGGCAGTCCCAAATTTTACTATGTTGTTACCATTTTATACAGTCCCAGATTTGTTGTTTTATAGCCTGTATGCAGCCCTGTTCTACTTTGATTTCCTTGTGCAGTCCCAGATGTGCCAATTGTAGTCTCATATTTCATTAGACAACACTTAATAAAGAGTCCAAGTCACCCTTATGTGTCAACGTCATAGCTAACTAAGATGCAACGCTGATATAAAAGACCCTAACAAATTGACCCTAAACAGATATCGTGAAGGATGGGAGTCTTTGGGAAGTTATTAATTTGTTAACTTTTCATGTTGCCTACTGTTTCCTTTCTTTTTAGTTTGTTTAATGTTGACTGATTACATGTTGTATATTCTGTGGACCAAGACTCTTTAATCAGTCTTGGCCAACTGCCGCCATGCCGCGGAGGAGACAACCGCGAACGTCGTCTGGAAATCAGGTGACTTCCTCCCCTCTCCCTTGGTGCTAGCCTCTTAGATCACAATAGGAGAGATGAAGGCTCAAGAGAGCTTCTCGTGTGAGCTTTAATGGAGTTTCCTTAGGAAGACCAAGCCGGAACCTCAAAATTAGGGCATCGTTCGCCGCGAGGTTCTAGGGATCATTTCTTCTCTTCAAAAGGAAGAGATGGGATTTGATTTGGGGCAAACCCATGGTCGTTGTGGGAGAGTGAGGGGAATGATATTTAGGGATTTTAAAAGGGGGTGAAATGATCTTCATGTCTGGGGAAGATGATGAATAACCCTCTGCCAAATAGGGTTTCTATTTATGTATTACGTGATGTCTTCTGTTTAGTTTCCGAATTTTTGCGTAGATTCACGGATTGTTTAGAAGGACTTGGTTTAGAAGCCCTGGTGTACGTAGATACACAGACTGTTTAGAAGGACTTGGTTGAGAAGTCCTGGTGTACGTAGATACACAGATTGTTTAGAAGGACTTGGTTTAGAAGTCCCGATGCACGTAGATACATGGATTGTTTAGAAGGACTTGGTTTAGAAGTCCTGGTGTACGTAGATACACAGCCTATTTAGATGGACTTGGTTGAGAAGCCCTGGTGTACGTAGATACACGAATTGTTTAGAAGGACTTGGTTTAGAAGTCCTGGTGTACGTAGATACACAGCCTGTTTAGAAGGACTTGGTTGAGAAGTCATGGTGTACGTAGATACACGGATTGTTTAGAAGGACTTGGTTGAGTAGTCCTGGTGTACGTAGATACATGGATTGTTTAGAAGGACTTGGTTTAGAAGTCCCGGTGCACGTAGATACACGGATTGTTTAGAAGGACTTGGTTTAGAAGTCCTGGTGTACGTAGATACACAGCCTGTTTAGAAGGACTTGGTTGAGAAGCCCTGGTGTACGTACATACACGGATTGTTTAGAAGGACTTGGTTTAGAAGTCCTGGTGTACGTAGATACACAGACTGTTTAGAAGGACTTGGTTGAGAAGCCCTGGTGTATGTTGATACACGGATACAAATGGACCCCGCTGGGGAGGATTACTTGTGGCGGGTCTACGGGCTTGCTAGTCGTGACACCGACAGAAGCCGGCAGTAGACTCTAGACCGGTTGGGTTGGACTCTTGGTGCTCACCTACCCAAGTCCCCTTCTGTTTCCTTGGAGGCTCCGCTGTGTGTTCTTAGCGTCGAGCAGTACGCAGGGTCTCCGCTGTGTGTTCTTAGCATCAAGGCGTACAGAGGCCTAGGACTGGTAGTGTTCATACCCTCCTAGTAGTGGAGGAGCTCGTTCCACTGTCTCCGTCTGGCCACGACGGGAGATGCCTGAGCGGTTAGCTACCACTCAAAAAGCGAGAACTAAAGGTCTATGTCGACATAGCAACTTTGCATGGGTGAGTCTTCATTTCATAATCATTGCACTGCATTCATCCTTCATAATCATTGCATTGCACCGCATTGGATCCTTATCATATAAACTTGAATGGGCACCTTTATATGATGAGTTACCTTCATGTTAAGATCCTTAACTTATAAGCTTGTATGGGCATCCTTATAAGTTAAGTTCAATTCGGTTTATTGATACTCTGCTCATGCTCTCTTATTACCAGTACTTGCTTACTCCTTTCTGCTACTAGTACGATATTGATACTCTGCTTACTTCTTTCTGTTACTAGGACTTACTTGTATTTGTACCTGTTAGTTAGAGTAATTGCAAGTACTTGGGTACTTATACAACCGACATGTATATACAACCTTTCCTGTCACCTGCTTGTACATATTATTGATTATATTGCAGTTTTTCTTCCTTTCCTTCCGCCCGGTGCCTTGGAGTCGCCGGGGAAGCGGATGGGAAGCCACTTAGTCTTTATGACTAACGGTTGCTACGTCCCTCTTTTTAGGAGTGTTCCTTAGAGCAGCAGTGCACGGTGCTGGAGGAGGCCAGACAGGTCAGGTGTGCAGGGTTGGTGGCTATGGTACCTTGGTTGTCGTTTGTGGCAGTTGTGAGCATGTTTTGATATGTAGCCCTTGGGGCATTTAGTTCGATACTCTGATACTTTTGCAGGAGCTCTCAGAGCTCTTGCCTTTGTACTTAATTGGACTCTTACTTATGTGAATATATTCTTATGGCTCCATGCTTTTCTTTATTGATGGGTTGGCGCTGTTCAGTTGGTTTGGCCGGCAGGATAGGCGTCTTGTGGGGGAAGCTAGCTTGTGTGCGGGCGCTCCCGCAAGGCGACTGTCCTGGGCATAAGACTCCCCTCGGCCGTGTCCTGTGTTCCGGGAGGGGGGTCTTACATAACCATCAAGAGGTGAGGAACTGGAGGCGGCTTAATGCCAAAGCAGAGTTCGCCCTGAAGAGGGCAATATCACCTGATTTGTTTGATCACATCTTGGGGTGTGCATCAGCTGCAGAAATCTGGAGAGACCTGGATGGACTGTTTAACAAAAAAATGTGGCAAGACTTCAATTTCTGGAGAATGATCTGGCCAGATCGGCTCAAGGTGACCTTTCTATTTCTACATTCTTCTTGAAGTTGAAGAACTTGTGCGTCGAGATTTCAGCGCTGGATCCTGATGAGCCAATTTCTGAGGCGAAGCTGAAGAGGCACATCATCTGTGGCTTGTGGAAGGAATATGTTTCCTTTGTGATGTCGCTGCAGGGTTGGGCAAATCAGCCGTCTCTGCTGGAGCTGGAAAATCTGCTTGCTTCGCAGGAGAGTCTGGCAAGGCAGATGGCAGGGGTGTCAGTGTCTGGGAGAGATGGCGAAGTTCTCTTCACGGGAAAGAAGAAGAAGTGGGATAAGAAGAAGACCGCTGGAGGAGGCAATGGACCTTCAACTTCTGGACAGCAGGAGAGGGGCTATGCTCCTAATGCTGAAGGGAAGAAGAAGGGGGAAGGTCTCAAGTGCTTCAGGTGCGGAAAGGTTGGTCACATCAGGAAGGAGTGTCGGGTGAATCTTCAGTCGGGGCATGCTGCTGCAGGAAAGGGGGAAGCTGAAGCCAGGCAGGTTGATGGAGGATGGGGAGGAGCCTTCTCGGCTTCTGTTGGAGCTGAGGCTCCTATCAACTATCAGGAGAATTGGATTGTGGAATCGGGGTGTGGACATCACCTCACCGGGGACGAGTCGAAGCTTTCTTCAGCGCAATCTTATTCAGGTAATGATGCTATTATTACTACTAATAATACTGTGCATGCTGTAGAGAAGGTGGGGGTTGTTTCCTTGGGCAGCAATAGGGGCCACTAACTTTGAAGAGTGTCTATCATGTTCCCGAAATGAGGAAAAACCTCTTCTCCGTGACCAACGTTTTAGACGCTGGGTATCACGTTCTGTTTGGCCCAACAGAAGTGAGGTTTCTTCGGAATGTTGAAGCAGTGAAGGCTGAGGTAGTTCATGTGGGGAGGAAAGCTAAAGACTTGTTCGTTCTTTCGACAAGTTCTTATGTTGACAAGATGAGGACAAACGACAGTGCTGTGATATGGCACGAGAGGTTGGGGCGCGTAGGGATGGATAAACTGAAGGCTATGGCGGTGAGAGGTCTGGTCGAGGGCCTGCCTTTTCTATCTTCCTATGGAGACGGTCATGTGTGCGCGGGATGTCAGTTCGGCAAGTCTCATCGACTACCGTTTGACAAGTCGCAGACATGGAGTAGTGTGCCGTTGGAGTGCATCCACGGTGACTTGATGGGACCGACTGCTACCCCAAGCCTCGGAGGCAGCAGATATAAGTTGGTGCTGATCAATGATTACACCAGATATGTCTGGGTATATTTCTTGAAGGAGAAGGCAGAGGCGTTTGCCAAGTTTGTGGAGTTCTAGGAGCTCGTGGAGGGTCGGCTTGGACTGCGGGTTAAAAAGCTGAGGACTGACAACGGAGGAGAGTTCACCTCTGGTGAGTTCTCTACATTTTGCAGGAAGGCGGGCATCCGGAGGGAGCTTACTTGTGCGCATACTCCACAACAAAATGGAGTTGCAGAATGGAAGATCCGTCATCTGACGGAGACCTGCAAGTGTTGGCTGCATGCCAAGAGTATTATAAAGTCCTTCTGGGTGGAGGGAATGTCTTGTGCTGCCTACGTCATCAATCGGATGCCTCTTAATCCCATCAATATGAAGACCCCACATGAATTGATGTTCAAGGAAAAGCCAAGTGTGGCGCACCTTCAGGTGTTTGGTTCCACCTGCTATGTGCACGTTCCAGACGCGCTTCAGACGAAGCTAGATGTGAAGGCAAGGAAGCTAGTATTCGTGGGTTATGATGACCGGAAGAAGGGATGGAAGTGCATGGATCCGGAGACGCAGAGATTTGTTGTATCTCGCGACGTCATGTTTGACGAGGTGACATCTTACAAAGGGAGTTCTGGTGTTGAGCTACCAGAAAGCAGGGTGGAGGAGCCGTAGAAAGCTGTGGAAAATCTTCAGGTGGAGCTACCTGTGTCACCAGGTTGTCCATCAATTTCTAGTTCTGAGACAGAGGCTTCTGGTTCAGGAAGCAGGGGGAGCGATGCTTCGAGTACGTCTGGAAGGGGAGCTAGGGAAGAAGAAGCTGGGGATACTGCGAGTCAGGGGAAGGCGTTGCGGAGATCAAAGCGAATTATCATTGCCCCTGATCGCTATACGGGAGGAAACATGGTGAGCTTTGTCTCATGTTTCTTTGCTTGTCCCTTGGATGAGAGGGAGCCGTCGAGCTTTGAAAAGGCCAAAGGCGTGGAATAGTGGGATTCGGCTATGCAGGAAGAGATGAGTGCTCTTGAGAAGAATGAGACTTGGTCTCCGGTGCCCAAGCCCAAGGGCATCACCCCTGTGACATGCAAGTGGGTCTACAAGCTTAAGAAGAAGGCTGACGGCAGTATCGAGTGATACAAGGCTCGCCTTGTGGCTCGGGGTTTCTCGCAGCAATACGGTGAAGACTATGAAGAGACTTTCAGTCCGGTGGCAAAAATGACTTCAGTTCGGGTTGTGAGTGCCTTGGCGGCGTGTTGGGGGTGGAAAATTTGGCAGCTCGACGTAAAGAATGCGTTCTTGTACGGAGAGATTAACAAGGACATCTTCATGGTCCAGCCCCCAGGCTTCGTATCTAAAGATTTTCCGGAGCATGTCTGCAAGTTGAAGAAGGCCCTGTATGGGTTGAAGCAAGCGCTGAGGGCGTGGTATAGAAAGATTGCATAATATCTCCTATTCTGCGGGTTTGGTGCTTCAGACTCAGACTCAAGCTTGTTCGTCAAGAAGAGAGGGGAGCTTCAAGTCATCGTGCTGCTTTACGTCGATGATATGATCATGACGGGGAATTCGAAGGTGGGGGTAGCGCAGCTTCGGGCAGAGCTATCTATCAGTTTTGAGATGAAGGATCTGGGTGAGCTTCACCATTTCCTTGGACTCGAGGTGCAGAGGAAGGAGAGTGGAGTGCTGGTGTCCCAGGATGGATATGCGGAGCGAATCGTGGAGCGGTTCGGCATGAAGGAAGGGAAGTGCATCTCTACACCTCTGGAGAAGGCTATGAAACTTCGCAAGGATGCGGGGAGGATTTTGGGAGATCCACTAGTGTTCCGGGCTCTGGTTGGGAGCTTGATCTACTTGACGATTACCAGGCCGGATATTGAGTATGCAGCTGGCAGGGTGAGCCGTTATATGGCGGAACCACGGATGCCTCATCTTCTAGCGGCCAAGAGTATATTGAAGTATGTCAAGGCGACCTCGGATATGGGTCTCCTTTACAGGAGGGATGCGGGCTTCGAGGTGCATGGGTACATGGATGCTGATTACGGGGGAGATTTGGATGATCGGAAGTCGACGTCTGGATACGTCTTCAAGGCGGGCCCCACGGCTATATCATGGTGCAGCAAGAAGCAGGATTCCGTGTCGATCTCAACCACGAAAGCGGAATATAAGGCTTCGACCTTGGCAGCTCAGGAAGCCATTTGGCTTAGGAGGTTGGTTGGAGACGTCCATATGGAGGTTCGGGGTCCGACTCTGCTCCGCGGCGACAACGAGAGTGCTCCCAAACTGGTTACTAATCCAGTTTGTCACGCGAGGACCAAGCATATCGAGATCGAGCATCATTTCATTCGTGAGAAGGTGCTGGAGGGGTCTCTTTCGGTCGAGCATGTTCGGAGTCAGGACAACATTGCTGACATCTTCACAAAGGCTATGGCGAAGGGGTCGTTCACTCGGCTGAGGAGCCTACTTGGGCTGTTTTCAACTTCCCACTTCAAGGGGGAGTGTTGAAAATGTTGAAGTGGAAGTTTTGGGAGTTGGCGGTCTGGGAGGGTGATCGCGCGGTCTGGTGAGACCGCACATCTGCTGATCTGCTCTGCGGTCTGACTTGTCTTAGTCTAGTCGCGGTCTCCTAGCAGGACTGCCGTTCTGTGTCAAAGGTGCTGGGGTAAGGCCGCGCGGTCTGGTTTGTGAGCGCGTGGTGGGTTGTCTACCTCAGGGCTGTGCCGGTCTGGTGTGACCGCACAGGTTGATTCAGGTTTCCAGAAGCCGGTCTTATGGCTATCCAGGTTCCTGGTTGTACTCACTGGCTAAGTCATCTTAGTCGAGCGGTCTCTGTTCGCGGTCTCAGGAGGAGGCTAGCAGGCGAACAGATTGTGTTCGATATAACGTTGGCGAACAAGTTGTGGTCTTGTTGGAGAACATTGGTGGTGGGCGGCTTCATTGTGGGAGTGGAGATCTCCCACTATCTCTTGTTGAAGCCGACGAACTCACCTAAGCAGAATGATCTATTGCTGATCGCGCAGGTTGACCTGTTCTGGTCGCGCGATCTGGAGGGTGGTGATCCTATCTCATAGGGTGGTGACTGGATCAGGTCTCACGCCTATAAATAGGAGCCATTGTAGCAGCATTAACATCGCACCAAGTGAAAGATGAGCTCGCGTATAACTCTTGCGGTCTCAATTCTTGTGACCGGTCGGTCTTGCTGATTGAATTTTCCTTGTGCAGCTTCTGCGGATTGTGCGGGCAGCAGTGATCACCTCTTCTTCTGAAAGTGGTCGGGCGGTCTCGTGGCTTGCAGTGTGGGTTGCTGGAGTTTGGGAGAATCAGTGGAGAAGGAGGTCGCGGAAGCTCAGCGGTCAGGAGTGTTGATCGGTGACCGACAGAGTTTGCGGTCAGGCAGCTATTAGAGATCGGCAAACAAACCGCGCTATCTGCGGTCTTAGTTATCTTTCTTTTCAGCATTGTAACTTTCCCTTTGGTTTTGTGTACTGGCAAAATCATGTCTCGCCATGTATACCTCTCCCTGTAATGAAGATTGTTGTTATCAATAAAGACCATATTACCTTCATGTGCTTCTGGTTGTTTGGCTTGTGAACTCTAAGTTGTATGATTCCTGCTCACTCCATAAAGATTTGGAAAATTTCACACTATCTTCCTTGCATCCTGCATAGTCTGCATCTGAATAACTAGTTAGTACACAATCATTGTTCCTAGGGTACCAAAGATAAAGATTGGGTGTACCCTTCAGATATCTTAAGATCCTCTTGACAGAGGAGTGATGAGATTCCTTTTGTTTCACCTGGTATCTAGCACAAACACATGTGGCAAGCATTATGTCAAGCCTACTGGCAGTTAGGTAAAGCAAAGATCCATTCATGCATCTATATTTGGTTTCATCAAAGGGTATTCCATTTCATCCTTGTTTAGAGACACATTAGATCCCATGAGAGTCTTCATGGAAGAAGCACTCTCCAATCCAAATTTATTGACTATCTCTGTAGTGAATTTAGTCTGTGAGATGAATATGCCATCTTCAGATTGTTTCACTTGGAGACCTAGGAAGTATTTGAGCTCTCCCATACTGCTCATTTCAAACTTTCCATGCATTAAGTTAGCAAACTTTTTGCAGAGATGATCATTTGTAGATCGAAATATAATGTCATCCATATAGATCTGCACTAGCAAGATCTTGCCCTTTACTTCCCTTAAAAATAATGTCTTGTCAATCATCACCCTTGAGAACTTGTTCTTAAGGAGAAAGCTTGAAAAGGTTTCATACCAGGCTCTAGGAGTTGTAACAAAACATGAGGGTTGTTTTACATACACCTCTTCTTTGATATCACGATTCAGAAAGGCTGACTTGACATCCATCTGGTAGACCTTGAATCCTTTGTGGGCTGCATAGGCCAGAAATATTCTTATTGCTTCTAGTCTTGCAACAGGAGCAAAGGTCTGGTCAAAGTCTATGCCTTCCTCTTATTTATATCCCTTTGCAATAGCCTGGCCTTGTTCTTTGTAATAACTCCATTATCATCCAGTTTGTTAATGTGTGCCATTTTGTTCCTATGATATTGTGTCCTTGAGGTCTATGAACTAGTTTCCATACTCTGCATCTCTTGAATTGGTTTAATTCTTCCTGTATGGCTGCAATCCATAATGGATCCAAGTTTGCTTCCTCAAATTTCTTGGGTTCAACTTGAGAGAGAAAACTCAGAGACATGGCTTCATTCAAGGCCCTGCTTCTTGTCAGAACTCCTTGACTGACATCTCCTATGATTTGCTCCTGTGGATGATGCCTGATGTGTCTAGTTGCAGCTGGCAGTCTTCTAAAGTTTTCTCATGTGATTGGTTCCGCAAGTTGTTCTTCTTCTGTTGTGTCCACACCTTCTATAGTATCTTCCTCCAAGTCTATTGCCATTGAGTAATCTTTAACTTTCGTTGGAGTTTCAGCTTGGTGTTTAATGGATAACTTATCCATTCTTTCTGTTTAGCCATCATCTACTAAAGAACTAGAACAGCCTTTGTGAATAAGTCTAGTCTCATCAAATACAACAAGGATAGATTCTTCTACTTCTTGGGTATTGATATTGTACACCCTATAAGCTTTGTTATAGGAGTTGTAGCCAACAAAAATACCTTCACTGCTTTTCTCAGCAAACTTGGTTAGTTTGGTTTTCGCATTATTAAGGCCTTAACATTTGCTACCACAGATTCTAAAGTAGGATAAGATAGGTTTTCTGCCCTTCATAAGCTCCTAGGGAGTTTTCTTGTGGTCTACGGTGATGGAGGCCCTATTGATAACATGATAGGTTGTATTGACTGCCTCTGCCTAGAAGGATTCTGGTAGAGAGGAGTCACTCGGCATTGCCATGCTGGCCTCTATTAAGATTCTATTTTTTTCTCTGCCACTCCATTTTGTTGAGGGGTTCTAGGTGAGGAGAATTCTTGGGAGATGCCCATCTCTTTGCAGAATTCTATCATTGCTCATGACTAAAATTCTGTACCATGGTCACTTCTGAATTTGACCACAGTATAGCCCATTTCATTCTATATTTGCCTGACAAAATTCTTCAAGTTATCCAAGGTATCTGACTTCTTTTTAAGGAAGAACTCCCAAGTCAACCTTGAATAGTCATCAACTACTACAAGAGTATAAACTTTGCCCCCTAAGATATGAACTGACATAGGACCAAACAGATCCATGTGCAACATGTAGAGACACCTAGTAGAATCATTGTTAGTAATGCCCTTAAAGCAAGTCCTAGTTTGCTTGCCAAGTTGGTATGCATGGCATAGGCATTCTTAAATGCAGTTAATGTTGGGTTCATTTCTAACTAAGTCTTGAGAGAAAAGAATGCCTATGGCTTTATAGTTAATGTGAGCAAGTCTCTTATGCCCTTAAACAAAAAGAGCCTCTTTCTCGTTAGCTACAATGCACAAAGGCATAGAAAAATTTGAATGAAAGAAATTGAGACAATAGATGTTTCCACTCCTAGTGCCAGTTAAGGTAACCTCAGAACTCAAGGACTTCTTAAATAAGCACTTATCCTTGTAGAAAACGATAATAAAACCCAGATCACAAAGTTGACTTATGCTCATGAGATAGTGATTCAATCCCTCGACATAAGTTACCTTTATGATGGTGACTAAACCATTGGAAATGTTACCATATACTCTGGTCATCCATTTTTCTGAACCTCCAAATATCACTGATTGTCCATTCTCCATTGGGTTGTAGTCCCTCAAGTAGCTCTTTACTCCAGTCAAATGTCTGGAGCAACCACTATCCAAATACCAAATAGGAGATTGGTTGGCCTTTGGACATACCTGCAATACCAAATGGGACATTGGTTGGTCTTTGTACATACCTGGGAGATGTGCTCGAACATGTGTTTTTCATCTCTTTAGTTTGACAAAATCGAATCCCATACTGTATTTGATCATACATGTCTTGGGTATAGTGTGCAGGTTTACAAGTGTGAAGACGTCGAGAACTCTACTCTTTCTGACCTACCATCGGGCGCTAGTCCTACCGCCGGCGCTAGCCATATTAATGGGACTTGCTATCGACGTGAAGGTAAATATCGACATGAAGACTTGTGTTGTCGAGATAATATCATCGTAATGACTACCGTCGCGCGCTAACTTACCATGGGTGCTAGCTTTGTCGGCGAGATGACCAGCGTCAACTTGAAGGATGTGTCGACTTAAGACCATGCTTCAAGACGAATGCGTCGAGACAATATCGACATAACTGCTACCACGGGCGCTATCCTACTGCCACGCACTAGCTCTATCAATGAGAAGATTACGTCAACTTAATCCTCTACTGCCGTCGAGAAGGATTCAACATGACTACTACCGCAAAGCGCTAAGCTTACCGCACTGCGTTATCCATATAGCAAGAGAATGTTCTCCGACACCTTCCTGATTTGGTGTTGAACAGTTGGCAAAGGAGCGTAAATATGCTTCCGTCACGCAATAACTCTACCTCCGACAGTAACTTAAAGAAACAACTATAAAAGCATTCTTCTATTTTCCTGAGGTGTGGCTGCCGAAACCTAAAAGAAGAAGTTGGTTGTTTCCTCGTTTCTGCACCAAGGAGCCATCGCCGGAAGAGAGGAACACTTTCCATCAAGCTATAACAAAGAAGGTCATCATAGTCCAGAATAAAAATGAGAATCTGAGCACCAACGAGTGCATCCAACACGAAGATTAAAAGCGTCATCCGCTCACCACATCCGGAGACATACAAAGAGGGAGCACAACTTCTCATCTCTTCTAGTTCTTCTCTTTTATTGTTTTACTATTTTGGTGTGTGAAATCGTCTGGTTTGGACTTCGGAATCCTGTTTGGAATTCATGGAAATTGATCGGGGAGGTCGTTGAAATCCGGGGAGGATTGCGTAGGAAATTTTCCTGGGAGGCGTCTAGATCTAGGAAATCTAGAGGTCACCAAGTTCCTTCCTGGGAGGAAGGTGAGGAGCGGCTCGAAGACTTTTCCAGGGATGAAAGAAAGAGAGCCAACCTGTCCTTGGATTAGGGTCGGTATAGAAAACCTGAGGTTTTAATATTCATCGCTTCCGATCTCCGGCGTCATGGAGATCTAAGTTATTTGTATAAACAATGTTTCATTATTCAATAATATCTTTGTACAACCCCGGTGTCCGCCAGGAGGAGAGCTGAGACAAAGGAACCATCAGGCTATTTGGAGTAAGAAGGTGAGCGGGCTATGGGTCCAGGCGAGTCGGGCTCTTACAGGCCGCTCACAGGAAGGCGAGCAGACCGGAGCCTAGTCGCCTGCTCACGGGAAGGCGGGCGAGTCGAGCCTCTTGGTTCACGAGTAAGGCCCTCAGAGGTGGCTAGCCCGGGAAGGATTCATGATCGTTTTTACCTAAAAGCCCCTGGTGGTCTGTAGTTAGCCCCTCCAAACAGCGGAGTTTGGCTATTGGCAGACCATTTTGGGTTGCGTATAGCAAAGTGTAAGGCGGAATCTCGCTATTGACAGACCAAACTTAAAAAACTATAAATAGACCTTGAAGGGCACCTTGGGAGATGATTCAGATCTCAGTTTCTGAGCTTCTTCCTGTTGGGTTTTTCTAGAACCATACATCAAATGTAGGCGCAGCGGAAATGAAGAGAAACAACCCAAAAGATTCGGATCGACCATGAATATTGAATCAAGAAGTTAATCAAAATGCTAGGTTTGAAATTACCTTGGCGGGATTGGATCAAATCCAACCTAGATGCTCCAAGAAGAAGATTGCCTTCGTCGGCTTTGCAAGAGTTCTCACGTAGAATAATGTCTACGTCTCTACAGCAGTCCACACGAGCCAGGAGAAGAAGACTACACCTTGCGCTTCCACGGATTGCTGGATCCACTGCAGGAAGAACAACACCGGCGACAATCGTCGGAGAGGAAGTCGGCGGAGGCGATTCAGAACGGCGGAACACTTCCGTCTAGGGTTCGAGCGAGAGCGGAACTCCTTCCGTCGGCTTCTATTTCGTAAGTCATGAGAACCCTAAAAGAAGTCCTATTTATACCCAAAGGATAAACAGCTTCTAGAAGAATCGCTATCCGCAGACCACACAGCAAAATAGGGGCTTCTGTTACAATTCGTCGGGATTCCACAGAACAGCATTTGTCGAGTTTTCACGGGACAATCCGACGAATTCCGACGAATCACATCAGACGGCAACATTTGCCGAGTTAAGGATCTCTGTAACAATTCGTCGAGTTTCCACGGAACAATCCGACGAATCCCGACGAATCCGACGAATCATGTCAGACGGCAACATTTGCCGAGTTAAGGATCTCTGTAACAATTCGTCGAGTTTCCACGGAACAATCCGACGAATCCCGACGAATCTGACGAATCATGTCAGACGGCAACATTTGCCGAGTTAAGGATCTCTGTAACAATTCGTCGAGTTTCCACGGAACAATCCGACGAATCCCGACGAATCCGACGAATCATGTCAGACGGCAACATTTGTCGAGTTAAGGATCTCTGTAACAATTCGTCGAGATTCCACGGAACAATCCGACGAATCTCGACGAATCCGACGAATTCTATCCGTGTAAACCCGACGAATTCAGACAGCAACATTTGCTGGACTTCCCCCATTCTATATGGTGAATGGTAACCTTTACCAACATAGTCAATCTTCCAACTTCTCCACATGCTCTTATGTGCGACCCTGCAGGCTCATATCGCGTTGGCAGTGACATTACATGTTTGACCACTTCTAGATCACAATGGTAACTCCAACACTTCCTCCCTTGGTTATCTTGGCTTAGCTCTCAGGCTCTCCAAGGTGCCCAGTCTCAGCTTTGGCTTGGGAGGGGAAGCGCTCAAAGATCTTCCGGGTGTGTGGTGGGACCTCCTCGCTGCCACCAAGGGTCTATCCTTAGTTCCGAGTCTACAATCGGTTCCTTCCGAGGAATTAGTAAGTGCTAGCTACCCCTCTTCATTGAGGGCCCGAGCTCCACAAAGAAGCCAAGTCCTGGTTTCAACAATCTTGATTCTATAGTTTATAATATAACCTGTTGTGTTTTTCCTGGTGAAACATTGATTGGTGCAGTGTTATTCCCGAAACATTATCCTGCAGTAATTGTGATGTTTCCAGAGCTAACGACACGCGATAGGATTATCACCCAGTGCTAGCTACAGTGCGTGCATTCCTGCAATTAATTATTTAAAACTCCAATAACTCATTAAAACCTCTATTCACCCCCCCCCCCCCTCTAAGGGCACCAGTAGATCCATCAAGTGGTATCATAGTGATTTTACTTCAAAAAGGGATTAATCTCCTGATGTAATATGGTCAATGTAAATCATGCTTTCCATGAGGGTCAAGGTGTGAGCAGACCCACACTGTTTATGGGGAGTGACTACAACCACTTGAGGACTCGAAAGAAAATTTTCTTGATGACACAAAACATGGACGTATGTGCCATGGTGGAATCAAATTACGTCGCACCCACTGTCACCGTAGGCAAACAAGTGCATGAAAAACCTTGTGATAAATGGGATGATGCTGTTAACTAAATAGCACAATTAATGTGAAAGCAATGAATTCTTTCTTTTGTGCGTTAGATAAAAAGGAATATAATAGAATATGCAATTGCGAAACTGCTTATGATATTTGGTGATTGCTTGAACTAACGCATGAAGGTACTTCGCAGGTGAAAGAGTTGAAGCTGTTTCGACTAGAATTTGAATACGAACAGTTCCAGATAGAGATCGGTGAGGAGTTGGATATCATGTACACATGCTTCATGAAGATTATGAATGCCTCCCATTCACTAGGAAAGACTTTTTCTAATGGGGACTTGGTGCGAAAAATTCTGCGATCTCTTCCTCCACGGTTCAACTCGAAGGTGGCCGTGATTGCTGAATCTCACAACATCAGCACCTTGGAAATTGAAAGCCTCATTGGGAATCTGAAAACCCATGAGTTGGAACTGAAAATTCAAAGCGAGGAATATCCAATGGAGCTAAAGAAGAAAGCTCGAGCACTAAAGGCAGGCAAGGGAAAGGAGGAATTATAAGAATCTGATGATGAAGAGAGCCTCTATGTACAGGATTTTAGAAGATTCATGAAAAATCCCAAGAGGCAAGGAAAGTTCAAGAAATTTCTTAAGAAGGGTGCTCATGAGAAGAAGAGTTGGAACAAACCGTCAAAAGGGACGGAGAGTGACGAAGAAAAGTCGGTTATGGAATACTTCCATTGTCACAGATCCGGGCACATGAAAAGGGAATGCCCAAAGATTCAAAAGGAATAAAAGGAGAAAAGAAGTCGGGACAAAAGAAGGAAGAAAGTGCTTAAAGAGTCAACATGGGGCGATCCGGTTCTAACGAGACAAGCACTTGCGGTTCAAGTAGTTAGGATCAGGCAAATCTATGCCTCATGGGGAAACAGAATAATGAATCTGACGGTGAATCCAATGTTCAGAGCGACACTGAGGTAACCCCTCCCTCCTATGATGAATTATATGAAACCTATGAGTTAGTATGTAATAAACATGATGAGGTACTGCTTGAGAAAATTCCTTCAAATCTGAAAACAAGAAAATGAAGAAAATTTTGAGTAATTTAATAGTGAACTCACCAAGTGCGGTAAAGAGAATGTCGAGTGCCAGGAGTGTTTTCACTCGGTGGCAACGATAAATGAATTAAAAGAGAGCCTCTCCAAGACTTCCTCGAGAGTAGAAAGTCTTACTAATGACAAGAAGGTTCTGGAGAAAAGGCATCACGTTTCTCTTACACAAATGGATGAAAACAAAAAGCTGTTTGCGAATCGGTGTGTGATGCTTGTCACAAAAAAACACCGTCTTGAAAGCAAGAATTCATGATTTAAACTATGCTATCCAGAAATTTGGGATAGGCCAGAAATCTATGGATATGCTTCTGGGAGAACAGTGCTTCAGATCAGGAAAGTTTGGGTTGGGTTACGTAAATGCAGTGCTACCGCCAAGCACTAGCACTAGCGTCGGCGGTAGTTCAGCTCTAGCGAAGAATCAAAATTTGTTTAAGAAAAAAAAATATATAAGTAGGATCTGGAAGCCCTTCACCATGTTCCAGCATGAGCTCTACTAAAATGAAAAGGGTGGCAACCACCGCTTATACCTTGTGCCAGGTGTAAAAGGTTTGGTCACACTTCCTGCTCATGTTTGAGGAAAGGTCAAATGAAAGCAATGCAAGTCTGGGTATCGAAGTCGTCTACCTATAGTTGTTAAATTTTTGAAGTGGAAGTGGAAGAGTGCTGGGCGGTCTGGAGGTTGGAGACCGCAGATACCGCGTGGTCTGCGCTGGTGCTCTGGGCGGTTCTATCGGGGTGGTCTGATCTGGGAGATCGCTGGTTCCAAGCAGCTCACGCGGGTTTGGTCTGGCGACTTGTTCAAGTCGGTCAGATGTCCAAGTAGGTATCCCTTCTTGCAGTGACCGGGTGGTCTGATGGCTGTTCTAGTCGGTCTGGTTACTGAAAGAGTTCCTTGCTTCTGCAATAAGACCGGGCAATGTGGTTTTCAGAGACCTCGGTAACCGGGCGATTTGCGATAACCGTATGGTTTAATAAAGAGCTGTGAGCTATGCAGAGCTCGGGCGGTCTGCTTTGCGAGACTGCTCGCGATCTAATGGGCGGTTATTGCATCCCTGTTTGTGCAGTGACGACATCTGTTTACTCGCCCATAAATAGGAGTGCAGGGCCCGTCATTAATAACGAGAACTGTAAGAACCAAAGTTGGTTTGATTGTGCCGGTCTCACTTTGAGGTCGTGCGGTCTGAGATCTTTGTCTGACCGGTTTCTGTGTTCGCAGGTTAGCGGCTTGCAGCTCACGGTCAGCTTGTCTTCTTCTTCCAGCTTTGAATAAACCAGTCCGGGCGGACAGTGTTTAGGTGTTCGCGGTTTGTGCAGCGGACTCAGTTGATCAGGCGGTCTTAAGTGGCCAGGCGATCTTGAGTTGCGGTCTGTCGCAGATAGCAGTTTCTCAGTTCAGAGTTCGCGGGTTCTTCTTTGATCAAGACTGTGCGGTCTGGGTGATCAAGAAGTGCAAACTATTTGTTTTCAGCAGTGGAATAAAGCAGCAAGTTGGCGGTCTGTGGTTGCGGTCTGGCAGGTGCGGCTTGTACTCTGTTCGCGCGGTCTCAGTGGCTTCCGTCTGGCTTGTCTGTTCATGCGGTCTGGCGGTCTCAGGGTGTCAGGTCGCTGCAGCTTGTTTTAACTTTGTGTTGTGTGCTTCTCTCCTCCGTGATTCTTATGAATCATGTCTCGCCATGTATACCTCGCATTGTAAAGAGATAGTTAATACCATAGCACTATTCGTTCTTCTCATTGTCATTGTTGTGCTACACTTGTGAAAGGATTTGTGAAGTGTTTTCCACATTTTTACTTCACCTCCGGACCTCAAATTTTTTCAACATGGTATCAGAGGGAGGTTGCTGAGGTTGCGAAGCAGAAATTGCTGGTACTTCTCTTGAGTTTCTCAAGTGGTTAGCAATCAAGTGGGATAGAAATGGAAGGAGGATATGCTAGAGGTCTCGTTATTGAGCTCCTTACGCAGACTATCTTCAAGAAGTGGAAGTCTTGCATGGAGAGCTATCTTCTTGGCAAGGATTTGTGGGAGGTAGTAGGAGGAGAAGCAAGACAAGACGTTGTTCCTGCTGATGGGAATGATGAGCTCGTGAAGGCTTGGAGGAGAACGAATGCTATGGCGGAGTTCACTCTCAATTGATCTATCATTCCGGAGTTGTTTGATCACATCATCGGGTGTGGATCAACTGTTGAGATTTGGACAGCCTTGGATGGCTTGTTCAATAAGAAGAATGTAGCTAGGCTACAGTTCTTGGAGAATGAGTTGGCGAAAGCAACTCAGGGAGATCTGTTTATCTCAACGTTCTTCTTGAAGAACCTCTGCGCAAAGATATCGGCTTTGGACCCGGATGATCCTATCTCAGAAGCTAAGCTAAAGAGGCACATAATCCGCGGCTTACGGAGGGAATATGTGTCCTTTGTTACTTCTGTTCAAGGCTGGGCCAATCAGCCTTCATTGCTAGAGCTGGAGAACTTACTTGCTTCGCAGGAAAGTTTGGCAAAGCAAATGGCTGGGATGTCTGTCTCTGGGGGAGAAGGCGAGGTTCTCTTTTTTGGCAAGAAGAAGAGATGGGACAAGAAGAAGAAGAAGTCATCTGGAGATGATGGTCTGTCTACTTCATATCAGTAGGGGAGGAGATATGCTCCTAAGCATGATGGGAAGAAGCAGGAAGGACCTAGATGCTTCAGGTTCAACAAGGTTTGTCATTTCAAAAGGGACTGCAAGGTCAATCTTCAGCTAGGGCATGCTACAGGGAAGGAGGAGGCTGGTTCCAATTCAGAAGGTAGTTGGGGTGTTGGAGGTGCATTGATGCGCTATTTCGGCAATGCTAATTAGCAAGCGCGAAATGCGATACGGCGGCAGCGCACCGGTCTTTAATAAAATAGGGAGGAACTCCCCGAATATCGTTCTTTAAGGACCGCAAGTTGGGTAGTACGATTTGCTCAAACCAGGAAATCAGTTAAAAGGATTAATAAGAAACAAAGGGGGGTTGTGATTTGGGTTCCTAAGCTATTGCAGAATGAAAAGAAATGTGGGTCGAAAAGCACCGCTTCGCAATGTGTGGGTGAGTGCAGCGGCCGCGATGTCGCGCTTCGGTAAGTGGGTGGAGTGGCCACAGTGCGGGGTTCGTGAGGGTCATACTCACCTCTTCGCAAACATCACCACTAGCAATCGCTAAGTGGCTTCACACACAAGCAACCTAGGCTATCACAACAACAAACAAGGGCAATTCTTGCCACCGCATCAACATTGGACATGAACACAAGCAATAATCCTTAAGATTAACTTAACAAGCATTCATACAACGCAATAACAAGTACAAGCATCAAGGGTTAGAGAGGACCACAAAGAAGATGTCACCGTGTCTTGGGTTCACGGCCGGAATAAGAGGTTGTCGGGCTCTCTCCAGGCTCGGCCCTCAGATGGCGTGCTAACTCGAAGGAGGCTGTCACCGCTCCAACGATCTTCAGCGCTTCTATGGTCTCCTCGGCGAGGAATGCTTGAGCTAGCGGCGACGGAAGCTTGCAAATGCTCTCGGATGGAAGGATGATGAAGGAGATCATCGGAGATGGTCTCCTCTTGCCTCCTACAGTGGAAAGGGTGAAAAAGGCGGGATTCCCAGCCTTTCCCGCGAGGGGGATCGAGCTCTGTCCCGTCACACCAATGGCAGCAACATTTCCTGCTTAAATACTAAACAGGCAGAAAAATGGTCACGCGCGGTCGAACGCACGACCGTGCGCAGACCGTGTGTTAATTAATGATAAAAACTAGCATGAAAACAAAGCGGCGCCGCCCGTGCGATTTACTCACACACGGGCAAATCCGTCCGTGCGTCAAAACGCACGGGCAAATTCAGATACAACATAAAACAGCAGAAACAGGAGACCATGCATTTTACTCACGCACGGGTGATTCCGACCGTGCGTCAAAACGCACGAGTAAACTCGGATCGCCAGTTTTCTGCCCAGATGAGAGCGCACGACCGATGCAGACCGTGCATCAAGGAAAATGCATGACCATGCGTTTCACACAGTTATGAAATCTGGGAGAAAACTGGATACAAGACAATCCGGCCACCTGCACACAAGAAAAACAAGCTGGGAATACACCTCCAGCACCAGATAAACATAGAGAAATGGAAGGGGAGCACCATGTGCTTACCCGCAATGACAAGGAGCGCAATTGCACGCCGAAACGAGCCTAATAGTGCGCCTAGCAGGGAATAGTGAATATGAATGAAAATGTGCCTAAAGTGTGGTGCAAAGACTAGATAATCGGCCCAGATGAGTCCATAAATATATATATAAATGGGACTCATCACACCCCCAGACTTAACCATTTGCACATCTCAGGCAAACTACTCAGCCCTCCTGTCAGAACAATTGGATGTTAGCGTGAGTGTGAGCGGTAGAGACCAATGCGAAGTCGCATGCGCACGTGCATAGAAATACATTAGAACAGAATTAAACTCAAGATTATATCTAACTATTTCTAGAACAGTGGTTTGAAATTCATTTTACTTGGATGGTGAATCCTGGTGAATCTTTCGGTAGCGCAAAAGGGAAAATATCGTGACTAATGAGTAGAGTATTACTCGAATCGAAGCTCGGGACAAACTCCTAAGAAATCCATCAAAGTCGGTGTATATAGGCTTGCACGTTCGCACTCTCTCTACTGCGTGAGACGACTCGTATCTAAAATCAATAGGACTTATGGGTTAGAATTGGGCTTAGGTTGAGTATAGGCTAGGTAAGTAGAAGGACGATGGGAATCGCATTCAACACAACCTGAGCACTCAAGAGAAATACAATCACCAATACAAAATTTTCAAGAATTACACAACACCCCCAGACTTCAACTGAACACTAGGTGCGTGCTAAGCAAAAAATAAATTGAATTTGCCGAGAGAATATTATTTTTGCACCAATTTTTTTTCTTTTCTTTCTTTTCTTTTGTTTTCTCTCATTGACAAAATGACATTTGTAAGTACAATAAAATGGCTCCTTTAGCTAATTCAAAACTGCCATACACAACAAAGATGACACCAAATGCGATCAAAAAAGAAATTTCTTGCAGCTTAAAGGTTGGTGTGAAAATAGGTTCGGCCGTATGGCTTTGGTTAAATTTTAGTGGAGCTAAACAAGGAGGAAGGGTAGGCTCAAGTGGGCTTGCAACAGTGATTATGTAGGTAAGGATTTCAAAAGCACAACCGGATCAAGAAATGGCCTATATCACATTTTATGATGAGTACTTCAACGCAATCATTTCGAGAGTCGCCTAGTGCAAGTTCTAGCCACCGAGAAAGGATGTCCTTCCTTCCGACCTTAGTAATAAGCTACTACTATTCTAGCTACACTCGACCTTATGCTACCGTTGGATTCACGGGATTCACCACTAAAGTAAAATAAATTGCAGCGACTACAATAGAAATAATTAAATTATAACTCTGAATTTAATTCTAATCTAATTGAATTTCTAGGCGTGACAGGAGCACTTGACTAGAGCACTACTCGAGTCAACATTTTTCTCTACTCCTCACTCATACGCTAATAATCCAATTCTTACGAGCGGGGAACCTCGCACTGATACCCAATAAGTACGCGTGATCTAGTGCGCGTGAACTAGGTGCAAGTGTATGCAATATATGCAACAAAATACAAATCCTAACTCATCACATTCTAACATGCCATGCAAAGTGTGTGCACGTGCACCGATCACTCTCTCCCCCAGACATGATCAAAACTAACTTAAATAACCGATTCAGAAATAAGTAAGAGAGGGGTAGAGTTGACCTATGCCCATAGAAGAGCATGCCAGAAGTGCGGTAGTTCCAACATTAATATTTTTCATACTTTCCTCATCCTCCACAAGAGAGCATCTGCCTACAATGTTAGCAAAATAGAAATAGTAGTGCATAAAAGGAATTAAAAAGCAGACAGAACCGGGTGGTTCCCATGGGTTGTCTCCCACGAAGCCCTTTTGTTTAACGTCCTTCAAGGTGGACCAAATACCTGTATTAAAGTTCGATAGCAGCAGTTAAAGAGATTGTTCCAAACTAAAATAAGAACGACCAACACAGCAAAGAGACAAAATAGAGCACAAAATCAGACCGAAGAAGCAGCACAATCACAACCCCGAGACCCCATCACGCATCAGCTGTATGCTGATTTGTGGTGGTTCTCACCAGCTACGCGAGATGGGAGAGAGGTGAAGGATTTAGGGCCCAAGGAGGATGTCTCCCCCTTGCCCCTAACCTCTTCCTTCTCGCGCCGGAGGACCACAGAGCGTGCTTCACGCAGCAATTTTTCTTGCCTCAGTTTCTCCACAGTTGGAGAACGCCAACGTTGATAACTGGCAAAATTTCCCGCCTTGGTGGTGGGTGGCTTCACTTCCGTTGCTGCCGTGGCAACCGGATCAGCCCAATGGACCTGCTTAAAATGTTTACATTTGTTACTTTGACTTGGGCAAATTTTCATAAGGCGCTTTATTCCGCCTTCTCCCTCATCATTCAATATTCTGGTCGTAGTGCTGTCTCTTGCCTCCTTCCCCTCTTCCGTCACAACTTGCAACTTTTCTTCTTTCTTTGCTCCTTCTGGCGAGTCTGTTCTTTTCTCGGCTTCTGCATCACTGGATGGTTTCTCAGTAAAAACAAGGGGGGAGTGGATTACTGCTTCTGATACAATCTTGGGGCAAGTGGAGGGCGTCACCTTACAGGGTAAGACAACACACCCCTTAGAAAAGTCTAAGGTGGCACCGTTCTCTTTTAAAAATGGTACTCCCAAGATGGGAATGGATTGATTCAGACTTGGTCCCAAGACTTGGAAGTCGGCAACTACCACCGTCCCTTCAATTGTAACTTCCACATTCCTGACCTCTCCCTCAGCCTTAACTATAGTACCATTAGCAAGCAATAGTGACTTCCGTTCATCCGTATCCATTATAAGTTGCAGTTTAGCAACATCCTGCAAAGCGAGGATGTTGCAAGATGAACCAGAGTCACATAGGGCTGCTGTTTCAGTATTATTAATGGATCATGATACTACCAATTCACTTAGTTCACCTACTCCTGCGTCGGAGAGAATCTTCCCTTGGTTAATTGGATTTTTTTCGGTATTACTGGGAAGGGTCCCTTGCGCACGCTCGGTTAGCACTTGAGCCAGTTGGCCCACTTGCATCTCCAAGTTACGCATGGACGCGATTTGGTTCACCATATTAGTGTTGGCGACTTCCATAAACTTTTCCATCAACTCTTCCAGATTACTTTTCTTAGGGACTGGGGCACCTTGATTATAACCCGGCTGAGGCGGCCTTGGTTGACTTCCGGACGCTTGAGCATCATATTGATGCTTTACCGGTTGCCATCGTTGGCCTGCAGCATTTTGGTTCCATGCAAAATTGGGGTGATTTCTCACACCCGGATTATAAGCATTTTCGTAGGGTGCCCCCCTAGCTTGATTTCCAACAAAATTTACAGATTCACTTAAACAAAGCTGAGAGAATTCACCTGATGACTCGCTACCTGGGCACTCGTATGAGTGGAGACCACCGCCTCCACATCCTTCACATGTAATGTTAGACGCGGGCGCAGCAGCGGGAGGTAGTGAATCCACCACAAATAGTCCCCGAGCGCTTTTAGGCGCATTTCTCCCCGCAGTCCAGAATGTGCTGTGGGACGTGGTGTCTTGCAGAATTCTAAGAGCTTCCTCAGGCGTGTGGTTCATCAGGGTTCCTCCTGTAGCAGCATCAATCATCGCCCGATGATTGGGCTCGATGGCGAAGTAGAAGGTCTCCACGATGTTCCACGGCCAGAACTCGTGATTTGGGCATTTGCGCAGGAGGTCACCAAGACGGTCCCAAGCTTCTGCGAGGGTTTTTTGCTCAGCTTGCCGGAAGGTGGCGATCTCACGCCAAAGGCTCACAATCTTGTCCACCGGGTGGAATTTGGTGAGGAATTTGGACGCGAGGATATCCCAAGTAGCAGCAGTTCCTGGAGGGATAGAATGGAGCCATACCTTGGCTTTGTCACGCAATGAGAATGGAAACAGTCTCAACATGACTGTTTCGTCAATGATTCCAGCATACCGGAAGGTACCGCAAATGTCTGCGAACTCTGCCAAGTGAAGATGTTGGTCTTCACTGGACATCCCAGAGAACTGCGCGTTGTTACGGATGATGCTCAGGATGGCGGGCTTGATTTCGAACTGGTTGTTCATGATGTTAGGCCCAAATCCTGGATACACACTCCCAGCTGTAGGAGTGGTGTAATCTCTCATGGTCCTAGGTCTCGGCCTGACCACTTCATTCTCGTCAGCTACTGACCCACGACCGGTACATTTTCCACTCCAGGTTCAGCCAGAATTCCATTAACATCCATGGTGGCAGCAGCACGGAGACGCGCCCGCAGGGTACGCTCTATTTCAGGGTCAAATGCTGCGCACTCACTAGGAACTCTTCTCTGCATACACCTTCTTCAACACAAAAAAAATAATAAAAAAAACAAAAAGTCCTTAAAACGAATTTCCAAGAAGAACAAATCATACACGTTTGCAGTCCCCGACAACGGCGCCAAAAACTTGATGCGCTATTTCGGCAATGCTAATTAGCAAGCGCGAAATGCGATACGACGACAGTGCATCGGTCGCTCAAGTAATAAAATAGGGAGGAACTCCCCGAATATCGTTCTCTAAGGACCGCAAGTTTGGTAGTACGATTTGCTCAACCAGGAAATCAGTTAAAAGGATTAATAAGAAACAAAGGGGGGGTTGTGATTTGGGTTCCTAAGCTATTGCAGAATGAAAAGAAATGCGGGTCGAAAAGCACCGCTTCGCAACATGTGGGTGAGTGCAGCGGCCACGATGCCGCGCTTCGGTAAGCGGGTGGAGTGGCCACAGTGCGGGGTTCGTGAGGGTCGTACTCACCTCTTCGCAAACATCACCACTAGCAATCCCTAAGTGGCTTCACACACAAGCAACCTAGGCTATCACAACAACAAACAAGGGCTATTATTGCCACCACATCAACATTGGACATGAACACAAGCAATAATCCTTAATATTAACTTAACAAGCATTCATACAACGCAATAACAAGTACAAGCATCAAGGGTTAGAGAGGACCACATAGAAGATGTCACCGCGTCTTGGGTTCACGGCCGGAATAAGAGGTTGTTGGGCTCTCTCCGGGCTCGGCCCTCAGATGGCGTGCTAACTCGAAGGAGTCTGTCACCGCTCCAACGATCTTCAGCGCTTTTATGGTGTCCTCGGCGAGGAATGCTTGAGCTAGCGGTGGCGGAAGCTTGCAAACGCTCTCGGATGGAAGGATGATGAAGGAGATCGCCGGAGATGGTCTCCTCTTGCCTCCTACAGTGGAAAGGGTGAAAATGGTAGGATTTCCAGCCTTTCCCATGAGGGGGATCGAGCTCTGTCCCGTCACACCAATGGCAGCAACATTTCCTGGTTAAACACTAAACAGGCAGAAAAATGGTCACGCATGGTCGAACGCACGACCGTGCGCAGACCGTGCGTTAATTAATTATAAAAACTGTCGTGAAGACGAAGCTGTGCCGCCCGTGCGATTTACTCACGCACGGGCAAATCCGTCTGTGCGTCAAAACGCACAGGCAAATTCAGATACGGCATAAAACAGCAGAAACATGAGACCGTGTGTTTTACTCACGCACGGGCGATTCCGACCGTGCGTCAAAATGCACGAGTAAACTCGGATCGCCAGTTTTCTGCCCAGATGAGAGCGCACGACCGCAGCAGACCGTGCGTCAAGGAAAATGCACGACCGTGCGTTTCACACAGTTATGAAATCTGGGAGAAAACTGGATACAAGACAATCCGGCGACCTGCACACAAGAAAAACAAGCTGGGAATACACCTCCAGCACCAGATAAACATAGAGAAATGGAAGGGGAGCACCATGTGCTTACCACCAATAACAAGGAGCACAATTGCACACCGAAACGGGCCTAATAGTGCACCTAGCAGGGATTAGTGAATATGAATGAAAACGTGCCTAAAGTGTGGTGCAAAGACTAGATAATCGGCCCAGATGAGTCCATAAATATATATATAAATGGGACTCATCATGCATTCATGATGGGCACGTTTGTTCAGGCCCTGGATTCCATCAACTATCAAGATGATTGGATGGTGGACTCTGGGTGTGGTCATCACCTCACCGGGGATGAGTCGAAGTTCTCCTCGTTGCAGACATATACAGGTAATGACGTTATCATTACGGTTGATAATACTATTTATGCAGTTGAGAAGGTGGGTGTGGTTTCATTAAACGATGATAGAGGTACTCTTACGTTGAAGAGTGTCTATCATGTTCTGGGGATGAAGAAGAACCTCTTCTCGGTGACCAACGTGGTGGATGCTGGCTATCACGTTCTGTTTGGTCCAACAGAAGTGAAATTTCTCTGAAATATTTCAGCTGTGAAAGCTGAGGTCACTCATGTTGGGAGACGGGTGAAGGACTTGTTTGTTATTTCAACAAGTTCTTATGTTGATAAGATGAAGGCTAACGACAGTGTTGCTATCTGGCACGAAAGACTTGGGCACGTTGGAATGGATAAGCTGAAAGCTATGGCGGGAAGAGGCCTGGTGAAAGGTCTACCTAACTTGTCATCTTTTGGGGATGGTCATGTTTGTGCAGGTTGTCAGTTTGGTAAAGCTCAACGCTTTCCATTTGACAAATAACAAAGCAGATGTAAAAGACCATTTGAGTGTATCCATTGTGATCTGTTTGGACCTACCAACACTGTCAGTCTTGGAGGTAGCAGGTATATGCTGATTTTGGTTGATTACTTCACCAGATATACTTGGGTATATTTTGTGAAGGAGAAGTTGGAGGCGTTCAAGAGGTTTGTGGAGTTCAAGGAGCTGGTGGAAGGTCGACTAAACCTGCGGGTGAAGAAGTTCAGAACATACATTGGAGGGGAGTTCATCTCCAAGGAGTTCTTTAACTTCTGCAGGAAGCATGACATCCAAAGGGAGCTTTCTTGTGCTCACACTCCACAACAGAACGGAGTTGTAGAGCGGAAGATCCATCACCTGACGAAGACCTGGAAATGCTGGCTTCATGCCAAGAGTATCCCAAAGTCCTTCTGGGCAGAGGGAATGTCTTGTATAGCCTATGTTATCAACTAGATGCCTCTCATGTTGGAGCATGCGTTCCGCACTCATCCGGTTTGAGAATAACAAATCCCGAATGTATTTGATCCTATTTTTGATTAATGGTGTGCAGATAATAGGTGCAAGAATAACATGATTTCAATTAAAGCAAAATGACATTTTCCAGAAATTTGAGCTATCGGAGTTCCGACAGTGCTATCGGATTTTCGACAGCGCGTTTATTTGATCTCTGCGCAGCGGTTAGGATCTATCGGATTTCCGATATCGCTATCGGATGGCGACAGCCCACGATCTTCTTATGACGTCAGGACGTGCAGCAGTTACCTTGGCTATCGGATATCCGACAGTGCTATCGGATATTCGACAGCCCACGTCTCAACCACGACCTCAACACGACGCAGAAACTTCGTTTTAGTGGAACACGTGGCAGCCTCTGGAGATATCGGATTTCGGCGACAGCGGCTATCGGACGGCGACAGCTCCTTTTTATTAAAAGGGCTCAAAACTTTGTGGAATTGAGTTCTTCAGATTTCTAAGCCTCCTTCCTGAGTGCTATCGTCCAGAGTGCTCCAGAGAACGAAAATCCCCATCCTTGAAGAAGAAAAGAGAGAGCGAAGCCGAAGATTGTACACGCATTCCAAGGAGACTGTCTCAAGGGATCTTCGCTGTTTTGGTCCAGAAATTCTAAAGGGGGTTTTTCATATTGTATTTACATTCATTCACTTTTCATTTTGTAATCGTTGGAGAAATCGTCGTCTTGCGTGCGGCGTCTAAGTCCTTGCGCGGCTTAGGGGAAAATCGCTTTCTTGTGCGGAGCGTCCAAGTCCTTGCATGGCTTGGTGGGAAATCGTGGCCTTGTGTGCTACGTCTAGATCTTGGGAAGATCTAGAGGATAGGCTTGGGCTTGGTCTTGGGAGAGACAAGTGATAGCCTTCCGATCCTTGGGAGAAGGATTGGTAAACCAAAAATTATTGTATTTTTTATTATAATAATTGTGCCTTGATCTTAAGCATTGTTAAGATCATTTTTTATTGTACACAAATTTCATGATAAATATAATTATGCTCTTTTCACTAATT
Source organism: Dactylorhiza incarnata (assembly GCA_033032865.1). Classification (NCBI taxonomy): domain Eukaryota; kingdom Viridiplantae; phylum Streptophyta; class Magnoliopsida; order Asparagales; family Orchidaceae; genus Dactylorhiza; species Dactylorhiza incarnata. Next base: position 2,328,347 of record JAWHQI010000224.1, read on the forward strand.
GCAAATTGCTTTGCTTAAATCTTTATCTTAGAAATTTGTGTTTGGTTTAATACAAAAATTGCATTGGTTTAAAATTATTTATAAGTAACTTTTTAGTAAAGTAAAATTTGTCAAAAAATTCTTAAGGAAAAATTATATTTCAAACATACCCTTATTCACCCCCCCCCCCCCCTCTAAGGGCGTCATACGATCCAACAAGTGGTATCAGAGGAAGGTTACTCCAAAACGGTTTTACCACCGGGAGTAATGGCGCACAACGATCACGCGTTCGTTGAGGGGCAAGGAATTAGTAGGCCACCACTTTTTACGGGCACAGACTATAATTATTGGAAAACACGTCTGCGTTGTTTTCTAATTGCGCTAGATATAGAAGTCTGGAATATGGTAGAATCTAGTTACACTTCTCCAACATTTGTTGTAGGAGATGTAACCATGGATAAGCCCAAAGACAAGTGGGATGACAACGATAAATTAAAATGTAAGAGCAATGCAAAAGCCATGAATGCTTTATTTTGCGCACTAGATCGCACTGAATTTAATAGAGTTTGTGCTAGTAATACTGCATTTGAAATTTGGAATTTATTAGAAATCACTCATGAAGGTACTTCGTAGGTAAAGGATTCAAAGCTATTTCAACTGGAATCTGAATTTGAAAGGTTCAAAATGGAGGTAGATGAAGAGATTGATACGATGTGCACACGATTCACAAAATTCATGAATGACTCAAAGGTGCTAGGAAAGGTGTTCTCAAATGGAGATTTAGTAAGGAAAATCTTAAGATCACTTCCCCCGAAGTTCAATCCTAAAGTGACTGCAATTTCCGAGTCACATGATCTTAAGACCTTACAATTGGAGAGCCTCATTGGGAACTTGAAAACTCATGAAGTTGAATTGAAAATTCAACAACAAGAGTATATGGAGCCAAGGAAGAAGGGATTGGCTCTAAGATCTAAGAAGCAAGAAACTAGTGATTCTGAGGAGGATGAAGAAGATGAGGAAAGTTTATTTGTTAAAAAATTTAGAAAATTTATGAAAAATCCGGAGATGAGGAATACGTTTAAGAAGTATTTTAAGAAGGAGATTTTAGGAAGAAAAAGGGAAAGGAAGGCGATGAGGAGGAAGAGAGACCGCCACCGGAGTGCTATCACTGCAAGAAATTAGGACACATCCGAAGCAAGTGTCCAAAGTACTTAAAAGAACTTAAAGAAAAGAAGCACAAAGGGCCGAAGAAGGTGTTGAAGGCGGAAACATGGGATGACACTACTTCTGAGGATGCAAGCAGTTCAGACTCAAGTAAAGAAGAGGAGGCCAACATGTGCTTAATGGGAAAGAGCGTCATATCTGATGACGAATGCAGTGTCCAAAGCGACACTGAGGTAACTCCTCCAACCTATGATGAATTATTCTCTGAATTTTTAAAGACTTGCAAATTTTTTGAAAAAAGTTTAAAAGACAATGATCTTCTTAAATCTAAAAATGAAATTTTACTTAAAGAAAACAAAAAATTGTTAAATGAAATTAAGACTATTGTAAAAAGAGATATTTCTTGCCAAGAGTGTGATCACTCTTTGGGAAGAATTAAAGAACTTGAAGAATCTCTTTCCAAATCTCATTCTACAATAAAAGTTCTTACTAAAAAGAATGAGATTTTAGAGAGAGATCTGAAATCTTCAATTTCCATAGCCCATGAGGGAAAGAAATCTTTTGAACGGAGATGCGTAAATCTAGTATCCGAGAATACAAAAATGAGACACCAAATTCATGACTTAACACTAGCCATGAAAAAATTTGGAATGGGTCGAAGATCATTGGATATGATCTTAGGATACCAACGCCATGGATCTGGAAGGTTTGGGCTCGGATACACATATGGAAGCTGTCGCCCGGCGACAACCACTGTCGCCGGCGACAGTGAAAAGTCCAGAAAATTCACTTTTAAAAATTCTAAAATTAATGAATTGTTAAATACTGCATCCTCATCCAGTAAAAGTCTAGAAAAGTTATAATCCTCTAAATTCATTACATGTGCCAAATGCAATAGATTTGGCCACACTACGGACTCTTGCTGGAAGGAAGGAAAAAGTAAAATTAAACAAATCTGGGTGCCTAAGGCTTCTACCTATACTATGGGTGGAACCACTTGGGTAACCAGATCTTTACTCACCTCTTCTTTCTAGGTGTGTTGGCAGGCTAAGGACAAAGAAGACGTGTGGTACTTGGACTCGGGTTGTTCAAAGCACATGACGGGAAATAAAGAGAAGTTCCTTAGCCTGGAGATGAAGAAAGGAGGAGTTGTGACATTCAGAGACAATGGAAAAGGAAAAATTATAGGCATCGGAGTTGTGGGTAACGAAAATTTTTCAATTTCAAATGTTTTATTTGTAGAAGGATTAAAGCATAATTTGATTTCTATTAGTCAATTATGTGATAAGGGCTTAAATGTTTTATTTGAATCTTCTACAAATTTGTGCAAAATTATTAATTCCAAAACAAATAAAATTGTTTTTACCGCACCTAGATGTCATAATGTATATATGATTAAATTTCTAGATTTTTCAAATTCTACTTTGAAATGTCTGTTATCAAAAAATGATGAATTAGACTTATGGCATAGGCGACTTGGACATACTAGTGCCAAGTTAATTTCAAAACTTTCAAAAGATAAATTAATTAAAGGTTTACCTTTGTTAAATGGAAATTTATCTTCTTCACTATGTGTGCCTTGCCAAAAAGGAAAATTTTCAAAATCATCTTTCAAAAGTAAAAACATTATTTCTACCACTAGGCCACTTCAATTAATACATATGGATTTATTTGGGCCAATTGGAATTTCTAGCTTAGGAGGTAGAAAATATACATTTGTATTGATTGATAATTATTCTCATTTTTGTTGGACTTTATTTCTAACCTCCAAATCCGATGCATTTTCAGAATTTTCAAAATTATGTTTGCGTATTCAAAATGAATTGGAGTTAAAAATTAAACGCATACGATCGGATCATGGAGGAGAATTTGAAAATGAAAAGTTTATTTCTTTTTGTATGGAGTTAGGAATTAAACATGAATTTTTCGCTCCACGCACACCACAGCAAAATGGTGTAGTGGAGAGGAAAAATAGAACTCTTCAAGAGTTAGCCCGTACAATGTTATCTGAATTCAAATTACCAAAATCTTTTTGGGCTGAAGCGGTTAGCACGGCATGTTATGTAATTAATAGAGTAATGCTTCGCCCTATTTTAAAATTAACTCATTATGAATTAATTTTCAATAAACAACCAAATGTTTCTTATTTCAAAGTTTTTGGTTGTAAATGTTTTATTTTAAATTCTAAAGATTCCTTAGGAAAATTTGATGAAAAATGTGATGAAGGTATTTTTATTGGCTATTCTTCAACTAGTAAAGCTTATAGAATTTTTAATAAAAGAACAAAAATAGTTGAAGAATCTATTCATGTTAGGTTTGATGAGTTTGCTTCATGTGTAGAAAAGAAAATTACAGGAAAAGAAGATGAACTCCTTCCCACGGTGGAGAATGATGATGAAGAACTTGGAGAAAATGAAGAAGAAAAAGAAGAAGAAAGAGAAGGAGAAAGAGGAGAAGAAGATAGAGAAGAAGAAGAAAGAGAAGGATATGTGCCTCCAAGTGAATTGAGGTTTACAAAGGATCATCCAAAGGAGCTTATCATTGGAGATCCGCAAAAAGGGGTTAGTAATCGTTCATCGCTACATGTTTTATTTTCAAACCTTTGTTTTGTTTCTGAAATAGAACCAAAAGATGTTTCCACCGCTTTAAATGATTAATTTTGGTTTTTAGCTATGAATGAAGAACGTAATCAATTTGAACGTAATAAGGTTTGGAAACTTGTAGAACGACCCAAAAATCGTCCTGTAGTTGGTGTTAAGTGGATTTTTAAAAATAAAATGGATAATGAATCTAGAAATGTTAGAAATAAAGCCAGATTGGTTGCAAAAGGTTATGCACAAATTGAAGGGGTAGATTTTGATGAAACTTTTGCACCCGTAGCAAGATTAGAAGCGGTTAGGATATTTCTTGCATTTGCTTGTTTTAAAGCATTTAAATTATTTCAAATGGATGTCAAAACCGCTTTTTTAAACGGGTATATAAAAGAAGAGGTTTATGTAGAACAACCCCCTGGCTTTATAAATAAGAAATATCCAAATTATGTTTATAAATTAGATAAAGCGCTTTATGGATTAAAACAAGCGCCTCGTGCTTGGTATGATCGATTAACTCAATATTTGTTAAAGCACGATTATAAAATAGGAAGTGTTGATTCTACACTCTTCATTAAGCAAATTGATCATGATTTAGTTATTTTACAAATTTATGTTGATGATATTATTTTTGGAGCCACTAATGAAGAGTTGTGTAATGAAGTAGTTCAAATTATGAAAAATGAATTTGAAATGAGTATGGTTGGAGAACTTTCATACTTTTTAGGTTTTCAAATTACACAAAAACATGATGGAATTTTTATATGTCAAACCAAATATATTCATGATATGTTAAAAATATTTGGATTTGAAAATCTTAAGCATGCAAACACTCCTATGAGTACTTCACTAAAATTAGGAAAAGATGAAAGTGGTGTTTCAATTGAAAAAACTCTTTATAGAAGTATGATAGGATCTTTATTGTATTTAACCGCATCTAGACCTGATATTATGTTTGTTTTTTGTTTATGTGCTCGATTTCAAGCTAATCCTAAAGAGTCACATTTACAAGCGGTGAAACGTATTTTTAGATATCTCATAGGAACATCAAAATTAGGTTTATGGTATCCTCATAATGATTCCTTTATTTTGCATGGTTTTTCGGATTCTGATTATGCGGGATGTTCTTTAGATAGGAAAAGCACTAGTGGCACTTGTCACTTTATCGGCCCTTCACTTATTTCATGGTCGAGTAGGAAACAGAATTCTGTTGCCCTCTCTACTACCGAGGCCGAATATATTGCACTAGGTAGTTGTTGTGCCCAAGCTCTTTGGATGTCACAAATGTTAGAAGATTTTGGCATGCAACAAAGTAGTGTAGAATTAAAGTGTGACAATAAAAGTACTATAGACTTAACTAACAATCCCATATTACATTCTAGATCTAAGCATATAGATGTCCGACATCATTTTATAAGGGATCATATTAAGAAGGGTAATATAAAAATCTACTTTATAGGCACGGAAAATCAACTAGCGGATATATTCACTAAACCGTTACCGGATTCCCGTTTTTCTATGCTTAGGCTAGAATTGGGAATCCTAGACATTTCACAATGAATATATCACTACCTAGAACCTATAAAATTTAAAAAAAAACATCACAAAAACTTATACATATTAAAAAGAAAAACAATCTCTTGACATAACCATTCACCAAATCAAACTTGTTCACATAGTCAAAATTATTACAAAAATTTAATCATAATGTCTGATAATAGAAATGCAGAAAATTAGAAAGAGATCTGGGCAGTGCAGCTGTCGGATGGCGATAGTGAGCTGTCAGATGGCGATATCCTCCAGAACTCCGTTTCAATCCGACTCCTCATTCCTACTACCAGCTCCACTGCTTTCAGGATTATCAAAATCTGATCTCCTCACTACTGTCTTCCTCCGTCGACCTTGACTGACCGATTGACGTCGAGGTTCCTCCTCTGAAAGCATCTCCCATTCCGCGGCTTCCGCAGGCGTAGGCTTTAATTTAAGCCCATTCACAAGGAACTTCATAAATTTCTGCATTCGGGTCTGATCTTTTTTCACCTCCACCTTATGTTCTTCGAATGATCTTCTATGCTCTTGGAAGTCATCTATATGTTTATCCAACTTATTTTGGAACGAGTCGAGTGCCTCCCGCATAGAACCTCCACGTGCTATTGGAGGCTCTCTCATTTCCATAGTCGGCGGCTTTCGTTGACTTTTCTTACCCTTAATATCCGACGTTTGATATATCTCCGGGCAACAATCTCCAATATAAGAAATTTGTTCTATCCATGCATATTTCTTGAATATAATACGCTGGATAATTGCACCTAAAGGGAGGGTGTGTGCCTTTTTCCACTCCGGATTTTTGAGGCGATATGTATAACGAATCATGGATAACAATAGATCGGCCACATCAAATAACTCCTTCTCCACTATATAATAAGTCACAAGACTAAGTTGAGCCGTAATACTATGCGTATCACCGGACTTCAACATAATCGTGTGCCTTAGTATATCTTGTACAAGACGAGCATCGTCTGTCAGTGTCGTCATAGTGGATATGAGATTTTTGGTGGAATTTCCATGCAAGGACATGTTCATACATGTCCAATTTCTCTCAAGTCTATAGTTTTCCACTATATCCAAGACATTCTCACTTTCCATTAACCCAAATTCACTTCTTAAATCAAATGGAGTGATCTCAACATATTGCCCTTGAATTTTGGATCTCACTCCACCATTCATATCGGTATATGCCGGATCCTCAAGATGATTATAAAATTCACAGACTAAAAAAGAGGAGAAAATGTCTTGGATAATTACTGAGAGTATACCTGCCTCAGCAAGCATAAAATAGACTCGTTCATGCCTAGGGAGATCAAATTCCACGATCTTTGAAATTCCTATTTGTGCTTTTTCAATGGCCTGGAAACTTTGATATGAAGAATGGGCATCTCCTGATTCACCTCTTCTTGATCTCCAACTTGAAGTCATATCTGCATAAGACATAACAAAAATTTTTACAAACAAAAAAAGGAACAATTCTGGCAATGTTGGATTTCCGATGGTGCCTATCGGAAATCCGACAGCCAAAAAATTTCTTTTGGTGCCGAAAATTTTCATTTTGCAACAATCTTCCTATCCCAAATCTACACACTTTTCACACAGCAAAAATCTTCAACAACTCTCATATTTTTTTTTGAAAAATAAAAAACTTTAGGGCAAAACACTATTCATCATCTTCTTCCTAAAACACTTAAAAATTTTTTTTGGTCATCATTATTCCTCTAAAGCTAAACCTATCAACATCTAGATCTACACAAAAACAACAAAAAAAAGGAAAATCTTGTTTCAACACACAAATATAACAAAAATACTAATTTCTCTTAAAAAAACAAGATCTACATCTCTTATTCAACCACAGATCTAAAATATCTAGATCTACTAAAAACAAAAAAAAACTATTGGAAAAATCAAGAGAAATATGAGAATCACAAAACTATTGGAGAAATTTTAACCAAAACTTGAAAAACCAACAAATCTCACCTTAGATCTGAAGTTTGCCGGCACCTCAAGCTCTAGATCTCATAATTTCTCCTAAACCTGAAGAGAAGTGTCGGTCAAAAGACGAAACACGTATTTTTATACTTTCTGAGCTGTCGGATGGCGATAGCTTGATATCGGAAATCCGACAGCTCCCAAAAATCAATTTTTTTTTACTGTTTTGTTCATTCCCTGTTTCTATACATGCTAATATGAGAATTTTGGTATCTTCCATAAAGTATTCTTCATGTGTTATTATTCATAACAATAGCTTAACACATGCTTATGATGTTCAATCTTACCATATCATTGTGATGACACTTTCATATCGTTATTAAGAATTGTTTTCGCATGCCTCTAAGTATAAGAAATCTTTTATCTATGACAATGAGCAATCACAAACACTTCCTTTGGTAATACAAATTAATAAAATTTATTTTATACATACATCATGATTGATCGAACATAACAAAATACATTTCATAAATGTCAACTTCACCTTTGCTGCTTTGCACTCATTCAACTTTTACCATTTATGGCATGCAAGTGAATTCGGAGATCCTTAACATCTATGAATCCTCAAAAAAAATGGGAGGAAAATTCAAATGCAAAACATTCTTTCTGCCCAAAATGTTGAAAGAAATAAATAAAAATAGACAAGGATCATCCACCAAGCACTACTTAGCCTCCTGATAAGTCTTAATGAGCATTGTGAGGTTAAGCACCTTGGAAAGAATTGTAAAGTGTCTTGCAAAAACAAAATGGTCCTTTTATGTATATTTGCAAAGTTTCTGGTTCATAAGTATGGGCTTTATGTATATTTATGTTATGTTTAACAATTCCATGATCATGTATATTTTAAGTATATTCATATGTATTCTTTCTCAAAGAATCACTACTACACTTCATTGTTATTTATAAAATTTCTTCTTATGAGAATTGGACTGAAATGATTCAATTTTCTATATTGCACTGTGTCTCTCTATGATGATTGAAATTGAATCTCATCATGGTTAAGTTTATTTGATTCTATACATTATAACACATTACTAGAATGCTTCGATTCCTCTCTAAGATTACCTATCTCATTATCATATCACTTACAAAGCTTCCGCTAGTGTACTCCAACTTCTCATATATTCTTTCTCCATGACTACCATATCTCTGTAATACTCTTTCCTAGTCTCTCATCTCAATATTCATCTTTTGTTAATATCAAAGGGGGAGAAGATAAACAGAAATCAATTAAATCACTTAAAATACTAAATTAATTAAGTAAGCATATATGTAGGGGGAGTTTATATGCAGGGGGAGAATATTTTTAGAAGGAACTATATTAAGGGGGAGATCATATTAAGGGGAAGATCATGGAGATCTTAAGCTCACAACACTTATACACACATAAGTACTTTTCACTATCTCAATAGGATTTATTCGATTTCTTTTTATAAGGATTTGTTATTATCAAAAGGGGGAGATTGTTGGAGCATGTGTTCCGCACTCGTCCAGTTTGAGAATAACAAATCCTGAATGTATTTGATCATATTTTTGATTAATGGTGTGCAGATAACAGGTGCATGAATAACATGATTTCAATTAAAGCAAAATGACATTTTCCAGAAATTTGAGCTATCGGAGTTCCGACAGTGCTATCGGATTTCCGACAGCGCGTTTATTTGATCTCTGCGCAGCGGTTAGGATCTATCGGATTTCCGATATTGCTATCGGATGGCGACAGCCCACGATCTTCTTATAACGCCAGGACGTGCAGCAGTTACCTTGGCTATCAGATATCCGACAGTGCTATCGGATATCCGACAGTGCTATCGGATATCCGACAGCCCACGTCTCAACCACGACCTCAACACGACGCATAAACTTTGTTTTAGTGGAACACGTGGCAGCCTCTGGAGATATCGGATTTCGGCGACAGCAGCTATCGGAGGGCGACAGCTCCTTTTTATTAAAAGGGCTCAAAACTTCGTGGAATTGAATTCTTCAGATTTCTAAGCCTCCTTCCTGAGTGTTATCGTCCAGAGTGCTCCAGAGAACGAAAATCTCCATCCTTGAAGAAGAAAAGAGAGAGCAAAGCCGAAGATTGTACACGCATTCCAAGGAGACTGTCTCAAGGGATCTTCGCTGTTTTGGTCCAGAAATTCTAAAGGGGGTTTTTCATATTGTATTTACATTCATTCACTTTTCATTTTGTAATCATTGGAGAAATCGTCGTCTTGTATGCGGCGTCTAAGTCCTTGCGCGGCTTAGGGGAAAATCGCTTCCTTGTGCGGAGCGTCCAAGTCCTTGCGTGGCTTGGTGGGAAATCGTGGCCTTGTGTGCTACGTCTAGGTATTGGGAAGATCTAGAGGATAGGCTTGGGCTTGGTCTTGGGAGAGACAAGTGATAGCCTTCCGATCCTTGGGAGAAGGATTGGTAAACCAAAAATTATTGTATTTTTTATTATCATAATTGTGCCTTGATCTTAAGCATTGTTAAGATCATTTTTTATTGTACACAAATTTCATGATAAATATAATTATGCTCTTTTCACTAATTGCAAATTTGTTTGCTTAAATCTTTATCTTAGAAATTTGTGTTTGGTTTAATACAAAAATTGCATTGGTTTAAAATTATTTATAAGTAACTTTTTAGTAAAGTAAAATTTGTCAAAAAATTCTTAAGGAAAAATTATATTTCAAACATACCCTTATTCACCCCCCCCCCCCTCTAAGGGCATCATACGATCCAACATCTCAGTCCCATCAACATGAAGACCCCTCATGAGTTGATGTTCAAGGAGAAGCCTAGCATGGAACACTTTCGAGTGTTTGGTTATACCTGCTATGTGCATGTTCCGGATGCCCTTCGAACGAAGCTAGATGCTAAGGCAAGGAAACTAGTCTTCGTCGGTTATGATGATTGGAAGAAAGGGTGGAGATGCATGGATCCCGAGACACGGAGATATGTGGTCTCGAGGGATGTGGTATTCGACGAGCTGATGTCATACCAAGGTAGCTCTTCTGTTGAGTTACAAGGAAGCAGGGTAGATGTTGGACCAGAGGAAGCTGCAAGGGAAGCTCTGATGGAGTTCCCTGTTTCTCCAGGTGCTCTAGGTATTTCTAGCTCTGGATCAGGTGCTTCGGGTTCTGGAAGCAGGGGGAGCGAGGCTCCATGTCTACCTGAGAGGAGAGCTAGTCCAGAAGCTGCAGTGGAAGAGGTGGTTCAGAGTCAAGCTCTTAGGAGGTCCAAGAGGACCATTATTCCACCTGATCGGTATACGGGCGGGAACTTGGTGAGCTTTGTCTCATGTTTCTTCGCAGGTCCCCTGGATCTTATTATGAAAATGTCATTGGAGTCAAGGAGTGGGAAGGAGCCATGGATGAAGAGTTGGCATCCCTCAGGAAGAATGAGACTTGGGACTTGGTGCCTAAGGTTGAGGGTGTTACTCCGGTGACTTGCAAGTGGGTTTTCAAGTTAAAGAAGAAGGCTAACAGAAGTATTGAGCGGTACAAGGCTTGCCTTGTAGCTCTAGGTTTCTCTCAGAAGTATGAGGATGATTATGAAGAAACGTTTAGCCCCGTTGCCAAAATGACTTCGGTCCGGGTGGTGATCGCTTTGGCTGCTTGCCAAGGGTGGAAGATTTGGAAACTTGACGTGAAGAACGCTTTCTTATATGGCAAGATTGACAAGGATATCTTCATGGATCATCCACCTAGGTATGTATCCGAAGAGCACCCAGGATATGTTTGCAATCTCAAGAAGGCTCTTTACGGCTTGAAACATGCGCCTCGGGCGTGGTACGGGAAAATTGCAGAATACCTCCAGTTCTGCGGATATTTTGCTTTTGATTCTGATTCAAGCTTATTTGTAAAGAAGAGGGGGGAGCTTCAGGTCTTGGTGCTACTATACGTTGACGATATGATCATCATGGGGAACTCTGAGATGGAGGTAGCTAGGCTTCGTGCTGAGCTAGCTATAAGATTTGAGATGAAGGATTTGGGCAAGCTCCACTATTTCCTTGGGCTCGAAGTGGAGAGGAAAGAGAGTGGTATGCTCGTTTCCCAAAAGGGCTATGCGGATCAAATCGTGAAGAGATCTGGCATGGAAGGGGCGGAGAGCAGCTCTACTCCACTAGAGGTTGGAGTTCATCTTCGGCGAGATGAAGGGAAGGTTCTTACCATTCCTTTGGTGTTCCGGGCTTTGGTCGGAAGCTTGATATACTTGATGATCACGAGGCCAGATATTGCTTATGTAGTTGGTAGGGTGAGTTAGTTTATGGTAGAGCCTCGGAAGCCTCATCCTGTGGCGGCTAGGAGTATATTGAAGTATGTCAAATCCACCTCGGATTTGGGTCTCTTCTACCGGAGAGAATCGGGCTTTTGCTTACACGGGTACATGGACGCTGATTATGGAGAAGATTCGGATGATCGGAAATCGACGTCTGGATATGTCTTTATGACAGGCTCTACAGCTATATCATGGTGCAGCAAGAAGCAGGATTCTGTGTCTGTCTCTACCACGGAAGCGGAGTACAAAGCTTCGGCTTTGGCAGCTCAGGAAGCCATCTAGCTTAGGAGGCTTGTGGAGGACATTCATTGGGAGGTGGGAGGTCCTACTCTGCTACGTGGTGACAACGAGAGTGCTCTCAAACTGGTGAGCAATCCAGTTTGTCACGCGCGTATGAAGCACATAAAGATTCATCACCATTTTATTCGTGAGAAGGTGTTGGAGGGATCTCTGATTATGGAGCATGTGCAGAGCAAGGAGAACATTGTTGACATATTTACTAAGCCGCTGGCGAAGGGACCTTTTCGTCGGTTGCGTAGTTTGCTTGGGCTGAATTCCACTTCCCACTTCAAGGGGGAGTATTAAATTTTTGAAGTGGAAGTGGAAGAGTGTTGGGCGGTCTGAAGGTTGGAGACCGCAGAGATCGCACGGTCTGCGCTGGTGCTCTGGGCGGTTCTATCCGGGCGGTCTGATCTGGTAGATCGCTGGTTCCAAGCAGCTCGTACGGGTTTGGTCTGGCGACTTGTTCAAGAAGCTCGCACGGATGTACAAGTAGGTCTGCCTTCTTACAGTGACCGGGCGGTCTAATGGCTGTTCTAGTCGGTCTGGTTACTGAAGGAGTTCCTTGCTTCTGCAATAAGACCGGGCAATCTGGTTTTCAGAGACTGATGAGTCCCATATATATATATATATATTTGGACTCATTTGGGCTGATATTCTAGTCTTTGCACCACATATTAGGCACTTTTTCATTCATATGTATTATTCCATGCTAGGTGCACTATTAAGCTCATTTCGGTGTGCAATTGCATTCCTTGTTGTTGGGGGTAAGCACATGGTGCTCCCCTTCCCTTCTTTTATATTTTCTGATGCTGGACGTGTATTCCCAGTTGTTATATCTTGTTTGCAGGTGACCTGATCGTCCCGTTTTCCCCAGAAGTCATTTCTGTGCATATCGCACGGTCGTGCGTTTCCTTGACGCACGATCGGCTGCGGTCGTGCGTTTATGCCTGGGGCAGAAATGGAGCGTCGGAGTTTACTCGTGCGTTTTGACGCACGGGCAAATTCGCCCGTGCATGAGTAAAACGCACGGTCGACCTGTGCTTTGTGATTTTGGAGCGTCGGAGTTTACCCGTGCGTTTGAACGCACGAGCGGTGTTGGTCGTGCGTGATCAAAACGCACGGGCGGCGTAGCTTCTTCCCCAAGCCATATTTTATCTGTTAATATCGCACGATCTGCGCACGGTCGTACGTTCGACCGTGCGTGGCCATTTTTCAACCTGTTTGCTATAAAAGCAGGAATCGAGGCAGTCAACGAGAGGAGCGATTGGAGGCGGGATGGAGCGATTCAGAGAGCGGGAAATCACTTCATTCCCGCTGCTCTTGAGGGCTGAAGGCTTCCCCTTCATCTCTACCACCATAGAAGCCATTTCTGGTGATTTCTACCTCCATCTTTCCATCCGGGAGCACTAGGAAGCTTTCTCCACCATTAGCTCAAGCATTCTTCGCCAAGAGATCAGAGAAGCGTTGAAGATCTTAGGAGCGGTGACAGCCTCCTTCGAGCCAAGCTCACCATCTGAGGGCCGAGTCCGGAGAGAGCTCGACAACCTCTCATTCCAGCCGTGAACCCAAGACGTGACTTCTTCTTTGTGGTCCTCTCTAACCATTGGTGCTTGAACTTCTTTGTAGTGTTTTATGAATGCTTGTTAAGTTAATCTTAATGGTTATTGCTTGTGTTCATATGCAATGTTGTGGTGATGGCATGAATAGCCCTTTTTCCTAGTGATTTCTGAGAATCGTTGTGTGTGAAGCCACTAGCAATTGCTAGTGGTGATGCTTAGAGAAGAGGTGTGTGCGACCCTCAATCGTCATAGTTACATTCCGTCCACGTGCCTTCCGAAGCACGGCATCGCGGCTGTTGCATCCATCTCACCTTGCGAAGCGGAGTTTTGAACCGCATCTTTCTTTATTATGCAATAGCATAGGATCCCAAAACCAAACCTCCTGTTGTTACTTATTAACCCTTTTAACTGAATTCCTGGGTTGAGCAAATCATACTACCCAACTTGCGGTCCTTTGAGAATGATATTCGGGGAGTTCCTCCCTATTTTATTACTTGAGCGACCGGTGCACTGCCATCGTATCGCATTTCGTGCCTGCTAATTAGCAGTGCCGAATTAAGCGCATCAAGTTTTTGGCGCCGTTGTCGGGGACTGCAAGCGTGTTTGATTTGTTTTTATTCGAAAATTCATTTTAAGATATTTTATTTTTCTTCAGTATGTTATTTCCTTCTTCCCTATCATGTGGGCGCATTTGAATATTCGATGTCGTTGGTGTGGAGACACATCCCACGCCAGTGATAGGTGTCCCAAAGAGTATGGTGTTGTTCAGAAACCGTACGGAGCCGCACCTTTACGCGGCTGCCGCACCTTGGGTGCCGGCGATGCCGGTAAAGCAGTGTTTATTTTGCAAAAGTAGAGAGCATGCCTTGAAGGAATGTGCGGATTATCTTCGCCAATTGGCAGATGATGATGAGTCGGATATCCGGATCGTCCCATCCTCAAATTCGGCGAACATAGCTCCTTCCTCTGGTTACGTATCCCTTCCACCTTCACTTCTTGAAGTTTCTGGACTCGACACGTGCATCAGTGCCCCTCTTGAATCCATTTCTGACGCGACCCCCTATACCTCGTCGGTTCATATACCACTTTGCGTAGATTTGTACCCTTGTGTGGAGAGCGAGCCCGAACTCTTAATTGGCACGTTTCCTCCCATTATTCACAAACTTACATCTATTTCTGATGTTAATGTTGAGATCAATTTGCAGGATGGTGCAGGTCTGTGCAGTGTTATGCCCACTCTCATGGAGGCGACAGTCTCGATTGTGCTGAAGCAACAATTTTGGTTCAATGCGAGAAAGTCCAAGTTAGAGAGGAGGCCATTGTGTGCTCTGTCGAGTCTAGTGAGATCTCCGACGATGTCATCAGTTTATCCTTGTCGCACCCTATGGGGGATGAAGCCGGGATTATCCTCTCAGATGAGATTTCTCTTAGTTTTTCGTCTATTTTATTTCCTGACCCTGCCCATGTATCTTCTCCTCTGCAGGACCACATTGTGGAGCCAGTTCCGTGGGTGTATGAGCTTGTAACAAGGCCTAGCATTGAAAGGAATCCAGTGCAGGTGGAGCTAGATACGGGGAGCTTCACATCATACGTTGTGCCCTTGCCTGACATTCATGTCAGGCATTATTATCTCACTGGTATTTGGGCAACTGTTTTATCCCCACTCCGGTACATATTGCCGAAGCATGAGCATGAACAACTACCTGACCATTTTTGCTTTCATTCAGTTGGGGGGACATGTAGCCCAACAGTTATCTAGGCATAGGAGTAGCTAATTTAGATTTTTTTTATCTTTAGTTTTAATTTCTGTTTGCTTTTAGCAATTGTTTTCTCTTGTTTTATGTAAGTTTTGCGTGCATTGCGTGCCCTGTGGAGCTAGTAGTTAGGCAATTGTTGTCGGTGCGCTCTTATCTGCTCCCTCTGTCTAAGATTGTTGCGTGTGAAATTTTTCTAATTCCACCGACTCGCAAAAATTGGAGAAATTTTGCTGAAATTTACAAACGCACGATCAAGTCGGACGTGCGCATTGGTATCGCACGACCGTGCGATTTTTGGATATCATAAATCGGCCCTAACCCCGTCAAAAATCGCACGCCGGTTTTTTTTTTCCTGAGCTCTCTTCTCCCGTGCGCCTCGCGAAACCCTTCCTCTCCTGTGCGCGATCTTACTTCCCTTCTCCATTGTCTCCTACGTTTTTTCTTCCATTCATCATGTCACCCTTCCGTAGCTTGCAAGTGGAGCTCAATGGGATTCAAGAACACCGTGAGCATATTTCGCCGCAAAGGAGGAGTTTCGGCTTCAAGATCTGACGACCCTTGTTTCGAAGCAATGCTGCAGTTTGGGAAGCCAGAGTTCTTAGAAAGGTACAACCTGCTGCGTCAAAAAACTTTCCTTGATCATCGCGTCATCTCTGTGACGGAACTCCAAAAGATCGAGTTAGTGGCGGCTGTGAATCAGCTTCTCAATGTGGGTTCATGGGGAAACCTCTTATCCATCACAGAGCTGGGTTATCGTGAACTCACGCTTGAGTTCCTTTCCACCCTCCGCATCATTGACTACCTCGATGAGGAGACCGGAGAGACCACGTCGGTTTCATTCCGGATGAAGGGCCGCTACTATACCATGGGTGTTGGCCAACTGGCTGTCTGCGCCGGGATTTACACCAAAGATGAACTCCTCCGGACGGACATTATAGGCCGTCCGAGTGAGTTCTCGGATGGGGTATCTCCTAGCGAGTTCTGGAAGTCCATCACGGGGCGGGATCAGCCGTATGAGGCTCGTGCGGCGAAGTCGACCCACAATATCTCTCCCGAGCTCCACTTCGTCCAGCATTTGATCGGGCACAGCATCAATGCCCGCGCCATGAGTCAAAACGTAGCAGGATGGCAGGATCTTCTCTACCTTTACAGCATGCATCAGGGAGTACCCCTCCATCTTGGGCTAGTGCTAGCCCAGTACCTTCTTCGGCAAGCCACATACCTCCCATTAAAGGCAATCGGAGGTTCTCAGTACATCACCAGGATTGCCAAAGGGCTTGGGATTTGGGATACACTTCCCCCTATGACACAAATCTCCGAGGGTTCCAGCATCACCATAGCCATGATGACAGCTTTTAAACTTGTTAAGAGAGTGAAGGTAGGTAACCATTGGCAATATGAATTCTGTGGGGCCGGGCCTGAGCGAGAGGAGCGGCGCGATCATACTGACACTGCCGGACCTAGTACTTCGGCGGGGACGAGTGTGCAGCCCTCTGTCGTTCCCCACTTCGCGCCCCCGGATGCTCAATGGCAAACCCCTCGGCCTAGCATCGAGCAACATTATCCGGAGTTTTACGAGAGGTTTTTACGCATGGAAGATACCATGGCCCTGCCGTACGAGCTTTCGTCGCGGATTGGTGCACATCTGGGAGTCGTACCTCTAGATGTCCCTGCCCGGGCTTCAGTTTCTGGATCTAGGCGGCAGCATACTCCCCCTCCTCCTCCCTCACATTCTTCTCCATCATCTCTGCCGTGATCATTTATTTGCAGCTTCCTTGGTGATGTGTCGTCTTAGTTAGTTTTATTTATGTTAAACTAGTTGTGGTGTACTTTAATTTTGATCTGACATTATTCGGCTAGGGCATCGCCCCTAGGGTGTGATTCTGGATATCTTTTCTTTATGTTATTTCATGCTTCTTTGCTGTGTTGTTCTGTTTTATTTAGTTGGAACAATATCTTTTTGCTGTTTGAACAATGCTTAATACAGGTATTTGGTCCACCTTAAAGGACGTTAAACAAAAGGGCTTCTTGGGAGACAACCCATGGGGAACCACCCGGTTCCGTCTAGCTTTTTAATTCCTTTTGTGCACTGTTATTTCTATTTTGCTAACATTGCAGGAGGATGCTCTCTTGTGGACGATGATGAAGGGGAAATATTTATAAAAAATGGGAATACCGCACTTCTGGCATGCTCTTTTATGAGCATAGGTCAACTCTACCCCTCTCTTACTTATGTTTGAATTGTTTATTCTAGTTAGTTTTAATCAAGTCTGGGGGAGAGAGCGAGCTTTGCACATGCACGCACTTTGCATGACATGCTAGAATGTGCTGAGTTAGGATTTATATTTTGTTGTGCATATTGCATACACTTGCACCTAATTCACGCGCACTTGATCACGCGTGCTTTTTGGGTATCGATGCAGGTTTTTCCACTCGTAAGAATTGAATTGTTAGCATGTGAGTGAGGAGTAGAGAAAAATGTTGACTCGAGTAGTGCTCTAGTCAAGTGCTCCCGTCACGCCTAGAAATTCAATTATAGTATAATGAAATTCAGAATTATAATTTAGTTATTTCTTTTATTGTAGATGAAATTTATTTTACTTTAGTGGTGAATCCGATGAATCCAACGGTAGCATAAGGTCGAGTGTAGCAGACTAGTAGTAGCTTATTAATAGGGTCGGAAGGAAGGACAACCTTTCTCGGTGGCTAGAACTTGCACTAGGCGACTCTCGACACGATTGTGTTAAAGTACTCGTCATAAAATGTGATATAGGCCATTTCTTGATCCGATTGAGCTTTGGAAATCCTTACCTACGTAATCACCATTGCACGCCCACTTGAGCCTACCTTTCCTCCTTGTTTAGCTCCACTATAATTTAACCAAAGCCATATGGCCGAACCTATTGCGCACCAACCTTTGAGCTGAAAGAAATTTCCTTTTTCGATCACATTTGGTGTCATCCTTGTTGTGTATGGCATTTTTGAATTAGCTAAAGGAGCCGTTTTATTGTGCTTTCAAATGTCATTTTGTCAATGCGAGAAAAGAAATAAAAGAAAAGTTGTGTAAAAATAATTTTCTCTCGGCAATTTCTATTTATATCTGGCTCAGCACGCACCGAGTGTTCAGTTGAAGTCTGGGGGTGTCGTGTAATTACTGAAAATATTGTATTGGTGATTGTTATTATCTTGAGTGCTCAGGTTGTGTTAAGTGCGATTCCCATCGTCCTTCTACTTACCTAGCCTATTCTCAACCAAAGCCCAATAATTACCTATCAGTCCTATTGATTTTAGACACGAGTCGTCTCATGTAGTAGAGAGAGTGCGGACGTGCAAGCCTATGAACACCGACTTTGATGGATTTCTTAGGAGTTTGTCCCTAGCTTCGATTCGAGTAATACTTTACTCATTAGTCACGCTATTTTCCCTTTTGCGCGACCGAAAGATTCACCAGGATTCACCATCCAAGTAGATTAAATTTCAATTTACTATTTTAGAAATAATTAGATACAATCTTGAGTTTAATTATGTTCTAATGCATTTCTATGCGCGAGAGCATGCGACTTCGCATTGTTCTCTACAGCTCAAACTCATGCTAACATTCAATTGTTCCGACAGGAGAGCTGAGTAGTTTGCACGAGACGTGCAAATGGTTAAGTCTGGGGGTGTGATGAGTCCCATTTACATATATATTTTTGGACTCATTTGGGCTGATATTCTAGTCTTTGCACCACATATTAGGCACGTTTTCATTCATATGTATTATTCCATGCTAGGTGCACTATTAAGCTCATTTCGGTGTGCAATTGCATTCCTTGTTGTTGGGGGTAAGCACATGGTGCTCCCCTTCCCTTCTTTTATGTTTTCTGATGTTGGACGTGTATTCCCAGTTGTTATATCTTGTTTGCAGGTGACCTGATCGTCCCGTTTTCCCCAGAAGTAATTTCTGTGCATATCGCACGGTCGTGCGTTTCCTTGACGCACGGTCAGCTGCGGTCGTGCGTTTGTGTCTGGCGCAGAAATGGAGCGTCGGAGTTTACTCGTGCGTTTTGACGCACGGGCGAATTCGCCCATGCGTGAGTAAAACGCACGGTCGACCTGTGCTTTGTGATTTTGGAGCATCGGAGTTTACCCGTGCGTTTGAACGCACGAGCGGTGTTGGTCGTGCGTGATCAAAATGCACGGGCGGCGCAGCTTCTTCCCCAAGCCATATTTTATCCGTTAATATCGCACGGTCTGCGCACGGTCGTGCGTGCGACCGTGCGTGACCATTTTTCAGCCTGTTTGCTATAAAAAGCAGGAATCAAGGCAGTCATCGATATGAGTGATTGGAGGCGGGCTGGAGCGATTCAGAGAGCGGGAAATCACTTCCTTCCCGCTGCTCTTGAGGGCTGAAGGCTTCCCCTTCATCTCCACCACAATATAAGCCATTTCCGATGATTTCTACCTCCATCTTTCCATCCGGGAGCACTAGGAAGCTTTCTCCACCATTAGCTTAAGCATTCTTCGCCAAGAGATCAGAGAAGCGCTGAAGATCTTAGGAGAGGTGACAGCCTCCTTCGAGCCAAGCTCACCATCTGAGGGCTGAGTCCGGAGAGAGCCCGACAACCTCTCATTCCGGTCGTGAACCGAAGACGTGACTTCTTCTTTGTGGTCCTCTCTAACCTTTGGTGCTTGAACTTCTTTGTAGTGTTTTATGAATGCTTGTTAAGTTAATCTTAATGGTTATTGCTTGTGTTCATATGCAATGTTGTGGTGATGGCATGAATAGCCCTTTTTCCTAGTGATTTCTGAGAATCGTTGTGTGTGAAGCCACTAGCAATTGCTAGTGGTGATGCTTATAGAAGAGGTGTGTGCGACCCTCAACCGTCATAGTTACATTCCATCCACGCGCCTTCCGAAGCACGACATCGCGGCCATTGCATCCATCTCACCTTGCGAAGCGGAGTTTTGACCCGCATCTTTCTTTATTCTGCAATTGCATAGGATCCCAAAACCAAACCTCCCGTTGTTACTTATTAACCCTTTTAACTGAATTCCTGGGTTGAGCAAATCGTACTACCCAACTTGCGGTCCTTTGAGAACAATATTCGGGGAGTTCCTCCCTATTTTATTACTTGAGCGACCAGTGCACTGCCGCCGTATCGCATTTCGTGCCTGCTAATTAGAAGTGCCGAATTAAGCGCATCAGAGACCGTGATAACCGGTCGGTTTGTGATAACCATATGGTTTAATAAAGAGCTGTGAGCTATGCTGAGCTCGGACAGTCTGCTTTGCGAGACCGCTCGCGATCTGATGGGCAGTTATTGTATCCCGATTTGTGCGGTGATGACATCCGTCTACTCGCCTATAAATAGGGGTGCAGGGCCCATCATTAATAATGAGAACTGTAAGAACCAAAGTTGGCATGATTGTGCCGGTCTCACTTTGAGGTCGTGCGGTCTGAGATCTTTGTCTGACCGATTTCTGTGTTCGCAGGTTAGCGGCTTGCAGCTCGCGGTCAGCTTGTCCGCTTCTTCCAGTTTGAATAAACCAGTCCAGGCGGACTGTGTTTAGGTGTTCGCGGTCTGTGCAGCGGACTCAGTTGATCAGGCAGTCTTAAGTGGCCAAGCAGTCTTGAGTTGCGGTCTGTCGTAGATAGCAGTTTCTCTATTCAGAGTTCGCGGGTTCTTCTTTGATCAAGACCGTGCGGTCTGGGCGATCAAGAAGTGTGAACTATTTGTTTTCAATAGTGGAATAAAGAAGCAAGTTGGCGGTCTGTGGTTGCGGTCTGGCATGTGCGGCTTGTACTCTGTTTGCGCGGTCTCAGCGACTTCCGTCTGGCTTGTATGTTCGTGCGGTCTGGCGGTCTCAGAGTGTCAGGTCGCTGCATCTTGTTTTACCTTTGCTTTGTGTGATTTTCTCCCCCGTGATTCTTATGAATCGTGTCTTGCCATGTATACCTCGCATTGTAAAGAGATAGTTAATACCATAGCACTATTCGTTCTTCTCATTGTCATTGTTGTGCTACACTTGTGAAAGGATTTGTGAAGTGTGTTCCGCATTTTTAATTCACCTTCGGAGCTCAAATTTTTTCAACAATACTATGGGTGGAACAACTTGAGAAACCAGATCTTTACCCTCATCTTCTTTTTAGGTATTTTGGCAGGCGAAGGATAAGGAGAACATGTGGTGATACGCAAATCAAGCACGCCGCTGTATGCGGGAGAAAGACTGCGGCATGAAATGGCAGTGTACCAATCGTTCAAGTAATAAAGTGGGTGAATTTCCCCAAGTATCAATCTCTTAAGGAACACAGTAAGTTGGAGTTATCTATCGAGGAGGGACTTGAGATCGAAGTCCTGTAAGTCGGATGGATTGCAGAAGGGTTGGATTGGATTGTGGAAAATGAAATAAAACTAACTACTAAATTACTATGCAAGCCGCTATGAACTTCTTTACATGGTGAATGGAGACTATGCAGGCCACTATGCACTGCTTCGTTAGGCGGATGGGTGAGAAGACAAGCGGATGGAGGGTTTGCACCGACGGAAGTGAAGTGGATTATACGGGTCGTTAGCGTCGCTTCGCTTGGCGAGTGGAAGAGTTTGCAAGCGTAATGGACGAGTAGTCAAGAGGAATGGAAGAGTAGGCTTGCGAAATGGAAGAGTATGTTCACGTAATGGAATGGAGGGCAATGGCGTATGAAAGAAGGAATGGGGGTGCTCCTCACTTGCATAAACCACAAAGATAATTTCACATAAACATGAAATAAACTAAATAGCATAAAAGGTCGTTTGTAAAAATCGCTCATACACACAAGTAATCAAGGTACAAAATACTACAATATGAAATGGGTGAGATTACAACCAAAGAGGCGGAGACTTGTTGGAGGTTCACGGCTGGAATCTAGGGTTGTCAAGCCTTGTCTGAACTTGGGCTCCAACTGTCGTCTGGGGCCCGGAAGAGTTGTCACCTTCTTTTAATGTACCTATCTTCTCCATCAATTTTCTTCGGCCACGACCTCACCAGAGAACTTCACATGTGCAGCAAGAAATCTCTTGAAACAGAGCTTGGAAGCACACGAACGATGGAGGAGGCCAAGAGGATGCTCCGGCTTTGGATTTGCAATAAAATTGTGGTTGAAGCTCCTCCCTAATGTGGACGGCGATGGAGCGCCGAAATGTGGCGGAATTGGAGCTCTGCGCGCAAAAAAGGAAATTTCCCCGAAATAGGGCAAGACCTGCGGCTTAAATAGCAAAAGAGTCAGAAAAATGGTCACGCACGGTCGAATGCATGAGCGTGTGTGGACTGTGCATTATTAACAACACGGGAAGACCAGGAAGAAGATGCAGAGCGCACTTGCATTTTTACTCACGCACGGTTGAAGCCGACCGTGCACACAAAACGAACGGGCAAATAAAACAGCTTGAAATCAGGAAAACAACATGAGATCGTGCATTTTCTTTGCGCACAGTTGAGTCCAACCGTGCGTGAAGCAAATGCACGGGCAATAAGAGCCAAACATATTTGGGCACAAGAGATGCTTGTGCAATTTTACTCACGCACGGGCGAATTGCCCGTGCGTGAACAAATCACACGAGCAGGGACAGAACACCATTATGAGCCGTAGATGAATGCGCACGATCGGAGCGATCGTGCGTCAATTAAATGCACGATCGTGCGATTCATGCAGACATGAAATATGGGCAAAAAGGATAATCCACCCACCTGCACGGCAATCCAAACAGCAAACACACAAATGGGAACACCCTTCCAGCTCAATTCAAAAACATAAAAAGGGTTGGGGAGCACCATGTGCTTACCCCCAACAACATGGAGCTCAAATGCACCCCAAAATGGGCCTAAATAGTGCACATGGCATGAAAGCGTGTACAAGTGAAATACAAGAAATTATGGCTTGAAAGTGTAGTGCACACAAGTAAAAAATAGCATGGATGAGTCCATAAAATAGTGTAAATATCAGACTCATCACACCCCCAGACTTAACCATTTGCTCGTCCCGAGCAAATCATCCCTTAAGCTAATGAGAAAAATGATAGTGTTTGCCCGGAAGTTCGCGATCTCGAGTGCTCATGATGAAATTCACCCAAACTTAGCGGTCATGGCGGTCTCAACTTTTTCATACCGCTTGTCTCGTCCTCGGCAACAGATCTTCAAGTTCTCAATGATCAAGACCATTCGAGATCATCAGACCGCATGGTCTGGAGCCCTGAGCTTTTCTGCTATTTTCACACTAGGTAGCTTCTTTCCTCTTTCCTGGTCCTCATATATCCTGGGCAGCCCATAATTTTGAGATCTGCCTGTTTGGGCAGGCTTCTGCGTCAATAAATAAGGGGTAGGGGTTCCTAAAAAGGACTTTTGGTTTGGGTCGAGATCGTAGTATCAGCCTAAGAGGTCTTCGTTTTTGTCCTACTTAAGGTTCCTTTCCCGATCTCGCTGCCAAGCGCATCCTCCTCAGCTGCTCTAGGCCCTTAGTAACCGATCGTCCTCCGTTTTTCCCTTTTCCTTCAGTGTAAGTTGTGGAGGTACAATTTTTGTACCAACAGATAGCTGGCTTAGAAATTGTAACGCGGAGTAGCATGCGAAGTCGCAAGCTCATATGAAAGAGGAGGGTTTAGTTCTTATTTATCTTATTAAAAGATCTTTTTAAGTTTTTCTTTAAAGTAATGATATATATATATGTATGTTGGGTGAGGAATAGAATCAAGCACTAACAGTGCATAAGAAAAATCACAGCACAGCAGAAATAAAAGTAAAGTAACAACAAACAAAACTAGATGACACAAGATGTATAGTAGTTCCCCTCAACTGGGTACATCTACTCTTCTACCCACTGGTAGGAATCCACTATGAGGTTGTTGATAAGGTGCCCTCACACCAGGTGAGCTGTTGATAAGGTGCTCTAACCAAACTGTAGGTTTTTGCTAAGGTGCCCTGTCACCGAGAGTTAACTTTTGAAGGGAGTTATAACCCTGTACAGGATGGGGTAAAGGAAGGAAAAATAAAAGCAGAAATTAAATTGTTCTTCTCTGTATAAGAAGACTCTTGAAGATCCTGGTTTGAAGTTGAATGAATCTTGATGAGGATGTTGAAGAGCTCCCCCTGTCTGATGTAAGTTGATGACAGTTCTGGAGTCCTCTTCTCTTGATTGTACAAACACTTCTTTCCTCTTATGCAGTGATGATCCTGAGCAAGTAATTGTGATTTGTGTCTCAGGTTGTTTTGAATCTGCAGGAAGATGTTAGTACTGAAGAACAACAAGATAAATTTTCTATTCTCTATATTGTGTTCTCTCTGTGTGTTCTCGTTATAATCTGAGGACCCTTGCTCTTAATTTGAATTCTTTTCTCGGGAAGGAGAGAAGAGCTAAAGTCTCTATCATTGATTTGACTCTTCGAGAAGATAACCTGCCGTTACTCTTCATTAAAGCTGATCTGCAACGGCTATAATATTTATTGATCTGCAACGGCTAAGTTAAATAACATAAAGAAAGAGAGCAGAATAAAATAATATTTGTCGAGCTTCTGGCTAGAATTTGTCGAGCGCTGAATGGCATTTGTCCAGCGCCTTTCTGAAGGTTTGTCGAGCTCTTCACATTTTGTGATTCGTCGAGCGCCTTTCTGAGGCTTTGTCGACCTCTTCCACTTTTTGTCGAGCGGCGTTTAGAGAATAATTTGTTGACCGCTGAGACTGGCTGTCTGGTGAGTGGTTAATGAAATGACAGATTCGTCTAACGTCGTTCGACAAATGTCGAGCTCCGTTCGACGAAAGCAGAGAATAAATATTTTTGTTTATTTAATTTTCTCCGATTCGATCGCATCATATTAAATTTATGTTTACTTAGATTGATCTAAATTATTAGATGACTTATTAACAAAAGGATGGATCCTAACTCAAATCAAAAACTAAGGTTCCAACATCATACGCATAAAAAAAAGTAGATTAAATTTCTAATTATACATATTAGTCTATAATTTTCTAGTAGCATATTTATATATTACATTTACTCAAGAATTGAATCACGGTGAATCATTCGTTCATGTATAATAAGAAAGTAGACTGAATGATGAGGTGAGCATTGCTAAAGATCGGGGCTCGAGATAACCTCCATTGAAATCCATCCATGTCGGTGACCATAAGCTTGCCCATTCACACTCTCTCCACGACACTAGTTTGACTCAATCGCGTGAATCATTAGGATTTTAGGTATAAGATGGGGCTTGGGTTTAGGCAAGGTACACAATGATAAACATAAGGGCTTAATGCATCTAACCCAAATGAGCTCGCACAACAAAAATTATCCACGCACCATAAAAACACGCAGGTGCACCACACCCCCAGACCTGGTCTTGACAACATAGGTGTGTGCACTGCCCACTCCCAATACAAATTTCCACAATTAATTTTCAGTTGAACTTTTCTCATTTCACTTTTTCCTTTTCATTCACTTTTTTCACAACTATTTATTGTATTTTTTTAGCAAAATTTTCAAAGGAGCACATCCACATATCCACAATAAAATTCACTGCATCAACTCCCCAACATGAAAATAATAAAAAAACTAAAGCTCAGATTTGGGTGTGCGGACATGATTGGCTTTTAGGCTTTGGTGAGATATCGGTGGAGTTGAATCAAGAGAATGGGGTAGGCACACAGGGGCTAGCGAGGATGAGATGAAAGAAATGGGCACAAAGGCTCAACCTGGCCAAAATGATGGCCTACATCACACTCGCGCAAGTTTGACTAGCTGCATACCAAGGCTTCAAGAATCTCTTGAGGCAAGTTCGTATCCATCGAGAAAGGTAATTCTTCCTCCCGACTCGAGCAATATGAGGCTAAAGAACGAATATACACATTCCTATACTACCGTTTGATTCACCAGATTCACCAATTTTTGAGTATAGTAAACAATATCTATGCTAATAGAAAGGTATAAACTAAAAGCATAAACAGAAATTGAATCTACATGAATTTCTATGCGAGACATGAGCACTTGACTTGCAGCACTGCAGGAGCCAATATTTTACTCCGTATCTCAATCCTATGCCAGCAGAGTGAATTTCTACATCACATAAAAGAGATAAATTCAACACGCGACATACAAACGGCTAAGCGCACGCTCATGTGAATGTTGTGGTGTGGTGAAAATGAACAACTACAATATAACTAAAATGCAAGATTCTAGCATGCTATGCAATAGTGCACATGAGTGGGCACATAAAAAGACTCTCCCCCAGACTTAAACTAAACAATCCAACACAATATAGGACTATGAATTTCAAAATAAAGCTAGAGGAAGAGAGTACCCAAAGCTCAGCAAGTGAGCATACCAGAAGACGCGTGTAAATCCAAGGTAAAGCTGTCATACAAATAATCACAACCACCTCCTTCCAGAAAAAGAACCTGTAGGGGTGAACTCCGCAATAACAAAAGAAAAAAAAGACAAACTAAAATGAAATACAACTACCTAAACTGAACTAGATAAGATGAAAATGCATGACAAAGTAAGATAACTACTGGGGTTATTGTCCTCCCAACACAACTTATTCAGAATTTTAAGAGTTCTAGCTGATAGGAGTATGGAAGGAGAAGTGGGCAGACAACTGTTCTAATATCTGTGTCGGTAGAGGTTACCGATATGGAGATAGAACAACAACCCCTTTACCTAAATAATAATACCTACTCCTCAAAGGTAGAGGTAAGAGAATGTAAGAAGAGAAAGAGTCATCACTCATCTCACCAAAATAATTCTTGCCCAGTAAGGTGTCTTCTTCAGGGAGGCAGCAGGAGAAGAAATTAATGAGTGAGGCTTCCACTATGGAGGAGGGATCAACCTCCTCACATATAAGGATACGCTCATCATTGACTTGAGCATCATGCTCCGAGTCCTCCTAAACTATCTGTGATGACTCAGCCCGCACAGTCTTGGATGAAGAAAGGGGGTCAGGAAATAAAGGAGAAGAATGACATAAATAATCAAAAATCGGGGGAGTGGTCCCGGTCTCATTCCCAGTAGGATCCAAGTATAGATCACTATCGGTATCATATGAATCATAACGAGGGGCATCTGAAAGCTCAAGGTCCTTGGTTGTGAGTTTGACCTCCTCTTCCGATGAGGATGAGCACATCTCCTCATCAAAAAGGGGATCCTCCCCATCCCACCTTAGCGCGTCATCGTGCTTCAAGGAGTCACACTCCCCATCGGAGAGAATAACATCCTCGTCCCACTTTGGTGCAACCTCAAGTTCCGAATCAACATCCTGCCTAACATCATCAACCAAATCAACAAAAATAGATGCAGAGAGTTCTTGCAGAGAAGGCGGGGGACTCGTGGTGCTAGCAACATCAATGAATATATGAGCAGGTTGCTCTGGAGGTGAATTTAAAGAGGTAATTAATGCATAAAGAGATGCGGCTCCACCATGTCGTCAAACCGATCAATAGAGAAACAAATGGGAGTATCCGCAGCAGTCTCCCATGGACAAGGTGGTGCTGTAGATATATCATCAAAATCAGCAGGTGCACAAAAGTGAAAAGGAGATGGGCTGATTATAATATCCATTTCATCGTCACTCTCCATCTGACATTTAAATTCCACGCAATCTTTCAATGTGTGGTCAGTACTACGATAGCACAAACATCGTTTCCCATTTCCTCTCGACCTTTGACAGGTCAGGCTAAAATGTGGAGACGATGTCTGTTATGGTGGCGCATAGTTATAATAAGAAGGCGCACCATATGAAGTACCGTAGGTTGCCAGTGCTCCATTAGGTGGGCCATATGAATTATGACTACTATCTCCCATCAAACAATCATTAGTTTTATGATCATAAGCCCTGCACCACCGACATCGAGTATATATATACGAAAAAATGGTGCTACGGGGAAGATTTCACCAAATAGAAGTATTCTAAGCAAGAATTAACTACACACACGCAATAAAATTGAATACCTGCTTTAGAAAAATTTCAAATAAAGATTAGAAAGAAAGAAATTAAAAGATGCTACTAATAAATAAAAAAAAATGGTATAAATAAAGGGAAAAGGACTTCTACCTCTCGGATCCCTCTCAAGAAACTCATACGACTGTGCACCCCGGCAACGGCGCCAAAAACTTGATGTGTGAATCTAGCACACCACTGTAGGCAGGAGCGAGACTGCGAAACAAAACAGCAGTGTACCGGTCGTTCAAGTATTAAAATGGGTGAATTTTCCCATGTATCGATCTCTCAAGGAACGCAGTAAGGTGGAGTTATCTATCGAGGAGGGACTTGGGATCGAAGTCCTTTAAGTCGGATGAATTGTGGAAGGGTTGGATTGGAATATGGAAAATGAAATAAAACTAACTACTAAATTACTATGCAGGCCACTATGCACTGCTTTGCAAGGTGAATATAGACTATGCGGCCCGCTATGCACTGCTTTGCTACGTGAATGGGCGAGAAGGCAAGCAGATGGAGGGTTCGCATCGACGGAAGTGAAGTGTATTATATGGGCCATTAGCATCATTTCGCTTGGCGAGTGGAAGAGTAGGCAAGTGTAATGGACGACTAATCAAGCAGAATGGAAGCGTAGGCTTACGTAACGGAAGAGTAGGTTCACGTAATGGAATGGAGGGCAATGACGGATAGTAGATGGAAGGGGGCGCTCCTCACTTGCATAAACCACAAAGATTATTTCACATAGACATAAAATAAACTAAATAGCATAAAGGGCTTTTGCAATCATCGCTCATACACACAAGTAAGCAAGGTACAAAATACTACAAAATGAAGTGGGTGAGATTACAACCAAAGGGGTGGAGACTCATTGGAGGTTCACTGTTGGCATAAAAAATGTACTCCCAAGACTCACACTTGAAGGAGACGGGGGGAACTGTGGGGTGCCAGTTACTTGGGATGAAGGATGTCAGAAGAGAGATCTCCAGAGGAAAAAACTGCATGGGATTGATCTCAAAAAGAAAACACGGGAAGAAACTAGATCAGGTAAGAGTGAGAGGTAGAAAAGTGATAGAATTCGAGACCGCTTACACAGGTCATAAGCTGGAGGCTCAAAGAAAAAGTCACTTTTCAGGTACCCCTACCCCTCAATTTATAGACGCGGAGGCTGCACAAATGGGTAGATCCAAAAATTATGGGCTGCCCGAGCTATAGAAGAACTGGGGTAGAGTTATAGGGTGCTAATAACAAAAAGAAGAAAAGAACACTAAACCGCACGGTCTTGCGGTTTGACTGGAGTCTGGACGCCTGCTCCTAAGGAGAATTGCTGAAGAGGAGACGGGCAGTCTGGGCGGTCTCTCAAAACTGAGACTGTTGAGAGACCGCTGGAACTGACCCTTCTGGTTGACAGCGAGAGTTCGTAGACTTCCGGGCAAACATGCTACCCGCACATTTTCAAGTTGAATTGGAACTTCAGAAATGTTCTCTTTAAGCGTTGAGACTGCGACCGCCATAAATGAGCCATAATCTATAAATACGGCTTCAAGGTTTCAAAATCCAGAACCTTTTGGAAAGAACTATGAGCTTGTTCTTTAAGTGGTCGCCATTTCTTATATCGGAGCGAACTTTGAGATGGCAAGCATACTGTCTCGTCTGGGTAAGCGACCGCCCAAGGTGACTTCTCCGAAAGAATAGGGGAAAGGGAAAGATACTGCTAACTCCAAGAAGGTGCTGGAGGTCAAGGCTTCCAAGCACTTGGCGATAACTGATGCGGAGAGGAAGACCGTCGGCTCTCTCCCAGAGGTAAAATAGCCTAAATCGATAGAGAACAACGCAGTCTTGCCGACCTCTGATACTGTTGATTTGTCCGCTAACTCTGCAGTACCTCCTGTGTTGAATCTTCAGGATGTCTCTATCACCTTTGACTGCCACAGGTCAGAGGAAGTTCATAGGCAGGTCGCTGCGCAGACTGGTGAGACTGCCTTTACTGAGGCTATCAAGGCTCTGTTTCAAGAGAAGAAATCTGCAGCTGAAAGGATCAGCCAGCAGATCGCAGATAAACAAGATGCTGCAAAATGCATAAAGAGAATAGCTTCAAGTTCTTCTGCTCAGTCTGCCAGGAAAAAGAAAAGTGATGAAAATAAAGATGTAACCGCTAAGAAGGCGATCACACTACCTGAAAGTGGTAGTCTTGGTCATCCTCCTGTGGTCATTTCTGACATGGTAAGTGACCAAATCGGTCTCTCTTTCCCTCCTGCGGTCTCAGCTTCTCTAAGAGGAGTGGACCTAGAGTTGATCGCTTATCTTGATGATGATTTTTCTGATGATTTTGTTCATTCGATCTCGCATGTGCTCAGCCATTTTGAAGCTGAGAATCTTCAGGAGACCACCGCAGAGTAGGAGATCTAGGAGAGGAAGAAGAAGGCCGCTGAAGAGGCGGTCAGGTTAAAAGTAGAGGTGGTGAGGAAAGAGAAGGAAGAAAAAAAGAGGAAGGAAATAGAAGGCAGCATAGATCGCTGCAGAGAGAGAGAAAATGGAAAAAGAAGAGAGCGCATTGATGATCGCCACCGAGAAGAAGAAAGAGGGTAAAGAGAAGGCAACTTTGATCACTGCGGAAAAGAAGAAAGTGGAGGAGAAAAAGGCAGCACTGCTCATTGCAGAGGATAAGAAAAAGAAAAAGAAGCTCTCTGATGAGGAAAAGAAGGAAAGAGTTCGACAGATCAAGAAGGAGAAGATCGCACTCTCTGGTGATCTGAAGAATCTCTCTGCTACCCAGAAGAGCAAGATAATCAAAGCAGCAGAAGACTGTGCGGCAGCGGTCTCTGTCCTGTGAACTGGTAAGGGGAAGCTGACCACGAGACCGCTAGAGTCTCTTCCTCTGCCCGCTCCTCATCTTAGGTATCCAATAGAGCGGTGTGAAGTGGTCATTATAGAGATCGATGACATTCTTGTCAGCAATGCAGAGTTAAAAAGAAGAAGAAAAGAAGGAGAGAGGTCGCAGATGAGGGAATTGGAAAGAATGGACCTCGAGCGCTTAAGGGGATCAGATCGCCTTTTGCTTACCGTGGATCTCGCGGTCACAAAAGATGTTGAAAGTACCTTATGTGACTGCAATATTGATTTCTTTCCAAATATGCTCTTTACGCGAACTCTTCAAGTTTTGGGCTGTTGTAGTTGAGCTAACTATCTTCTTCCTTTGGTCATAGATGTTGGTGAGGTCGCAGAGCCTTCTGAAGAAGGGGAGATTTCACAAAAGTTGGTGATTCCCCCGTAGCTCATTGACATTCGCAAGCCAATGTTTGAGGATGCCCACATAATGAGTGCTCAGGAGAGAGCACTAGACGATCAACTCCGGCTTCTCACGGCCGATTTTGAAGAGAAGTTGCATGCCAAAGAAAGACAAGTTTGCGATGAATGCGACCTTAAGAATGGTGAGCTCTCTCGAGTGCTTCGATAGGCTAAGACAGATGTTGAATACTATAAGGGAAAAGTGGCCGCCCTGTCTACTGAGGTTGCAACATTCAGAGGCGGCCCTGCAAAAATGTCGATGAGGACAGGAACTTCTGGCGGTCTCCCAGAAGAGATACTGACTTCTGAGATCCTTGTGATTCCCATGGAGCTGGTAGATAAAGAGGTCACAAAGATCCACCGAGCTACAATGTCAGCAAAACAGAGCTTGGCGACCGCTTTATCCGCAGTTAATGAAATGCAGGACATTGTGTCCTTCATCGGAAGAAAGCGCCAACACAGGAGATAGATTTTAATTTATTGATTTCTTGCGATCTGGAGACTATTTCTGAACAGTTTGAAGTTTTTTGTAATACATTGTGACAATTTGATACTTAATTTATGCGATCTATGTGATTGTTCTGATGCCGTCTACATTCTCACATATTTTTGTGTTGTTGTTTGATGATATTGCGATCTCAAATTTCTGAGATCGATGTTATTGTTTGTTGTCTTTTTCATCCTTATGCAGGTTCAGCGATCTGACGTGCTTCCTGTGCGGTCTCCTAGAAAGTAATGATTATGAAACTATCCTTCCTTTTCGATAAATAGCTGGCTTTGAATTCTTCATTTCAAGCTTTCTGAATGCGCCAGAATCACTGGTCTCAGCGAACTCTAATAATGGTTTCCGCTAGAGCTTACTCTGCTGAGACTTTCCTGAGTGCCGATCACAAATCGTGTCGGCTTTCAAAAGATGAATACTTGTCTTTTCTGGGGAAGCATATGATTCAGAATCAAATTGTTGTAAGACCGCCCAAGGAGGATGAAGGATTGAATTTCGGAGAAGAGAACACATATGGCATTCCCATCGATCACTTTGATCATTGCATGAAGTTCCCTCTCCCTTGGGAAATTCTCGAGGTGATGGATTTTTGTGGATTTGTGTTCGGCCAACTGCGTCCCAACTCTATCGGTCTCATTAATGTCTTTATCAATTACCTGAGATCGGCAAGAATAAAGTTTACTGGCTCTCTTCCGCGCGACCTTCACTGTGGAGGCACTGAAAGAGGGACAGAAAAAGGAAGAGTTTAAAGGGTTAATATATTTTTCATGTAATGGTATAAAGATTCTGAATCTCCCTAATAAATTCCCTTTCTGGACGGAGAGATTTTTGATTTTTGAAGGCGATCTCGGCGGTCTAAAAAGCCAACCATCCCCAAGAGCAGAGGGAATCTTCCGAAAAAACAAGACGATATCAGAGGAGGAGCTTAAGATCTTAGCCTTCCTGGCGGGCAAGCACCTTGATCTCCTTCACTATCTAGCGATCCGGCCTGAGATCGTTGCGGTCTCTCCAGAAGAAAGTAAGAAATTTACCTGCGGTCTCCTACGATCTCATCATAGTTTTTTCCTATTTTTTCTAACTATTCTCTTTCCAGCGGCCTTTGCGATCCCTGCAATCGACCCTGTGGCACCAGCTGAAGAGGTGTTTACCAAGAGAGATAATAGGAAAAAGAGAGATCACGAGAGTGAGATCGCGGTGTTTGGTGGTGAGTCAGAGGTCGCCAGCGAACCATTTCCATTGATCGGCTTTGGGGAAAAACTGAAGGATACTAAGGGAAAGCCTGTCCTTAAGTGGGGCGCAAAAGGAAAAAAGCGTGAAGGTTTCCACTGATCTCCCGCCCTAGAGTAGGAAGCTGACGCGCCATGCTTTTGCGGTCACCTCCGCTCTTTACGGGAAAAGGAATGTCAGGGAGTCATATGTGTTGGAACATGGTCTTCCGCATCTCCTAGGTTTGAGAATAACAAATCCGATGTGTATTTGATCTTGTGTGTTCAAGTGTGCAGGTTTACATAGTCCATATGACTCAAGGAGTACTCATGATGACTGCCCCCAAAATTGAGGCCAAAATTCGAAAAGGCTCACTAGCGCCGGCGGTAGCGATAGCGCCCGGCGCTAGCGATGTTTAGCACGATTCCGGCAGTGTTTTTAGAAAGAGCTAGCGCCCGGCGGTAGCTACTTGCGCTGGCGGTAGCTACTAGCGCTGGCGGTAGCATGGCGCACAAGAGGCATAGAGCAAAATGTTGCCACGGATTGAAGATCCTGCCGCGCAAAATGTTTCCTAATCCGGGCTAGCGCCGGCGATAGCGCTAGCGCCGGCGGTAGCGCTTGGGCTATAAAAGGACCCCCTCTCCACATGTTTTCGACACCTATTGCATACACCTCGGAGAGAGAGTACTGGAGTTCCAGAGGCTTGTCTTAGCCGAAATTTGAGGTCCCAGCGAAGCTCTGCCAATTTCTGAAGGAGAATTCCTACACGCCGAATCCAGACAAAGCCCGCTTCAACAAACGCCGATTCTACATCGTATCTTCATCTTCGACTTCAGAAGTTCATCTTAAGGGAGGTTTTTCTATTTTATTTCTCTTTCTTCATTATAAACGGTAGTGAAATCGCCTCGTGTTGGCGACTAGGTCTGAGGTAGACTTAGGGCTGAAATTTGCCTCGTGTTGGTGACTAGATCTAGGCTAGTTCTAGGGGGTGCTCGAGGCCACATCCGGGGAAGGATAGGCTAGAGCGGCTTGAGGCCGAATCCGGGGAGGATAAGGCTAGGGCCACTGGTTCGTGGGGAAGCGAGTCGGGATAGAAAAACAAAAAGAGCTTTTTTATTATGCGCCTCCGATCTCTAGCGTCATCGAGATCAAGTTTTGTAAAACTTATTTATCATTATTAAAGCTTGTCTCTTTTTGTCTTACTTCACTTATTTCATGTCTTTAATCTTGCAATAATTCAAAATTTTTAAATATAATCTAAAGTTTTTAAAAACCCTTATTCACCCCCCCCCCCCTCTAAGGGCGCCGACCGATCCAACAAGTGGTATCAGAGCAGTTTTGTTCCAATCGGCTTAACAACCGGAAACAATGGCGTCTTATGATCTCGCTTTTCCTGAGGGTCAAGGGGTTAGTCGACCACCTCTCTTTACTGGGTCAGATTTTAACTACTGGAAAAATCGAATGATGTGTTTTCTTATGACCATGGATGTAGAAGTATGGAACATGGTAGAAGTAAGGTACTCTCCGCCTACAACTGTAGTAGGAGAGGCGACATTAGCAAAACCTAAAGATAAATGGGATGACAACGATAAACTAAGGTGTAAAAATAATGCTAAAGCAATGAACGCTTTATATTGCCCTTTAAATAGGACTGAGTTTAATAGAATTTCTGCATGCACAACTACTTATGATATTTGGAATCAATTGGAAGTTACTCACGAAGGTACATCGCAGGTGAAAGATGCCAAGCTGTTTCAAATGGAATCTGAATACGAAAAATTCAGGATGGACACGGAAGAGGACATCAACTCAATGTACACTCGCTTCACAAAGATTGTCAATGCATCAAAGGCGCTTGGAAAGACCTACTCCGACGGGGACTTGGTGAGGAAAATTCTTCGTTCCTTACCTCCAAGGTTCAATCCGAAGGTGACGGCCATCTCAGAGTTGCACAACTTAAGAACGCTCCAGATCGAGAATCTCATTGGGAATCTCAAAACCCATGAGGTAGAACTACAAATTCAACATGACGAATACAACAAGGAGCCGAAGAAAAAGGCATTGGCGCTGACATCAAAGAAGGAGTGCATCGAAGGGGACGATGATGATGAAGAAGGACTCCTGGTGAAGAATTTCAAGAAGTTCATCAAAAATCCAGAGAGAAGGAACACATTCCAAAAATTCTTCCAAAAAGATACTCGAAGAAAAGGATCCTCCTCTTCATCGAAGAAAGAAAAAGGAAGCGATGACGAAGAAGAAAGGCCGCCTCCAGAATGCTATCACTGCAGAAAAACTGGGCACATTCGGAGCCAGTGCCCAAAATACCAAAAGGAACGGAAAGAACAAAGGAAAGCAAAAGAAAAGAAGAAAGTGCTGAAGGCCGCTACTTGGGATGACTCTTCCTCTGAGGAGTCAAACGGTTCTGAGTCAAGTAGCGAGGAGGAAGCAAACGTGTGCTTAATGGCCAAAAGCAACGATGACGACACCAATGTTCTTAGCGACACTGAGGTACCCCTCCTACCTTTGAAGAACTTTATGATAAATTTGTCTTATTAAATCATGAAAATGAATCTATTATAAAAGAAAATCGTAAGCTCACAAAAAAATTAGTCTCTCTTGAAAAAAGAAAAGTTTCATGTCAAGAATGTGAGCACTCTTTATTTATGATAAAAGAACTTGAAGTTTCTCTCTCTAATGCCCTTTCACAAAACAAAATCATTGCAAAAGAAAAAGGGGACTTAGAGAGAAAATTGAAAACTTCTATATTACAAATTGAAATGAACAAAAAAGGATTTGAAAACAAATGTGTTATGATTGTTCAAGAAAATACATCTCTTAAAAAACAAAATCAAAATCTCAATTTAGCCATAACCAAATTCGGGATTGGTCAAAAATCCCTGGATATGCTTCTGGGTAATCAATGCTTTGGGTCTGGAAAAATCGGACTCGGTTATAAAAGTGAACACTACCGCCCGGCGCTAGCTACTAACGCCAGCGGTAGCTCTAAAGTTAAAAATTCTTCTGGTTTTTCTAATGTACAAAAATCATCCAGCAAGGGCAACATAGAAACTCAGAAAAGGGTCTCAACCCCCTTTATTTCGTGTGCTAATTGTCTTAAATTTGGACACACGTCTGGCTCTTGAAGGAATATAATAAATCAACGATCATTAAAACAAATATGGGTACCTAAGAAATCCACTTACTCTATGGGTGGTACCTCTTGGGTATCTGTGTCTTTACTCTCATCCTCTTTCTAGATTTGCAGGAAGGCTAAGGAAACAGAAGACGTGTGGTATTTGGACTCAGGCTGCTCCAAACACATGACGGGCAATAAAGCAAAATTCCTTAGCCTAGAAAAGAAGAAAGGAGGAATAGTAACGTTTGGCGATAACGGTAAAGGAAGGATAATGGGAGTTGGTACAGTGGGTAACGCATCTTTTCTTATATCAAATGTGCTTTATGTGAAAGGATTAAAACATAACCTAATATCTATAAGTCAACTGTGTGATAAAGGTTTAGACGTACTTTTTGAATCTTCCACTAACCTTTGCAAGATTGTTAATCCTAAAACAAAAGATGTGTTATTAACTGCACCTAGAATTCATAATGTTTACATAGTTTCATTTCATGATCTTTCTAAATCTTCTATAAAATGTTTTATAACAAAAAATGATGAATTAGAATTATGGCATAGACGCTTAGGCCACGCTAGTACAAAGCTCATCTTAAAACTAGCAAAAAGAGAATTAATTAGAGGATTGCCTAAGTTAAATGGAAATTTATCTTCATTATGCTCTCCATGCCAAAAAGGCAAATTTACTAAGTCATCTTTTAAAAGCAAAAATGAAATTTCTACATCAAAACCTCTACAATTAATTCATATGGATCTTTTTGGTCCCGTTAACACTGCAAGTCTTGGTGGTAGATTATACACTTATGTTCTCATAGATGACTATTCTAGATATTGTTGGACTTTATTTCTCTCCTCCAAATCTGATGCGTTTTGCGAATTTTCAAAATTATGTACTCGCATTCAAAATGAATTAGATTTAAAAATAAAATGCATTCGCTCAGATCAAGGAGGTGAATTTGAAAATGAAAATTTTAAATCTTTTTGTGACATGTTAGGTCTTAAGCATGAGTTCTCTGCTCCACGCACACCTCAACAAAATGGTGTTATAGAACGGAAAAATAGGACAATACAAGAACTTGCACGCACAATGCTATCTGAATATAAATTACCTAAGTATTTTTGGGCAGAAGCCGTAAGCACTGCATGCTATGTAATGAATAGTGTTATGCTTCGCCCATCATTAACTCTCACACCATATGAACTCTACTATCAAAAGAAACAAAACGTATCATATTTTAGAGTATTTGGATGTAAATGCTTCATTCTTAATACAAAAGATTCTTTAGGAAAATTTGACGAAAAATGCGATGAAGGAATATTTCTTGGTTATTCTTCAACTAGTAAAGCATATAGAATATTTAATAAAAGATCAAGCAAGGTTGAAGAGTCAATTAATGTCAGATTTGATGAGTTTGTTGCATGTGCAGAAAAGCTCCCTACAGGTACCGATGATGAACCTTTGCCATCCTTGGAGCACGACGAAGAAGAACCGTCCAAAGAAGAGGAGGAGAAGTCAAAAGAAGATGAATATGTACCTCCAAGCATTCTAAACTTCTCCAAAAAACATCCAAAGGAGCTAGTCATTGGGGAACCTTCTACTGGGGTAAGAACTCGGTCCTCTCTTCATGAAATATTTTCAAATATTTGCTTTGTGTCTGAAATTGAACCTAAAAATGTTTCCACCGCTTTAAATGACGAATTTTGGTTTTTGGCAATGAATGAAGAGTTAGGACAATTTGAAAGAAATAAAGTTTGGAATTTAGTAGAAAGACCATCTAATCATCCAATTATTGGCGTAAAATGGATTTTTAAAAATAAGCTAGATGGTGAATCTAGGATTGTTAGAAATAAAGCACGCTTAGTTGCTCAAGGCTATTCACAAATCGAGGGGGTAGATTTTGAAGAAACTTTTGCACCCGTAGCTCGCTTAGAATCTATATGAATATTTTTGGCATTTGCGAGTTTTAAAAGAATAAAATTATTTCAAATGGATGTTAAAAGTGCTTTTTTAAACGGGTTTATTAAAGAAGAAGTTTACGTAGAACAACCCCCAGGTTTCATAAATGAAAGATTTCCAAATCATGTTTACAAATTAGAAAAAGCGCTTTATGGTTTAAAATAAGCGCCCCGTGCCTGGTATGATCGTCTTACATTGTTTTTGTTAGAGCACGGTTATGTTATGGGAAGTACAGATAACACACTCTTCATTAAGCATAAAAATAACGAATTAATTATTCTACAAATATATGTTGATGACATCATTTTTGGAGCCACTAATGAAGAGTTGTGTAATGAAGTAATCTTCATAATGAAAAATGAATTTGAAATGAGTCTTGTAGGAGAACTATCATATTTTCTTGGTTTTCAAATTTCACAAAGAACTGATGGTATTTTTCTGTGTCAATCAAAATATGTTCACGATATGCTTAAACGATTTGGATTTGAAAATCTTAAACAAGCTTCTACTCCTATGAGTGCTTCTTTAAAACTAGGAAAAGATGAATCTGGAATTTTTATTGATCAAACGCTATATAGAGGAATGATAGGTTCTCTTCTTTATTTAAGTGCATCTAGACCAGATATAAAGTTTGTCGTATGTTTATGTGCTCGCTTTCAAGCCGATCCAAAAGAATCTCATTTAAAAGCGGTAAAATGTATTTTTCGTTATCTAATAGGGTCATCTAAACTAGGATTATGGTACCCACATAATGACTCTTTCACACTCCACGAATATTCCGATTCGGACTACGCCGGGTGCTCACTAGATAGAAAAAGCACTAGCGGTACATGTCACTTTTTAGGACCCTCTTTAGTTGCTTGGTCTAGTAGAAAACAATCTTCGATTGCACTCTCCACCACGGAGGCCGAATATATCGCACTTGATAGTTGTTGTGCACAAGCGTTAAGGATGAGCCAAACACTAGAGGACTTTGGATTTCATCTCAAAAACATAGATCTTAAATGTGACAACAAAAGTGCAATAGACCTCACATATAATCCTGTACACCATTCTAGATCCAAACACATCGACGTTCGTCATCATTTCATTATGGATCACATTAAGAAAGAAAATGTAAAAGTAAGCTTCATTGGGACAGACTCACAACTCGCTGACATATTCACTAAACCTCTTCCCGATGCACGATTTCGTTTATTACGAATTGAGTTAGGTGTGCTAGATCTTACAAGTTAAAACATGCTCACAAATACAAGCTCCTTCACTTTTAACCATCAAAACATCTCCTTAAATTCTGCAATTTCAGCATGAAACTACTATTGGGACACCTAATCAAAATCAACAATCAAAATTTTCAAAATCTTTAAAAATCACTTACTGTCTCCCGCGCTAGCGCTACCGCCGGCGCTAGCGTCCGTGTTCAAATTTCTGTAATTTTAAAATTTTGAAAAATCTCTAAAAATATTTTGATCTATATGTACTATTTAGTTTTGCACGTCTGATTCTGTTTTATTTTTGAAAAATCAAAATAAAAATATATAAAATGCAAATTACAAAAAATATGTTTTGCCTTTTATTTTTGTTTTGTGGTTAAAGTTTATTTTTCAAAAATCAAATACAAAACTACAAAAACCAAATTACAAAAATATTTTTGTGCTGTTTTCTTTGTTTAAAGTTTATCTTTATGCAAAAATCAAATATAAAAATTACAAAAGCAGAAATTACCAAAAAATGCCTTTATTTGCTAAAATCAAATACAAAAATATAAAACCTTAAAACTATCAAAAAAAAATAAAACTGTATGATTTTTGTGAAAAATCAAGCATGATTTAATCTATTATCTAGAAATTCTGCAATGTTGCACTTTATCTTTTCAAACTACATGGACATTGTCTTTCTTCATGCTTTGATATATCTATTAATATGTGCATCAATGATATTTTAAAGGTTGTGTAGTATTAAGCTTAGCATGCCTCTAAGTATAAGTAAATGTTTTATGTTTGATAATGATATTTATTCACTCACCCTTTTTGGCATTGTCTACATATGTGTTTAATCTAAGAATACTTGTGTATGTTTTGTATTAGTACAATGGATTAAAATTGCACAAGTATCTTACCTACACTCCTTTTGCACTCTTAAAAATTAAGAAAAGTGGTTATATTTTTTTTCTCATAATATCTATTGATTTGCAAAACAAGTGTATTCGGAGAACTTTGTACAAAACAAAATTATAAAATAAATGACAAAGATAACTCCACCAAGCACTACTTGAACCTCCTGATAAGTCTTAATGAGCATTGTGAGGTTGAGCACCTTGGAAAGAATAATAAAGTGTCTTATGCAAATCCAATCTTTCTTTCAAAAATAAGAAAAACCACTTTCTCTTAAGTACACTGGATCACTAGTCTCAACATTCAAAATAAAATATGTGATCCCCCAAGCACTACTTTGCACCCTGATAAGTCTTGATGAGCATTGTGTGTGCAAAGCACCTTGGTAGTTGTATATTTTTTTTTGCATTAAAGTGTGTGGAAGTAATCTTATTTGTGTTTTATTGTGCTTCTTACTTTACATACTACTTGTATTTTTGATTAAAACATTTGTTTACTCTCCTCAAAATTACACTTATGTGCACATCATTATCTTCCATAACACTTCTTCTCATGAGTATTGGATCCTAATGCTAATTCTATATTACTTTTTATTTACGAAATGCACTAGATAACCTAGCATGTGTTCTACAATGTTTTGTATGTTTTTGAAATTAAGAATTAAAGTAACATTGTGGTCATATCTTTTTGATAAACATTATTTCATGCTTGGTTATTGTAAAATTTAAAACTGCAAAATGATTTCCAAAAAACATCATTTTTTGTGATCTTTAACTCATATTTTTTTTTTGGATTATCATTACTATTTACTGTGTTTGTATTGCTATAAGTCTTCCACATCTTAACCATATTAGTGTTTTACCTTGCGCTTTCCATGCTTACTTAATATCTTGTACTCTTTGCATCATCACTTATTCTTCAAAATTCCTATCCTTCATTACGTGATAGATTTTACTTGGAACACTTTTTATTGGTTACTTCAAACATAAAATTCTTTTATGCTACAAACTCTGAAAATTTTGTAATGCTCATAACTCTGATCTATTTCAATGAAAAACATTTCTATAACTCCTTATCATTTACTTGAAAACCTCGATCATGCCTTCTCTTCTATTTACAAATTCTTTGGTGCTTTTTTTCCCTACCCACTTTTGCTAATAACAAAGGGGGAGAACTAACATGATAAATATAACCCGCTATCATAAACCCAACATGACAAATTCAGATGATAGCTTACATATTAGGGGAGCACTCACTTAGGGGGAGCATGTATTTATGTATTTAGGGGGAGCAATTCTAAATGCTAAAATCAATAATTATCCTAAGTCATCACTCGCACACACAGACAAGTAGAGTTTCCTCATGCTTATTTATTAATGCTTTGATTTATCATTAATGGATTTATTATTATCAAAAGGGGGAGTTTGTTGGAACATGGTCTTCCGCATCTCCTAGGTTTGAGAATAACAAATCCGATGTGTATTTGATCTTGTGTGTTCAAGTGTGCAGGTTTACATAGTCCATATGACTCAAGGAGTACTCATGATGACTACCCCCAAAATTGAGGCCAAAATTCGAAAAGACTCATTAGCGCCGACGATAGCGATAGCGCCCGGCGCTAGCGATGATTAACGCGATTCCAGCAGTGTTTTTAGAAAGGGCTAGCGCCCGGTGGTAGCTACTAGCGCTGGCGGTAGCATGGCGCACAAGAGGCATAGAGCAAAATGTTGCCACGGATTGAAGATCCTGCCGCGCAAAATGTTTCCTAATTCGGGCTAGCGCCGGCGATAGCGCTAGCGCCGGCGGTAGCACTTGGACTATAAAAGGACCCCCTTTCCTCTTATTTTTTACACATATTGCATACACCTCAGAGAGAGAGTACTAGAGTTCCAGAGGCTTGTCTTAGCCGAAATTTGAGGTCCCAGCGAAGCTCTGCCAATTTCTGAAGGAGAATTCCATCACGCCGAATCCAGACGAAGTCCGCTTCAACAAACGCTGATTCTACAGCGGATCTTCATCTCCGACTTCAGAAGTTCATCTTAAGGGAGGTTTTGTTATTTTATTTCTCTTTCTTCATTGTAAACGGCAGTGAAATCGCCTCGTGTTGGCGACTAGGTCTGGGGTAGACTTAGGGCTGAAATTCGCCTCGTGTTGGCGACTAGATCTAGGCTAGTTCTAGGGGGTGCTCGAGGCCACATCTGGGGAAGGATAGGCTAGAGAGGCTTGAGGCCAAATCCGGGGAGGATAAGGCTAGGGCCACCGGTTCGTGGGGAAGCGAGTCGGGATAGAAAAACAAAAAGAGCTTTTTTATTATTCGCCTCCGATCTCTAGCGTCATCGAGATCAAGTTTTGTAAAACTTATTTATCATTAATAAAGCTTGTCTCTTTTTGTCTTACTTCACTTATTTCATGTCTTTAATCTTGCAATAATCCAAAGTTTTTGAAAACCCTTATTCACCCCCCTCTAAGGGCGCCGACCGATCCAACAATATGACTTTGAGACCGACATGCTCCATGATCTCTGTGCGTAGGTGACCGCTAGGAGCACGGTCTAAAACCATCATATGGGGAGGTCTCGGCGAGGTGCCCTGAGGGACAATGGGATCCTACAAGAAGAGCGAGATGTAAGGCTATTTTACCTGAGGCATTGTCCGCATCATATTTGGAGTCCTCTTGCCAGATGCAGCAAGCATAATAGCTTAACAGTCGGTCACCCCACATGAGTCCATTGTTGAGGAGGAAGAAGATGTAGAGATCGAAGGAGATGCAAGCGGAAGCCAATATGTTGAAGGCGATGATGTAAGCTCTGTTGCGGGCTCAAGCTCTGGATCCAAGATTTCTCATGGAAACTCAAAAGAATCTTCAGAAGAGGCTGATTCTTCTTCATCATATGAGCGGTCTCTGAAGAGATCGAGGAGCAAGTAGAAGATTTTTTGTAATTTTCCTTGTTCATTTTAAATTTCGACCACCGGTATTGAGACCGGGCGTACTATGTAATAAAAAATAATGAAATATAAATAGAATTTTGACATACCTCTCTTTTGTGGATGAATGCTCTTTATATTTTCCTATATTTATGTCGATCACTCTGTTCGCGAGCTCATCATAATCTTTTAGCGAGAATGAATTGAACTCCGCGTACTAGAACCTTGTTTCTTGGACTTATACCAGAGTTTTGTTTTATTATTGGTGATCTTATTATTGCGAGATAGGAATGGCATTCGATCTCAATGTCTTAGGTATTATTGAGTTTGAAAAAAAAGCTATATGCATAATATTTTATACTTCGATCAACTAATAATGGCGGTCTCCTTTTCATCAAACCGCCTTGTAAGACGACGTGGAGCTTACCTCAATCATATGAAACCACTATGTTGTGAAAATTCTCTGTTGAGACATAGAATCATAACTATTCACAAATAAATCATCATGATTATCAATTTGAAATCACACTTGAGCAAGAAATAAGTAAAGATCGCAATAATCCAGACCGCTCCTTTTGCAAATGATGAGACCTTGAGCTTTGAACCTCTAAGAATGGATAACCAATGGTCTCCTATTTTCAGATCGTTACTTGGTAGAAGAATTGGGATAAACATAGGAATGAGATCTTATGAATCATCCTATTTAACCTAGATTCTTTGATATTCAAAAAGCCATAGAACTTGTCAGAGACAGGTGGCTTGAGGTCTCAATTTCCCAAACCACCACTCAATAGATGAGAGAGGAACCCCATGAATATTCATATATATTTTGGGAGAGAAAAAGTAAAGGAGAAAATATTTAGCCTGCGATCCTAATTTCTTCAGACCGCCTATTGTGAGAATACGTGTGGGAAGCCCTTAGATGATTTCAAACGTTCACTGAGCACTTCTTAGTTAGAAGGATTTTTGTGAGGATACACAAGTGGCGGTATCCAATACTCCAGATCGCTCATTGATAAAGTAATCATGGCCAATGATCTTAAATGCTTGAGACCATCTTTTAATATAATGATATAAGGATAACTTGCGGTCTTAGATGTTACAGACTAACTTATAAGGGAAAATCCAAAACTGGCGGTCTCCAATATTTCAAACTGCCAACTTTTGTTGAAGTAGTATAACCTTGAAGAAATCCTAAACCCAAAACTGGCGGTCACCAATATTTCAGACCACCCATTCTTGAAGAAATAGTATAACCTTTCCTTTGTAATCCTTACCGTGAGATCAACTTGCCCCACCGGTTATGAGAGCCCGATAGCAAAATCTCACGAGATGAACTAGCTACAGAAATCGTCCTTGAAAACCTCACCGTGAAATCAACCTACCCCACGAGCTATGAGAGCCCAACAGTTGAATCTCACGGGATAATCCAGCTACAGAAATCACCCTTGAAAACCTCATTGTGAGATCAACCTGCCCCACCAGCTATGAGAGCCCGGTAGCGAAATC
This sequence comes from Dactylorhiza incarnata, assembly GCA_033032865.1. Classification (NCBI taxonomy): domain Eukaryota; kingdom Viridiplantae; phylum Streptophyta; class Magnoliopsida; order Asparagales; family Orchidaceae; genus Dactylorhiza; species Dactylorhiza incarnata. The sequence goes on from JAWHQI010000224.1 coordinate 2,373,059, forward strand.
GCATGGCATAATATAGCTACAGAAATCTTCCTTGAAAACCTCGCCATGAGATCAACCTGCTCCACCAGTTATGAGAGCCCGGTAGCAGAATCTCAAGGGATAATCCAACTACAGAAATCTTCCTTGAAAACCTCACTGTGAGATCAACCTTCCCCACCGGCTATGAGAGCCCGGTAGCAGAATCTCACGGGATAATCCAACTATATAAATATTCCTTGAAAACCTCACAGTGAGATCAACCTTCCCACCGGCTATGAGAGCCTGCTAGAGGAATCTCACGGTATAATCCAGCTATAGAAATATTCCTTGAAAACCTCACCGTGAGATCAACCTGCCACACTGGCTAAGAGAGCCTGGTAGCGTAATCTCACGGGATAATCCAGCTACAAAAATCTTCCTTGAAAACCTCACCGTGAGATCAACCTGCCCCATCGACTAGGAGAGCCTGGTAACAGAATCTCATGGGATAATCTATGAAAGTGAGGTATTAGATCTTAGACTTACTCTAGAGGGGGGTGAATAGAGTATTAAATGTTTTAACTTATTTTATAGCGGAATTAGAATAATGATATCTGTATGTGTAATTGAGTGAGTATAAAAGCAAAACAATAAACACAACACAGTATAGAAAGAAAACACAAGCACAGCAAAGACACAAGGATCTATAGTAGTTGCCCAAGCAACCTGGGTACATCTACTCTTCTACCACCCTTGGTAGGAATCCACTTAGGTTTTTTGATCAGGTGCCCTATCACCACTGAGCTTTTGATCAGGTGCTCAAACCAAACCACATGTTTTTGATCAGGTGCCCTGCCTCCAAAGGTTAACTTTTGAAGGGAGTTAGAACCCTGTACAAGATGAGGTAAGAGGATAAACAAAAAGTTTATGAAGTTCTTCTCTTCTCAATAAGATCTGAGAGAAGACTAGAGGATTGTTGTTGTTGTAAAGCTCCCCCTGCCTGATAGAATTTGTTGACAGTTGGTGAAGCTTTCTCTTGGGTGTAGAAGATTATGAATCAATAGATGAAAACTGAGAGAAGATTTCAGATGTTCTCAGAAAATGAAGATGTTGCTGTAGATGAAGATTTATGTATGCCTCTGAGTATTTCACAAGTATATCTTCTTGAATGAATCTTATCTTCTCTTATCTCTACTATATATCTCTCTTCTACTTTTCTTACTGATTTATCCTTTTTTTCTTTAGGTATATATTCTGATTTCAAAATTCAAATCTTCTGATAAGGAATTGAATAATCTAAAATAAAACTTTCTTGGGACTGCAATGGAAACTCTGCAGAAACTTTAATTCATTTTCTATGAAAGTTTCCTTTTCCAAAAAATATGTCAACGGCTAGATTCTCGAAAGAAGAGAATAGAATGAATATATAAAAGGGAAGCAGAAATCTTGACTTATCTGATAATGAATAAATCCAAATATATGAATAGATCCGTTGCTGGATAGTCGATCTGAGTTCAGAGAAAAGAGATAACTGATTCTTCAGAAATTTGTCAAGCTCAAAATGATTTTCGTCGAACAAAAAGCTTGAGTTCGTCGAACAGAGAGCTGAGTTCGTCGAACTGAACACTTAGTTACTAATTCGTCAAACAGAACACTGAGTTCGTCGATCTCAATCAGGAGTTCATTGAACTGAAAGATAGAATCTGCAGAATAGCTTTGAAAGACTGATTTCGTCGAGCTGAGGATCAATTTCGTCGAAATGATAAACGACGTTTGTCGAACTCAGGAAGGAGTTCATCGAACATAGAAAACATAGAAATTTCCAAAGTTCTAGCAAACTCAGACAAGCTTAAACATTGACCCTAAGACTATACATTGGGTCAACTTGATTCCTAATTACAAATAGTGATCCTAGCCCAAATTAGTAATAGGTTTGTTCCAACAATCTCCCCCTATTCGTTTTAGGATACTATTTGACAAAATTAAAAAAAAAAAAAAAAAAAAAACATAGAGCATATATCTGACAGAATTTAACTGTCATTTCAGCAGATAGGAAAATATAGTACTCTAAGTTTAGGAAGTTTTACACTGAAAGCAGAATTTAGCAGAACCAAACAATCATGAGCTTTACTCTGTCTTTGAAGAAGGTTTGAAAATGATTTCTCTATTAGGATTTTCAGATTCTCTCTTACTCATATAGAGGTCATTAGCTCCCAGCAGGGTTTGAGAAGAAGCATGAGGAACCACTGTAGCTGGGTGCAACCTTAGGTAGTCTTCAACATTGAAGAGATGCCTTAAGCTGTATCTTTCAAATTCCTGTCTCCTGAATTCAGACATAGTTGTAAATTGAGAATAGTCTTTTCCTTCAGCTTTGGCTTTATTGATTTGAGCAGTAGCAATTGATTCTCTATATCTAGCCATGTGAGCATTCTTTTCTGAATCTGGATTAATAGGAGATGGAGGCCTTTCATCATGATCACTAGACAGATATGAAAATTGTTGATCTTGAGAATTTCTTTTCATGTGCAAGGAACCATCAGAGACATGATATTTGTAAACTGAAGATAGAGCTCTGGCAGATCCTGAGGGAGGAGCTCTGGCTGATCTTGAACTATAGGGGCCACTGGAACTTCTGTGTCTTTCTCCTGATCTTCTTGATAGCTGAGGGGAAGGTTTCTGAGAGTAAGAGGACAAGCATGTTGATCCAGTTGCTGGAGGAGGAGGAGGAGGATTAAACTTTACTGGTTTATCAGAATAGAATCCTATTTTCTTTATTTTCTTTCTCCTGTTACTCTCATTCCTTGAGAATCTCATCCAGGCTAGTGAATCTTTGGTGAGAGTGATGTTTATCAAAATGTAATAGGGGATGTCATTTGTAGAAGATTGAGGTTTGGGGGCAGCCGTTGCTTTCCTTCTGGATTTCCTTTTCCTTGAAGATGAATCATCAGAATTATTATTATCATCATCAGAAGAAGAAGAAGAAGGATGTGCAGGATCATTATACAAATCATCAAGTTCTTGAAGAACATTATCAACATCTTGCTCATAATCTTCTGGAAGAGGGGAATCATCATAAACAAATGTTGGAGGTGAATTCACCAAGCCAACTTCTTCTGTAACTACAACTGCAATTGGAACCTGAACTGGAACTGCAATTGGAATGCTTTTGATGATTTTCTTTAGCAACACTGAATCTGTTGGAGCTGAATAGGGAACTATAGCCTTTGAACTAACTTGAGGCTTAGGTAGACAATTAAAAACAAAACTGAATTTTGATAATAAAGAAATAATATCTACTGAAGGATTAATAGAAATATTATTTACTGAATCTATAACTGGAATAAATAACTCTGAAGCTGCAATTGAATCTGTAATAACTGAATCAATAGCCATATCTGAATCTGCATCAATTGGAGCTTCTTCATTAATTATCTCCCCCAGCCTAGGTTAAGGGAAACCTGAATCTAGGCCCCTAGAAGAAGGGACAAAGGATGAGGAGGAAAGAAGGGAAGCAAGCTTAGAAGAGAGTTCTGAGATAGCTTTCAGAACAGGAGCTAGCTTCTCATCTAGAAGAGTTGTCAACCTAGGAGAGATATGGTTGAAAATCTGATCAGCAATGGAAGAGAAATCAACATACACAAGGTCAGATGTATGTTGAGAAGATGAGGATGCTGGAATAGAAGATGAGGGAATAGAGGTGTGAGCCTAATTGGTGCACACTGAGGAGGGTAGGAAGATGGTTGTAGCATCTGAGATGGGTAGAAGATTATCCACATGGATGGGTGATTGAGGTGGAGAATGTTGAGGAGACAAGAGGTCAAATGAAGGAGGGGGAATGAAGGGGGGAAGAGAATCTTCATCTGGAATAGATGATGATGGAAGCTGTGCAGACTGATTTGTCTAGAGAGGAGGAGAAGAAAGCAATGAGGAAGTAGTGTCTATGGGAGAATTGGAGGGAAGAACTTCTTCAGTAGTAATGTTCTAAAGAGGTTGAGAAGGGAGAGGAGTTGAAGATTCAGAGAGAGGAACTTCTGGTAGGGTTGAGGGAGTGACTGTATCAATCCTTGTGCTTTCAGAAGCTTGCCTGGAAGTTTCTGCCCTTGAAGTCCTTTTAGGAATCACTCTCTCCCATTTACCAAAGAGAGCTGAAGTCAGCCTCCTGCTTGCATTGATAAAGACTGTTGGTGACACCAACAGCTCTGGGCATTTTGCTTGAAGAACAATGCCTAAAACCCTGCAACTCAATTTGCTTTGCTTCTTCTTGATAGATTCAAAAAGAATCAATCCCCAATTGACCTGCTTCTTTTCTACTAAGGCCACCATCAACAGAAATTGGTTCCTTGTAATATAATCATGAGCAGAGGTTTTTCCCAGTAAAACCTTGCCAACAATATCAGCTAAGAATTTGTATTCAATAGACAAATTCTTTTTCAGAAGATGATTAGGGTTTCCACTGGAGTGAACCATTTTATCCAATTCAATATTAAATTCATCAGAAGTAATATCCAAATAATCATTACCATTTATCAAACCAAAAACATCTATTAAAATCTCTGGAGAAAAAGGAACCTGGTTTCCTGAAATAGTTCCTGAGATGGTTGTTGCATTCAGTGACTGAATAGTATGTACACATTCCTTGATCTCTACAACTAGTAGTTTTATCCTTGTAGTCATAAACTTCTTTAACTGCTATTCTTCAAAGAGTTGAAGAATGTCTTGGAAAATTTGGTCAGAATGAGCAAACTATTCCATATCTATATCAAAACTTGCATCAAACTTCATTGACGAGATCACTGCCTGAGAGATTGTCATTGGTACCTACAAGAGAAAAAGATCAAGTGCAAGGGAACTGGAGGCAAGAGCAAGTTTTGTAGGCGCAAAGATGAAAAGGAATCGAAATTTGATTATAAAGAGAGAGATCGGAGAAGGCGCAAGCTTTCGTTGAACTGTGTTTGGCTAAACCTAATAAAAACAGAAGTCGAAGAGCCTGGGGCTTCGTCAGATTGCATTTGACGAAAATTAAATTTCCGTCGATCTTTGTTCGACTAACGAGCTGGCTTCGTCGATCTCTGAATCTAATAGATTTCTTCGATCACTGTTCGACGAACGATTAATTTTCGTCATTCTCTGTTCGACGAAAAGAGGGGATAAGTAAAAAAAAATTTAATTTATTGAATCTCCATTTATCATTCCTAGCTGATTTATAAAGAAGATGTGCTTCTTTTCATCCAAAGGTTTGGTGAATATATCAGCCCTTTGTAAGTCAGTAGGAATAAATTGTAGGCAAATTTTATTTTTATCCACATTATCTCTGATAAAGTGGTGCCTAATTTCTATGTGTTTAGTCCTACTATGGAGTACTGGATTTTGTGTTATAGATATTGCAGTAGTATTGTCACAAAATATAATTAATTTATTTAAGTTGATACCATAATCTAAGAGTTGATTTTGTATCCACAGAATCTGTGAGCAGCAACTGCTAGCAGCAATATATTCTGCTTCAGCTGTTGATGTAGACACAGATGTCTATTTCTTACAAAACCAAGACACAAACTTATCACCAAGGAACTGGGAAGTTCCTAATGTGCTTTTCCTGTCCACTCTGCATCCAGCATAATCAGAATCTGAGAATCCAGTTAATTCAAATTCTGATGCAGTTGGATACCAAAGTCCTAGATTTGGACAACCGTTTATATATCTCAAAATTCTTTGTAATAAAATAAGGTGAGATTCTTTGGGGTTAACTTGGAACCTAGCAAAAATGCATGTAGAAAACACTATGTCTGGTCTACTAGCTCTTAAGTAAAGTAAAGAGCCAACAATTGCTCTATACACTTTTTGATCAACAGGTTTCCCTGATTCATCATTGTCTACAACAACATTGGGGGGCATGGGTGTTTTCAGAGAAGAGGCATCAGACATACCAAATCTTTTCACTAATTCCTTAGCATACTTGGATTGTGATATGACTATCCCATTAGGAGTTTGCTTCACTTGAAGACCAAGGAAGTAAGATAACTCACCCATACTACTCATTTCAAATTTGGATTACATTAGGTTAGAAAACCTTTTGCATAAATTTGAATCAGTAGAGCCAAAAATAATATCATCTACATAGATTTGAACTAGTAAAGTTTGATTTTTATGTATCCTGAAAAACAAAGTTATATCAACATTGTCTCTACAGAATTTGTTCTCTAAAAGAAAATTAGCTAGGGTCTCATACCATGCTCTGGGAGCTTGCTTGAGACCATAGAGAGCTTTATTAAGCTTAAAAACATAAGAAGAGTATGTTGTAGAGATAAAACCTTGTGGTTGTTCCACATATACTTCTTCTTTGATATCTCAATTTAGAAAAGCACTCTTCACATCCATCTGATAGACTTTAAATTTCTTGAAAGTAGCAAATGCAAGAAATATCCTGATAGCTTCAAGTCTTGCAACAGGAGCAAAGGTTTGATCATAATCAATTCCTTCTTCCTGAGAGTATCCTTGAGCTACCAATCTGTCTTTATTTCTGATTATCAAGCCTTGATCATCTAGCTTATTCCTAAAGACCCATTTAGTGCCAATAACTGGATAGCCCTTTGGTCTTGGAACCAAATCTCAAATTTTTTCCTTTCAAATTGATTGAGTTCCTCTTGCATTGCAAGAATCCAGTTTGGATCTTGTTCTGCATCTTTTATGGATTGAGGTTCAATTTGTGATAGGAATCAAGTATGCATCTGATTTTGGTTGAGTTGATGCCTTGTTCGAACACCTGCTAAGAAGTCTCCAATAACTTGAGATATTGGATGATTTCTAACTGTGATAAGATCAACAGTTGGAATGGGTTCAACAAGAGTATCCTCTTGAGGGATTAGATCAGCTGTCACTTGATTAGAATTATCAGCAAGATCTTCTGGATTATCTTTTTCTTCACTATCTTTAATAGTTTGAGTTGATGGGAGTAGAGAGTCTTTATTCTATAGATCCAATCCATTAAGCTCTTCACATAGAGCTGGTACTTACAAAATATCTCTGGTAGAGGTGGTATTCCTGTCCTCTTTTAATATGTTAGTTTCATCAAAAGAAACATGCATGGGCTCTTCTATCTTAAGAGTTGATTTGTTATAAAGTCTATATGCTTTACTAGAAAGAGAGTATCCAAGGAATATACCTTCAGCTGCCTTAGCTTCAAATTTCCTTAGATATTTCTTATCATTGTTATGCACATAGCATTTGCAACCAAAAATCTTAAAATAGTTAACCTTAGGCTTTTTATTCTTGAGCAATTCATAGGGTGTTTTACCCTTAAGTTTGTGTATCAGACTCCTGTTTAACACATAATTTGATGTGTTCACTGCCTCTGCCCAAAAAGAGATTGGCAAGTGAGCATCAGCAAGCAATGTAGTTGCTGATTCAAGTAATGTTCTATTTTTCCTTTTAGCTACCCCATTTTGTTGAGGAGTTCTAGGAGCAGAGAAACATTGCCTGATCCCTTCTTTTCCACAGAATTCTCTCATCAGAAGAGATTCAAACTCAGTGCCATGATCACTTCTGATCAATGCAACTAGAGTAGAGTACTCAATCTTGATGGACCTGAGAAAGTCTGTCAGAACACTGAAGGTGTCAGACTTGTTCCTAAGAAAGAACGCCTAAGTGAATCTAGAGAGGTCATCTACAATAACTAAAGTGTAATGTTTCCCTCCTAGACTCTGTATTGCAGTGGGTCCAAAGAGATCCAAATGCAGAAAGTACAGAATCCTTGGTGAATCACTCTTGGATAAAGATTTGAAACTACCCTTGGTCTGCATTCCTAGTTAACAAGCCCTACAAATTCCTTCCTTCTTGTATGAACCAGAAGGCAGTCCTCTTACTAGATTGTCCTTTGAGAGCTTAGAGATAGTTCTAAGGTTAATATGTCCTAGCCTTTTATGCCATAACTCATTTATTTTACTTATTGAATTAAATAAACAAATGTCTGAATTGGCAGAATCAAAATTGACTAAATATATATTTCCTTGTCTAATACCAAATAACACATTAATGTTCTTATTATTGGTAATAAGACATAAGGAATGATTAAAAGTTACCTGATAACCTTCATCACAAAGCTGGCTTATGCTGATGAGGTTATGCTTGAGACCCTTGAATATGCTACCTCTTTGAAGGTAACTGCTCCAACTCTAATTTTTCCATATCCTTTAGTCTGTCCATAGTTGGAGTCTCCAAAATTTACTTTGGGTCCAAGCTTTGCCTTGTAATTTCTTAGATTGGTCTTATTTCCTGTTATGTGCTTAGATCAGCCACTATCCAAATACCAATGTTCCTTTATGTTTGGATAGCCTTGTACCTGCAAAACAGAAAATGGACTAGTTGTTCTTGACCTAGACTCTCTTGGGTCCTTTTGTCTTACCACAAAATTTAGAAATATATGAGATCTCAGGCTGATCCTTATAGCCTTGTGGATGATATCTACTTGGAGGAATAATCTACTCAGTAAAGGGATTCTTAGTATGTTGAGAATGAGAATTCTTTAGAAATGCAGTATATTTTTCGTTCGACGAACTTGGCTGAGTTCGTCGATCGTCGTTCGATGAATTGAAGTTATTTCGTCGAGCGCCGCTCGAAGGATAGTTATACTGAAAATTTGTATTCAGCGTTCGTCGACCACTGTTCGACGAATTCATGTGATTTCGTCGAACTCCATTCGATGAATTCTTTTGAATTCCTTTGTTCTTAACATCCTTGCTTGAGATGTTCTTACCTACTTCTACTGCCTCTTTGCCTTTGGCAGAAATGAATTTTATTGGATTAGATAGAGTGTCTCTCTTAAGAAGGTATGGCTGACTTGATGATGCACCCAAGCTCAGTTTGCTATTGAATCTGGCATTTACAGTGCTTGTGATGTCCATCAGTTTGATGCTTCTCCCATTGAGGAATTCTTCAAACTTTTTGGCCTCAGATAATTTGTTCTCAATGTGAACAATATGTTCTTTGGAGGCAGCCAATTCTTTCTTAAGATTGGCATTATCTACAGTCAGTTGGTTCATTTCAACCAACTTACTTCTGAGGGAAATTATCTCCTTCTTAGATTTAATCAAATCTAAACAAAGAGTCTTAAATTAATTTTTTAAATCATTTGAAGTAAAATCAAAAGTAGAAATTACCTGATCACTATCAGTGTCAGATTCTAATTCATCGGAATTATTTGCTGAGGCATTGATAGCCATCATGCAAAAGCTTCTTTCATCTACATCATCTACATCATCACTTGAGCTGGATGATGATGCATATTCTGAATCACTGCTTGAGTCATAGATAGCCATCATGCATAGATCCTTTTCATTTGTATCATTTTCATCTTCAGAGGAGCTGGGTAATTACTCTGACTCAGTCTCACTCTATGTCTCAGCCACAAAGCCCTTTCCCTTGTGTTTATTTTTGTGGGAGGATGGCCTGCTGGAGTGTTTCTTTTCTTCCTTCTCTTTTCTTCTATCCTTCGTTTGATTTTCTGGAAACTCAGGTAGGATGTGTCCAGGCTTCCTGCAGCCAAAACAAATAATTTCTTTAGAGTGTGTTCTGTCATACCTTGGTTTCTCCTTGGATCTGAAGTCCTTCTTTCTGAGGTACTTTCTAGCCATTTTGTAGAATCTTTTGGCTAGGAGGCTCATGAACTCCATTTCTCCTAGAGCTTTGTCTTCCTCTTCTGTTGCCTAAAAATCAATGCTTCTTTCCTTTTTGGTGGCTGGAGAGGAGGTAGACTGTTCAGCTTCTCTTGACTTGATAAGCTGCTCATAGGATTTTAGTTTGCCTAATAAGGTCTCAGTAGAGATCTCATTTAGGCTTCTGGCTTCCTTGATTAGCCAGATCCTTGAGTCTCATGTGCTGGGGAAGCACATTAGGATCTTATCATTTACTTCGGTGATTGAGATCACTTTATCCAAAGACTTCAGCTCATTGATGATGAGACTGAGTCTATTATACATATCTGCAACTGTTTTAGTATCTCCCTTCTTGAAGTTCTCATATTGGGAGATGAGATGAGATCTCATGTCCTTTCTCTCATCTGCATATCCTTCAACCATGTTGTTGAGAGAGTTCCAGATATCCCTAGCTGAGATGCAGTCCATAACCTTCTGGAATATGTCATCAGGCATGGTCTGTGCCATGATGTCCATAGCTTTGGCATCTGCATTCCTTTATTTCTTCTGAGCATCTGTCCACTCAGGAGGTGGAACAACATTAGTGTTGGTTGCTGTTTCAGTACTTGTTGTTGCTGATGGAGTAGGAGGTCCTGTCAAAATAGAATTAAAAATATCTTCATCAATAGAGTTCATATAAAATTTGATCCTTTCTTTCCATAATGCAAACTTGTTAAGATTACACATAGGAGGTCTTGTGCTTGATTAATCTTTGTTCTGTGCCATGAGTTTTTAGAAAAAGAAAACTCTAGAAAAAGTTAAGATCTAATTGATCTTTGGATTCAGGTGTTAGCCTGTGTAATCAATCAACCAACCTCTGATACCAATTGAAAGTGAGTTATTAGATCTTAGACTTACTCTAGAGGGGGGTGAATAGAGTATTAAACTTATTTTATAGCGGAATTAGAATAATGATATATGTTTGTGTAATTGAGTGACTATAAAAGCAAAACAATAAACACAACACAGTACAGAAAGAAAACATAACCACAACAAAGACACAAGGATCTATAGTAGTTCCCCAATCAACCTGGGTACATCTACTCTTCTACCACCCTTGGTAGGAATCCACTTAGGTTTTTGATCAGGTGCCCTATCACCACTGAGCTTTTGATCAAGTGCTCAAACCAAACCATAGGTTTATGATCAGGTGCCCTACCACCAAAGGTTAACTTTTGAAGAGAGTTATAACCCTGTACAAGATAAGGTAAAAGGATAAACAAAAAGTTTATGAAGTTCTTCTCTTCTCAATAAGATCTGAGAGAAGACTAGTGGATTGTTGTTGTTGTAAAGCTCCCCCTTGTCTGATAGAAATTGTTGACAGTTGGTGAAGCTTTCTCTTGGGTGTAGAAGATTAAGAATCAACAGATGAAAACTGAAAGAAGATTTCAGATGTTCTCAGAAAATGAAGATGCTGTTGTAGATGAAGATTTATGTATGCCTCTGAGTATTTAACAAGTATATCTTCTTGAATGAATCTTATCTTCTCTTTTCTCTACTGTGTATCTCTCTTCTACTTTTCTTACTGATTCAACCTTTTTTTTTCTTTAGGTATATATTCTGATTTCAAAATTCAAATCTTCTGATAAGGAATAGAATAATCTGAAATAAAACGGCTAGATTCCAAAAAATATGTCAACGGCTAGATTCTCGAAAGAAGAGAATAGAATGAATATATAAAAGGGAAGCAGAAATCTTGACTTATCTGGTAATGAATAAATCTAAATATATTAATTGATCAGTTGCTGGATAGTCGATCTGAGTTCAGATAAAAGAGATAACTGATTCTTCAGAAATTTGTCAAGCTCAAAATGAATTTCGTCGAACAGAAAGCTTGAGTTCGTCGAACAAAGAGCTGAGTTCGTCGAACTGAACACTTAGTTACTAATTTGTCGAACAGAACAATGAGTTCGTCGATCTCAATCAGGAGTTCGTCGAACTGAAAGATAGAATCTGTAGAACTGCTTTGAAAGACTGATTTCGTCGAGTTGAGGATCAATTTCGTCGAACTGATAAACGACGTTCGTCGAACTCAGGAAGGAGTTCGTCGAACACAGACAACTTAGAAATTTTCTAAGTTCTAACTAACTCAGACAAGCTTAAACATTGACCCTACGACTATACATTGGGTCAACTTGATTCCTAATCACAGATAATGATCCTAGCCCCAATTAGTTTTAGGGTTGTTCCAACAATCTAGATACAGAAATCATCCTTGAAAACCTCATCGTGAGATCAACCTGCCCCACCAGCTATGAGAGCCCGGTAACGAAATCACATGGGATAATCCACCTACAAAAATCTTAGGAAGAGGGAAGAAGAAGGAAGAAGGTCATTGAGATTGTTACACACTTGTCATTTCGAGGCTCAGGCGATGGTTATGGATATTTCAAACTATCCCTTGGCTATCCATGCATTAGTGAGCATTTGAGGGTCACAGAACAAGATGTACCATAGGGCAAATGTGGTCATGACGCAGGGGATATACCGACATTGCTTTCCCTAGAAAGATCATCAAGACTGTAATGATGTCCTCCTACAATGCTTGACAGAGCTGAACATTCACCTAGACTTCCCTTGATTCAGAGGTGTGTCAGATGTCAGCACGGAACCGGCATCCAAAGTTCCTCCACACGATCTTGGCGAGCTACTGCTACACAGACATGAAATCTCCCTGCAATCTGTGGTCCTGGCAGATTTACATCTCAAGCTTCAAGTCGAGGGGGCAGCGAGTAGGATGCGTCGATATCTCTCTTGGCAGGACCTTAGCCTTTGGTAATAATTCAATTTGGTTCTTACTTTTCAATGAAACAGATCATAAGAGATTCTAATCATATCTTCATAATGTTTGAAAGAAGAAAAGTAAAGAAAGAAAAAATTAAAATACAATTTTTCAAGAGAAGAAATGCTTGAGATCATCTCCACTCGAAGTGTGAGATAGTTCTTCTCCTTCATAAGTTTGGAGTCGATATGCACCATTCTTGAGTGCTTCTTTGATCATGAATGGCTCTGCCTAGTTTGGGTTGACTTTTCCGACTGAAATGGATCTTGCTGTTGCATCTACCTTTTTTAGGACAAGATCACCAACAACGAATTCTTTGACTCTGATATTTTTATCAAATTATTTGGCCATTCTTCTTTTCACCTCTTCTTGCCTAATTGTTGTTGTATCTCTTAATTCTTCAATAAGATCAAGACTACATTTTAGTTCTTCATCATTCCCTTCTATCCAGTCATCTTAATTCTGTTGAGATAGCAATATTCTTGGAGTCCTTACATCAAATTCAACTAGAATAAGAGCTTCCGAACCATGAGATAATTTGAAAGGGGTGTCTCTGATAGCTGAAGTTGGAGTTGTCCTCAGAGCCCATAACACCGAAGGTAACTATTCTGCCAAATTACCTATGAGATTTTCCACTTTCTTTTTCAAAAGGTTGATCATTAGTTTATTGGCAGCCTCTACCTGACCATTACTTTGAGGATGATGTACAGAAGCAAATCGCAACTCAGTGCCAATTTGATCACAAAATTTGTATGACTTAAGTTGTTGAATTGTGGACCATTATCTGTGATAATCGCCTTGGGAATTACATGCCTACATACTATCTCCCCCCACCCCAGATAAAATTCCTCACCACTTGAGTAGTAGTTTTAGCCAACGCCTTTGCCTCGATCCATTTGCTGAAGTAATCGATCATTACTAGAATAAACCTGCGCTGACCACTCGCCAAGGGAAAAGGTCCAACTAAATCCATCCCCCAAATCGCAAATGGCCATGGAGTTGCTATTTACTTAAGTTTTTGAGCTGGTTGATGCTGAAGAGGAGCAAACATTTGGCATTGAGCACATTTCTTTGCGAACTTCTCTGCATCCTTCCTTATTTGAGCCCAGAAATAACCCTACCTTAGAATCCACTTCTCTAAAGTTCTAGCTCCTGTGTGACTGTCGCACTCTCTCGAATAAACCTCTTGAAGGACGATTGGGATCTCTTCTTCAGAAATGCACTGTGCCAATGGTGAAAGAAAAGTTTTCATGTGGAGTATTCCTGCAACAAGATAATAATCTCTAAAGGTCCAATTCATTAGATCCATGAACACTGACGGTGCATTCATCAGTCCAAATGGCATAACAGTAAACTCATAGTGCCCGTAGCGGGTACTAAATGTCGTCTTGGGAATGTCGCATTCTCGAATCCGCAACTGATAGTAGCCAGACTTAAGATCCAGCATTGAATACACGGACGAACCCACTAGCTGATCAAACAAGTCATCGATTCGAGGAATGAGATACTTGTTCTTCTCGGTCAGCTTGTTCAATTCACGGTAGTCGATACAGAGACGTAGGCTTCCGTCCTTCTTCACAAAGAGGACTGGAGCACCCCAAGGTGATGTACTTGGGCGTATAAAGCCTTGATCTAGCAACTCCTGTAATTGAACTTTTAACTCTGCCATCTCCTTTGGCACAATACGGTACAGAGAGTGTGACACAGGCTTGACACCTGGCACCAGCTCTATAGTGAAGTCTATCTCTCACTGAGGTGGCGCCACAGGAAGATCTTTAGGAAACACATCAGGATACTCCACAATAACAGGAACGTCACTCAAACTGGGCTGAGGTTTTGCAGCTCCCACTAGCACAAAACACAATTCTGCACCTTGCCGAACTGCCTTGACTACTTGGACAGCAGACATCAATGTCTTGCTCGATCCTCTCAAACCAGCAAACGTAGTAGCACGTTCGGTATTCTGCCCTAGTGTGACCTCCTTAGAAGTGCAATCAATGTAGGCCTGCTACGCCGACAGCCAGTCCATACCAAAGATCACATCGAACTCCGAAAGTGGCAGTATCAGTGCTTCCAAATCGAAATCTTGACTTCCTCTTCGTACCTTTACAACACAGCCTAATACATAAACGGTTAACAAGCAATGATGAAGGTATGAAGTATAAAATGCAACAAAAGTTGTATACTAGCGCATACCTATAACCATATCGCTTTGATTTATGGCCTCCTGCTGGCCAAGATAGTACACCATAGGCTGGGCTGGAGTAGCATGGGATGCAGTTGACTCCATCGCCTTCCCTTTCTCTGCCGCATAAGCCGCAGCCGCCTTCTTGCTGCAACGATAGTCTATGGCTATATGACCTGGCTTACCACAATTAAAATAGATGAGTGGGCCTCGCCCAGTGGTCACACCGGAAGTAGCAGATTGAGCTGACCCAGAAGGTCGCGCTCTGTTCCTCCACCTGCCTCGCCCAGACTTCGCAGAGCTCGACACTTTGAACTCTGGCTTTATCACCGCTAACTCCTTCCTGCTCTGGGACCGCTTCATATCCTTTTCTAAGGAACGAGTTGCATTGACCAGGGTCATAAACCCTTGTGTCATTGGCCCCGACAGAAGGAACCACAACTCTTCCCGCAGACCTTCATAGAACCGATTGGTCTTCCGAGCTTCATCGGCAAAGGTCGCTCCTGCGTATCGCCCCAACCGAGTAAACTCATGCAGGTAATCATCAATCATATGGTCACCTTGAGTTAGACGGTTGAACTGATTCTCCATCTCAATTTGTTGAGCAGGTGGGAGATACCGCGCCAAAAACAGCCTCGAAAACTCATCAAACAAGATATCTGCCAGCTGCCTTCCTGCTAGCTGATGCAACTCAATCTCGTCCCACCACAGCTGCGCCTCCCCATCAAGTAGGAAGGTTGCCAAAGTAACCTTCTACCCTTCCTCCGTATTAGTGGCTTTCAAGGTCTTGCACACCCTCAATAGCCAATCCTCAGCTTGCGTCGGGGTTCCTGCCCCCGTGAACATAGGAGGATGGAAACTCAGAATGTACTGCAGCTGTTGGTCCGGAGCTCTTCGTGCCCTCACTGGCACTGGCTTTTCAATCGCAGGTTCCGCTGCCACAACCGGCACTGGAGCCACTCCAAGAGTAGGAGGCAGTCCAGGGACATGCCCTCCAGGTTGTGCAGTGAACATAGCAAACACTTCTTCAGCTAACATCCTTACTATCTCAGCAGAAGGAGGAGTCAGCACCTCAGCTGGTGCACTGCTCGCAGTCGAACGCAGGGGTTGAGATGGCCCCGCTCCACTCCCAGCCGCCTATACATGTGTACAAAACACAATTAGCGACTAAGAGATAGCATGGATCAACAAAGGAACACATAAGTTCCATCACATTGCTATAATCCTACATGTAATTCATTCATAAAGTGGACATTTAATGGTAATTTACATGGCTTAACGGCGACACACACACACGTGCTCACCACCCCTGAAAAGAATTTGACCACCAATTTAGACGGAAAGGGATCGAGACCCGCAGCTGATACCAATTTGTAACAACCTCCCTGTTACATAGCATATAGCAGTAGGTCCAGCCGGGACCCAACGCCATATGAAACGAACAGAAGAGCACGTCACTTAATTAGCATTACATAGTTAAAAATATAACCATCTCAGCCCACTAAGTCGCATAACAGAAGCATTTAATTTCAAATAATACCAGTGTATACAATATCCATATTAGTAACTAGGAATGAAATACCACAAGTTATTTACAAGGTTTGTTCACATAATAAATGTGGCTTCCAAACATCGGCACGCAGGCCGGCCACACATGAAAACAGTAAACAAAACAACTCGGCCTTTGAGGGCCAGCTCAGCACATCATAACACAGCAGCAGGGGCTTCAGCCCGCTATTTCCCGCTAGCCTCGCCAGGACCTGTAAAAACAAATCCACCAAGCAGTGGTAAAACAAGTAACCGGTCAGCTTTAGCTGACCCAGACTTATAACGACCCAACCCCATGCTTGGGGAGGCGGTGCTCCATCCCTGCAAGCAAGAGTCAGCAGCATATAACATATATATATCCGCAAACAACACCAACGGAGGCATTCACAGCCATTCGCTTCGTGCTCTCAAGGCACACTTTGGCATACTCCCCGAGTTACGCCTCCAAGCTAAGTCTTATTTAAACTTAGACAATCAATTTGAGCTAGGCCGTACACACAAAGTTCCGGCACAGGCCGTACACACGAAGTTCCGGCACAACCACAAGTCCTTTTTCAACTTGGGTTTAAACTATGAGCTGCGACCGTCAAGGCTAGCACTACCTTACGGTTTCTAATCCAAAATTCCCTTAGTGAACACGGAGGAGCGACCTCATCACCGACTGGCTATGGAACGGGTTCAGTTCAGCTTGTGCCCGCGCTCATAAATGTCAGTATTCAACTATGCCTGACACGGGTTTTTGGCTTCCCCTTGTACCCATCTAAATGTAACCACATGGGGTAACACAATCTGCTCACCTGGAGCTACCGCCGGCGTTAACTCTAACACCTGACATTAGTAACAGAACTCTGTTCTGCTGCCACTTTTTGGGTATTGTCTGGGAAATACCTCCAGAACCCACTTTTCTGTACAACACAGCACAAAGAACCCGAAACACATCGAATAAACGGAGTCTTCTCCGGCACGCTACAAGCAATAAACATCGCCAATCCATACCAACCTGTCCTGATGGGCTTCACATAGCATGTCTATGTCCGTACTACCATTCCGGACTCTATATGCAAATTTTATGGGGATAATATCAACCCACCAGAAGAACCCATCTAATAATTAGTAGAAATCTTCTTAAGCATGCAAATCAAAGGACGCACATGTCCAAAGATGAAGGGAGGAGAATCGTTACCCTCAGCACTCGTTTCGGTGCCATAAACTAGGAGGAAATCGGCTAGAATCTTTTGAAACAGCTTCCTCTCCACTGAATCGATGATGGCACAAACACACAAGCAATCTCCTCCACGAATTTGCCCTCGGCACAATGTACGGCTAGCCAAAAGCGACCTCCTTCCCTCTGGTCATGACTTCTCTGCCTTTGGAAAGAGCTTGGAACTAGAATTTAGAAGGGAAAATGTAATTTGGCCACCTATTATATTTTCTTAGCTAAGGCGGTGGCTGAATTTATCCACAGTCGCTTAAAGAATTTGACGGGAAAGCTAACGTCAGTGTTATCTCCGGTCTCGACGACGTTCGACGAACGGCCTTGCGTTCGATGAACGACCTTGAGTTCGTCGAACGGTGCATTCGACGAACAGCCTGGCGTTCGTCGAACGGCCTTGCATTCGACGAATAGCCTTGAGTTCGTCAAACAGCGCGTTCGATGAACAGCCTGGCGTTCATCGAATCGCCTTGCGACAGCCTTGAGTTCGTCGAACAGCGCATTCGACGAACAGCCTGGTGTTTGTCGAACGGCCTTGCATTCGACGAACAGCCTTGAGATCGTCGAACGGTGCATTTGACAAACAGCCTGGCTTTGATTCCCTGCCCTTTCATTTTCTCGAGAACTGGCATCTCCTGCCTTTTGATTTTTTGAGAACTGGCATTTCCTACCTTTTGATTTCTCGAGAAATGGCATTTCCTGCCTTTTAATTTCTCGAGAAATGTCATTTCCTGCCTTTTTTATTTCTCGAGAAATTTTCAACACTAAGCCCTCAGACTTAACAACCTGCTGATTTGAGTGCACTGGAATTTGAGGTGTTACAAATAATAGGCTGCTTTAAGTCTAAACCTCTTCATATCTTTTACCGTTGAGTGGAACTCTCTGGTTGAGAGGTAGAGGATGAAGGGATCCATCCAAGATGGATGTTGATCTAATTGCATGACTTCTCCCACTTTAATAGCCGGATGAAATAATTCTGAGGTAGTTCCTCCAGAATGAAGGTCAAACATAGTCAATTCATCAGCTTCTGTGTTCTCTCCCCTTGGAATATGCTGAATAGCGAAGCTCTTGAACTTGCCTATCTCTATTTTTACCAGAGCTTAATATTGATTCAAAGTGTGATATCTGGTTTCAAATGTTCCATTTACCTGCGATGACATTACCAGATAATCAGTTTTGACTTGAACATCTTCAATTCCCAGCTCTTTCGTGTAACACCCCAAAAATTCGAAGCAGATATGGGCTACTGGGAGCTAGCGCAGGCGGTAGTACTACCGCCTGGCGCTAGCCATCTCGACGGTTGCTAGCGTCGGGACGGAAGCCGCTAGCGTCGAGATGGGAGCTAGCGCAGGCGGTAGTGCTACCGCCTGAAGCTAGCCATCTCGACGGTTGCTAGTGTCGAGATGGAAGCCGCTAGCGTCGAGATGGGAGCTAGCGCAGGCGGTAGTGCTACCGCCTGGCGCTAGCCATCTCGACGGTTGCTAGCATCGAGACAGAGGCCTTAAGCGTCGACAGCCGCTAGCGTCGAGACAGAAGCTAGCGCAAGCGCTAGCGCTAGCGCGCGACTCAGACCCATGATTTGGAATCGTGGGCATTTATGGGACATTGACTTTGGGGCCTTGTTTTGGACAGAGGTGCCCGGGATGTGGCCTTAGGAGGCCGAAAGGCTCTTGGATTCCTTTATTCTCTAAGGGTTTTAATTAAGAGAGAGGGAGAGCCTTGGAGAAGATGATGAATAGGGTTTTCCAACCCTAGAGCTCATATTTGGTGAAGGATTCCTACACCGAATCCCGATCCGTTGGTGTCTACGCGTAGAGGAGGGCAAGACGCTCCTTTCCATCCATACCAAAAATCAAGCTATGGCCTCGAAGCGACGTCAAAGGGTAACGATCCTTTCTACCCTCTTTTGGACATGTGTTAGTCCATTTCCGTGCATCTTTGAGGTCCCTACCCAAAAGGGTGAGGTCGCGACCTCCGACGGGTGGATTCGTGTTATCCCCGTCAGATCTTGCATACATGTAGAGTCCATGCGTGGAATGGACGTAGGCGCGCTGTGTGAAGCCCAACTGAGACAGTTCGTCCGGATTGGTGATGCTTTTTGATATTATGCGTGCCGAGAAAAACTCCGTGTTGATATCCTGCTTCGTAGGACTAGAGGGTGCTACTGCATGCGCAGCAACACCTGGGGGTGTTCCCCGGGAAGCACCCGAAGTTAGAAGCAGAAATGGAGTTCTGTTCACTATCGCTGGCGCTAGCGTTAGCGCCGGGCGGTAGCTCCCAGACTTGGTTCTGGTGATTTTGTGCGTTCTGAGGCAGTAGGAGTGCTACTGCATGTGCAGCAATGCCTGGGGGTGTGCCCCGGGGAGCACCCACAGCTAGAAGCCAAGGTGGGGTTTCTGTGCGCTATCGTCAGGCGTTAGCGTTAATGCCGGCGATAGCTCCCAGACTGAGTTTTGGTGATGTTGTTGTGCCCACCTGTTGAAAGGACCTGAGGCCTGTGTGCCCGACCTGTGAGGGTGTCCTAGTGGATGACTTAGCGGCCCGTAGAGCCAGCCAATTGAGAATACTTGGGTTGAGGGGACGCCATACCCTCTTTTCGTGTTGTACAATGAGAGCTGTGAACAACGGGCATTTGGCGAACCTGAAACCGCACCACTACAGCACCTGATTAGTAAGTCTCGTACAGCATGTCGGGAAGCAATGGGAAAGAGTCTTCGGACAACGGGATGTTCACAATTAAAGCAGGGGAGAGCCCGGGTATTCAGGCCACCGACTTTAGCCTCGAAGGGCAAAGCCATCACGAGTGGATGGTGGTGGAAGGCGGAGTACACCAAAGAGTGCCTCAGAGCACGAGACGTGGAGGCCATTCCCACGTTTGTGATTGATGCATATGTATGAATTGTTGTAGTCTGTGTCAGCCGCTTCATTCTGTTATATATATATATGTTGTAATGCTCTTGCAGGGACGGGAAACTGCCACCCCCTCGAAGGGGTGGGGTCGTTATAATTTGGTCAGCCGTAGCTGACCGTTGCCCTGTTTTGCCACCATTTTTGGTGGGCTTGTTGTACAGGTGCTGGACTGAGCAGTAAGATAGCGGGAACATAGCGGGCTGAAGCCCCTGCGCTGCTGCGGCCCTTGAAGGCCTTTTTGATGTCCTCTTGTTTCATGTATGGCCGACCTGCGCGCCGATGTTGGTAATTTGTAAGGCCGTTGTGCCTAAATTTTGTTGTATAAGACATTTCATTCCAAGTAATAGAAGTGGACATACCCGGGTTCGGGTTTTGTGGTTTATATGTCTTGTCTCTCTCTTTTGCTTCTGCATAGAATGCTCTGAGTTAGGTTCGTTGTTTAGAGTCGTTCGATATTTCAATTAAGTGACGTTCCCATTTGTTTTGTAGTATATGGCGTGGGGCCCCGGCCGGACCTTCTGTTATATGCTCCCGAACGGATGGCGATGTTACAAATTGGTATCAGATTCTAGGGTTCCATGTCCCTCTAAGGAATTCGTGGACGAATTATTTTAAGGGGTGGTGAGCACGTGTGTGCGCTACCGTCAAGACGTAAAATAAACCCAAAAATGTCCACTTAGGAATGAAATGTAACAACAAACCAACAATTATTGCATGATTTTGGAATCTGAGTGTTTCTTTTGTTATTAGTTGCGACTGTGATGTCGCCTAACTGTGTGATGCACTCGTGTAGGGCACTCGAAGTGCAGCGGGACAGTCGCGTCCCCGTGACGTGGTTGAGAGTAGCGGGTCTGCTGAGGATCCTACACCTCCGTCTGCTAAGATGGTTCGGCGAGTTACAGAAGCCGTTCTAGCTGCGTTGAATGGCCAGCCTGGAGGGCAAGGTCAACCGCCGGTGCAGGAAGTGGCCCCAGAGCCAGTAAGAGTGGAGCAAGTCCCCGTGAGGCGTGCTGCTGAGCAACAGCTGAAGCACTTCCTGGGATTTCGACCTCCTCCGTTTACCGGGGTTGAATCCCCAGCTGAGGCCGAGGACTGGCTGTCGCATATGGAGCGAATTCTGACAGCGACACAGTCAGATGAAGCGCAGAAAGTGACCTTCGCTACTTTCTTGTTGGAAAAGGAAGCCAGGCGGTGGTGGGATGAGGTAGAGAGGCGCCAGTTTGCGGGAAGGCGACTGGTTGATGTGCCGATGGAAGAGTTCTCGAGAATCTTCCTGGCAAGGTATGTGCCTCCGTCGCAGCAGATCGCGATGGAGAACCAGTTCCTGGCTCTGACGCAGGGTGATAGACTGGTTGATGACCACCTGTATGAGTTCACCCGCCTCGGGCGTTACGCTGGAACTTCTTTCGATGACGAGGGGAGAAGGGTGAACAGGTTCTACGGAGGCTTGCGTAGTGAGTTGCGGTACCTTCTGACAGGGCCGTTGACGCAGGGTTTCACGACCCTCGTTAGTTCAGCCCGAGCGCTTGAGCAGGACAAGCTCAGGGAGAAGGGCAAGGTGGCTGTGGTCGAGGCAGTGCCGGAGGGCAAGGCGCCGAGTGCGCAAAGTTGCGGAGGTTGAATCGCTGGAAGAAGGCTCGATTATCTGGGCCAGCTCCCTCTGCTTCGGGTGCGTCGTCTGGACGTGGCCCTCTTATTTGTTTTACTTGTGGAAAGCCTGGCCATTTCTCTCGGGATTGCCGAAGTGGGCTTCCAAGGTCAGAGAAGAAGACTGGGCCATCTTATTCTGAGAAGGGGAAGGCGGCTGAGTCCACTGCCTCCCGTATGGCTCCCCCACAGCCCAGAGTCTTCAGTCTTGGTCAGCAGGAGGCTATCAAAGCCAAGGACGGCGTGACAGGTATAATTTAAGATACAGTCCTTACTGTTTTAATATACATGTTTTAGTGTTCATGCTAACCTTGTTTGGCGGCGTAGGCTTTGTAAATGTTTTAGGCGTCCCAGCGAGAGCGCTTTTCGATACTGGAGCTTCGCACTCCTTCTTATCGTCGGACTTCGTCCAACGTATTGGTGCACCGTTGTTTTCTTCTGCAGATGGACTGGAGGCCCTACTGCCGAATGGATATTCGATGCGTGTGGAGAGGAGTTGCTGCGTGAAGGTTCTAGTCGGAAGCTAGGAGTATGACCTAAAAGCATCGTTGCTCCCCGTGGTTGAGTTCGATGTAATCTTCGGCATGGGCTGGCTGTCGGAACAGCGTGCGTGCATCGATTGCACCACGAAGGAGGTGAGGTTTGGGCAGTGTGCCTATCGTGAGACGGTCTTTGCGGGCATGCGTGGATCGAGCAAGATGCTGATGTCTGCTCTCCAGGTGTCCAAGGCAGTGCGACAGGGAGCAGAGTTATTCTTTGATCTAGTGGAGGCTTCAACGCCGAGGCCCAGCCTAGTGGATGTTGGGTTTTTCTTAAACCATACATCATATGTAGGCGCAGCGGAAATAAAGAGAAACAACCCAAAAGACTTTGATCGGGCCATGAATATTGAAGCAAGAAGTTAACTAAATGCATAAATTACCTTAGTGGAGTTGGATCAAATCCAACCTAGATGCTCCACGAGTTGAATCCTGTCGTCGGCTATGCGAGATTCCTCACGTAAAATAATGTCTACGTCTCTACAGTGATCCACACGAGCCGGGAGAAGAACGACTGCACCTTGTACTTTCACGAACTGCTAGGTTCGCTCCAGGAAGAACAATCACTACGACGATCGCCGGAGAGGAGGTCGGCGGAGGCGAACTGGGCGGAACTCCTTCCGTCTAGGGTTCGGGCGAGAGCGGAACGCTTCCGTCAGCTGAACTCTTTTCGTCTCTATAAGAACCCTAAAAGAAGATCTATTTATACCCAAAGGATAAACAGGCTTCTAGAAGAATCGCTATCCGCAGACCACACAGCAGAATTAGGGTTTCTGTAACAATTCGTCAGGATTCTATCCGTGTAAACCCGACGAATTCAGACAGCAACATTTGTTGGACCTCCCCCATTCTATATGGTGATTGGTAACCTTTACCAACACAGTCAATCTTCCATCTTCTCCACATGCTCTTATGTGCGACCCTGCAGGCTCATATCGCGTTGGCAGTGACATTACATGTTTGACCACTTCTAGATCACAATGGTAACTCCAACAGTCTCCCACTTGATCTTGAAAGTATCAAACAAAAACCTCACAAACAATGAGCGGCATCTAGCAATGCATCATTGCTCCCCAAGCAATAAGAGTTCATAACTCATAAGCCTTTATGACCAATGTTCCAGCGTTGTCTTTGTCTCTTTGTCCCTTACATCCGGAAAGAACTAGAGGCATGGACCGTGTCACCCTCGTAATAGCTCAATCCAAGTTTCTTGATCTAGAACGGACTTCCAGAGAATGGTGAGCTCAATATCACATATTGACTCAACCAAGCATGGCCATGCATTTCTCAGTCCAATTCCATCAAGGGGCCCATGGATGCAACTCCTGTTATATAGGAGGACAAATCCCATATCTGCTCACACCCAAACACCCAAATGATTCGTAACGTACCCAACGACCACCCTTATCATCAACCTTCTTCAAGGAAGACTTTAGATGACATCAAAGCACGCTCTTCCTCACTCGATGAATGATGTGACTTCAGGTCAAAGGACCACAACACCATTGTCAAATGAGACCTACTTGTGACACTTTTAAGTAACAATCCACAAAATAGTCTCAGGTTGGGTCTGTCCAGTACAACTTGTTCACTAACAAGTACCCACGTGATGACTTGATATCACAATATCATGACCTGTGAGAACCGGTCATCAGTCAACACACATGCTAGTCTTAATGTATCATCATCACCCTTAGTTTCTACGATGATACCTCGACCAGGGACCTTTTAAGAATGAAGCTTCGAAATCATAGGCTCTCACATTCAAGTCACGTACTTGATGTCCTATGGAAGCGAACATTCTAAGGGTATTTATCACGAATTTTATTCTATTATGTAGAAACAGTATATCGTAATAAAAGAACTTGCCATTAATTGTAAAAGGAAATAATTGGTACACAATTCATCATATGAATAAATAATAAATAGTCAACATAATATATATTTTACATGCAACCCACAAGACTCCCACTAGAGTTGATCACTCAGGTATCGTATACCCATTGATCTAGTATGACCATCATGCTTTCTCTGCGCGAGAGGCTTTGTCAGTGGATCTGCAATATTCTCCTCAGTCGGCACTCTGCAAATGTTCACATCTCCTCGCTCGACAATCTCACGAATAAGATGGAACCGCCGAAGTATGTGCTTGGAGCGCTGATGGGATCTAGGTTCCTTAGATTGTGCAATTGCACCATTGTTATCACAGTAGAGAACTACGGGACCAACAATGCTAGGAACTACACCTAGCTCGCCGATGAATTTCCTAATCCATACAGCCTCCTTCGCTGCATTTGCCGCAGCAATATACTCGGCCTCAGTTGTAGAATCAGCAACTGTCTCTTGCTTGGAACTCTTCCAGCTCACAGCTCCTCCATTCAGGTAAAACACAAACCCTGATTGAGACTTCGAATCATCTCTATCAGTTTGGAAGCTGGCATCCGTGTAACCACTTACAACGAGCTCTTCCTCTCCACCATACACCAAGAATACATCCTTAGTCCTTCTCAAGTACTTCAGGATATTCTTTACGGCTATCCAGTGACATTCACCGGGATCAGACTGATACCTGCTAGTCATGCTCAAAGCAAAAGAGACATCGGGTCGAGTACATAACATTGCATACATGATTGACCCAATTGCCGAAGCATATGGAATCAACTTCATGCGGTCCTTATCTTCACAAGATTTTGGACACTGGTCCTTAGAGAGATTCACACCATGAGACATGGGCAAAAATCCTTTCTTGGACTCAAGCATGTTGAACCGCTTTAACACCTTTTCAATGTACGTACTCTGGGTCAAACCCAGCAACTTCTTCGATCTTTCTCTATAGATCTTAATACCGAGTATGTAAGTCGCTTCACCCAAGTCCTTCATAGAAAAGCAGTTCCCTAGGTTGTTCTTAACAACCTTCAGGGTTGATATGCCATTCCCGATCAGCAGTATGTCATCTACATACAATATCAGGAAGACAACAATGCTCCCACTGATTCGCTTGTAAACACACGGTTCATCTTCATTCTTGACAAAACCAAACTCGTTGATTTTCTCATCAAAATGAAGATTCCAACTTCTAGAGGCCTGTTTCAATCCATAGATGGACCTGTTCAGCTTGCATATTTTAGTGGCTTCATTTGGGGATACAAAACCTTTGGGTTGTGTCATGTACACTTCCTCAAGGAGGTTTCCATTTAGGAAAGCCGTTTTGACATCCATCTGCCAGATCTCGTAGTCATAATACGCATCAATAGCAAGCAATATCCTAATGGACTTTACCATGGCAACAGGGGAAAAGGTCTCATCATAGTCAACACCATGAATTTGCTTGAAACCCTTAGCCACCAGTCTCCCTTTGAATGTCTGTACATTCCCATCCATGTCGGTCTTCTTCTTGAAGACCCACTTGCACCCTATGGGTCGTACCCCTTCAGGTGGTTCCACCAAGTTCCAAACTTGGTTTGTATACATGGAGTCCATTTGGGATTTCATAGCCTCAAGCCATTTGTCGGAGTCCGGTCCATTCATAGCCTCTTGGTAGGTCGCTGGTTCATCATCATGATCCATAAGCAACACATTACCTATTTGAGACACGAGAAATCCATATCTCTCAGGCTCAAATCTTGGTCTACCAGATCTACGTAGGACTTGTGTCTCTTGAGCAGGTTCTCCAGCTACAACATCTTGTAGTCCTGGCTCAGAATCCAATTCTGGTTCATTCACTACTTGTGGTTTTTGAACTTCTTCAAGTTCTACCTTTTGCGTCTTTCTTGACAAGAACTCTTTCTTCAAGAAGACACCCGTCCTTGCGACAAACACTTTGCCCTCAAACGGTAGGTAAAAGTAATATCCTTTCGTTTCCTTAAGATATCCCACCAGATAACACTTATCTGATTTGGGTTCCAGCTTGTCAGGCATTTGACGTCGTACGTATGCCTCACAGCCCCAAATTTTAATGAATGACATACTAAGACACTTCCCAGTCCATATCTCATATGGTGTCTTTAGAACCGTTTTCGTCGGAGCGCGATTCAGTGTCATTGCAGCAGTCTCTAAAGCAAAACCCCAAAAAGAAACAGGCAAGTCTGCATGACTCATCATCGACCGTACCATGTCTAACAGAGTATGATTTCTCCTCTCAGACACACCATTATGCTGCGGTGTCCTAGGTGGAGTGAGCTGTGATACAATACCGCACTCTTTCAGATGATCACGGAACTCATGACTCAGGTATTCGCCACCTCGATCAGATCGGAGTGCTTTAACCTTCTTACCCAATTGGTTCTCCACTTCATTCTTAAACTCTTTGAACTTTTCAAAAGTTTCGGATTTGCACTTCATAAGATACACGTATCCGTATCTACTGAAATCATCGGTAAATGTAACGAAGTTGAAATACCCACCTCTAGCCATAGAACTCATGGGTCCGCATACATCACTATGTACTATACCCAAAAGATCCTCAGCCCTCTCAGTATAACCAGTGAAAGGGGCTTTAGTCATTTTGCATAATAAACAAGACTCGCATCGCTCAAATGATTCATAATCAAATGAGTCCAATAGTCCATCTTTATGGAGCTTGGATATGCGCTTCTCGTTTATATGGCCAAAACGACAATGCCAGAGATATGTAGGATTTGAGTCATTTGTTCTTAGTCTTTTATTATTATTTACATTATAGATCGGATGGTCCAGGTTCAAAACATAAAGACCATTAAACAATTGAGCTACAGCATAACAAACATCATTCTTAAATATAGAACAACCATTGTTCTTAATTATAAAAGAAAATCCAATCATGTCTAAGCATGAAATGGATATAATGTTTCTAGTTATGGCCGGAACATAATAACAATTATTAAGTTCTATTACAAGCCCACTGGGCAAAGAAAGGCGGTAAACCCCTACGGCTACAGCAGCAACTCTTGCTCCATTGCCGACGCGCAGGTCCACCTCTCCTTTACTCAGCAATCTCATCCTTCCTAGTTCCTGCACATTTGTACAAATGTGAGAACCACATCCGGTATCCAATACCCAAGATGAAGGAGCAGAAAGGTTTATCTCTATAACGTAAATATTCGAAGCGGAAGTCATACCTCCCTTCATTTTCTAAAGACCGTCAATGTACGAAGGACAGTTCCTCCTCCAATGACCAGCCTTGCCACAGTGGTGGCATTTCCCTTCCTTCACGGTGCTCTTCCTTTTCAGCGCAGAAGATTTGGGCTCAAGGTGTGACTTAGGTCCCACCTTCGTCTTCTTCAAGCCCTTGGCCTTACCCTTGCCTTATGTACCATCAATATGGGACTAGCAGGCTTGGCCTTCTTCATGTTTATTTCGGCAGTTCGCAACATGCCTAGGAGCTCGGGCAGTGTCTTGTCTATTTCATTCATGTTGTAGTTCAAGACGAACTGCTCATAACTATCCGACAACGATTGCAGGATAAGATTTGTGGCCAACTCTTGACCTAGAGGAAAACCCAGTCTCTCCAGGTTCTCAATATACACAATCATCTTGAGTACGTGAGTACCAACCGAGTCTTGAGCTCCCATTTTGCACTGAAATAAGGCCTTCGTGACATCGAACCTCTCTGGACGAGCTTGCCGTTGAAACATTTTCTTTAGGTGCTCGTCAATCTCCTTGCACCCCATGTTCTCGTGTTGCTTCTGAAGCTCAGAGTTCATGGTGGCAAGCATAAGGCACTCGACGTCTAAGGCATCATCGGTATACTTCTTATAAGCATCCTTATCAACACGGGACGAGTTCCCGGTCGGCACCTAGGGGGCTTCTTCTTCCAAGACGTAGAGCTTTCGCTCTTGCCTGAGAACAATTCTCAGGCTCCTATACCAGTCCGTATAGTTCGTCCCACTAAGCTTGTCCTTCTCAAGGATAGCTCTCAGGGACAAGGTGGAATGTGAACCACTTGCCATGTAATTCTACAAGAATTCATGCAGAATTTAATCAGTACCTTAATTTCAAAATACAATTTATTTTAATTTGGACTTCAATTAAATACTCCCACTATTTTATTCAAATTGACAGCCCTCACCATCAATTCGGAGAGTTCATGCGAGCTACTCTCTTAGTGGACAAGATCCGTATTTCACCAACACCACGAGTCCGCTTTGGCGTTCCTCTCATAATGCGGTTATTTAGGTAGGCAACGCTTGCCAATTGCATCCTCATGCAATTCTTGTATGGCTGGTGAATAACTCCTTATTCGCATCCATCATATGGTGCATCCCAACCCTATGCCTCTAGGCACTCAACCTTTGAGGTCACCTAGTTAAGTTAGACCCGATGTCGACAGTGGGATATCACAATTATCCGCTCGCACCCTTACCAAGATAGATTAATGCACCTTGCTTTGGCAAGCCCACACTTCATCGATCGAGGCAGGAAGAGTGTCATCCATCGGAAGGCATCCGAACACTTAATATTTGATGAAGGGATTTTAATTTTAATAATAGGTTAACACTTAACCATGATCAACATTTGATCAAGTGCACATCAACAGAAAAACAAGCTTTCTAAAATCCAGATGCATCCCTTATGTGCACAACATAAGACTATCAACCTTTGATAGACTGAAGGGCTAAATCTGGACATTTAGAACTCTTCCAAGTCTTCAGATTTACATGCATTGGACAAAGGCAAAGACAACTCGACTTAAAGCAGTAGACAAGCTCGTCTCTCATTGTTGGATTCAAAATCCAAAACAATACAAGGGTTCATTAACCACTTGATGGACGGTTACTGCTAAGGAGACAACAATTTCTAACAATTAGAAATTACCACAAAATCCCAGACGTTCCTGGCGGGGTTCCAAGGGGCCGCGCCCCTGGCGGGGTCTTAGGGGCAGAGCCCCTAACGGGGTCCAAGGGGCAGCGCCGACCAAAATTTTGAAATCCCACCACCAGAAACCACACAAAATCACATCAAATGTGATATTCCAAGAAGAAATCTTGACATTTAGAACGCTTCCAAATACCTAGATTTGCACGTACTGGAATAACCAAACTTCTGAAACAACATTCATGACCGTAACCTCGCTCTGATACCACTGTTGGGTTTTTCTTGAACCATACATCATATGTAGGCGCAGCGGAAATAAAGAGAAACAACCCAAAAGACTTTGATCGGGCCATGAATATTGAATCAAGAAGTTAACTAAATGCATAAATTACCTTAGTGGAGTTGGATCAAATCCAACCTAGATGCTCCACGAGTTGAGTCTTGTCGTCGGCTATGCGGGATTCCTCACGTAGAATAATGTCTACGTCTCTATAGTGATCCACACGAGCCGGGAGAAGAACGACTGCACCTTGTACTTCCACGAACTGCTAGGTTCGCTCCAGGAAGAACAATCACGATGACGATCGCCGGAGAGGAGGTCGGCGGAGGCGAACTGGGCGGAACTCCTTCCGTCTAGGGTTCGGGCGAGAGCAGAACGCTTCCGTCGGCTGAACTCTTTTCGTCTCTATAAGAACCCTAAAAGAAGATCTATTTATACCCAAAGGATAAACAGGCTTCTAGAAGAATCGCTATCCGCAGACCACACAACAGAATTGGGGTTTCTGTAACAATTCGTCGGGATTCCACGGAACAGCATTCGTCGAGTGTTCACGGAACAATCCGACGAATCCGACGAATCAAATCAGACGGCAACATTTGCCGAGTTAAGGATCTCTGTAACAATTCGTCGGGATTCCACGGAATCATCCGACGAATCACGATGAATCCGACGAATTCTATCCGTGTAAACTCGACGAATTCAGACAGCAACATTTGCTGGACCTCCCCCATTCTATATGGTGATTGGTAACCTTTACCAACACAGTCAATCTTCCATCTTCTCCACATGCTCTTATATGCGACCCTGCAGGCTCATATCGCGTTGGCAGTGACATTACATGTTTGACCAATTCTAGATCACAATGGTAACTCCAACAGTGGATGTTCCGGTATTTTCAGAGTTCCCTGATGTGTTCCCGAGCGATCTCCATGGTGCTCCACCGCAGCGGGAGATAGATTTCACGATTGAGTTGGTGCCAGGCGCTAAGCCTGTGGCCCGCTCGCCGTATCGTATGGCTCCGAAGGAGTTGGCGGAGTTGAAGCTGCAGTTGCAAGATCTGCTTGATCAGGGCTACGTGCGTCCGAGTTCTTCACCTTGGAGTGCACCGGTCCTCTTTGTCAAGAAGAAGGATGGTAGCCTGCGGCTTTGCATCGATTATCGGGAGCTGAACAAGCTGACCGAGAAGAACAAGTATCCTCTTTCGAGGATAGACGACTTGTTCGACCAGCTCATTGGTTCGACAGTATACTCGAAGCTGGACTTGAAGTCCGGCTATTATCAGGTGCGGATCAGGGAGTGCGACATCCCGAAGACTGCCTTCAGTACAAGGTACGGGCAGTATGAGTTCACCATGATGCCGTTTGGGCTGTCTAATGCGCCTTCGGTGTTTATGGACTTGATGCACCGGACTTTCCGAGAGTACCTCGACCGGTTTGTGGTTGTCTTCCTTGACGACATACTGGTCTACTCTCAGTCCGAGGAGGAGCACGGTGATCACCTGCGAGTATTCTTGGAGGTTCTGAGGAGGAACTAGCTGTATGCCAAGTTCTCAAAGTGCGAGTTCTGCCTACCTTCCGTGGCGTTCTTAGGCCATGTGGTTAGTGGAGCGGGTGTGGCGGTAGATCTGGTGAAGGTTGCGGCCATCAGGGAGTGGCCTGTTCTTTCTACTGTAGCGGAGGTCCGTAGCTTTCTCGGGCTGGCCGGCTATTACAGGCGCTTCATGGAGAACTTCTCACGGATCGCGCTGCCTCTTACGACGCTGACACGGAAGATGCAGGAGTTTGCTTGGATGCCCGCGTGTGCGCAGGCTTTCGAGGAGTTGAAGTGGCGGCTTACCACGACTCCGATCTTATGTTTGCCTTGCGGCACGGAGGGCTTTGAGATCTACAACGATGCTTCTGGGAGCGGCCTTGGCTGTGTTCTGCAGCATGGCCATGTAGTAGCGTGCTCTCGCCAGCTGAAGGTGCACGAGCAGAACTATCCGGTCCACGACTTAGAGTTGGCGGCCGTGATATTTGCCCTGAAGCTTTGGCGGCATTATGTGTATGGCGTGAAGATCGATATCTTCACGGACCATAAGAGCCTGACGTACCTTCTGACGCATAAAGGGCTGAATATGCGACAGCAGAGGTGGATGGAGTTCCTTGGGGACTTCAGCTTCGAAATTCATTACACTCCCTGGAAGGGGAATGTTGTCGCGGACGCGCTTAGTCGCAGGGCTCCAGCGCAGGCCAACTAGATTCAGATGCATGATGAGCACCTGATACGTGACCTGGAGGCCTTGGGTATTTCTTGCGTGGAGAAGAGGAGCAGTGTTAATGCTTGCCTCTGTTGGACTGAGGTGCAGTACGATCTCGCAGATAGAGTCCGCCAGGCTTTAGAACTCGATCCGAGTTTAAAGTGCTACGCGGAGGAGGCTGGTGGTTGTCCGGATGCCCAGTTTCAGGTACGTGACGGGTTGCTGTGGAGAGGCGACCATTTGTGCATCCCCAAGGTGGGTGAGCTGCGCGATGAGTTGATGTACGAGGCGCATTGTACCAGGTACTCAGTTCATCCGGGGAGCACGAAGATGTACAAGGACATGAAGATCCTTTTCTGGTGGCCGGGTATGAAGAGGGACATCGCTCACTACGTAGCCAAGTGCCACACTTATGCGCTAGTGAAGGCGGAATGTCAGAAGCCCGGTGGCTTTTTGAAGTCATTACCGGTTCCGGAGTGGAAATTCGATGACGTTTCCATGGATTTCGTGCATGGGCTGCCGAGATCGCAGCATGGGAACGATGCCATCTGGGTAGTCGTAGACCGGCTGACAAAGGTGGCGCACTTTATGTGAAATTTTTTCGAATCTTTATGAAGCAAGCAGGAGCTAGTCAACTTAGAGTTAAAAAATCAAACAACCAGAAGCAAGTGGAGGCAAACAACTGATCTTTATTGATAACAATCTTCAAAATTACAAGGCAAGGCATGCTTGGCGAGACATGATTTCGCCAACACAAACACAAAAGGAAAGATACAAAGTTGAAGATAACTTGAGAACGCTCAGACCGCGCGACCTCCCTGTGATCTCAAAAGACTGCCAGACCGCAGCAACTTGAAGATCACAGAACACCACCAGCTCGCTGATCAAACCGCCCACTTCTTCAAAACTCCTGATTCTCCCAAACTCCAGCACCACAACTCCAAGCCGCAGACCGCCCGAACACTTTCAGAGGAAGAGGTGATCGCTGCTGTCCGCACTATCCGCAGAAGCTGCACAAGAGAAGTTCAATCAGGAGACCGCCCGGTCACATAAACTCAGACCGCAGGAAAGAAGAAAGTTTAGCTTACGCTTGGTGTGTCTATTTGCTGCAACAGTGGCCTCCTATTTATAGGCGCGGGACCTGATCCAGTCACCACCCTATGAGATAGGATCACCACCCCCCAGACCGCGCGACCTGACCGGTCACACTGCGCGATCAGCAACATTACTTCTGCTTCATTTTTGGTGAACCCGCCAGCTTCAATGTCGCCATGAGAGACCGCCACTCTCACAGCAGACCGCGACTCCACAAGGAGCTCGCCAGACCGCCCGAAGCTATCCACCACCTGTGTTCGCACGAGACCGCGAACACAGTCAGTTCACCATCAAACCGCGAACTCCTGTCCGCATGCCGATCTCCTCCTGAGACCGCGAACAGCAACCAGCTCGCATACCAGTCTCCTCCTGAGACCGCGAACTGAGACCGCGCGACTAAGACCCTTAGTCCGTGAATACCCCCAGAAATCCCGGTCAGCTACCAGACCGCATTCAGGAGAGAACCTGGATCAAACTGTGCGGTCACACCAGACCGCCACAACCTTGAAGAGGACAGCACGACACGCGGTCACGCACAGACCGCGCATACCTGAAGACGAATAGCCCGCCACGCGGTCAGAGACTGGCCGCGCGACCTCCATCTTCAGCCGCCTTGAACCCATACCAGCGATCAATCCAGGAGACCGCAGCTAGGCTTAGATCAGCCAAACCGCAGATACAGACCGCTAGGTCGTGCGGTCACGTCAGACCGCCCGACCTCCTCCCAGACCGCCCAGGTCCACAAACCCTCCAAACTTCCACTTCAACAATTTCAACACTCCCCCTTGAAGTGGGAAGTTGAAACTAGCCCCAGTAGGCTCCTTAGCCGTGTGAACGGCCCCTTTGCCAGCGCCTTTGTGAAGATGTCCACGATATTGTCCGCACTCCGCACATGCCCGACCGAAAGAGATCCCTCTAGCACCTTCTCCCGTATGAAGTGATGCTCGATCTCGATATGCTTGGTCCTCGCGTGACAAACTGGATTGGTTACCAGTTTGAGGGCACTCTCATTGTCACCACGTAGCAGAGTCGGCTCCCGAACCTCCTTGTGGACGTCTCCCACCAACCTCCTAAGCCAGATGGCTTCCTGAGCTGCCAAGGCCGAAGCCTTGTATTCTGCTTCCGTGGTGGAGACCGACATGGAATCCTGCTTCTTGCTGCACCATGATATAGCTGTAGGGCCCGCCATGAAGACGAATCCAGACGTCGACTTCCGATCATCCGAATCTCCCCCGTAGTCAGCATCTATGTACCCGTGCACCTTGAAGCCCGCATCTCTCCTATATAGGAGACCCATGTCCTAGGTCGCCTTGACATACTTCAGAATATTCTTGGCTGCTAGCAGATGAGGTACCCGTGGATCCGCCATATACCGACTCACTCTGCCAACTGCATATGCAATATCCGGCCTCATGATCGTCAGATAAATCAAGCTCCCAACTAGAGCTCGGAACACCAACGGATCTTGCATAATCCTCCCCTCATCTTTCCGAAGCTTCATAGCCTTCTCCAGAGGTGTGGAAGTGCACTTCCCTTCCTTCATGCCGAACCGCTCCACGATCCGCTTCGCATATCCGGCTTGGGTCACCAGCACTCCATCTTCCTTCCTCTGCACCTCGAGTCCAAGGAAATGGTGAAGCTCACCTAAGTCCTTCATCTTGAACCTGATAGACAGCTCAGTCCGTAGCTGTGCTACTTCCTCCTTCGAGTTCCCCATCACGATCATATCGTCGACGTACAGCAGCACGATGACTTGAAGCTCCCCGCTCTTCTTGACGAACAAGCTTGAGTCTGAGTCTGAAGCACAAAACCCATAGAATAGGAGATATTCTGCGATCTTCCCGTACCACGCCCTCGGCGCTTGCTTCAACTCATACAGGGCCTTCTTCAGCTTGCAGACATGCTCCGGAAAATCTTCAGACACAAAGTCAGGTGGCTGGACCATGAAGATGTCCTTGTCAATCTCGCCGGACAAGAAGGCGTTCTTGACGTCGAGCTGCCAAATCTCCCATCCACTAAACACCGCCAAGGCAATGATGAACCGAACTGAAGTCATTTTTGCCACCGGACTGAAAGTCTCCTTGTAGTCTTCACCGTACTGCTGCGAGAACCCCCGAGCCACAAGGCGAGCCTTGTATCGCTTGATACTGCCATCAGCTTTCTTCTTGAGCTTGTAGACCCACTTGCATGTCACAGGAGTGATGCCCTCGGGCTTGGGCACAAGAGACCATGTCTCATTCTTCTCGAGAGCTGTCATCTCTTCTTGCATAGCAATGTCCCACTCCTTCACGCCTCTGGCCTTTTCAAAGCTCGACGGCTACCTCTCATCCAAGAGACCAGCGAAGAAACATAAGACGAAGCTCACTGCGTTTCCTCCTGTATAGCGATCAGGGGCAACGATCGCTCGCTTCGACCTCCTCAGCTCCTTCCCCTGAACCGCATTATCTCCAGCTGCTTCTTCCCTAGCTCCTCTTCCAGACGTGCTAGGAGCTTTGCTCCCCCTGCTCCCTGAACCAGAAGCCTCCGTCTCAGAACTAGAAGGAGATGGTCCACCTGGTGACACAGGTAGCTCCACCTGAAGATCCTCCACAGCTTTTTCCGAAACCTCCACCCTGCTCTCCGGTAGCTCCACATCAGAGGACCCCTTGTAAGATGTCACCTCATCGAACACGACGTCGCGAGATACCACAAATCTCCGCATCTCCGGGTCGATGCACTTCCATCCTTTCTTCCACTCATCGTATCCCACGAAGACTAGCTTCCTTGCTTTTGCATCTAGCTTCGTCCGAAGAGCATCTGGAACATGCACGTAGCAGGTGGAACCAAACACCCTAAGGTGTGCCACGCTTGGCTTCTCTTTGAACATCATCTCATGCGGAGTCAACATGTTGATGGGACTCAAAGGAATCCGGTTGATGACGTAGGCAGCACAAGACATTCCCTCCGCCCAGAAGGACTTTGGGATACTCTTGGCATGCATCCAACACTTGCAGGTCTCCGTCAGATGACGGATCTTCCGCTCTGCAACTCAGTTCTGTTGTGGAGTATGTGCATAAGTGAGCTCCCTCCGGATACCTGCCTTCCTGCAAAAACTAGAGAACTCACCAGAGGTGAACTCCCCTCCATTGTCAGTTCTCAGCTTCTTCACCCGCAGGCCAAGCCGGCCCTCCACAAGCTCCTTGAACTCCACAAATTTGGCAAACGCCTCCGCCTTCTCCTTCATGAAATATACCCAGACATATCTGGTGTAATCATCGATCAACACCAGCATATATCTGCTCCCTCCGAGGCTTGGGGTAGCAGTAGGTCCCATCAAGTCACCGTGGATGCACTCCAACGGCACACTACACCTCGTCTGCGACTTGTCAAACGGTAGCCGATGAGACTTGCCGAACTGACAACCCTCGCAAACATGACCTTCTCCGTAGGAGGATAGACTTGGCAGGCCCTTGACCAGACATCTCACCGCCATTGCTTTCAGCTTGTCCATCCCTACGTGCCCCAACCTCTCATGCCATATAACGGCACCATCATTTGTCTTCATCTTGTCAACGTAGGAACTTGTCTATAAAACGAACAAGTCCTTTGCCCGTCTCCCGACATGGACAACCTCGGCCTTTACAGCCTCAAAGTTGCGTAGAAACTTCACTTCTGTTGGGCCGAACAGAACGTGATACCCAGCGTCTACAGCGTTGGTCACGGAGAAGAGATTTTTCCTCATACCGGGCACATGATAGACACTCTTCAAGGTAAGTGGCCCTCTATCACTGCCCAAGGAAACAACCCCCACCTTCTCCACTGGATGTACAGTATTATCAGCAGTAATGATTGCATTGTTACCTGTATAGGGTTGTGCAGAAGAAAGCTTGGTCTCGTCTCCGGTGAGGTGATGACCACACCCCGAGTCCACGATCTAGTCCTCCAGATAGTTGATAGGAGCAGAAGATCCAACAGAAGCCGAGAAGGCTCCTCCCCAACCTCCTTGAATGTGCCTGGCCTCGGCTTCCTCCGTCTCCGCAGCATGCCCAGCTTGGGTGACCACCTTGCAATCCTTCCTGATGTGGCCATACTTGCCACACTTGAAGCACTTCGGACCTTCACCCTTCTTCTTCCCGTCAGCCTTGGGAGCATACCCCCTTTCCTGCTGCCCAGAAGTTGAAGGCCCATAGCCTCCTCCAGCGGTCTTCTTCTTCTTATCCCACTTCTTCTTCTTTCCCGAGAAGAGCACTTCGCCATCTCCCCCAGCCACTGACACCCCCGCCATCTGCCTTGCCAAACTTTCTTGCGATGCAAGCAAGTTCTCCAGCTCCAACAAAGACGGCTGATTTGCCCATCCCTGCACCGACATCACAAAGGCAACATATACCTTCCGCAGGCCGCGGATGATGTGCCTCTTCAGCTTCGCCTCAGAGATAGGCTCATCAGGGTCCAATGCTGAGATTTCAGCGCACAAGTTCTTCAGCTTCAGAAAGAAAGTGGATATAGAAAGATCGCCCTAAGCCGACCTTGCCAGCTCATTCTCCAAGAACTGCAGCCTCGCTACATTCTTCTTGTTAAACAGCCCATCCAGGGCTCTCCAGATCTCCGCAGCTGATCCACACCCCAAGATGTGATCAAATAGGTCAGGTGAGATTGCCCTTTTCAGAGTGAACTCTGCCTTCGCATTCGTCCTCCTCCAAGTTCTCACCTCAGCCCCATTATCCCCTTCCGGAACAAATTCCTGCGTCTGATCTCCTCCAACAACTTCCCAGAGGTCCTCACCTACAAGATAGCTTTGCATACACGACTTCCACTTCTTGAAGTTAGTCGATGTAAGCACCTCAATCCCAAGACCCTTTGCAAATCCACCTTCCATTGTTCTTCCACTGGTTCCTTCTTCACAAAGGCGATGGCTACTCTAAGTTACTCACTGCTCAACCACTCCAACCTAGCTCTGATGCCATGTGAAATTTTTTTCGAATCTTTATGGAGCAAGCAGGAGCTAGTCAACTTAGAGTTAAAAAATCAAACAACCAGAAGCAAGTGGAGGCAAACAACTGATCTTTATTGATAACAATCTTCAAAATTACAAGGCAAGGCATGCTTGGCGAGACATGATTCGCCAACACAAACACAAAAGGAAAGATACAAAGTTGAAGATAACTTGAGACCGCTCAGACTGCGCGACCTCCCTGTGATCTCAAAAGATTGCCAGACCGCAGCAACTTGACGATCACAGAACACCACCAGCTCGCTGATCAAACTGCCCACTTCTTCAGAACTCCTGATTCTCCCGAACTCCAGCACCACAACTCCAATCCGCAAACCGCCCGAACACTTTCAGAGGAAGAGGTGATCGCTGCTGTCCGCACTATCCGCAGAAGCTGTACAAGAGAAGTTCAATCAGGAGACCGCCCGGTCACATAAACTCAGACCGCAGGAAACAAGAAAGTTTAGCTTACGTTTGGTGTGTCTATTTGCTGCAACAGTGGCCTCCTATTTATAGGCGCGGGACCTGATCCAGTCACCACCCTATGAGATAGGATCACCACCCCCCAGACCGCGCGACCTGACCGGTCACACTGCGCGATTAGCAACATTACTTCTGCTTCATTTTTGGTGAACCCGCCAGCTTCAATGTCGCCATGAGAGACCGCCACTCTCACAGCAGACCGCGACTCCACAAGGAGCTCGCCAGACCGCCCGAAGCTATTCACCACCTGTGTTCGCACGAGACCGCAAACACAGTCAGTTCGCCATCAGACCACGAACTCCTGTCCGCATGCCGATCTCCTCCTGAGACCGCGAATAGCAACCAGCTCGCATACCAGTCTCCTCCTGAGACCGTGAACTGAGACCGCGCGACTAACACCCTTAGTCCGCGAATACCCCCAGAAAGCCCGTTCAGCTACCAGACCACATTCAGGAGAGAACCTGGATCAAACTGTGCGGTCACACCAGACCGCCACAGCCTTGAAGAGGACAGCACGACACGCGGTCACGCACAGACCGCGCATACCTGAAGACGAACAGCCCGCCACGCGGTCAGAGACAGGTCGCGCGACCTCCATCTTCAGCCGCCTCGAACCCATACCAGCGATCAAGCCAGGAGATCGCAGCTAGGCTTAGATCAGCCAAACCGCAGATGCAGACCGCCAGGTCGTGCGGTCACGTCAGACCGCCCGACCTCCTCCCAGACCGCCCAGGTCCACAAACCCTCCAAACTTCCACTTCAACAATTTCAACACTTTATCCCCAACCGGAGGGATGACTCGGTGGAGTTGTTGGCGAAGATGTATGTTGATACAATAGTACGATTGCACTGTGTGCCCCGTAGCATCGTCAGTGATCGAGATGGATGCTTTACTTCGAGTGACTGGAGGCTAGTCAACCGTCTATTGGGTATGAAACTGCAGTTTAGCACGGCCTTTCATCCTTAGACGGATGGCCAAACTGAGCGTACCAATAGGACGATGGAGGACATGCTCTGGATATGCGTCCTGGATTTCGACAAGGGGTGGGAAGATTACCTCTTTCTTGTTGAGTTCGCGTACAACAACAGCTACCAGGCGAGTATTCAGATGGCGCCTTTCGAGGCCCTCTATGGCAGGAAGTGCCGCACTCCCTTAGCTTGGGCGGAAACGGGCGAGATGAAGCTCTTCAAGAGGAAAGACGTCGAAGAGGCGACTTCGATGGTACGTATGATCCGGGAGAGGCTTTTGGTTAGGCAGGATAGGCAGGTGAAGTACTATAATGCGAAGCACCGCAACGTCCAGTTCGCCGTTGGCGATTGGGTTTACTTGAAGATCAGGCCGTTCAAGGGTGTATCCAGGATTCGACGCTTGAAAAAGCTGAGTCCGAGATACCTTGGACCGTTTGAGATCATCGAGCGCGTCGGTGAGGCGACTTATTGGCTTGCACTATCGGCGGAACTGAGCGGGCTACACGATGTATTCCACATCTCTGTGTTGCGGAAGGCAGTGCAAGAGCCTACGCATATGGTCGCGGCGGATCAGGTGCCCGTGGATAGTGGGCTTAAGACGGCGGTCAGGCCCGTTAGCATCGAGGATGCTGAGGTGCGTCAGTTGCGGAACAGGGTGATCCGTATGGTAAAGGTCCATTGGGACAACTGCGGTCGTGAGGAACTCTCATGGGAGCGTGAGCAGACCATGATGGAGGAGTTCCCCGAGCTGTTTCGGTGACGTTTATCTCTCTTTTTCCCCTTTTTGTAAAGACCTTTTTGGATATTTATATATGCCTGTTTTTACAAATTTCGGGACGAAATTTTTATAAGGAGGGGAGAGTTGTAACACCCCAAAAGTTCGAAGCGGATATGGGCTGCTGGGAGCTAGCGCAAGAGGTAGTGCTACCGCCTGGCGCTAGCCATCTCGACGGTTGCTAGCATCGGGATGGAAGCCGCTAGCATCGAGATGGGAGCTAGCGCAGGCGGTAGTGCTACCGACTGGCGCTAGCCATCTCGACGGTTGCTAGCGTCGAGACGGAAGCCACTAGCGTCGAGACGGAAGCCACTAGCGTCGAGATGGGAGCTAGCGCAGGCGATAGTGCTACCGCCTGGCGCAAGCCATCTCAATGGTTGCTAGCGTCGAGACGGAGGCCTTAAGCGTCGACAGCCGCTAGCGTCAAGATGGAAGCTAGCGCAGGCGCTAGCGCGCGACTCAGACCCGTGATTTGGAATCGTGGGCATTTATGGGACATTGACTTTGGGGCCTTGTTTTGGACAGAGGTGCCCGAGATGTGGCCTTAGAAGGCCGAAAGGCTCTTGGATTCCTTTACTCTCTAAGTGTTTTAATTAAGAGAGAGGGAGAGCCTTGGAGAAGATGATGAATAGGGTTTTCCAACCCTAGAGCTCATCTTTGGTGGAGGTTTCCTACACTGAATCCCGATCCGTTGGTGGCTACGCATAGAGGACGGCAAGACGCTCCTTTCCATCCATACCAAAAATCAAGCTATGGCCTCGAAGCGACGTCAAAGGGTAACGATCCTTTCTACCCTCTTTTGGACATGTGTTAGTCCATTTCGGTGCATCTTTGAGGTCCCTACCCAAAA
Organism: Dactylorhiza incarnata; assembly: GCA_033032865.1. Classification (NCBI taxonomy): domain Eukaryota; kingdom Viridiplantae; phylum Streptophyta; class Magnoliopsida; order Asparagales; family Orchidaceae; genus Dactylorhiza; species Dactylorhiza incarnata. Next base: position 2,413,979 of record JAWHQI010000224.1, read on the forward strand.
GGGTGAGGCCGCGACCTCCGACGGGTGGATTCATGTTATCCCCGTCAGATCTTGCATACTGTAGAGTCCATGCGTGGAATGGATGTAGGCGCGCTGTGTGAAGCCCATCCGAGACGGTTCGTCCGGATTGGTGATTCTTTTTGATATTATGCGTGTCGGGGAAAACTCTGTGTTGATATCCTGCTTTGTAGGACTACAGGGTGCTACTGCATGCGCAGCAACGCCTGTGGGTGTGCCCCGGGAAGCACCCGAAGTTAGAAGCAGAAATGGAGTTCTGTTCACTACCGCTGGCGCTAGTGTTAGCGCCGGGTGGTAGCTCCCAGACTTGGTTCTGGTGATTTTGTGCGTTCTGAGGCAGTGGGAGTGCCACTGCATGTGCAGCAATGCTTGGGGGTGTGCCCCGGGGAGCACCCACAGCTAGAAGCCAAGGTGGGGTTTCTGTGCGCTATCGCCAGGCGTTAGCGTTAACGCCGGCGATAGCTCCCAGACTGAGTTCTGGTGATGTTGTTGTGCCCACCTGTTGAAAGGACCTGAGTCCTATGTGCCCGACCTGTGAGGGTGTCCTGGTGGATGACTTAGCAGCCCGTAGAGCCGGCTAATTGAGAATACCTGGGCTGAGGGGACGCCATACCCACTTTTCATGTTGTACAACGAGAGCTGTGAACAATGGGCATTTGGCAAACCTGAAACCGCACCACTACAACACCTGATTAGTAAGTCTCATACAGCATGTCGGGAAGCAATGGGAAAGAGTCTTTGGACTACGAGATGTTCACAATTAAAGCACAGGAGAGCCCTGGTATTCGGGTCACAGACTTTAGCCTCGAAGGGCAAAGCCATCACGAGTGGATGGTGGTGGAAGGCGGAGTACACCAAAGAGTGCCTGAGAGCACGAGACGTGTGTAACACCCCAAAGATCGTGGTTCAGCGAGGTAGGCGAAATGGTAGGGTTGCGCTCGGGATAGGCTCAAGATTCCAGATCAGGTCAATGCGCACGACCATTGTCCTCTTCGCGCACGACCAGTGATCGTGCGCCAACGATCGTGCGCAACCCGCAAAGAATCGGAGTTCTGTCTTGGCTTATGCGCACGACCATTGTCCTCTTCGCGCACGACCAGTGATCGTGCGCCAGCGATCGTGCGTTAATTCAGAAGAGAATCGAGTTCTGTCTCGGACAGTGCGCACGACCATTTCCCTCTTCGCGCACGACCAGTGATCGTGCGCCAGCGATCGTGCGCCCTGTTTATTCTGTTCCGCGATTTTGAGCGGAGAAGAAGATCGGACCGTCCAAATCTTCTGGGATTTGATCCAACGGCTAGGTTTGGTTGCGGGAGACCTTTAGGGCTGATGAGAGGGGGTTAAACCTCATATTCTCTAAGTCATTCTCTCTCCAAACCCTAGAGAAAGAAGGAGGAGCCAAGGAAGAAGAAGGGAGATTCCGCCATTGACGGAGCTCCGGAGCTCCGTTTCGCGAACCGTTTCCAGATCTGGAGAGTGCAGCCCGGTGCGGTCATTCCCCTCCGTCTAGAATCTTAGAACCATGGCGAAAAAGAACGCTCCTAGGGTAACGATTTCTTCTCCCGTTGTTTGGACTTGTCTTTTGTCCTCTCCTTCGTTTCTCTATGCTTGCATGAGGGATCCCTTTCACCAAATGGGTGAAGTGTAGGATTCCCTCAAGTTCTCCGGAACTCCGGGTCGATTGTGTCCGTCCCCGGCATATTGCATGTAGAAAATCCGGTAGTCGTGCAGATTTAGGCATTTTGTGTGAAGCCTATTCGTGGCCGTGAGCCCGAATCGGTGATGCTTGGATTGCGACGTTGCATTTAGGTTAAGCCTAGAATGCGTGCCGGAGAATGACTCCGTGAAATCATCTATAGTAGTGCGGGATTTAAGTGTAGGCATCTTGTGAAGATCCTAACGAAAGCCCCATGCTTTGAGATTGGATGAAGGCAAACCTTCACCGCGAAATTGATGCGGAGCGTATTTTAACTCCCCTTTTTGAGTATTTGTGAAGCCTAGATCCTTGTGAAGGGATTAGGTGCGTAGCTTATATTTGTGTAGCACTTGAAGGTGCTAAACCCTTACGGGCTGAGGCGAAGCCGTACCCGCATCGTGCGACAGATCGCGACGATTAGAGCACGGGCAAAGCTAAACCGAACCCGTTTCCATGCAGATCGGTAAGAGGACCCTACCTCATGTAGCCGTGTGATCATGGGAGAGGTCGTGGAAGGTGGTTTACCTAGACCGACCAAAAGCTCTTTTTCCCACATAAGGCGATGGCCCTTACGGTGGAGTGTTTGTGGAATTGATGTTGTTAGCCTCATGCGGTTGTTTAGGCGGTTGCGGGGAACCTTCGGGTGAACCCAACCAACATCATGTGCATACCTAGGTTCCCTCCTTTTTGATGCTCAACCTAGAAGATTGAATGTGCTTGAAACCTCACCTTGTGTAGTTGCACTTTCTTTATTTTAGTACTTGTGCTAGTGTGGCTTGCTTGCAGGGTAGAATCTCCGCCACCCCGGGTAAGGGGTGGGGTCGTTATAATTTGGTCAGCTGTGCTGACCGTTACCTTGTTTGCCACCGCTTGGTGGAATGTTCTAATAAAGGTGCAGGTGAGCCTAGCGGGAAATAGCGGGCGGTGGCCCCTTTTGCTGAGTTGGCCCTTGAAGGCCAGCCTCCTTTTTAGCTTTCTCATGTATTGCCGGCCTGCGTGCCGATGTATGTTTTGGAGTTTTGGTACATTTGCTAAATGTAAGGCCTTAAGGCCATAACTCGCTTTCTTGGTTTCATTCCTATAATAGTGGACAATTCTAATGGAAATGTTAAATCTTTATGCTTCCGCTAGTGTTTAGTATACTCTGTTGTAGTTTCTTTCTGTTTATCACCTTTTGACTCCTAGCTAGTGTGGTTAGTATGGCGTGGGGTCCCGGCCGAACCTACTGTTATATTATTCGTACTGGCAGGGCGTTACAATTTGGTATCAGACTTAAGGCGTCGATCCGTAGTTTAGCGAATTCGGGACGAATTCCTTTTAAGGGGTGGTGTGCACGGGATGTGCATTCACCTAAAACGACAAAAACTAATAAGAATGTCCACTTAGGAATGGGAAAACACACTTGTTTGCAGAACCTGAGCGTTCCATGATTGTTGTTTGCTATGTTTTCAGTCACTAAATTGTGTCTTACACGATTATAGTCGACTAGAAGTGGTGCGGGGCCGTCCCAACCCCGTAACACCGCTGAAAGTAGTGGGTCGGCTGAAGTGCCAGCGACCACTCCTCCTGCTGAGATGATCAGGTTAATCGCAGAAGCTGTCTTCGCGATGATCAATGCTCAACCGCAAAGGCTTGCACAGCCTGCTACGCCTAATACAGATGCGGCCCCGGTGATCGAACCTGCAGTGGAACCTGCGGCGGTGCAAAGGGTGGAGCATCCGGTAGAGCGTGTAGTTGTTGCGCGAGCACGTGATCAACAGCTGCAACACTTTCTAAGCTTCCATCCTCCAACTTTCTCGGGGACCGGATCCCCAACGGAGGCGGAGGACTGGCTGTCAACGGTTAGGAAAATTCTTAGGGAGACAGCAACAGAAGAAGTTATGATGGTCACTTTAGCCACCTTCCTCCTTAACGGAGAGGCAGAGCGTTGGTGGGCTGAACAGGAAGTGCACAAGTTCGGAGGTAGGGAGATTACCGAGATCACGATAGCGGAGTTCTCAAAGTCTTTTCTTCAAAGGTATATTCCTTCTGCCCAACGCATTGCGTTGCAGAACCAGTTTCTGAAGTTAACTCAAGGCGACAGCTCAGTGGATGAGTACTTGCACGAGTTCACTAAACTGGGTCATTATGCGGGGCCTATGATGGAAGACGAAGAGACAAAGACGAACAAGTTCTACGAAGGTCTTCGGGACGAGTTGAGGCTGCTCCTTGCAGGCCCAATGACGTTAGGTTTCCAAGTGATGGTCCAAACTACCAGATCCCTAGAGTTGGACATGAAGAGGGTACAAGCAAAAGCCATGGCAAAGAAACCTGAGTTTCATGTGCCGGTCTCTCAGTCTAAGACAGAATTCAGAAAGAACAAAAGGAAGTTCAAACCGGCGGAGCAAACCCGCTCAAATGTTTCGGGAGCAACGACAGTGCGGAGCCCTATCACGTGTTTCACCTGCGGGAAGGTGGGACACAAGGCCGCAGTGTGTCGAAGTGGTCCCCCGAAGACAGAGAATCGAGCTTTGGACTATGCTCGAGCTGCGGAAAAGGGTAAAGCTGCGGAGTCTTCGGCTTCCCAGCACATTACTCCGACTCAGCCGAGAGTCTACTCGCTTGGCTAGCAAGAAGCCATACGACAAGCTGATGTTGTCACAGGTATGAATTAAAAATTAGCTTTTACATAGCTATTTGTGATTATACCGTTATGCAACTGTATGTTTCTTTTTTTGTGTGCAATTAGGCTTTGTCCTAATTCTCAACTATCCGGCGAGAGCTCTATTTGATACGGGTGCATCACACTCTTTTCTGTCTGAGGACTTCGTGGTGCGAATCGGAGTGCCATCTACCTTCGTAGAGGATAGATTGGAAGTAGTGCTACCCAATGGATCTCGCATGTCTGCGGATAGGAAGAGCCGTGTGAAGGTGCGGATCGGAAATCAAGATTTCAATTTGGAAGCATCGTTGTTGCCGTTAGCTTATTTCGATGTGATCTTCGGCATGGACTGGCTCTCGGAGCAGCGTGCATGCATAGATTGCAATTCTAAGGAGATCACTTTGGGAAGGAACGCCGATGGAGAAACCACGTTTGCCGGTATGCGAGGAGCGAGCAAGACGCTGATGTCTGCTCTCCAAGTGGTTAAGGCGGTGAGAAAAGGCGCCGAGTTGTTCTTCACCTTGTTGGAGGCTTCGGAGCCAAAGCCCAGGTTATGTGATGTCCCAGTTGTAGCGGAGTACGCCGACGTGTTTCCTAACGAACTCCCTGGGGCTCCGCCTCAGCGAGAGATCGATTTCTGTATCGAGTTGGTGCCAGGTGCCAAACCTGTGGCCCGCTCACCGTACCGGATAGCGCCAAAGGAATTGGCAGAGCTGAAGGTTCAATTGCAAGAGCTGCTAGAGCAAGGCTACGTACGTCCAAGTTCTTCGCCTTGGAGTGCACCGGTCCTCTTTGTGAAAAAGAAGGACGGGAGCTTGCGTCTTTGTATCGATTATCGAGAGCTAAACAAGTTGACCGAGAAGAACCGATATCCGATTCCAAGAATCGATGATCTCTTCGACCAGCTGGTTGGGTCGACGGTATACTCCAAACTGGACCTAAGGTCCGGCTATTACCAACTGCGGATAAGGGAATGTGACATTCCAAAAACAGTGTTCAGTACCCGCTTTGGGCACTATGAGTTCACGGTGATGCCGTTCGGTCTGTCCAATGCACCATCGGTATTCATGGACTTAATGAACAGGACGTTCCGTGAGTATTTGGATCAATTTGTGATCGTCTTTATCGACGACATTTTTGTATACTCTCAATCGGAAGAGGAGCATGTAGGGCATCTGCACGCCGTTCTGAGCACCTTGAGGAAGAGTCAGCTATATGCCAAGTTCTCCAAGTGCGAGTTTTGGCTACCGTCAGTAGCATTCCTTGGCCACGTCGTTAGTGGAGATGGAATTGCGGTTGATCCGTCGAAGATAGAAGCGACCCGAGCCTGGCCTTTGTTGAATAACGTAGCGGAAGTCCGAAGTTTCTTAGGACTTGCCGGCTATTATAGGCGCTTTGTGGAAAACTTCTCGAGGATTGCACTTCCTCTCACTAAATTGACTAGGAAAGATCATAAGTTCGTTTGGTCGCCCGAGTGCGCACGAGCTTTTGAAGAACTGAAGAGTCGTCTGACCACGGCGCCCATTCTATGCTCGCCTTGTGGTACGGAAGGCTACGAAATCTATAGCGACGCCTCGGGGAGTGGTTTGGGTTGTGTCCTAGTGCAGTTCGGTAAGGTAATTGCCTACGGCTCCCGGCAGTTGAAGGTTCATAAGAGGAATTACCTGGTCCATGATTTGGAGCTAGCGACCGTGGTATTTGCTCTTAAGCTTTGGAGGCATTATTTGTATGGCGTGAAGATCGACATCTTTACCGACCACAAGAGCCTCAAGTACTTGCTAGATCAAAGGGAGTTGAATATGCGACAGAGGAGGTGGTTGGAGTTCCTTGGGGACTACACCTTCGACATCAAATATACTCCTAGAAAGGGAAATGTAGTTGCGGACGCGTTGAGTCGTCGGGCTCCCGCTCAAGCAAATTGGATTTTGATGCACGATGAGCGTCTAATCCGTGAGCTGGAAGAAATGGAGATCATTTGCGTTGATCGAAGAGCGTCTACTTCAGCATGCTTGAACTGGACGGAGGTTCAATACCACCTTGCCGACCGAGTTCGACAGGCATTGGAGCTGGATGAGAGCATGAAACGCTACAAAGCGGAAACCGTTGACGGGTTGAACGCTGATTTCTCTTTCGAAGATGGCCTTATGTGGAAGAATGGCAGATTGTGCGTCCCAAACGTTGGTACTCTACGGGAGGAATTGATGTACGAGGCTCATCATACCAAGTACTCTATCCACCCGGGGAGCACGAAAATGTACATGGACATGAATAAACTTTTCTGGTGGCCGGGTATGAAGAAGGACATTTCCCTCTACGTGGCCAAGTGCAACACTTGCGCGTTGGTGAAGGTGGAATGTCAACGTCCCGGTGGATTTTTGAAGTCCTTGCCGATTTCGGAATGGAAGTTTGACGATATTTCGATGGATTTCGTGCACGGATTGCCGAGATCGCAGCATGGAAACGACGCCATCTGGGTGATCGTGGACAGACTGACAAAAGTATCGCATTTTATTCCGAACCGGAAGGATGATTCTGTAGAAAAGCTAGCGAAGCTCTATGTCGATAGTATTGTGCGGCTGCACGGTGTCCCTCGTAGCATCGTCAGCGATCGTGACGGGCGTTTCACATCGAAAGATTGGAGGCTCATCCATGAACTGTTGGGCACTAAATTGAAATTCAGCACGGCCTTCCACCCGCAAACGGACGGACAGATCGAGAGGACCAACAGGACTATGGAGGATATGCTCCGAATGTGCGCTCTAGATTCTGGAAAGAAGTGGGAAGATCATCTATATGATCGAATTCGCCTACAATAATAGCTACCAAGCCAGTATAAAGATGGCTCCTTTCGAGGCCCTCTATGGTAAGAAGTGTCGTACGCCGTTATCTTGGGCAGAAACGTGCGATACTAAGCTATTAAAGCGAAAGGTTGTTGAGGAAGCAACTTCGACGATCCGAACTATTCGGCAAAGGCTATTGATTGCCCAGGACAGGCAAGCAAAGTATTACAACGCCAAGCATAGGAACTTAGAGTTCGCCGTCGGCGACCGGGTTTACTTGAAGATCAAACCGTTCAAAGGGGTATCAAGGATCCGACGCTTGAAAAAGCTCAGTCCAAGGTACTTAGGACCGTTTGAGATTGTGGAACGTGTTGGTGATGCGGCTTATCGGCTTGCACTATCTGCAGAGCTGAGCGGTCTGCACGACGTGTTTCACATTTCAGTTCTGAGGAAGGCAGTGCAAGAGCCTACTCATATCGTTGCGGTCGGCAGAGTGTTGGTGGATAGTGGGTTGTCGACGAAAGTCAAACCCTTACGCATCGAGGATACCGAGGTAAAGCAGTTGCGGAACAAGTCCATTCGGATGGTAATGGTCCGGTGGGATAATTGCGGCCGAGAGGAGCTAACTTGGGAGAGAGAGCAAGCGATGCTTGCGGAGTACCCCGAGCTATTTCCCTCAGGTAAATTTTCTTTAAAAACTGTAATTTCCTGCTATTACTGTTTTCGAAATTTCGGGACGAAACTCTTTTAAGGGGGGTGGAGTTGTAACACCCCAAAGATCGTGGTTCAGCGAGGTAGGCGAAATGGTAGGGTTGCGCTCGGGATAGGCTCAAGATTCCAGATCAGGTCAATGCGCAAGACCATTGTCCTCTTCGCGCATGACCAGTGATCGTGCGCCAACGATCGTGCGCAACCCGCAAAGAATCCGAGTTCTGTCTTGGCTTATGCGCACGACCATTGTCCTCTTCGCGCACGACCAGTGATCGTGTGCAAGCGATCGTGCGTTAATTCAGAAGAGAATCGAGTTCTGTCTCGGACAGTGCGCACGACCATTTCCCTCTTCGCGCACGACCAGTGATCGTGCGCCAGCGATCGTGCGCCCTGTTTATTCTGTTCCGCGATTTTGAGCGGAGAAGAAGATCGGACCGTCCAAATCTTTTGGGATTTGATCCAACGGCTAGGTTTGGTTGCGGGAGACCTTTAGGGCTGATGAGAGGGGGTTAAACCTCATATTCTCTAAGTCATTCTCTCTCCAAACCCTAGAGAAAGAAGGAGGAGCCAAGGAAGAAGAAGGGAGATTCCGCCATTGACGGAGCTCCGGAGCTCCGTTTCGCGAACCGTTTCAAGATCTGGAGAGTGCAGCCCGGTGCGGTCATTCCCCTCCGTCTAGAATCTCGGATCCATGGCGAAAAAGAACGCTCCTAGGGTAACGATTTCTTCTCCCGTTGTTTGGACTTGTCTTTTGCCCTCTCCTTCGTTTCTCTATGCTTGCATGAGGGATCCCTTTCACCAAATGGGTGAAGTGTAGGATTCCCTCAAGTTCTCCGGAACTCCGGGTCGATTGTGTCCGTCCCCGGCATATTGCATATAGAAAATCCGGTAGTCGTGCGTATTTAGGCATTTTGTGTGAAGCCTATTCGTGGCCGTGAGCCCGAATCGGTGATGCTTGGATTGCGACGTTGCATTTAGGTTAAGCCTAGAATGCGTGCCGGAGAATGACTCCGTGAAATCATCTATTGTAGTGCGGGATTTAAGTGTAGGCGTCTTGTGAAGATCCTAACGAAAGCCCCATGCTTTGAGATTGGATGAAGGCAAACCTTCACCGCGAAATTGATGCGAAGCGTATTTTAACTCCCCTTTTTGAGTATTTGTGAAGCCTAGATCCTTGTGAAGGGATTAGGTGCGTAGCTTATATTTGTGTAGCACTTGAAGGTGCTAAACCCTTACGGGCCGAGGCGAAGCCGTACCCGCGTTGTGCGACAGATCGCGACGATTAGAGCACGGGCAAAGCTAAACCGAACCCGTTTCCATGCAGATCGGTAAGAGGTCCCTACCTCATGTAGCCGTGTGATCATGGGAGAGGTCGTGGAAGGTGGTTTACCTAGACCGACCAAAAGCTCTTTTTCCCACATAAGGCGATGGCCCTTACGGTGGAGTGTTTGTGGAATTGATGTTGTTAGCCTCATGCGGTTGTTTAGGCGGTTGCGGGGAACCTTCGGGTGAACCCAACCAACATCATGTGCATACCTAGGTTCCCTCCTTTTTGATGCTCAACCTAGAAGATTGAATGTGCTTGAAACCTCACCTTGTGTAGTTGCACTTTCTTTATTTTAGTACTTGTGCTAGTGTGGCTTGCTTGCAGGGTAGAATCTCCGCCACCCCGGGTAAGGGGTGGGGTCGTTATAATTTGGTCAGCTGTGCTGACCGTTACCTTGTTTGCCACCGCTTGGTGGAATGTTCTAATAAAGGTGCAGGTGAGCCTAGCGGGAAATAGCGGGCGGTGGCCCCTTTTGCTGAGTTGGCCCTTGAAGGCCAGCCTCCTTTTTAGCTTTCTCATGTATTGCCGGCCTGCGTGCCGATGTATGTTTTGGAGTTTTGGTACATTTGCTAAATGTAAGGCCTTAAGGCCATAACTCGCTTTCTTGGTTTCATTCCTATAATAGTGGACAATTCTAATGGAAATGTTAAATCTTTATGCTTCCGCTAGTGTTTAGTATACTCTGTTGTAGTTTCTTTCTGTTTATCACCTTTTAACTCCTAGCTAGTGTGGTTAGTATGGCGTGGGGTCCCGGCCGGACCTACTGTTATATTATTCATACTGGCAGGGCGTTACAACGTGGAGGCCTTTCCCACGTTTGTGATTGATGCATATGTATGAATTGTTGTGGTCCGTGTCAGCCGCTTCATTCTGTTATATATATATGCTGTGATGCTCTTGCAGGGACGGGAAACTTCCACACCCTCGAAGGGGTGGGGTCGTTATAATTTGGTCAGCCGTAGCTGACCGTTGCCCGGTTTTGCCACCGTTTTTGGTGGGCTTGTTGTACAGGTGCTGGACCGAGTGGGAACATAGTGGGCTGAAGCCCCTGCGTTACTGCGGCCCTTGAAGGCCTTTTTGATGTTCTCTTGTTTCATGTATGGCCAGCCTGCGCGCCGATGTTGGTAATTTGTAAGGCCGTTGTGCCTAAATTTTGTTTTATAAGACATTTCATTCCAAGTAATAGAAGTGGACATACCCGGGTTCGGGTTTTGTGATTTATATGTCTTGTCTCTCTCTTTTGCTTCCGCATAGAATGCTCTGAGTTAGGTTCGTTGTTTAGAGTCGTTCGATATTTCAATTAAGTGACGTTCCCGTTTGTTTTGTAGTATATGGCGTGGGGCCCCGACCGGACCTGCTGTTATATGCTCCCGAACGGATGGGGATGTTACATTTCGCAAATATGAGTCCAGCGAGTAAAGCTTCATATTCTGCTTGGTTGTTCGTTGTTGGAAAATAGAACTTCAACGCCTGATCTAATCCAACCCCATTTGGGTTAATTAAAATAACTCCTGCCCCGGAAGAATTTCTTCCTGAAGCTCCATCAACAAAAATTGTCCAAGCAAGAGGCATTCCAACCTCCTTTTCTGAGCTAGCTTCCCTTGCATCGATCATGAAATCCGCTAGTACCTGAGTTTTGATTGCTACTCTGGGCTATAAGAGAGATTGAATTCACTGAGCTCTATAGCCCATTTTGCTAATCTTCCAGAGTGTTCTGGCTCCTCTAAGACATTCTTTAATGGAAGATCGAAGACAACTTGGATTAAATGGGCTTGGAAATAAGGTCTTAGACTTCGTGCTGAAGTTACGAGCATTAGGGCCAGCTTCTCAAGAATTGGATACCGAGTTTCCGCATCCTTCAAAATCCTGCTCACATAATAGACTGAAAACTGCCTCTTCTTCTCTTCCCTGACCAGCACTGAACTGATGGCATCAGAGCCAACTCCAAGATATAGGAAAAGATCTTCTCCCTCTCTTGGGCTCTGGAGCAAGGGAGTTGGCATCAACTGCTTTTTGAGCTAATTGAAAGCATCATCACACTCCTTTGTCCACTCAAACTTAGCTGCTCTATGGAGAGTCTTAATGAAAGGAGCACTTTTATCTCCTGGGTAAGGGATAAAATGGCTCAGGCCTGCCATCCTTCCTCCTAACTGCTGAACTTCTTTGGGAGATTTAGGAGGTGACATCTCTAGGATGGCTTTCACCTTATAGGGATTCCCTTCCAACCCCTCCGGAGTGAGGAGATGGCTGAGAAACCTCCCTTTGCTAGCTCCAAGAACACACTTTAATGGATTCAACCTCATGTTAAAGGACCGGAGGGTTGCAAACATCTCTGTGAGATCATTAAGATGAGCTGAATAGAACTTGCTTTTTATGTGGTCATCGACATAGACCTCTAAATTTCTTCTATTTTGATTTTACAGATGGTGTCGATCATTTTTTGATAAGTCGCACCTGCATTTTTTAACCCAAAAGGCGTTACGAGATAGCAAAAACAACCATCATTCGTGATGAATGAGGTGTGAGGAATATCGGGCTTGTGCATTTGTATTTGGTGATATCCCAAGAATGCATCCAAGAAACTCAGACAAGAATACCCAACCGCGGAGTCAACTAAAGAATCTATCTGAGGCAGGGGTAACAATCTTTGGGACACACTTTATTGAGCTTGGTAAAATCTACACATGCCCCATTTCCCACCAGCCTTTTTAACCATTACAACATTCGATACCCAATCTGGGTATTGAATCTCCTGAATGAATTTGGACTTCAGCAGCTTCTCTACCTCCTCCCGAATCGGCTAAGCAAGGGTCTCCGCCACTGCTCTTTTCTTTTGCTTGATTGGGTTGAAGTTGGGATAGATGTTGAGGTGATGGCAAGCAACATCTGGATCAACTCCTGACATGTCTTCTACTAACCAAGCGAAGACATCTAGGTTCTTCAGAAGGCAGGAGATGAGCTGACTCTTGTGAGCTTTAGGAAATTCAACATTGATTGAGAGCTTCTTTCTCTCATCTTCCTTGCTAATGGGTACGAATTGAGTTGCTTGGGCAGGTTCCAAGCAAACTCCATCTCTTGCATCCTCCTCTTCAATATCTTCTACTACTTTGGCTTGGTCAGAAACTTGAGATGCTGAGGAGATCTTAGCTACCTGAAGAGGATATAACTCGATCATGTTGACCATTCTAACATAGCATTCTCAGGCTTTCCTCGGATTGCTCCTTATCTGGTACTGCTTGCCTTTTAAAGCAAACTTTACAGACTGATGGTAGGTTGAAACTACTGCTTGATATTCATTCAGCACCGACCTCCCAAAGATTGTGTTGTAGCTGCTCGGAGTTTCAATGACTATGAACTTTACTAGCTTTACAATACCTCCTAGTGTCACTGAGAGAGTGACAACTCCTTCCACTTTCTTCTTCTCCCGTGAGAAACCATAGAGCGGCCCTTCAGTAAAGAGAAGAGCCTTTCCAATAAATAATGCTTTGATGTCAGGCTTGAAGATCACATTCACTGAGCTCCCGATATCTACTAGGATTTTCTCTACGGTATAATTCTCAATTTTCGCTTTGATAACGACTGTGTTGTTGAAAGGATTGACGGTCGGAGAAAGGTCTTCTTGTACAAAAGTGAATGGTCCTCAAATTGGAGCTGAAGAGGAGGTAGCAGCGGCTTCAGATTGATAGACTCTTGTGAGACTAGCTGTCCTAGAAGAATCTAGTCCTGCACCTCCATGGATGCAGAAGATATGACCCAAAGTACCTTCATCGTTTGCATCCACACATTCATTAGTGTATCCGACGTTGCCAAGATGGCCAACTTCATCAACCTCTTTGAACTCCCAGTGGACTTCTACTACCTCCTTGTTCATAGAGGTTGAAACCTTGGAAGAATCTCCCTTCTAGAACAGATCTTGAAATTTTTCATCCTTTAGGAGCTTCTCCACCAGCAAATGGAGAGCTCCGCAATTTTTAGTCATATGACGTACACCTCTCCCTGTGATGCTCACAGTAGAGGGCTAGATTTCTAGTCTTTGGATCTGAGTTGAGCGGGGCGGCCCTTTTATAAAAGGGTTGTTTCTGGAGGATTTGAACTACCTCGCTCATGGAGATACCAAGATCGGTAAAAGACTCTTGCGAATCAATGAAGAGAGGTTGAGACTAGGTTAGAAGAGGTGGCTGGATGTACTGGATCTGGTGAACTGGTTTGGATTGCGGAGCTGGGGCAGTCGAGGTTAGTACCAAAGACGCTTTGGGTTGGAATTGCTGATTTCCCAGATAGGAACGGTTATGGCGGAAGTTCCTTCCCGTTTGGGATGGAGGCTGGAACTCTTTACGCGGCAGTTTTGACGATGGCTGGGCTGGATAAAAACCCACAGAGCCTTTCTGGCCGGCTTTGCTTGTAAGATTAGAGACATATGTGGGGTTGTTGATCTCCCAATCTATGTAAAGGTTGGCAATGCTAATCAGCACTTGATATGAGCTGGGCTCCTTGGTGGTGACCTTAAACTTGAGACGTCCCTCCTGCAGGCCATTTATCAGGGCCAACATATAGAGAGAGGGATCTACATCCTGAATCCCAAGAATTTCCTTCTGAAAATGATCAATAAAGTGAGCCAGAGTCTCGTTTCCTTCCTGCTTGATTCTGAAGAGGCCTGCAGGACCACTCTTCCTCTTCTTGGAGGTTGCAACCCTCAGAAGAAGATCATGCCTTAGGACGGCAAAGCTTGAGATGGACAGGGAAGGTAACTTGTAAAACCATTCCATGGCTTGTCCATTGAAAGAAGTGATTACCAGCTTACACATCACAGTATCTAAAAGAGTCCTCAGAGCGACAGTGGACTCAAAGGCTTGGAGATGGGAGATTGGATCACTTTCCCCAGTAAATATAGGTAGATGGGGCTCTCTAAAACCATTGGGATTTGGCTCCCAATGGATCTTATCAGTAAAGGGAGAAGGCTCCTCCGCTTCAACAGCGTTAGAAGGAGCAAGAAAGGCAGCAGTAGGGGCTGGAGGATAAGCATAATCCTCCCGAAAGTTTAGGACCTGGGTTGGAGGTCCTTAAGCTGCTGCTCTAATGAAATCCTGACGAGTAGTGAACTCCCCTCCCTGAGGTCGCACAGGAAATGCGGGCAGAGAAGTCGCACGGTCAAGGGGGTAACTGCCAGCCAAGCGGTCAGGGGTAGCGACCTGATCGGGCTGAGGAATCCTATAAGAGATCACAGCCAGAACCTGGTTCATAACTTCGAAATGTCTGGCGGACTCTAGCTGAGCCTGAGCAGTCTCTCGGCGAGCCCAGGCGGCCTCTCAAAGAGCTTGCTCGATGCGAAGTTCAAAGCGATGCTCTAGGGTTTCTAGGGAGTCGGATTGCTCGAAGGGCGGCCTGTAGGAGACCGACGAGAATGATTCATGTGGTCTAACATCTTGGATGTCCGCTGACTTCACCTAAACACTCCAATATGAAGGTCGCGTGTTCGTTCTGTTGGCACAAAAAATGTACCCCCAAGACTCGCACTAGAAGCAGACAGGGGAATTATGGAGTGTCAGTTACTTGGGATGAAGGATGTCAGTACAGAGATCTCTAGAGGAAAAACTGCTTGGGATTGATCACAGAAAGAAAACACAGGGAGAAACTAGATCAGATCAGAGTGAGAGGTAGAAAGCGACAGAATTTGAGACCGCACCATCGGAAACATAGCATTTTCTATTTCAAATGTATTGTTTGTAGATGGTTTAATGCATAATTTGATTTCGATTAGTCAGTTATGTGATAAGGGCTTGAATGTTGTGTTTGAAACCTCTACAAATTCATGCAAAATTCTAGACGCTAAAATAAATACTGTGTTGCTCACCGCGCCTAGAAATCATAATGTCTATACCAATACGGTTGAGGATTTATCCTCTTCTAATCTAAGATGCTTAGTTGCAAAAAAGTAGAATCTTGAAATTTGGCTTCGGAGGCTCGATCATTCCGGGAGCAAATTAATAGTCAAACTATCATAAAAAAAACTAATCCATGGTCTTCCACAACTAAATGGTAGTTTGACTTCTTTATGTACTCCATGCCAAAAGGGCAGGTTTGCTAAATTATCTTTCAAAAGCAAAACTGATATTACCACTTCTAGACCACTACAATTAATTCACATGGATCTTTTTGGTCCTATTAGTACATGTAGTCTAGAAGGTAAACGATATACTTTGTGTTGATAGATGACTATTCACAATTATCTTGGACTATCTTTTTAGCTTTCAAATCTGAGGCATTCTTTGAATTCTCTACCATGTGTACTAGAGTGCAAAATGAAATGGATTTAAACATAATATGCATAAGGTCAGATCATGGGGGAGAATTTAAGAATGAAAATTTTACAAATTTCAGTAACACCTTAGGAATTCGGCACGAGTTTTCTACTCCACGCCCTCCATAGCAAAATGGAGTAGTGGAAAGGAAAAACGGGACATTGCAAGAATTGGCTCGCACAATGCTATCCGAGTACATCTTGCCTCGATATTTTTGGGCTAAAGCAGTCAACACTGTATGCTATATGATGAACCGAACCATGCTTCGCCCTATCTTAAAGTGTACTCCATATGAGTTATATTATGATAGAAAGCCGAATGATTCATATTTTAAAGTCTTTGGTTGCCCATGTTTCATTCTAAACACCAAGGATCACTTAGGAAAATTTGATGAAAAATCTAACTAAGGCATCTTTTAGGATATTCTACCATGAGTTGCGCCTATAGGGTCTACAATAAAAGAACCTCGGTTGTTGAAGAATTGATTCATGTGCATTTTAATGAAAATACATCAGATAATGAATATAAATCAAATGAAGATGATAATGATGACGGTGTACATTCGAAAGATGAGAATGTTGAGAAAGAGGAAGTGGAAGAAATTGATCCAACCCAAGTTGAAGGGTATAAGCCTCCAAGCTCTCCAAATTTTTGAAACAACATCCACGGGAACTAGTGATTGGAGAGCCTTCACATGGAGTTAGAACTCGCTCAGCTTTACATGAATCTTTCTCGAATTTATGTTTTATATTAGAAATAGAACCCAAGAATATTTCGGAAGCTTTAAATGATGAATCTTGGTTCTTAGCCATGAACGAGGAATTAAATCAATTTGAGCGAAGTAAAGTTTGGTTGTTGGTGGAGCATCCTAGTAACCATCCAGTAATAAGCTTAAAGTGGATGTATAAAATTAAACTTGATGGTGAGTCTAGGGTAATAAGAAATAAGGCACGGTTGGTTGCTCAAGGTTACACTCACAAATCGAAGGCGTTGACTTTGAAGAGTCCTTTGCACCGGTTGCACGTCTTGAGTCCATTAGGATGTTTCTTGCATTTGCAAGTTTTAAATGAATAAAATTATATCAAATGGATGTCAAAAGTGCCTTCCTAAATGGTTATTTTAAAGAGGAGGTGTATGTCAAACAACCACCCAGTTTTAAGAACGGTGATCACCCAAATCATGTCTACAAAGTAGTGAAGGCCTTGTACGGTCTAAAGCAAGCACCCCGTGCTTGGTATGTTAGACTTATGGCCTTTCTTTTAAAACATGGTTTTAGGATGGGTAGTGCCGATACGACGCTATTTGTAAAGCATAGTGAATCCGATCAAATTATATTACAAATCTATGCCAATGATATAATCTTTGGTGCCACCAATGAAACTTTATGCAATAAAATTGTTCAAGTGATGCAAACCGAATTTGAAATGAGTTTGGTAGGAGAATTAACATATTTTTTAGGATTTCAGATTTCTCAAAAGATTGACAGAGTTTTTATATGCCAATCAAAATACATAAAAGATATGCCTAAGCGATTTGGCTTTGAAAATCTGAAACAAACAAAAACTTTAATGAGTGCATCACTTAAACTAGGAAAGGATGAAAGTGGCATTTTGGTGGATCAAACAATCTTTAGAGGTATGATCGGATCACTCTTATATCTAAGTGTGTCTTGACCTGATGTTATGTTTGTGGTGTGCCTTTGTGCTAGATATCAAGTTAATCCTAAAGAATCTCATCTGAAAGCTGTTAAACCTATCTTTAGATGTCTTAAAGGCACACAACATCTTAGTCATTGGTATCCACACACCATCGACTTCACGCTCCATGGATATTCTAATTTGGAATATGCTGGATGTTCTCTTGAACGTAAGAGCACAAGTGGTACTTATCACTTCCCAGGTCCAGCATTTTTTTCATGGTCGAATAGGAAACAGAATTCTATTGACCTCTCTACTGTCAAGGCCGAGTATATTTCCATAGGAAGTTGTTGTGCACAAGCACTTTGGATGTCACAAATGTTAGAAGACTTCGGTCTAAACTTACAGAACGTTGAACTTAGGTGCGACAACAAGAGTGCGGTTGACTTAACAAACAATCCAGTAAACCACTCTCATTCAACACATATTGATGTACGTAATCACTTTATTCGAGATCATATTAAGAAAGAGAACATGAAAGTAACCTTTATTGGGACTGACGACCAGCTTGCGGATATATTTACCAAACCCTTCCTTAATGCTCAATTTTCTCTACTTCACTTAGAATTGGGGATTTTGGATATCGTAGCTTAATGTTTTCATGTACTGCATCTGGTGAGTCTTTTTGTCCAGTTTTCTTTCGTTGCATTAGATGGGTCTTGCACTTCACAATCATATTAGGACGTCATTAGATGCAAAAACCATCAAAATCTGGGCGGAATTCCCCAGAAATTGTGTCTCTGTGAGTTACCATCGGGCGTTAAACATACCGTCAGAGGTAGATGCTTTTTCATGAATTGCCCAATTTCTCTTCTGATTTTGCTTTATTTATTTCTCATGTACTTCTGTTCTTTATTTTATTCTTTCCTGTTTTCTTAAATAACCAAAAACATATAAAAATTTGAAAACTCCAAAAATCACAAAAAACATTTTCTCTTTGTTTGTGTTTGTTGTTGTGTGTTTATTTGTTTATTTTTGAAAAACTTAAAATAAAAAAAATAAAAAATTCTCATGTTAAAGGGCATACATGACGTGAAATTGAAGCTCCATGATTTCATACAGTGTTTGATTTTTTATCACTAATTTTTGTATTCATTGCTTGTCTTTGTCATGATATGTCCTACTTTAATAGTAGGCTAACTACTGAGTGTCAATGGAGTAGAAATGTATGTTTAATATGCCACACATTCACACATTCTTAGAAAATGATATCACACATCCACACATTCTTAGAAAATGCACTCAAGTAAAAATTCAAATACTTATAAGATATAACTGGTGATATTGTGACTAACACTTAAGCATGACTTGATAAATCATTATTATGATAATCATCTTTGTTATATAGGCATAGAACTATGGGCAAAATTATATTGGTAAATGGGTTGTGTATACGAGTTAAAGTGTATCTATCTATGTGGGTAGATTTCGTTTTATTCGGGAACTTTGCCTAAAAGAAATAAATTAAAATGAGAATCTTGATAGTGCTACAAATAATGAAAATTATATACTATCAATCTTGTAGACAAGGATTTCCACCATGCACTACTCACTCCTCCTAATAAGTCTTCATGAGCATTGTGAGGATGAGCACCTTGGTTAAAAGAATCGTTACGATCTTGTGCCAACCCGGAACATAAATTAGTGCCCTAGTTCAATACTTGGTATTTGTGTAAGATTGACAAACATGACATGATTTATCACTTCATTACTCTTGTGTTAACATATATAATTATTTAGATATAGCTTGTATTAATTTTAATTTAACTTGATGTTATTTCTATTGATGCTACACATACACTTGTCATTGTTTAGTCTAACACTTCCACGCATGAGAATTTGACTTGAATTGTATTATCTATCTCTTGCACGCGTGTACTAATACGCAATTGTTATTCCTGACACATACGATATTCCTTCAATTAGTTTTCTACAATCCTTTGACATTGTGTGCAAACTCTTGTGTATTTAGTCTCATGTCATGTGTCTGATTCATTTTACTTATACCAAGTTTAAAATTGCAAAACTGTTTTAATTTTAAAGTGGTAATTTTTCCCCGTGTGTTTTGACCCATGTCCTTTGTCAATTATCTGATTATATTTTGGTTAACCCTTATTCCTATCATGATTTACTTTCTATGTGTGCATTATTCTTCAAATCTAATGCATCTCTCATATCTGTATGCTAGTTTGACCTAGACCACCCCTTTTGCTAACATCAAAGGGGGAGAATAGAGAACGTTCATGAGCTGAGCTTGTCATGTGCTAGTCATCTAGGCAAGATCACTTATTGGGAGAGATACTCTTATAGAGTGCACATCGATAGGGGGAGCAGATGTGCAGATGGCAAGTGCACCAGTCGCACAAGTAATAAAATGGGAGCAAGTCCCCGAGTATCGATCTCTCGAGGAATGCAAGTAGGGTATGTGGATTTCCTAATCAGAAAAAGAACTGCAAGTGTGATTTCGAACCAAATGGGGGGGTTTTATTTGGGTTCCCAGGTTATCAACAAGAAATAAAATGAGGGTCGCAATCACCTCTTCGCCAAGCATGCTCCTAGCTATTGTTAGGACGACACTATCACAGCACGCAGTAACACAAGATCGAAGAACAAGGCACACCACTTATATAAAAACCACCAAAATAATCACACAGACTTGATTATCATCTAGAGCAAAGTTAGGGTTTTTAAACATTGTGACAACATCTCAAAACATGTTATCAATACTACAATAAGGAGAAGGGGGAAGAAATACAACCGAGCATACGAAGGCATGCTGGGATTCGCGGCTGGACTCAAGGGTTGTTAGTCCTTGTCCAAGCTCGGTCCATGGTTGACGTCCGGGGTACGGAGAGGAGTTGACAATTCCTTCTATTGAGCTCATCTTTTTCGTTGGTCTTTGCTGGTAGTAACCTTGCCGGAAACTTCCCAAATCGCAGCACGAAATGGTCGGAAATGGCGCTTGAGAGCTAGCAACAACGGCGGTGGCCGGAGACGAAGCTCTAGCGAGAGTTCCCCAAAGAAATGGTGGTCGGAACTTCTCTCCCAAGGTGGAGCTCAGTTGAGGGAGAATAGGGTGCTCTCCCACTCCTCCGGATGGCTCGCCAATGAAAAGGCCGAAAAAAAAGAAAACATAGGTCGAACGATCCTGTGCTCTTAAATAGAGGCATTAATTTTTAGTAATGCACGATCAAAACGCACGACCGTGCATTTTGGGCCGTGCGATTTACTGAGATAAATAGCGCCTGGAACTACAGGAAGGTCGTGCATTTTGTTCACGCATGAGTGGAATGCTCATGCGCGACCAAAAATGCATGGGGTAAGACAGGCTGCAAATTTTTCCTGCTTCCAGGTGGGTCGTGCGTTTTCCTTCACGCACGATTGGATTCAATTGTGCATTAAGTAAAATGCACGATGAACATCATCACAAACATATATGAGTAAATCACACAATCACCTCGACCATGCGTCAATATTAATCGCACGGTCGTGCAATTTACCCAGACTGCAATGCTCAGCTCAAGGGCACAATCCACCTGTACACATTCAAAACCAAAGCTCCAACCACACAGGAAATATGACTAACATCCATAATAATAGAAAGAAAGGCATGGGGAGCCCCCAAAGGCATACCCCCAGCACAGAATGCGCAATTGCACACCCCGATAGGCGAAAAGAGTGCATTATGTGAGAAAAGATAACTAAAGTAAATATGAGCATTTTAACGCTAAAAGGGTAGTGCACGTGTGAGAAAACAGGCCCAGATGAGTCTGAAAACCCCTATATAATCGGGACTCATCATACCCCCAGACTTAACCGTTTGCGCGTCCTGAGCAAACCATTCTATGCAGATGGGGAAAACAGCTACCTAGCACAGAAATTGTCACACATAATACCATGTGAAGTCGCACGCTCGCGTGCACAGAAATACAGTAGAATAGATTACTAATTATACAAGATAGTTTATAAATTTCTACTATAGTAAATGTCTATTACTACTACTCAAAATGTGAATCGCGGTGAATCATTCGATCATGCAAAGGGAGAAAATAGACTGATTACTAAGATGCGCAATGCCAAGAATCAGGGTTTGGAATAGCCTCCACTGAAATCCATCAGTGTCGGTGACCAAAAGCTCACCCGTTCGCACTCTCTCCACGACACTAGATCGGTTCACTGCGCGAATCAGCAGGACTTTAAGTTTTAAATGGGGCTTGGGTTATAGTGAGGTATAGAATAATAAACGAGGGGGCTAGCACCTAACCAAAATGAGCACACAAATAAAGCTACCCACGCACTATAAGACTTGCGAGTGCACCACACCCCCAGACTTGGAATTTGCAACACGGGTGAATGGTGCGCCTACTCCCAACACAAATATTTTTAGAACATTTCAATTTAACTTTCTCGCACGAATATTTTTCTTTTTCTTTCTTTTTCATTCTTCCAACTATTTTTTTTTTTATTTTCTTTTCTTTTTCAGCAAATTTCCAATAAACAAACCACACTCTCCATAAATAGAATTCACCACATCAACACCCCAATAAGGAAAATAAAACAAGACAACAACTCATATTTGGGTGTGTGATTAGGATTGGTTTTTAGGCTTTGGTGAGATGAAGGTGGAGTTGAAACAAAAGGAAGGGTTAGGCACAAAGTGGCTAGCAAGTATAGGATTAACGGCAGGGTATACAAGCTCAACCGGGCCAAAATGATGGCCTACATCACGATCGAGCATTAGAACCCTCTTATGCCAATGCTTCAAGAGTCGCTTGGGGCAAGTTCTTAGCCACCGAGAAAGGCCATCCTTCCTCCCGACTCGAGCAATATGAATCTTGCAATCGTCTACACTCATCCTTATGCTACCGTTTGATTCACACCGGATTCACAATTTGAGTAGAGTAAACAACATTTACGCTAATAAAAAAATATAAAGTTAAAAGTATAAAGAGAAATCTACTCTACACTGATTTTTATGCAAACCATGAGCATTCAACAAGGAGCACTACATGAGTCGACATTTTATTCCAACTCACAATCCAAAGCCAACACAGAGATTTTCCCAATCATACAAAAGAAATGAATTGAACTCGTAACGCGCCTAGGCTAAGTGCGAGCTCAAGTGGGTGTTGTGTGCGGCAAACATGACCTAGGAACAAGAATGAAATCTTATAGTATGTTGTGCTTTGAATGAGTGCACAGGTACACGCATCGCACTCCCAACCCCCAAACTTAAATGAAAAGCTGGTAGGCATATACTTCAAGCAGAAATTAACAAGAGGTGAAACGAGAAAGTGTTACCCATGCTCCAAGGTAGACATACCCGAAGAGTGCATTAAATTTAAAATAATGAGCTAACCCTTATCGAAGAGCATCCACCTATGGAAAGCATCAACTACCACCAAAATAGATTAAGAAAAGAAGGAAGTATAAAATAAAAACATTTTTAACCAATTAAACTACTCTAACATCACGCAGATGCAAAAAGTAAGCACACAGCAAAGGGAAGGAAGCATTAGAAAAGACTAAACCACCCTGGGGACGAAGCCCCTAGCATAATAAAGTTCTACAAAAAATTTTTGAGGAACACAAAGGTACATCAAGGTTGTATCCTGCAAGCCCTTTTCTTTATCGTCCTTGAGGTGGACCAAGAATTAGGCTCAACAGAGCACTACATCCCTTCCTAGTCTTGAAGTAGGATACAATGAACTATCTTCGTGGTTGCGCTTTCTTTGAAGATCTTCAAACGGTGGCCGTTAACTTTAAAAGTCCCTTCCTTGTCACCATGCACTTCAATAGCACCATACGGTGATACACTCTTGACGATATAGGGTCCACTCCATCTCGATTTTAGCTTCCTGGGAAAACATCTCAATATTGAATTGTACAACAATACCTTATCACCTGGCTTAAATTCCTTGGGAACAATATGCTGATCGTGCGAACGCTTCGTTCTTTCCTTATATACACTGGCATTCTCATAAGCCATGTGCCTGAACTCCTCGAGCTCACATAGTTGGTTACGTATTTTATCACCGGCGGCCAAAACATCCAAGTTCAGCAATTTTGTCGCCCATAGCGCTCTTTGTTCCAACTCGACTGGGAGGTGACAAGACTTTCCATAAACTAACTGAAACGGTGACATTCCGATAGGTATCTTGAATGCAGTTCTGTAGGCCCAAAGAGCTTCATCCACCTTCCGAGCCCAATCCTTCCTGTTAGACTTTATCGATTTCTCCAGAATCCGCCTCAATTCCCGGTTAGAAACATCCACTTGCCCGCATGTTTGAGGATGATATGCAAGCGCCACCTTGTGGTGGACAACGAACCACTTCAGTAATTGAGCAAATTGTTGGTTGCAAAAGTGACTTCCGCCATCACTAATTATTGTGCGAGGTGTACCAAAACGAGCAAAAATATTCTTGTGGATGAACTGTAGAACTGTGCGTGCATCATTCGCAGCAACAGCTTCTGCTTCGACCCATTTAGAAACAAAGCCTACTGCCATAAAGATGTAAAGCTTTCCATGAGACATGGGGAATGGTACCATAAAGTCGATTCCCCACACATCGAACAATTCACAAACAATCATATTATTTAAGGGCATTTCTCCAGCCTAGCAATATTTCCTATGCGTTGACACTATTTGCATTCTTTAACGTGAGTGAAGGCATCCAGAAATAATGTGGGCCAGAACAGCCCGCACTGGAGTACCTTTTGAGCAGTTCGAGCAGCCCCGAAATGTCCACCTACCTCCCGGTCATGACAGTGATGAAGGATGGACTTGATTTCGTAATCTGGAACACAGCATCTAATGATTCCATTATCACAAGTGCAAAATAGTAATGGATCCTCCCAATAATAATATTTGATGTTTGAGAGGAACTTCTTCCGCTGTTGATATATCAAATTTGGAGGAGAAGCTTTGCTTGCCAAAAAATTAGCAAAATCAGCATACCATGGTGCGGACGAGGTGGATGCAACTGCAAAAAAACTCTCATCCGGAAATTTATCAGCAACTTGGGACCCCAGCATTTTGGAATCACCATGGTGTTCGAGCCTCGAAAGGTGATCAGCAGTAATATTATCAACACCCCAATGGTCGCGCACTTCAATATCATATTCCTACAGCAGCAAAATCCACTGCATCAGTCGAGTTTTGTATCCTTCTTTTGCATGAAATATCGTAGGGCAGCATGATCCTTATATACCACAACCTTTGAGAGGATTAGATACAAATGAAATTTTCAAAGGAGAAAATGACCACTAAAAACTCCTTTTCCGTCGTGGTGTAAATACGATGAGCCTCATTCAGAGTTCGACTGGCATAGTAGATGGTGTGGAAAATTTTATTCATGCGCTGCCCTAAGATAACCCCTACAACAACAACACTCGCATCACACATTACTTCAAAGGGAAGGGTCCAGTCCGGGATGATAGGATGGATGCGGAGGTTAGATATTCCTTCAGAATATTGAAGGCATGTAGACACTCACTGTTAATTTCAAATTTTATGTCTTTTGCCAATAGGTTGGATAGCGGCTTAGCTGTATGAGAAAAGTTCGGGATGAACCGTCTGTAAAATCCAGCATGCCCCAAGAAACTACGAATACCTCGAACTAACTAGGGAGGTGCAAGTAGTCTGATGATATCGACATTCGCCCGATCAACCTCTAATCCCCTTCTGGACACTTTGTGTCCTAGCACTACTCCTTTGTCGACCATGAAGTGGCATTTTTCCCATTTTAGTACTAGATTTGTGTCCTCGCAGCATTTTAGAACTAAAGCCAGATTTTCCAACCCGACATCGAAGCTCATTCCGAATAGAGAAAAATCATCCATGAATACTTCTGAGAAATTGCCAACCATGTGATTGAATATAGCCATCATGTAGTGTTGGAATGTGGCTGGGGCATTACAGAGACCGAATGGCATGCGCTTGAAGGCAAAGGTTCTGGATGGACAGGTAAATATGGTCTTCTCCTGATCCGTTGGATCAATCAAAATTTGATTATAACCTGAGTATCCATCAAGAAAATAGTAATAGTCATGACCTGCGAGATTTTCAAACATTTGATCAATGAATGGGAGAGGGAAATGGTCCTTTCGAGTGGCAAGATTGAGCTTTTTGTAGTCAATACACACTCTCTAACCAGTTATTGTCCGGGTTAGGAGTAGCTCGTTATCCTCATTAGTGACTACAGTCATTCCTCCCTTTTTCGGGACAAGTTGAACTGGGCTCACCCACTTGCTATCACTAATAGGATAAATAATCCCGGTGTCAAGAAGTTTAATAATCTCATCCTTGACAATCTCTTGCAACTTAGGGTTCAATCGACGTTGAGGTTGAGTTGAAGGTTTGAAACTCTCTTCTGAATGTATTTTGTGCATACAGGCCGTGGGGCTGATCCCTTTGATGTCAGAGATTTTCCAGCCAAACACCCCCATGTGTGACTTCAGCAATTTTACTAGCTGACGTTCTTGATCATCCATTAGCAGAGCAGAGATAATGATTAGGTGTGTCCTGCTCTCCCCCATGAATACGTATTTTAAAGTATCCAATAGTGGTTTGACTGAAGGAGCATCAGAAGCCGCAAAATATGACACTGGAACTGAGTCACAGATGATGGTTGACTCTGTATCAAACATACCTTGCTCATCTCTGTCTGCGTCATCAGTCTCATCATCATATCTCTCAAATTGATTAATTGGGCACTCCATTAGCTCAGTAGCAACGGACTCAAGAAGTTCGGACTCGGTACTCTTGACTACTCTTTGTGCTTTGTACATATCAAATGTGGTTGACTCCGTTCCAAGGTGCAATGTTAACAATCCATTCTCAGCATCCATCACTACCCTTTCTATAGCTAGGAATGGTCTCCCTAAAATAATTGGTGTCTTATCGCCACTTTCTATATCAAGAATCACGAAGTTCGCAGGAAAGACTAATCCGTTAACAACCACCACCAGATCCTCTACTATGCCCAGCGGCTTCTTCCTTGATCGTTCAGCTAGCTGTAATGTGATACCGGTAGGTCGAATGATGCTCGTGCCAATTTCGCGAAAGATTGAGAGCGGCATCAAATTGATTGAAGCTCCAGAGTCGCACAGAGCTCGATGGCAAGTTGACTGATGAATTGTGCAAACAATGGTGAAACTACCTGGATCTTTTTTTACAGGCAAATGTAGTCCCTCCATGGTTGAGCACTCCTCCAAGGTTGATACTTCACCGACAAAATCTGATGTTCTGCTTATGCCACAAGATCCTTTAGAAACTTAGCATAGTTAGGAACTTGCGTGAGCACATCAATTAGGGGAATGTTCACCTGCACACCTTTCATCATGTCCAAAAATCTGAGATGTTGTTTCTCTTTTCGGAGATTCAGCAGTCGATGAGGGAACGGCGGTGTGGTCATCACAGGCTGTTGCGACAAAGATTCTGGTGCTACACAAGAGGGTGCTTCGACAGTGGTCCCGGTCTCCGTCGGCAAACCCATTTATCCAGAAGGTCGACTACTCTGTTGATCACCAACCTTAACAACTCTCCCACTTCGAAGATTCATAGTGTTAACAGTCTCAGTCTGCTGATGGTTTAATATTTGAATCACTCCTCTTAGGGTGGAGAACAATGTATCTATTTTTCGATGGATCCATTCCTGTGAATGCCACCACTCCTCAAACCACCTCATGAACTGTTGGAATTTCTTCTCCCCAATCATGGCATCCGGGGTTGTCTCCACAAAGCTCGCATCATAGTCGGAGTTTTCCATAACATGGGACTTGAGAGATCGTCCCCACATTCCACTAGAGCGAACGACGTCAACGACAATCTGCCAAGCCTGAGATATACCTCGACTAAGAAGTGCTCCCCCAGCCGCAATGTCGAAGAGTGGTCTGTACTGCTCCCGCATTTCGAAATAAAGCGTTTGAAGACCAGTGACTTCGTACATATTCTGAGTGCAACACCAGGCTTGCAACCGGCGAAATCTCCCCCAGGCTTCAACAAGGGGTTCATCAGGAGCTTGTGTAAAGGTGATAAACTCCAAGTGCTTTTTGGATAAGAGTTCTCGCGAGCAATACCTCTTTAGAAACAATACTTGGCTTGCCTCCATGACGTGATCTCAATTGGCCAGATATCCCTATACCAATTTCTAGCTCTTCCCGCAAGTGAGAATACGAATAGCTGTAACTTAAACTTATCTTGAAATCCCTCTGAATACTGGAAGGTGCCACACACTTCCAAAAAAGTCTTGAATGTGTGAAATGACATCTTTGTTGGGGTTCCCCTGGAATACACAGTTCTGAGAAATATAGGTGATTAGCTCGTCGGGTATTTTGAAAGTGTCTTCTGTTTCGCCGATCTGAGTGAGAATGGTCTGCATTGATAGAAACTGAAGCAAAACACTGTAATAAAATAATTAAAAAAACATTGACAGTTATTCTCGAAACAAGAAAATCACACGACTGAATGCACTCCCCAGCAACGGCGCCAAAAACTTGATGTGCAGATGGCAAGTGCACCGGTCGCACAAGTAATAAAATGGGAGCAAGTCCCCAAGTATCGATCTCTCGAGGAGTGCAAGTAGGGTATGTGGATTTCCTAATCAGAAAAAGAATTGCAGTGTGATTTTGAACCAAATGGGGGTTTTGATTTGGGTTCCTAGGTTATCAACAAGAAATAAAATGAGGGTCGCAATCACCTCTTTGCCAAGCATGCTCCTAGTTATTGCTAGGATGGCACTATCACAGCACACAGCAACACAAGATCGAAGAACAAGGCACACCACTTATATAAAAACCACCAAAATAATCACATAGACATGATTATCATCTAGAGAAAATTTTGGGTTTTTATACATTGTGACAACATCTCAAAACACATTATCAATACTACAATAAGGAGACGGAGGAAGAAATACAACCGAGCATACGAAGGCTTGCCAGGATTCGCGGTCGGACTCAAGGGTTGTCAGTCCTTGTCCAAGCTCGGTCCACGGTTGACGTCCGGGGTACAGAGAGGAATTTTCAATTCCTTCTATTGAGCATGTCATCTTCGATGGTCTTTGCTGGTAGCAATCTTGCCGGAAACTTCCCAAAACGCAGCACGAAATGGCCGGAAACAGAGCTTGAGAGCTGGTAACAATGGCGATGGCCAGAGACGAAGCTCTAGCGAGAGTTCCACAAAGAAATGGTGGTCGGAGCTTTTCTCCCAAGGTGGAGCTCTGTTGAGGGCGAATAGGGAACTCTCCCGCTCCTCCGGACGGCTCGCCAATGAAAAGGCCGAAAAAAAGAACACTTAGGTCGAACGATCCTGCGCGCTTAAATAGAGGCATTAATTTTAAGTAACGCGCGATCAAAACGCACGACCGTGCATTTTGGT
The DNA here is from genome assembly GCA_033032865.1 of Dactylorhiza incarnata. Classification (NCBI taxonomy): domain Eukaryota; kingdom Viridiplantae; phylum Streptophyta; class Magnoliopsida; order Asparagales; family Orchidaceae; genus Dactylorhiza; species Dactylorhiza incarnata. The sequence goes on from JAWHQI010000224.1 coordinate 2,442,528, forward strand.
TCGTGCGATTTACAGAGATAAATAGCGCCTGGAGCTACAGGAAGGTTGTGCATTTTGTTCACGCACGAGCAGAATGCTCGTGCGTGGCCAAAAATGCACGGGGTGAGACAAGCTGCAGATTTTCCTGCTTCCAGGTTGGTCGTGCATTTTCCTTCATGCGCGATTGCATTCAATCGCGCGTTAAGGAAAACGCACGATGAACATCATCACAAACATATCTGAGTAAATCACATGATCGCCTCGATCGTGCATCAACATTAATCGCACGGTCATGCAATTTACCCAGACTACAATTCTCAGCTCAAGGGCACAATCCACCTGTACACATTCAAAACCAAAGCTCCAACCACATAGGAAATCAGACTAACATCCATAATAATAGCAAGAAAGGCATGAGGAGACCCCAAAGGCATACCCCCAGCACAGAATGCGCAATTGTACACCCTGATAGGCGAAAAGAGTGCACTATTTGAGAAATGATAACTAAAGTAAATATGAGCGTTTTAACGCTAAAAGGGTAGTGCACGAGTGAGAAAACAGGCCCAGATGAGTCCGAAAAACCCTATATAATCGTGACTCATCAAGAGCACATATGTAGGGGGAGACATACTTGTTTAGAGCAAATTCACACTTTATGATTTATCTTGATATATATACCAGTTCATGATTCATGATTATTGTTGATTACATTATACCATACTCTTAATGATAAGTATTGATTATATCTCATGAATGGGATTTGATATTATCAAAAGGGGGAGTTTGTTGAAACATGTGTTCTATATCTCTTTAGTTTGACAATATCAAATCCCATACTGTATTTGATCAAGCATGTCTTGGGTATAGAGTGTAGGTTTATAGGTGTGAAGACGTCGAGAACTCTACTCTTTCGGACCTACCACCGGGCGCTAGTCCTACCGCCGGCGCTAGCCATATCGACGAGACTTACTATCGACGTGAAGGCAAATATCGACGTGAAGACTTTTGTCATCGAGATAATCTTGTCGCGTAGACTACCGTCGCGCGCTAACTTACCGCGAGTGCTAGCTTTGTCGACGAGACGACCAGCGTCGACTTGAAGGATGTGTTGACTTGAGACCATGGTGTCGATACGAATGCGTCGAGATAATATCGACATAAATGCTACCATGGATGCTAGCCTACCGCGAAACGCTAAGCCTACCACATCGCGCTATCCAAATATAGCAAGAGAATGTTCTCCGACACCTTCCTGATTTGGTGTCAGGCAGCTGGCAAAAGCACATAAAGATGCTACCGTCGTGCGGTAACTCTGCCGCCAGCGGTAACTTAAAGAAACGGCTATAAAAGCATTATTTTCTTTTCCCGAGGTGTGGCTGCCGAAAACTAGAAGAAGAAGCCATTTGTTTCGCCAATTTTTCACCAAGGAGCCATCACCGGAAAAGAAGAACCCTTTCCCTCAAGCTATAATGAAGAAGTTCATCAGAGTGCGGAATAAGAATGAGAATCTGAGCACCAATGAGCGCATCCTACATGAAGATCAAAAGCATCGTTCTCTCACCGCATCTGGATACACACAAAGAGGGAGCACAACTTCTCATCTCTTCTAGTTCTTCTATTTTATTATTTTACTATTTTGGTGTGTGAAATCGTCGAGTGTGGACGTCGAAATCCAGTTTGGAATCCGCGAAAATTGACTGAGGAGGTTGTCAGAATCTGGGGAGGATTCCATAGGAAATCATCCTGGGAGGGAGTCTAGATCTGGTAGATCTAATGGGCTCCAAGACCCTTCCTGGGAGGAAGGTGAGGAGAGACTCGAAGACTTTTCTGGGGAGGAAAGGAAGAGAGCCAATCGGTCCTTGGATTAGGGTCGGAATAGAAAACCCAAGGTTTTAATATTCATCGCCTCTGATCTCCGGCATCATGGAGATCTAAGTTATTTGTATTACCAATGTTTCATTATTCAATAATATCTTGATTCTATAGTTTATAATATAACCTGCTGTGTTTTTCTTGGTGAAACATTGATTTGTGTAGTGCTATTCCCGAAAAATTATCCTACAGTAATTGTGTTATTTCCAGAGCTAACATAGTGCTGTAGGATTACCGCCCAGTACTAGCTCCAGTGCGCGCATTCCTGCAGTTAATTATTTAAAACTCCAATAATGCTGGTGAGCAGGAGTGAAGACAGTTGACCTAATAGGTCTTGGGTGAACCTCACAAGTGTGAGTGTGTTGTGGGCATGGTCTCACTACTTTGTGATTCACCTTCTTAAGGTGTGACATGGCAGGAACTGCCTTTCCCTTTCCCTTGGGTGTTTTTGTTGTAGGTCCATGGACAAAAGGACCAGCATTTTTCATTTGAATTTCATTATGAGGTGCTTTAAAAGCACTCAGCCCAAAGCCTGCTCTTCTATTTGTAGTAAAGGGCTTACAGCCACTGGTAGAGCAGACATTGGTCAGATGACCATATGCAGAATATTGATCAAAAGGATTAGATGCAAGCAGCACCTTCTTAAAAGAGGGTTGGGCTTCAAAAGCCTTGCCCTTGACTGTCTCTTTACTAAATCCTATACCACCTCTATATGGTGCAGAAAAGCTGTCAATGATTGGAAAGATAGTTTACAGCATTTCCTCGAGGTCCTTAATGACCTTGTTCTTCTGTCCTAATTCAGCATTTTTTAGCTTTGTGTCTTCCTTTAGTTTATTCACTTCTTTGCTCATAGCATCCAGCTTTTTAGCTGGCTCCTAGAGCTCAGACTGGGTATTTCTCAAGGAATTTAACTCCTTAAATTGAACTTTGAGGATCTTCTTGCTTTTCTTGAAAGCTTCCCACAAAGCTTCATACTGCTAAATTAGCTCAGATTCATCCTCATGTGCAGACTCACATTCATCAACATGCATAGAATCTATCATTGATTTTGAATCAGAGACAGACAAAGGAGCTCTGATATGTCCCTTCATAGGAGAGGGGTTCTCATCCTGGATGTATTCATTTATGTCCATGAGGCCAAGGAGGGCTTCCTCCTCAGATTTTGAGGAGCTTGAATCAGAATCAATTAAGGTTCTGATCTTCTTTGCAATGAACCCTTTTTTATTTTCTTTTTATCCTTTGGTTTAGTTTTATACCTTTCATCCCTTGAAGATTTAGATATGTCATGATGACTAGATCTCCTGGACCTAGACGAGGAGGACCTATGGATGTCTCTTCTCTTTCTTGACATCGGCTTTTTGAACTGCTTGGAGAAGAGGGCCAGATCATTATATGTGTTATCTGATTCTGATGTGCTGGCATCAGAAGCCTCACTGCTCTTAGATACATCATGGAATACAGGAGTCATGTTCTTGGTTTTCCTTAAGATTTTAGCCTTAAGGGCCATAAACCTCGCTCTGGTGCTCCCCCTTGAGCTTACCTCTTCAGCTTTTCTTATGTTAAGCTGAAGCTCGTGGGACAACAACTTTCCATACAGATTCTTGGGCTCCATGATGACCAAATGTCCCATCTCCCTGATGGCACATATCTTTACATCTCATTCCTTAGAGAGGGATCTAAGGAATTTGTCAATGAGATCAGAGTTTGTTAACTCCCTTCCATAATTTCTCAGGCCATTCACAATCTTGAAAAACCTCTCATAGCAGCTTGAGATGGTTTCATTTTTTCCTTGCTTGAAGGCCTCATACTCTTGGTTCAGGAGGGACTTCATGTAATCCCATACCTCTTATGTCCCCTCCATATAAACAATTAAGGATTCCCACATCTCCTTGGCAGATTTATAGTGAATATTGGTTTGGAGGGTGGAGTCATCAATGACACTTACTATGATGTTTTATGACCTTTTATCAAGAGCCACCAAGGCAAGTTTATCCTTACTCATGTCTAAGTACTTCTTTGGTACTTGCTTAGCAGGATCTATGGTTGAGGCTATCATGGGTATTTGAGTTCCCTCTTGAACAACAACAAATACTCTAGGATCTGCAGCCTCCATGAATAATCCGACCTTTTCTTTCTAAATGGGGAAATTTTCTTTGAAGCAAACTGGAAGTTTCATGGACCTTATCTCCTTGTGCCGATCACCTCCATCAATTAGGAATAGTTCCAAGGATCTAGATCTGAATGTTAAGTCAATCTTTGATCAACCTTCCTCTGATACCACTTGTTGTTTATGGAACTATCACCTAGAGGGGGAGAATAGGCATTGTGATTGATTTAAATTTAAGCCTAAGAGCACACATATTAAATCACATTATAGAAAATAATCATAGTGCATAGCACACAGAGACACCAAATTTATAATGGTTCCTCGAGATAATAAGTCTTGAGTACTACACTGTCCTTCTGCGACTATCTAGTAGTGTGCTAGAATCAGCAAAGTCCACCAAATCTCAGATCTCCTCCACATATCCTACAACTCAGGCACAGCAGGCCCAACAAGTCAAATCCACTCAGGATCCTACCTCAGGTTTCAGAAACCCTACAACTCAGGCACAATAGGCCTTACAACTCAGATCAAAATTAGATTTTACCTCAGGTTCAATCAGTACCCTACAACTAAAACTTATAAAAGTCCTACAGAAAATATATTGTTTATAAGATTGAAGAACACTCCAAACAGCAAAAGGTATTCTGGAGAGTTCTTCTAAAACCTGATGTTAATGGCCTCTAGACCTGAAGAGAAAGCTTTAAGAAACTTTTATTAATGCATAATAGCTTCGCTTCTATCCTCTTCCTCGATTTTGAACACAACTTATCAGTTTATCGTGCTTGACTGGGACATAGAGAACTGAGAGCACGAGCGTATTATTCTCAAGAATTTATTCTATCTGCTCACAACCATTCTTTTGTTCTGATTCTATTATCTGTGTCTTATTAGGGCACACACTTTGTCTTTATATATGACATGGCCTTTTAACGGTCTATTCAGAGCACTCTTTAATGTTAGAAGCCGATTCCTTAATGGCATCCGCTAATTGGGCCCTCAGACGGTGGCATTAAAGGCAGACAGTATGTTTCAAAAATCTCAGTCTGTCTCGATGATATGATCAACATCTCGACGATAGGGCTTATTGTCTCAGCGATCTATCTAAGACTTAGGCAAATCATCAAGTCTTCTGAAATCTTCACCTGTAATAGATATCATGGTGATATATAATATCTCAGCTACATTTGCAATCACGACGACATGAAGTCGTCTTGTTGATATCGTTGAGATCATCTTGCCGACGTGAGGTCTTCTTGTCTAGATCATTCTCACTACAAGGAACACTTCAGCTACAAACTGTCTCCATGATCTCTGACTTAGTCTTCAAGATGATATAGATCGTTTACGATGATATGTCATCTTAGCTGAATACTTTACTTATGAATTCTGAAGAACTTCAGCATGGCAGTCTTTTCAACGATACCGTAGTGTGATACTTATTGTTATAACAACGAGTGACAGGCACGGGCCTCCGGCCCTATGCAAGGTGGCATTCATCGTTAGGGCGACATTTGTCGTTAGGGCGACATTTGTTGTTAGGGGGACATTTGTCGTTAGGGCAACATTTGTCATTAGGGCGACATTTGTCGTTAGGGTGACATTTGTCGTTAGGGCGACATTTGTCTTTTGGGCGACATTTGTCTTTAGGGCGACATTTGTCGGTAGGGCGACATTTGTCGGTAGGGCGACATTTGTCGGTAGGGCAACAATTGTCGTTATGGCGACATTTGTCGTTAGGGCGACATTTGTCGTTAGGGCGACATTTGTCTTTAGGGCGACATTTGTCTTTATGGCGACATTTGTCGATAGGGCGACATTTGTCGGTAGGGCGACATTTGTCGTTATGGCGACATTTGTTGTTATGGCGACATTTATCGTTAGGGCGACATTTGTCGTGGGGTCAGACATTTGTCGTAATAGCATCATTCATCGCGGGACCAAAAATCATCGTGGGCGCAAAGTATGTAATGAGAGGAACACTATATTACAGAATAGAATCAAATATCTTAAGTTAACCATTTAATAAAATAGCAATATAAAATCTCAGCACTGCCCGATCTTTAGTCATGTGACCATGTACATCTTCAATCTTTGGTAACATGCCTAATTTTTGACCAGTAGGTTTGAGCAATGAGTTTAGCTAATTGTACATTATTTTTACCGTAGACACTTTCAATCTCTCCTAACATGCGCAGTGAACCTTTAATAAAATTGACTGCAGGCTTTATAAATTGCACTCGAATGCCTGAAACAAATGAATTTAAATAATTAAAAATAATATAGATAATTTATAGTAATATTAGTCAACTATATTTTAAACACTTTTGAATATTTAAAAACATGGTGTAAATAATTTTTGGAAATTAAGTACATACCATTGAGTCCATACTTATGGAGTTCTTCATATGAAGTTGTCATGGTGTATGACTTTGGTATGAATCTTTCTTTTAGAATTAGATAGTCACGAAAGACGTACATCCATCGTTCAGTCTTGATTGAATCATGCCACAAGTGGATTTTGTCAGCCTTCTTTTCTTTTTGCACCGCTGGAAGCATAGAATATAAATAATTAGATGTGTAAAGATAGAATTAGTAAAAGAATGCTTGAACACAAATTTTGTTAGGTTGATTCTGATGTCATACCGTTCAAGATGTGTGATTCGAATCTACTCGTGCAAATATCTCTTTGAAAACCACATTCTTTGTGTGCACTCCCTCATGACCCTCGATTGCATGATTTTTTACTAAAACCCTTGTGGTCTGTGCTGAAACCCCTCGTGATAAAGCAACGTATAATTGGCCATGAATGAATACGTCATTTGGAAGATAGATCCCTACATTTCCAATTGTCTGGCCTTGGGATTTGTTAATTGTCAATGCGAAACTCAATCTGACCGGAAATTGTTTCCTCATTAGCTCAAATGGCATTTTCATATCTTCTGCACTCTTAAGGGGTATGCGTGGAATAAAAACTCGAAGACCCTTGAATTACCCAACCAATATAGTTGCTTCAATGATATTTCTTGCAAACCTATGACATATTAGTCTTGTGCCATTGCACAATCCAATTTTTGGATCTATATTTCGGAGCAGCATAATGGGACAACCGCGCTTTAATGTTAACTTGTGTGGGGGTAGATTACCAGGATTAATGGAGTTTAAAAACTCTGGAAGATATAAGTTATGGTTATCGTCAGAAACAGAGTCAAAAGAATAGTATGTTGTGCTTTCCCCTGGGAACAGAATCATGCAGCTTTCGTTTAACTTGTTAACGTCTTCATTCAATGGAGTTATTAGGGCTCTGGTGTCTAAATACTCGATGTTGCTACTGCTGACACTGTAATTTTGCATATCGGGGAATACAAAATTTATTAAATGTTGAATTGAGTGCTCTCCTTCCCAAGGGATTACAATTGAGTCGAGAAGCCGAATCATGACAATTTCTGTTGTTGGCTCCTTATCATCACCAACCCTGAGCAAGAATTCAGCAAATTGGACGTCATTGCGTGCCCTCATATTTTTGGTTAGTTTAGGCAACCTGACATCTGACCATAAATAAGACTCAACGATGCATTAAAACCTAAACCATATTTTCGGTTGAGAATTTGTGAATGTCTTTTTTTAAACCTAAACCATATAAATCTGGCCAAACAGGGCAAAAACATTTTGGTTTAAGTGATGGTGTGTCTGTTATAATAATCAAAGCAATTGAACCGAAAAGAGAACTTTATGCAACTTATCTATATCATTATTTTCAAAAATATGCAAAAAAAAGCTAAATTTCTCAACAAAATTTCGGGAACCTGCGACAGGAAGATAGAACAACTTAAGCTGTAATCTCTTTTCCTCTCTCTGACTCCTTAGTGAGCATACAAACTTGCATTACCATGTTGAGTTAATACCAATATGTATTTTACTGAGCAACAATAACAAAATCAAAATCAAGGCAGAAATCTTATACCTGAGAAAATATCCGATCAATGTCGTGGATCTGGGATAGCAGAGCCACTAAAAAAGTATAAGGGGTTTAGGATTTGATCCAATGAAAGCTTTCACTTGATATTGGAAAGGAGGGTCGATACTTGAAAGTAGATTACTTCAGGAATCAGTGGAAGGAATCACTGTAGGAATCGCTGTACGAATCGGCTTGAGGATTCAGTGGTCATCGGCGATAGGATTCGGCAGCCTTCGGCGGCAGGGCCAGACGGGTTTCGGCGGCAAGACCAGGCGGGCTTTGGCGATAGGAGTAGCTGAAGACTTGCTTCCGTTGTAGGAGCCGGAGAAGGTATCGGATATGAAACGCTTGAAGCAGAATGCCCAAACTTAATCCTGCGGGTAACAGAGAGGTTAAGATGCTGGGATTGTGCGAGAGGAGATTGCGGCGAAGTCGCCGAGTACGAAGAGCGAGCGGGAGAAGCCGAGGAAGCAGAGGCGATGCCCTAGCCATCTACGGAGAAGGAATCGAGCAGCGTGAGTGCGAGAGAGGGTATTCTAAATGCGCGGTATTAGGTTTTTTCGGAGCTGTGCGTTTTATATGCCGCCGATCAGAGTGATAGTTGTTTTGGATGGACGGATATGATTTGTTGTTGTCTCATTTTCATTGCCATTGAGAACCTATTTACCTTGCCATAAACCTATATTTGATACTTCTTTTTAATATAGTATAGATATCATTATGTTATACTTGTTGTCATGACGACACCAAGACTTAGTTGTTTCTTCTTGTTCTCATAATGATATCGTCGTGTGTACTTTATTGACTCAACGATATCGTCATATTATTTTTATTGTCATGACGATTATTGATTGATTTCTTATGATGTCTTCTGCGAGTAATCTCAACGATATGTATATATTATTTCAACGATATAGGTATTAGATAAGTACTGGACATACTGTCTATACTCTGTAGTCATAAGTAAGACATACCATCAAATACATAGTGATTTTATCATTGACCTGAGCACTTCTTCAAATCAGGAACATTGTTGGGCACTGTTCCCAACATATGTCCATAAGACATAGGTTCATTTCAGCTAACTTCAAATTTGAGAAGGCCTTCCTAAAATTCGTGTATTAAGGCAATTCGATACAAGTCCTGATTAGTATCAATAATTTCAAGTATTTACTATTGAAATCTATCAACGAAGTGAGCAAGAGTTTCATTATCACCTTGCTTGATCTGAAAGAGAGTTGTTGGGCATCTCTTCTGCATCCTTGAGGTAGCAAACCGCAAGAGAAGTTTTCTTCAAAGTTTGGTGAAGAAACTAACTGATTGAGATGGTAGCTTATAAAACCATTCTCTAGCTTGACTGCTGATGGATGTAGATAATAATTTGCACTTGATCCCATCTGAGATAATTCTCAAAGAGATAGCAGATTCGAAAACTTGAAGATAGCTGACGAGGTCTTATCCTCCAGAGAAGACTGACAAATGAGGCTCCCTAAAGTTATTGGGAATTGGCTCCGAACGAATTCTATTGGTGAAGGGAAACGGCTCTTCCTCCTCAACTATACGGGGAGGAGTTGGGAGATAAATAGCAGGAAAAGGAGCTGCATTTGTTGCGGATTGAGGAGGTAGATGCTGAGTGATGGTGATTAGAGCTTGGTTAATCACATCCAACTGCTGCTGAGACTGTTCTAGCTGTCGAGCAGTCTCTCTGCAAATTTCTTCAGACAAAGCTCTATGTGGAGCTCAAGAGCTTCCAGAGTAAGTCCACCATTTGAATTAGCTTGAGCCTCCGATATCTCCATTTGTGACTGCTTGTTTGTCGAGTACTCAAAATCTGAAGGTCGCGTGTTGTTTTGTTGGCACCAAAAATGTATTAAGTCCAAACTTGCTCAAGTCGAAGGATGAGGGGGTAACTATTAAGTAGTCGGTTACTTTGATCCACGAGTGAAGGAATGAAAGAGGGAGAAAAGAGATGGCCGCGAGCAAGCGGAGAGACAAGATCTACCCACTTTGGTGAATGCCACTCTTGCGGTGGGCAATGTCATTGATATAAAACTTGAATTATAAATGAGATTACATCCATATGCATAAAAAATAATGCAAAGCTTGAAAGAAAGAGCTGGCGATCCGAAAAGAGGTCATCGGGGTCGATGGGAGCAGAGGGAGATCGCCTGGCAGAGTTGAGACCGCCCGGCAGAGGCGAGAGATTGCCTGGTAGAGGCAAGATCACTGGCAGAGGTGAAATCGCCTAGTAGAGGCGAGATTTCCTGAGATCACTAGGAGGAGGCTGAGGTCGTCGCTGTCTCAGAAATCGAGACCGCTCAGGCCACAAACTAGAGGATGGAATCCCCCTGAAGTCCCTCCTATATACCACCTCCCATCTATTTATATATGTGAGGGCCTGCCTATACGAGCAGGTCTAAATGTAACGGGCTGCCCGGGATGTGCTGAGACCGCCCAGGACATGCTGAGATCGCACGGGATGTGTTGTGATTTCCCGGGTAGTGCTGAGACTATTTGGGTCATGCTAAGACTGCTTGGGGCGTGCTGAGACTGCCCGAGATGTGTCGAGACTGCCCGGGATGTGCTGAGGCTGCCTAGAAGGTGTTAAGACTGCCTGGGATGTGCTGAGACTGCCCTGGACCCTTTGGTCACATTGGATAGATCGCCAATTTCAGGGTAAACAAAATATTATACAGGTATGGCCTCCTTTATATATAATGGAGGAGATGAGAGAGATTATAATTTGGCAGTGTGGGACTAATATTACAAAGCTACAGGAGACGACTAGCGCGGTCACGACGGTCACAGTTTTCCTGATCATACATGATGAGACCACCGATCTCTATCAACACACCTTGTTGTTAGACATATCTAACCGAACTGACCGCATGGTGTGGTTAGACAAAGCTAACTATACTGACCGCACAGTGTGGTTAACATTATTTAACCACCCATGAGAAAATATGTTCTAACACTCCTCCCAAGTTGGATAATATATGTCAATCATGCCCAACTTGGAAAAAATGTCAAAAATGAGGATGATACTAGTTTGCTATAGATATATGCTAACTCATTATCGGAGGTGACGAACGGAGTGTGGATTTGTTTCTTCAATATTTCTTCTCTAATGAAGTGACAGTCCACTTCAATGTGCTTTGTCCTCTCATGAAATACTGGATTCCTTGATATGTATATGGCAGCTTTATTGTCAAAGAATATTGGTAACAGATAGTCATAGACTTCTCCCAAGCCATGTATAAGTGCATGTAACCATTTTAACTCATAGGTGGTCGAAACCATACTTCTGCATTCAACCTCAACACTTGATCTGGATACAATAGCTTGTTTCTTATTTTTCTAGCTAACCAGATTTCCTCCTACAGATGTCCAAAAACCAGAGGTGGACTTTCAATTATCTTAGTCATCAGCATAGCTGGCATCAAAGTAAGCTTCAATCCTCAAATGGTTATTCTTCTGAAACAGTAATCCCTTCCCCGGTGATCCTTTCACGTATTCTAGGATTTTAGAGTTGATTGTAGATAACACTCCCTGGTGGCTTACATGAATTGACTAGCCTTGCCTAAGCATAATAGATATCTGATCCTGTTACCATTAGGTATATAAGCTTGCCCATTAGCCATCTGTACCAATGATATCTGAAAGAAGTGGTGAATCTACTTTCCAAAGTTTGTCTTCACCAATTGCTATCGGACTTCGAGCCGGTTTAGCCCAAAGCAGACTTATCTCTCTTAAAAGGTCAATGACATATTTCCATTGCAGGAGTACCACTGAGTTATGTTTTCGTGAGATTTCTATTCCAATAAAGTACTTATGAGGTGTCATATCTTTTGTGATAAAGTTTTATAGCTGATGTTTCTTTGTTAGAGCAATGTCATCCTTTTTATCACTAGTGAGGAGGATTCCATCAACATAGATAGCAAGAATGACCAACCCATGAGAATTCATGCATATGAATAGAGAGTGATCTGCACAACTTCATGCAAAACCAATGATGGAGATAATGTTGCTAAACTTGTTGAACCAGGCCCGAGGGCTTTGCTTGAGGCCATAGATTACCTTCCATAACTTTTATACCTGAGACTCCCCCTGAGAAACATACCTAGAAGGTTGCTCCATGTATACCTCTTCTTGGATATCACAATAGAGGAAGGCATTCTTAGCATTTAACTGAGACATCTGCCAATCTTTGTTTATAGCCACAGAGAAGAGAACTCAAATTATGCTGATGCGAGGAATGGGGGAGAAAGTCTCGAAGAAGTCCTCACCATATGTCTTAGTGAAGCCTTTGGGAACCATCTGAGCCTTATAACGATCCACAGTACCATCAGGATGATATTTTACCACAAAGCCCCATCTACAGCCAACAACATCTTCCCCTAGAGGAGTGGGGACAAGAGTCCAGGTACCTCTTTCAGTAAAGGTGGTCATTCCATGGCAGCCTTCCAGTGTGGTATTGTAAGAGCTTCTTTGTTAGTGATCGGAATGACAGTGGGCAAGAAATCCAGAGCAAAATCCCTGCAAGAGGAGGAAATTCAATCATACGAGACAACATCATGAATGGAGTGTTGAGTACACATTCAAACTCCCTTACAAAGAGCAAGGAGAAGATCAAGATCCGACCTGTCATCTGTATCAAATCCATTCGATGAAGAGAGTGATGGCCCGAGAACTGGCAAAGATGGACCTGGAGGTGGAGAAGAGGTGGTGGGAGATGGAGATGAAGAGGTTGGTGTGGTAAGAGGAGATGGAGTGAGCTCGGGTGGAGGTGTAGAAACAATAGGTAGAGTAAGGTTATTAACAGTTGGTGAGGGTGTATGGTCTTGCAAGAAGTAAGGAGTATTTTCAAAGAATGTGACATCAGCGGAGACATACTATTTCTGGAGAAAAGGGTCATAACATTGATATCCCTTTTAAGTGGGAGAGTAGACAAGAAAGATGCACTTAATGGAGCGAGGGGAGAGTTTATCTCAACCAGGTGAAGTAGAGTGGACAAATGTCATGCAGCCAAAGACTCGGGGGGGTTAAAGGAAATGGTGTGACATCTGGGTATAGGATGGAGAAGGGGGTTTGTCCTTGAAGAACTGAAGAGGGAATCTATTTGATGAGATGTTAAGAGATGAGGATGGAATGACCCCAGTATGAGCGAGGGACATTCATCTATGTGAGAAGAGTACGAGCAACATCAAGGAGATGTCGATTCTTGCATTCAGCCAACCCATTTTGTTTAGAAGTATACGGACAGCTGGTCTGATGGATAATGTTATGATGCATACAAAAATTTGAAAATTGATTACTAAGATACTCTTTAGTATTATTAGTACGGAGAATTTTAATATACGTGCCAAACTGTGTGCGAATTTCATTATAGAAATTTGTTAATATAGAGAATAGATCAGAATATTCTTTTAAAAGATGCATCCAGGTACATCGAGAGAAATCATCAATAAAAGTAACAAAATAAAGACTTCCCCTACCAACATATTTGGTAGAAGAGATACCCCAGATGTCTGAGTGAATATGATCAAAGGGACGAGAAGATCCACGTCCTTATTTTGCTGGATAAGAGGAGCGGTGGTATTTTTCGAGCTGGCAAGCTTCATAGTTGAGAGAGGATCCTTCCTTTGTCAGTTCTGGTAGGAGCTGGTAGAGAAGGCGAAGAGGAGGATGACCAAGGTGAAGATGCCACTAAAGAAGAGAGGTGGATGCAAAGAGAACCGTTACATTATCCAGGAAGAAGAGGCCACCGCTTTTAGTCCCAGCAGCAATCATCTCATTGGAGTGAGGATCCTAAAAAGAGCAAGTAGTAGAAGTAAATGTTACTAAGCAGTTTAGTTGTCTACATAGAGAGGTAACTGAGTGCAAGTTGCAAGGAAAGGTTGGCACGTAGAGAGTGTCCTCAAGTTGAAGAGACCGGGTGACTTGGACTATACCTGTCCTGCACACAGGTGATGGAGAACCATCCGCAATCAAAATCATAGTTGATCAGCTATGTTTGTCCAAATGAGAGTAAAGAAGACGATTTCCTGTCATGTAATTAGTAGCAGCAGAGTCGATAAGCCACTTACCCCTGGTGATCATATAGGCACTACCTTAAGAGGTGGCAAGAGAGGATGACTTCTTTGTGACCAAAAAAGTTACTTCACCTACTGGTGGGCAAAGACTAGGATGCTTGACCCAGCAACAATCCACACAATGTCCTATCTTGCCGCAATGAGAGTAGAGGTATTGGGACGAACCTCACCCACCTGAGTGACCTCCACAAGCACTAGTGTTGCTACAAAGAGCAATGGTGTCAGGAGGAGGTGTGGAGGCAAGCCGAGGACATTGAAGAAGAGTCGTGACAGCGGAGATGCGAGCAGCGGTAGCATCAAGGGTGGGAAAGTTAGATTCTCCTAGAATTTGTTGCCATATCATATTATAAGACTCTGGGAGGTGAAGATGGTAACACACCACCAGGAGTTCCCGAAGTGTTTGTGTTACTCGGCAAGATCAGCGCAGAAGGGGCATTGCTGGAGATGTTTGGCACCAAGAGCTTGCACCTCCTGATAAGTAGTAGTAGGAGTCATGGAGGGGCGAGCAAAGGGATCGGCATATAATGTGTATATGTGAGAAGTCAGAGCCCCCTTTAGATAGAGAGCAGCAAGATGAGTCCACGCAACCTAAACAGTCTTGTTATGATGAATGATGGATAGAAATTCATTAGATAGACTATTCACAATCCATGTTCTAACTAAAGCATCATTGGCATCCCAGTCATTAAATATAGCAGAGCCTCCTGCTAGATGGTCATCAGTGGTGATGATGTTTGCGCTAGGACCTTAATAGAAATGTGAAGGAGACACTCCAATTAGGGAAGTTTGGTCATATAACCTTGGAGGTGGTACCTAGATTTCCTGAAGTAGTGGAGGTTGGGGGCGGTCAGAATTGGTGGCACGGATAGGGCAGAATAAGAGTTATTCGGAGTCGTCATAGAGAGAGGATGGTGTGGTCAAAGAAACTTAATCGCATGGTCAAAGGAGAATAAACTGCACAAATCGCAGAGATCGTGGAGGAAGCGAAGAGAAAAGAGAAGATGAGGTGAGCAGTAAAAGAGAACTGGAGACTGCATTGCAGGGAGATAGGGACATCGCAAGAAGAGGGCAACCTATCGGTTAAGAAGGCTGAGACCGCTCAGGCCGTAGAGAAGAAAAGAAAGAGTGGAGGTCGGGCGGTTTAGAAACTGAAGTCTACACAACCAAAAAGATGTATGAAGGTGCGAGAAGACTATGCAAGAGGGCAACAAGACAAGAATAGAGTTCAAAGCGAGAGGGTCTAACTGGCTCTGATACCATGTGAGAACTTGGAAATAAATTAACCATAATTAAGAATAACACGTAGGAAATTGAAAAATAATAGAATTTTTATTTCCAAAAAATCCAAATTACAAAGTTATGGCCTCTTTTATATTGAATGGAGGAGGTGAGAGAGATTACAATTTGGCAGTGTGGGACTAATATTACAAATCTACAAGAGATGACTAGCACAGGCACGACGGTCCCAGTTTTCCTGACCGCAGATAATGTGCGGTTAGACAAGCTAACCGCCCATAACAAACCACCCTTGGGTAGGTACCAAGGATGGAACCACCGATCTCTATCAATAGACCTTGTGGTTAGATATATCTAACTGAACTAACTGCACAATAAGATTAGTCAAAGATAACCACACTGACTGCACGGTACGGTTAAACATGTTTAACTGAAGATGAGAAAATATGTTCTAACAAGTCCATTCCTCTTTGGGAGGCCAAGAGGAAGCCTCTGATCTCATCAGAAGGCAGCAAGATGGTAGCTAGCCAGTGGGAACAAGATGGCATCTTCCTCCTCGGCTTATAAAATCCCCCTTTGCTCCTCGGTAAGCTCACTCACCTCCCAAGCATTAGTTCTAATCATATAAATCGAGTGGAAGCCCTCTGGAAGACTGAAGAGACCATATTCAACCAAACCATGCCATACCACACCCATTCTAGGAGAGCACTGCCCTTGGAGGTGATATTCCCTCCTCTTCCTCTTCTATAAGTATCCTAGAATGATTTCAAATTGAAATCGAGCTCGATTGTCTTTGATTTCATATAATTTAGTGGAGTTTGGCAGTCAGAATGACTCTGTGATTTTTTCCACCGGTGACGGCCATTGGCCGTCGGACCACCACCAATATATAGTTCTCATCTTGGCAAAACTATTGGTGGTGGGGCGATGGTGGTGAAGGTCGGACAGTGGTGGAGGAGCCCCAAAAGCTCCGTCCAGGTGGGATTAATCTTTGTCATTGGCCAGAGGTTGAAGATTATCCATGCACGTCTGATTTCCTTAATTCCATCAAAATAATGATTGGTTAATCCCCACAGCAGATCTACAATGGATCCGCTTTAGGGGAAGGTTATTTTGTGATCTACCGCTGCTCAGCACCATCTGATTCACTCTAAACTACATGATGTTTATTGGGAAAACCTTCATTTGGTATATCAAGTTGTACTGGTGCTTGCAGGTTTACAGATTTAAAGTTAAATAAAACTTTGTTGTATAAAACAAGTAAATAAAAAAACGTTGACATCACTTACAGCTTATTAAAAGGTGTTCAAATCTCTATTATATATATATATAGACACACACACACACACATACTCATACATACATAAATAATAGTTTTTAAAACGTTGATATGCATTATTCTTGATGTCGACCTACGTCTAGTGGATTTGTAGGAAATATTGAAATACGTTGATATACAGATATTCTTTACTATGATGTGCGCTAAATGTCGTAAAGGCTGGAGTCAGAGTTTTA
Organism: Dactylorhiza incarnata; assembly: GCA_033032865.1. Taxonomy (NCBI): domain Eukaryota; kingdom Viridiplantae; phylum Streptophyta; class Magnoliopsida; order Asparagales; family Orchidaceae; genus Dactylorhiza; species Dactylorhiza incarnata. The sequence continues at coordinate 2,459,284 of JAWHQI010000224.1, forward strand.
TCAAAAACATTGAGACGATGCTTATTGTCCATCGATGTTTTCATACATATTCTGTCAAAGTTTGCCATTAATCCTCTATCATCTTACTCTGATATGGAATCGAAGTTCAAGATTTACTCAATCTCATTATGATGTTTATGAGATTGAAATATAGTCGTTGTGATTATATTATAGAAGTTTCCTCACATCCATCTGCTAGACATGATATAAAAGGATATCTACTCCTCTCAGAAAACAAGATCAATGAAAAACATTCAATAATCTATTCAGTTTCTTTTGGGTCTAACAATCTTCTTGCAGAACAAAGAAAAAGTGCAGCAATCTTCTTCACCTCTCTTCTCTTGAGGATTTGAAGAAGAAGAATAGTTTGGAAGGATCTCTTCTCTCTAGATTCAGCGACTGTTACATTTTGAAGAACAAATCAAGGACTTCAACGGATTATTCTCCTCAAGAGATTCATCTTCTTTTCTCGATTGAATCTGAATTTATAGTGGATTCAACTGTTCTTCTTCTGGCAAATACTCTTGATCAAGATTAAAGAGTTCTTGAGATCACTCTTCAAAAGATTTCCTATAGTGTTTGATCCTTCTTATCAAAAGGATCAGTGGAGGTTGATCCTCCTTATCAATAGGATCAGTGGTGTTTGATCCTCCTTATCAAAAGGATCAGTGATGGTTAGCATCCTTATCAAAAGGATGTTGGTTTGAGAAACTTGGTCAAAATCTCATTTGGTTCTTAGAATCACCTTAACAAAAGATTCAGAAGTTTTCGATTCTAAGAATCTCCTTAACAAAAGATTCAGTTGTTGTGGTTCTAAGGATCTCCTTAGCAAAAGATTTAGTTTATTAGTTCAAGAGTCTCCTTATCAAAAGACTCAAACACTAATGGAAATCCTACCAAAGTGGTAGAAGAGGGGGCGTACCCAACTTTGGGGAACCTCTATAAAATTCTTGTGTCTTGTGGATTGCATTTCATATATATGTGATTGTGTTTGTTTGATGTTTTATTTTCGCTCAGCTTAACATAGAAAACATATATTTCTATGAATGTTTGATTTGTGAGAAAAGTCAAAAGAGAATTTAATACTCTATTCACCCCCCCCCCCCCTCTCTACAGTAAATCTCAATCATCTACCCTACCTTTCAATTAGTATTAGAGATAGGTTGATCTTAATTAGGCTAACCCCTTGATCAAGATCCAAAAATGGTATTGAGAAATTTTTGACTTTAATCATGAGTTCCTCACAGAACAGAAAATAAGCATCCATTAGACCTTCAGTGTGCAATTTAAAAAAAAATTCTTTATGAAAATCTAGAATAAAACTGGATATGAATTCCATTGACGAAGACATGGTTGATTCTATTGTTACAGGACTAATTGATCTTACAAGGGCTGATGTGAATGGAAAGTTGGACAGATTCCAAAGAATGAACTAACCGATGATCAAAAGAAGGCAAAGGCTTTTGATGATAAGGCCACGCACATTCTTTTATCTACAATGTCAGATGACATTTTTCAAAAGATGGATGACTGTAAATCAGCAAAAGAGATGGGATTCTCTGACTAATATTGTAGAAGAAAATTCTGATGAAAGAAAGAATAGAAAGTTTTCTTTGATTTCCCAATATAAGAACTTCAAAAGGAGTGCAGACGAATCTGCGGTTGAGATGTACTCAACATTCAGCCTCATAGTCAATGAAATAAAGGGATTAAAAAAGGAAATCTCTATAATAGAGATAAATGACAAACTCTTGATGTACTTTCCAAGTACATTGGATGTTAGAATCTAGGCCATTGGAGAAACCAATTGTTAAAATGAGATCACTACAAAAGCTCATCTCAGAAAGCTCAAATCATATGAACATCTCCTCAAAACAAGAGTAGAAAGAGAAATGAAAGAATGATCTTCTATAATATTCAAATAAAAAACAATTGCTCTTAAAGTTGTTGATGACGAAAGACAGGGCGCAGATGATGAACTGATGAGTCTTCTAGCAAGGAGATTCAAGAAATGGATTAAGACTAAAAATCTCATGAAAATAGATAAATATAATCAAATACCCAGGTATGATAAAACCCCTGCTATTAAAATTATTTGTTATTCTTGTAGGAAACCAGGACATTTTGCTCCAGAATGTCCATATCAAGATAGGATAAGGCTTCAAAGAAGAAAAGGGATCAAAAGAAGAATTACGATCCTAGAAAAGATAGTAAGAAGAAAGGAAAAGGTTTCAATGCAGAAACCTGGAGTGAAACTGAAGAAAGTTCTTCAAGCTCTAATGAAGAAAAATCAAAGAAGAAGAAGTCTGCTTAATGGCATTGGAGCTAGATGAAAAAGAATATGATTCCTTAGAACTGGATAATGAGGTAACTTATTTTGATAATGTTGATTTCGCTTCTGAAGAATTTAAAATTGCATTTAAAGGATTCTGTCAAGATTAATTAGCTATAGAAGGACAAATTAAAATATTAAGAAATGAAATAGAATTTGTAACTGAAAGGTGAAAAGAAGAAAGTGAATGCTTGATAAATAATGACATCAAAAAACACATTAAAACATGCAAAAAGAAATTGATGATCTAAAGATTGAGAATGAAAAACTAAAGGTTGAACTCAAGAAAGCCAAATTATTTGAGGACAGTCTAAATGGAAGAAGTCAGCAATTAAAGGTAATCTCAGAGAATTTCTCGGTTATATTCAAAAATCTGGGACTATGTGCCAATTCTCCTCATATGGGTGACTCTTCTAATCTACCAGCTTGGAAAAAACATATAAAGTTTGTGAGTGCTAAAGTGAAAGAACCACATAATCTGTTGGCAAATATTCCTTCAACATCAAAGGAAGTGGAAAGAAGAATTATTTATACAAAGAAGAATCAAAGGTCAAAATTGTCGGATCAAGCGCAACCAACTCTCCCAAAAGCCGGGACTATTGGGAAAGGCGCTACTTTTTCTTTTAAGTAAGTAGGAAAGGCGCTACGGGTCATGTGAAGTAACGCTGGACCCAACAATCCCCCCCCCCCCCAGCGTCCAGCACGACCCACAAACTTAGAGGTGCTCCATATGGCTCAGAGGTGGCGCACCATATGGCTCAGAGGTGGCTTTTCACATGGTCGCGGCTGCCTGACCCACCGGGACCCACACATGTAGAGAAATTTCAGGATTTAATCAGCGCCCCCCGGCCTCGAGCCCGCAACCTGCTTTGATACCACTTGTCGGATCAAGCGCAACCAACTATCCCAAAAGCCCGGACTGTTGGGAAAGGCGCTACTTTTTCTTTTAAGTAAGTAGGAAAGGCGCTACGGGTCAAGTGAATGAACGCTGGACCCAACAAAAATCAAGAAGGAAAAAATCAAATGACCATAGAGCAAAAAGGAATTCTATGAAGAGCTCCAACAAATAGTGATTATGCATAGCATGTTTATGTTAAACAAAGTAAATACATTAAACAAACATCTCAATATATGTCGAGAAATTCTCATCATATGATGTCTGAAAGTGAACATATGATTCATATTGAGCAGAATTATAAAAGAAAATTACATTAGGAAAAACATTCTTTCTATTATAATCAGAATATTAACAACAACATGATTAATAAATGTTTTCATTGTCATAAATTAGGACATTATGCAAAGGATTGCCGGTATAATTCAGTAACCTTTCATCCTAAGGGGTACAAGGACAACCCTTCATACTCCTTAATAACTGCTTATAATGGAAAAATTGGACCCAAGGTCACCTGGGTTCCATCTAATTTCTACTTCTCTTATAGAAAAATAAGTAGTCCTGTCACAACACAAATTTGGTGCTTGGACAGTAATTCATCAGACATAACAGAAAACAATATATTGTTTGAAAAACAGTAAGATAAAGAAAAATTATGAGATAAGGAAAATCTTAAAGTAACTAATATCTTAGGTGATTACACATACTAGTTCAACCATAAAAATGGCATCTGCATACATTTGGAATAGGCATTGGTAGAAATATTAGAAAATTGTAAATAAAACTCTTAATCATCTTCATGTATTAAAAATAATGGGAGCATAGAATTTTGGCATGTGAATTTTGGCACTTGTCAATTTCATGTGAATGACTAGAGATTCTTATTGATAAGTGTTAAGTCTGCTGTTGGCCCCAAAAAATGTACCAACTCCACACTCGCTCGATCTGAAGGACGGGGGTGAGACTGTTGGTTGGCCAGTTACTTTGAGCTGAAGGAAAGGTAATTTTATTAATATGAAGCTTGTGTTACAGCTGAGGTTACAATAGAAAGTATGTAAAAGAGGTCTCCTGAAAAAGAGGTGGAGAGGTCTCCGGAAGGGAGACGGGAAGATCTCCGCGGTCTCCAAAAACTGAGACCGCTCAAGTTCCCTACTAGAGCTGGGAACTCATCAAAAGATCCCTAAACTGGTACCCCTACCCTCTATTTATAGACGTGGGGTCTGCCCGAACGGGCAGATCGGAAAGGTAACAGGCTGCCCAGAACTGCTGAGATCGCCTGAGATCGTTGCTGAGACCGCTGAGATCGTTGAGATCGGCTGGACCTGCTGAGATCGTTTAAGACCACTACTGAGACCGCTGAGATCGTTGAGATCATCTGGACCTGCTGAGATCGTCTGAGACTACTGCTGAGACCGCTGAGATCGTTGAGATCGTCTGGACCTGCTGAGATCATCTGAGACACTACTGAGACCGCTGAGATCGTCTATACCTGCTGAGATCGTCTGAGGCCGCTGCTAAGACCATTTAGATCGTTGAGATCGCCTGGACCTGCTGAGACCTCCTAAAGAGAAATTACATAAAAATGAGTCAGCACAGGACTCAGACCTCCAAGGGGCGAGGCCGCCCAAGGGGGGCGACCTCCCTGAGGTCGCCCAAGGGGGCGACCTCCAAGGGGCGAGGCCGCCCAAGGGGGACGACCTCCCTGAGGTCAACCAAGGGGGCGACCTCCAAGGGGTGAGGCTACTCAAGGGGGACGACCTCGCCGAGGTCGCCCAAGGGGACGACCTCCAAGGGGCGAGGCCGCCCAAGGGGGCGACCTCCCCGAGGTCGCCCAATGGGGGCGACCTCCAAGGGGCGAGGCCGCCCAAGAGGGACTACCTCCCCAAGGTCGCCCAAGGGGGAGACCTCCAAGGGGCGAGGTCGCCTAAGGGGGGTGACCTCCCCGAGGTCGCCCAAGGGGGCGACCTCCCCAAGGTCGCCCAAGGGAGCAACGTCCCCAAGGTCGCCCAATAGGGCAACCTCCAAGGGGCGAGGCCACCCAAGGGGGCCACCTCCCCGAGGAAAACTGCCTGGGGCTTAGCGACGATGGCCCGCCTGGGAGGTAGGAGACCATCCGGGCTTGAAAACTTGGTGATAGCGTGTAGATTGCTTCGGTCACCTGGAAAAAGCCAGTTCGAGGTGATCGCCGATTTCTGGGTAAACATCTGCAGCAACAAAAAAAATTATATTTTCTCACATGTTGAATAGGTGTAATGCCTCATTTGGTCAAAAGTAATGAGTTGTCATTTCAGGGGATAGTGTGTCTTAGACTATTTAAGGACTGCATTATATGGCTCTATCTCCTCATCTCTTGGAAAACTTCAGTGTTCATCCTCTTCAAACATTTTTTTGAATGTCTCTATCCACGAAGCTATTATCTATGGTAGATTCAAGTGAAGGCTAAATGGCGTCCTCTAATCTAGAAATATGTGAATGTCGCATATGGTCACTGTTGTCTAGTTTATTGATTAAGGTTGAAGTAGCACAACCTTTTGCTTAAACTAGCAATGACATATATGCTTATTGCATGCTCTCCTCATCCAGTAAGATATGTTGAGCTCATCTCAGGGGAAAGAGTTCTCCCAGATGTAGAAGCATTCCCTTCCTATAAGAAGCTTAGTCATTAGGGAAAACCTCTGCAACCATAGGAGCATGCTGCCAATAAGTCTGCAAAGAAGATCACCATTTTGGAAGACACGTGAAGACTATGAACAAGCTTGCAGAATTATGGATCATTTGAATTAAATATAGTCTAGGTCTTAGGTTGTATTTTTATCTGTCAAAAGAATATGGTTTAGAGCTTAGGGTTTCTTCTGTAAATTTTTTTCCTATGAAATCTCTACTGTGATAAATAAATTGTTCTAAAACCATATATTTCTAAGAATAAATACTATGTGAAGACCTTTATTGGTAATAAAAAATTTATGAGATAAAGATATGTTCTTGATTTGTTGCTATAAATTTATTGTTTTCGCAACTAATCACTTACATATTATCAGAAAATATGTTTAGGTTCTTATACAGTTTCGTAACTCATAACTACACAAATCATGGAATTACAGTGATAATATATTTTCCAGACAATTTCGTCCATAGTTGTGTCTAAATGCACGTCGATATACTGATATGTGTAAACAAACTCAGTGCATTTTCAATCACTCAACATAAGTCGACATGGCTCCCGAAATAATATTTGGCATTGAAATAGCTATGAAACGAGTAACACGATATCTTAACGTGTTAGGTAAGAAATTATATATCTGCATCAAAAATTAAAAGTTTCTTTTCTAAAAGACTTTTCATCTTCCTCTCATACTCTACTCCGACAGCACTTCATCATTTCATTTCTTTCCTCCTCCTGATTCTTCTTGGTAGAAATAAGCAATGACAACTCAATATTGTACAACCCCGATGTTCGCCAGGGAGAGTCAGACGACTCACACCCAAGAAGGCGAGCCAGGATGGGTGAACCCAGGCAGGGCGAGCCCAGGAAGAGCGAGAGGCCATAGAGGCAAGCGAGCCAGGTGATGTGCCAATAGCAAGCCTGGGCTCAGCCAAGGTAACGCAGGCGAGCGAGTCAGGTAATGTGACAATAACAATTCTGGGGCTCGCCAACCCAGAGGCTCGCGAACTCCACTCGCAAGGGAGGTCTCGAAGCGGGCTGCCGCGAGCCCAGGAAGAGCGGGAGGCCATAGAGGCAAGCGAGCCAGGTGATGTGCCAATAGCAAGCCTGGGCTCAGCCAAGATAACGCAGGCGAGCGAGCCAAGTAATGTGCCAATAGCAATTCTGGGGCTCGCCAACCTAGAGGCTCGCGAGCTCCACTAGCAAGGGAGGTCTCGAAGCGGGCTGCCGCGAGCCCAGGAAAAGTGGGAGGCCGTAGAGGCAAGCGAGCCAAGTGATGTGCCAATAGTAAGCCTGGGCTCAGCCAAGGTAACGCAGGCGAGTGAGCCAGGTAATGTGCCAATAGCAATTCTGGGGCTCGCCAACCCAGAGGCTCGCGAGCTCCACTCGCAAGGGAGGTCTCGAAGCGGGCTCCCGCGAGCCTAGGAAGAGTGGGAGGTCATAGAGGCAAGCGAGCCAGGTGATGTGCCAATAGCAAGCCTGGGCTCAGCCAAGGTAACGCAGGCGAGCGAGCCAGGTAATGTGCCAATAGCAATTCTAGGGATCGCCAACCCAGAGGCTCGCGAGCTCCACTCGCAAGGGAGGTCTCGAAGCGGGCTGCCGCGAGCCCAAGAAGAGCGGGAGGCCATAGAGGAAAGTGAGCCAGGTGATGTGCCAATAGCAAGCCTGGGCTCAGCCAAGGTAACACAGGCGAGCGAGCCAGGTAATGTGCCAATAGCAATTCTGGGGCTCACCAACCTAGAGGCTCGCGAGCTCCACTCGCAAGGGAGGTCTCGGAGCGGGCTGGCTCGCCCAGTAAAAGTCCAGGAAGGGGTTTTTACCAGGAGACCCTCGGTGGTCTGCGGTTAGCCTCTCCAAACAGCGGTGTTTGGCTGTTAGCAGACCAATCCGGTGTGCAGATAGTAAGAATGGACAGCGGGATTTGGCTATTGACAGACCACAAAACCAAAATCTATAAATAGTCCTTAAAGGGCACCTTGGAAGGAGACCGGTTCAGAATCTTTGAGCCTTTCTTCTCTCCTTAGGTCGCTTTGGTTTGGGCTCTCAAGCTCTCCAAGGTGCCCGAGTCTTAGCTTTGGCTTGGGAGGGGAAGCGCTCAACAATCTTCCGGGTTAGTGGAGGGACGTCCTCGCTAAGACCAGGGTCTTTGTTCTTTGTCTGAGTTATCCGCTCACCTCTTCCGAGGGACCAGTAAGGGCTAGCTGCTCCTCAACTCGTTGAGGGCCCCGAGCTCCACAAGAGACCGAGAAATCAGTTTCAACATTTTGGTGCGGTGAGCGTGGAGCGTGGCTGGTTCAAGAAAGTTCCAGAGAAGGGTTATGGCGGGAGATGAAGAGCAAGGCGAGGAGTTCGGCGAGACACCCCAGGATGCTCGCAGATTTCAGAAAGGAGGTGCTCGACACCTTGGGGTTTACGGTCACAGCTCTGCGAAGCGAGTTTGCGACCCCAGCACCTCAGGTGACCCCTCCCCCAACGACAGTTAGCGAGAATGCCCCGGGGGGAAGGGCTAGAAAGGAAGTTGTCGTTGGATCAGGGCAGGACAGGGAGGGGCGAGTGTTGTTCGCCAGTCCGGCGAGCCCGAGGCCGGCGAGCTCCGTGCCGGCGAGTGCCGGGCTGGCGAGCTCAGTGCCGACAAGCTCTGTCCCAGTGAGCGCGGTGCATGCGAGCGCGCGCCAGGAGGATGTGGCGACGGTCGGGGTGGTTCAGGCGAGCGCCGCCCTCGCGAGTGCAGTTCCGACGAGCTCAAGTCTAGTGAGAGAGCTTGGGGGCGAGTGGAGCCAGAAAGGGTGACAGGAGGGGGAAGCCCCTTTTGCGAGCTGGTGCTTTCCGCACCCGTCCCAGGGGGGTTCGGAGAGTTGGACCGGGTGTACTACAACGGTAGGGATGACCCTGTCCAACACCTGCAGAGTTTCGAAGACTCGGTCTCCATCAGGCCGATGTCAGATGCTTTCAAGTGTCGGCTCTTTGCCGTCACCCTCAAGGAGAAGGCCAGGGACTGGTTCCATCAGCTCCCTGCAGGATCAATCTATGCGTACGAGGACTTGCGCCGAAGTTTTTTGCTGAGGTTCTCGACCTCAAAAAAGAGGAAGAAGGACGCTGATTCCCTCTTCAAAGTGAAGCAGGAGCCCAGGGAGTCGTTGGCTCAATATGCCGATCGATTCCAGGAGGACGTGCAGCTCACTCAGGAGATGCCTGGGTTTGCACTCCAACTCGCCTTCATGGTCGGGTTGAAAGAGAGTTTCTTCAAGATGGCATTGAAGAGAAAGGCCCCCGTCTCCTATGAAGAGCTGATGGAGAGGGTGTCGGAGGAAGTCGCGAGTGAAGAAGCCAACCCGGAGCTCACCAAGAGGCTAGCAAAGCTCAGTGAGCCAGAGGTGAGGCAGCAGGAGGTCACGAGAAGGGAAGAGCCCCGGGCCCCGGAAGGGGGATGGAGGCCGCAAGGCGGAGGAATGCAAGGGCAGGGAAGGGGTTACGGCCCAGGAAGGGGTAACCATTTCGGAGGTCAATGGAGACCCCCCCAGTTAGGGTGGAGGCAGGGTCCGATGCAGATGCCTCCCCCACCTCAACAAGCCATGGCAATTGGCCGGGGAAGAGGAAGGAGAGGCGAGGTGGAAACAGCAGCCGCTAGGAGGAGAAGGAATAGGGTGGCGGAGGCCGATGCAGGGGAGGTGACGTTGCCATATTATATCTTCCATGATGAGGAAGGTCACTCAATGGACACCTGCCCGGAGTTCCTGGAAGTGAAGTGGGGCAGAGCGCCCGCGCCACAGCAACTGCAACCAGTGAGGATCGTGGAGGTCGAACCTCGAGAGGAGGATGAGGAAAGGTGTGAGGATAGAGCCGATGTAGGGAGTAGAGGAGGGATCGGGGTGATCCATGGGGGGTAGGGGTGGAGGCGACCCACAAGGCTAGCCTCCATACCATCTACCGCCGGAGCGTGGCTTCAGCATCCACCGCTCCGCCCCCGGTTGAGAAAAACATTTTCACCCAGAAGGACATATTGGGCTATGAGGACCCGTTCTGCGACGCGCTGGTCATTCAGACGGCGATCGAGAACTTCACCGTCTCCAGAATCCTAGTGGACAACGGAAGTTCGGTCAACGTCATCTTCAAGAAGGCGTTTGACGGGATGGAGGTGGAGCCCAGAAGGGTGTTGGCCTCGGATGGCCCTCTGTTTGGATTCTCGGGAGAAAGGAAAGAAGTAGAGGGGGGAGTAGGACTTCATGTGACCCTGGGGGGGCAGTCCAGGAACTGCCGTTTTGTCATAGTGGACGCTCCAAGAAGCTACAGCGCCATCTTCGGACGGCCACTCATCAGTGCATTCCGCTATGTCCCCTCCACCGTTCATTAATGCCTTAAGTTCAACGATGGAGGGGTTCAGGTGCGGATCAGGGGGGATCCCAAGGTGGCAAGACAGTGCTACGTGACGGCTGTCAACACCATCTCCTGGATGGGAGAAGCAGAGGAATGGGATAAGATGATGAGGAGGCGGCCGAAGCCGGAGGTAAAGAGGTAGCCGAGGAGAAGGCCCAGGAGGGAGGGGCGGAGGAGCTGATGGTGGTAGATAAGGAGGTCGAGGAAGGAACCCAGGCTCTTGCTTGTGCTGAGGAGGAGAGGGCTTGGGGAGAGCTGTCCCGGCTGGAGGCTATGGATGAGGTCGTGGAGCTCAAGGTCACCACCCGGCTAGGGTGGTGGAGAAGGTCTGGGTCAGCGGAGGACTCAACCCGGAAGATCAAGCGGAGATCCTGGCGTGCGTGCAGAAGAACATAGACGTCTTCGCTTGGAGCGCCACGGAAATGCCCGGGATCGACGCGGATGTGGCTTGTCATCGCCTCAACCTCGACCCCGTCACCCGCCCCATCCTCCAGAAGAAAAGGGCCACCGCCGACAAGCTGGAAAGGCCCATCCGTGAGGAGGTGAGCAAGCTCCTACAGGCAGGCTTTGTATCAGAGATCCAGTATCCAGGCTGGGTCTCCAACGTCATTATGGTAAAGAAGGGAGGAGGTAAATGGAGGATGTGTATCGAATTTTCTTTACTTAATAAATCATGCCCTAAGGATTGTTACCCCCTGCATAGGATCTATGCGCTGGTTGACTCAGCCGTCGGTTTTCCTATGATGTCTTTCTTAGATGCTTTTTCAGGTTACCATCAAATCCGCATGCGCCCCCCGGACATCAAAGATGTCTCCTTCATCACGGGGGATGGATGCTATTGTTATAAGATGATGCCGTTCGGGCTCAAGAATGCAGGTGCCACATACCAAAGGATGATGTACAGAGTCTTCCGCGTGCAGAAGGGAAGAAACTTGGAGGTTTATGTTGACGACCTCATGGTAAAGAGCCGAGACCTTGGGTCTCACCTCCGAGTCCTTGAGGAGACGTTCGGGACCCTGCGGTGCTACAAGATGAAACTCAATCCCTTGAAATGTGTCTTCGGGGCAAGCCGAGGAAAGTTCCTAGGCCACTTACTCACCCCCGCAGGAGGGATCCTAACCCGGACAAGATTAAGGCGGTAATGGAGTTGGGGTTGCCAAGGAATCCGAAGGAGGTTCAGAGCCTTACAGGGAAGTTGGCTGGGCTTAGCAGGTTCCTCTCCAAGGCAGGGGAAAAGTGTGCGCCTTTCTTCAAGGTGCTACGGGGCAACAAGAAGTTTGAATGGAGCCGGGAGTGCGAAGAGGCCTTCCAGGCTCTGAAGGAACAGCTCACCCGAACCCCTCTGCTTCAGGGGCCGAGGCCGGGGGAAGACCTATCCCTGTACCTGGGGGTAGGGTCCAAAGCAGTAAGTTTCGTGTTGATCCGGGAGGAGGGGAAGAAACATTTCCCTTTCTACTACGTCAGCCGAGTGCTGAAGAAGGCAGAGCTCCGGTACCCGATCCTGGAAAAGTTAGCCTTCGCATTGGTGGTGTCAGCCCGGAGGCTCCGACCTTACTTCCAAGCCCATTCAATCAAGGTAGTGACGGACCACCCGCTCCGAAAAATTATGGAAGGGGTGGAACACTCAGGAAGGCTGGCAAAGTGGTCCGTGGAGTTAAGTGAATTCAATATCACGTTCGTGTACAGGACGTCCATCAGGGCTCAGGCGGTGGGAGACTTCATGGCCGACTATGCGGCCGAGGTGGGGTAGCACGAGCCGCCTCCCTCAGAGGCATGGAAGATGTTAGTGGATGGAGCATCAGGAAGGTACTCCTATGGAGGAGTGATGGTCCTGGTGAGTCCCCAGGGGACCCGGATTGAGCAAGCCTTAAACATCCATTTCCCAATTACCAACAACCAGGCTGAGTACGAGGCAGTGATAGCAGGCCTTCGGCTGGCCCGGGAACTAGGGGTGCTGGACGTGGAGGTCTCAACGGACTCCATGGTGGTAGCATGCCAAATCAAGGGAGAGTTTGAAGCGAAGGACCCGACCCTCCTGCAATACCTGGAGAAGGTTAAGGGTGTCATCGGGCAGTTCCGCACCTTCTCCATCAAGCACGTGCCGAGGGAGGAGAGCACCCAGGCGGACCTCTTAGCCAAGTTCGGTCCCCGAGCGGGAGGGACGGCTTCGGAACTCTTCCGGCCCTCCATCAAGGAAGGAGAATTGATGGAGGTGGATCAACGAGCCTCGTGGATGGACCCATTCATCACCTTCCTATCCTCCGGGAAGTTCCCTGGAGAGGACATGGACAAGAGGCGCTTCAGGTATAAGTCCGCCTATTACTCCTTACATGCAGGAGGGCTATATAGGAAGACCCTCTCGGGACTCCTGTCCCGTTGTGTTTCTGAGGAGGAGGTTCCGAGAGTCCTGGAAGAAATCCACTCAGGGGAGTGCGGCAGTCACTCCGGGAGTCAGACACTGGAAGGGAGGGTGTTGAGGTAAGTCTACTTCTGTCCCACTCTCAGCAAGGATGCGGCAGAGTTCGCGAGGAAGTGTCTGAAGTGCCAGCTCTATGCTCCGCTCCAACTCCTCCGAGCTCAAAGGCTCCGGGCCATCACGGCTCCCTGGCCCTTCGCCATATGGGGGTTGGACCTGGTCGGTCCCTTCCCCCAAGCCAGCGGCCAGAGGAAGTTCCTGCTGGTCATGATCGACTACTTCACCAAGTGGGTAGAAGTGAAAGCACTCGCTAAGGTAACCTCTCAGGTTGTAAGGAATTTTGTGTGGGGGGAGATAATTTGCAGGCACGGGCTCCCTCTAGATATAGTGACAGACAATGGGCCGCAGTTCGCCAGTAAAGAGTTTGTTGGCTTCTGCACTCAACTCGGCATTGACCTCAGGTTCGCATCGGTCCACCACCCGAGGAGCAATGGGCAGGTGGAGGCGGCAAACAAAATAATCGTTAACCTATTAAAAAAAGAAAGTGGAAAACCTTCGGGGGAACTGGGTGGAACAGCTACCCTCCGTCCTCTGGTCCATGAGGAATACTCCGAATACCGCCATCGAGGAGACTCCGTTCAAGCTCTCTCACAGGTCCGAGGTCGTTCTCCCCATAGAGTTTGAGGTAAAGAACCCCCGGGTGATCGCTGCGAGCGAGGGGGATGAAGAATGGCTAGAAGATAACAATGCAGAGCAGAGGCTGTCTTTGGACCTGGTGGAAGAACTCCGGGACTTGGCCACCATCAGGCAGGAAGAGGTCAAGTAGCGAATGGCTCGATATTTCGACAAACATATCCGGATAAAGCACTTTCAGAAAGGAGACCTAGTCCTGAAGAAGGTCGATGCGGCCGGCAGAGGGGCCGCGGTAGGTAAGCTCAACCCCAACTGGGAGGGTCCATATATTGTAAGCGAGGTGCTCAAGTCAGGGGGGTATCATCTCCAGGATGTGGAGGGGGTGCCTCTCGACCGAGCCCGGAGTGGGGATGATTTGAAACGATTTTACCCTTTAAAGTTTTATTCTGTTGTTTACTAAATGTCTTACTCCTTTTTGTGATGCTTATAACTACTGCCATGCCGTGGTGACGGAGGTTGGATATGTTGGTGCTGGAATGGCCCAGATAGATTCCGCTCCCGGGCTCTCACCTAGACGGGGGATTCAGGTTGATCTCTGGAGAGGCTGGCAAGGTTGGATGTGTTGGTGCTGGAATGCCCCAGATCGATTCCGCTCCCGGGCTCTCACCTAGACGGGGGGTTCAGGTTGATCTCTGGAGAGGCTGGCAAGGTTGGATGTGTTGGTGCTGGAAATCCCCAGATCGATTCCGCTCCCGGGCTCTCACCTAGATGGGGGGTTCAGGTTGATCTCTGGAGAAGCTGGCAAGGTTGGATATGTTGATGCTGGAATGCCCCAGATCGATTCAGCTCCCGGGCTCTCACCTAGACGGGGGGTTCAGGTTGATCTCTGGAGAGGCTGGCGAGGTTGGATATGTTGGTGCTGGAATGCTCCAGATCGATTCCGCTCCCGGGCTCTCACATAGACGGGGGGTTCAGGTTGATCTCTGGAGAGGCTGGCAAAATGAGGCACGGGTTGAAGGTAACAGGTTGAGGTGTTAAAGCCAGAGGGGCTTGGTTCGCAAAATTGAAAGGGTTGAGGCTGGTAAGGCCTAAGGTAGCGGGTTGAGGTGCTAAAGCCAGGGAGGTTTAGTTCGCGGGATGCCAAATGTCTGAGTTCGCCAAGGTCGGGTTTGCCGGGCAGTATCCGTGGGCGGCGACAGTTCGGGTTCGCGAAATCCATAAAAGGCGAATCTTGGCGAGGCGAGCCCAGACGCGCGCATTTGCGAGCCCCCCTGAAGCACTGTCGCGTAACTACTAGTCGTGAGATAGGAGTTCAAAAGAAAAAGATCAAATGCGAGAGAAAAATAAACTCGAGCATGCTCATAAATACTAAAAAAAATCATAACTATCATTCCCCAAGATTCTTTTATGTTCGGCGGCGATCTCGCCAGCTCAAAAAGAATAATATACATTCGAAGGAAAGAGAGAGAAGAGAGGCTAAGGGGGCTCATTCTGGGGGGCCCTCGCCACTCTTGCGAGCCCCCAACCATGGCGCCAAGTCAAAGAGATCCGGGCAGACGTCTTCGGCTGTAAACTCCATCGCGTCTTCAGCTAGGAGACTCGCATTCTTGAGAGTCGTGAAGACAAGGTTAGCGACCTCCTATGCATCTCACCGCCTCTGTTCTTCGCTCTCGGGAACCCTCTGTTGAGACCCGGCTCGCCCAGGAGAAGGGGGTAGCACGCTGCGAATCAGCTCGTCCACCCGAGCCTTCAGCATGGTATTCTCCAACTCTAGCTCACCGTTGCGAGCGAGAAGTTTGGTTGCTACATCGGCATCCTGAGTTAATACCAAATAAGTTAAGCAAAGATCGGGGGTCGCGAACAGCAAAGAGAGGAGGCCCAGGGCCGCTTACCATCTTGCCCTGCATCCCGGCGAGAAGGCTTTCCAACGCCGCCTCTCTCTCCTTAAGACCTTTGATCTCATCGCGAGCTTTCTTAAGCTCCTCCCTGTATGCGCGGATATCCTTGTCCGGATGCAGGTAACGACGCACCGCCATGTGTGCGAGCTCCGTCGAGCGAAACTGGGCTCGCATTTCTTCGTAGACCAGTTGCCTTGGCCCCATCTCTTTATAGGCGGCGGCGTCCTTGCGGCCGTATAAGCCAAAGGCGGTAGAGAATGCCTCCTCCCCGGCCTTACCAAGCTCCACCCAGGAGGGGTGAAGGGTGGAGCAGGAAATCCTGTTGGCATCAGGATCCCAAGCGAGCAGAGGGTCGCCGAGGGAATCAGAAACCTTCTCACCTAGGCCGAAGTTCTTGTGACCCTTGGGTTGGGGGATTGCGGAAGAGCTCCCTGCGCCCTGGCTCACCAAGGGGTCCGGGTGTTTCGCAGGGGAAGGGGGCGAGCCGTCAGTCTCGCTCAGATCAATGACCGCGCTCTTGTCTTTAACAACGAGGGTTTTCCCCTTTAACTTCTTGGAAGAGGATTGCGAACCGGGCTGACTCGCAGACGGAGGTCGCTTCTTGCCGGACACAGTGGTAGGAAGATCGCGGCAAGCCTCTGCCTCCGTGGTCGCGAGCGTGTCCGCCGTAAGTGTGGTGCCTTGCACGTGCGGAGGATTAACGGGGACCTCACGCTCGCCTGTAGAATAAGAGCGTTACACAGCGAAGAAAAGAAAAGGGGGTAGGGTGAAAGCGAGCCATACCTCCCCCTTGAGGAACCGCGAGTAGCGAGTCGACGTTGCACCTCAGATGGACGACTTCGAAGTTTTTCCCAGAAAGGTAGTGGAGGAGTTTGGCGTCGGCGCCGCTCAGCGAGCTCGGAGGGTGGTAGGTGGCGTCATCCCGTTGAAGAGGAGTGAAGTGGAGGTTACCGAAGGGTCCCTTCACCAAGATGAACTTCTGAGTCCAGTAGTGACTCTTGTTCACCGCCTCGCAGACGGTGACGTGCTGACTCGCGAAATAAGTGGTCCCGTCCCGGAAAGCACGGAAAGAGAACACTTTGCGGAAGACGAGGAGGCTGAACTCGATCCTCTCCTCCCGCATATAACTAGCGAATGCGACAACGTCCGTGATCGCATTCGGGGTCAGTTGGCACGGCAGCACCCCATAGTACCGTAGCACCTGCAAGGAACAGAGGATGAAAAAATTGTGATAGCGAACAAGGAGCGGCGAGAAGGCTAAGCGAAGTACCTGACGAATTTCAGGCCATAAGGGGAGTCGCAACCCATTCTCGAAGTGAGCAATGGGGATCGCGAGCTCGTCGGCCTCGATCTCGTTCAGCGTAGCTCTCTCGCTTGGACAGGGAGCCAAATAGCCCTCTGGGGGATAGCGATACATGGCATATTTGTATTCCTCCGCCGTGAGGTTCGCATAGTAGAATTCGTGAGCTTGAAATGATGAGGCGCATCTTGACCGCCCCTCGCTCTCGCCATCTGCTCCCATTGAAGGATTTGTTCGTAGCGATCCAGGAAGAAGCGACCTGCAAATAGAGAACGCGAGCGCAAGCTTGCGAGAACTGAAATAAGCGTAGAGGCGAGAGGATTTGGGAAATAAATGCGGCGGATAGAAAAGTGAATCCGAACTATTTATAGGAAAATAGGATGGGCACGGGAATCGAAGCGTCAGGAGTGCGGATAGTGAAAATAAAGCAGATTTCTACTCGATAAGACTACAGCCTTGTGAGCCAGGGCTCGCCACTGCACGGTAACTGAGCCCCGCCTGAGGTCGGCCCGTGAGGGAAGGGGGCTTGGGTGCAACGTCGCCCAGAGGTTCGCGAGCGCTCCACGAGGGCAATCATATCAAATACGGCGAGAAGGCAGAATAAGCCACAGGCGCATCATAGATAAATAAAGGGCAAGATAAGAAATGATAAAAGGCGAGTCACGATGGACTCGCAAATATTACCACACCACAGGTATCGTTCAACAGGTATCATGAGAGAAATGAAAACAAGGGGACAGCAGAAATAAACCCACGACAGGCTCAGGGGTAAGGAAGCCATTTCCAGCGACCCTGGCCTCGCTTCCCCGCGCGCGGCGGTACTCTCGGATAGTGGTATTCGCGAAGCACTTTGAGCTCGCATAGGATCAGGTGTGCTTGGTCCTCACCCCACGAGATGTGCACACCGGGCGAGGTAGCGTCTGCGCGAGTCACCGGCCCCGCCTCGGCGAGCAAGCCCGCATTCGCGTCTTCCATCGCGGCGAATCTCTCGTTGAAGGAAGCTCGGTCCGCGTCATACTGTTCCTCCAACTCGCGCAGCATCATACCATGCTTCTGAAGCACCTCCGACACCCGTCTCTTCATCCGCGCGGGGTCGCCCGGGTCGCCCAAGAAGTCTTTGATCTGGCTCGGCGAGGGCCGCGGTGACATCTCCACCCTCCCGTGCTCTGACTCAGGCGTGGCTTCTAAAATTTCTGCGAAAGAAGAGTTAGTAGGATCAGGGGACGAGCGAGAAAGTGAGCCCGCACAGATGTACTAACCTTGGGAGAAGGGGGACGCGCGACGTTGTTTGCGAGAGGACTCCGGTCGACCCTGGAAGTTTTCGCGGAACCCTCGGACGTGGGGTTTCCCCAGACCAGGGGGATACACCACCATCTCCGTGACCTGGGCGGCGTCGAGAAGCGAGCCACCTGGGCTTCGCCTGCCCACAATACCGAAGCCCAGGGTCTCCATGTTAGCCTTAGGCGGAATTGGCGAGCGCGTCGGTGTGGAGCCCCTCTTCTCAGGGCTCGGCGGTGGGGTATCTGCATAGGCCATAAGCGCATGGATATCGCACAGAGACTTGAGCGGGGATAAAGGAAGGTACTTATGACTTACGGGGTTGCGAGAGAGGCGCCTATTGGGTTGAGGTCCCAACCCCAACAATTAACGATCCCAGCATCGCTGGGGATGGGGCACGAGAAGAGGTCAGCGTAAGGCCCGCCATGCGTTCCTCAGGTGGAGGATTCTACGAGAGGAAAAAGAATAAGTAGGGAGTAGATATAAAGAATTCAGACGAAGAATACCTATTGCGCGAGCCCTGTATTCGGCGGCGGGGGCGAGGCAGGAGGTGACGACACATCCTCCCCCTGCGACCTCCAAACCGTCTTGGCTTTCTTAGTCTGGGGTGAAGGGGATGCGGCGGGGTTGAACATCCAGGCATTGCGTTCGGCGGCCTGGGCCTTCGCCATCTCCCTGGAGGAATTCAGTCGATCCCGCGCGCTCGGCTTGGAAGACATTCTGAAGGAAGAGTGTTTTCAGCGAGGAAGAGGGAGAAGGAAAGGCTCGATCACTAGCCATGGTGGACGGTATTTATAGTTTTTTGGGCATGGGACCCACCTAAAGATTCCCGCCACGTCAGCCGAATCGGCGAACACCAGGGGTTGGACGTTTCTTCACGAGCTTAAGACAACTTCGCGAAGAGCGGGGATTGTGTACAACCCCGATGTTCGCCAGGGAGAGTCAGACGGCTCACACCCAAGAAGGCGAGCCAGGATGGGCGAACCCAGGCGGGGCGAGCCCAGGAAGAGCGAGAGGCCATAGAGGCAAGCGAGCCAGGTGATGTGCCAATAGCAATCCTGGGCTCAGCCAAGGTAACGCAGGCGAGCGAGCCAGGTAATGTGCCAATAGCAATTCTGGGGCTCGCCAACACAGAGGCTTGCGAGCTCCACTCGCAAGGGAGGTCTCGAAGCGGGCTGCCGCGAGCCCAGGAAGAGCGGGAGGCCATAGAGGCAAGCGAGCCAGGTGATGTGCCAATAGCAAGCTTGGGCTCAGCCAAGATAACGCAGGCGAGCGAGCCAGGTAATGTGCCAATAGCAATTCTGGGGCTCGCCAACCCAGAGGCTCGCGAGCTCCACTCGCAAGGGAGGTCTCGAAGCGGGCTGTCGCGAGCCTAGGAAGAGCGGGAGGCCATAGAGGCAAGCGAGCCAGGTGATGTGCCAATAGCAAGCCTGGGCTCAGCCAATGTAACACTGGCGAGTGAGCCAGATAATGTGCCAATAGCAATTCTGGGGCTCGCCAACCCAGAGGCTCGCGAGATCCACTCGCAAGGGAGGTCTCAAAGCGGGCTGCCGCGAGCCCAGGAAGAGCGGGAGGCCATAGAGGCAAGCGAGCCAGGTGATGTGCCAATAGCAAGCCTGGGCTCAGCCAAGGTAACGCAGGCGAGCGAGCCAGGTAATGTGCCAATAGCAAATTCTGGGGCTCGCCAACCCAGAGGCTCGCGAGCTCCACTCGCAAGGGAGGTCTCGAAGCTGGCTGCCGCGAGCCCAGGAAGAGCGGGAGTCCATAGAGGCAAGCAAGCCAGGTGATGTGACAATAGCAAGCCTCGGCTCAGCCAAGGTAACGTAGGCGAGCGAGCCAGGTAATGTGCCAATAGCAATTCTGGGGATCGCCAACCTAGAGGCTCGCGAGCTCCACTCACAAGGGAGGTCTCGGAGCGGGCTAGCTCGCCCAGTAAAAGTCCAGGAAGGGGTTTTTACTAGGAGGCCCTCGGTGGTCTGCGGTTAGCCTCTCCAAACAACGGAGTTTGGCTGTTAGCAGACCAATCCGGTGTGCAGATAGTAAGAATGGATAGCGGGATTTGGCTATTGACAGACCATAAAACCAAAATCTATAAATAGACCTTAAAGGGCACCTTGGAAGCAGACCGGTTCAGAATCTTTGAGCCTTTCTTCTCTCCTTAGGTCGCTTTGGTTTGGGCTCTCAAGCTCTCCAAGGTGCCTGAGTCTTAGCTTTGGCTTGGGAGGGGAAGCGCTCAACGATCTTTCGGGTTAGTGGAGGGACCTCCTCGCTAAGACCAGGGTCTTTGTTCTTTGTCTGAGTTATCCGCCCACCTCTTCCGAGGGACCAGTAAGGGCTAGCTGCCCCTCAACTCGTTGAGGGCCCCGAGCTCCACAAGAGATCGAGAAATTGGTTTCAACAAATATCTTTTGGCTACAAAGATCAATACAGGCTTCTGGTTTGATCCTAAATCATTTTCTTATTGTTCAGAAAAGTGTATTGAAATATTAAGGCATATAAAAAGAGCAACCATTTAGAGGAACTTGTTTTTTTATTTAGGAAGACTTTATAGAGAGGATGTAATTAAGTTTTACAAAAGTGTGCATATTGAAGGGCTTTCAATCAAAGCTACACTTGGAAAGAAAGATGTAACCATAGAGGCTTCGCTAATTTCTCAGACTTTTAATCTGCAGAAGGGAACTATGATACTGAAATTACAAATGAAGATGTGGAGTTAGCTTTAATTTTCATGGATTATAAAGAGAAGAATCTTGAAGAAGTTCTGAAATCAAACTTGATTGAATCTTCTAGGTTTTTAGCAGAAATTGTTGGGAAAGTGATAATATGCAAAATGGTTACTCATACAGTCATCACCAAGACACAGTTGAAATTGATGGCAGCAATTATATTAAAAAAAAAATTGACTGGGGAATCGTTGACTAAAATGCATGATTAATTGAGCAGGAACTTCAATGGTTCAATTTGGACGGATAGTAAGTATGGTATTCTCTCACTCCTTTTCACATCTTCTCAATGATTATGAAGAAGAAATTCCTGAGAAAAAGTGTTTGGTCTGTCCTCTACCTTCAAAATATCGGAAGAGAAAAGTCCCTTTCTTTGTTCATTCTTCTCCTATTGATCTCTCATCTCCTATTGATCTCTCATCTCCTATTAATCACTCATCAAATATGTCTTCACCTAGGTCTCTAGACCCTACTCAAAATGTTCCAGTATCATCTCATCCAGTTGATATATCATTTTATCCTAATGAAAGTTGTATTTCTCTTAATAAAATACATGTTGACATGAAGGAATTAATGGATTTAATTTGTCAAAGAAAAGTTTAACAATCTCGAGTACTGGATATTGGTTCTAACAAAGCTGGTTCAATCTTAGAAGGTAAGGAAAAGTTGGGCAATGAAATGTTTAAACATGGTTTTCTGCATCCCATTGGTTTGGGAATAACAAACCCTACTTGTATTTGATCAAGTTTGCCATTGTGTTTTAGTATGCAGGAATGAACAAGGATGACACTAGGATGCTAGATTTTGTTCTGGACTAGGTCAATGTTCTAAAGAAAAAGAAAGTAGTCTAACGTTAGGTGTTAGATCTAATGCCGGCATTGACCCCTCGATCCCGCCAATGTGGAATTGCTATGGAGGGAAGTTTTCGTGATTATGGGAGCAATTTTGGAATAACTTGGTCTAACACCAGGCGTTAGCCATAACGCCTGTTTTAGGGTTGCCTAAATAAGAGCTTACCAAACATGTAATATATCCTTCTTATAATGAGGATACATGTCATCAATCATTACTAAACTGAGTCAACGCCTGGTGTTAGGTCTAACGCCAATGTTAGCATCCTCTCCAATAAAAGGGTGGCTTTCATTATCTTCAAGGTTACAACTATAGGAGCCCAAATCCACCGCTCTGAAATCTCTGTGAGGGTCATATATCCAAACCATCAAAGATCTCCCATTCAAACTCAAGAGAAGGAAACAAAGGAGAATCAGATCAGCGCAAAATCAATGCGAAGAACGCACGCTTTGACTCCAACAATCTTTAGTGATTCTTTGCCATCTCCTTTAGATTTCTTCATAGGGAGTTTTTCAATTTGAATTTCCTATTTTGTAACACCCTTTTATCATTGTGATTGTTTAGAGGAGAATTCGACGTGGTTGTCGGTGACTAGGTATGTGTGTGACTTAGAGGAAATTCGCAGAGTGTGTTGGCGAGTAGGTCTAGGTCTTAAATCTAGGGGTGCTCGAGGCCTTTCTGGGGATAGAGAATCTAGAGTGGCTTGAGGTCGTATCTGAGGATAGAGAGGCTAAATCCAACCAGTTCTTAAGGAGAAGAGTCGGTATAGAAAACCAAAAGTCTGAGAAATTAGCAATTTACATATCAATTTTATCAATAATAATCATGTCTCTATTTGTTCAATAAAATTGATTTGGTTTTCAATTCTAGCAATTTACTTTTGATTTAATCTCTTTCTTATAAAATATCAAAAGTTTTCTTTTAAAATATAAAGATTTCAAAAACCCTTATTCACCCCCCCCCCCCCCTATGGGTGCCTTAAGATCCAACAAGTGGTATCAGAGCTAGGTTGTCCCAAAACAATTTCACCGCCAGGAATAACGATGCTTCATGATCATGATCTCTCTCTGCTAGTGGGGAGAAATTTTATATCAACGAAGAATCACTAGCACCACCTTTATTTGAAGGGAAAATTTATAAAGGGTGGAAAATTCTAATGGAAAATTTTCTTAAGTCCTTAGATATCGAAGTTTGGAATATCACAATGATAAAACCACTGGATGAACTAAATAAAAAAGAATGTCATTTAAATGCAAAGGCTAAGAATAGTTTTTTTGTGTAATGTCACAAGATATTTTCAAATTGGTTTATTATTTTTCTAATGCGTACAAAATTTGGATATTTCTTGAAGAGATTTATTTTCTTTCTCATGTAAGTATGGAGCAAGCCCAAGATTTGGAGAATCTGGAAGCATGCATGTATATTCCAGAAAATTCCTTGTTTGATGAAACCATGGAGTGCACGTCAAGCGGAAAGGAAGATTATGATGCATCAATGGAAGTGGAAGATGAAGATGTCAAAGGAACGTTAGGTTCAAATCTTGACACATCCGGGAACATAGGGAGCAAAAATTCTCACTTTGCTACAACTTTGATTTCTACATTTCATATGTTTGATATTGCTAAACGTAAAAGTAAGAAATTGAAAAATATTAACTCAAAATTACGTTTAAAAACAATAGTTTAAAAGAAAAGGCTAATGTAGAAATTAATCTTGACATGTCTAGTTCCACCTCGTGGTCTTCAATGAAAACTGTTTCACCTTGTATAGAATATAATGATTTAAGAGAAAATTACAAGCAACTTGAAAAGAAGCTTATTAATGAAAAAGAACAAAATGAAAGATTATGTTTAGAAAATTCATGTTTGAAAAGTAATTGTGCTATGTGCAAATTACATTATAAAATTGAAATTAATGAGATGGATGAATAATTTGAAGATTTAAGAAATGATTATAAAACTCATATTTATTCTATTTTTACCACTCTTAGAAATAACACAATCTCTTATAATAAAGCTAGACATAGTATAAAAATTAAGAATAATGAATTGGAAACTAAAGTCAACTTGCTTAAGGAAATTATAAAGAAAAATTCACAAAACACATATCGAATGTTTCAAGTTAAACCCAAATGCAAGTTGAATATGAATACCATGTGATGATTTAGATTCCGATTGCTTCTTGTTTCTTTGTTTTGGTTAACCTTTATTTGATGAGATTAGATTTCGACGGGTGTTTCCAAAGAGTCTCGCAAGTACTCCTACTTTGAGAAATTAAACGTTATCCTATCGAAAGATAGAAGTAACGGTCTTTTTCTGCTTTCGAAATATTGACGATTACACCTCGACTACAATGCCGAATTCTATTGATTTTTAAAAATAGCAAAGGAGAGTGTTGCACTAAATTGGTTTGAAAAGCTTTTGTTTGATTTTTTAATTCGAACTAACCATATAATAAAGGCAAGTATACCTTATCGTGAGTA
The DNA here is from genome assembly GCA_033032865.1 of Dactylorhiza incarnata. Classification (NCBI taxonomy): domain Eukaryota; kingdom Viridiplantae; phylum Streptophyta; class Magnoliopsida; order Asparagales; family Orchidaceae; genus Dactylorhiza; species Dactylorhiza incarnata. The sequence continues at coordinate 2,483,129 of JAWHQI010000224.1, forward strand.
ATACAGGATATTTTGTTTTAGAAAATATCGAGGTCGTATATTTCCGCGGATCGTGTTGATTAACCTACTTTGAGGAACGAACTATTATTCTATCGGAATATGTTTTTAGTTGGGTTTTTAAAAGAAAACGATAATAAGCGTATAACTAAAGTTCTAAACGATGATAATAATAGCGCCCGATGTCGAATTACCTTGAGACGAAAATAGTCTTTTTTTAGAAGTAAAAGTGATGACTTTTCAAAACATTAAAACGGCTTGGTCATGGAGGTTCCATAATTATGAACGCTCCTCTCTCGAGGGTACGCCCACCTGAGATTATGGATTTTCAACCATCGAATCTTCTTAATACTCGCCTTATGTTGTGAACCCCGCTATTGGGTTTTTACTTCCAATTCGGGAGACTTACCTCATCCTCTCTCGAGGGTAGAGCGCACTTCTCTTTACCCGTGAGCGATCAGTCTGTATGCACGAGCCTCTCGGCTAACTAGTGTACGGAGACGGAAATGAAAACCACGCATCGATTATGTGGCTCCACTCAACGTTATTCTCGGGTAAACCTTAAGCGTTAATTATTTTAGAAAGAGATGTTTTATTTTTAGAAAAACTATTTTTGTGTCCCAATGCTCTTCGACATCGTGCGCTAAAGAAAATTAGCCACTCATCGGAATGGAGACGACATTAATAAGAAAATACATGTTTAATAATTTTAGCGGATATAAGCGGATAAAAAAAGAAATAAAAAGACTTATATAAAAGCAGAAATAATATCCGTCCCAACCGTCTTAAACAAGCGCTAAAAAGTTATTAGCCTCTTATTCAAGATGGGGGTGGTATATAGCAGTTATATAAAGACTGAAATAAAGCTAAGTTACAAAAAAGAAAAACACTATCTCAGAAACGCACGCACTCTACTTGTAATAAAAAGACTGAATCGAATGAAAGCGTTTAAATGAAAGCGATAAATAAAGTGTTAAAGAAAGCGAAAAACTATTTCTATGAAAGCAATAAACTAAGTTATGAAAGCAATAAACTAAGTTATGAAAGAAATAAAACTATTCTCATACACACACACACACACTAACATAAATAAAAAGAAGATGATCCAAATGAGAAAACAACATTTTATTTCTAAAAGGCGAAAATTACAAACGAACATAAACTTAATTGCATAAAGAAAACTCACAATCACTCAAAAGAACTCAAAAACACTAACAAGCACTCAGAATTTGGATGGGAAATGCTTCAGCCGAGCCCCTCTATTTATAGGCAAAATTTTATTTTTACACGCCCTAGGTCACGGGCGTGACTTGGATGTCACGGTCGTGACTTAGGGCGTGACATTTGCGTGTGCTTTACGGGTCGCATCCGCCGTCTTCTGGAAGGTCTGTGGTCAAACTTGGCTGCACACGGGCATGACCTGCACTGTCATGGGCGTGACAGTGGGCGGTACATGTCTGCTTTGACTGGGGCGTGACGGCTGGCGTGTGCGCTGGATTCTTTGAATGCGTGGACAGAGAGAGTTTTTCGAACTCAGATCGTCGAACGCTGGACACTGAGAAGGATTCGTCAAACGCTGGACATCATTTGTAGAACGCTGGGGCATATTTAGTTCGTCGAACGCAGCTTGGAAAGCTTTCGTCGAACGCAGCTCGGAGAGCTTTCGTCGAACGCAGGGGAGGGCGCTTTCGTCGAACGCAGTTTGTAGAGCTATCGTCGAACGCATGGCAGAGCGCTTTCGTCAAACGCAGCTTGGAGAGCTTTCGTCGAACGCAGGGGCAGAGCGCTTTCGTCGAACGCAGCTCGACTTTCGTCGAACACAGCTTACACTCCCTTGGGTCACAGGCGTGACATGTTGTCACGGGCGTGACTTAGGGCGTGACTTGACAAAAATCTCCAAAATCTGCAAAAACAAAAATAAAAATAAGTTAGTAAGGAAAATAATAAAACAAGCAATTTATTCATTAATTTACATAGAAAATTTACAATATTAATTAAAACTATACCAATAACTATACTAAAAATACATATATTTTATTACTTATCAAATACCCCCATACTTAAGCTTTTGCTATTCCAGAGCAAAAGTAAGAGAGATCTATACGGGATTAACATAAGTTCTAATTTTTAGCTATCGTTTTATTTTAATCATAAGAGACTGGAAAATAAAAATTCGGAGTAATAAGAGTTAAGTCCTAAATTATGCAAATGATTTAAGTAGAAAGAAATGTCCTAGCCAAAAGACTTCTTAATTAACCAAATAGCAAACAAAATTGCAATCATTAGTAAACGAGATTAGATCGAAATTATGATAACCTTTGTTTAAAGAAATGTGAAGGAAATATGCAATTTACTAATTATGCTCTCAAATGATTTTTTGAATTAAGTCCTGAAACAATAAATCGGCTAAGGGTAAGGGGGTAAAAAGCTATGGCAAAAGAACAGTACTTGAATTAGGAATGGTGGTTTGTATCTTTCCACCTTTCCTTTTTAGTTTTCTTTGGTGCTCACCGTGATATACGGGGGAAAACTGTTTGTTTTTTCTTTTGCTTTAATAACCCAATGCTTATGTTTACAGAACGAAATCTTATTTCCATTGACATAAAATCATTTAAAGTTTTTATTGGGTGCCTATGTTTACGAAACGCAGTCTTATTCTCATTGACATAGGATCTTTTTCTTCTTTTATTTTTCTTGCCATGAATACAAAGGGGTTTGCGAGAAAAAATTCTTAGAAATAATAAAAAAAAGGTTTGAGAGCAACCTTGGTAATTTGAAAGTTCCTAGATTCCTAGAGACATAAAGTAGGGATAAGTGGGGTCTAAAGTTGTTTTGCCAACATAACACACATGTATCTATTTTAGCTAGTAGAAGTAGTGCTTGATAACAAAGCCTCTATTTAAATTAAAAACACAAGATATTCTTTAAAACTTAACCCCGAACGTTTAAATCTATCGATCTTAGATAAACAAACAAATAGTAAAACTAGCGATTATGAAAATCCACAAGCATATACTCTCGAAACTAAATGCTTTAAGAATAAAAGTAAAGTAGGGTTTATTATTTTTTGGATTTTTGTATATTTTTTTAAGCTTATATTTACAAAAGTAAGCAAAATGCAGAATAAAACAGGGAAAATGCTTTTTTTGTAGTTTTGTTTAAATAAAGATAGTAAAACACCCCCATACTTAAAACCCAACATTGTCCCCAATGTTGTAATGTAAGTATGAAGAAGAGAAATTAACATTGCAATATATACAAAAGGAAAGAGGGAGCAAAAAGGCTTCCCTGAATTAAAGTTGGCGAGGTCGTTAGAAACCCTGCAAAAATAGATAAACGGCATAATAAAAATATTAGATAAATATGGGGTGCCTCCCACGAGCGCTTTGTTTACCATCGCGTAGCTTGACGCATTTGGCGTGGTGAGATTATAAGTTGGGGAGGGTTAAGGATTTAGTATTTTCGTCCACTAGATCGCCCGCAAGATAAAGTTTTAAACGATGCTCGTTGACTTTAAATTCGCCTCTTTCGGGGTGAGAGATAAGAACGGTCCCATACAGCCAAACCTCTTTAACCTTAAAGGGGTAGGACCATCGGGATTTTAACTTACCCGGAAAAAGACGAAGGCATGAATTATAAAGAAGGACAAGATCGCCCGGAGCAAATGTTTTGGGAAATTTTATTTTCCGATCATGGTAGAACTTAGAACGCTCCTTATAAAATTTATTACTCTCATAAGCGTTCGCACGCCATTCATCGAGTTCATTTAGTTGGAATTTCCTATTCTCGGAGGCTAAGTTCGAATCGAGATTTAAAAATTTTAAGGCCCAAAAAGCGCGGTGCTCTAACTCTACAGGTAAATGGCATGCTTTGTCGTAGACTAATTGATAGGGCGTACAACCGATATCGGTCTTGTATGCTGTACGATATGCCCACAACACGTCGTCGAGTTTGATGGAATAATCTTTCCTATTTAAAGAAACAGTTTTCTCCAAAATGCGTTTAATCTCGCGATTTACTACCTCTACTTGGCCGCTTATTTCGGGGTGATAGGCGGTGGCGAGCTTATGCGTGACGCCGTATTTAGATAAAATTTTTGAAAACTGGGCATTGCAGAAGTGCGTACCCCTATCACTTACTAATTGCACGGGGCGTGCCAAAGCAAGAAAATAATTTTTTTAGAAAATGGACGACGACTCGCGCATCATTGGTGGGCAGAGCTTGCGCTTCCGCCCACCTAGATACGTAGTCAACCGCCACTAGAATATAATGATTATTAAAAGAAGAAGGTAGGGGGCCTACAAAATCTATGCCCCACAGATCGAAGATTTCGCACTCGAGAAAAATGTTTTGGGGCATCTTGTCACGACGAGAGATGTTACCCGACCGCTGGCAGCTATCGCATTTTCTAACAAAAGTGTGAGCATCCTTAAAGAGAGTGCGCCAATAAAAGCCCAACTCTAACGCTTTTCGCGCGGTCTGGTTGGCTTGATAATGCCTTCCAGCCGGCCCCTCATGGCAGTGTCGCAAAATTTGTGCACCTCCTCGCTTAAAACACATCTTCGCACCACTTGGTCTGCACAGACTCGAAAGAGAATGGGGTCCTCCCAAAAGTAGTTTTTCAAAACAGAAAAGAATTTCCTCTTTTGTTGAGTCGAAAAATCTTTTGGAAGGACCCGTGCGACTAGATAGTTCGCATAATCTGCGAACCAGGGGGTGGAAGAAGTTTTTATATTATTTAAAATTAAAAGGCGCTCTTCAGGAAATCGATCGTCTATTTCGGGGTCGATGAGCGCTTCCGCGAAGGGTTGTTCTAAACGTGAGAGGTGGTCGGCTGCTAAATTTTTAGCCCCCTTCTTATCTCGGATCTTTAATTCAAATTCCTATAAAAGGAGGATCCATCGAAGCAGGCGGGGCTTGGCATCAACTTTGGCCAAAAGACATTTTAGGGCGGAGTGATCAGTGAAAATGATTACGTGTGAAAGTGTTACGTAAGGCCTAATTTTATCAAAAGCAAAGACGACAGCAAGAAGTTCCTTTTCCGTCATTGTATAGTTAGCTTTTGCGGCATTGAGTGTGCGAGAGGCGTATATTGGATGAAAATATTTATTTACGCGTTGGCCTAAGATGGCTCCTACCGCGATATCGCTCGCATCGCACATAATCTCGAACGGAAGGGACCAATCTGGCGCCACCAGAATTGGAGAATTGATAAGTTGCTTTTTTATAAAATTAAATGCCTCTACGCAGGCCATGTCAAAAATAAATGGGGAATCCTTTTCCAGGAGGTGAGTTAGCGGTTTGGTTATTTTTGAAAAATATTGAATAAACCGCCGATAAAAACCTGCGTGGCCGAGAAAACTTCGAATAGATTTTACGTTCGAAGGAACAAGAAGTTGTTCATTTATAGCGACTTTAGCCTTATCGACCTCCATCCCCTTGGAAGAATTTTATGGCCGAGGACTAAACCCTCTCGGACCATGAAATTGCATTTCTCCCAGTTCAAGACTAAGTTCGTCTCTTCACACCGCTGGAGGACTCTATCTAAATTTTTTAGACAATTTGCAAAAGAGCTTCCAAAGACGGAGAAGTCATCCATGAAGACTTCCATTATATCTTCTACAAGCTCGCCGAATATAGCCAGCATACATCGTTGGAATGTAGCTGGCGCGTTACAGAGGCCAAACGACATCCTTCGATATGCGAAGGTGCCGAAAGGGCAAGTAAAAGTCTTTTTTTCTTCGTCCTCGAGGGAAATAGGGATTTGGAAAAATCCCGAGAGACCATCAAGAAAGCAGTAAAAAGGATGACTGGAGAGACGCTCTAGGATTTGATCAATAAACGGCAACGGGAAGTGGTCTTTTCTGGTGGCATCATTTAATTTTCTGTAATCGATGCACACCCTCCAACCCGTAACAATACGAGTTGGGATTAATTCATTATTCGTGTTTGCCACGACCGTTATACCGCCTTTTTTAGGGACGACTTGTACGGGACTTACCCACGTACTGTCGGATATAGGATAGATAATCCCCTCATCGAGGAGTTTAATAATTTCAGTCTTAACGACTTCCCGCATCTTCGGGTTAAGTCGTCGTTGAGGCTGATTAGTTTTGCGGGGGTTTTCTTCGAGGAAAATTTTGTGGGAGCAGAATGAGGGGTTAATTCCCCTGATATCAGAAATTTGCCATGCAATTGTACGGCGATGTTTAGACAAAACTTCAATCAATTCGAATGTTTCCGAATCAGTTAAAGTAGATGATATTATAACCGGAAGTTTTAAGTTCGCGGCTAGAAAAGCATATTTTAAATGGTTAGGGAGTTGCTTAAGCTCCAAGACCGGGGGTTCTTCATAAGATGTGGAGATTTTTAACTCTTTCGAATCGAAAGGCTCGAAGGGCGAATCTGGCGGCAATTCATCCAAAGGAGGTTGAATTGCCAGATCTGAATCGTTTATCTTTAAAGATAACAATTCCGAAAGATAAGAACACTCATCCTCAAATGCGGATTCCAAATTAAAGCAGGAATCATCATTCGATAGTGAGTTCCGCATGGAGGGGTTGATATGCAAAGTAACTTCATTGTCTCCAACCCGAAGGAAGAGAGAGGCGGTCAGGGCCGCCGAGGAGAAGGCAGCTCTAATCGCTGAGGAGAGGAAGAAAGGAGCGGTCAGGGTTGCTGAGGAAAAGGCGGCCCTGATCGCTGAAGAGAGGAAAAAGGATGTGGTCTTGCAGACTACGGAGGACAAAAACGCTGAGGAGAAGATCGCGAAGAAGCTGCAGATCGCTAAGGAGAAAGCTGCACTTTCTAGCGGTCTCCTAGTCGATTCTCTTCAGGGAGATCGTTTGAACAAGGCTGCAGCAGATCGTGCGGCGGCGGTCTCGATTTTGCGAGCTGGTAAGAATAAAACGATTCCCCAGTCAGTTGAGTTCCTTCCATTACCTATAGTTCATTCTGTTTCTCCTGAAAGAAAGCGTGAGATCATCTTTATTGAGACCGACGATATCCTCTTGAGTAATGAAGAATTGAAAAGAAGAAGAAAAGAGGGAGAAAAGTCGCAGAAAAGAGATTTGGAAAGAATGGATCTGGAGCGTTTAAGGGGATCAGATCGCCTTTCACTGACCGCAGATCCCGCGGTCACTAAAAATACCAGGAGAGCTTTACGTGACTGCGGTCTCAATTTCTTTCCAAGTACTCTTTCTGTTTATTTAAAGAGCTTATCTGATCGTATGTTCGTGATTGAAATAACCCATCTCTTGTGACCGCAGATGACCATGATGCTGAGATCGAGGAGGGAGAACTTCCTCAGCACATCAAGATCTCCCCTCAGCTAACCAACATCCTTAACCCAATGTTCGAGGATGTTTGCTCTATGCTGATGAGGGAGCGAACTCAGAACGATCAGATTTGCGATCTCGAAGGAAAATTGCGCACCAATGAGAAGAGGATTCGAGAAGAATGCGATCTGAGGGTTGCAGAGATCGCGCGAGCTCTTAAGAAGGCTGAAAAGGAGGCTGAGTACTACAAGGGGAAGGCCGCGGCGCTGTCCGCGGAGAATGAGAGGCTGAGGAGCGGTCATGGAAAGATGCTGATGCGACCGGGTACCTCCAGCAATCATCCAGCGGAGAGACCGCAACCTGAAATTGTACTGATCCCTATGGAGCAGGTGGACAAGGAGATGTCAAAAATTCACCGATCTGCAATGCTGGCCAATCATAGCTTGGTGTCGGTTATGGCCGCAGTGAACGACATGCAAGATGTCGCAGCTCACATAGGGAGAAACATGCCTCCTAGGAGATGAACATTTAATTTGAGACCGAGCGGTCTCTGGATTTAAACAATATATTTTGTAAAATTTTACTATTATTTTTCCATATATTTGTGTGGCTGTTTTAATTTTAATGTTTTGTGCGGCCTTGATTTGTAAAGTTTCGATCTCTTTATGCATGGGTTGCTTGTATTGCTGCTGTGTTTTTATTGATTGAGATCGCCAACCATAGTATGCTTTCACATAACTTTGCACAGGTCGAGCGGTCTGAACATTTTTTGCTGGGCGATCTTCAAGAGGTAATGATTACGAAATGACCCTTCGTCTTCTATAAATAGTCGTCTTCATGACCTTTATTTTATGCTTTCTTGAATGCGCTCTAAGCACCGATCTCAGCGATCGCTAAAAATGGTGTCCGCTCGTGCTTCTTCTGCCACCATCTTCCTGAATGCCGATCACAAACAAGGTCACCTATCAAAGGATGAATATATTGAGTTCATAAAGAAATATATGATCCAAACTCAGGTAGTTGTGAGACCGCCAACTGAACAAGAAAGGTTAAACTTTGTGGAGGAGAAAAAGTTTATTATTCCCATCGATCACTTTGATAACGGGTTGAGGATTCCCCTCTCATGGGAATGGCTAGAGATCTTGGAATATTACGGCTTCGTGCTCGCCCAGTTGGCTCCGAACTCCATCGGTCTGGTTAATGTCTTCATTAATTACTTGAGATCGGAAAGGGTGAAATTCACAATGAATCTGTTCCGCGCAACCTTCACCGCGAAGATTTTGAAGGAAGGCAGAAAGAAGGAAGAGTTTAAAGGGTTGATGTACTTTTCAGCAGATGGAATAAAAATCCTGAATCTTCCTAATAAAATCTCTTTCTGGACAGAGAGATTTCTTGTCTTCGAAGGTGACCTTGGCGGTCTCAAGAACTCGCCCTCTCCGCGACCTGACAGCATTTTTAAGAAGATAAAAGCGGTCTCAGAAGAGGAGCTGGAAATCTTGGCTTTCTTGGCGGGCAAGAGGATCGATCTTGTTCATTATCTAGCGATCTGGCCCGAGATCGCCGAGATCACTCCAGCTGAAAGTAAGTTTTTCTTGCGGTCTCGAATAATTTCCTTTCATGTCTTGTATGTTTTTTCCTAACTACTTTTTTTTCGACTTTTAGCGACCTTTGCGGTCCCTGTACAAGATCCTATCTCCCCAGCTGCAGAAGTTCTTACTCAGAGGGAGAGGAGGCTGAAGCGTGAGGCCGACGTGTTCGGCATTACTTCTGAGACCGCCGAGCGAGTTTTTCCCTTGGTGGGTTTTAAAAGAAAAATGAAGGACATCAAAAGAAAACCCCTCCTCAAATGGGCGGCCAAAGGAAAGTCTGTGAAGGTATCCACTGATCTGCCCTTGTGGAGCGGGAAGGTGACCCGTCATGCATACGGGTCACTTCGGCTTTGTATGGGAGAAAAAAATACAAATGAAATATTGAATATCGAGACCGATGCGCTCCCCGACCTCTGTGCCCAAGTGACCGCTAGAAGTACAATCTTAAATCACCATATGGGGCGGTCTCTTCGCAGCGCTCTGGACGAAATAACTGCCTTGCAAGAAGACAGAAAAGTGAGAATTTTACTTATATTTTATGAACGTGTTACCTATGATCGCGTGGTCTAACATATATCTCTTTTGCAGCAATTTGAAAAAGCAGCTTATGACCCTGAGAATCCAGCTTTCCAGAGGGCTTTGATGCACCATATAAAAGAGACCGCCGACCAGGTGCTGGATGAGGTTCGTAACCACGGTGGATTTACTAAAGAATTCAAAGATATTTCATTCGCCGATCTCTTCCCTGATGCAGCACAAAGAATTGAAGAACAATCTGTGACTGCTGAAGAGACCGCGGATGTTGCTGATGAATCTGCTGATGCTGCTGATGAGACCGCAGGCCAAGAGGAAAATGTCGTGATCGAGGATGAAGAAAGTGGAAGCAGCTATACCCTTGGCCTAGATTCCAGTTCGAGCTCAAGCTCTGGATCTAGAATTCCAGGGAATAGTTGAGAAGAATCTTCTGCAGAGACCGGTTCTTCCCCCTCGAGTGGGCGGTCTTCTAAAAGGTCAAAAAGAGAGTGAATTGTAATGATATTCATTTTTTCTTTTTTGGAGACCGAGCGGTCTCGTTGTAATAGATATTTCAGAGAATATATAAAAATTGGATTCCTGCTAGATTCTGAGTGAACTTGTTTTTGATGTATATATTTATTTGTTCTTCTGAGTTAGAATCGGCATTCGATCTCAATGCCTTAGGTTTATCACATAATTTTATATCAACATTAAAAACTTCAGGTGGCGATCTCTTGGAAAAATACTAAAGACCTTGAAGGAAAAACCGATACTTTATATACACAAGACTACTCTGTGATCTTGAGATAATCAGATCACTAAAAGAAATTCAGCAACTTAACTGTGGTCAGAAAATAGCCAACTTATCCATAATAATCATGCGGTCTCGTATTACACAGGTTGCAATATAAGGAAACTATAACTTGAAGATTTGAACTCATTACACTCTGGGTGATCGGCGCCCAAATGACTTTCAGGAAACCCGTTTGTTGACCCCTTGATGACCAAGATTATTATTTGAAAAGGAAAATGATAGCTCTTCATGGATTCTCCAGTTCAGCGATCACATTATATTTAGACCGCCCCTTTTGAAGAAAAACCCAACTTTCACTTGATGAGGAACAGAGTATCATGATCATTCCATATTGCTTTGAGTAGCAGAAAGTATTGGAATCTCAAATTTTCCGAGATCGGGTCGATCTCTATCAAGCTGGCATAAGAGATTTCTGAATAGCGGCCTCAATTATCCTGAAAAAGTTATATCCGGCAATCGTAATTGACTCAAATCGCTCTTTGGAGAAAGTAGGAAAGAAGAACATGCGGTCTCATAAATTGCTGACCGCCTGATCCCAGTACAAAGGGATGAATAAGATTTTTTTTTGTAGTAAGAAGATGGGAAAAAGTGATCTCAAAAATGATCCAAAAGGATGGTGTGGTCATGCCGCGGAGGCTATACCGTCATTGCCTTTTTAAAAGGATTACCGAGTTTACTGCAAACATGCCAATCCAAGGTTCAGGCGACGGTCATGGATGTTTCTGACCGCCCCTTACCTAACCACGCTTCAACGAGTATTCGAGAGTTACAGACCAAAATGATCGGTAGGGCAGGTGTGGTCATGTCGCGGAGGCTATACCGACATTGCTTTCCCTGAAAGATCATTAAGATCGTAACAATGTCCTTCCTAATGCATGACAGAGCTGAGCCAGCCACCTAGACCCCCTTGAAATGCTGAGGTGTGCCAGATGTCAGCAAGGACCCGGTATCCTAAACTTCCACCGCTTAAGCTTGGCGAGCTACTGCTACACAGATTTGAAATCTCCCCGACATCTGTGGTCCTGGCAGAATTACACGTCGAGCTAACAAGTCGAGGGGGAAGATAGTGGGATCCGTCGATGTCTCACTTGACAGGTTTTTGGCTTTTCAAAAAATAACTTATCCTTAAAACTTGTCACCCATCACTCGTATTGCGAATACTTTGATAATACCTGCGTGACATTTGAGAGAGGAAAAGTGAGAAAAAGAATGAGTGAATCGGATACGAACATTTAAGAAAAGAAGAGTTTGAGATCATCTCCGCTCCATGAATGAGACAACCCTTTTCCTTCATAAGTTTAGAGATGGTAAGCACCATTTTTAAGCACGCTCTTCACCACAAACGGCCCCGCCCAGTTTGGGTTAAGCTTTCCAACTGAACCAGCTCTTGCTGCTGTATCTATTTTCTTTAGGACTACATCCCCAACAGCGAACTCTTTGGTTCTTACATTTTTATTGAATACCCTCGCCATTCTTCTCTTCACCTCTTCTTGCCTGATGATTGCCGTATCTCTCAACTCCTCAATTAAATCAAGGCTACATTTTAGCTCCTCATCATTTCCTTCCGTCCAGTCAATTTGATTCTGTTGCGCCAATAATACTCTTGGGCTTTTTACTTCAAATTCCACCGGAATAAGGGCTTCGGAACCGTGTGATAATTTGAATGGAGTTTCTCCAGTAGCAGAACTTGGAGTTGTCCTCAAGGCCCATAAGACGGAAGGTAGTTGTTCTGCCCAGTTGTCCCTGACATTTTCTACCTTCTTTTTCAAGAGATTTATGATGAGTTTGTTGGCGGCCTCTACCTGCCCATTGCTTCTTGGATGATGCACAGAAGCGAAACGTAGCTCAACGCCAATTTGCTTACAGAAATTAATAAGAGTTGAATTGTTGAACTGAGAACCGTTATCCGTGATGATTGCCATTGGGATTCCGTGTCGACATACTATCTCTCCCCAAATAAAATTTTTCACGGCTTGAGTCGTAATTTTGGCCAATGCTTTTGCCTCTATCCATTTGTTGAAATAGTCAATAATGACTATAATATATCGACGTTGCCCACTTGCAATAGGGAAAGGCCCAATCAAATCCATTCCCCAAACTGCAAACGGCCATGGAGTTGCTATCGACTTGAGTTGTTGAGCCGGCTGATTTTGGAGAGGAGCAAACTTCTGGCACTTTACACATTTCTTAGCAAATTTTTCCGCATCTTTCCTCATTTGAGGCCAAAAATAGCCTCGCCTCAGAATTCTTTTCTCCAAAGTTCTAGCCCCAGAGTGACTTCCACATTCTCCAGAATGGACCTCCTGAATGACCGTTGGAATTTCCTCCTCCGAAACACACCGTGCCAATGGCGAAAGGAAAGTTCTTCTATAAAGCACTCCTGCAACAAGATAATAGTTAGCCGCTTTTCGTTTAAACCTTTTTCTATCTTTTATTGATGAATGGAGCTCTCCAGTCGAAAGATATAGAACAAATGGGTCCATCCAAGACGGATGCTGATCAATCTCCATGACCTCTCCTTCTTCAATTGCTGGGCGAAACAATTCTGAAGTCGTTCCTCCTGAGAGAAGTCCAAATTTTGCCAACTTATCTGCTTCCACGTTCTCACCTCTTGGAATATGGTCGATGGTAAAGCTTTTGAACTTCCCTACCACGATTTTTTACCAGAGTTAGATACTGTAACACCCCAAAGATCGTGGTTCAGCGAGGTAGGCGGAATGGTGGTGTTGCGCTCGGGATAGGCTCAAGATTCCAGATCAGGTCAATGCGCACGACCATTGTCCTCTTAGCGCACGACAAGTGAGCGTGCGCCAATGATCGTGCGTAACCCGCAAAGAGTCGGAGTTCTGTCTCGGCGTATGCGCAAGTCCATTGTCCTCTTCGCGCACGACCAGTGATCGTGCGCCAGTGATCGTGCGTTAATTCAGAAGAGAATCGAGTTCTATCTCGGACAGTGCGCACGACCATTTCCCTCTTCGCGCACGACCAGTGATCGTGCGCCAGCGATCGTGCGCCCTGTTTATTCTGTTCCGCGATTTTGAGCGGAGAAGAAGATCGGACCGTCCAAATCTTTTGGGATTTGATCCAACGGCTAGGTTTAGTTGCGGGAGACCTTTAGGGCTGATGAGAGGGGGTTAAACCTCATATTCTCTAAGTCATTTTCTCTCCAAACCCTAGAGAAAGAAGGAGGAGCCAAGGAAGAAGAAGGGAGATTCCGCCATTGACGGAGCTCTGGAGCTCCGTTTCGCGAACCATTTCCAGATCTGGAGAGTGCAGCCCGGTGCGGTCATTTCCCTCCGTCTAGAATCTCGGATCCATGGCGAAAAAGAACGCTCCTAGGGTAACGATTTCTTCTCCCGTTGTTTGGACTTGTCTTTTGTCCTCTCCTTCGTTTCTCTATGCTTGCATGAGGGATCCCTTTCACCAAATGGGTGAAGTGTAGGATTCCCTCAAGTTCTCCGGAACTCCGGGTCGATTGTGTCCGTCCCCGGCATATTGCATGTAGAAAATCCGGTAGTCGTGCGGATTTAGGCATTTTGTGTGAAGCCTATTCGTGGCCGTGAGCCCGAATCGGTGATGCTTGGATTGCGACGTTGCATTTAGGTTAAGCCTAGAATGCGTGCCGGAGAATGACTCCGTGAAATCGTCTATAGTAATGCGGGATTTAAGTGTAGGCGTCTTGCGAAGATCCTAACGAAAGCCCCATGCTTTGAGATTGGATGAAGGCAAACCTTCACCGCGAAATTGATGCGGAGCGTATTATACCTCCCCTTTTTTTGAGTATTTGTGAAGCCTAGATCCTTGTGAATGGATTAGGTGCGTAACTTATATTTGTGTAGCACTTGAAGGTGCTAAACCCTTACGGGGCGAGGCGAAGCCGTACCCGCGTCGTGCGACAGATCGCGACGATTAGAGCACGGGCAAAGCTAAACCGAACCCATTTCCATGCAGATCGGTAAGAGGTCCCTACCTCATGTAGCTGTGTGATCATGGGAGAGGTCGTGGAAGGTGGTTTACCTAGACCGACCAAAAGCTCTTTTTCCCACATAAGGCGATGGCCCTTACGGTGGAGTGTTTGTGGAGTTGATGTTGTTAGCCTCATGCGGTTGTTTAGGCGGTTGCGGGGAACCTTCGGGTGAACCCAACCAACATCATGTGCATACCTAGGTTCCCTTCTTTTTGATGCTCAACCTAGAAGATTGAATGTGCTTGAAACCTCACCATGTGTAGTTGCGCTTTCTTTATTTTAGTACTTGTGCTAGTATGGCTTGCTTGCAGGGTAGAATCTCCGCCACCCCGGGAAAGGGGTGGGGTCGTTATAATTTGGTCAGCTGTGCTGACGGTTACCTTGTTTGCCACCGCTTGGTGGAATGTTCTGATGCAGGTGCAGGTGAGCCTAACGGGAAATAGCGGGCGGCGGCCCCTTTTGCTGAGTTGGCCCTTGAAGGCCAGCCTCCTTTTTAGCTTTCTCATGTATTGCCGGCCTGCGTGCCGATGTATGTTTTGGAGTTTTTGGTACATTTGCTAAATGTAAGGCCTTAAGGCCATAACTCTCTTTCTTGGTTTCATTCCTATGATAGTGGACAATTCTAATGGAAATGTTAAATCTTTATGCTTCCGCTAGTGTTTAGTATACTCCGTTGTAGTTTCTTTCTGTTTATCACCTTTTAACTCCTAGCTAGTGTGGTTAGTATGGCGTGGGGTCCCGGCCGGACCTACTGTTATATTATTCGTACTGGCAGGGTGTTACAGATACTGCTTTAAAATACTATCTCTAGTTTCGAAAGTTCCATTTACTTGAGAAGCCATCACTAAAGAATCTGTGAAGACTTTGACATCATCAATCCCCAGCTCTCTAGCAAACTTAAGACCAGCTAGCAAAGCCTCATATTCCGCCTGATTGTTTGTTACTTGAAAATAGAACTTCAGCGCTTGATCCAGCCTTACTCCATTTGGGTTGATTAAGACAACTCTCGCCCCGGAAGAATTTTTTCCTGAGGCTCCATCCACGAAGATTTTCCAGGCAAGGGGTACTCCGACCCCCTTCTGCGACTCAACTTCTTTGGCATCCACCATGAAGTCTGCTAAGCCTTGAGCTTTGATCGCCACCCTTGGGACATAGGATATGTCGAACTCACTGAGCTCTATTGCCCACTTTGCCAACCTGCCTGAATGCTCTGGCTTCTCCTAGACATTCTTCAATGGAAGATCAGTAACGACTAGAATCGAATGAGCTTGAAAATATGGTCTTAATATTCTTGCTGAAGTTATAAGCATTAAGACCAACTTTTCGAGAATAGGATAACGAGTCTCTGCATTCTTCAGAATTCGACTCACGTAATAGACTGGGAATTGCTTCTTTTTCTCCTCTCGGACCAAAACAGAGCTTATGGCATCGGCTCCGACTCCCATATACAGAAATATATTTTCTCCCTCTCGCGGGCTTTGGAGCAAAGGGGTTGATGTCAATTGCTTCTTAAGCTGAGTGAAAGCATCATCACATTCCTTCGTCCACTCGAACCTACTCCCTCCCCGGAGGGTTTTAAAGAAAGGTGCACTCTTATCTCCTGAACAGGAGATAAAGCGACTTAAGCCTGTCATCCTCCCTCCCAGCTGCTGAATTTCTTTTGGGGACTTTGGAGGTGGCATTTCTAGTATAGCTCTTACTTTGTCAGGATTGGGTTCCAGCCCTTCTGGAGTAAGGAGGTGACCCAGGAATTTTCCTTTACTTGCCCCGAAAACACACTTCAACGGGTTCAACCTCATATTAAAAGTTTGAAGGGTTGCGAAAGTTTTCGAGAGGTCTCTAAGATGAGAAGAGAATAATTTACTTTTTACCAAGAGGTCATCAACGTATACCTCAAGGTTTCTTCCTTTTTGACTCCTGAAAACTGTATCCATCATTTTCTGATAGGTTGCTCCAGCATTCTTTAGCCCAAAAGGCATTACGAGATAACAGAAGCAACCATCATTTGTGATAAACGAAGTATGAGGTATATCTGGTTTATGCATTCTGATTTGATGGTAACCTGAAAAAGCATCTAAAAAACTCATAAAAGAATAACCTACCGCAGAATCTACTAAAGAATCTATCTGAGGTAAGGGGTAGCAATCCTTGGGGCAAGCTTTATTGAGTTTAGTAAAGTCGACACACATCCTCCACTTCCCACCTGACTTCTTTACCATTACAACGTTTGACACCCATTCTGGGTATTGGATTGGTTGGATGAACTTTGCCTTCAGGAGCTTCCCTACCTCTTCACGGATGGGCTGTGCTAGAGTAGTTGCAACAGACCTCTTCTTCTGCTGGATCGGGATGAAGTTTTGGTCAAGATTGAGATGGTGGCAAGCAACATTCGGATCCACTCCAGGCATATCATCTGCCGACCAAGCGAAGATATCTAGATTTTGCAGAAGGCAAGAGATGAGCTGACTCTTGTCAGCTTCAGATAATTCAGCGTTGATGGAGAGGCTCTTGCTCTTATCTTCCTCGCTGATCCGAACCTCTTGAGTTGCTTGGGCAGGTTCCAAGCGAACTCCATCTCTTGCTCCTTCCTCGATTTCCTCTGCAGTTTGGATTTGTTCAGGAACTTCAATTGATTAAGCCATCATGACTTCTTGGGAAGAAGAGGACACGATCATGTTGACCGTCTTTACGTAGCATTCCCTAGCTTTCCTTGGGTCGCTCCTGATTCGGTGTTGTTTGCCGTTCAAGGCGAACTTCACCGCTTGATGATAGGTGGAGACAATGGCTTGATATGCATTCAAGAAGGGTCTTCCAAAGATGGCGTTGTAGCTACTGGGAGCATCAACGACTATAAATTTGACCAGCTTCACTATCCCTCCCAGAATCACAGAAAGAGTGACGAGCCCTTCTACTTCTTTCTTCTCTCCTGAGAAACCATAGAGGGGGCCTTCAGTTGAAAGGAGGGTTTTACCTGTCTTCAACGCCTCGAAGGCAGGTTTGAAGAGCACGTTGACTGAGCTTCCCGTGTCTATCAGAATCTTCTCTACTGTATAATTTTCAATTACAGCTTTGATGACGACCGCGTCGTCGAAGGGATTCGCGGTCTGAGGAAGGTCTTCATCACTGAAAGTGACCGTTCCCCGGACCGGGGCTGAAGAGGTGGCAGCAACCTCTGATTGATAAACCCTTTTCAGACTTGCCTTCCTTGAAGATTCCGGACTTGCACCTCCGTGGATGCAGAAGAGATTGCCCAAGGTGCCTTCGTCATCAGCATCCACACATTCATTGGGAAAGCCAATATTGCCGAGATGGCCAATATCGTCCACTTCTTTGCATGCCCAATGGACTTCCGCTACTTCCTTAGCCTTGGAGGTTGAGGCTTTGGCAGAATCATTCTTCTGAATGAGATCTCGAAGCTTACCCTCCTTCAGAAGCTTCTCCAAGAACAGGCGGAGAGCTCTACAATCCTCTGTCAAATGTCCCCTATCTCTATGGTACTCACAGTAGAGAGTAGGATTTCTGGTCTTTGGATCCGAGTTTAGCGGAGCTGGCTTCTTGAAAAAGGGCTGCTTTTGAAGGATTTGGAGCACTTCACTCATAGAAACACCAAAGTCTGTAAAAGACTCTTGGGATTCATTGTAGAGCGAAGGAATGGGCAGAAGAGGAGGTTGGGTGTACTGGATCTGGTGGACCGGGGTGACTTGCGGAGCAGGGGTAGCACGGGTTTGAAGAAATGAACCTTGAGGTGGGAAAGAATGGTTACCTCGATTGAAGCGGCTGTTGCGATAGTTCTTACCTCTCGGAGCCGGAGGTGGGAGCTCTTGTCGAGGCTTTGAGGAAGGCGGAGCCGGATAAAATCCCGCAGAGCCTTTCTGAGTGGCCATGTTTGTCAAATTGCTCACATAGGTGGGGTTGTTGATCTCCCCTTCTATGTAGCGATTGGCAATGCTGAACAGCTCCTGATAGGAGCTAGGCTCCTTGGTTGTGACTTTGAACTTCAGAGGACCCTCCTGCAGGCCACTGATCAAAGCTACCATATAGAGCTCGGGATCCATATCCCTAACTCCCAAGATCTCTTTCTGAAAACGGTCAACGAAATGCGCCGCAGTTTCGTAATCGCCTTGCTTAATCTTGAAGAGGGTCGCAGGACCACTCTTCCTTTTCTTCGCGGTGGCAAACCTTAGAAGGAGCTCTTATCTTAGGGCAGCAAAGCTCGAGATAGATTGACAAGGCACCTTATAGAACTACGCCATGGCCGACCCATCAAAGGAGGTGACCATCAGCTTGCACCTGACTCCATCTGAAATGGTTCTGAGGGCAACAGCAGACTCGAAGGCTTGAAGATGACACATTGGGTCAGTTTCTCCTGTATACACTGGATGGCGAGGTTCTCTGAATCCATGAGGGATCGGATCCCGACGAATCTCATCGGTAAAGGGGGAAGGCTCCCCAAAAACAGAAGGTCCTGGAGGAGGAAGAAAAGGTGCGGGAGGATCTTGAGGGTAAGCAAACCTTTCTTCAAAATTCAGGGTCTGAGCCGGAGGCCCCTGGGCTGCGACTCGAAAAGAATTACGGCGGGCGGCGAACTCCTCATGCTAAGATCGTTGTGGAGCTACGGGCTGGAAGACTGGGTGATCGCTCGGGTAACCGCCTGCCATGCCGTCAGGAGTAGCGATCTGAGAGGTTTGAGGAAGGATCTTCTGGGAGATCGCGGCTAGAACCTGGTTCATAGCCTCAATCTGCTTCGCAGACTCCTGCTGAGTCCGGACGACTTCTTGCCGATCTCGAGCAGCCTCTTGCTGAGACCACGCGATCTCCTGCTGAACAGAGGCGGCGTCCTGCCTAGCTCGGGCGGCCTCACGGAGAGCTTGTTCAACACGAAGCTCGAAGCGGCGCTCAAGCGCTTCTAACGGGTTGTGATCGGAAGGGGGAACGCTGGGAGATCGCAGGGGACGACCTCTACGGCGATCAGCCATCTTGAAAGTCTATGGATTTCACCTGACACTTCGAATCTGAAGGTCGCGTGTTCGTTCTGTTGGTGCCAAAAATGGTACCTCCAAAATTCACACTAAAAGGGATGGGAGAAAACTGCGAAGTGCAGGTTACTAAGACAGAAGATGCTGGAACAAAAGGAAAACGATCACGAAATGGCGATCACGAAGAAATGAGACCGCTTACACAGGTTGTAAGTTGGAGCCTCGGAGCAAAGGTCCCTTTTCTGGTACCCCTACCCCTCTATTTATAGACGAGGGGGCTGCCCAAACGGGAAGAACTGAAAACTACGGGCTGCCCGGGGTACAGGAGAGCCGGGGCAGGGAAAAGGGGTACAAATAACAAAAAAAAAGAAAAAAGATCAGACCGCTTAAGCTGGCGATCTTGCACTACCCTGACCGCTTGGTACTTAGAAAAATCCCGGTTGAGGAGGCAGCTGGCGATATGGGCGATCACTTAAATGGAGACCGCTGAGACCGGGAAAACTGATCAATAAGAGGAGGTCGCGGGCTTTCTGGGCAAACAATTAACTTCCTCTCTGATGACTGGGATCTTCGACGATCTTTCCATCGACGAGGCTTCCGCAATCTATAGTGAGTTTGACATCATGCCTCTCCTTGAAGTTACGTCGCAGCCTGAATCCCCAGCATTGTTGGACGCTGCTCATCAACCTGATTCGATGGGGGTAGAGGATTCCTCTGCAGCAGCAGGTATAACCTTGAAATGCATTGAAGATTTCTGTAGATTTACATGGGTTGAATTTATGAGATTTCTGTAGATTTACATGGCCATTTCAATATTAATTTGCACCTAAAATGATCACTCTAACGTCGTGGGAGCAAAAGTAGAATACCAAACATCGCAAATGTTGTAAATTAATAAAAGAAGCATTCATTCTAATGCAGAATCCTGGACATATCAAGAGGTTGTCCACACAGTTAGCCTCACTGCTCGCTCGCGTCAGATCATTAACAATGTTAGCTCTGCTAAAAGGAAACAAGTTCCAAAGGAAAGTGTTGACATGAAAGCAAAGCTTAGAGCTTGGCTCGAATCCAAGGGAAAGACAAAATATCCAAAGAATGAAAGCTAGAACTCCAAATCCTATCAATTTTTCGAAGGATTTGAGATCCTCTTGCACTTCTGTGAAACTAAAAGATGTTGAAAGCATTTCTACTAGCATAGCAATAAGGGGGAGGTAAAGAAGAATTTGAGATCCTCTTGTACCTACAAGGATTTGTTTTGTAATTTAAAAGACAACTTTGGATTTTTAAAATTTATTTTACATGTTTAGTTAAATTTTTAATTTTCATGTTGGTCTGCAAATAATAATTTGATCTGACATTAATATTCTTGGTCTATCATTAACCTTGAGTTGTCATTAGCCAAACTAAATTTGCCCATAACACTACCCTTTCTTTATAGGTTGGTCTTACTGTGGTGTAATAATGTATTACCTTACACAGCAAGTACATGAAGTAGAGGTTAGCCCGTTGGCTAACACTGCCGCATGATAACTATTTTTGGCATAAAAATCCCCTAAGCTGCCTACTATTACCGGGAGGGGTTCCTACAATGAGTCCCATTAACACTCCTAAAGTTTTAATAACTTTCTTCCGTTGACTTTGGTCAAAGCTGCCACTATTCATGGCCTCCTCCTAACACGCTTTTGCTCTTTTCGAAACAGAGGAGGATTTCATCCAACACTTGAATCTATCGAGCTTTATCTTTACCACTTCATAAGACAGATATCATGCAATGATTTGATAACATGTCTGCCATCCAGCTTGCGAAGAACCCGGTGCTGCATGGGAGGAGCAAACATATCGAGACCCGGTACCATTTCCTTAGGGACCGGTTTGAGCAGAAGACGGTTGAGGTTGTGTATTGCCCCACTGGAGAGCAGGTCGCGGATATCTTCACTAAGGCATTGAAGGTCGAGACGTTCTCAAAGCTTAAAGGCAAACTCGACATGTGCTGCTAAGTTTGAAGGGAAGTTTGTTGGACTTTGACTTTGTTGACCGCATCAACTCTTTTATTTGTATCATTATATGTGTATTTTGTTGAAAAGGGGGAGAGAGGGAGTGCATTTATTGCGGAGAGAGAGAAATGTGTTTTTTTTCTTGCCTATAAATAGGCCACTTGTAATTTGTTTAAAGTTAAATAGAAAAGTTTTGAGTTTTCTGTTTCGGTAGAAAATATAGACTTTTTATGCTCAAAACTAGTTTATTTTCTTGGTGGCGGTCATAACCTTTGTCTTCCCAAACATACAATCTATGATAATGACGTTTTTGACCCAACTCACCATAGCAAATAAGCCGTGCCAAACAACGCCTTCCCAACTCACCGGAGCAAATAAGTCGCGCCAAACTAAGCCTTTGGTCAAAAACGCCATTATCACAGAATGTATGTTTGCAAGACAAAGGTTACGACCACTATAGAGAAAATAAACTAGTTTTGAGCATAAAATGCATGAATTTTTTTAGATGAGATCGGGGGGTTCACAGACGACGGTTCATGATCACAGCATTCACGATCGCCACCACCATGCCAAACGAAGCCTAAGTCGTTCTTTATCATCTTAAGCCGTTCTTTACTATGGTGGTGTTTTTAGAGGTGTTTGAGTAACCTTGCTCCATTATGAAGCTCCTATGTTATAAAGAAAAATCAAAAACTTTAATTTGAGCTCCATTTCCTTCTCCAAATGTTCGAGCAACCTGCGGGTCTTCGTCTTAAGCAACCTCTAGGCGCTGACCGCTCAAAGGCATATCACCGTTCGCTCCAGTATGAATGGTAGATCTCGGCGGAACATCGCATGCATCAGGAGGTGAAGAGGGGAGAGGTCATCGTCAAGGCGGGGGTCGATCGCCATCAACGAATAATACATTCAGATCTCAAAGAGTCTCGCTGCTTCTGTCGTTGACGACGTATAGTCTGCCTTGCGCTTCGGACGGGGCGCTCTGCATCTGCTGCCACTTGTTTAGTGAGCTGTCTGCCAAACCCTAAATATTAGCACTACTTTCCACTGCGTTCTCACAAAACTCCTATTGCAGGGCACTGTGTCGTCTCTGTCGGTTTCTCTCTCATCTTCAGTGCTGAATCTGTTGATATCTTAATGTTGCAATGCGGGTATTGGGAGTTGGGACGCGGCCAGTTCGGGAGACAAAACGGAGCTTGAAGGAAGGAGGAGGGGATGGCTTTTACAGTTTCTGTCACATCATTTGAAAAGCAACTCATCCCATGTTCTATCCCATCACTTCTCTCCTCCTTCCCTTCCCTCTGCCGGTCTTCTTTTCTTCTCCTTTCCCATCACCTCTCTCTCTATCTCTCTTCCCTGCCCCTAGGTTCTTTTTGATTTGCCTTCTCTGTTGAGTAGGTAATATAATATGTTGTTCAAGTCAATGCACAATTAGACACTAACGTTGCCGACAGGAATTATATAACAAGTGTTTTTGAGCTCCGGTCAGATTGATATGTTCCATCCGTTTATATCTTAGAACTGCTCCTGTCTCTTCGTGTGACGTGCGGTAATAAAAAAAGATCACCGTGCCGAAACAAATAGACCCGTATGATTGCGATTCTAATGGCGGAGATGATCTGTGAGAGTATATGGATCATATTTGTATAATACGATCATATTTGTATAATACGATCGTATTTTAGATCAATCATGCGCGAAAAATCGTGTTAGCGGAAATAGACCCGGATCGGAGGTTCCACACCGTGATCTTATGTGTGTTACTCGCACCAACAATTTAGTCCTCTGGGGTGATTTTTCGGTCCGGTCCGGGTCCGGCTCGGAACAGAACTGTCAAGGTTGGGGCTCATGCAATGCGCTTTTGCACGTTTCCTCCGGGCTGGTCAAGCGATATTCATTGTGCGGGCCCGTCCAATACTGGAAACACGGACACAAACTAATAATAATTGCACCAACCATGAATATTGTGATTGTAAACTATGATTCTTGAACGGCCACATAATGTAACGCATATGGCGTGGGCCCTCGGCCGGATCTTCTGTTATATTATTCGAGGCAGATGAAGGAAGGTGTGTTACACATAACCTTGGGAACCGCATTCGAGTTGAAAATTGGGGGGGGGGGGGGGGGGGGGGGGGGGGGGGGGGGGGGGGGGGGGGTTGCAGTTGCTTGAATGTAGCAGATGCAAAGTGGTAGCCGCTTAGAAAACAGAATAATTTTTTGTAAGATTTTGACTTAATATGATATGAACTGGGGGTGAGATTAAACCCACAAAAATTGCCTACACTGCACATACTGTGCCAAATGTTAACCAGCACTGTACAATTTTGGTTCGGTGCAATTTTCAAATCATGAAAATCACAAAAATCGCATCGATTAGTTTGCATTATTTTTGTAAAGACGTAGCATATAACTCTCATTACCTTGTTTTTCTTTTAATATGTAAAACAACAAATTATGTAAATATAAATAAAAGTTATAACATATAAGTGTTGCGGGTCGTACACGGCTCTTCCGCGGTCCGGTCTAAATCGACCGCCTTAGCTCGGGAGTCGAGCCGGTGCGCGCAAACAGTCAATGTAGACGGCAATGGACAAAGAGACTTTTTACCGTGCAAAAACCCCAAGGCGGGGTGAAAAACCACGTTGTCGGGACGGTGACGACCGAACTTCACTATCTTCCCGGGAGGTTACAGCTTTCGGAGAAGGAGAGGGCGACAGGCCACGCCTCTTTACAATTTTGAGTGAGAGAGATGCTCGGAGGGTGACAGGCCACCTCTCACGATGCTGAGTGACTCGGGAAAATATTCTAAGTGTTGGACCCTTTGGTTGTAGAATTGTGCTTTTGGATGATGACCGCTTCGCTGATGCTCCGAGCTTTGCCTTGTTCAGGGGTCTCGCTGCACGTTGGGAGAGCGTGTATGCTGGAGTCAAGTGCGTTCGTCGGAGGCGAACGGACAACGCTCGCTTTAGCGGAACGGATGGCGCTCACTTCCGCGGAACGGACGACGCTCACTTCGGCGGAACGGTCGGAGTCCGTTGGAGGATTTTCCAGAGGCAGAGTTCCTTCGGGGAGAGAGAAATCCGATCCCCTTAATGAAGACCCCTGGGGTCCTATTTATAGGATTCGGAGGTGGTTACGGTAGTTATGGTGTGCGGTTAGTATTTTTAAATAAATAAGTAATTAAATAAATAGAAAAAGAGGATGATCGGACGGCCCATACGCGATCCTTCCATGATCGGGCGGTTTGGTAACCGTCGGGCGGCGATCTCGCCGGAGCGGCGACGCCGGCCACCGCCGGAATCCCAAAAATGGGCGGCGGTGGCGGCGGCCTTCTTCCTCGCGGGGAAGAAGGCCCGGCCGCCGCCCTCCCTCAAGGAGGGAGGGGCGGCCGGACTCCTCCCTCGAAGAGGGAGGGGCGGCCGGCCCTTCCCAAGGAAGGGGCGGCCGGCCCCTTCCAAGGAAAGGGGCGGCCGGCCCTTCCCAAGGAAGGGGCGGCCAGAAAGGGGCGGCCAGCCCCTTCCAAGGAAAGGGGCGGCCGGAGCCGGCCCCCTCAAGGAGGGAGCGGTCGGCCCCCCTCAAGGGAGGGGGACGGCCAAGGCCGGCCCCCTCAAGTTGAGGGCGGCCGGCCGGGCCGACCCCTTCCAAGGAGGGGGCGGCCATGGTCGACCCCCTTCATGGAGGGGGAGGCTGGTCCCCTTGAGGGAAGGGGCGGACGGCCCCCTCCAAGGGGACGGCCGAGGCCGGCCCCCTCAAAGAGGGGGCGGCCGGCCCCCTCGAAGGAGGGGCGGCCATGGCCGACCCCCTCCAAGGAGGGGTTGGCCAAGGCCGGCCGGTCCCCTTGAAGGAGGGGCGGCGGCCGGCCTCCCTCTCGAGAGAGAGGGGGCGGCGGTTAACCCGGATTGGGCTTGGCGGTTTGTCCGTTGTGGGCGGTTATGCGGAGTGGGCGGTTACGCCGAGTGGCGGTTATGCGGAGTGGGCGGTTACGCCGAGTGACGGTTACGCCGAGTGGGCGGTTACGCCGAATGATGGTTACGCCGTTTGTAACGCCCCGAGTTTTTCTTCTTATAATTATTTTAATAAGGCATAGGGAATTAATAATAATTACTCTAAAAACGAGCGTTTAATTCAGAGCGTCAGTGCGTAGGGGCGTTACCGTTGCGTGATCGTCGTCGTCATCCGGCGTTTTGTTTTTAGAAAGAGGCTTATGCGGGTATATGTATAAATATATATATATGTATATATTCGTGTATTTAGGGTCTCGTATATATATTCTCACGGTTATATATATGAGTATATATAAATGTTATGCGTATAAAAATTTTCTTATATACATGTATATATATTAAAGTTATACATATGTTTACATATAATTATACCTATAATATACATACAATTATATGTATAATTATACCTATAACTATTCATATAATTATATACATATATGCATATTATTATACATATATAATTACATATATATAAGCTTATAATTTGCTAAGCCCTCCTCATTCTCCCCGATAACCCCCCCCCCCCCCCTCCCTCTCCCGATTTCTTACTGCCGAGAGTGCTGGAGAGCCGCGCCTAGGGCTTCGGCGTCGGGGCTGTTCAGAGGCGGCGTTTTAGTGGTCGCCGGAGCTTGGCGCCTTCGTCGGAGTAGCGGATCGGAGAGCTCTCGTCGGCATCGGCGGTGGTTGTGAGCTCTTCTTGTCGTGGGCTTCTCTTCGTCGCGTGGCGGCGGCTTCTGAATCCAAGGCAAGAAAACCCTTCCTCCTCCTTCTTCCCCCTTTTTTCTTTTACCTCACCCTGCTTCTCTTTCGGTCGTGTCTCTGATTATGGAGCTGTTGGCAGTTTTGCTTTTCTCCCTAATTTCTGATTGTAGCTTTTGCTGGGAAATTATACTAGCAGATTTTTGATTCCTAATTTGTGCTTTCCTCCCTAATTTCTGATGGCAGTTTTGTTGGGGAAATTAGGCTAGCAGTTTCTTTGTTTCCTAAAGTGATTATCAGGTTTGGGGGCCCTTTTTGCTAGCAGATTTCGCTAAATCTTGCAGCAGTTTTTGCTTCCTAAATCGATTATTAAGTTTGGCGGGGTATTTCTGCTAGCAGATTTTTGCTAAGTCTTGCGGTAGATTTTGGTTTCCTAAATTGATTATCAGGTTTGGGGGCCCTTTTTGCTAGCTGCACCTTCTAGTTTGGTGTCCGATTGTTATTCCTTTTTTGCTTATGTTATCAAGATTCCTTTGGATTTATGCTCATCAAATCCCTGGCTTGTTATAACAAATTTCTGGGTATATTAATATGCTAGCAGATTTTCAGTTTTATGTTGGCAAAATCCTTGATTTATGCTAGGGCTGGTGGATGCTGTTTTTATATTCTGAATGGGGGGCTGTTTTACAAAATTATTCATCATGTGCTGCTATGCTTGGTCCTAGGCTCGGTTTCGTTGGGGCTGATTTGTACAATCCAAGTTAGGAGCTGCTTTACATTATTCTTGCTTTGTTTTGTCTTTGGGGCTGCGTTATTGATGCAGTATTGGGGGGGGGGGGGGGGGGGGGCTGCTCCTTGAAATTCGTTGCTGCGGTTATGAATTTAATTAGGGGTTTGTTTCTTATTAGTTTAATTAAGGGGGCTGCTATATATATTTTTGTACACTCCCTTTCTTGTTGAGGGGTGGGGCTGCTATATCTATGACCCTCCTTCCACTACAACAAACTGCACCTGTTGTAAGGACTGGAATGTAACTGAAACACAGTTTGTTACTAATAGTTATAATTAGTAACAAAGTTTTTTTTGTTGTTACAAAAAAGAACTTTTTTGTAACGAATATTTTAAATTTTGTTACAATAATAATTAATTCGTTACTATAACTATAAGTATTTGTAACAACACTAATGTTACGTTACAAATAGAAAACTTTTCTCACAATAAGTATCAATTGTAACCACATCATGGAAGTTTTTTGTGACAAAGACATTGTCCTTACTAATAGTAATATTTTATTATTAAAGTTTTGTTACAAAAAATATATCATATTTTATTTTCAATTTTTGTACAATTTTATTATCAAAGTTTTGAATTTTTTTTTTTTGAAAAATAAAAGTTGTATGCGCACGACAGTACCCCGCCTCGATAGTGCTCTAACGCGACGACAGTAGTCCTACAGCTCGCAAACATTCGTGCGCGGCTGTCGCAGATATGTGGTACTATTGCGACATGTATTTTTGCGCGTACGGGTTTTTTTTATAAATCTTTAACTTTTTATAAAAGTTTTTCTGCCTCTCTCCCATGCAGCTCTATCTCTCTCTCACATGAATGAATGAAATATACGGATGAAAATTTCCCTCTATAAAATTTTGAACAAAACAAAACTAAAAATTAAAAATATATTAAATGTAAAAATGAATGTAAATTAATATAACAATATTAATTTTTTAATATAATTTTGGAATTAAAATAAAATCACGCACGAACCCGCAAATGCACTCTCGCGCGCACGCAAATGCACTCTCGCGCGCACGCAAATGCACTCTCGCGAGCACGCAAATGCACTCTCGCGCGCACGCAAATGCACTCTTGCGCGCACGCAAATGCACTCTCGCGCGCACGCAAATGCACTCTTGTGTGTGTAGTTTTCCTTTTTTTTGCTTGAGAGCTAGCGCGTATTGCATGTGTCGCGCGGGGCTCAAACACAGACACATGCACACACATGCACAGACACGGACAACCAAACACACAAACATCCATTTGCGAGCTGTAGCAATGTCTTTCACGTACGACCGTCGCGCCGTTGTCTCCCCTCTCTTCGACCGCCGCCGCCGCCGTCACCTCTCTCTTCCACGGCCACCGCCATCGTCGTTCTCTTTCTCGGCCGTCGCCGCACGCCGTTCTCTTCTTCTAGTTTATTAAGTTTTGTCAGTTTCTTTCCCTCTCACATTAATGAAATATATGGAGGGAAATTTCCCTCCATAAAATTGTGCACAAAACAAATCAAAAAATTTAAAACATATATATTAATATAATTTTTGAATAAAAATAACGATCGCACGTTTTTTCAGTCGCGCGCATTGCACTAGCTAGCTCTATCTTTTTTGCTCGGGAGCATAAATAAATTTGTCAGCGCACACATTTTTTGCTCGGGAGCTATCATTTTAATGAAAATATATGTCATATATATATAGGCAATTGTTAACCGCACCCCAGTTTTGGCTATCCGCAACCCTTTTATATGAATTATTACGTCTTTTTTTAGAAATACGCCTTGTACAAGCATTTTTAGGAAAAGTGTTCAACACAAAAGTTGTAGATATCGTCGAGATCTACAACTTTTGTGTTGAACACTTTTGCTAAAAATCCACGCAAAAGACTTATTGCCGCCCGAATTGAAACATGGGCGTAACTATATATATATATATAACGATTTTTTGGAAATACGCATTGTGCATGCATTTTTAGGAAAAATGTTCAACACGAAAGTTGTAGATCTAGACGATATCTACAACTTTCCTGTTGAACACTTTTCCTAAAAATGCTTGTACAAGGCGTATATCCAAAAAACGCGTAATAATTCATATAAATCATGAGTTGCAGATAGCCAAAACTGGGGTGCGGTTAACAATTGCCTTTTTGATTGATGGATGACACGCGCTTTAATTTAATGAAAATAAATGTGTAATGAAATTCATAAATACATGTCAAATCAATTCATAAATACAACGCGTTGTTCAATAAAATTTACTTTTTACATAAAATTTATGTTTTTTTTAAAATAAGAATTACCCCCACTCAATTTTGTCCGCTCTCAAGAGCTCGATCAACTGACAGTGCACATGAGGCCCATGTTCCCCGCTCGACAATACCCCCGCCTCGACATTGCCCGACAGTGCACATGAGCTTTAAATAAGATTTATGTATTTTTAAATAAAGTTTATCCGTTTATGTATTTTTTAAAAGTAAGAATTACGTACCCCGCTCAATTTCATCCGCTCTCAGAAGCTCGATCAACTGAATAAAAAATAATTGAATATTAATTTAATTATCTCACCGGACACAAACACACACACACACACACACACACACACACATACAAACACAGACACGCAAACACAAACACAGTCGCAGACAGAGATATAGACTGACATAGACACGAACATAGTCAAACACAAACACAAACGCGCA
Source organism: Dactylorhiza incarnata (assembly GCA_033032865.1). Taxonomy (NCBI): domain Eukaryota; kingdom Viridiplantae; phylum Streptophyta; class Magnoliopsida; order Asparagales; family Orchidaceae; genus Dactylorhiza; species Dactylorhiza incarnata. The sequence continues at coordinate 2,512,430 of JAWHQI010000224.1, forward strand.
TAGACACGCAAGCAAAGACACAAACACGCCCAAACACACAGACACAGACTGGGGTGTAACACACATAGATACGCAAACACAGACACACACAAGCACAGACAAACATGCATAGACAGACAAACACTCACACACAACCCAAATACACAGACACAAACAAGCACGTGTACATACAGACATAGATACATAGACACAAACACATGGACACAGACACAGACTTGTATAGATATATGGACACATACACAGACACATGGACCGACACACATACGTACGTACACAGACACAGACACATACAGACACAAACACATGGACACAAACACAGACACATGGACCGACACATATACGTACACAGACATTCAAATACACAGACACAGACACAGACACAGACAGTCACAGTCACAGACACATAGACACACAGACACACACACAGACACACAATTACGCCACGACACACACACACACACAAACACCAAAGACCGACACATATACGCACACGTTTTTTGCTCGGGAGCTAGCGTTTTCGTCCGCTCTCAGGCGCTCGATCAACTGAATAAAAAATAATTGAATATTAATTTAATTTTCTCACCGGACACAAACACACACACACAGACACACACACACACACAGACACATACAAACACAGACACGCAAACACAAACACAGTCACAGACATAGATACAGACTGACATAGACACGGACATAGTCAAACACAAACACAAACACGCATAGACACGCAAGCAAAGACACAAACACACATAGACACAGACACACAATTAACACACATAGATACGCAAACACAAACACACACAAGCACAGACAAACATGCATAGACAGACAAACACTCACACACAACCCAAATACACAGTCACAGACAAGCACGTGTACATACAGACATAGACACATAGACACAAACACATGGACACAGACACAGACTTGTATAGATACATGGACACAGACACAGACACATGGACCGACACACATACGTACGTACACAGACACAGACACATACAAACACAAATACATGGACACAAACACAGACACATGGACCGACACATATACGTACACAGACACTCACAGACACAGACACAGACAGTCACAGTCACAGACACACACACACACAATAACGCCACGACACACACACATAGACACACAGACACAAACATAGACACAGACAGACATAAACATACAACACAGACACACACATGCGCGCACAAACACACATTGACACACAGACACACACAGACACAGTCACACATAGCTAGAGATCACACGGACTAAGACATAGAATGTTGAACCGCCGAAGTGAGTCTATATAGATTGTTAAGTCTCAGAAGTGAGTCTATATAGAATGTTGAGTCAACATATCAAATAAAGTAATAAATTTGCATAAATGACCCCATTTAAAATTACGCAAATATTTGGGTACATATGCGCACCTCCCGGAGGTGCGCGAGCAGATTCGACCGTAGGATCGCGAGATCCAACGGTGGATAAAGCAGTATTAAAGAAGTATTTCAAATATTTTTGCGGGAGATGCATCTCGACCGTTGATCGCGAAATCCTACGATCTCGCATCTCCCAAATTTGATGCGCATACGTACCTAAATATTTATCTTAAAATTATGAGTTGAATTATTTGGAGGGAAATTTCCCTCCATAAATTCTCTAAATATTTATCTTAAAATTATATGTTTCAGATCCGACTCGATCTGAAACATATTCTCGAAATCTAGAGGGAAATGTACGGAGGGAAATTCAGATTAATTGGAGGGAAATGTATGGAGGGAATTTTATTAATTTTAATATAGGCTTTCTCTTTTCTTCACCGCGCCGGTTCCTCTATCCATCGTTTCATCTCCCCAAGAATCCCGCGTTCGTGAGCAGGGAAGCGCGGGTAGGGCATCAACTTCTCAACTCCTCCCAGCCTTCTATGCAACAAGAGGCGCTCCAACAGGGCTCCAGGCGCCCATTTTGCGAAGTCAGGGATTGCGATCGACGACGACCTAGCGGAAGCAGGCGACTACGATCGACAACAACCTAGATGGAGCCAACGACTAACATCGACGACAACCTAGAGGGAGCCTGCGACTACCATCGACGATGACCTAGCGGCTAAAGGGAGCTGGCAACTTCCATCGACGACGACTGCGGGCGACTGCAAGTATTTCAGCAAATATTAGCATTCTTGAGTCTTCTAATTCTTACTACTCCACTACCATGATCTGCCACATCTCAGGCCACGATTCTGCGGGCCATGGCAGAGGCTTTCCTGGAGGGAAATATCCTTAAAGTATTTCCGCCGTGACGAAAAACCATTTGATTCCTCCTCCCCATTTTTTATTGAGATGTGGAAGATGGGATACATCCAAAAACCGAGTTGCACTGTATTCACATTTCTTGTTTTTTTCCCTTTCTGCAAGTTGATGACATTGACTTAATTTATCTTGGTTAACATATTCCTCGTGTGATGATATTACCTCTGTTTTCAAACCCAATTTGGACAGCGTAGTCATGAACAAATCCATGTCCATCCCATCTTTCATTTTATCAAGTCCAGTTTTTGGGTCTTGGATACTTCCAATTGTATTAATTTTGGACACCTAAAGAAGCTAACAGAAACAAATGCCATTTGAGCTGAAGTTTTTCGTTGTTCAGTTTAAGAAGTTATCTTCTTAACTTTTTTTGTAACCTTCATGCCAGTTTTTTCTGAAATTGTTTACTAACCCTGGCTTTATGCCAGTTGTTTTGTTTGTTTCACAACATGAATAATTTGTTGTGTTTATATATCAACCCATATATATATTAAGTTCTAACCTTTCCCTTTGTAAGTACTGTTTTGGTAAATATTTATACAACATCTGCATTGTAAGTTTAAAAAAGGCAACCATTTTGTAATCAAGTTAGTTTCCTATTTTCGAGATTATTCCTTGACCTGAAGCTCCAGTTATAGTTCACTCTTTATGCTGAATTCTTTTTTACTATCCATTTGTAGCATCTGTTATAATTCCAAAAAATGGAGATTTCTGTTGAAATATGCAAAAAGATTTATCAAAGCAGAGGTTAAATTACATCGAGCTGCTTATGATAATTTGATGGAGTTTGCAGCCAAAATGGGTATGTTTCTTTTCAGTTCTTATTTACTTACAAAATTTCTGGCTTTAGTGACAATATTTTTGTAGTAAGTCATCTTCCATTGCAATGCACTGATGTGTATTGCTTATTTTTTATAGCTCTTGCAAAGAGTGGATTACGTCAAATGTAGTCTTTAAAACCTATCCGTATTAAGGCCAAAACAAAATCTTCGCCCCTTAAATGATTGTCCTTGTGAAGAAAGGATTGAAAAAATAGCATGAAAGTGAAGCTATCCTACATGTGTTTCATTTGTTTGTGTGTTTTAACTCCATTTTGGTGGTATAAATTGTCATTGGAGAAATTGGTGTGTTTGTTAAAACTCCATTTTGGAGCTCCGGTGCGGTGGGAAAGGTCAAGAACTTCATTTTAGCTTCATTTCCTACCATAAGGTGGGAGCACCATTTTACACCGGAGCCTCCGACACCGCTCTCCCAAATGGAGCATAAGTTAAAAAATTAATTAGGAGAGGGGGGGTTATTTTGTTTAGAAATAACTGTGGGTTTTTTTTCCTTTCTTTCCAAGAGCATGTTTCATACACACTGCTCAGTGCTTATTCTGAATTGCTGATGCATGAGTTTCTCCTTGTTGAATTTTGTCCAGAGCCTCTTAATTTCATTTGATCTTAACACCATGAAAATATGGGGAGCCTTGAGGTTTACTGGTTCGAGTCCTGGAAGCAGTCTCTTGTGAAATTGCAGGGTAAGGTCTGCTTACATTTCACCCTTGTGGTGGGAGCACCATTTTACAACATTTTTCATTCAATTAAATAAATGCAATAAATTCTAAAAATTATTAAAAAATTTATCAAAGCTAGATCTCTATAAAATAAGCATTGTCATAATAGGAGTTCACATAAATAAGAATAACATCATAGTCTAATACTTAGTCCAACAAAAAATAAAACATCATATAATCTCCAACACCGAATTGTAGGTCTAAATAATTCTAAAAAAAATTTAGTAAGATTAAGATAATATTTATATTTTTCTAACATGGGCCCAACTGATTTTGAGCATTGGAAGATCCTAAAGTAAAATTTAAAAGTCAAAATTCTTGGAATACAAACTGATAACCATTTCATCAATATAAGGGGTCAAATGATTTTAAAATTTAGAAAGTGGAGAATATTCAACTAGGTATAAATGTTCGTTATAATTTTGTTTATTTTTCTTTTCTCCCCAACAGGTTGATGTAAATGGACCAAACTCAGCTCCATTATATGAATTTCTCAAAGCAAGTGCTGGAGGATTTCTTGGTAACCTTATCAAGTGGAACTTTGAAAAGTTTTTGATTAACAAGAATGGTAAAGTTGTGGAGAGGTACCCGCCTACCACTTCGCCGTTCCAAATGGAGGTGAGTTTCTTATTTATTTGTTTGTTTGAATTTGTATCTGAACGCGAGTACTTGTGTTGATTTCTATACTTACAATTGGGAATAGGTAGTCAAATTTAGTTCCATAACCATGGAAGAATCTACTCTTACACATGCAAGCAAACACCATATATTTTTCTAAGGTAGGAAACTCACGAGCACCTTAAAATTCTATCACCAAATGCTCTACATTTTTAACAGAGTAAATAGATCTAGAAGAAAGCAGGCAGATGGATTTTGTTTTAGAAAGGAATTTGGGATGTCTCACACAACTCATGAATTGCTGGGATAGATGATATTACACAATTCCTAGAGGGGAAGGTGTCCATGGAAATGTCAACACTATCATGCATTTTTCATGTAGGTTAATTCTATGTGTAACACTCTCATTTGCTCATTTTTTCTATTTGTTTTGAATTAAAGCGGGTCCAGTTGTCCTTATGGTTGGTTGTATTGTTAGCTTAAGTTTTGTATGAAGAAATTCTAGTCTGTGTTTGGATGTTGGGAATTTGAATACAAGAAAAGAAAAGAGGTTTTGATGAGCTCAAGTTTATGTCTCCATATTCATAATCAACATGGAAATTATTTGGATTCATTTATTTCCTTCACCTCTCTTCGATCCAAGAAAAACCTTAACCTCCTTGAGTTTGTTCAACAAGAACTAAACTACTTAGGGGTTTTTTCTTTGTTTTTTTGGTTCTATATTCCAGTACTCTTCCTGAGCGCGGAGAGATGGAATTAATTGAAAATGTACCTTAATTTCTGGCAATGTGTGATTGCTGCTAGATTAGTGGAGATATGTTGTATCTCAAGGAGAAACTAAGCAAGCTGATCTAGTTCATGTAGGCTTTTCTATCTTATAAATGTTAAGTAAACAATCAGCAACATAGTTTGAAATTAAACTAATTGTGAGGTGCAATAAGATATGAAATAATTAAAAAAACAGTTAGTTAAACCCCCTCCCCCTCCCCCTCACGCCTCAACTGAAATTTCCCTCCTACCCCTGTTTCTCATTCTCACGTGGAGTTCAAGTTGCTGGATCCTCAAATTGCTGCCACCATCTGTAGCTTCACCTCCCAATTAAATCCAGCCAACCTGCCCCTCTCCCTGCCTAATCTCCCTCCCGTGGATCTACTTCCTCATTTCCCCTCAACCAGCAAAAGACTTTCCTTGTTACCTTCATCCAGCAGCCCCAAGTGTGCCCCTGCACCACACACAAAAAATATTGCTGCTGTCCGGGCCTTCCAAGCAGCCCAGCATCATAGTCCAGGTTGTTGTCTTTCTCCCTGGACAGCTGCCTTCCTTCACGAATTGTTGAATGATGCCTCCCTGCACCGTCCAAGTTACCTTGGTGTGTACAGATTGTTGTCTACTTATTAACGAAAAAACTTAATAAGTGCTTGCTGAACTGATTTAAAAATGGGTGATGATATTTGCGTCATTTTGTTTTAATACAAGTTTCAATTTCAAACTATTTTTATTGCTCAAAACAGCAAACACTCTGGATATTATAGAGGCTGCTGCAAATGCTGATCGTAGTTCTGCTCATGTTCGTTCTTCTCCAATCATAGTGGCCAATGGACGTACCATACGCATTGCTGCTGTTGGTGTACACATTTCTAAAAAACCCTTTGCAAGTCCTCCTGAAGCAGTCTTGCTCTGGTAAGACTCCTATTTTTTTTCCTTGAACTTGAATTCTTTGTGTTCTTCTGAAGGCGAAGTTCTGATCTTCTAAGATTTCTGTAATAGATCAACTTGAATTCTTGGTTTTTCTTGTATATTTTCTTCTGCACTTATATGTGTTCTAGTAGAAGACACGTGCTTATTTAATTAAACAATTATATACATGTGCAGGGCGCCTTTCATCAATTTATACACCAGAAGAACTTGATGACCCTTTTGGTTTTTCTGAGATTATTTTGTAAAGATTATATTGCAGTTTTCCCAAGATAATACTGTAGTTGATGAATATGTGCAGTTTGGATTATGTATGTATGGATGTGAGTTTGTATGGATGTTTCTGCTCTCATTTATTTGTAGGGTGATCTTAATTGCTCTCTTTTATTTGTAGGGTGCTCGAGCATTGACCAACAAGTGACGAAAGATTCATTAGTCAGAAAGTGATGGACGATTCATTTTTCGAAAAATGACGGAAGATTTATTAGAAACATGTTGATCTTGTAATGTAATATTGTATTATTTTAGAAGAGATGATAATAACTTGTACTCTATGTAATACTTTTTGGTGTGAATAAATACATGTTGATCTTGTTACGAAATATTAAATATATGTGTGTTTTTAAGATTATTATTTGTAATAAAATCTCAGGTACACAAAAAATAGAAATGAAATATTTTTGATATATAAATGAATTGGCTGTAGTAAGAAGAATGGAAAATAAATGTAACGATTTTTCGTTACTATTGTTTAATCTATTGTAACGAAATAATATTTATTATACTTTATTGTAACGAAGTTATTTTATTTTTAGTGAGGAAAAAAAAACATTTGTAACGAAATAGTTTTAATCATAACTATTTTTTTGTGAGGAAAAAAAACATTCGTAACGAAATAATATTTATTGTGACCAATATATTGTGAGGAAGAATCTCTTTTTGGTGAGAAAGTATCATTTGTTACAATTACTTTATTTGTAACGAAATGCATACATTCGTTACAATAACCTTTAGCGTCGAGCTTTAGAGGAGGACCGTTACTTAAAGTTTTTTTCGTTACCAAAGAGTTTTTGTAACGAATTTTGGCACTTATTGTAACGAATTAGGTCCTTACTATAAGTGCAGTTTGTTGTAGTGTTCCCTTATCGAGGGGGCTGCTTTATATCTATGGCTCTATTAGCTTCTTACCTATGGAGATATTCTTGCTATGTGACGTTTAATCGCCTTGGTTATTTGGCCCTGGGTATAAGAAAATATGTTGTCATGTTCGACATTTATATTTAGATGTTGGTTAAATTATAAATTTTGCTCATAGTCTCGCGCTAGTAGCCTAGCTGTTGAGGTCACCTATTGTCTGTTCCCTTCTCTTTTAATCTTTTTCCCTGGTTTTCTGTGTAATCTGCATTCTTCTTCTGAGTATTTTAACCCTTTCTGACTCAGTCTTCCTTGTAGTTTTTGTGTTAACTTTCTCAGTGAAGGGTAATGCTTCCTCTTCACTATCTTAGCAATCTGATTGAATGTAAAGATTTCTTTTTTAGAGGTTGTGGGCTGCATATAGCAATCCTTCTCCTTAATGACTCTGTTTCTTGAAGCTTAGTTATACTAGGCTCTCTTGTTGGTCGTGTCCTTCAGGTAGTAGTAGTCCCCTTGGCTTGATTTTGCTGGGTGATTGAAAGTCCTTTATTTCAGTCCTTTCTTCTTCCTTGTTTGCCTAACCTGTTGAATTTAGGTTAGTGGCTGTTGTGTTTTCCTTTTTGGGGTCTTATTGGTGTTTTGGGTTCTTGATTCTTGCTGTCATCCCCTTGGAATCTGGATAGCTTCTATACATGTTTAGTTATGCTACCAGGTAGCCTGATAAGACTTCCCTAGGTTTAGAAAAGTTTGCTCGCCCTAAGATCGTGCAATTTCTTCTCTTCTTCTTCTTTTATGAAGTTTCCCGTCGACTTTGATATAAGTCTTTCTCTTCGACCTTGATATAAGTCCTTCTCGTCGATTTCTTCGCTTATTCTGAATTGTTTCCTTATATATTATATGTTCTTTCGTCGGGTAATCCCGGGTATCTTAAGCGATGTTATCAAGCATTTTAGTCTTTTCGTTGAGACTTTTTAGATGAAGCTATGCTTTATTCTTTGATTTGTCCGGTATTTGATTGGTGACTGGTTATGGTATTGTTTCGTGCCTTATTCGTCGTATTGTTATGATAAGTTCGTTGGGAGTCAAGTTTGGACTCGCCAAGTGTTTTCAAATGAATCGTTGAGTTGTGTTTATTTCTTTGTGACCCTATCCTTAGGGTGTTATGGTGCTGATATCTCGGGTTACGTCCCGTGTCTTAATTGAAACTTAATTCAATTATTTAGAATCTTTGTCTTAAGCCTTGCACGTTGGGTAGTTTTGGGTGGCAGTGGATAGAGTACCACCACCCGGATTTGGTTTTCAGGTGGCAGTGGATAAAGGACCACGACCCGGTTTTGGGCTGCGGGCGTTGGTGGAGATACCACCGTCGCAGTGCCTTCTTTTAGGGGACGCTTTTCCCTCGAGCTGATCAGTCTCAAGTTCTTAAGCACATATGCTTATATATGTGTATTATGATAGTATATGTATGACCATGACCTCTGAGCCGCAAAGGCAGACACGTGGTGGGCTTTGATTGTGTTGACTATTACCTTCTGGTGCAGGCTTTTCTTCTTACCGAGTGCACTCGCTTGAGCTGGCTCGGGTTGTTGTAAGATTATAGATGTTTACCTGCTTAGTTTTCCTTTCTGCACTCTCTTATTTCTCTTACTGCTAATCTTGGTTTTCTTGCACCCTCTTGGGCTGAGGCATTCTTTTAATGTCTCGGGTTCAGGTTTTTAGCCGCCGCAGGAGTTAGAGCGGCGTCGTTCAGTGTTCCTGTCGAGGCCCTTCCCCTCTTAGGTAAGGGGCAGTTGCTTAGTTGTTGTCTCTCCTTTAGCTATTTTTCCTCCTTCCCTGCGGGTTCGTGTAAGCTGTTGGCGCCCGCATGGCTTTTTGTTTAGATTACTTACTGTTTGCTTTGCTGTTACTTTGAGTACTTTACCTACTTGCTCTCTGGGAAGCCTTTTCGCTAAGATGTAGTAGTTACTTTATTGATATAAAAATATCATTCTTGCATATCATGCTGTTAAATAAAGATCGCATACTTTGAAATTCGTAGAAAAATCCTTTCTTACTATACTAAACCTAGATATGTGCATATCATTTCTAGAAATGTTTATTTTCTTGCTCATGTAGGCTAAAAGAAACAAACCTATTTTCTGCTGCGTATGTATAGTTTTCTACTTGTGGACTAGATGATCCACCAGACCGAGGGACGCGGTCCTATGCTAAAAATGAAAATTTCTCTTTTAATCCAATCACATATATGTCTTTTATAAAATTATCGTAAAGAGTGTTTGCCTGAGCGTCTGTAGTCGTCTCCTGCAGGCGTGGCATCATGACGCGTATTTTTCCCTTGCTCTGATATTACGTATTATATTTTTGGGAAAAATGCGGGTTGTGACAGTTGGTATCAGAGGGAGGTTAGCCGGGTTGCTGTGATAGTTTGGTTGCCCGGTTAACTGCCTGGTGAGAATCGTCATTCATTGCATATACACACCGAAGGGTCATCAGTATGTCTTGGCTGAAGCATGAACACAACACTCATAGCATGATTAGAAGTATACGGGGCATATTATGTAGAATGGGATGCATAATATGTGTTTGTATATGGATCCTCATAGGTGACAACATACGACTGTTATGTAGTATGGGATGCATAACGTAGGTCGCATGCGTGTCCATTAGATTTTCTTTTTCGTTGCATGCGATAATATGTAGTATGGGATGCATAAGATCGCATGTGTATGCCGCTCATAGCATGCATTAAGGCCTTTTTTAGATTGCATAACATTGCATATGCATCATAACATAGCATTAGCACACGTGCCAAGCTAAAGATATACATGATGACGCTCGTACACACATGATTTGGAATAAAATTTGGCATTCATGCATTATTTTATATGCACATAAGTTGATAGGATGATGGTGTATCATCTAAGTTTAGCATAACATCATTTCATAAATTCCTAGAGCAAGGTAACAACAAGAGCAAGTATCTACTCTTTTCCTGGTCTGTATCGAGTTAGGAAATTCTAGTTCCTAGCTGTTGTGTCTTAAGCTGGGTGTATTGTGGTGTTCGTTCGTAATTGCAGTCGATGACTCCAGAGCGTCGTGCGTCGGAGTCGGCTCTCCGGTTAGAGGGGGATCCCTTAGGTGCGCTTAGTGAGGCGGTGACTAAGGAGTTGCGTCAGAGTATCGAGGCATTGTCGAGGCAATGGTTGTGAAACAAGCGCAGTTTTTCTGCCCAGGTGTTTTCAGGATTAAGGTTTTGACCTAGTTTATTCGTTGGCTTGCGAGTGTGGATTTGAATTTTGTTATCCCAATACTGTGCGAGTTAAGGTAGAGGATGTTGAGCGTGCCTTCTTTTTGATTTGAGTCTTACTCGATGTTTTGGCTATAGAGCTTCGCAGGCGGTCATCGTTAGGTTATCGGTTGTTGAGCAGTTTTTCCCTGCGGTAAGTCCAGGTTAGATTCTAATCAAATTCTTAACTTTCAGCTTTGGTTCTAGTTGTTTTCGCTCGTTTAGTTGTGTATCCAACCTTATAGGAGAGTTTAATGTATATAACCTTTAGGCGCGCATTCCTGCTCGATTCTGGTCCTTCCCGCTCGTGCGTGGCTAGGTCTTTAGTAGAACGTCGTGGTTTGACCCTTGTTCGGGTTGGTGATTCCCTTAGTGTTAAGTTTTCCCCCTGTTGTTTTTGTGGTGTCGAATCAGGGCTTTCAGAGTTGTCCTGTCGTCTTAGGTGGTTTCGTAACTTTTGTTAATCTAAAGGCGCTAGACTTGGAGTTTTCGTTGTGACTTGGGGCTTGGGCTGGTTGTCCAGGTTTGATGTTGTATCCCAACGCAAGGTAATGCGTTTGGTCTTTAAGCTGGACATCGGTCAACCCTCGAGCCTGTTTGGCTTTCCGCGGAATGTTTCCTCGATTGTTTCCGCGGTGTGTGCTCGGAGCCTTTAGTTTCCGGTTGTTTTGCCTACCTTGTTTTCTATGTTAGAAACTGGTAGTAGTTTGTTGTGTATCGAGGATTTACTTCCCTGTGGTGCGAGATCTTGCTGATGTCTTCGCCGTTAGTCTCCCTGGTTTTCTACCTGTGAAAGTTGAGGAGTTGGTTTCTGACCTTGAGCCAGGTACTAGTCCTATAGCTGAGGCAACGTACCATTTGGCCCCGCGTGTGTTGCGAGAGTTGCGCACTCAGGTAGATGAGTGGTTGCAAGGTGGCTTGATCTGGCCTAATTCTTCGCCCTGGAGTGCTCCTGTCTTATTCGTGGAGAAGAATGTAGTTCGGTATTTTTTGTTGGAGCATGCGTTTCGCACTCCTCCGGTTTGATAATAACAAAGTCCCATTTGTATTTGATTCTATTTTTATTTATGGTGTGCAGGTAACAGGTATGAGATGTTCACATTTCTGCTGGAGCTAAATCTGAATATGGGAAATTTCACTGTCGGAAAATTCCGACAGCCGCTGTCGCCCAGGCGACAGCAGAGAAGTTACAACTACTTCCCTCCACGGCAGCACGACGAAAGGCAGTTTTGAGCTGTCGGAATTCCGACAGCGATGTCGCCCAGGCGACAGCTCGGAGGTTACAACAACTGCCCACGACACCACCCACGATCGGCAGTTTTGCGCTGTCAGAAATCCGACATCGATGTCGCCCAGGCGACAGCTCGGCGGTTACAGCAACTGCCCGCACGACGGCACTCCAGCGGCAGTTTAGCGCTGTCGGAAAATTCCGACAGTGGATGTCGCCCAAGCGACAGCAATTTTCTATAAATTGACTCCTTGTGTTTGTGCATTCCAAGTTTTGAGAATTCCAAGTCCCTTCCTGAGTGCATATGAACCAGAGAGCTCCAGAACCTCTTCAACTCCCATTTGTGCAAAGAAGGATTGAAGATTGAAGACGAGATCGGGCGCGCTTCTTCATCAATGATCATCTCGAGGCTTCAACCATCCTTTCATAGATCTGAAATTCTAGGGAGTTGTCATTTTCATATTGTATTTTCATTTACACACATTTCATTTTGTATTGGTAGAGAAATCGTCGTCTTGCGTGCGGCGTCTAAGTCCTTGCGCGGCTTAGGGGAAAATCGCTTCCTTGTGCGAAGCGTCCAAGTCCTTGCGTGGCTTGGTGGGAAATTGTGGCCTTGTGTGCTACGTCTAGATCTTGGGAAGATCTAGAGGAGAGGCTTGGGCTTGGTCTTGGGAGAGACAAGTGATAGCCTTCCGATCCTTGGGAGAAGGATTGGTAAACCAAAAATTATTGTATTTTTTATTATCATAATTGTGCCTTGATCTTAAGCATTGTTAAGATCATTTTTTATTGTACACAAATTTCATGATAAATATAATTATGCTCTTTTCACTAATTGCAAATTTGTTTGCTTAAATCTTTATCTTAGAAATTTGTGTTTGGTTTAATACAAAAATTGCATTGGTTTAAAATTATTTATAAGTAACTTTTAAGTAAAGTAAAATTTGTCTAAAAATTATTAAGTAAAAATTATATTTTTAAACACACCCTTATTCACCCCCCTCTAAGGGCGTCACACGATCCAACAAGTGGTATCAGAGGGAGGTTACTCCAAAACGGTTTTACCACCGAGAGTAATGGCGCACAACGATCATGCGTTCGTTGAGGGGCAAGGTATAAGTAGACCACATTTATTCACGGGCACAGACTATAATTATTGGAAAACACGTATGCGTTGTTTTCTAATTGCGCTAGATATAGAAGTCTGGAATTTGGTAGAATCTAGTTACACTTCTCCAACAGTTGTTGTAGGAGATGTAACTATGGATAAGCCCAAAGACAAGTGGGATGACAATGATAAATTAAGATGTAAGAACAATGCAAAAGCCATGAATGCTTTATTTTGCGCACTAGATCGCACTGAATTTAATAGAGTTTGTGCTTGTAATTCTGCATTTGAAATTTGGAATTTGTTAGAAATCACTCATGAAGGTACTTCGCAGGTAAAAGATTCAAAGCTTTTTCAACTGGAGTCTGAATTTGAAAGGTTCAAAATGGAGGTAGATGAAGAGATTGATACGATGTACACACGATTCACAAAAATCGTGAACAACTCAAAGGTGCTAGGAAAGGTGTTCTCAAATGGAGATTTAGTAAGGAAAATCTTAAGATCACTTCCCCCGAAGTTTAATCCCAAAGTGACTGCAATTTCCGAGTCACATGATCTTAAGACCTTACAATTGGAGAGCCTCATTGGGAACTTGAAAACTCATGAAGTTGAATTGAAAATTCAACAACAAGAGTATATGGAGCCAAGGAAGAAGGGCTTGGCTCTAAGATCTAAGAAGGAAGAAACTAGTGATTCTGAGGAGGATGAAGAAGATGAGGAAAGTTTATTTGTTAAAAAATTTAGAAAATTTATGAAAAATCCGGAGAGGAGGAATACGTTTAAGAAGTATTTTAAGAAGGAGAGTTTTAGGAAGAAAAAAGGAAAGGAAGGTAATGAGGAGGAAGAGAGACCGCCACCGGAGTGCTATCACTGCAAGAAGTTAGGACACATCCGAAGCAAGTGCCCAAAATACTTGAAAGAACTTAAAGAAAAGAAGCACAAAGGGTCGAAGAAGGTGTTGAAGGCGAAAACATGGGATGATACTACTTCTGAGGATGCAAGCAGTTCCGACTCAAGTAAAGAAGAGGAAGCCAACATGTGCTTAATGGGAAAGAGCATCATATCTAATGACGAATGCAGTGTCCAAAGCGACACTGAGGTAACTCCTCCAACCTATGATGAATTATTTTCTGAATTTTTAAAGACTTGCAAATTTTTTGAAAAAAGTTTAAAAGATAATGATCTTCTTAAATCTGAAAATGAAATTTTACTTAAAGAAAACAAAAAATTGTTAAATGAAATTAAGACTATTGGAAAAAGAGATATTTCTTGGCAAGAGTGTGATCACTCTTTGGGAAGAATTAAAGAACTTGAAGAATCTCTTTCCAAATCTCATTCTACAATAAAAGTTCTTACTCAAAAGAATGAGATTTTAGAGAGAGATCTGATATCTTCAATTTCCATAGTCCATGAGGGAAAGAAATCTTTTGAACGGAGATGCATAAATCTAGTATCCGAGAATACAAAAATGAGACACCAGATTCATGACTTAACACTAGCCATGAAAAAATTTGGAATGGGCCGAAGATCACTGGATATGATCTTAGGATACCAATGCCATGGATCTGGAAGGTTTGGGCTCGGATACACATCTGGAAGCTGTCGCCCGGCGACAACCACTGTCGCCGGCGACAGTGAAAAGTCCAGAAAATTCACTTTTAAAAATTCTAAAATTAATGAATTGTTAAATACTGCATCCTCATCCAGTAAAAGTCCAGAAAAGTTATACTCCTCTAAATACATTACATATGCCAAATGCAATAGATTTGGCCACACTACGGACTCTTGCTGGAAGGAAGGAAAAAGTAAAATTAAACAAATCTGGGTGCCTAAGGCTTCTACCTATACTATGGGTGGAACCACTTGGGTAACCAGATCTTAACTCACCTCTTCTTTCTAGGTGTGTTGGCAGGCTAAGGACAAAGAAGACGTGTGGTACTTGGACTCGGGTTGTTCAAAGCACCTGATGGGCAATAAAGAGAAGTTCCGTAGCCTGGAGATGAAGAAAGGAGGAGTTGTGACATTCAGAGACAATGGAAAAGGAAAAATCATCGACATCGGAGTTGTGGGTAACGAAAATTTTTTAATTTCAAATGTTTTATTTGTAGAAGGATTAAAGCATAATTTGATTTCTATTAGTCAATTATGTGATAAGGGTTTAAATGTTTTATTTGAATCTTCTACAAATTTGTGCAAAATTATTAATTCCAAAACAAATGAAATTGTTTTTACCGCACCTAGATGTCATAATGTATATATGATTAAATTTCCAGATTTTTCAAATTCTACTTTGAAATGTCTGTTATCAAAAAATGATGAATTAGATTTATGGCATAGGCGACTTGGACATACTAGTGCCAAGTTAATTACAAAACTTTCAAAAGATAAATTAATTAAAGGTTTACCTTTGTTAAATGGAAATTTATCTTCTTCACTATGTGTGCCTTGCCAAAAAGAAAAATTTTCAAAATCATCTTTCAAAAGTAAAAACATTATTTCTACCACTAGGCCACTTCAATTAATACATATGGATTTATTTGGGCCAATTGGAATTTCTAGCTTAGGAGGTAGAAAATACACATTTGTATTGATTGATGATTATTCTCGTTTTTGTTGGACTTTATTTCTAACCTCCAAATCCGATGCGTTTTCAGAATTTTCAAAATTATGTTTGCGTATTCAAAATGAATTTGAGTTAAAAATTAAACGCATACGATCGGATCATGGAGGAGAATTTGAAAATGAAAAGTTTATTTCTTTTTGTACGGAGTTAGGAATTAAACATGAATTTTTCGCTCCACGCACACCACAGCAAAATGGTGTAGTGGAGAGGAAAAATAGAACTCTTCAAGAGCCCGTACAATGTTATCTGAATTCAAATTACCAAAATCTTTTTGGGCTGAAGCGGTTAGCACAGCATGTTATGTAATTAATAGAGTAATGCTTCGCCCTATTTTAAAATTAACTCCTTATGAATTAATTTTTAATAAACAACCAAATGTTTCTTATTTCAAAGTTTTTGGTTGTAAATGTTTTATTTTAAATTCTAAAGATTCCTTAGGAAAATTTGATGAAAAATGTGATGAAGGTATTTTTATTGGCTATTCTTCAACTAGTAAAGCTTATAGAATTTTTAATAAAAGAACAAAAATAGTTGAAGAATCTATTCATGTTAGGTTTGATGAGTTTGCTTCATGTGTAGAAAAGAAAATTACAGGAAAAGAAGATGAACTCCTTCCCACGGTGGAGAATGATGATGAAGAACTTGGAGAAAATGAAGAAGAAAAAGAAGAAGAAAGAGAAGGAGAAAGAGGAGAAGAAGATAGAGAAGAAGAAGAAAGAGAAGGATATGTGCCTCCAAGTGAATTGAGATTCTCAAAGGATCATCCAAAGGAGCTTATCATTGGAGATCCGCAAAAAGGGGTTAGTACTCGTTCATCGCTACATGTTTTATTTTCAAACCTTTGTTTTGTTTCTGAAATAGAACCAAAAGATGTTTCCACCGCTTTAAATGATGAATTTTGGTTTTTAGCTATGAATGAAGAACTTAATCAATTTGAATGTAATAAGGTTTGGAATCTTGTAGAACGACCCAAAAATTGTCCTGTAGTTGGTGTTAAGTGGATTTTTAAAAATAAAATGGATAATGAATCTAGAATTGTTAGAAATAAAGTCAGATTAGTTGCAAAAGGTTATGCACAAATTGAAGGGGTAGATTTTGATGAAACTTTTTCACCCGTAGCAAGATTAGAAGCGGTTAGGATATTTCTTGCATTTGCTTGTTTTAAAGGATTTAAATTATATCAAATGGATGTCAAAACCGCATTTTTAAACAGGTATATAAAAGAAGAGGTTTATGTAGAACAACCCCCTGGCTTTATAAATGAGAAATATCCAAATTATGTTTATAAATTAGATAAAGCGCTTTATGGATTAAAACAAGCGCCTCGTGCTTGGTATGATCGATTAACTCAATATTTGTTAAAGCACGATTATAAAATAGGAAGTGCTGATTCTACACTCTTCATTAAGCAAATTGATCATGATTTAGTTATTTTACAAATTTATGTTGATGATATTATTTTTGGAGCCACTAATGAAGAGTTGTGTAATGAAGTAGTTCAAATTATGAAAAATGAATTTGAAATGAGTATGGTTGGAGAACTTTCATATTTTTTAGGTTTTCAAATTACACAAAAACATGATGGAATTTTTATATGTCAAACCAAATATATTCATGATATGTTAAAAAGATTTGGATTTGAAAATCTTAAGCATGCAAACACTCCTATGAGTACTTCACTAAAATTAGAAAAAGATGAAAGTGGTGTTTCAATTGAACAAACCCTTTATAGAAGTATGATAGGATCTTTATTGTATTTAACCGCATCTAGACCTGATATTATGTTTGCCGTTTGTTTATGTGCTAGATTTCAAGCTAATCCTAAAGAGTCACATTTATAAGCGGTGAAACGTATTTTTAGATATCTCATAGGAACATCAAAATTAGGTTTATGGTATCCTCATAATGATTCCTTTATTTTGCATGGTTTTTCGGATTCTGATTATGCGGGATGTTCTTTAGATAGGAAAAGCACTAGTTGCACTTGTCACTTTATCGGCCCTTCACTTATTTCATGGTCGAGTAGGAAACAGAATTCTGTTGCCCTCTCTACTACCGAGGCCGAATATATTGCACTAGGTAGTTGTTGTGCCCAAGCTCTTTGGATGTCACAAACGTTAGAAGATTTTGGCATGCAACAAAGTAGTGTAGAATTAAAGTGTGACAATAAAAGTGCTATAGACTTAACTAACAATCCCGTATTACATTCTAGATCTAAGCATATAGATGTTCGACATCATTTTATAAGGGATCATATTAAGAAGGGTAATATAAAAATCAACTTTATAGGCACGGAAAATCAACTAGCGGATATATTCACTAAGCCGTTACCGGATTCCCGTTTTTCTATGCTTAGGCTAGAATTGGGAATTCCAGACATTTCACAATGAATATATCACTATTTAAAGCCTATAAAATTAAAACTTAATGATCACAAAACCTAAACAATTTAAAAAAAAAACCTAAATTTTAAAATCAAACCATAGAATTTCAAAAGACTTAACAAAAATTCAAACATCATTAATATTACATCAATATTGTTCCAATAAAAATAGTAGAAAACAACATAAGGATCAAGTTCATTAAACAGAAATAGAAATCTGAAGAAGTTCACTGTCGCCCAGGTGATAGTGGATGTCGGAAATTTCCGACATCAACCAGCAGCAGCAGCCTGATGAAACTACTCAGAATCTTCAAAACCAGCCCCGCTGCTCTCTGGACAGTCTTCTGGAGGTCCTCATCTCACGGCTTTACCACAGCGAGTCCGCCTCACCGATTGGCGTGGCGGTTCTTCATCCGGAACTTGCCATTCGGCCTCTTCCTCCGGAGTTGGCTTTAACTTCAGACCTTTCACGAGAAACTTCATAAACTTTTGCATTCGACTACGGTCCTTCTTCACTTCCTTCTTGTGATCCTCTAGTGAATCACGTATATCATCAATGGAATCTCGTAGTGATCCTGCCCTAGGCATTGGCGGCTCTCGAATCTCAATTCCCGGATGGGCCTTTTTCCGCGTCTTCTTCACTTTCATCGAACCCGTATAATATATCTCCGGATAACAATCATCCAAATAAGAACCTTGCGCTATCCATCCGTACTTCTTATAGAGTATACGCTGAATTATCGCCCCCATTGGCAGCTTATGAACCTTCACCCATTTTGGATGCTTTAATCTATACGCATACCGAATCTGGGAGAGTATGAAGTCCGCCACATCAAAAAGCTCATCCTCCATAATGTAGTAAGTAATGAGGGTCAACTGAGCCGTAATACTTCTTGTATCTCCACTCTTCAACATGACTGAATTCCTTAAAATATCTTGAACTAAGAAAGCATCCGGAGTGAGTGACGTAACTTCAGTGGTTAGAGTCTTCTTTTGATTCCCATGTAAACTCATGTTTATAAGGGTCCAATCCCTATCTTTTCTATAACTCTCCACTATATCCGGCATATTTTCACTCATCACTAGTCCGAATTCCTCTCTTAGATCAACATGTGTTATTTCCACATCTTGACCTTGGATTCTTGATCTAACTCCCCCATCCAATTCAGTATAATTTGGATCTTCCAAATGATTATAGAACTCTCGAATCAAAAAGGAAGAGAACGAATCTGGGGTGATTATTGAGAGTATACCTGCATTCGCAAGCCGATCATAGATATGATCGTGCTTCGGCGAATCAAATTCCACATATTTTGCTACTCCTATTATGTCTGTCTCAACCCCAGGATACACTTGATACGAACTATGCGCATCTTCAGAAGTACTTCTTCACGCTTTAGAACTGGAAGCCATTCTACAAAAAACATATAAAAACATGAATTAAAAATGTGTTGTGCACTGGAACACTGTCGCCCAGGCGACAGTGACTGTCGGAAAATTCCGACAGTACTTCAGTAAACTTCTCTTGAAATTTTGTACATACACTTCCAGATCTACTCAAAATCAAGTTTATTTCAACATCAAGTTTACAAATTTTTTTTTTTAAATCTACATCTTCTCCATATCTTTTACTATTCATCATCTTCAACCTTCTTTCAAAAGGAAAATCTTCCATTTTTAAAATTAGACTATGAACAAAAGCAAACCTTCAACCACAAGAACCACAAAATCAAAATATTTTTAACAAAGATCCAACAAGAT
Organism: Dactylorhiza incarnata; assembly: GCA_033032865.1. Taxonomy (NCBI): domain Eukaryota; kingdom Viridiplantae; phylum Streptophyta; class Magnoliopsida; order Asparagales; family Orchidaceae; genus Dactylorhiza; species Dactylorhiza incarnata. The sequence goes on from JAWHQI010000224.1 coordinate 2,532,130, forward strand.
CCACTTGCTTTAAACTAGATCTACACTTTTCAAACACAAAACTTCTAAAACCTCCACCATTCATCAAAAATCAAAATAAAAACTACATTTTCCTTCTTCTCTACTTTCAAAATCACAAATCCCAAAAAAAAAATTTAGAGTCAAAAACATAAAAATCAAAAATCCATACCTTAGATCTAGAGTTGTCGCGGACCTCCGACAGCCTTCTCTCGCTCTACAGTCCAGAAAAATGAAGCACAATAGGGTTTGACTCGGTCTAAAGCCCTATTTATATTTTTGGCTGTCGCCCAGGCGACAGTGACTGTCGGAAATTTCCGACAGCTCCCAATTTAATAAATCTTCAATTTTTGGTCCCTTTGATGCTTTACAATAGTTATATGTCATTATTACTGCTTCACCTCATGACTTGATGACAAACCATGTGCTTTTTATTTTTTAAAAAAATGACTCTTACATGATTATATGATTTCATTTCCAAGCTATCATCGTATTGACACTCCTACTTAGTTGTTTAGACCATTGGTAATTGTTTTCGCATGCCTCTAAGTATGAGAAATTGCTTATCTATCATAATGAACTATCACATTCACTTCTTTTGATCAATACGTATGTCTTTTTATTTAATATATACATGGATCATATTTGCTTTAACATAATAAAATAGCACTTCATAAATACAACTTTCAACCTTGATTTGTTAGCACAACAAAATATACACCATCTTTTGCGATTCAAGTGAATTCGGAGATCCTTGGTCAATTACAAAAAAATATCAATATCTCAAAATTAAGATATCACAACATCTGTGATCAAAAAAATTTAAAATAAAGACAAGGATACTCCACCAAGCACTACTTACCCTCCTGATAAGTCTTAATGAGCATTGTGAGGTTAAGCACCTTGGAAAGAATTGTAAAGTGTCTTGTGCAAAAGAAAAATGGTTTTCTATTCATTTTGTGCTATATCTTCAAAGTCAAAGTTAACTTTATATGCTTATATTATGTTCTACATTTCAATGATCATGTAAATTAAATAACTTCATATGTTTGATCTAAGTATCACATGTACACATCATTATGTTATATAAACATTAATCTCATGAGAATTGGACCAAAAATATTCCATAATTCTATACACTATTGTGTCTTTCTATGATACTTTCAAATGACCTTACTCATGTTTAAGTTATTTTCTTTCATTACTTCATATGGCTTTACCATCACTTCATGAGTTTATTCATACTATGGCATATTCCTATTATTTCATGGACTTCAATCATTTCCAACAAATTGCTTCCGCTTACTCTTCATTTCTATTTCCTATATCCTTTCCCTTAAGAACTACTCTTTTATCTAATATTAACTTTTGCTAATACCAAAAGGGGGAGAATTAAAAGTATAAAAAGAAAAATCACAAATCTATTACACCTAAATATTCCACCTACACAATACATCATATATTTAGGGGGAGCATATATTTAGGGGGAGCATTCATTGAGGGGGAGCTTTCATCTAAAGGGAGATTATTTATTTTAAGAGAAATATATCATGTTATTTTTGTGCACACACCAAATGTTAAAATCAACAATCTAAATAGACATGATTTCTTTTTATACGGATTTGTTATTATCAAAAGGGGAAGATTGTTGGAGCATGCGTTTCGCACTCCTCCGGTTTGATAATAACAAAGTCCCATTTGTATTTGATTCTATTTTTATTTATGGTGTGCAGGTAACAGGTATGAGATGTTCACATTTCTGCTGGAGCTAAATCTGAATATGGGAAATTTCACTGTCAGAAAATTCCGACAGCCGTTGTCGCCCAGGCGACAGCAGAGAAGTTACAACTACTTCCCTCCACGGCAGCATGACGAAAGGCAGTTTTGAGTTGTCGGAATTCCGACAGCGATGTCGCCCAGGCGATAGTGATGGCGCAAATCTCACACACCGCTATAGGCGGTAGCTCGACTGCGACACGAAACGACAGTGTACTGATCATTCAAGTAATATAAAACGAGGAGTAATCCCCGAGTATCGAATCTCAAAGGAACACAGTAAGGTGGAGTTTATTATCGAGGAAGGACTTGAGATTGAAGTCCTTTCGAGCGGATGGATGCGGAAACGGGGATTTTGGATTATGGAAAATAAAGAGAAAATGCTATGACTACTCCTATGTAATGCCGCTATGCAATGCTTCGCTTGGCGGAATGGAGACTAGGCAGGCCTTGAGCGCACTGCATCGCAAGGGCGGATGGACGAGTAGGCAGACGGAATCGAACTATGCAGGCCTTGAGCGCGCTGCTTCAAAGGGCGAGTGGATTACACGGGCCGCAATGCCACGCTTCGGTAGGCGGATGGATGAGTAGGCTAACGGAGTGAGGGTTGCAAGCACCTCGTCAACAAGCACGCCACTAGCAACTGCTAGTGCGGCACCGAACACAATGGTGGAATGGAAATTAGATGGTGGCGCACCTCAATAAGCACATATGAACTAAATGATTCCAAATAAATGAAATAAACATTAAGTAATATTGTTCATAGCACACATCATCAATATATAAAGGAAACTAGTTTATACAATCAACAACACAAGGAAGGAAAAAGAGAGTAAAGGAGTTGATCACATCCGAAGCCTTGTCGAAGATTCACGGTTGGAATCGCTGGGTTGTCAACCCGCGTCCAAGCTCGGTCTTCAACTGCGTCCGAGGTAGAGGAGGGCTGTCACTTCCTCCCAATGGCTCGTCTTCTTCGTGTCACGATCCAATCTCCTCCGATACGCGATCTCCTTGCTCGATGTTGGTGATCTTTGGGATAGAAACCTCTCCTTGGAGCTCAAGGATGATGGAAGAGGCCTAGGGGGGCGGAGAACTTGCGGAAGGGGCGAAAACGGCGGACTGGAGGGAAGAAAATGCGGAGTCCCGACCTAAATCGCGAGCAGGGCAATTTATAGGCGCTGGAATAAACAGTGAGCACGATCGTTGGCGCACGACCAGTGGTCGTGCGCACTATCATCCTGTGATCGTGCGCCTGCCTGGACGGAGCCTACAAGGTAAGAAAATTATAAAATACAATGTTCGCACGATCAGTGGCGCACGACCGGTGGTTGTGCTCACTATCGTAAGTGGTCGTGCGATAAGCAAGACAGAACTCATAAAATGGGTGTTAAGTGCGCACGATCAGTAGCGCACAACCAGTGGTCGTGCGCGATAGAGCCAGTGATCGTGCGCAGTGTTCCTGTACAGAATTGTACCGAGAACACCTGCACGACTCCTATTCCAGCATACAACACCAGTCTAGCCACTGAAGGTGGCACTTAACACTGCATGAAAACTAGTAACGAAGATGAACAAGAAATAACACCAAAACGGGCCTAGAAGTGCACTTAGCATGGAGTATTAAATAGGAATGAAAACATGTCTAAAGTGAAGTGCAAAGACTAGAAAATCGGCCCAGATGAGTCCATAAATGTGTATATATTTGGGACTCATCACACCCCCAGACTTACCTGTTTGCGCGTCCCGAGCAAACAAATTCTAAGCGAACGGGGAAAGAAAAGTAGATGGCTTAAAATTACAATACAGAGTACCATGCGAAGTCGCATGCTCACGTGCATAAGAAAAATAGTAGAGAAGATTTCTGATTATATAAACAGTTTATATATTTCTAAAAGAGTAAAAGCATATTACAACTACTCAAAATGGTGAACTATGGTGAATCATCCGGTCATGCATACGGAGAAAGTAAACTAAGCGCTGAGATGAGCATTGCTCAAGATCGGGATGCGGGACAAACTCCACTGAAATCCATCAGTGTCGGTGACCATAAGCTCACCCGGTCACATTCTCTCCACGACTGGGGTTATTGTCATCCCAGCACGACTTATTCAGGACTTTATAATATCTAGCTAATGGGCCTATGAAAAAGAAAATGCACAGATAACTGCTCCAATATGCGTTTCGGTAGCTGGTACTGATACGGAGATAAGGCAGTCACCCCTCTACCTAAATAATAATAATACCTGCTCCTCACAGGTAGAGGGAAAAGAAAGTAAGAAGAGGAGGAGGCCTGGTCCTCACTCATCTCACCAAAACTATCCTTGCCCAACAAGGTATCGTCCACAGCAGGTCCGCAGGAGGAGAAGGCAACGAATGAGGCTTCCTTAATGGAGGAGGAATCAACCTCCTCGCATAAGAGGACACACTCATCATTGACTTGAGCACAAAGCTCCAAGTCCTACTGAAGTACCTGTGAAGATTCAACCTGCACAGGCTCGGGTGAAGGAAGGGGATCAAGAAATAAAGAAGACGAAGAACATAAATAAACATCAATCAGGGGAGTGATCCCGGTCTCACTCCCATCAGGTTGGGGAAGTAAAATAATGTTGGCATCGTCATCAATACCGCAAGGCTCAGCGGGATCGACAGTGGCCATGCCCAAGATTTGGACTTCCTCCACCGGTGTTGAGGACAACTCCTCTTCACCTAGAAGGTTATCCTCCTTCATAGGAATAGGCACAACACTCAGATCACCCACCTCATCCTGCGACACATCATCAACAATGTCGTCGGAGATGAGTATAGTATGCACAACAGGGGGAGGAGTAGTGCTCGGATAAAAGTCGAGCACCGATTCCTCACAAAGAATCGAATCCACTAGGGGTGGTGGATGCACATGGAGAATAGGCTCAGCAATGTCGGTGCATAGATCAGCGGCACATCCGGTGACCGTGTCCATGCCATACCCTTCATGATGTGAAGGAGACAAAGACACATAACCGGATGTTGAAGGTGTGCCGCCAGAGTTAGGAGTTGGGACGATCCGGATATCCGGCTCGTCATCCTCGTCCAATTGGCGAAAATACTCAGCACAGTCCTTCAAGACATGATCAGTGCTCCGACAAAACCGGCACTGCCTAGCGGGCTTCTTTGGCATAGTGGGTGCTGAAGCCGAAAAGAAGTAAGACGGTAAAGGCTCAGCAGAGTAGCCATAAGACTTACGCGCACCATATGGAGTACCAGACGAAGTCGGTGCTCCATATGCTGGGCTATAAGAATTATGCCTACTATTCTCCGTAGGGCATTCATCACTAGAGTGGGAGGTAGCTCCACAGCAACGGCAATGGAAATTAAGATGTGCCCACATAGTGTGAAGATAATACGATTCAAAATAAAAATGCTATTGTGCAAAATACTACACCTAACAAAAATTACTAAAGCAACCTAATTAAAACAGGAAAATGGAATAAAAAGAAATAAAACAAAGAAATGCAATTTACAAATGGAAGGGCTTCTATCTCAGGTTCTCCCTCTCCAGAAAACTCACACGACTGTGTTCCCCGGCAACGGCGCCAAAAACTTGATGGCGCAAATCTCACACACCGCTATAGGCGGTAGCTCGACTGCGACACGAAACGGCAGTGTACCGATCGTTAAGTAATATAAAACGAGGAGTAATCCCCGAGTATCGAATCTCAAAGGAACACAGTAAGGTGGAGTTTATTATCGAGGAAGGACTTGAGATTGAAGTCCTTTCGAGCGGATGGATGCGGAAACGGGGATTTTGGATTGTGGAAAATAAAGAGAAAATGCTATGACTACTCCTATGCAATGCCGCTATGCAATGCTTCGCTTGGCGGAATGGAGACTAGGCAGGCCTTGAGCGCGCTGCGTCGCAAGGGCGGATGGACGAGTAGGCAGACAGAATCGAACTATGCAGGCCTTGAGCGCGCTGCTTCGAAGGACGAGTGGATTACACGGGCCGCGATGCCACGCTTCGGTAGGCGGATGGATGAGTAGGCTAACGGAGTGAGGGTTGCAAGCACCTAGTCGACAAGCACGCCACTAGCAATTGCTAGTGCGGCACCGAACACAATGGTGGAACGGAAATTAGATGGCGGCGCACCTCAATAAGCACATATGAACTAAATGATTCCAAATAAATGAAATTAACATTAAGCAATATTGTTCATAGCACACATCATCAATATATAGAGGAAACTAGTTTATACAATCAACAACACAAGGAAGGAAAAAGAGAGTAAAGGAGTCGACTACATCCAAAGCCTTGCCGAAGATTCACAGTTGGAATCGCTGGGTTGTCAACCCGCGTCCAAGCTCGGTCTTCAACTGTGTCCGAGGTAGAGGAGGGCTTTCACTTCCTCCCAATGGCTCGTCTTCTTCGTGTCACGATCCAATCTCCTCTGATACGCGATCTCCTTGCTCGATGTTGGCGATCTTTGGGATAGAAACCTCTCCTTGGAGCTCAAGGATGATGGAGGAGGCCTAGGGGGGCGGAGAACTTGCGGAAGGGGCGAAAACGATGGACTGGACGGAAGAAAATGCGGAGTCCCGACCTAAATTGCGAGCAGGGCAATTTATAGGCGCTGGAATAAACAGTGCGCACGATCGTTGGCGCACGACCAGTTGTCGTGCGCACTATCATCCTGTGATCGTGCGCCTGCCTGGACGGAGCCTGCAAGGTAAGAAAATTATAAAATACAATGTTTGCACGATCAGTGGCGCACGACCGGTGGTCGTGCGCACTATCGTAAGTGGTCGTGCGATAAGCAAGACAGAACTCATAAAATGGGCGTTAAGTGCGCACGATCAGTAGCGCACGACCAGTGGTCGTGCGCGATAGAGCCAGTGATCGTGCGCAGTGTTCCTGTACAGAATTGTACCGGGAACACCTGCACGACTCCTGTTCCAGCATACAACACCAGTCTAGCCACTAAAGGTGGCACTAACACTGCATGAAAACTAGTAACGAAGATGAACAAGAAATAACACCAAAACGGGCCTAGAAGTGCACTTAGCATGGAGTATTAAATAGGAATGAAAACATGTCTAAAGTGAAGTGCAAAGACTAGAAAATCGGCCCAGATGAGTCCATAAATGTGTATATATTTAGGACTCATCAGACAGCTCGGAGGTTACAACAACTGCCCACGACACCACCCACGATCGGCAGTTTTGCGCTGTCGGAAATCCGACATCGATGTCGCCCAGGCGACAGCTCGGCGGTTACAGCAACTGCCCGCACGACGGCACTCCAGCGACAGTTTAGCACTGTCGGAAAATTCCGACAGTGGATGTCGCCCAGGCGAAAGCGATTTTCTATAAATTGACTCCTTGTGTTCGTGCATTCCAAGTTTTGAGAATTCCAAGTCCCTTCCTGAGTGCATACGAACCAGAGAGCTCCAGAACCTCTTCAACTCCCATTTGTGCAAAGAAGGATTGAAGATTGAAGACGAGATCGGGCGCGCATCTTCATCAACGATCATCTCGAGGCTTCAACCATCCTTTCAGAGATGTGAAATTACAGGGAGTTGTCCTTTTCATATTGTATTTTCATTTACACACATTTCATTTTGTATTGGTAGAGAAATCGTCGTCTTGCGTGCGGCGTCTAAGTCCTTACGCGGCTTAGGGGAAAATCGCTTCCTTGTGCGGAGCGTCCAAGTCCTTGCGTGGCTTGGTGGGAAATCGTGGCCTTGTGTGCTACGTCTAGATCTTGGGAAGATCTAGAGGAGAGGCTTGGGCTTGGTCTTGGGAGAGACAAGTGATAGCCTTCCGATACTTGGGAGAAGTATTGGTAAACAAAAAATTATTGTATTTTTTATTATCATAATTGTGCCTTGATATTAAGCATTGTTAAGATCATTTTTTATTGTACACAAATTTCATGATAAATATAATTATGCTCTTTTCACTAATTGCAAATTTGTTTGCTTAAATCTTTATCTTAGAAATTTGTGTTTGGTTTAATACAAAAATTGCATTGGTTTAAAATTATTTATAAGTAACTTTTTAGTAAAGTAAAATTTGTCTAAAAATTATTAAGTAAAAATTATATTTTTAAACACACCCTTATTCACCCCCCCCCCCCTCTAAGGGCGTCACACGATCCAACATTTTTGAAGGCCGATCTTCGTGTAGGCTTCCTTTAGTTGGGGATCCGCTTATCGGTCATTCCGCGATCCATTTTCTGTCCTCAGTTTGGACATTTCGAGTTCTTGGTATCGTCCTTTTCTTTTTGGGTGATCTTATCCGCATTTGTTGTCCTCGCCCCGTTCGGATAGCGTTTCTAGCTAGCGAGTGTGAGCTTACCCCTCCCTTTGCTCTCTTATTCGTCGTGTTCTGAGTCTTGGTTCTAAGTTTTGGGGCGAAACTTTTGTTAGGAGGGGTGGTTGTAACGCCCCGGGTTTTTCTTCTTATAATTATTTTAATAAGGCATAGGGAATTAATAATAATTACTCTAAAAACGAGCGTTTAATTCAGGGCGTCAGTGCGTAGGGGCGTTACCGTTGCGTGATCGTCGTCGTCATCCAGCATTTTGTTTTTAGAAAGAGGCTTATGCGGGTATATGTATAAATATATATATATATGTATATATTCGTGTATTTAGGGTCTCGTATATATATTCTCACGGTTATATATATGAGTATATATAAATGTTATGCGTATAAAAATTTTCTTATATATATGTATATATATTAAAGTTATACATATGTTTACATATAATTATACCTATAATATACATACAATTATATGTATAATTATACCTATAACTATTCATATAATTATATACATATATGCGTATTATTATACATATATAATTATATATATAAGCTTATAATTTGCTAAGCCCTCCTCATTCTCCCCGATAACCCCCCCCTTTCCCTCTCCCGATTTCTTTCTGTCGAGAGTGCTGGAGAGCCGCGCCTAGGGCTTCGGCGTCGGGGCTATTCGGAGGCGGCGTTTTAGTGGTCGCCGGAGCTTGGCGCCTTCGTCGGAGTAGCGGATCAGAGAGCTCTCGTAGGCATCGGCGGTGGTTGTGAGCTCTTCTGGTCGTGGGCTTCTCTTCGTCGCGTGGCGGCGGCTTCCGAATCCAAGGCAAGAAAACCCTTCCTCCTCCTTCTTCCCCCTCTTTTCTTTTACCTCACCCTGCTTCTCTTTCGGTCGTGTCTCTGATTATGGAGCTGTTGGCAGTTTTGCTTTTCTCCCTAATTTCAGATTGTAGCTTTTGCTGGGAAATTATACTAGCAGATTTTTGCTTCCTAATTTGTGCTTTCCTCCCTAATTTCTGATGGCAGTTTTGTTGGGGAAATTATGCTAGCAGTTTCTTTGTTTCCTAAAGTGATTATCAGGTTTGGGGGCCCTTTTTACTAGCAGATTTCGTTAAATCTTGCAGCAGTTTTTGCTTCCTAAATCGATTATTAAGTTTGGCGGGGTCTTTCTGCTAGCAGATTTTTGCTAAGTCTTGCGGTAGATTTTGGTTTCCTAAATTGATTATCAGGTTTGGGGGCCCTTTTTGCTAGCAGCACCTTCTAGTTTGGTGTCCGATTGTTCTTCTTTTTTTGCTTATGTTATCAAGATTCCTTTGGATTTATGCTCATCAAATCCCTGGCTTGTTATAACAAATTTCTGGGTATATTAATATGCTAGCAGATTTTTAGTTTTATGTTGGCAAAATTCTTGATTTATGCTAGGGCTGGTGGCTGCTATTTTTATATTCTGAATGGGGGGTTGTTTTACAAAATTCATCATCATGGGCTGCTATGCTGGGTCCTAGGCTCGGTTTCGTTGGGGCTGGTTTGTACAATCCAAGTTAGGAGCTGCTTTACATTATTCTTGCTTTGTTTTGTCTTTGGGGCTGCCTTATTGATGCAGTATTGGGGGGGGGGGGGGGGGGGGGGCTGCTCCTTGAAATTCGTGGCTGCGGTTATGAATTTAATTAGGGGTTTGTTTCGTATTAGTTTAATTGAGGGGGCTACTATATATATTTTTGTACACTCCCTTTCTTGTTGAGGGGTGGGGCTGCTATATCTATGACCCTCCTTCCCTTATCGAGGGGGCTGGTTTATATCTATGGCTCTATTAGCTTCTTACCTATGGAGATATTCTTGCTATGTGACGTTTAATCGCCTTGGTTATTTGGCCCTGGGTATAAGAAAATATGTTGTCATGTTCGGCATTTATATTTAGATGTTGGTTAAATTATAAATTTTGCTCATAGTCTCGCGCTAGTAGCCTAGCTGTTGAGGTCACCTATTGCCTGTTCCCTTCTCTTTTAATCTTTTTCCCTGGTTTTCTGTGTAATCTGCATTCTTCTTCTGAGTATTTTAACCCTTTCTGACTCAGTCTTCCTTGTAGTTTTTGTGTTAACTTTCTCAGTGAAGGGTAATGCTTCCTCTTCACTGTCTTAGCAATCTGATTGAATGTAAAGATTTCTTTTTTTAGAGGTTGTGGGCTGCATATAGCGGTCCTTCTCCTTAATGACTCTGTTTCTTGAAGCTTAGTTATACTAGGCTCTCTTGTTGGTCGTGTCCTTCAGGTAGTAGTAGTCCCCTTGGCTTGATTTTGCTGGGTGATTGAAAGTCCTTTATTTCAGTCCTTTCTTCTTCCTTGTTTGCCTATCCTGTTGAATTTAGGTTAGTGGCTGTTGTGTTTTCCTTTTTGGGGTCTTATTGGTGTTCTGGGTTCTTGATTCCTGCTGTCATCCCCTTGGAATTTGGATAGCTTCTATACCTGTTTAGTTATGCTACCAGGTAGTCTGGTAAGACTTCCCTAGGTTTAGAAAAGTTTGCTCGCCCTAAAATCGTGCAATTTCTTCTCTTCTTCTTCTTTTATGAAGTTTCCCGTTGACTTTGATATAAGTCTTTCTCTTCGACCTTGATATAAGTACTTCTCGTCGATTTCTTCGCTTATTCTGAATTGTTTCCTCATATATTATATGTTCTTTCATCGGGTGATCCCGGGTATCTTAAGCGATGTTATCAAGCATTTTAGTCTTTTCGTTGAGACTTTTTAGATGAAGCTATGCTTTATTCTTTGATTTGTCCGGTATTTGATTGGTGACTGGTAATGGTATTGTTTCGTGCCTTATTCGTCGTATTGTTATGAGAAGTTCGTTGGGAGTCAAGTTTGGACTCGCCAAGTGTTTTCAAATGAATCGTTGAGTTGTGGTTATTTCTTTGTGACCCTATCCTTAGGGTGTTATGGTGCTGATATCTCGGGTTACGTCCCGTGTCTTAATTGAAACTTAATTCAATTATTTAGAACCTTTGTCTTAAGCCTTGCACGGTGGGTAGTTTTGGGTGGCAGTGGATAGAGTACCACCACCCGAATTTGGTTTTCAGGTGGCAGTGGATAAAGGACCACGACCCGGTTTTGGGCTGCGGGCGTTGGTGGAGATACCACCGTCGCAGTGCCTTCTTTTGGGGGACGCTTTTCCCTCGAGCTGATCAGTCTCAAGTTCTTAAGCACATATGCTTATATATGTGTATTATGATAGTATATGTATGACCATGACCTCTGAGCCGCAAAGGCGGACACGTGGTGGGCTTTGATTGTGTTGACTATTACCTTCTGGTGTAGGCTTTTCTTCTTACCGAGTGCACTCGCTTGAGCTGGCTCGGGTTGTTGTAAGATTATAGATGTTTACCTGCTTAGTTTTCCTTTCTGCACTCTCTTATTTCTCTTACTGCTAATCTTGGTTTTCTTGCACCATCTTGGGCTGAGGCATTCTTTTCTTATGAATGTCTCAGGTTCAGGTTTTTAGCCGCCGCAGGAGTTAGAGCGGCGTCGTTCAGTGTTCCTGTCGAGGCCCTTCCCCTCTTAGATAAGGGGAAGTTGCTTAGTTGTTGTCTCTCCTTTAGCTGTTTTTCCTCCTTCCCTGCGGGTTCGTGTCAGCTGTTGGCGCCCGCATGGCTTTTTGTTTAGATTACTTACTGTTTTCTTTGCTGTTACTTTGAGTACTTTACCTACTTGCTCTCTGGGAAGCCTTTTCGCTAAGATGTAGTAGTTACTTTATTGATATAAAAATGTCGTTCTTGCATATCATGCTTTTAAATAAAGATCGCATCTTTGAAATTCGTAGAAAAATCCTTTCTTATTATACTAAACCTAGATATGTGCATATCATTTTTAGAAATATTTATTTTCTTGCTCATGTAGGCTAAAAGAAACAAACCTATTTTCCGCTGCGTATGTATAGTTTTCTACTTGTGGACTAGATGATCCACCAGACCGAGGGACGCGGTCCTATGCAAAAAATGAAAATTTCTCTTTTAATCCAATCACAAATATGTCTTTTATAAAATTATCGTAAAGAGTGTTTGACTGAGCGTCTGTAGTCGTCTCCTGCAGGCGTGGCATCACGATGCGTATTTTTCCTTTGCTCTGATATTACGTATTATATTTTTTGGAAAAATGCGGGTTGTGACACCGTTTGCCTGCCACGTAGGAAAGAGAAGTTTGTCCGGTCAAAGATTTGACCGGCCATGGAGGGAGTTGGGTTAGTGGAATTTTGGGAAACCGTCCACTAACTGCCGGTCCGGTCCAAAATATGAGGACGTATCAATTGCCCCCCAAGACCTTTGACGGGAAGGTCGCTCGGCTAAGGAGGAGAAGGTCTTCCATCTACGGCCACTTGGTTTCCTCATGGTGGGAGCGTGGTGAGGGAGGCAGATTTCCCGGACGGGAGATGGAGATTGCCCCGAACGAGGTGTAAGGAAAATGGGGCGCGTACGGGGCAGCTGGTGCGAGAGGTTGGATGCGCGCATGTCCTGGAGGGCTGCCCCAAGGTGTGCACACGCGCGCCAGGTGCGAGCGCACGGGCACGTACTCATGCGCCCGCGCACGCACTGGCGCGTGCCTGTGAGCGCGCGCGCCTGGGTGCGCGCCCACGCATGGGCGCGCGCATTGGGGGAGCGCGCTAGGGCGCGCACCCGCGCGCGAGCGTACGCGCTGGACAGGCACGTCCGAGCGCATGCTCGTGCACCCGTGCGCGCTGGGCAGGCGCGCCCCAAGCCCGTGCTTGGGGTGGATTCCTTTGGTGCTCGCGTGCACGTCGTTCGTCGTGTGTGACCCCTCGCGGGGCACGCATAGGATTTATGTCGGCTTGTAGGGCGCGGGTGTCCGAGATGTGCGCGTGCTTTCGTGTTTTGAAAAACTACGCTAGTGGCTTCCCGGATGCAGTCGCCAAATTTCCGGAAGAATGCATGAGTTTACCCCAGTGCTAAGCTTCGCGGATGCGGGCTTGCTGTCAAAGACCTTTGTTCATATATTTGCGTTTGGTGTAGTAGCGGTCCTTTGACCGATCTTGCCTTTAAGGAAGGAACGAGTGTCATGTCGTTTGTCTTAGACGAGGACCGCAGGTCCGGTCGTCCGTTATGATAGACGTAGGTACGATCCTTTGACCGACCTTGCCCCCAAGGAAGGACCGAGAGTCCTGTCGCCTGTCTTAGATGAGGACTGCGGGTTCGGTCGTCCATTATGATAGACGTAGGTACGATCCTTTGACCGACCTTGCCCCCAAGGAAGGACCGAGAGTCCTGTCGCTTGTCTTAGATGAGGACTGCGGGTCCGGTCGTCCGTTATGATAGGTGTAGGTACGGTCCCTTGACCGACCTTGCCTTCAAGGAAGGAACGAGTGTCCTGTCGCGTGACTCGGACGAGGACCGCGGGTCCGGTCGTCCGTTTTTTTATAGGTGTAGGTGCGATACTTTGACCGACCTTGCCCCCAAGGAAGGACCGAGGGTCCTGTCGCTTGTCTTAGACGAGGACCGAGGGTCCGGTCGTCCGTCTTCGATAGGTGTAGGTGCGATCCTTTGACCGACCTTGCCCCCAAGGAAGGACCGAGGGTCCTGTCGCTTGTCTTAGGCGAGGACCGAGGGTCCGGTCATCCGTCTTCGATAGGTGTAGGTGCGATCCTTTGACCGACCTTGCCTTCAAGGAAGGACCGAGGGTCCTGTCGCTTGTCTTAGACGAGGACCGAGGGTCCGGTCATCCGTCTTTGATAGGTGTAGGTGCGATGCTTTGATCGACCTTTCCCCCAAGGAAGGACCGAGGGTCCTGTCGCTTGTCTTAGACGAGGACCAAGGGTCCGGTCGTCCGTCTTCGATAGGTGTAGGTGCGATCCTTTGACAGACCTTGCCTGTGTTCCGACTCGCCTACTTTACTTTGGAGGAAGTGGGAGGGAAGGAGAATCGCATTATATGCAATAGTTGTTTAGCTGGAGATTACATTGTCCCGCACTATCAATGTAAATTCGAGAGATAGCTGGCTCGAGTTTTGCCTACTGATAGAAACGGCGCAAGTTGCTTGCGTTCCACGTCCAAGGAAGTGTCTTGCCCTCTGGTGATCGTAGCTTGTACGTCCCAGGTTTTACCGTTGCGGTGACGACGTAAGGGCCTTCCCAAGCAGGTGAGAGTTTGTCCTTTTGAGGTCCTTTCCCGGCTGACTCTACTGTTCGGAGGACCAGGTCTCCGACATTGATGGGTCGGGGTTTTACCCTTCTGTCGTAGAGTCGGGCTATGCGTCTTTGGTAGACAGCCGCGCGCTGTGCGGCTTCGTAGCAGTTGATAGTTTTCCGCCGGATTGAAGGCTTGTACACTGGCACCGGGTACTCCAATGTCTACTGGGATTATGGCTTCCATCCCATAGCATAGGTTGAAAGGCGTTTCTCCGGTTGGGGTCCTTTCTGTTGTTCGGTACGCCCATAGTACGTTAAGGAGCTCTTCCGCCCATTGCCCTCCCATGTTTTGTAGGCGTGTTTTCAACCCCTTTAGTATTGTACGATTCGTGACCTCAACCTGGCCGTTGGTCTGGGGGTGTGCTACGGCTGTATGACGCAGACTGATTTTCAGGTCCTCACACATCTGAGAGAAGGATCGCCCCGTGAACTGCATTCCGTTATCGGCCACAATTATCGCTGGTATCCCGAACCTGCAAATGATGTTCTTCCAGACGAATCATTTTGCATTTTCTTCTGTGATTTTGGCAAGTGGCTCAGCTTCAACCCACTTAGTGAAATAATCAATTGCTAGGATGATGAACTTTCTCTGCCCAGACGCCACCGGAAGGGGACCAAGCAGGTCGATCCCCCATTGCGCGAAAGGCCATGCCCCTTGTAGCGCGGTGAGATTCACAGGCAGTTGATGAGGGATACTAGCGTGGAATTGGCAGCTTCGGCATTTCTGGACAAAATTGATCGCATCTTTTTTCAATGTGGGCCAGTAGAATCCTTGGCGCAAGATTTTTCGCGCTAGGGCCCTGCATCCTAGTGCTCCCCACATACGCCTTCGTGTACTTCTTTTAATGCGTACTCGGCGTCCGCGTATGCCAGGCATTTTAGGTATGGTCCGGAGTATGCACGTTTAAACATTTTTCCACCTATGATTGGGAAGGTGGCCGCTCTCACACTTAGCTTTCTGGCCTCCATAGGTTCCCTCAGGTAGGGTTCCCTGCTCGATGTAAGCCTTGATGGGGGTCATCCAGCATGGGCCTGCCTGTCCTATGGCTGTGACTTCCCACGGCCCCTGAATGCTTGGGACAGCGATTTCTTCGATCCTCCTCCGACGGGACTGGTACCTGGTGGTTGAATTTGCTAATTTTGACAGTGTGTCTGCCCGTGCATTTTGCTCCCTGGGGATATGCAATATTTGGTAGGTCAGGACCTTCTGGAGGAGCGACTTTGCCAAATGCAGGTACAGTACCAGCTGCTCTCTTTTGGCCTCAAAGTCCCCTTCTACTTGCGACACCACCAATTGTGAGTCTGTGTAGATGGTGAGGTTTTCGGCATTGAGGTCTATGGCGAGTCGTAGCCCGGCAATCAGCGTTTCGTACTCGGCCACATTATTTGTGGCTAAGAACTTTAATCGTAGGCCGTTCTCCAGGGTTATTTCTTCGGGGCTGATTAGCAGGATTCCTGCCCCTGCGCTGTCCGCGCTTGAAGCTCCGTCTACAAATAGGACCCAACGGTCTTTGGTTGCGAAATCTGGTTGTGTCCTCTCTGGTGGAATTGTACTTTCCACGACGAAGTCAGCAAGGACTTGCGACTTTATATCCGGCCTTGGGAGGAACTGTATGTCGAATTCCCCTAGCTCCACATCCCACTTTACTAACCTTCCTGAGTCTTCGGGCCGTTGGAGGATTGCCTTGAGTGGCAGTTGTGTGAAGACTTTGATGGCGTGAGCCTGGAAATAGGGCCGAAGCTTTCTGGCTGAGAAGACGAGGGCCAACGCCGTTTTGTCTGTCGTGGGGTATCTTGTCTCGGTGTCAGTGAGAATCTTGCTGAGGTAGTATACAGGTCTTTGGACTCCTCCTTCTTCCTTGACGATGACGGAGCTGAGAGCGGTGGGAGACACTGCCAAGTACATGAAAAGGATATCCCCATGAATTGGTTTCGACAGAAGTGGCGGAGATTGATGAGTCCCAATTATATACACATTTATGGACTCATCTGGGTCAATTATCTAGTCTTTGCACTACACTTTAGGCATGTTTTCATTCATATTTGATATTCCATGCTATGTGCACTTTTAGGCCCGTTTCGGTGTATTTTTATGTTTATCTTACTTATGCTTTATGTTGCAATTTAATTTCTATATTTGAGAATGTGTGGAATGCCCATTTGCGTGGCCCGATGATCTTTCATGTTGATACAGGGGTTGTGCGAGTGTTCCGGGGCACAAAAACTGCATAGGAACACTGCGCACGAGCACTGGACATTAGTGCGCACGACCACTGGTCGTGCGCCACTGATCGTGCATTAATTCTCACTTAAAATGGGTCTGTCCGGCACTGCGCACGACACTGGATATAGTGCGCATGACCACTGGTCGTGCGCCACTGATCGTGCGCTATTTTGCAGTTCAGGATTATGCTACAGGTTCTTCGCGCACTATCACAGGCATTCCTTCACGCACGGTCACTGGTCGTGCGCCACTGACTGTGCGCGCTCAAAATTCTGCTTTCTATAAATACGCGTTTTCACGAATCCTTTTCGCCCTAACCCGTATTTTAGACCGATTTCAGCGCCGTTTCCTGCTCCAGAAGGCCCATCTCGCCTCTCCATCACCGCCCACCTTCGGGAGGAGCTCCGGTCGCCATTCTCTTGCAAATCTCAAGCCGAAGCATCCTATAGGCCTCCTCCATTGATCGTGCATCTCCAAAGCTCCATTTCAAGGGATTTCCTGCTGCATATATGAAGTTCTCCGGTGCGATCGTGGCCAGAGAAGATTGACAGAGAAGACGGGTATAATAGAAGAAGGTGACAGCTTTTCCGGACCCCGGACGGCAGTTGGAGCCCGAGCCCGGACAAGGATTGACAACCCTAGATTCCGGCCGTGAACCTCCGATGAGTCTCCGTGCTTTGGTTGTAATCTAAACCCCCTTTATACTGTAGTATCGTTTTCCTTTATAGTTTTGGGTGTATGAACAATGTTTGCTTAAACCTTATCATGTCATTTTTGTATTTCATGTTAATGTAAAATTGATATGAGCGGTTTATGCAAGTGAGGAGCGCCCCATTCCATCCTCCATCCCGCCATCACGTTCGTGTGCCGCATAGCAATTGCTAATGGCGTGCTTGTCGACGAGGTGCTTGCGACCCTCATCCGTATGCCTACTCTTCCATCCGCCTAGCGAAGCGTGGCATAGCGGCCTGTGTAATCCATTCCGACTCTGCCGGTGCGAACCATTCCATCCGCTTGCCTACTCTTCCATCCGCCTAGCGAAGCGTGGCATAGCGGCCCGTGTAATCCATTCGCCCAACGAAGCAGTGCGCTCAAGGCCTGCACAGTTTGACTCCGCTTGCCTACTCGTCCATCCGCCCTTGCGACGCAGCGCGCTCAAGGCCTGCCTAGTCTCCATCCCGCCAAGCGAAGCATTGCATAGCGGCATTGCATAGGAGTAGTTGTAGTTGTTTTCTTTTATTTTCCAAAAGCCAAACCAACTCTCCCGCATTCCATCTGACCTTTAGGACTTCGATCTCAAGACCTTCCTTGAAAGTTAACTCCACCTTACTGTGTTCCTTTGAGATCGATACTTGGGGATTCATTCCCATTTTATATTACTTGAACGATCGGTACACTGCCGTTTCGTGCCGCAGTCTTACTACCGCCTTTAGCAGTGTGCTAAGATTTGCGCATCATAGATGCCAAGTATTTCTTCAAGTTTTCGAAGGCACTCTGGCACTCGTCAGTCCACTGGAAACCGGAGTTGCGGGCTCCTCGAAGGATCTTGAAGAAGGGTAGGTACTTGTCCCCGGTCCGTGCCAGGAAATGGGATAAGGCGGCGATCCTGCCGTTCAACCTCTGGACCTCTTTAATGGATCGTGGCGGAGTCATCTCCTCCAATGCTTTAATTTTCTCCGGGTTGGCTTTGATCCCTCTTTGTGTGACCATGAAACCCAGGAATTTTCCTGTCGTTACTCCGAACGCACATTTGCTAGGGTTGAGCCGCATTTGGAAACGGCGGAGGAGTTGGAAACATTTGTCCAAATCCTGCAGGTGATTACTGTGGAGAGTGCTTTTGATTAACATGTCATCCACATATACTTCCATCGTTTGCCCGATCAAATCTTTGAAGACGTTGTTCATCAGTCTTTGATAAGTGGCTCCTGCGTTCTTTAGTCCAAATGGCATCACCTTGTAGCAGTATGTCCCCCTATCTGTCCTGAACGCCGCGTGTTCTTCATCTTTCAGATTCATACGGATTTGGTTGTAGCCAGAGTATGCGTCCATGAAGCTGAGAAGCTGATGCCCGGCAGTGGCATCGACGAGTTGATCGATTCGAGGGAGGGGGAAGCTGTCTTTTGGACATGCCTGGTTAAGGTTGCTGTAGTCCACGCACATTCTCCACTTTCCGGAGGCCTTTTTGACCAGGACTACGTTTGCCAACCACGTGGGGTACTCTACTTCCTGGATGAATCCGGCTCCTAAGAGCTTTTTCACCTCCTCTTCAATGGCCTGAAGGCGTTCCGAGGCGAAGCTCCGTTTCTTCTGAATGACGGGCCTGCACGCAGGGTTAATATTAAAAGAATGAGCGATGATGCTTGGATCTACTCCTGGCATGTCCTCCGGGCCCCATGCGAAAATGTCGACGTTGGCACGCAGGAAGGTTATGTACTCCTTCTGCTCCTCCTGCGTTAGGAGGGATCCAATTTGTACCACCCGGGATGGATCCTGGTGGGATAGCGTGACACTGGCAAGTCCTTAGACCGGGGGGGCACGTTGTAGTGCCGCCTCATCGCGTAAGTCGAAGTCGTCGATGTTCAAGGCAGCTCCTGTAGTCCTTCGAGTTTGGTTGAAGTTGCAACTGAGTGCTGCTCCTTGGTTCCCGCGGACTATTCCGATCCCATGAGCAGTAGGGAACTTCATAGAGAGATGTGGTATGGAGGGGATTGCCCCGAAGATGATTTGAAGGGGCCTCCCGAAGATGGCATTGTAGGCGGAGTCAGCATCTGATGGACAAAACTATGCTTGCAAACGCTAACGGCAAGTGTACCGTATCGAATGTAGTATAGGTTGTTAAAACAAGGTCGTATTAGACTCGGGGCGGTTGAATACTCTTACTTCGGAAAATCTCTATTATTTTATCGAATAAAACTTGTGGTTGGTTGGTTGCGAGAAAGAGAAATAGCTTAATTAAATTAATGAGTTAAAGGTTAGTACTCAACCTTGAATCACCTCGGGAAAATAAAATATAAAGAAAGAACAATTTCTAAATCTCTCATGAAAATACTTGACCGTGGAGGTTCCCGATTTATGAACGCACCTCTCTCGAGGATACGCTCAACTGAGTTTAGTTGATCAACGAACTTTCATTCTAGAATCAAGATCTAAAACTCGCCTTATCGTAGTTTGACTCCAATCCGGGAGAATTATGTCATCCTCACTTGAGGGGTGCATTCAACTCTCTTATTCTTGAAATGATCGATTCAAATCGAAACCTCTCAGTTATAAGATTGTGAAAACAAAGATGAGAATTATATATCGATAATATAATCTCAATCCAAAAATAGTTCAAGAATAAATCAAGATTATTCTACGGAAGAGAAGAGAAGCTAAAATTTAGATCAAGAATTATATTTCCCTTGGATCATCTCGGCCGAGTACTAATAGAGTTTAGCTACTCATAGAGATAGAGGAAATGATGAGATTGAAGAAGTGCATAATGAAAATAAGAAGACAAGTAAGAGGGAAAGAACTATTTTATTACTTAGCAAAAGAAATTACAACTAGAAAATTTAGAGTTACAAGCTTTTGAAATGAAAGTGCAAGAAGAAAAGGACATACAAGATTAAAATCAGTGCAAGAAAATAGGCTGGAACTCCAAAACTTTCGTCCCCAAACATCGTGAAAAGCTCCCTTTAAATAGCTGAATTTTTGGTGTTACACGCCCTTGGTCACGCCCGTGACCAAGGGCATGTAAGGGGCGTGATTTGCTGTGAGCGGAGAAGGCGCCGTCTGGCTTCAATGCAGGCGTTACGGACGTGTCACGCCCTAGGTCACGCCTGTGACCTAGGGCGTGTAATCTCAATTAAGTGTTGCTGGCGTGAAGCTTCGGCGGGAAATTGGAGCGGGAAAAGTCACGCCCGTGTGCTGGATGTCACGCCCTTGGTCACGCCCGTGACCGAGGGCATGTAATTTTAATTGACATGTCGGCGTGCTCCGAATGCTTGTGGCGGGTCGTGGCCGTGACATTGGGTCACGCCCTTGGTCACGCCCGTGACCTGGGACGTGTACTTGGCGAAAACTTCACGGAGCGTCCCCGGAGTGGCAGAAGCAGGTCTGGAGTATTTTGTAGGTTACACGCCTATGGTCACGCCCGTGACCTGGGGGGTGTAATTTTAACTTTTTGCTCGAAACAGCCCAGAAAACCTGAAAACACAAAACAAACTTAAGTTAGCTTATGAAATAACAATGGAAGGATTTATATGATAAAATTCCTAAAAATAACATAATTTTATATAAAAAACATAATAAACCTAAACAAAAAGATGAGTAAATAAATTACTCATCAAATACCCCCATACTTGCTCATTGCTTGTCCCGAGCAATCCATTTTTCACAAGGGTAAGAAAAATTAATGCAAGATAGAATTATGAAGACTAGAGTGTAAAATGCGAAGTATTATGCTGGCATGTGTATACATTTTAGTAAAAAGATGTTCTTGGCATAAATGCTAATTTATGAAATACTTCAAAAATGCGTTATAATTATTTATCATTACTTTAAAAATGAGTCGACGGTCAATCAAAAAGTTATGTGAAGGGAGAAAATAGCGTGATTGCTGAGATTTAAATTACTAGATGTAGACGTTCGGGGTGGCCTCCAAAGAAATCCATCAATGTCGACGGCCATAGGCTTGCCCGTTTGCACTTTCTCCACTACACTTCGAACTAAATCGACTCTATGGATCTTTAGGACTTAAATAGGGTACATTTTAAGGCTTGGGTTTAAGGGTGAGGTAACAATGATAAACATGAAGACGCATTCCACTTAAACAAAAATTTTGAGCTAAAAGAAAATGATTGCCACCACAAAATAATGAAGCTTTACCGCCATACTCGCATTTTTTCAAAGGGGAAACACTCTCATACTCTTTTATTTAAATCATGAATCTTCATAATTGGGATCATTCCAAGTATGCATGTACAAACCTAGGCCGCATATCATTATGAGATTATTGCTTTTTGAGATTTAAACACTTTTTTTTGAATTGATACCCATAATATTTTCATAGAATCGTACCCAAATATTTTTTTTTTCAATTTAGCTCAAAATTTCAAAGTGTTCATTTGGGTTTTGGGCTTTTTTAGCTTTGGTGCCGAAATGATGAGGGTGGATCAAATAAAGATGTAAGGCTCAAATTTGTGTGAACAATGGTGGTAAATCTAGGTTGGGTGCAAAGGCTCAAACTATCCAAAGAAAGGCCTAAATCATTTCCGTAAAGTTAATTTGTCTAAAGCGCACATGTTTCGAAAATAGCTTGGGGCAAGTTCTAGACATCGAGAAAGGACACCCTTTTGTTCAATTCGAGTAATAACTTTCTAACAATCTTCTACACACTCACCTAAACTACTTTTGGATAAGACCGGATTCGAATTTAAAAGTAAAATAAATTATTACTACGCAAATTAATAAAACACAATTTTAGATCTATGCCAAGAATTTAATTTTACACCAAAACTACTCAAAGACAAGCATATGAATAGGATCACTACATGAGTCAACAATTTTTCTCAAAAGTTTCAAAAACTATTCTAGCACAAAATTATTTTTTAGACCATATGAAAAAAAGTCTACTTAGAACTTACAATTTAGCAAGTGGGAGTTTTGATGAATAAAAAGAACATTTTCTAATAGATTTTTTTTTGTTCTTGGACTTCCCAAGATCTGCCCGGTGAAGAGTTTGCAAGGTACTAGAGGCTATGATGGGAATTCAAGCCCAAAGCGTCCTTTCCAAGAAATTTAATTTCAGTTTTTTTTATAATTTTTTTGGTTTTTTTTTAAAGTAAAACTACAAAGAAAGCTATGCTACACCCCCATACTTAAAATTAAACATTGTCCCCAATGTTTAAAACTAAGTATGAAAGATAAAACTAAAAAAAACATGACATTAAAGAAAAATCAAGATAAATTACTAAAGTGTAAAGAGGGCTTCCCTGAATGGTAGTCGGGGTTGCCGGTCAAACACCTGCAGAGTTAAATTAGAAAAACAAGAAAAGAAGGACAAAAATAAAGAGGTTAACATTGGGTTGCCTCCCAAGAGCGCTTTGTTTACCGTCGCGTAGCTTGACTAAGTGGCGTTTTCTTAAATATTTGTTAAATGCATTGTTTCGATATTTCCGGTCGCTGGGTCGCCGGGGTGGTATAATTTCAAACGTTGTCCGTTAACCTTAAAAGATCCTTTTTCCGGGTGCTCTATAAGCACGGCCCCGTACAGCCAAACTTCTTTTACTCTGAAGGGACTGGACCATCGGGTTCTTAATTTCCCCGGAAAAAGCCTAAGTCTAGAGTTAAACAGTAGAACAAAATCTCCCGGTGAAAAAGTTTTTGGATGTTTAATTTTTTTATCATGATAGAATTTAGTTCGCTCCTTATAAAATTTATTATTTTCATAGGCGTTCGCGCGCCATTCTTCTAGTTCATTTAGTTGTAGTTTTCTTTGTTCGGAGGGTAAATCTAAATTCAAATTTAAAAATTTTAGCGCCCAAAAAGCGCGATGTTCTAATTCTACCGGCAAATGACAAGCTTTACCATAGACTAACCAGTACGACGTACATCCAATGGCAGTTTTGTAGGCTGTCCGATAGGCCCAGAGTGCGTCGTCTAATTTTAAAGCCCAATCCTTTCTATTAACGGAAACGGTTTTTTCTAAAATTCTCTTAATTTCGCGATTCACCACCTCCACCTGGCCATTTACTTGTGGGTGGTAGGAGGTAGATAGCTTGTGTGTAACTCCATATTTTGCTAAAATTTTAGCAAGTTGGTTGTTACAGAAATGTGTGCCCGATCACTAATTAGTGCTCGGGGTGTGCCAAATCGTGAAAATAATTTTTTTAAAAATTGTACGACGACTCTCGCGTCGTTGGTGGGAAAAGCTTGCGCTTCCGCCCACCTAGACACATAATCGACCGCAACAAGAATATATTTATTATTACAGGAAGAGGGTAAAGGACCTACGAAATCAATTCCCCACAAATCAAAAATTTCGCATTCTAGAAAAATATTTTGGGGCATTTCGTCCCGGTTACTAATGTTACCTGACCGTTGGCATCGATCGCAATTTCTCACAAAATTGTGAGCGTCTTTGAATAAGGAGGGCCAATAGAAGCCCGCCTCTAGTACCTTCCTTGCGGTCCAGTTCGCTTGATAGTGACCACCGGTTGGTCCCTCGTGGCAGTGCCGTAAAATTTAGATGCCTTCCTCACTCGTAATACACCTTCTTACCACTTGGTCCGCGCAGACACGAAATAAAAAGGGGTCCTCCCAAAAATAATTTTTCAAATCTGAAAAGAATTTCTTCTTTTGTTGACTTGAAAAATCTTTCGGTAGGACCCGACCCACCAAATAATTGGCCAAATCCGCGTACCAAGGGGTGGAAGAAGTTGTTACCTTTACGATGGCGAGGAGGCGCTCTTCAGGGAATTTGTCGTCAATTTCGGCCTCCACTAGTGCTCCTGCCGCCGGATTCTCCAACCGTGAGAGGTGGTCGGCCGCAACATTCTCCGCTCCCCTTTTGTCTTGGATCTCCAAATCGAATTCTTGTAGTAGGAGGATCCACCTTAGCAGTCGAGGCTTTGCATCTCCTTTTTGTAGTAAATACCGGAGAGCGGAGTGATCTGTAAAAACAATAACTTTTGAAAGCGTTAAATATGATCTAAATTTGTCAAACGCAAAAATTATTGCCTAAAATTCTTTCTCCGTTGTTGTATAATTTGCTTGTGCGGATGTTCGCGTTTTGCTTGCGTAATAGATTGGGTGAAAATGTTTATTCACCCGTTGGCCTAAAACTGCACCTACAACAAAATCGCTCGCATCGCACATTATTTCAAACGGAAGAGATCAATTTGGCGCGATTAAAATAGGGGAATTTATTAGTTCATTTTTGATTTTGTTAAACGCTTTCAAACACTCGTCATTGAAATTAAACGCGGTTCTTTTTCCAAAAGATGAGTTAGCGGTTTCGAAATTTTTGAGAAATCTTTTATAAACCGTCTATAAAAACCCGCATGTCCTAGAAAACTTCTAATAGATTTTATATTGGTAGGAGAGGGAAGTTTTTCTATGACCTCGATCTTGGCCCTATCGACCTCGATCCCCTTATGGAAATTTTATGCCCAAGGACTAATCCCTCTTGGACCATAAAGTGGCACTTCTCCCAATTGAGTGCCAAATTCGTGTCTTCGCAGCGTTGAAGAACACGATCAAGATTATTTAAACAATTTTTAAATGAATCGCCAAAAACAGAAAAATCGTCTATGAAAATTTCCATGACGTCTTCTACAAGTTCATTAAAAATTGCCAGCATACATCGTTGAAATGTAGCCAGCGCGTTGCAAAGACCAAACGACATTCTTCGATATGCGAAGGTGCTGAACGGACAGGTGAATGTGGTTTTCTCTTGGTCTTCTGGCGCAATTGGGATTTGAAAATATCTCGAAAGACCATCGAGAAAACAGTAGTGTGAGTGACCGGATAAGCGTTCTAAAATTTGGTCAATAAAGGGTAACGGAAAATGATCTTTGCGGGTAGCATCATTTAATTTTCTATAATCAATGCATACTCGCCAACCCGTAACAGTACCGGTCGGGATCAACTCATTATTTTCATTTGTGACTACCGTTATTCCACCCTTCTTAGGCACGACTTGCACTAGGCTAACCCAAGTGCTATCAGAGATTGGGTAAATAATTCCCGCATCTAATAATTTTATTATTTCGGCCTTAACGACGTCCTTCATATTTGGATTAAGCCGTCATTGAGGCTGAATAGTACTGCGAGAATTATTTTCTAAATTAATTTTGTGCGTGCAAAAGGAGGGGTTAATCCCCTTGATGTCAGAAATTTGCCATGCAATTGTACGGCGGTGATTATTTAATATTTTTATTAATTCGGAAATCTCCGAATCGTTAAGCGCGGAAGATATAGTCACAGGCAATTTTGAATTTTTTTCTAAAAAAACATATCTTAAATGTTCCGGCAGTTGTTTCAATTCCAAACTCGGTGGCTCCTCGTAAGATGTTTTTATTTTAGAAATATTTAATTTTACTTCTTCAAATTTGAGCGGCCGAGTTATTTCTTTTAGACAAAATAAGTTTTCAATTTCTGGATTTTCAAATAAGGGTGAAATTAATTCAGAAAATGACGTTATTTCTTCTTCAAAATTTGATTCTAAAGTGAAGCAAGAGTCGTCATTAGAAAACGAATTTCTCATAGAGTTGTTAATGCTAAAAGTTACTTCTTCATCCACAACTCGTAGGAGAAGTTTGCCATTACTAACATCAATGATTGCACGAGAGGTGGCGAGGAAAGGACGTCCGAGTATAATTGGGACTTCGGCGTCTTCCTCAATGTCTAGGATGACAATATCTACCGGGAAGATAAATTCTTCAACCTTGACAAGCACGTCCTCAATCACCCCTATCGGGTATTTAATAGATCTGTCCGCTAGTTGGATGCTAATATTGGTTGGGCTTGGAGTGCCCAAACCAAGCTTTTTAAATAATGAAAATGACATCAAATTTATACTAGCGCCCAAATCTGCCAAGGCGTGTTTTATTAAGAAATTACCGAACAAGCACGGGATGGAAAACCGTCCCGGATCGTTTAATTTTTGCGGTAATTTATTTAATAAAATTGCCGAGCATTCAGCATTTAAAGATATACGCGAAAAATTTTCAAGTTTATTTTTATTGGAAAGTAGATCTTTTAGATATTTTGCGTATTTGGGCATT
The DNA here is from genome assembly GCA_033032865.1 of Dactylorhiza incarnata. Classification (NCBI taxonomy): domain Eukaryota; kingdom Viridiplantae; phylum Streptophyta; class Magnoliopsida; order Asparagales; family Orchidaceae; genus Dactylorhiza; species Dactylorhiza incarnata. Next base: position 2,558,378 of record JAWHQI010000224.1, read on the forward strand.
TGGGCGATTGCTTCGAAAAATGGCACGTTAATTTGAATTTGTTTAAAAATTTCAGTAAATTTTCTATATTGCTCCTCATTGCGTTCATCTTTAAATTGTGAAGGATAAGGAATAGAAGGATTTTTAAGAATACGCGGAGCTAAAGCAGAAGGAGGTGGAGTAGGAGAAGAAATAACTTGCGGAGATGAAGTTGGAATGTTTACCTTAGGCTCGGCCAAATTTGAACTTTTTACCTCCTTTCCGCTGCGGAGGGTTATAGCGTTGGCGCGCTCCCGTGGATTGGGCTCAGTATTGCCCGGTAGAGCTCCCTGCTGGCGTTCGGAGAACATCTTGGCGAGCTGTCCAATTTGATTTTCTAGACTTTTAATAGATCCGGAAAGGTTCCGGATATTGGAGTCAGTAGTGGCAATGTATTTGGTGAAGACCTCTTCAAGAGAAGGGGACTTTGGTGGTTGTGGTGGAGCGAATCCGGGGGGATTCACTTGTGGGGGGCGTTGAGCATTATTGGGGTTGCTCCATAAAAAATTTGGGTGGTTCCTTAAACCCGGATTATAGCTATTAGGAATATTATTATTTGGGTTATAAGGAGGACGATAGGAGTTCCCCATATAATCTACTTGTTCTTGATTATAATTATTATTATAATTATTATTATTATTAGCCCCGTTAATGGCGGAGGAAGCAGACATCTCCACCATTTGCTTAGTAAGACATTCTACTTGATGTGCTAAATTCGGTGTGGCCTCGACTTCAAAGAGTCCGGTCGGTTTGTTAGGACGCGACCGTGGCGCATTCCACTGATAAGCATTCATGGCCATCTCCTCAAAAAGCTCTTGAGCGGCATCTAGGGTTTTGTTATTTAGAGTTCCCCCAGCTGCTGCATCAATCATTTGCCTCGTTTGGAGATTCAAACCATTGTAGAATGTTTGAACTTGTTGCCATAAAGGCAGGGCGTGGTGAGGACATCTCCGCAATAATTCCTTGAAGCGCTCCCATGTGTCATAGAGAGACTCCGAGTCTATTTGCGTAAACGAGAGGATGTCCGTACGTAATATAGCGGATTTCGCCGGAGGAAAATATTTAGTTAAAAATTTCTCCGTCATTTCGGCCCATGTAGTGATGGAACCTCTAGGAAGAGATCCCAACCATTGCTTGGCCTTAGTCCGCAAAGAAAATGGAAATAAACGCAAACAAATGGCGTCATCGGTGACGCCATTAATTTTAAACGTGTCGCAAATTTCCAAAAAATTCAATAAATGTAAATTTGGATCTTCATCTGGTAACCCGTCAAAGATGACGGTCTGCTGTACCATTTGAATGATACTCGTTTTGATTTCAAAATTATTATTTGCCACTGCCGGGCGAATAATACTTGATTGTGTTCCCTCCCAATTTGGCCTCGCATAATAGGACATAGTCCGTAGCGGAGCCTCATTATGGTCGGGGTCACCCATTATATTTTCGTTAGTCTCTCCGACTGACTCTTCGCGAATTATTGGTATATCACTAAATCGGAGACGTCGCCGTAAGGTGCGCTCGATTTTCGGATCAAAACCAAATTCAAAATCAATTGAAGAGTTTTCTCGGGTCATAAACCAAAAGAAAAGAAAAGAAACGGAAAAAGAAAAAGGGAAAAATAAGATTTTTAGATAAATAAATTTATTTTTATTTTATTATATTTTTTAGATTTTTATTTTTTTATTATTATTAGGTGAATTAAAATTAGTCCTGGACTTCCCAAGATCTACCCGGTGAAGGGTTTGCAAGGTACTAGAGGCTATGCTGGGAATTCAAACCCAAAGCGTCCTTTCCAGGAATTTAGTTGCACCTTAAAATTAAGAAAAAGGAAAAAAAGATAAAATTAATAGATATTTCGGTTTTCGAAATATCAACCGTTTTCCCCGGCAACGGCGCCAAAAACTTGATGGACAAAACTATGCTTGCAAACGCTAACGGCAAGTGTACCGTATCGAATGTAGTATAGGTTGTTAAAACAAGGTCGTATTAGACTCGGGGCGGTTGAATACTCTTACTTTGGAAAATCTCTATTATTTTATCGAATAAAACTTGTGATTGGTTGGTTGCGAGAAAGAGAAATAGCTTAATTAAATTAATGAGTTAAAGGTTAGTACTCAACCTTGAATCACCTCGGGAAAATAAAATATAAAAAAAGAACAATTTCTAAATCTCTCATGAAAATACTTGACCGTGGAGGTTTCCGATTTATGAACGCACCTCTCTCGAGGATACGCTCAACTGAGTTTAGTTGATCAACGAACTTTCGTTCTAGAATCAAGATCTGAAACTCGCCTTATCGTAGTTTGACTCCAATCCGGGAGAATTATGTCATACTCACTTGAGGGGTGCATTCAACTCTCTTATTCTTGAAATGATCGATTCGAATCGAAACCTCTCGGTTATAAGATTGCGAAAACAAAGATGAGAATTATATATCGATAATATAATCTCAATCCAAAAATAGTTCAAGAATAAATCAAGATTATTCTACGTAAGAGAAGAGAAGCTAAAATTTAGATCAAGAATTATATTTACCTTGGATCATCTCGGCCGAGTACTAATAGAGTTTAGCTACTCATAGAGATGGAGGAAATGATGAGATTGAAGAAGTGCATAATGAAAATAAGAAGACAAGTAAGAGGGAAAGAACTATTTTATTACTTAGCAAAAGAAATTACAACTAGAAAATTTAGAGTTACAAGCTTTTGAAATGAAAGTGCAAGAAGAAAAGGACATACAAGATTAAAATCAGTGCAAGAAAATAGGCTGGAACTCCAAAACTTTCGTCCCCAAACATTTGGAAAAGCTCCTTTTAAATAGCTGAATTTTTGGTGTTACACGCCCTTGGTCACGCCCGTGACCAAGGGCGTGTAAGGGGCGTGATTTGCTGTGAGCGGAGAAGGCGCCGTCTGGCTTCAATGCAGGCGTTACGGACGTGTCACGCCCTAGGTCACGCCCGTGACCTAGGGCGTGTAATCTCAATTAAGTGCTGCTGGCGGGAAGCTTCGGCGGGAAATTGGCGCGGGAAAAGTCACGCCCGTGTGCTGGATGTCACGCCCTTGGTCACGCCCGTGACCGAGGGCGTGTAATTTTACTTGACGTGGCGGCATGCTCTGGATGCTTGTGGCGGGTCGTGGCCGTGACATTGGGTCACGCCCTTGGTCACGCCCGTGACCTGGGGCGTGTACTTGGCGAAAACTTCACAGAGCGTCCCCGGAGTGGCAGAAGCAGGTCTGGAGTATTTTGTAGGTTACACGCCCATGGTCACGCCCGTGACCTGGGGCGTGTAATTTTAACTTTTTGCTCGAAACAGCCTAGAAAACCTGAAAACACAAAACAAACTTAAGTTACCTTATGAAATAACAATGGAAGGATTTATATGATAAAATTCCTAAAAATAACATAGTTTTATATAAAAAACATAATAAACCTAAACTAAAAGATGAGTAAATAAATTACTCATCAGCATCCACGACCACGAACAGGATGTTGTGAGTGGCTTGCTTGGGGAAACTCCCCATTGTCACCTGCAGCGTTATTGTCCCTTGTACTTCTACCGGGAGGTTGTCGAAGCCATAAACGGGTCCTGCCGCGGGGCTGAGGTGCTCTCTAGTGAGCTTCATGCTTTGCAGGGTCTTCATGTACAGTACATCGACCGAACTTCCGATATCTACAAGAATTCTCTTGATGCTGTAGCATGGGGTTCCCATTATTGCGGTGATGACCAAGGGATCTTGATGGGGGAGCGTTAATCCTTCGAAGTCCTCGCTCCCGAAGGTGATACTGGTGTCCTGTCGCGGTTTCTTATCCTTGCGTTCCCTGCTTGATTTTAATATGGTGAGAACATGATCTGCCAGGATGGGAGGTCCTGTTATTGTTTCGACTTTTTCTGCAACCGCCCTCGGCCCATTATATGTGCCGAGGCTTGGAAGACTGAACTCGGGCGGAACTAGATTTTCAAGGACCGCTTCTGCTAGCGAGGATGTGCCGTGAATAGGGCGGTGCACGTCTTCATCATGATGCCCCCCGAGTCTCTGCTCTTCCCCCATCTCGCGCCTTAATTTACTAGTACTTTGTATGTTAAGAAAAAAATCAATTGCATTGTTATATATATATATGTATATATATGTATATATATAATAATAATAATGAAGTTGTTGTTTGTGCCATGTAAGATCTGTAACTTAAGCATACTGTAGATAATGGACCATGTCTTCTTGTATGTTACGGTGTGGATCGATTTTGGATTCGTAATTTTATAATTTAAATTCTTAAGTTCAAGTAATCGCCAAATCCATCAACTTAAAGATGCTTCAACATCATTTAAGATAGATTGATGAAGCTTTCCAAGTCTATAACACATGTCAATTTTCTTATAGAAATATCTATTAAGATGACTCTTTTTCTTTTTAGAAAAATGTCAAATTTAAGAGTAGAGAAACCTCTAGTAAATTTGGCATTTTCATTAACTTTATCAAATGATTGCCAAGTATTAGCTCCACAGTATGGTAGCTGACTCCTTGTTAGGATTGTTAAACCACTTTTACAGTTTGTTTGTCATTCTTTTGCATCTAATTGATTGATGAAGTGAAATGATATTCAAAGAGACTTAAGGGCCCGTTAGGCACGGCGGCGGCAGTCTTGAGCATGGTGGTTATGAACCGTCATTCGTGAATGCCCGACCTCACCTAAGGACCCACTTTTATGTTAAATTAATTTTTTTCTTGGTGACGGTCATAACCAATCTCATTCCAAACACATTTTATTACTATGGCATTTTTGTCCAAACTAACTGAAGCAAAAACTCCACGTCAAACGAACACTAAGTTTTCTCTGTTCATCATCTCTAAAAATGGTCATAGGATTATGTGATTTGTTATGTGTGGCCATAAACATGATAAATTGGAGCCCTTGATTTTTGTTTTAATTGTCATATGGGTTATAGCACCTTGTTTTTGCAAGATGCTGGAATTTTATTGTGAAAGAACTTATTTTGACCTTGCTCGGTGTTTCTTATATTCAATTGTTAAGCAACAAGCTTCTGGGGTGTTGTCTTTTACTAATATGCCAGTTGCTTTTCAATTTGTTGAAGTTTGAGAGGTTACAAGTACTTCTTGGTACTACTAGGGAAAGCAACTCCATATCATTCCTGAAGACATTTTTTGATTTTTTTTCTTTGCTGATAAGTTTATTAGACTCTTTTGAAGTACTGCAATGGAGATTGTCATCACTAAATTGTTTATGATTTTCATGTTCGTCCTTGAATGTTTAATTTTGTGATTTCACTTGAACAAGATATTTTTTCTAGCATTGATTAATTCAGTTTTGGATGTTTTTCACGACTTATGTCCTGCAGTTAAAAATGACAACCTTTTGTATTCTGTCTGCAAATTTTTGAAGAACTATTCAATTTTTAGTCCATTTGATGGAATTTTTTGCTGCTTTTATAATTTTGGCTTCATGCGTATTTCTACATTTATTCATATATATATGTATATATATGGCGGTGACATTTGCATCACGTATGCGGTGCCAGGAGTCCAAGACCCAGATTCCCTCGTGCGTGGAAAACTCGATATAGGATTGGCACCATCTCCAAATCCGAAAAGCCTGTTCAGTATGTAAGTTGCAGTTACACTCTCTAGTGTTAGAACTTTTTTCTTGCCTTAATCATTGCATGCATCTTAAATTTTATTTTGTTGATTTTGGTCCCAAAGGATTGTGTTTTATTTTAAAACACTCCCATTTCACTTTTCATCTGCCAGTGGAGGTGTTGTCCGTACTATTACTGTAAGTTCTTTTATATTATCTTGTTCACGTGTGGGCTTATAATATTGCTATTAGAGTTAATGACATCAATATCTTATTAGAGTAGTATATGTCAGAAACTTAAGTTAGGTCGCCATAGGAAGTTTTTCCTCGGTTGGGGGGTTGAGAACACCTAGTCGTGTTTCATGTCAGTCTAGTATTGGCGCCAAGCCTTTATTTACCCTAAATTCAAATTTAAATGTGGTCTTAAATAAAAAAAGAGCCAAGTATATTTATTTCATGTTAGCATTATAATAATCTAGTAAATATATATGAAACTTATATTTGATATCATATATATGAAACTTATATTTGCTATCATACATATTTCATGTTAGCTTCAGAGCCTCAAATATTTGTTGAACATCTGCTCACTGTGCTAAATCTACATAGAAATTCTAGCATATCCTCACGAATATCAAACAACTTTTTACTATACTTCATGATCAGTGCGCTCATACGTTAAGGAAAGGCAACAATATTGTTGTTTATCTCGCAAATGAAGGATGTAATATGTATCTAAGAGAAACAAACTTCTTTCATCATGGAGATTAAAACTCTATTTGATAGGATGTTTTTTGGCGTTCTAACTTCATTTCGGTGGGATAAAAATGTCCCTAGAGAAATTTGTGTGTATCTAAGAGAAACAAACACATGCATTTTATTATATATTGTGAAAGTGCACGGTTTACCTCACTAGAATTCTCTAGAGGGGGGGGGGGTGAATAGGGATTAGAAATTATTTTGTGCAAAGTTAATATATATATGTGTATGATCACAGATTATAGCTTCCCACACACCAACAAGAAATAAACAAGTAAAGAAAGTAAATGCAAGAAAAGAAATCACAGCACAACACAAGAAAATATAGTGGTTCCCCAAACTTTGGGTAGTCCACTCTTCTACCCCCTTGGTAGGAATTCACTATCTTGCACTGAGTCTTTTGATAAGGAGACTCTTAGAACCACCCTGAGTCTTTTGACAAGGAGACTCTTAGAACCACCCTGAGTCTTTTGACAAGGAGACTCTTAGAACCAGTACACTGAATTTTTTGAAGAGAGATTCTAAAAACACTTTTACAATATTTAAGTAAGAATAAGAAAGAAGAAAGAAATAAGAACAAGATTGAATCTTCTTCCTAGCAAGAAGATTGGAAGAACAATAAGTGAATTAAATCTTTCTTCTATAGAGAGAAGAAGATTTGTAGCTTTTCTCTCTTTGTGAGAGCTATCAGAACTTGCAGCAGAATGACTCCAGAAGCAGGAGAAGAAGAAGTGCTTGAATATTGCTGCAGAACAATTTCTCAATTTTCTCTCTATACTTGGGAGCTCTTCCTCTTTTTCAAATGTAAAATGGTGAATCACTTGTACTCCTATTTCTGCCGACCTCCTCTTTATTTATAGCTCTGTTAATTCAAAATAATACTATAGGAGGATAATCAATTAGCAGTCAGAAAAATAGAAAGATGAAAATGTTTCCATAATATTTATTTCTGTAGAAGGAAAGAACTAATTTTGATTTCAAATAATGTCCAAATAAGTTTAATCAAATTAGCCAAGAATCAAATATAAGGAAAGGATGATTCAGAACGGCTATAAAAAATTGACATTTATTCCATACAAATCAGATCTACTAAAAGAAGGAAAGAGATCTGGCGCATATTTAAATCTGTCATATAAATCGACGTGCATCGATTACCACTCGACGTAGACGTCGAGTTCTTCTTGGCTGGACGTCGAGAGGAGAATAAGGAAGGTGCGTCGACTAAGGTGCGTCGACTTCTCCATATGCGTCGACTAGAAATCAGAGTAGCGTCGACAACACATACGTCGAAATCTTCCTAAAGTTACTTCGACTCAATCTGAAGGAAACGTCGAGTTCATTTCGACGTTGCGTCGAATAGTATTCGACGCATATTTACTTAACCTTGTTTTTCTTTCTTAGAATTCATATTCAACTTATTTCTAGGGGTTAAGAGAAATCATTTCCCCAACAATCTCCCCCTATTTGTCTTAACCCTACTTAGAGAGAAATTGTATTAGCATAAAATCAATCTAGCACAACATTTGTATAGAAAAGAAATATGTCAAATAATCAGAAGAGAAAGTGGAATAAGAAAACATATGATAAGTATTTGTCTTTCACAAAAATTTAAACTAGAAACTTCTTTTTGTACATAAAGTTAACAAAAGCAGAATAAAGTTTCCTAGATAAATTTTCAATAGTATCAAGAATGTAGCCCCTGACTCTATCAGGTCGTTCCTGGACATTCCTGATGATTGTTGATGAGTCCTGATCATATACACATTTATGGACTCATCCGGGCCGCTATTCAGTCATTTCACCGCACTTTAGCCTTATTTTAGCTTATATTTGATAATCCATGCTAGGTGCATTTCTGGGGCCACTTTGGTGTGATTTCGTGCTTTTTGTCATTAGTAGTTTTCATGCGCTGTTAAGTGCCACTTTCAGTGGCTAGATTCGTGGTTGTGCTGGAATTGGAGTCGTGCAGGTGTTCCCGGTGCAATTCTGCACAGGAACACTGCGCACGATCACCGGTTCTATTGCGCACGACCACTGGTCGTGCGCCATTGATCGTGTGCACTTAACCCTTTTTTCATGAGTTCTGTTTGGTGTAGTGCGCACGACCATCAACGCCAGTGCGCACGACCACCGGTCGTGCGCCACTGTTCGTGCGCACTTAACATTAAATTTCTGAGTTCTGTTTCGTCTAATGCGCACGACCACCAACGATAGTGCGCACGACCACCGGTCGTGCGCCACTGGTCGTGCGAACATTTTATTTTATAAATTTAGTGTCTTGCAGGTTCCACCCAGACAGGCGCACGATCACAGGATTCTAGTGCGCACGACCACTGGTCGTGCGCCAATGACCGTGCGCGCTGTTTAATTCAGCGCCTATATAATGACCTGATCGCGAATTAGGTCGGGATTACGCCGGGGAGCTCCGTTCTGTCCGCCGTTTTCGCCATTTTCAGAGGGTTTTTGCACCCTAGGACTCCTCCATCATCCAAGGGCTTAAAGGAAGGGATCCTACACTCATCTTCATCGCTAAGGAAGAGGTTCTTCGCATTAGACGTGGCCGGATGGTAAATCGCTGGAGAAGACGGGTCCATTGGGAGGTGTGACAGCCCTCCTCTACCCCGGACGCAGTTGGGACCGAGCTAGGACGCGGATTGACAACCCGGTGCTTCCTACCGTGAATCTACAACGAGACTCCGGATTCGGTCGTATCTCTTGCCTTTTTCTTCTACTTATGTGGTTGTATTTGTTTGTACTCTCTTTATCTTGATGATGAACGCTATGAACTATGTTAGTATTGTTAATTTCATGTCTATGAAATCATTTTGTTCATTTGTGTTAATGAGGTGCACCCCCATCGATTTTCCGCTCCACTACCGTGTCCGGTGCCGCACTAGCAATTGCTAGTGGCGTGCTTGTCGATGAGGTGCTTGCGACCCTCAATCCGTAAGCCTACTCGCCCATCCGGCCACCGAAGCGTGGCATCGCGGCACGTATTCCACTCGCCTAACGAAGCAGCGCGCTCAAGGCCTGCATAGCTCGTTCCCGTTAGCCTTCTCGTCCATCCGCCCTTTCGACGCAGCGCGCTCAAGGCCTGCCTAGTTTCCATCCCGCCGATCGAAGCATTGCATAGCGGCATTGCATAGGAGTAGGCGTAGTATTTACTTTTGTTTGCAAACCTCAAAGCCCCTTTCGTTCGCATTCCACCTACCACAGGACTTCGATCTCAAGTCATTCCTCGATAATAAACTCTACCTTACTATGTTCCTTGAGAGATTTGACACTCGGGGATTCTATTCCCAAAATTATTACTTGACAGCGACCGGTGCACTTGCCGACACGCATCAAGTTTTTGGCGCCGTTGCCGGGGAGCACAGTCGTGTGAGTTTTCTGGAGAGGGAGAACCTGAGAGAGAAGCCCTTCCATTTGTAAATTGCATTTCTTTGTTTTATTTCTCTTTATTCCATTTTCTTGTTTTATAGTAGGTTGCTTTAGTAAATTTTTGTTAGGTGTAGTATTTCACACAATAGTGTTCTTCTTTTTGAATCGTTTTATCTTCACACTATGTGGGCACATCTCAATTTCGGTTGCCGTTGGTGTGAAGCTACCTCCCACTCTAGTGATGAATGCCCTACGGAGAATAGTAAGCATAATTCTTATAGCCCAGCATATGGAGCACCGACTTCGTCTGGTACTCCATATGGTGCGCGTAAGTCTTATGGCTACTCTGCTGAGCCTTTACCGTCGTACTTCTTTTCGGCTCCAGCTCCCGCTGTGCCAAAGAAGCCCGCAAGGCAGTGCCGGATTTTTCAGAGCACTGATCATGTCCTGAAGGACTGTGCCGAGTATCTTCGCCAATTGGATGAAGACGACGAGCCGGATATCCGGATCGTCCCAACTCCTAACTCTGGCGGCACACCTTCAACATCCGGGTATGTGTCTTTGTCACCTTCACATCTTGACGGGTATGGCCTGGATACGGTCACCGGATGTGCGGCTGATTTATACACCGACATTGTTGAGCCTATTCTCCATGTGCATCCACCACCTCTAGTGGATTCGATTCTTCCCCCTATTGCGCATACTATTCTCGTCCCCGACGACATTGTTGATGATGTGTCGCAGGATGAGGTGGGTGATCTGAGTGTTGTGCCTATTCCTATGGAGGAGGACAACCTTCTAGGTGAAGAGGAATCTTCCTCAACACCGGTGGAGGAAGTCCAAATCCTAAGCCTGGCCACCGTTGATCCTGCCGAATCTTGTGGCATTGATGACAATGCTAACATTATTTTACTGCCCCAACCTGATGGGAGTGAGACCGGGATCACTCCCCCGATTGATGTTTATTTATGTTCTTCGTCTTTTTTATTTCTTGACCCCCCTTCTTCACCCGAGCCTATGCAGGTTGAATCTTTACAGGTACCTCAGGAGGACTTGGAGCATGATGCTCAAGTCAATGATGAGAGCATCCTCTTATGTGAGGAGGTTGATTCCCCCTCCGCAGAGGAAGCTCCACTCATTTCCTTCTCCTCCTGCTGCCTCCCTGGAGATGATACCTTGCTGGGCAAGGATAGTTTTGGTGAGTTGAGTGAGGATTCCTCCTCTTCTTATTTTTTATTCCCTCTACCTGTGACGAGCAGGTATTATTTATATTCGGGTAGAGGCATGACTGTTCTGTTGCCGCATCGCTACCCGTTACCGACACGCATTTTAGAACAGTTACCTGTGCATTTTCTCTTCCATAGGCCCATTAGCTAGAACTTTTATGTTTTCGAATAAGTCGTGCTGGGATGACAGTAACCCCAGTAGTTATCTTTCTTTTTCCTGAAATTTTATTCTGTCTAGTTTAGTTAAGTTATTGTTAAGGCTGTGAATGTCTCGCTGCTTTTGCTGATTCCTGGTTGTGCGTAAACTGCACGGTGGATGGAGTTTTTACTAAAATTTTGGTCGCTGGAAAATTCCTAAGGCGCACGATCACTGATCGTGTGCACTACTTATCGCGCACGACCACTGGTCGTGCGATCGGCCCAGATTTTTATAAAAAGCCCGTCCGCCCGAGCCTTTCACGCACGATCTAGGGTTTTCGTTTTTCGTCGTCCGTGCGCCATCTCCGCTGGGTTGCCGCCGATCGTGCGCTCGCCTTCCTTCCGGTGAGCCCATTTCCTATTCTCCTATTTCCCCTTGCCCTCCTACCACCATGAGCTCCAGAGATCGCCAAAATGTCTACCAACGCTCCGGCCGCTCTTCCGCCTCTCCTGCTCAGATCCTCGCTAGGATGGCTACTTTTTCCAAAGATTCGCACAGGAGGCGATTCAACTCTCTCAAGGAGAAGCCATTCCTATCGCAGCGTCTGGTGGATTGGAACGAGTTAAATTCCATCGGCGACAATGGAGAGTTGGGGGAGGCCGTCCGCCAACGCTATTATTTCGATCATTGGAGTGGGGTGTTCGAGTGCAATGACCTCGGCTACCGGGAGCTTACCTTGGAATTTCTCGCAACGTTTGAGTGGGATGTGTTGCCCTCCGGTCAACGTCCGGGAAAGTGCTCTTTCCGCATTTTGGGCAAGGTCTTCACTCTATCCTTGTCTGAGCTGGCGGTGCATGCTGGATTTTACACTGAAGCCGAGGCTGCGGCGATCCCTTTTCTGGATTTGGATGTCTCCTTCCCTGATGGCGTCACCCCGCGTGCTGCGTGGTGTGCTCTCACGGGTCGTGATGAAGAATATGTTGCCAGGAAAAGCAAATCTACCTGGATCGTCGTGCCTGCTCTCCGTTTCCTGCAGCACGTCCTTAGCCACTCTCTTGTCGCCCGTGCCCTTAGTCAGAACGTGGTGGGGTGGCAAGATCTGATCTCCCTTTATAGTATGGAATTTCGGCAGCCTTTGCATCTTGGCTACATGCTAGCTTTCTTCTTCCACCACGAGGCCACTTACGGTCTCACAGGTGCCATTGGTGGTGCCTACTATATTACCCGCATTGCCAAAAGCCTGGGGGTTTGGAGTCATCTTCCTCCGATGGTGCAGGTGACTGCGCCCTCCTTCATCACTCGGGCCACCATGGTGAGTTTCCATCTATTACGGGTCGTGGGGAAGAAGAGTAGTAGACGCTTTGTGGTCGTGATGCTGGGAGATGCGCCTAGGGAGAGGCAAGGCGACGAGGAGCACGGAGAGCCGGCTGAGCCGCCAAATACTCACCGCGAGGCAGCCCTTCCGCAGCCGCGAAGTCATTCATTTCAGCAGGAGCGGAGAGCCAAGGAGGAGGGCAGTTCTTCTAGAGCGCCGGAGGTGCCAAGTTTCAATCAGCGCCTCTCCGATCTGGAAGCAAACCAGTACTGGCTAACGGATTTTGTCTATCAGCAAGCATTGCGGGGAGGACTAAATATTCCCCCACCTCCCGGTCGGGCCGCATCATCTTCCAGACGGTCGCCGTCCGTTGTGGTTATAGATAGCGATAGCGACGACGAGTGATCTTTCTCCCTGTGTGCGAGCTATTCGAAGCCTTGTTATCTTCTTTTGTCTTGCTGCTTTTTCGGTCTTTTGTGGAGTCGCTTGAACTCCTTCTCTTTTGTTAATTGTAATAATAACATTTTGCTTTTAGATGCTCCTCCGGGCATAGTTTTATGAATTCAGCATATTTTGCTTCCTTTATCTTGTGTGCGAGTGCTTAATTTTAATTGTAGGAACAGGTTCACTTTCATGGGTGATAACCCAGATTTCTTAATTGTTAGCATGTCTAGTTCAGTTTTTACTTTTTTTTTTTGCTGTTTCTAGTGTGTCACTTTCAGGTGGGTCTTTGTTCCTTGTGATGGCGGATGCTGCGGACTGCTTTTGATCGTAAACGCCAATCGTCTGGTATGCTCAATTCTGAGCATTGGGTAACACTTTCTCCCCTCTTTTAGCTTCAAAGTTCTAGATATATTGTTTAGCTTAAGTCTGGGGGAGCGTATGTTGTCACCCACTGTGCACGAGTTGCACTGCATACTAGAAGGTTGTTTCTTATTTATTCCAGTCATTATCATTGTTTTCATGCTTCACACACCACTACACCCACTTGAGTGCGTGCTTATCTTTTTTGTCGTTGTTCCGTTTAAACTATTTTGGTCGGAATGTGAAATAGATTGTTAACGTAGGAATTATTATTTGGAGTGCGATGTTGACTCATGTAGTGTTCTAGTCACTTCGCATGCTATGGTAGAATTTGAGTAGAACTAGATTTTCTTTATGCATCTAATTTATGTTTAGTATTTCTGCGTAAATTTAGATTTATTATACTCAAGTGGTGAATTTGAATGAAATTGACGATAACTCGGTGTTGTGTGTGTACGAGTGCTAGTCGTGTGTTGCTCGAGTCGGGAGGAAGGTTTACCTTTCTCATGGGCTAAGAACTTGCCCCAAGCGACTCTCGAAACATGGGCGAGAGCGACTCGTTGAGTCAAGCATGATGTAGGCCACCCTTTGGCTAGTTTGAGCTTTGTTACTCCATGTCCATTTCGTTCACCGTTGCAAGCCTATTTTGTGCCTACCATTCCTTTGTTCAGCTCCTCTTCATCCACCAAAGCCTGAAGCCTATCCTACACCCGCAACCAAATTGTTTTTAACTGCGTTCATAATTCTCAACTTGTGTGGTGTGTGGAATCATTGTGTTATGAAGGGAAAATAAAGTCTATCTGCTGATTTTGAACCAACCGGAGGATACATAAAAGAAGTAAAATATGTTAAAAGAAAAAAAAAGGAGCGTATTTTGAAATGAGATCCTTCCGAGCTAAACAGAAAATCTGTTGGTATTTGTGAAGTAGGCCGTGTGCACACCTGGTTTTCATGATAAGTCTGGGGGTGTGTCACACGAGCATAGTTTGTTGGTCTTGTGTGGTGCAGCGTTCCGTTAGCTCACTTGGGTTGCGTAGCCATCGTGTTTACCTTTGAATATCATACCGTGACCTAAGCCCCATTTTAATCCCAAAAGTCCTACTGATTTGATTTGCGAGTTTGCTAGCGCCGTGGAGAGAGTGTGACCGGGCGAGCGTATGGTTCACGACGTTGATGGATTTCAGCGGAGTTATTCCTAAGCCCCGATCTCTTGCAACACCCACCTCAGTGTCTCATCACTTTCATACCGGGCATGATCGTTCAAATTCTTCATAATTCACCAACTGAGTACAACTAAATCTTTCCTTACGCTTTAATACTTCTGTAAATTAGTTAGCATAGTTAGAATCCTCTTCTACTAGAATCTCTACTCGCATGCGTATGTTACTTCGCACCGTACCCCACTGTGTAATTCTCTATGTTAATTATCGTTTTCACACTCCACCGGATTCGTTTGCTCGGGACGCGCAAACAGTTAAGTCTGGGGGTGTGATGAGTCCTGATCATATACACATTTATGGACTCATCCGGGCTGCTATTCAGTCATTTCACCGCACTTTAGCCTTATTTTAGCTTATATTTGATAATCCATGCTAGGTGCATTTCTGGGGCCACTTTGGTGTGATTTCGTGCTTTTCGTCATTAGTAGTTTTCATGCGCTGTTAAGTGCCACTTTCAGTGGCTAGATTCGTGGTTGTGCTGGAATTGGAGTCGTGCAGGTGTTCCCGGTGCAATTCTGCACAGGAACACTGCGCACGATCACCGGTTCTATTGCGCACGACCACTAGTCGTGCGCCATTGATCGTGTGCACTTAACCCTTTTTTCATGAGTTCTGTTTGGTGTAGTGCGCACGACCATCAACGCCAGTGCGCACGACCACCGGTCGTGCGCCACTGTTCGTGCGCACTTAACATTAAATTTCTGAGTTCTGTTTCGTCTAATGCGCACGACCACCAACGATAGTGCGCACGACCACCGGTCGTGCGCCACTGGTCGTGCGAACATTTTCTTTTATAAATTTAGTGTCTTGCAGGTTCCACCCATACAGGCGCACGATCACAGGATTCTAGTGCGCACGACCACTGGTCGTGCGCCAATGACCGTGCGCGCTGTTTAATTCAGCGCCTATATAACGACCTGATCGCAAATTAGGTCGGGATTACGCCGGGGAGCTCCGTTCTGTCCGCCGTTTTCGCCATTTTCAGAGGGTTTTTGCACCCTAGGCCTCCTCCATCATCCAAGGGCTTAAAGGAAGGGATCCTACACTCATCTTCATCGCTAAGGAAGAGGTTCTTCGCATTAGACGTGGCCGGATGGTAAATCGCTGGAGAAGACGGGTCCATTGGGAGGTGTGACAGCCCTCCTCTACCCCGGACGCAGTTGGGACCGAGCTAGGATGCAGATTGACAACCCGGTGCTTCCTACCGTGAATCTACAACGAGACTCCGGATTCGGTCGTATCTCTTGCCTTTTTCTTCTACTTATGTGGTTGTATTTGTTTGTACTCTCTTTATCTTGATGATGAACGCTATGAACTATGTTAGTATTGTTAATTTCATGTCTATGAAATCATTTTGTTCATTTGTGTTAATGAGGTGCACCCCCATCGATTTTCCGCTCCACTACCGTGTCCGGTGCCGCACTAGCAATTGCTAGTGGCGTGCTTGTCGATGAGGTGCTTGCGACCCTCAATCCGTAAGCCTACTCGCCCATCCGGCAACCGAAGCGTGGCATCGCGGCCCGTATTCCACTCGCCTAACGAAGCAGCGCGCTCAAGGCCTGCATAGCTCGTTCCCGTTAGCCTTCTCGTCCATCCGCCCTTTCGACGCAGCGCGCTCAAAGCCTGCCTAGTTTCCTTCCCGCCGATCGAAGCATTGCATAGCGGCATTGCATAGGAGTAGGCGTAGTATTTACTTTTGTTTGCAAACCTCAAAGCCCTTTCGTTCGCATTCCACCTACCGCAGGACTTCGATCTCAAGTCATTCCTCGATAATAAACTCCACCTTACTGTGTTCCTTGAGAGATTTGACACTCGGGGATTCTATTCCCAAAATTATTACTTGACAGCGACCGGTGCACTTGCCGACACGCATCAATTGTATGCAGTTTTTCCAATAGTTTATCACCATCAGGGACCGTGTCATTTATGGAGTAGCCTTTGCTGATGATGATTGCTGCTTTTTCATCAATCATCTCAATTGTAATGTTTTGAGCTTTCTTTTCAGTAGGCTTGATCTCAGGTGGTCCCTTGTTCTCAACCTTGGGCCTATATATTGTTCTCTTTTCTGATTGCTGCTTCTATGGAATGTCAGCCATTTTCCCTTTCCCTTTCCAGGGTGAGGCATGCCACTTGTCTAATTTTATAGGTCTGTTGGGCTTCTTGTAGGGAATGTAAGTATCTTCTGTACACCCTATACCCTTCTTGTCTGTTTGACCTTTATCTAGGATGATCCCTGCCTGAGGGTTTTTCTTTTGATAAGCTTCAATATGAAACAATTTCTTTGGAATTCTGATAGAAGATTCGGCAAGAATTTGTTCTTTAGTCATTCCCTTGTTGATCTTCTCCATCCATGCAATCCTTTTATCTTCCACTTCTTTTCTAGCTGCTTCATATTCATTCAATTCTCTTTCTCTTATCTCTTCATGCCTCTTTTCCATGTCAGGGTCATGGTACTCCTTCACAGGGCTGTTAGGAGTGATAATAGACATCTTTTCAAATCTTCTTATTTGCTAACATGCTTTTCTATACTTCCTTTCTTTTGCATACTCTCTCCTTTCTTCTTTGGAGAAGTTTTGCCAGTAGGGAATGGCTTCTCTTTTCCTTTTCATCTGTCCTCCTGAACTTTGCCTAGGTAGGATTTGTTTGGAGAAGCTTGCCACTTGTGGAGGTAGAGGTAGCAGAGGAGGTAGAGAAGAAGGTTAAAGTGGAGGTAGAGGTAGAGGTGGAGATGAAGGAGAGTGAGTTTTCTCTTGGGTGGAGAGGGAACAATATCAAGAAGAGGAGTCTGTTCTGCAATAGAAGACAGAATGACTTCAGGTAGGATGATCTCTGCTGAGGGATGATTGTCTCCTCCAAGCTCTTTTGTAGGGATGTCCTCAAGTAGAGGTGTCTTCAGCTTGATGTAACTGGCAGAGAAGCCAGGGGAGTGATGTTGAAGTTCCTCCTCACATAAGGGTGCATCAATCCATATCTGTCCATTCCAATCATCAGAGGTGACTGCTTCTTCCTCCACCTGGATTTCTGGGTTCTTTACTACAGGAATCTCCCCCTGGTTATATGGGTTATTAATTATAAATTCTGAATCCACAACATGCTCCCCTTCAGTGTTGTAAGAGGAGGATTCACCACAGTGTTTGATGAAGGTGTAGTCAGAGTGATTTGAGAGGAGTGGAGCCTATAATGGAATTGGAGTAATAGTTAGAGAGAATACTTAGAGTTGGATAGAAGAGAGTTAAACCTGAGCTTTTAGTGAGATCAAAGACCTGGCAAGAGGGGTTTCTGGATCAACTCTCCCCCTGGTTTATATCTTTCAGGAAAGATGTAAACCTTTGTGGCGACAGAGGTTCTTCTCGAAGAAGAGCATGAAGCTCGGGAAGAGAGGCAGATAGGGTGGCCAATTTGGCTTCACATGTGGTGATCCTATTGGCACACTCATCGGAGAAGTTGGTTAGACGTGTCTGGAAGTCGGTGAGAAGATTTTCCAGAGCATCGTTCATCGCTTTGATAAGGGCAGTTTGAACAGGAGTAGGCGCCATTGATGCAGAAAGAGAGAGAGGTAGAAGACAAAGTTTTTCTTATTTAAAGAAGGTGAAACGTCGAGAAAGGAAGCAGAAATCAAGGTAATCCAATCGTCAAAAGAGGAAGTAAGGATTTGATTCTAATTTTAACTGGAAGTCGACGTTGCGTCGAATGGATGTCGACGTTTGCATGGAGATTGGTCGGCCTGGTGTTTTATCGACGAGATCATAGTCTTGCGTCGATATGAATTCGACGGTACGTTGATAAAGGATCGACGTAGCATTGTCTGATGGAAGTCGATGCCAGCGTCAAGTTTGTCTCGACGGAGCGTCGACATGTATTCGACTTGTCTTCAAGAAATTTTCTTAGATTGTCTGATTTCATTAGAGTTCCCTAACAATGGGGTTTACAAGCTTCCATCAAGCATTCCTAAGGTGTTTATGAAATAGTTATGCTTAGTTTCATCTAAAGGTTTTGTGAAGATGTCTGCTCTTTGATTGTCTGTGGGAATATATTCTAAGGTTATTTTACCCTTCTCAACATTGTCTCTAAGGAAGTGATGTCTGATCTCTATATGTTTGGTCCTACTATGAAGGACTGGGTTGGATGCTATGGATATAACACTAGAGCTATCACAATAGATCTTAGAGTTATGTATTTCCAATTTGTAGTCAAGAAGCTGATTTTGCATCCACAGGATTTGTGAACAACAGCTCCCAGCAGCTATGTATTCAGCTTCAGCTGTTGAGGTTGAGACTAAGGTTTGTTTTTTACTAAACCATGAGATCAATCTGTCACCTAGGAATTGGCAGGTACCAGATGTGCTTTTTCTATCAACCCTACATCCAGCATAATCTGCATCTGAGAAACCTATTAATTCAAAGTTGGTTTCTGCTGAGTACCATAGCCCTAGTTCAGGGGTTCCCTTTAGGTATCTAAGAATCCTTTTTACAGAGGTGAGATGGGATTCCTTTGGGTCAACCTGAAATCTAGCACATATGCAAGTGGCAAACATGATATCAGGTCTGCTAGCTGTAAGATATAGAAGGGATCCTATGATGGCCCTATAAGTCTTTTGATCTACTGATTTTCCTTTATCATCTTTTTCTATAATGGCATTGGTTGCCATGGGTGTTTTCATGGTAGATGCTGATTTCATACCAAACTTTTTGATTAGCTCTTTAGTATATTTTGATTGTGAGATAAAGATTCCTTCACTACTTTGTTTTACTTGTAGCCCTAGGAAGTATGAGAGTTCTCCCATACTACTCATTTCAAATTTAGATTGCATTAGATTAGCAAATCTTTTACACAGTTTAGGATGAGTTGAGCTAAAGATAATGTCATCTACATATATTTGAACAAGGAGGAGTTGGTTTTTATGGGTTCTAGTAAAGAGTGTCTTGTCTACTTTTCCTCTTTCAAAGGAATTTTCTAGAAGAAAATTTGAAAGAGTTTCATACCAAGTTCTAGGTGCTTGCTTAAGACCATATAGAGCTTTGTTAAGTCTATAAACAAAGTTAGGAGAAGAGGGATTAACAAAACCTGGTGGTTGCTCCACATATACTTCTCTTGAAGATCACCATTTAGAAAAGCACTCTTGACATCCATTTGGTAGACTTTCATCTTCATGAAGGCTGCATAGGCAAGAAAGAGCCTGATTGCCTCTAACCTGGCTACTGGAGCAAAGGTCTGGTTGTAGTCTATCCCTTCTTCTTGTCTATATCCTTGTGCTACAAGTCTTGCCTTGTTCCTCACAATTACTCCAGTGGAATCTAGTTTGTTCCTGTATACCCATTTTGTACAAATTACAGGGTAGTTTCTTGGTCTTTCAACTAGGTTCCATACTTTGTTTCTCTCAAATTGGCCTAGTTCTTCTTGCATGGCCATAATCCAGTGAGGATCACAATTTGCTTCCTCAAACTTCTTTGGTTCAACTTGTGATAGGAAGCATTGGAGCACCATCCCAGTGGAGACCTGGTGTCTTGTTCTTACTCCTGTATTGGGATCTCCAATTACTTGAGTTTGTGGATGATCCTTCAAATTGATCCCTGTTCTGCTTGAACTTGTCAGTTGTTCTTCTTCTTCATTCTCAATGAGATCATTGTTCAATTGTTCTTCCTGAACCGTGTTCTCTTGTGGAAATGGGTCTGGAATGCTCTTTTCTGAGGTTTCTTGTTCAGACTCCTCACTTGGTTCCTCTAACTGGTTTTCCTTTCCATTTTCTGTGTTCTCTAGAGCTAGTTGCTCAAGCTGGGTTTCTATGCTGTTGTTTTCCTGTGGAAAGGAACTGGTGGGAGTCTCCTCTCCCTTAAGTAGCATGTTAGTTTCATCAAATACAATGTGCATAGATTCTTCAATTTTAAGAGTTCTTCTATTGTAGCACCTATAGGCTTTACTAGATGATGAGTATCCCAGAAATATTCCATCATCAGACTTCTTGTCAAATTTGGCAAGATGATCTTTCCCATTGTTTAGAATAAAGCAGGCACATCCAAAAATTTTAAAATATTTAACAGTGGGTGTTTTATTTTTCAGGAGCTCATATGGAGTCTTTGATTTAGTTTTGTGTATGAGGCGTCTATTTAGAACATAGTTTGCAGTGTTGACTGCTTCAGCCCAAAAGGTTTTTGGTAATCCTGATTCTGCAAGCAGGGTCCTTCCTGATTCTATTATGGTTCTATTCTTCCTCTCAGCAACTCTATTTTGTTGAGGAGTTCTAGGTGCTGAGAAGCTTTGTTTAATAGCTTTTTCCTCACAGAAACTACAAATCAGCTGATTCTCAAATTCAGTCCCATGATCACTTCTTATAATTGAAACATTGGAGTTGAACTCAGATTGAATTTGTTTTATGAATTTTGAGAGAATTTTATGGGTTTCAGATTTAACCCTTAGAAAGAATACCCAGCTAAACCTAGAATAATCATCAACAATAACCAAGGTATAGGATTTTCCACCTAAGCTCTGAGTGGATATGGGACCAAAGAGATCCATGCGTAGTAAGTATAGGGCCCTGGGAGAGTCATCCTTACCAATGGGTTTGAAAGATGATTTGGTCTGTTTTCCCAGTTGGCAAGGTCTGCATAGAGAATCCTTAGAGTACCTACCCTTTGGTAAACCTCTGACTAGGTTATTCTTTGCTAGTTTACTAATGGTTTTGTGGTTTAGATGACCTAGTCTCCTATGCCATAGTTCATTTTTATCTATGATATTGTTGAATAAGCAAACTTCTGTGGGTGAAGAGCTAAAGCCCACTACATATACTTTTCCTTTTCTAGTTCCATTTAGTACTGTAGCACCAGTCTTGATATCAATAATATGGCAGAATAGTGTGGTGAATTTTACCTCATACCTACCATTTTCACATATCTGACTTATACTTATCAGATTGTGCTTTAGTCCTTTGACTACTGCCACATTCTTGAAGGTGACTTTCCCTTCTTTGAAATCTCCAAAGCCCTTGGTTTGGCCACAGCTAGAATCTCCAAAGGTTACTGATGGTCCAAGTCTATCCTCAAAGTTGATTAATAGGTTTTTGCATCCTGTCATGTGCATGGAGCATCCACTGTCCAAGTACCACACCAACCTGGAGATGTGATACATCTGCACATATAATTTTAAACATTAGTTTGGACCCTGCTGAGCTGGGGTCCCTTCCTCTCATTTGTAAAAGATTTAATAAAAGAATAAGTGGGTTTTTCAGGGTATCCTTCCTTCTTATGGTGTACTGGCTTATCATACCAATCTTCTTGGATGATATCACAGAAATAATGTTCATAATAGAAGGACATGGATTGAGAGACCTGTTTGGAAACAGAAAATTTTCTGTCTGAATTATTGCGTCGATAGTTATTCGACGTAGACTTATGGTTGCGTCGATATGAATTCGACGTAGGTTTCTGATTGCGTCGATATGGAGTCGACGCTTTCTTCATTCTGAATCTACTTTCAGTCGAAGCATGAGAGAGGTTGCGTTGAGTAGAAGTCGACGCATTTTGGTATAAGCGTCGATTAGTACTCGACGCACGTTGGTAAGAATTCGATGCTTGTTCAAATTTTTTCTGAGGATATTTTTCTAAGATTCCTTTATCTGTAATGGGATTAGGATTATTAAAAACAGTGGTTATTTCAGGACTTTCTTGTAATCTTTCTCCTGTTAGATAATTCTCCCTAGTGAAGTGAATTGGATGTTTCCAGACAGATTTTCTGGAAGTTTGAGGTTTAGATGCTTCATTAGTATCCTGATTTAGCTGTCTAAATCTATTAGTGAGATTCTCAAAAATGTTTTTGAGCTTCTGACCTTTCCCATTTAGAGAGTCTTCAAAGACTTTAGCCTTTGCAAGCTCCTTTCTTAGTGTTAGATTTTCTGAATAGATTTTGCCTAATTCCTTTTCCGAGAGTTCTAGATTGAGCTTATTTTTATGATGTGTATTTTCCTGTTTGAGATTTTTTAATTCAATTCTTAATTCTTTTACTTCTTTTTCAGATTTGATTAGATCTAAACAGAATTCTGTGAAACTTTGTTTGAAATCAGTAGAAGAGAAATCTATATTATCAAGTATATTTACCATAGATGTATCATCAGGCTTCTCAGTGGCCATCAGACAGGTTTCCTCTTGCTTGACCTCTTGCTGATCATCATCTGATGAGGTACTTTCTTCAGATTCTGAATCACTCCAAGATTGAGCAATGAATCCTTTTTCTTTCTTCTTCTTCTTCTTTAGATCTGTTCTTTTTGGATCCTTCTTATTGTTGAACTCTTTAGGACAATCAGGTGCAATGTGTCCAGGTTTCCTGCAAGAGTAGCATATAATTTCTTTAGTAGGTGTTTTATTATACCTAGTTTTTGAATCTCTTCCTCTGGATCCTTCTGTTTTGATCCACTTCTTGAACCTTCTGGCCAGTAGACTGATCATCTCCTCATCACTTGTAGAGGGTATTCCTTCAACAGCCTTCAAAGCAATACTCTTTTCTTTTGGGAGTGGAGAAGCCTTTTCTTTTTCTTCTTTCTCAGCCCTTGTTTTCAACAGTTGTTCATAGGATTTTAATTTACCCAATAGGACATCTGTTGAGATTTCTTTTTGACTTCTGGAGTCTTTGATTGGCCAGATTCTTGAATCACAAGAGCTAGGGAAGCAAGTCAGCAATTTGTCATTTATCTCAGTAAGAGATATGTCCTTCTCAAGTGTTCTCAATTCATTGACTATGAGGCTGAATCTTGAATACATGTCAGCAACACTTTCACTCTCTTTCTTTTGGAAGTTTTCATATTGGGAGATGAGTAGTGCCTTTCTGTCCTTTTTCTCATCAGCACTTCCCTCAACCATTTTAGTGAGAGCTTCCCATACTTCCTTAGCTGTCTCACACTCAGCAATCTTTTGGAAGATTTCATCTGAGAGAGTTGAAACTAGGATATTCATAGCCTTGGCATCATATGCTTGGGCTTTCTTTTCCTCTTCTGTCCATTCAGCCTTTGGAGCAGGTGTTTCAGTTGCTTTTCCACTTGAATCCTTTTTGAATGGCTTGGGGGGATCTGTCATGACAACATTAAATAATTCATCATCAATAGAGTTTAAATAGATTCTAATTCTTGTTATCCAAAGTGCAAACTTTTCAAGGTTGCAAATTGGTGGTCTGGTGGAAGCATAATCTCTGATTTGTGCCATGAAAATAATTTTGTAGAAAAATATATATATAAAAACAAGAGGTAGGATCTTTTTGATCAAGGAGTTAACCCTTTTTAGATCAACCTAGCTTTGATACCAATTGAAAGTGCACAGTTTACCTCACTAGAATTCTCTAGAGGGGGGTGAATAGAGATTAGAAATTATTTTGTGCAAAGTTAATATATATGTGTGTATGATCACAGATTATAGCTTCCCACACACCAATAAGAATTAAACAAGTAAAGAAAGTAAATGCAAGAAAAGAAATCACAGCACAACACAAGAAAATATAGTGGTTCCCCAAACTTTGGGTAGTCCACTCTTCTACCCCCTTGGTAGGAATTCACTATCTTGCACTGAGTCTTTTGATAAGGAGACTCTTAGAACCACCCTGAGTCTTTTGACAAGGAGACTCTTAGAACCACCCTGAGTCTTTTGACAAGGAGACTCTTAGAACCAGTACACTGAATTTTTTGAAGAGAGATTCTAAAAACTCTTTTACAATATTTTAGTAAGAATAAGAAAGAAGAAAGAAATAAGAACAAGATTGAATCTTCTTCCTAGCAAGAAGATTGGAAGCACAAGAAGTGAATTAAATCTTTCTTCTATAGAGAGAAGAAGATTTGTAGCTTTTCTCTCTTTGTGAGAGCTTTCAGAACTTGCAGCAGAATGACCCCAGAAGCAGGAGAAGAAGAAGTGCTTGAATATTGATGCAGAACAATTTCTCAATTTTCTCTCTATACTTGGGAGCTCTTCCTCTTTTTGAAATGTAAAATGGTGAATCACTTGTAATTCTTTTTCTGCCGACCTCCTCTTTATTTATAGCTCTGTTAATTCAAAATAATACTATAGGAGGATAATCAATTAGCAGTCAGAAAAATAGAAAGATGAAAATGTTTCCATAATATTTATTTCTGTAGAAGGAAAGAACTAATTTTGATTTCAAATAATGTCCAAATAAGTTTAATCAAATTAGCCAAGAATCAGATATAAGGAAAGGATGATTCAGAACGGCTATAAAAAATTGACATTTATTCCATACAAATCCGATCTACTGAAAGAAGGAAAGAGATCTGGCGCATATTTAAATCTGTCTTATAAATCAACGTGCGTCAATTACCACTCGACGTAAACGTCGAGTTCTTCTTGGCTGGACGTCGAGAGGAGAATAAGGAAGGTGCGTCGACTTCTCCATATGCGTCGACTAGAAATCAGAGTAGCGTCGACAGCACATACGTCGAAATCTTCCTAAAGTTACTTTGACTCAATCTGAAGGAAACGTCGAGTTCATTTCGACGTTGCGTCGAATAGTATTCGACGCATATTTACTTAACCATATTTTTCTTTCTTAGAATTCATATTCAACTAATTTCTAGGGGTTAAGAGAAATCATTTCCCCAACATATTGTTGATCTGTTATATATATTTTTGAGCTTAATTCCAATTAAATGTTATCATGGAGGAGCTTTCAGGTTTTCGAGTGGGGGATCTGAATGGCGTCTAGGATTATAATGAAATTACTGCTTTACCATTTTCAAGCACAACTTGCCAGTAAGGCGACACATTTTGCTTGATGTTGAATGCATGCCATGCATTACCTTTGTCTTAATTATTCTCTATAAATTTATTGCATCTAATTTATGCATCACTTTCTGCTAGGTTACACAAGGAAATGCCTGCATGGGAATATGAAGCGAAACACAAGGATGACCGTTTTTCTGATATCTAGAGAGGGGGTGTTATATCCCATAATTAGCTGGGATCTACACTTGATATTAAAAAGAAGGTCTTGATATTAAAAAGCTTCAGGATGCTGGGATCTACACTTGCAATGGTCTAATGATCCACGCAAAGAGGGTCTTGATGCTTTTCTAAGATATCAGATTTTTGTTTGGCGAAGCTTCTTCTTGCAAATATGACCCATGTTAGCACAAGGGTTGCTGGAACACTGTGAGTTGTGTAATTCCTTGACTTCTTAATTGCCTATGTGAACATGTTTGTGTGGTGCTGGCTTTTTTGGGGGGCAATTCATGACTTTGAATTCATTAATGCTTGTTGGAATGTTGACCTGGATAAGTCAAAGCGTCTCTTTTTTTTCATTCTTTTCACTGTATGCATATCCACTACAGTGGGCTTGGTTCTTTGACCCAATCTCCCTCCCTGAAATCTGAAAGGAAAAAAGAAAAAAACTCTTTGCCTAATTAGCCCACCCCAAGTCATTTGGTTAATTAAACCTTCTTTGCGTGAAAGATATACAGCCATCCAGATCAGGAATTAAACCTTCTTTATGAGGATCATAATGTTTGCTGATTTGTGAAATATGCCTTGCTAAACTGAAATAACAAAATACAAGAGAAAGATGCATTAGACAGTATTTTCGGAGCTCGTTTTCTAAGACTGAAAGAAGATAAAATTTTTGGATTCTTCATTTGCTCACTTGTTTTCTTTCTTTTCCCCATCTCTACAACAACAGATCCAGTCTCCATTTACATTGGTATATATAATGCGTGCTTTCTTCTGACCCTCTTCTGAAGTCATTCTTAGAATTGTCCCATTTGAACTATTTTACATGTTACTTATATGCAATGATATATTTATTCTTATATGACTAATATATAGCTAATTGTATCAGGTCTTGTATGACACAAGCAGCTACTTGGAGAAGAACAAAGATCTAATTTACTCAGATGCGGTCCAACTCCTTCAATCATGTAGTTGCAAACTTCTTTAGTTATTTTGAAAGTGCATAGTTAACCACACTAGAATTCTCTAGAGGGGGGGTGAATAGAGATTTAAATAAATTTTGTGCAAAGTTAACAAATATATATATATATATATGTGTGTAATAATCACAGAATTAAGCTTCCCACACACCAACAAGAATTAAGCAAGTAAAGAAGGAAAATAGCAAGAAGAAAATCACAGCACAAGACAAAGAAATATAGTGGTTCCCCAAACTTTGGGTAGTCCACTCTTCTACCACCTTGGTAGGAATTCACTATCTTGCACTGAGTCTTTTGATAAGGAGACTCTTAGAACCAGCCTGAGTCTTTTGACAAGGAGACTCTTAGAACCAGTACAACTGAATTTTTTGAAGAGAGATTCTAAAAACTCTTTTACACTGTTTGAAAATGAAATGAAGATAAGAAGAAGAAGTAGAAGAAGTAATTAAAACAAGAAAGAATCTTCTTCCTAGCAAGAAGATTAGAAGCACAAGAAATAGTGAATGAAATCTCTCTTCTATAGTGAGAAGGAGATTGTAGGCCTTTTTCTCTTTCAATGAGAACTATCAGAGATTGTAGCAGTATGGCTTCAGAAGGAGAAGAAGAAGAAGGCTTGTTGTTGGCTTCAGCACACTCTCACTTTTCTCAATTTTTCTCTCTTTTCTCTTGGGAGCTTTTCCTCTATTTCAAATGGATGGAGTGGATCACTTGTGTTTCTTTCTCTGCTGACTTCCCTCTTATTTATAGCTCTGTTTATTCAAAGAATACTATATGAGAATAATCAATTAGTAGTTAGAGAAATGGTAAGAGAGAAAAGATCCCATAATCAATATTTCTGTAGAAGGAAAGAGATTATTCTGATTTTAAATAATATCCATAATAAGCTCAATCAATTTAACCAAGAATCATTTAGAAGCAAAGACTGATTCAAAACGGCTAGAAAAGAATAATATCATTCCATAAAATTAAGATCTACAGATAGAAGGAAAGAAATCTGGCGTGTTTTGAATTTGACATAGAAATTGACGTACGTCGATTACCATTCGACGGAAGTGTCAATTTCGGACTAACTGGACGTCGAGAGAATAATATGGAAGGTGCGTCGATTAAGATACGTCGGCTTCACTAGATGCGTCGAATAGAAGTCAGAGTTACGCCGACATAGATTACGTCGAATTCTGTTTAGAGTTACTTCGACTCTTTCTGAGAGGAACGTCGACTATACTTCGACGTTGCGTCGAATACTATTCAATGCATATTTACTTAGACTAACTTTTCATTCTTAGAATCTACTCATTTAGGGGTTAAGATAAATCACTTCCCCAACAATCTCCCCCTATTTGTCTTAACCCTTTTCAGAGAGAAATTGTACCAGCCACAGCAAGGCATTTATATAGAAAAGAAATATGTAAAGTAATCAGAAGAAAGTAGAATCATATACACAGACTTCATAAACAGTATTTTAAGCATGGATGAAAAAATATAGAGTATATCAGCATTGTTCATCACATCACTCAGGAGGGGTAGGAGGAGTTTTTCTTTTCCTAGTGAATACTAAAGTTTTTAAGGAAGAGAGTTGCTCCTTCTCAGTAACAGGTGGTTCACACAGCTCTCCCTGAGTCACAGCAGTTTGCTCCCCCTGAGATGGAATATCCTTTGAGCCTTCTACTTCTGCCCCTTTAGTTTCTTTCTCAGCTCCAGCTTAGATTATGTCAGCATTTGGCTCCCCCTGAGCTTCAGCTTCTTTTTCAACAAAAGTTTCCTTTTCAACTTCTCTCTCTGCTCTGCTAGCCTGCCCTTGAAAGAGAACTACTTGTTGTATAGCTTCTCTTGCTATAGAGAGTACATTTGTTATCTGGTCCTCATTATGTTGCTCTGGGAGTAATTCATTCCCAATAGTCTTATCAGCTTTTGAAGTAGGAAGGGATTTGTGACTTGAGAGCTGCTCTTCATCTAATTTCTCCCCCTTCTTGACCTTCTTAGCCAAGGAGGTTAAGAAAGACTTGGTCACTTTGGAGGAAGAGACAGAGGACTTCAAGCTTTGTACAAAGGCATTGACCCTATCTATTTGGGTTTGCATGTGTATGATGGAGGAGTGAATTTGAGAGCAGTGTCCATCCAGCATGTCCTGAAATTTTTGGGCTGCTGACTGGATACACTGGGTGATGAAGTTTTCAGTGGATGGAGATGGTTCATGTTGTGTTGGAGGAGGAGGAGACAATGGAGGAGGAGGAGATAATGGTGGAGGTGTAAGTGATGAAGGTGGAGAGGGGACTGCATCATTTTGATGAGGTGTATTTGATGGAGGAGGTGGAGGAATAGAGGAGGGTTGAGCAGGAGAGTTAGGAGGAGATGGAGTCCTTTCAGGAATGGCACCAGGCTTGGGGATTTGCCTGGTCCATTTTGAGAAGAGAGCAATGGACATTCTTTTGCCAGGAGGGATGGGAATTCCTTTTGACCTGCATAGGTCAGGGAAGGAGTGGAAAAGTACCTGACTCATAATTCTCATGTAAGCATTTTCTTTGTGAGAATATTTGTACCTTATCATTTTGAGTAAGCAGCTAGCCCAGTTTACTTTCTTCTTCAGTACAAGTGCCCCCATGATGTTCAGTTGCTGCTTGGGCACTGCATTATGGGCAGAGATCTTACATAGTAGTACTTTTCCTACTATGTCTGCCAGTAGCCTATACTCATCAGAAAAATCAATTTTCTTCATATAGATTGGTCTATCTTTGGAGAACTTCAGGGTGATTAACAGACTTTTGATTTCATCAGGGGTGAGTTCCACAGGTTCATCACCTGATAAGGGAATGATGAAGGAGATTAATTTAGTTACTCTCTAGGGAATAATTTGCTTTCCCCTTTTTGATTTGAACAAAGATAGTGTTGGTATGTACCTGATGGGAGATCAAAAGTGTTCCTAAGGTGTTCTGCAGAGATTGAGACAGGTATCTCATAGATTGTTCCCGTGATTTCTCCTTGCTCAGATATCTGAACATGATTCATTAACTCTGTGAGTTCAGTTTCTAGGAGTTTGCATCTTGTGGAGATGAGTTTATCTAGGCCGGCTTCAGTGAAAAGAGCTATGATGCTCTTATAGTTTTTGGCGGCAGCTTGGAAGGATTCAAGATCAATGTCGAAACCAGAGTTGATCTTACGAGCCATTTTAGGTTAGTGAGAGAGAGGAAGAAACGGCTGGGCTGAGGAGGAAAGAGGATGAAAGATGCAATGAGCTTGCAGATTTCTAACGAAAGAGTTTATTTAAGTCAGGTGAAACGTCGAAACGAGACACAATTCGAGGCTTATTCGGTAATTTAGTAGATGCGACTGAAAAATTTTTAGTGTTGCCGCTCTTTTTCATGAAGTCGACGTTACGTCGAGTGGGATTCGACGTAAGCATCGATATAGTTTGAGTTGAGAAGATAGTGTCTCCTATCGACGTATGCGTCGATTTAAGAAATTGATGTGACTTTTACTTTGTCTGAAGATTCCAGGTTTTCTTGAGGGATTCTTTCTTCCTAATCCTAAAGTTTTCTAAGTTACCCTAGGACTAATTTTATGAGCAATTTGATTGATTATGCCAACACTGTTTGGCAGTGTGACCAATTTTATTGCAAATATAACACCTAATTTTCTTTTGCCTAAGGAAATTTGAGTTTAGGGAGGAATAGAGATGGTGATTAGGATAAAAGTTTTGATTAGGATAGTAATTTTGATTATGAAAAGATTTTTGATTAGGATAGAAGTTTTGATCAGGATAAAAATTTTGATCAGGATGAAAGGGTCCTGAATGGGGGTTAAGATGGAAAGTTCATGGAGAATAGACATGTCCTGTAATTATGTTGCTCTGAGTTTTTATGCGTCGATATCTATTCGACGTATGTTGATAGTTGCGTCGATTTATATTTAGCGCTTTCTCCAGATTGTATTGATCTAAAATCGTCGCATGTAAGAAGTTGCGTCGATTGGAAGTCGACGTACTTTTATTCAAGCGTCGAGTTGAGGTCGAAGCATCTGAGAGATTGCGTCGAGTAGAATTCGACGCACTATCATTCATGCGTCGATATGAAGTCGACGCAATTGTGTTTTCACAAATTTTATTTTTCCCTTTTTCTAATTTTATTTCTTTATGAGTTGTTTCTTTTGGCTTAGTTGCCTTCTTATAAGTAGTTTGAGAGTCTTCATCTGTATAGTATGATGTTTCATCAAAATGGTTTATCTCATTGAGGGAGTCTTCTTCCTTATTTTTTGAGTCTTCTTCTTGGTTTATTGATTTAGTGGGTTTAGTGAATTTAACAGGGCTCATCCAAGCAGGTTTGTTGGATGGAATTAGACTAACTGAGGGATCAGCTCCTAGCCCAAGATTTTTGTCTTCTTGTTTATTTTTCTGTGATTTCTTTAAGTGTTTGGCTTCTCATTTTTATTGATTCTTCAAAAGCTTTTGCTTGGGATACCTTATTCTTAAGGAGTTGGTTTTCTATTTTAGCCCTCTCTATTTCTTTTTCTCTGATGTTAGCCCTTAACTCATAATTTTTAGAATAAGTATCCTCTATATTTCTCTAGTTTTTAATGACATTAATTTGTTCTTTTAGATTCTTAATTTCTTGTTTAGCTTTTAGGTGATCTAAACATAATCCTTTAAAATCATTTTTGAAATCATCACACAGAAAATCTATGTCATCAAAAATGCTTACCTCATCCTTATCCTCAGATTCCTCTATGAGAATAAGGTTTTTTTCTTTATCATCTTCAGAAGAGATGCTTCCTTCTGATTCTGTTTCACTCCATGATTTAGCCCCATGTTCTTCCTTTGAGCTTTCAAGAGCCATTAAGCATAGGTCTTCTTGCTTAGACTCTTCATTGTCACTTTTGGATGAGGTGTTGTCCTTAGAATCTGTTTCACTCCAAGCTTCTGCAATGAAGCCTCTTTCTTTCTTCTTCCCCTTTTTCTTGAGATCTTTCTTTTTCAGATCTTTCTTTTTCTCAGTATTTCTGGACATTCTGGTGCAATGTGTCCAGTTTTCCTGTAGGAATAACAAATGATTTCCTTGGTAGGAGTTTTATCATACCTTGGTTTTGATTCTCTCCTTCTAGACCCATATATCCTGACCCATTTCTTGAATCTTCTGGCCAGGAGGCTGAATAATTCTTCTTCAGTGATAGGGGTCTCTTCTTTTGTTGCTTTCAAAGCAATGTTTCTATCTTTTAAGGAGGTTGGAGTGCTTCCTCTTCTTTCCTTCTCTTCTCTGGTTTTCAGCAGTTGCTCATAGGATTTGAGTTTTCCTAAGAGGGCATCTGTTGAGATTTCCTTTTGTCCTCTTGTATCTCTTATTGCCCATATTCTTGAGTCCCATGAACTTGGGAGACTCATTAACAGTTTGTCATTGATCTCTGTGAGAGAGATCTCTCTATCCAGGCTCCTTAATTGATTCATGATCAGACTGAATCTGTCATACATCTCAGATATGTTTTCTTCATTCTTCTTTTGAAAGTTCTCATATTGGGAGATCAATAGAGTCTTTCTATCTTTTCTTTCATCAGCACTTCCTTCTACCATCTTGGTAAGAGCCTCCCAGATTTCTTTGGCTGATTCACAGTCAACAACCTTTTGAAAGATTTCATCTGAGAGGGTTGAGACAAGAATGTTCACAGCTTTTGCATCACATGTTCCTGCCTTCTTCTCTTCAACTGTCCACTCAGCCCTTGGGACAAGTGTTTGAGTCACTTCACCACTTGAGTCTCTTCTATAAGGCTTGGGAGGACCTGTCAAAATAACATTAAATAATTCTTCATCAATAGAATTCATATAGATCCTAATTCTTGTTTTCCAAACTGCAAACTTTTCAAGATTGCACATTGGTGGTCTGGTGGAAGCATAATCTTTGATTTGTGCCACGTGAAAAATAGTTTTTAGAAATATATATATAAGAGGTAGGATCTTTTTGATCAAGGAGTTAACCTTTTTAGATCAACCTCCCTCTGATACCAATTGAAAGTGCACAGTTAACCACACTAGAATTCTCTAGAGGGGGGTGAATAGAGATTTAAATAAATTTTGTGCAAAGTTAACAAATATATATATATATATATATATATGTGTAATAATCACAGAATTAAGCTTACAACACACTAACAAGAATTAAGCAAGTAAAGAAGGAAAATAGCAAGAAGAAAATCACAGCACAAGACAAAGAAATATAGTGGTTCCCCAAACTTTGGGTAGTCCACTCTTCTACCCCCTTGGTAGGAATTCACTATCTTGCACTGAGTCTTTTGATAAGGAGACTCTTAGAACCAGCCCGAGTCTTTTGACAAGGAGACTCTTAGAACCAGTACAACTAAATTTTTTGAAGAGAGATTCTAAAAACTCTTTTACACTGTTTGAAAATGAAATGAAGATAAGAAGAAGAAGTAGAAGAAGTAATTAAAACAAGAAAGAATCTTCTTCCTAGCAAGAAGATTAGAAACACAAGAAATAGTGAATAAAATCTCTCTTCTATAGTGAGAAGGATATTGTAGGCCTTTTTCTCTTTCAATGAGAACTATCAGCGATTGCAGCAGTATGGCTTCAGAAGGAGAAGAAGAAGAAGGCTTGTTGTTGGCTTCAGCACACTATCACTTTTCTCAAATTTTCTCTCTTTTCTCTTGGGAGCTTTTCCTCTATTTCAAATGGATGGAGTAGATCACTTGTGTTTCTTTCTCTGCCGACTTCCCTCTTATTTATAGCTCTGTTTATTCAAAGAATACTATATTAGAATAATCAATTAGTAGTTAGTGAAATGGTAAGAGAGAAAAGATCCCATAATCAATATTTCTGTAGAAGGAAAGAGATTATTCTGATTTCAAATAATATCCATAATAAGCTTAATCAATTTAGCCAAGAATCATTTAGAAGGAAAGACTGATTCAAAACGGCTAGAAAAGAATAATATCATTCCATAAAATAAAGATCTACAGATAGAAGGAAAGAAATCTGGCGTGTTTTGAATTTGACATAGAAATCGACGTACGTCGATTACCATTCGACGGAAGCGTCGATTTCAGACTGGCTGGACGTCGAGAGAATAATATGGAAGGTGCGTCGATTAAGATACGTCGACTTCACTAGATGAGTCGACTAGAAGTCAGAGTTACGTCGACATTGATTGCGTCGAATTCTGTTTAGAGTTACTTCGACTCATTCTGAGAGGAACGTCGACTATACTTCGACGTTGCGTCGAATACTATTCGACGCATATTTACTTAGACTAACTTTTCATTCTTAAAATCTACTCATTTAGGGGTTAAGATAAATCACTTCCCCAACACATTTGCAGAGGGGAAGAGGAGTGCAAGTCTTCTTCTTTCTACGTCACTACTTGTTTGTGAAGAAAAAGTGAGATGGTTCCATAAGCAGCATATATTTAGGCATTAGGTCTTCTGCATATAGCTTTCTTTTTCAATGTATTAACTTTAATAGAGAGATAAAAGTTCCATTGGTCTGTATAGAAGGGTTTGGGCTATCTCCCACCTTCATTTTTTATTAATGAAATAAAAATAAAAATTCTCCTTGCAATAAGTTTCTTTTAGCAATTTGAAACTCTATTATTGTGTATGATATTGTGAATAAATAATAACTAAATTAATTTGGTCAAAAAAAGTATTATTTCAGCAACAAATAATGTTTTGGACAATAAATATGTTTAGTGACAAAAAATTTGTTGGTCACTAAATACCTTTAGTGACGGAGATTGGTTGTCACAAAAAATACGCATTTAGTGACCAAAGATATTTTGGCTACTAAATATATTTAGCGACTGATTATTTTGGTCACAACAAATATTCAGTGACGGAGAATAATTGTCATTAAAAGTATACATTTAGTGACGAAAAAAAATCTTAGTTGCTAAAAATAAATAGTGATGGAAATTATTTCGGCACTAAAAAGAAATATTTAGTGACGAAAATTATTTTGGTCACTAAATACATTCTGCGACGATCATTTTGCAACCACCTAGTGACGGACTAAATTCGGTCACTAAATGTCTTTAGTGACCAACCCGCAATATTTAGTGACCAAAATTTTCGAGTTAAAACACAAATAAAACCCCTAGTTCCCACCGCCCCTAGTTCCCCCCGCCGAAACAAACCGCATATTAACTAATTGCTCTTCAATACCGCATATTTTTTCAAGTTGGATGAGACATCATGAAGCGGTTGAGGAAGAGTGGGAAAGACATTATAAATCTCGTATTACAAATACACAATGTCCTTCCGGCGACCCTTCATTGTTGCAGTTAGATGTGTTGAATAGAGAGGTATGCACACATTTATTATTTTATAGTAAGTACAAATTTTTTTCACATTTTAATTTACAATTTTTCTTTTATTTATGTAGGTATTACCAACTAGGTGAAGACAACATTGGATTTCAACAAGGAGAATGAGAATTTAAGATTTTTTTGCACATGTTCGCTATGTCTACCATTTTGATGTGTTTTATGTTTATTTTTTATTTTAAAATTATTGTGTGCAAATAGTATATTGCTTGCGGATAGCCGTACCATTAAAAGAATGTTTGTTAATATCAGATCGTTTGTGGATAACCGACTTCTAAAAACACTGCTTGCAGTTAATCAAAAGTACGGATAGCCAAAACTGCATTGCTAATATCAGCGAACTTTTTTTCCCTGGACTTTTGATACTTGTGGAAATTTATTTATTTATTAACTTGTGGCAATACTGACATTTATTTAGTGTCTCCATCATACATTATGCAAAGGTGACCCTTACATAATTTGTTAATTTACTAACTGAAATAAGTATTTTCACCCACAATTAAAACTTATTAAAAAATGAAAGTTTAATTTGGGGCTTTATTTTAGTAGCACCAAAAGCGATATTGGCAGCCTTCTTAAAAGTTAAAACACAAATAAAACCTAATATCGCTTATTCTTCCCCTCTAATCTCGGCCTCCCTCCTTTCTCCCTCTTTCCAAACACGACACCCGTGTGAAATATAAAAAGGCAATAGGGGAAAGGTAGACGGTACTACCACTATTTCATTCCATAAGCCAAAGGTTTACAAGCATTTGTTACAACACAACTCCCCGCACTGAAATAAAACACACTCCACCTTTATATAGAGGAGGAGAGGGGGTTCATAAGGAATAAAATAAAAGATACAATTAAAAGCAAAAACGGCTGCTTCAGAGATAAAAATAGGGAAGTGGAATCCATCATCAATCTTATCGCTTCAGGAGCAATAACACTTCCCTAGAACTTTGCCTTACGACCTCTTTGTCTTCTTCTAGGCATTTTCCTCCATTCTGCTGATCTGGAACTTCTTCTAGTGGACTGCGGGATCTTGCTGACATTCTTCTCCATTCTGCTGATCTGGATAATAAACTAGAGGACTGCTGGGATTATCCTTCTCATACCCCCTCATAATCATATCAGGTGAAATCCCTATTTCTCTCTTAAAACTTCAAATCTCTTGATCGTGAGGGGTTTGATAAATAGATAGGCTAATTGTTTGCTTGGTTCACAGTAGGTAACTCTGATGACATCTTTACTAACCAAATCTCTGGTGAAATGAAGTTTCATCTCAAGATGTTTAGATTTTTTATGAAAAACTAGATTATAGGCTAAAGCAATAGCTGATGTATTATCCATCCTGATCAGGGTAGCCTCTTCTTTCCCTTCTGAAATTTCTTCTAAAAACTGTCGTAACCAAATAGCCTCTCTAGCATCTTCACTTAGAGCAGTGTACTCTGCTTCATTGGAAGAAAGAGCCACAGTTTTTTGTTTTCTCGAGCTCCAGGTAATAGGTTTTGTGCCCATGAAAAATATGAACCCAAAGGTGCTTTTCCTCTCATCTTCACATCCTCCCCAGTCACTATCTGAGTATCCAATATGTTCATTCGATACTCAGATATCGCAAGATTTGGAGACATATCGCAAGATTTTGTAAACAACTGCAAGGTGTTTGATGCTTGGCTCACTCATGTATCTTGACACCATACTTACGACATGCTCAATATCAGGTCGGGCATTGGTCAAATATATGAGTGAACCAACAATGCTGCGATAATTTTCAGGATTTGTTTTTTCTGCTTCATATTCTTTTTTAAGTTTGTCACCTGAAGTCATAGGAGCATTTGATGGTTTGCACTCATGCATAGAGGCACGCATTAGAATATCCTCAGCATATTTACATTGAGAGATAAAAGTGGCATCATCTTGGTGTGATATTTGCATTCCAAGGAAATATTTATTGATGCCTAAGTCTGTCATTTCTAAAACTTCATTCATATATTTCCTGAAGTGGTTTAGTGCACCTTGATTGCTGCCAGTTATCACGATACCATCAACATATAAGCATAATATGAGATGATTGTTGGTATCTTCTTTCTTAACATACATAGCTGGTTCTGATATAGTTTTAAGGAACCCAATTTTAGTAAGATGAGAATCTATTTTTGATTCCAAGTCCTTGGGGCTTATTTAAGGCCATAGAGAGCCTTTTTTAATTTATAAACTTTCTCCTTCTCATTCTCTATCTCATATCCCTCTGGTTGTTTTACATATATGTATTCCTCTGTCACCATTCAAAAATGACGATTTAACATCCATTTGATAAATGGGATACTTGTGTTGAACGACAATAACAAATAGAAGATGAATGGATTCAAATCTAGCAATCGGAGCAAACGTATCAAAATAGACAATACCAATATTTTGAGAATATCCTTTGGCAACTAAGCGAGCCTTGTATTTCTGAATTTCTCCTTTTTCAGTATATTTGATTTTATACAGCCATTTTAATCCTATTGTTGTCTTTTTAGAAGGGAGAGAAGTGAGTTCCCATGTATTATTTTTCTGAATCATATGTTGTTCCTCCTCCATGGCTTCTTTTCATTTCATATCATTAATGGCTTCTTTAAAATAGGCAGGTTCACGAGTATAGAGAGCAAATTGACAGTGTACAACCCCGATATTCGCCAGACGAGGAGGCGCAGTTTGAGAGATCAATACTATGAAGAAAGTAATAAGGCAGACCAAAGTCCTCACAGGAGGGCCAGGAGAGAAAGGTGCTGACCAACGGCTCGCGGTCAGGCGAGCGAGATTAATATTAGGTTCGGAAAAGGGTGTTCGGCGAACCCTTCTACGCTCGACGAACTCTCCTATGTTCGTCGAGCTCACCTGTCGAAGGGCGGTCTCGCAGAAAAGGGGGGAGGGGGGTCTCGCAGAAAGGCTCGCGAGACTTGGCCTTCGCGTTCGACGAACTCAATTCTATGTTCGACGAATTGCCTCCTGCGTTCGACGAACAGTTTAACATTCTGCATTCGTCGAGCTCGTCTGCGTTCAACGAAATGTGTTCTGTGCACGACGAAGTTAAGAGGTGGTCTCGCAGGAAGGCTCGCGAGACCAGACCTCAGCAGATACCGCCAAAGGGGGGCCAGCGAGGTCCTCGCAGGGCGATCGCCTAGGAGAGGCATCGCGAGCAAGACTCGCGAGAAGGCCCGCGAGAGCTTCGGTAGTAATGTTCTCGCTGTTTCTTGCCCATAGGTTAAGGGGGCCAAATTAACCTTTTACCCTTGGTGGTCTGCCTTTAGCCTCTCCAAACAGCAGAGTTTGGCTGTTAGCAGACCCACTTGGGGTGCGGATAGTAAAATCAAAAGGCGGAATCCTGCTATTTGCAGGCCAGATCAGAAAACCTATAAATAAGACCTAAATGGAACCTTTGGAGAGGACTTCACTTCAGCTTCTCTCTCCTCAGGCTCTCCTTGGCTAGCATTTCCAGAGCTCTCCAAGGTGCCTGAGTCTCAGCTTTGGCTTGGGAGGGGAAGTGCTCAAGGATCTTCCGGGTTAGTGGAGGGACCTCCTCGCTGTGACTATGGTCTTAGTCATTTTCCTAGTCTTCAGTCTACCTTCTCCGAGGGATCAGTAAGGGCTAGCTGCCCCTCATTTTGGTGAGGGCCCCGAGCTTCACAAGAGGCCGAGAAATCAGTTTCAAAATTTTGGTGCGGTGAGCGTGGAGCATGGCTGGTCCAAGAAAATTCCAAGGAGGACATGGTAGGAGACGAAGATCAAGGCGAGGAGTTTAGCGGGTCACCCCTGGTGGTGATATCGAGGGTGTTCGCGGATTTCTGGAGGGAGGTGCTCGACACTTTCGGACTCACGGTCGCGGCGCTACGAAGTGAGTTCGCGACCCCAGCACCTCAGGCAACCCCTCCCCCAGCGGCGGTAGGCGATAATGCCCCAGGGGGAAGGGGTGGAAAGGAAGTCGTCGGAGGGTCAGTGCATGACCTGGAGGGGAGAATGTTGTTCGCCAGCCCGGCAAGCTCTGTGCCGGCGAGCGCGGTGCAGGCGAGCATGTGCCCAGAGGATGCGGCGACTGTGGGGGTGGTTCAGGCGAACGCCGCCCTCACGAGCGCGGTCCTCACGAGCCCAAGTCTGGCGAGGGAGCTTGGGGGGCGTGTGGAGCAAGAAAGGGTGGCAGGAGGAGAAAGCCCCTTCTGCGAGTTGATACTTTCTGCGCCCATCCCGGTAGGGTTCGGGAGTGGGATACGGTGAACTACAACGACAGGGATGACCCCGTCCAACACCTACAATCTTTTGAGGACTCGGTATCTATCAGTCCGATGCCAGATGCTTTCAAGTGTCGACTCTTCGCCGTCATCCTTAAAGAAAAGGCCAGGGACTGGTTCCATCAACTCCCTGCAGG
This sequence comes from Dactylorhiza incarnata, assembly GCA_033032865.1. Taxonomy (NCBI): domain Eukaryota; kingdom Viridiplantae; phylum Streptophyta; class Magnoliopsida; order Asparagales; family Orchidaceae; genus Dactylorhiza; species Dactylorhiza incarnata. The sequence continues at coordinate 2,597,448 of JAWHQI010000224.1, forward strand.
ATCGATCTACGCCTTTGAAGATTTGCGCCGAAGTTTCTTGTTGCGATTCTCAACATCAAAGAAGAGGAAGAAGGACGCCGAGTCTCTCTTCAAAGTGAAGCAGGAGACGAAGGAGTCGTTGGCTCGCTACGCGGACTGGTTCTAGGAGGAGGTGCTGCTCACTCAGGAGATGCCTGGGTTTGCACTCCAGCTCGCCTTCACGGTCGGGCTAAGGGAAAGTTTCTTCAAGATGTCTTTGAAGAGGAAAGCCCCCATCTCCTACGAGGAGCTGATGGAGAAGGTGGCAGAGGAAGTCGGGAGTGAGGAGGACAACTTGGAACTCACCAAGAGGCTAGCAAAGCTCTGTGAGCCAGAGGTCAGGCAGCAAGAGGTGAGGAGAAGGGAAGAGCCCAGGGCCCCGGAGGGGGAGTGGAGGCAGCATGGCAGAGGAATGCAAGGCAGAGAAGGGGTTACACCCCGGGGAGGGGTAACTTCTATGGGGGTCAAGGAAGACCCCATCAGTTGGGATGGAGGCAGGGTCCGAGGCCGATGCCTCCTCCACCCTAGCAAGCCATGACAATCAGGCGGGGAAGGGGAGGAAGAGGAAGGAGAGAAGAGGCGAGAGAAGAAGCAGGAGCGGGAAGGAGAAGAAGGAATAGGATGGCGGAGGCCGAGGCGGGGGAGGTGATGCTGTCGTACTGTGACTTCCATGATGAGGAAGGTCACACGACGGCCACCTGCCCAGAGTTCCTGGAGACAAAAAGGGCCCGAGTGCCCGCGCCGCGGCAGTAGAAACCGGTGAGAATCGAGGAGGTTGAGCCTGGGGAGGAAGAGGAGGAGAGGTGCGAAGACCGGGCCAATTCGGGGACCCGAGGGGGGATCGGGGTGATCCATGGGAGGGGGGGGGGGGGGGGGGGTAGGGATTGAGGCAACCCGAAAGGCGAGCCTCCATAATATCTATCGTCGTAGTGTGGCTTCGACATCCCTATCCCCACCCCCGAGAGAGAAGATTTCCTTCACCCAGAAGGACATGCCAAGTAATGAGGACCCGTTCTGTGATGCGTTGGTCATTCAGACGGCGATCAAGAACTTCACCGTTTCCCGAATCCTGGTGGATAACAGAAGTTCGGTCAACGTTATTTTCAAGAAGGCGTTCGATGGAATGGAGGTGGAGGTGCGAAGGGTGTTGGCCTCGGACGGTCCGTTGTTTGGATTCTCCGGGGAGAGGAAGGAAGTAGAGGGAGGAGTAGGACTCCATGTGGTTTTGGGAGGGCAGTCCAGGAACTGCCGCTTTGACATAGTGGATGCCCCCAGCAGCTATAGCGCCATCTTCGGACGGCCGCTCATCAGCGCTTTCTGCTATGTCCCCTCCACATTCCACTAGTGCCTTAAGTTCAATGACGGAGGAGTCCAAGTCCGAATCAGAGGAGATCTGAAGGTCGTGAGGCAATGCTACGTGACAGCGGTCAACACCATCTCCTGGATGGTCGAGGCAGAGAAATGGGACCAGGAGATGGGTGAGCCGGCAGGACGTGGAGGAGGAGACCAAAAGGAGGAGATGGAGCAGAGGTCGGAGGAGCCGATGGAAGAGGAAGAGGTAGAGGGTCGAGCCCAGGAGGAAGGGGCGGAAGAGGTGATGGGGGTCCAGGAAGAAGGACAGGAGCAAGGAGGAGGCTGGCGAGAACAATCTCGGCTGGAGGCCGTGGAGGAGGTCGTGGAGCTCGAAGTCACCACCCGAGCCAGAGTGGTGGAGAAAGTCAGGATCAGCGGGGAGCTCAGCCTGGAGGAGCAGAAGCAGATTCTCATCTGCGTTCAGGAGAACGTGGATGTCTTCGTTTGGAGCGTCATGGAGATGCCAGGGATCGACACAGATGTGGCTTGCCACCGCCTCAATCTCAACCCCGGCACCCACCCCATCCGTCAAAAGAGGAGGGCCATAGCAGACAAGCTGGAGGGACCCATCCGAGAAGTGGTGGGAAAGCTCCTACAGGCGGGGTTTGTATCAGAGATCCAGTATCCAGGCTGGGTCTCTAACGTGGTCATGGTGAAGAAGGGGGGAGGTAAGTGGAGGATGTGTATTGACTTTTCTTTGCTTAATAAATCGTGCCCCAAGGACTGCTACCCCTTTCCTAGAATCGACACGCTGGTTGACTCAGCCGTCGGTTTCCCTGTAATGTCTTTTTTATATGCTTTTTCAGGTTATCATCAGATTCACATGCACCCCCCCCCCCCCCCCCTTACATCAAAGATGTCTCCTTCATCACGGGGGATGGGTGCTATTGTTATAAGATGATGCACTTCGGGCTCAAGAATGCATGTGCCACGTACCAAAGAATGATGGACAGGGTCTTCCGAGAACAGAAGGGGAGAAACTTGGAGGTCTACGTCGATGAATCTCATGGTAAAAGGTCGGGACCTTGAATCCCACCTCTGATAACTCGAAGAGACCTTTAAGATCTTGCGAAAGTATAAGATGAAGCTCAACCCTCTAAAATGTGTCTTTGGGGCAAGCTGAGAAAAATTCCTGGGTCACCTGCTTACCCCGGCGGGGGTGGATCCTAACCCGGATAAGGTCAACGCGATAATGGAGCTGGGATCACCAAGAAATTCGAAGGAGGTTCAGAGCCTCACCGGAAAGCTGGCCAGACTCAGCAGGTTCCTCTCCAAGGCGGGAGACAAGTGTGCACCCTTTTTCAAGGTGTTAAGGGGAAACAAAAATTCGAATGGACCCCGGAGTGCGAGGGAGCCTTTCAGGCTTTGAAAGAGCAACTCACCCAAACTCCCCTACTCCAAGGGCCGAGACCGGGAGAGGACCTATCCGTATACCTGGGGGTAGGATCGGAGGCAGTAAGTTCAGTATTGGTCCGGGAGGAGGGGAGAAGGCAATTCCCCATCTACCACGTCAGCCGAGTGCTGAGGAAGGCGGAGCTCCGGTACCCGATTCTGGAAAAGTTGGCCTTTGCGTTGGTAGTGGCGGCCCGGAGGCTCCGACCCTACTTTCATGCACATTCAATCAAGGTAGTGACTGATCACCTGCTTCGCAAAGTCATGGAAGGGGTGGAGCACTCGGGAAGGTTAGCGAAGTGGTCCGTGGAGTTGAGTGAGTTCGATGTTATGTTCGTGCCTAGGACATCGATCAAGGCCCAAGCGGTGGCAGACATTATGGCTGACTACGCGACCGAAGTGGGTGAGCATGAATCGCCCCCCCCCCCCCCCCCCCCCCGATGGCCTGGAAGATGTTGGTGGATGGCGCATCAGGAAAGCACTCTGTTGGAACATAGTTCAACCCTATTACTGATTTGGGCTAGGATGTCTATTTCTAGGTATAGGATTTGTTTTGACCCATCATGTATAGTATAAGGGTCATAGGCTAAGTCTAGAAGAGATTTGAAGATTAGCTAAGTCAAGGTGTTCGACGAACGTCGAACACGTTCGACGAATTCAAGAATCCGTTCGACGAACTTCAAAGTTCTGTTCGACGAAAGTTTCTTCTTGTTCGACGAACTTCCCAGTTTAAGTTCGACGAACTTTCCCTCAGGTCGACGAACTTCTTCGGAGTTTCTATATTCAGTGACATCTTCTATTCAGAGTATTATTTTGGAGTTATCCTCAGGATTTCTTATGAAGGCTGACAGCTGTTCTTATTATAATATCAGTCAATTATTGCAGTATTTTCTATCAAAGATTTTATGGCCATTGCTGCATTAATTAAGGGCTACGTGCAGATTATTTTATAAGGCAGATTGCAAGTTTCAAGGAATTTAATATATTGGTATTCCTTTTTCTGTCAGAGGCAAATCTTTCCTTTTTGTCTCATTCCTTTCCATCCCTGTTTGAAATTTGAAAGAGGATCAACTCTCTCCCGTCCAGAGATTATCATTGCTATTATTCTAGAGAGTGATACAGATACAGAGAATAATCTTTTGCTGCTCAGTCTTCATTCCTCTCAAGAACTCTCTCTGATTTTCTCTGAAGTCTTCATCTTCTCCAGACACCTACTCTTAATCTCTAGGAATCATCTGCATCAATTCCTTCTAGAGAACTTTTGCTGGAGATACTCTGAAGATCAAGAAGACCTACACCCTGAGCAGATTTTCTCTCCTATTTTTCTTACTCTTATTCACAGGGGGAGATTTGACAATCATTCAACAATCCACTAGTCTTCTCCGTTGTTAGAGAAAAGAGAAGACACCATCATCTTTATTTTACTTTTATTTTATAACTGTGTACAGGGTTGTAACTCCCTTCAAAAGTTGATTTTTGGTTTTGAGCACCTGATCAAAAGCTCTGTGGTGGTTTTGAGCACCTGATCAAAAGCTCTGTGATGAAGGCTCACCTGATCAAAAAGCCTTAGTGGATTTCCTACCAGGGTGGTAGAAGAGTGGATGTACCCAGGTTAATTGGGGAACCACTATAGATCCTTGTGTCTTCTATGTTTGCCTTTATTATTTGTGATGTGCTGTGTGTGCTGTGTTTTAGTTTATGTTTATATCTGTGCTGCACTCACTTACACATATACTTAAATAACTCAAATTGTTTTCTACAGATTTCTTTAAGCTAAGTAAAATTATTTTAAAATACTCTATTCACCCCCCCCCCCCCCCCCCCCCCCCCCCTCTAGAGTAATCTTGATCTATCCCCACTTTCAATTGGTATCAAAGCTTGGGTTGGTTGTTACAGGCTAACACCTGGACCAACAGATCTGATAGATCTAGACTACTTTAAAGGTTTTTTTGTTTATTAGAGCCATGACACAGAACAAAGAATATTTAAGCACAAGACCTCCTATGTGCAATCTGAACAAGTTTGCACTATGGCAAGCAAGGATCAAACTTTACATGAATTCTATTGATGAGGAAATTTTTAATTCTATTTTGAAAGGACCTCCAACTGCATCAACCTCAACAACAACAGACACAACTGTTGTCCCTCCTCCAGAATGGACAGAAACACAAAAGAAACAGAAAACTGCTGATGCAAAGGCCATGAATATCTTGGCACAAACCATGTCTGATGACATATTTCAGAAGGTGGTTGACTGCACCTCTGCCAAAGAAATTTTGGACTCCCTCACAAGAATGGTGGCAGGATCAGCATATGAGAGAAAGGACAGAATATCACATTTGATCTCCCAGTATGAGGATTTCAACAAGGGAGAATCAGAGACTGTTGCAGAGATGTACAACAGACTCAGCCTCATCATCAATGAGCTGAGAACCCTGGAGAAAGTGATCACAGTCACTGAAATTAATGACAAGATCCTGATGTGCTTCCCCAGCACATGGGACACAAGAATCTGGCCAATTAAAGATGCCAGAGGACTAAGTGAGATTACAACTGAGAATCTCCTTGGGAAGCTCAAATCTTATGAGCAGCTGATAATGAGCAGAGAAGCAGAAGCCTCTCCATCTTCATCCTCAAAGAAAGAGAAGAGTATTGCCTTTCAGGCAATATAGGAAGAAGACAAGATTGGTGATCAGGAGATGCTGAGTCTCTTAGCAAAGAGATTTTACTAGATGGCAAGGAAGGACTTTAGAAGAAAGTCCAACAGGCACAATGAAAAGCCAAGGTATGATAAAACTCCATCTAAAGAAATAATATGCTTTGGTTGCAGGAAGCCTGGACACATCCTCACTGAGTGTCCAGAAGCTCACAAGAAAAGTAGGAGAAAAGAGCAGGAACACTCCAGCAAACACTCATCAAAAGGCCACAAGAAAAGAGAAAAAGGCTTTGTTGCTGAAACCTGGAGTGACACTGAATCTGAGTCATCCTCCAGTTCTAGTGATGAGGAGAAGGAAGCAGAAGACAATGAATTCTGCATGATGGCAATCAATGCCTCCTCATCAAATGACAACTCAGATGATGAATCTGAAGCTAATGGGGATGAGGTAATTTCCAGTTTTGATTTTCATTCAGAACAGTTTAAAGATGACTTTAAACAGTTGTGTAAAGATATGATTAGATCAGAGAAAGAAATTATTTCTCTGAGAGATAAGTTAGCTAAGATGGATGGAATATCCACTGAAAACACTAAGCTCAAAAATGAGCTAAGGATTTTCAAGGAACAAGTGAGTTCTCTAGAAACACAGCTAACTGAGGCCAAGCAGCTAGAGAATTCTCTAAATGGGAGAAGTCTCAAGCTGATGGATATCACAAGCACAGTGAATGCCAGGCTGAATGGCAAACTGGGCTTGGGGGCATCATCTAATCAACCTCTTCTTTTGAAGAAGAATATGTTATCTACCCCAGTAAAATTTGTATCTGCAAAAGGGAAAGAAGCAATACAAGACACAGGAAAAATTCCTGAAACAAATATTGCTCAAGCAAGTTCGTCGAACGGCGATCGACGAAACCAACAGGTTTTGTCGAACACAGATCAACGAAAACCAAGGCCTGAATCTAAGCAGAAAACCTGCTGCTGCTGCTGTCCAGAATGTTGACGATGATTTAGAGAAAAGAAGGATTGAAGCATACAAGGAAATTGATGAAATGTATGAGAATGTGCCTTCATCTTCAAATTCTGATGATGATGATGACAGTGATGATAGTGATGCCAAAGTCAAATCCAAGAAAATAAAAGCTCCATGTAAGAAGCTGCCAGCCCCTTCCAAAAAGCCTGATAAAAATGGCATTCCCTATTATGTGCAGAAAAATCTCAAGCCTCATGAAATAACTCAACCTTGGATGCAATTCTACAAGAATGAGTTGAAGAGAAGGATGTTTGAAAGAAGATACCAGAAGGATCACCCTGCTGTGTTCAAGAAACCCCCTCCTCCTCCACCTCCTCCAGGTGCAGGTTCTGCAGGAGGACTTTCTTCCACATCCAGGACATCTCAGTCTGCTGGCTCCAAGCCATCTGGTCAATCCTCATCATACAGGGAAGGAAGATCTTCAGGCTGTCAGGTTTATGGAAGAAGGCATAGCCAATTATCTGAACAAGAAATCATAGATAAGGAAGTTGAAGATAAAGCTGAAGCAGATAGATTGTACAATATGGCAATGTTTATAGAGCATGTTGCTCTATCTCAGATGAAAGATGCCAGAGAAAAAGGTATGGATACCTCTCATATTTCTACCATGTCTCCCTATAGAGAACATGAATTTCAACAGTACCAGGTGAAGAATATGTTCAACACTTCTGCCTACATGAGTCTCCACCCAGAGGCTGTTCTGCTAACTGTTTCCAAGAAGGTAACACTGGGTGATGAAGACTGCAAGCTAAGCAGAAGGCAATCTGAAGATACTAGCAGGAAAATAATCTTCAAGAAGCCATCTTCAGAGGACAGGAATCCTTAAAATTCTCTCTCTGGTTAATTGACTCTTAATTATTCTGTGATGATATCTGCTTGTGACAATTGATTTATATCTGCTGAATTTCCTTTCTGTCAGATATTTTTCCTATAATTCTGTTATGCATATTTGTTTAGTTGATAAATGTTGTACATAGGATCCTAACCCAAATATAGGGAGATTGTTGGAACATAGTTCAACCCTATTATTGATTTGGGCTAGGATGTCTATTTCTAGGTATAGGATTTGTTTTGACCCATCATGTATAGTATAAGGGTCATAGGCTAAGTTTAGAAGAGATTTGAAGATTAGATAAGTCAAGGTGTTCGACGAACGTCGAACACGTTCGACGAATTCAAGAATTCGTTCGACGAACTTGGTTCGACGAACTTCAAAGTTCTGTTCGACGAAAGTTTCTTCTTGTTCGATGAACTTCCCAGTTTAAGTTCGACGAACTTTCCCTCAGGTCGACGAACTTCTTCATAGTTTCTATATTCAGTGACCTCTTCTATTCAGAGTATTATTTTGGAGTTATCCTCAGGATTTCTTATGAAGGCTGACAGCTGTTCTTATTATAATATCAGTCAGTTATTGCAGTATTTTCTATCAAAGATTTTATGGCCATTGCTGCATTAATTAAGGGTTGCGTGAAGATTATTTTATAAGGCAGATTGCAAGCTTCAAGGAATTTAATATATCGGTATTCCTTTTTCTGTCAGAGGCAAATCTTTCCTTTTTGTCTCATTCCTTTCCATCCCTGTTTGAAATTTGAAAGAGGATCAACTCTCTCTCGTCCAGAGATTATCATTGCTATTATTCTAGAGAGAGACACAGATACAGAGAATAATCCTTTGCTGCTCAGTTTCCATTCCTCTCAAGAACTCTCTATGATTTTCTCTAAAGTCTTCTTCTTCTCCAGACACCTACTCTTAATCTCTAGGAATCATCTGCATCAATTCCTTCTAGAGAACTTTTGCTGGAGATACTCTGAAGATCAAGAAGACCTACACCCTGAGCAGATTTTCTCTCCTGTTTTTCTTACTCTTATTCACAGGGGGAGATCTGACAATCATTCAACAATCCACTAGTCTTCTCTATTGTTAGAGAAAAGAGAAGACACCATCATCTTTATTTTACTTTTATTTTATAACTGTGTACAGGGTTGTAACTCCCTTCAAAAGTTGATTTTTGGTTTTGAGCACCTGATCAAAAGCTCTGTGGTGGTTTTGAGCACCTGATAAAAAGCTCTGTGGTGAAGGCTCACCTGATCAAAAAGCCTTAGTGGATTTCCTACCAGGGTGGTAGAACAGTGGATGTACCCAGGTTGATTGGGGAACCACTATAGATCCTTATGTCTTCTATGTTTGCCTTTATTATTTGTGCTGTGCTGTGTGTGCTGTGTTTTAGTTTATGTTTATATCTGTGCTGCACTCACTTACACATATACTTAAATAACTCAAATTGTTTTCTACAGATTTCTTTAAGCTAAGTAAAATTATTTTAAAATACTCTATTCACCCCCCCCCCCCCCCCCTCTAGAGTAATCTTGATCTATCCCCACTTTCATACTCCTATGGAGGGGGAATAATCTTGGTGAGCCCCCAAGGGACAAAGATCGAACAAGCGTTGAACATCCACTTCCTGATTACCAACAACCAAGCTGAGTATGATGCGGTGATAGTGGGCCTGCGGTTAGCTCAGGAATTGGGAGTACAAGATGTGTAGGTCTCGACGGACTCCATGGTGGTAGCATGCCAAGTCAAGGGAGAGTTTAAAGCCAAGGACCCGACCCTCCAGAGGTACCTGGAGAAGGTCAAGGGGGTCATCGGGCAATTCCGCACTTTCTCCGTCAAACAAATGCCAAGAGAGGATAGCACCCCCGCCGACCTCCTAGCCAGGTTCGGTCCCCGAGCAGGAGGGACGGTTTAGGAGCTCTTCAAACACACCATTGAGGAAGGAGAGATGATGGAGGTGGATCAGCGGGCCTCATGGATGGATCCCTTCATCACCTTCCTATCATCAGGGAAGTTCCCTGAAGAAGACATAGACAGACGACGCTTCAGGTATAAGTCGGCTTATTATTCTTTGCATGCAGGAGGACTGTATCGAAAGACACTCTCGGGACTTCTGGCCCGTTGTGTTTCTGAGGAGGAGGTTCCGAGAGTCCTAGAAGAAATCCACTCCGAGGAGTGTGGAAGTCACTCTGGGAGCCGAACTCTGGAGGGGAGGGTGTTGAGATAAGGCTACTTCTGGCCTACTCTCAGCAAAGATGCGGCGGAGTTCGCAAGAAAATGTTCTAAGTGTCAGCTCTATGCGCCGCTCCAACTCCTCCCAACCCAGAGGCTCCAGACCATCACAGCCCCCTGGCCTTTTCCTATATGGGGAATGGACCTGGTAGGCCCTTTCCCACAATCCAGTGGCCAGAGGAAGTTCTTGTTGGTCATGATCGATTACTTCTCCAAATGGGTGGAAGTGAAGGCCCTAGCCAAGGTAACATCTCAAGTGGTAAAGAATTTTGTGTGGGGAGAGATAATTTGCAGACATGGGCTCCCTCTGGCTATAGTGACATACAATGGGCCGCAATTTGCTAGCGAGGAGTTTGTTGGCTTCTGCAACCGATTCGGCATCGACCTCAGGTTTGCATCGGTTCACCATCCGAGAAGCAACGACCAGGTGGAGGCGGCAAACAAGATAATCGTCAACCTATTAAAGAAGAAAGTAGAGAACCTCCGGGGGAACTGGGTGGAGCATCTACCATCCGTTCTCTGGGCCCTGAGGACTACTCCAAACACTGCCACCGGGGAGACCCCGTTCAAATTTTCTCATGGATCCGAAACAGTCCTTCCCATAGAGTTCAAAGTAAAGACCCCCAGGGTGATCACCGCAGGTGAGGGAGATGAAGAATGGCTAGCGGCTAATGAGGCGGAGCAGAGGATGTCCTTGGATCTGGTAGAAGATCTTTGGGACCTGGCCACCATCAGGCAGGAGGAAATCAAGCGACGAAAGGCCCGATATTTTGATAAGCACATCCGAGTAAAGCACTTTCAGAAAGGAGATCTGGTCCTGAAGAAGGTCGACGCGGCCAGAAGAGGGGCCGCGGTGGGTAAGCTTAACCCCAACTGGGAGGGTCCATACATTGTAAGTGAAGTGCTCAAGTCGGGGGGGGGGGGGGTATCACCTCCGGTATGTGGAAGGGGTACCTCTCGGCTGAGCCAGGAGTGGAGATGATCTGAAGCGATTTTACCCTTGAAAGTTTTTTACTATACTGTTTGTTGAATATCATACCTTTTTGTATGATGGTTATAACTGCTATGCGAAGATAATGAAGGTGACAAGTATTGGTGCTGGAATGCCCCAGATCGATTCCGCTCCCGGGCTCTCATTAGACGGGGGGGGTACAGGTTGATCTCTGTAGAGGCTGGCAAGGTGACAAGTATTGGTGCTGGAATGCCCCAGATCGATTCCGCTCCTGGGCTCTCATTAGAAGGGGGGTACAGGTTGATCTCTGGAGAGGCTGGCAAGGTGACAAGTATTGGTGCTGGAATGCCTCAAACCGATTCCGCTCCCGGGCTCTCATTAGACGAGGGGTACAGGTTGATCTCTGGAGAGGCTGGCAAGGTGACAAGTATTGGTGCTGGAATGCCCTAGATCGATTCCGCTCCCGGGCTCTCATTAGACGGGGGGTACAGGTTGATCTCTGGAGAGGCTGGCAAGGTGACAAGTATTGGTGCTGGAATGCCCCAGATCGATTCCGCTACCGGTATCTCATCAGACGGGGGTACAGATTGATCTCTGGAGAGGCTGGCAAGGTGACAAATTTTGGTGCTGGAATGCCCCAGATCGATTCCGCTCCCGGGCTCTCATTAGACGGGGGGTACCGGTTGATCTCTGGAGAGGCTGGCAAGGTGACAAGTATTGGTGCTGGAATTCCCCAGATCAATTCCGCTCCCGGGCTCTCATTAGACGGGTATACAGGTTGATCTCTGGAGAGGCTGGCAAGGCGACAAGTATTGGTGCTGGAATGCCCCAGATCGATTCCGCTCCCGGGCTCTCACTATACGGGGGGTACAGGTTGATCTTTGGAGAGGCTGGCAAGGTGATAAGTATTGGTGCTGGAATGCCCCATATCGATTCCGCTCCCGAGCTATCGCTAGACGGGGGGTACAGGTTGATCTCTGGAGAGGCTGGCAAGGTGACCAGTATTGGTGCTAGAATGCCCCAGATCGATTCCGCTCCCGGTCTCTCACTTGACGGGGGGTACAGGTTGATCTCTGGAAGAGGCTAGCACGGAGATGAGTTTTTCATGAGGGCGGGTTGGTAAGTCTCAGGTTGGCAAGACTTCGGCGCTGGCCAGGGCCTTCTCGCTCGGCGGGAAGAAAGACTTCGCATGACAGTATGGGGGTGGCGAGAACTATCCATAAGCATTCCCGTGTACCTAGCAGCCTGTGGGGGAGTCGCCGGCCCAAAGTGAGAGGTGAACTCTCGCCAGAAAGGAACGCACATTGTGAGACCTAAAGGGAAGTGCGCGCCTGAAAAGTTATAATCCTGAGGCAAATAGCGAAAGGTCACGGCAGCCCAAAAAGCCCTGTATTATTTATCCAATTGCGTAACGTGCGAAAACTAACATGGCGAGAACGGCCTTCGCGAAGATGAATATCGTGTTAAGCGAGAACTTGATATCAACATGAGAAAAACGATAAAGTTGTAAGAACGAACACAGTACAAGGTCAAAAAACATGCATGTATGCATTTCGCGATTTGATCTACATGAAGCGGCGGTCTCGCCGGCTAAAATGAAGAAAATAACAAAAAGTAAAAATCATAAGTATCAGAGATCACTCGCGGACCCCTCCTCGTCATCACTACTCTTCACTAGCGGGAGAGGAATGAAGAGCTCTGGGACGATGTCTTCCAGAGTAATGTCGGCCGCGTCGGCGGATAGGAGGCCGACCGCCTTCATCGTCTGGAAGATATACCGAGCAGACTCGGTGGACTCCTCATGGATTTCCTTGTCTCGCGCTCGCCGCTCTTCCTTCAGGAGGCGGGGGGAAGGGGGAACGACGGCACGGGACAGCTCGCGATTAAGAGCTTTCAACCCGGCCACCTCGCCCTTTAGGCCTTGAAAGCGAGCGTCAGTTCTTTTGGCAGCTGCGGAATCCTACAAGTAAAAGACAAGTTCAGAAAGCGAAAGGGTTGAAAGAGAGAAGTGGCGAGGTCTAGGTAACTCACCACACTGCTCGCCGTGGCGAGCAGCTTCTCCTTTAGCTGCGCATTCTAGGCGAGGAGCACCTGATAAGCCCTCGCGAGCTCCACATTCTGTTGCTCTAGTTGCAGGCATCGCCTTCCTGTCATATGGGCGAGCACACCGGAGCGTAGCTGGGACCTCACGATCTCATAGGAGAGGGTCATTGAGGTCTTATCCTTATAGGACCCGACATCCTCGCGCCCATAGAGGGCGAAGGAGAAGTCGTATGCATGGCTGCTGACGGTCGACTTCTCCACCCAGGAAGGAAGGATGGTGGAGACTTCAGCTTTGTTAACCTCCGGCTTCCAATACACTAGGAGTTCGCTGGTCTCATCCCTGTGTCTCTGACCGAGTCCAAAGTTCCAGTGGTTGACTGGAATAAGCGGGTAGGCGGTCCTCGCAACCTCCTCGCTCTCCCCATCGACCTCCCTCCCTTCGGATGGGATGGTGAGATCGATATCGCCAGGGTTGGCGTCGGAATACTCCTTTCCCTTAGAGGAGACGAGCGAACCCTGGCTCTTCTTACTTCTTTTCTTGGGGGGAGATTTTGGGGATGGGCCCCGGCTACTGGAGGCCTTTGTCCTCTTGCGAGAAGACGGCGCAGCCGGGGTGATGGAGTCACGACAAGCCTTCGCTCCCATGGTCGCGAGAGCAAAGTTGGGGGCAGACATCCGTTTGCTCGCATAGGGAGGGTTGAGGGGTAGATCTCGCTCGCCTGAAAAAGGGGGGGTCGACAGTTAATGCAGAAAATGATGGAATAGTGGAAATTAGCAAACGAGAGCATTACCTTCCCCAGCGAGCACTGGGAGCAGCGAGTCGTGGTTGCGGTGAAGATGGACAACCTCGAAATTCTTCTTGCAGAAGAACTGATATAGGGCAGCGTCGTGACCGCCGAGAGCAGGGGGAGGTAAGTGGTCTCGCTGTACTGGACAGGCGAGAAAGGGATGTTGCCAAAGTTCCCTTTGATGATGAGAAACTTCTGAGCCCAGTAATGGGCCTTGTTGATGTTCTCATCGACCTTGGGACCCGAGCCCACAAAGTAGGCGGTCCCATCTTTATACGCGTGGAAAGAGAACAGCTTCTGAAAAACCGGAAGGCTGAACTCGATGCGCTCCTCGACCATATAGCAAGCGAATGCTACGATCACCGCCATAGCGTTCGGGGTGAGCTGTCCCGGGACGACGCCAAAGTGTTTGAACACCTGGCAAGTAAAATAGAGCGAGATTAGTAGGTCGCGAGCGAGATTTAATCCGGCAAGATGTAGAAGCTGGCGTGAAAGATGGGTACCTGATGTATTTCTGGCCATAGGGGAAGGTGCAAGCCAACCGTGAAGTGAGCGATGGGGATGGCCAACTCTTCGGCGAAAGGGGTATTGATCGCCTCATCCTTGCTAGGGTGGTGCGCCACAAAGGCAGGGGGGACGTATTCGGCGAGCGAGGTGAAATATTCCTGCTCGGTCATATTACACTTCGCATACTCATGCTCGGCGAAAGCTTTAGCGCACTTCCGCCGACCGTCCGACTCCACAACGTCACCCACCATTCTGAGGACCTGCGAGAAAGAGGATAGCGCAAGAAAGAGGGAGAAAAGCGAGAGCTCCGGAGTAGTGGGAGAAGAGGGTTGACGGTAAATGCGGTGGTTGACACAGTTATGACAGCCTATTTATAGCAAAAGTAAAAGGGCGGGAAGAAGCCCAAGCGCTGCTGACTGCGGTTAGCCAAAACATCACATCGGAATCGTGGGCGAGAACTCCCTGCGAGGTTAGCATAAGCAAATTCTTTGTAAGGGCAGCATGAGCAAACAGAATAGCGAAGAGAACCCATCACGAGACAGTTTTAGCGAGAGCAGAAGGGCTCGTCGCGAGAATATCATAACAAAGAAAGTGCGGATATACAAATCATGAGCGAAAACTAATAAATGACTATCAATAATTACTGCTGAACGAGAACTCACAAATATAAGTTGCAAGTAATTAGGAGATTGTTCAAAGTAGCGGCGAGCATTAACAGAAAATAAAAGTTCGCAGAAACGTAGGAGTTAGCGGGGATCATGGGGCAACCATTTCCATCTGCCGCCACCCAACGACCCGGACCTCGGCGGTAGCCTGGAATTATAGTAATCCTGGGCCGCATGGCCCTCTCAATCCATCAGGAAGGCATAATCCCTCATCCTCGCGATGTGCACCTCCGGCGACGTGGCCATCTCGTCTTGGGCGCGAGGCGTCGCTGCTCGGAGTCTCGCGCACTTCTCCATCATAACAGCTTGCCTATCCTCAGCGACCTCTCTATCTCGTCTCGCTTGAAGATTAAGGTCCAACAGCATCCTACCATGTTTCTGAAGCAACTTTGCGGTTCGCCGCTTCATCGTCTCGGGATCTCGCGGATCCCCCAAGAAGTCTTCCACTTGGTCGGGGAGCGGGGACACCTCATCATCCCCAAACTCGGAATCGGTGGGCGGATTCTTGGAATTCTCTACAAAATATTATGGAAAGGTTAGATAACCCATTTAAGTTCGCGCAATGCATGGGGGCACCAGAATGGTTACCCAGAGGAGGGCGAGAACCCTCAGGTCGGCCCTGGAAGACGTTGCCGTAGTAGGGGTAGAGGGATTCGCCTAAGCCAGGAGGGTAGGCTGCGTTGTTAATTGGGGGGATCTTTGGCGGTCGAGAGCTGCCAGTGCCCTCGCTCCCCAGGAGATCGAACCTTGGCATGTCCACAGTTTTGTCAGGAAGGGACGGAAACAGAAGCCGCAAATCTTCGCGAGCCGGGGTCTTCTGGGGCGAGACTGTGAAAAACAGGAAATAAGAGGCCGATAGTCAATGAAAGGAGAGTCAGTGAGTGAGATTAAAAGCGTACCTTCGACATTTTTGCCAGCGAGATGTGTGTCCGCTGGCGGACTTCGGCGAGATCCACCTCCAAGCTCGCCAACATCCTTGTTCGGCAAAATCTCCTGCCAGTAAGCATGAATCACAGAGCCAAATTTATTGTCTTAGCTAGAGGAATAACTCATACCTTTTCGGGGGGGGGGGGGGGGGGGGGGTTATCAGGGGAAGAGTCCAGCAGCACGGAGTCGTCCTCGGTTCGGCAAGCCACTTTCGCCTTTTTAGTCTTCGGCGACTGAGCGGGAGGCGGCCGATTCATCCAGGCGGGGACCCTGGTCGACGAGGGTAGCCCGCCACCTCTCACAGCCTTCAGGCGAGCCTCAACTCCTTCGGAAAGCAGCATCTCCCGGAAACTGCAGTACAGGAGAAAAGGAAAAAAAGAGTGACGGCGCGCGCCACTGAGGCTCGGGACGATATTTATAGCCCCCAGGGTGGGCCCTACCAAAGATTCCTGACAGATCATCAAGAGGCTGGAGAATACCAGGGGTTGGATGTTTCTTCACGAGCCTGAATAGCCTCGCGAAAAGCGGGGATTGTGTACAACCCCGATATTTGCCAGACAAGGAGGCGCGATTTGAGAGATCAATACTATGAAGAAAGTAATAAGGCAGACCAAAGTTCTCATAGGAGGGCCAGGCGAGAAAGGTGCTGACCAACGGCTCGCGGTCAGGCGAGCGAGAATAATATTAGGTTCGGAGAAGGGTGTTCGGCGAACCCTTCTACGCTCGACGAACTCTCCTGTGTTCGCCGAGCTCACCTGTCGAGGGGCGGTCTCACAGAAAGGGGGGGGGGGGGTCTTGCAGAAAGGCTCGCGAGACCGGGCCTTCGCGTTCGACGAACTCAATTCTATGTTCGACGAATTGCCTCCTGCGTTCGACGAACAGTTTAACATTCTGTGTTCGTCGAGCTCGTCTGCGTTCAACAAAATGTGTTCTGTGTACGACGAAGTTAAGAGGCAGTCTCGCAGGAAGGCTCGCGAGACCATACCTCGGCAGATACCGCCAAAGGGGGGCCAGCGAGGTCCTCGTAGGGCTTTCGCCTAGGAGAGGCATCGCGAGCAGGACTCGCGAGAAGGCCCGCGAGAGCTTTGGCAGTAGTGTTCTCGCAGTTTCTTGCCCATAGGTTGAGGGGGCCAAATTACACTTTTACCCTTGGTGGTCTGCCTTTAGCCTCTCCAACCAGCGGAGTTTGGCTGTTAGCAGACCCACTTGGGGTGTGGATAGTAAAATCAAAAGGCGGAATCCTGCTATTTGCAGGCCAGATCAGAAAATCTATAAATAAGACCTATGGGCACCTTTGGAGAGGACTTCACTTCAGCTTCTCTCTCCTCAGGCTCTCCTTGGCTAGCATTTCCAGAGCTCTCCAAGGTGCCCGAGTCTCAGCTTTGGCTTGGGAGGGGAAGCGCTCAACGATCTTCCGGGTTAGTGGAGGGACCTCCTCGCTGTGACTAAGGTCTTAGTCATTTTCCTAGTCTTCAGTCTACCTTCTCCGAGGGATTAGTAATGGCTACCTGCCCCTCATTTCAGTGAGGGCCCCGAGCTTCACAAGAGGCCGAGAAATTGGTTTCAACAGACAGTTTTGATATATATATATATCAGTGAGGGATCTGAGTTTTTGTGGTAATGATGGAGATGATGTCTCAAGAGGATTTTGAGGTGATGGGAAGATTTCATTTTGATGATCTTCTGGATTGGATGGCAATTCTTCACTGATGTTATCTTCATTAGTGTGAGTAATTGTAACCTCTGGAAGCAATGTCTGATCCTAAGCCACATTCCCGTCCCAACTTTTTTCATCAACAATAATGTTTCTGGTAATTATTATTTTGTTAGAAATTGGGTTATAAGTTCTATATGCTTTGGATTTGTCACTATAACCCAAGAAGAGGACTTTCTCACCCTTTTCTTCTAATTTGTCTTTGTGAAGTTGATGACTAAGGGTATAAGCTAAGCTTCCAAATATGTTTAGATGATCCACATGTGGTTTCTTTCCATACCAGGTTTCACAAGATGTTGAATTATGAAGAGCATGGCAAGGTACTCTATTTAATAAATACACAGCTGTGCTAACGGCTTCTCCCCAATATTTTTTTGGCAGATGTTTATTATGTAGCATACTTCTTACCATTTCTATAATGGTTATGTTCCTTCTTTCGACAACACCATTCTGCTCAGGTGAATTTCTGGTAGTCAGTTCTCTTCTGATCCCTTTCTCTATGCAAAATTGGTCAAACTCATAACTAGTGAACTCTCCTCCTCTATCAGTTCTCAAAGCTTTTATTTTACGATTAATCTCATTCAATCTGAATGGAAAATTGTCTAAACTTGGGATAAGCATCTTATTTATGTTTTATTGGCCATATCCACATCATTCGACTAAAATCATCTACTATAAGTAGATAGTAGAGAGCTCCAGAAAGAGATGGAGTTCTTGCTGGTCCCCATACATCAGCATGCAAGATCTCTAGAGGTTCTGTGGCTCTTCTGGTTGAATGTTGAGGAAAAGGTAATTTGTGAAGTTTGTTTAAGGAACAGACTTCGCAAGGAGTGTTTTTAGTACCAAGTTTTGGAAGACCAATAACAAGAGACTTCTCATGAAGCATTGAAAGATCACTATAGTTGAGATGTCCAAATCTTTGATGACATTTATCTATGTTTTCAGTTGTCTCAACATTTAAATTTCTAGCATCATTAGGTAGAGAAAGGGGAACACTTTATTGCTTGCCATTTGAACTTTAGTAATTATTGGAAATCTTGCCCACATGATTCCTGATTTGAAGAAGTCACCAAGTCAAGAAAACTTCACTTTGTATTTGATCACTTCTCTAGCTCATAATCTCAGGAAGTTAAGATAATGGAGTTCGTCGAACGAAGAACGAAGTTCGTCGAACGAAGAACGAAGTTCATCGAACGCAAAGACAGAAGCAAACGCTGAGACTTTGCGAGTTCATCGAACGCAGTGACGAGACAGAAGCAAACAATGAGACTTGGCGAGTTCCTCGTCGAACGAAGAATGAAGTTCGTCGTACGCAGAATGTTGTTCGTCGAACGAAGAATGAAGTTCGTCAAACGCAGAAACTTCTCTGCAGATCGACGGTATCCGCTGAGAAGAGGAAGCCATCTCAGCCCAACCGCTGAGACAGATTCAAAAGGAAGGAATGTCATCGAGAAGATGCAGTATCGTAGACATCATCAAAGAAGCCTTGTCGTCGGAAAGGCTAAGTAAGACTGATGTCAATGACATCATCGTAAAGAAGGTATGATGTCGAGAAGACTGAAGAAGGATAGCTGAAGATAAGCAGTTGCTAAAGCAGAGTCTGTCGACATGATATCGCTCATGTTGTCGAAAGAACAAAGTGATTACGATGACAGACTACAAGAAAAGATCACGACGAGACAGTCAGAGATAACATATCACTGTATATGAAGAAATGCCAGAATATCTCGTATCGTCGAGACATCAGCGTCAGAGGAAGAAGCTAGAAGACTTAAAGATCCACCAAGGCTTATAGCATCGACAAAGTCCTGTCGTCGAGATATTATCCATATCGTCGTAATTCTGTCAGTATCGACATAAAGCTGGAAATATCGTCGAGACGGGATTCAAATGTTGCGGACACGCTGTCAGCAATTAATACTGCCGCCTGATTATCCAATCAGCGCGTACTCTTAAGGAATGGGCGTCTGACAGTAAAGGACATTATATGTGACCGTTAAGAGGCTCTTCCGTCCTATAAAAGGGAACAGTGATGCCCTAGAAAAAGTAATCTTGGTGAGAGACAAGAACGAAAAAGAATCTCACCGTTGCTTCTCAATACAATAGTACATTCTGCGGAGAAGAAGAAGAACAAGTAGAGAACCAGAATCAAGCGTTCTCAGAAGAATCAGTCATCTCCATTGACTGATAAGAAGCCGTTCCTCATCAGCTATGAAAAGAGATTAAAGAAGAACCGTGCTTTCAAGATCTGAAAATGAAACATCTTCTTCAACCTCAAGTTGTCAATCTCCATCAGGCTAAGTTGTCGATCTTCATCAGGCATAAGAAACAGTTTTCATCACTATAAATTTTTTATTGTTGTAAGGCTTGAGGGACTAAGTGTCTAGCTTGAGGGCTGGAGAGCTGTGAGGCTTGAGGGCCAGGGCAGTGGACTTGTGGGTCCGATTTTGTCTAGCTTGAGGGCTGGAGAGCTGTGAGGCTTGAGTGACAGGGTAGTGGACTTGCGGGTCCACTATTATCGAGCTTGAGGGCTTGGGTGCAGTAAGGGCTTGCGGGCCTAGGCTATAGGCACAGGACTTGCGGGTCTGTATTGTGTAGGGCTTGAGGGCCTGAGTGTCAAGCTTGCGGGCTTGGGTACAGTAGGGGCTTGCGGGCCTAGGCTGTAGGACTTACGAGTTCATATTGTAAGGCTTGCAGGCCTGAAGATTTGGCAGAGTTTGCCGAGCCTAGCACACTTCTAGGTAGGCGCAGAGGGAAAAAGGACTACTCAAGACACCCTGTCTTGTGGAACCTCTATAAGTTCTTGCGTGCTTTCTGTGTTGTGCTAATCTAATTTGCAGATCTCTTAATCAGAAATCAAGAACACCTAAAGGGGATAAAATAATTTGAAATACCTATTCACCCCCCCCCCCTCTAGGTGATAAGTTGACACCCAATAAACAACAGTAATTATCTGATAAGAGTTTTTATCTCTGATAGTGTAGTGGTTATCTTCAAAGATGAGTTGATATCCTTTGCTTTATAGTTGCCCTACACTGAGGAGGTTTTGAGCAAGGTCTGGGACATATTGAACATTGGAAATGTGTTTAAACGCTCCAGATTTTGTTCTAACAGCTATTGTACCTTTTCCTTTAATCAGCTTGACAGTCCCATCTCCTAGAATAACTTGAGAGGTATCATATTCATTCAGAAATACAAAGGCTTTTTTATTGTCGCTCATGTGATTTGAGCACCCACTATCAAGGTACCAAATGTTGTCTATTTCCATTTCATTGGTATTGCAAGTATAGAAAACTAGCTCATCATCTTCTTGTTCACCATGAAAAACTTCTTCTTTTTGTATTTCATGAGGTTTTTGTTTATACCAACAATCTTTAGCAAAGTGAGTTTTTTTTTTGCATCTCTTGCATCTATAAATGCAATCTTGTGCCTCATGATTGTTTCTTTTGCATAGGGTACAAGTTAGGACAGCTTTCCCTTTGTCTATTTTTTCACCTGGCTCAACATGTCTTTTTTCGGGTTGTAAATATACTTTACTTTGGAAAGCTTGTTCAAATGATTGGGTTTCATATCTTTTAAGTCTCTCTTCATGAGCTTGAAGAGAGACTAGAACATCATCCATAGTAAGGGTATTGATATCCTTATTCTCCTCGATATTGGTTACTATCATAGCATATTTTTGGTTGAGGGTTTTAAGGATTTTTAAGATGACCCCTTTTCCTCAATAGTATCCCCATGATTCTTAATTTGGTTCATGAGAGTGGTGATTCTTGATAGATAGGCAGTGGCACTTTCCTCATCCATCATTTTCAGGGTATCAAACTCCCGCCATATATTTTGAAGTTTTAATAAAAGTACCTTGGATGAGCCTTGATAAGCATTCTTCAGAGTATCCTAGGCTTCTTTGGCTGTGATAGCTCCCATGATTTTTGAAAAAATACTTCGACTTATCCCTTGTTTAATGAACAAAAGTGCTTTAGCATCCCTTTTTTGGTTATCTGCATAAGCTTTGACTTGTTCAACTCCCCATGTTTCAATGGGTTGAGTTACTGAAGGTTGGGTATAGGCCGTCTGAATCAAGTCCCACATGCCTTGAGATATGAAGAGGGTATGCATCTGGACATGCCAGAGATCATACGCATCCCCATCAAAAATTGGAACTCCACTTGGGGGGGGGGGGGGTAGGAAAAATTGCATCCATAGGAAGCCTTATGATGATTGAGAGAATAGAAGAACAGAAAAAATGATAATAGAAAGAAACTACACACAAACACTTCTCACAATATGATGGTGGATTGGTAACCTCCTCTCTGATACCATGTGAAATATCAAAAGGCAATATGGGAAAGGTAGACGGTACTACCACTATTTCATTCCATAAGCAAAAGGTTTACAAGCATTTGTTACAACACAACTCCCCGTACTGAAATAAAACACACTCCACCTTTATATAGAGGAGGAGAGAGGGTACATAAGGAATAAAATAAAAGATACAATTAAAAGCAAAAATGGTTGCTTCAGAGATAAAAATATGGAAGTGGAGTCCATCATCAATCTTATCTCTTCAGGAGCAATAACACTTCCCTAGAATGTTGCCTTACGAACTCTTTGTCTTCTTGCAGGCATTCTCCTCCATTCTGCTGATCTGGAACTTCTTCTGGTGGACTGCGGGAACTTGCTGATATTCTTCTCCATTCTGCTGATTTGGATCATCACCTGGAGGACTGCTGGGATTAGCCTTCTCATAGAAGCTTCCTCTAATGGATTAGAGGGTGAGAGCAAGGAGGAAATAAAGAGTATATCAATGAGACCAACAATAAGATTTCCGGATTTCTTCTCTTATTCATCCTGCGTGCCATATCATCCTAAGCCATTCCATTTGCATGAGCAACACAAATAGCTAATTAGATGGCAGCATCAAGGGGCTGCTGGAGTAGCCGAACAACAGACGGCGGTGGGCGGGCAGCGTGAGATGGAGGGCAGCTAGCTGCGGACAGGCGGCGTGAGATGGAGCTGCGGGCTGCACGAGTTCGGCGCTATACGATTGGGTTGTTGGATTTTAGATAAGAAAATAACAAAAACCAAAATGAAATATCCGATGAAGTGGGGGAGAGGGAGAAGAAACGTGAAAAAACAGGAAGTTTACATTTCGTCAATTAAGGGGATATGTCTTCTACATACTCCTTACATAACAGTGGCTTTATATAGCCAGACACAACATTTAATAATAAATTTACAAAGACTGATGATCGAAAATAGGAGTGGTCGGAAATGGCTTTATCTATTTTTTTAAACACTGACATAAACTCTTTTTAATGAGGATGAGGCTTATCCAATCCATTCAACACCCTCCCGTAAGCCGAAATCTGCATCAAACCACTATATCTTCATTATTGGAATGAGGTAAAGGCAAAAACAAGCATTTTTCTAACATTGTTTATTCATTTGCAGGAGCAGGCGCATCCCGAAAGACAAAACTGCAAAGACTTATTTTCTTCCATAGTTTTTTTTATGGATCTTGTTGGAATGAGGTAGGAGGACGGTGTCAGGTAGGCAAAGTGGGACAGAACTCAACGTGCCACCAGGGATATTCCATTTTCTTTTCCGGTCCCACTCGTCATGGTCATCCTTGACTCTGCACTCCAAACGACGCTTCCACGGCAAGACGAAACCACGTACACGCGACCTCACTAGGAAGAACTTGAGAGGCAAAGGCCAAACGAGCTAAAGTGACTAAAGTGACTAGTTTTCACTGTGTTCTTCTATTATGCTTCGTAATTATTTTTCTAAATGCAAAGAGAAAAGCTCGATTAAACAAACCTTAGCAGCTATTCCACTTTAATTTGAAATCCTTGGCAATCGGGTACACGTATCTCCTGCTTCGCACCTCATTTTCACGCTCCATTTCATTCTCATTCTTGATTTACATCGCTTTTATATACCTGAATGAGATCGATCTTCTTTTCTATTCCCCTTCCGCTGCCACATTTCGACGGCTACATCGCTTCTACCTCGCTCCATCGGTTCTACCTTAATCCAGACGGAGACACCCCTTCGCGATTCCTCCTTCCTCAACTGATCTCAACAACACCGAACTCCTTCCTCTGCGCTCCAGACGGTGACGCACATGTGTTATCTTGGTAACTTTCTCTTTCTTTTGGTTCCCATTTCTTCTTCCCACTCTATTGCTTGGACCGTCTTCCTCCTCTTCACTCAATCAACCATTATTGAACTCCTCTTCTGCTCAAACAGAGTTCTTGAGCTAGGGCATCATATGTTAGCTGAGTTTTCAACCCTAACCTTCAACTGAGGTCTACGCCTTCTCTCATTCAGGTAATGTCTTCCTCAACCATTACTGAACTCCTCTTCTGCTCAAGCATTACTGAAATGCTCCTTTCGAAATCAAGCATATTGCTCCTTCTCCAGGTCTCGACAAATACGACTGCTCCTTATAAATTTCTCGGTATTTCTCGATATTTCTCGGAATATTTTCTCTAGGTCATCCTTAATCTGCTCGATTCCCCCCGCATCGACTCCACCCAGGTATGCAAAACCTTACCATTTTCTTCTCCCTTCGCTTATGCTGACCTTCCCCTTATTGAGTTCATATGCAACTAGAACCAGGTTATTGAAAGATAAAAGGTCCTTCGGTGGATCTATAGAGATTGCAAACGAGAAGCTTAGTTAATAATGAAATTCTAGCATTATAATCAAATGATGTTATTACAATAACTCATCTTTAGAAGATGATCATCATTGGGCCTTCAGTGTTATGCTTTGATGTTAGAAGATGATGTTAACTGTCTAGCATAATAATGAAATGATGTTATTGCATTATTACCAGTTAACATCATCGCATGTTAGAAAATGATGTTATACTAGAAGATGATGTTAATAATGAAATAACAGACACATGCTTCAGTGTTAACTGTCTAGCATAATAATGAAGTTATGTTATGCTAGAACCAGGTTCTTAATAATGAAATGATGTTATTGCAATCTCTATAGATCCACAAAATTAGCTAAGCTTTATCCTCATTAAACCATTCAGAAATCCTCTGTAATCATTGTTAATGTTGCTTTTATCTATGTTCAATTTTCTATTTTTTTTAATTGATTAAACTTGGTATCTATGTTTTGGGTTATTTTTCAATTGATGTTCAATTTTTGGTCTAATTGTGAGCTAATTTAGTTTTTTAATTGATGTTTTCACAAAAAATCCCAACATGAGATTTTACTATAGCTCTAAAAAGGCACACTTCCCACTTCAATTGAAAACACATTTGAGAATGAAGTAATTTTGATTGCGGCGCTCTACCAAACATTATCATGGATTACAAAGTGGGAAATAAAGTCTTGATGTGATGCAATCTACACCTTCAGAGAATTGGAGTCGTCGACCGCACATTGTGCACGAAGATTCATGTTTATTGTGCTAGGTTTTTCTTATTTTCAAGCATATATTTTAATTGTGTGATATATTAAAATTAAAAAGATATACTCAAAGAATTTACTTATTTGAGGAGGATTAGAATTTTGCACGACAAATACATTTCACTATATTTTCTTGGTGGAACTGCTGCATTATCTTTCCATCAATATCTCATTACTGACTAAACCTTCTATTTTTCTTTAAGAAGCATGTTGCAAGATGATCCGTGGCGGAAAGGATCATGGGCGTTCATGTTAGATTATAGTTTGGGGCTTAAATTACAAATGTCTTAGATATGAGTTTGGGGCTTAGATTAAAGTGATTATAAATTTATTTATGAAATGACTTTGTTCATGCATCTAATTATGAAATGACTTTGTTCACGCACATGTTTATTTATCAATTTTCCATGTCCATTATGAAATTAGCTTGAAAATATTGGAAATAATATGCTATGTTTTTTGAAGTGGCAACACCCTTCCAGTCAGTTAAATTATCTTCACAAACACC